>OY728132.1:289996847-291317982 GCA_963277665.1 Viscum album
TTGGTGAAAAAGTACTAAAACATGAAATAAGGGACCATGAGAGATCAATAAAAATTATAAACCCGATAATAAGACACTATACCCCTTTTACAACCCCAATATATCTAGGATTCATATGATAATGAAAAACTAGCGGAGAAACTGATACTGGGGAGGAGGAGGAAGAAACATGGAGGAAGGTTGTTTTACCCAAAAAAATCAACATAAAATCAATGTAAAATAAATTAGAATAGAGAATATAAGATTATGAGAAATTTAAATGGTGGAAACAAAGATTTTATGAATGATTTACTTTAAAGTGTGGGGCCAAAATACCTAAAATAGAGAAGGTAGATTGTAAAATTTCTCATTTTTAATTAAATTTGATAGTTTCAGTTTTTATGTTGCACTGATTAGAAAACAATGAACCAATTATACGACCTTAAATTGATAGAATAAAAACCCTTATAGGATTTAATCACAATTTTTACTAAATTCTGTATTAACCATGAAATACTACACAAACAAGTTTAAGATCCCATTAATCTATGTATCCCATGATTTTCATAACAATGCATAATCCTTGTACTACAAAAATCCCACAAAGAGGTATTAAACATTATTTTTCTGAGGATGTTCATTGTTTTCTCTAAACCGTGCATTATCAGAGAACAATAAACATTTATGATGAGAAATTAACTAAAAATTCCTTATATAAGGTTCAATAAAGGTGAAATCGTATGGTATCTGCAAAATTAAGCAATTAAATTATACATGGAATGAGAACTCATGTAATGTTTTAATGTATGATTTAATATTTCAGGTATTGAACATGTTTTAACCATAAATAAGAATAAAATTTCCATTTAATCCCAAAATCAATAACAAAGTATATAAACATAATAATTATCCCATTGATTAATTAATATATTTATAGATGTAGTTACATTGGGCATTACAGACCATCAAAATGTATAGTAATCCTATATAGTTAACCAACTAAAAAAATATAATTAATGAAACATAATTAGTGAATATATATAGTTTTAAATTAATGTTATATTTATTTTTATTGATTGAAATATTCCAATTGAAATAATTCTTAAAAAATTACATATTGATTGGAAAAGTAATAATAAATAAATGAACCATAAAATATTGAAATGGTGAATGAAAAATATTCTTATAATATAATTTACATGGAAATTTATAATGAATGGTAATATTTTTAATCCATTGATGTCATTATAATTATATAAAGATATATAGACAATGTATCATGATCAAATCTAATAAACTAAAAGTGATCATTGAATAGATTTAAAGAATAAATTCGAGTTTACTGTGTGAATAGTAAATAAATAATAAAAAATTATTTAGTGAAAATGAATTATTAATAATATATTTAGAGAACAAAAATAATAAATTTATAATAAATAAATTAAGCTTTATTTTTCTATGTATATGAGATTGTTCAAGTGATTAATGACATTTGGTTAGTGGATTCTTCCTCAATCTTCACTCTGCTATTATCAATTATCTCTTCTCATATATATTATTTTTTGTCTATATGTTACATAAATTTTATATCTATTATTCCAATTTACATTTATTTGATTATTATTTCAATTTATATCCACCGTTATCCATTAAATATTTCAGAATATTGTAAGCATACATTTCCCACTTTTCTATTAATGGTTTTCTCTATTGGACTCTCTCATTTAATATATCTAGATTCCATCAAAAATAGTTTTCCATAGCATTTCCCTACAATTATTGATATTTCCATAACGTACCTATTTAAATATAATACATCTATACATTCATTGATTATACTGAGTAAAAATATTATGAAAATGCTAACAAATTTTCATTTTCATTTTATAAAATTTATATTTTTTATCATCAACACTATTCTTCATTGTATTATTTATAGTATATATCTCATGCCTTGGAAAAAATTTATGTAATATACATTCATTTTATATAATTGAAATATCAATTTTTTATCATTTTAATTATTAATTTATGCATTGAAATGTTATTATGGTAATTTTTTGTCTTTTTCATTATCTCCCTTATTTGAATCATTTTTTACTATTTAGATTTTTTGTTAAATTTTTAAGGAATATTTCTTGAATGTCCTGTATTCATTTTTTAATAATTATATATTTATTTTTGTTCAATGTTTTATATTATAATTATTTTTATTTATTTATCACATTATGAAAAATCTTAGAGAATCATTTCCTGACAATTCAATATTTTATTTTATTCCTCTATAAGATTACTTATATTTTTCAGAGTCATATAGTTATGTATTTCCAACACATTAAAATTTAGTTATGATACTTTCAATTGATATTGGTTATTTAGATGTTCCGTGTAATCTATTATTCTTCGTTGAATATAATGAAATACTTCATGAAATTTTTGTATAAATTTTTTTTTCATTAGTAAATAACGTTATACTTTATGATTTTTCCATAAACATATAAATTATTTTATATTCAACTACAATATATATGTATGGATAAATTTTCAAGGGATGGGTGCTCCCAGAATTATATAAATATTTAAGGAATTTGTCAAATCATGTATCCAATGTAATTTCATTTATAGGACATGTTAAATAAGATCAATTTAATAGATAATGATATATTGGTAGAGTCTTGACCTGTTATTATGTCTTACTTTTATAATATATGTTTCACATTCTCATTTTATTTCACATCCTTATATTATAACATGAAATGTTTTAATTTTATATATCATTTGTATGCTATGTTTTGATTTTATGTTTCCATATTATATATTTTTACTATTTTTATTCCATTACGATGTTCCATGTGATATATCATGCATTTAGTTATAGTCATTCTTGGGGTTTCCCTATAATGAGATATTAACAGAATCTTTAATTTATATATATATACATCTATGTGTGTCCTCATAATTTAATATGTAGTAGGTTATCTAAGATGATATGATATAAGGATTATGAACAATGCAAAAATATGTTCTTTATATAGGTTTTTGAAATAATGTTTAATATGTTTTTATCTTTGAATAACAATATACATATTGTCCATGGGTTTATGTTATACAAAATGTTTCATGTAAATTATTTATTAAATAATAAAAACATGTGATTGGAATTTGTAGGTTGTCCCAAAAACAAGTTTGGATAATTTAAATCTACCCAAGGATGTATATACTATAGAACCTAAAGTTAATGAGGATTATAATTGTGTCTTGCCTATATGTAAATTATAATTATCTATTTAAGAATTTAATAAAAAAATTTAGTGTTGAAATATTTATTTTTATAATTCCATCTAATATCATCGTTTCATTAAAAATATAGACGATCCTTGTCTATATACGTGGTTTTGTTTGAGAATTATGTAATTTATAGTGTTGCATATGGATCACATACTACTCATCAAAACCGCAATACATGGTTTTATGATTTTAAGGATTTGGATTGGAAAATTATTATAGTTGAATGATATTGGAGATGTAGATATATAATTTGTATGAAAGACATAGAACACATTAGAAACATTGTAATTACAAACATCATACATATATCAAATACCCCTACTATTAAACACATTATTTTTATAAAGAATATATCTCCACAACATCAAAAATAAAATCTACCACATTAAATGTTTATACATAATCACCTATAAAAAACATTATCAATCACAAGATAAAATTCACAAAACACATGAATACATTTTCAAAAAATTAGTAAACTAATATTTTACATTCCATGAAAATTTCCACCTATATTTATTTTTTATAGGACATTAACTTATTAATTTGATTTTGAAACACTAGTTAATTTTATTCTAAATCATAATTCAATACATACGACTCCATTTTTTTATTTTTCCACATTTTTCAATGGTGTTCAAGAATGATATAAGTCTAAAAATATCTACTAAATATTTGTTCACTCCCAACACGAATCTATTTATGTATGTTAGATCATGGTCATAGGATTGGTTTGAATGATCATTATAGTACTCAAAAAAAGTTAGGATTTCAATACAAAACTACCACATAAATTCACATGATCGATCTCTTCTTGATGTTATTTACGATAGTTAAGTCCCAACGTGTGAATGTTCACTATCTGTAGTTCAATCCAAGTTAATTATATTATTTTTTAATACTATATTTTTTTTAATTTCCCATTACCACAATCCCCTAAAAGGATGTTTGGATAGTTCGAATGTTGCGATAACATTGTCACACCACCCCACACACCTGAGGGTGATGGCATGCAGTGCATGTCTAATTTGGAACAATGGATTCATTCTTAATAGATTAAATATTTATTCAAATTTTAAATAAATAAATTATGTAATTAAAATAATTAAAATAATATATAGTGTAATAAATGGGCTATGTACCACATTCGATGAACTCATACAAATATAGTAGGTCCTAATGTCCCTAATAAGACCAACAGGATTGAGAAAAACTATAAAATGGATCACGAGTCATTTCCTAGTCCAACCTCCCATGCTTCATCATTGTTTCCAAAACTCATAACTATACTTGAACTCAGTTATCATTTTCCAAAGTAGAGAAATACTATGGAATCATGAGAAGGGTGTGAGAAAACTTAGTAGGCCTCCACTAACAATGTCTCAATATATAACCACTTTATGTTAATGTTCATGTGGGAGTGCTAATTGTAAATACTATAATGTTTTAATTGTTAAAAATTAAAAAATAAATTTTAACCAATGTCATAGGTTTGTGGGGACACTTGTAGTTAGTCCATTTCACCAAAATTCATTATGATCATAACCCTAATCTACCAGACATGTTTTCCCAGGTTCGTGGTGTCTCAAGACACACTGTAGAATCTTTCCAACCATTTCATCATGGACTACTCAAAAATACAATTCTCTAAAGTATCATGAAATCACTAATGGGGTTTTTGATATTTAAAAAAACCTCACTTAGTGTTTTATACATTACATTATTCTCGAACTACGCCATTATATGTATTTTCATAGTTATTAAAAACCTCTATTGTAGGGACCCAAAGCCTGACATTCATGGAAATTACATTACTTTTGCGGAATACATAATACATTAAAAAAACAAACACACAAGGACCATAATAGTTTAGTGACTTTGGAAACACTAAACATAATCTTCTAAAAGTGGTGAAATATCTTAAACATCTCCCATAAAGATCTTCCCCTTTTGTTTTCTTACCTAAAATGTTTCTTTATATCTTAGAGAAAATAAAACATATAATGGGTGATCTAAAATTATAATTAAGGGTATTCATGGAGGAAATAAAACAAACCATATACATTTGAACATAAAAACATGAACATATTGTTTAAACATCAAAATTTTGAGCAATGACATAAAACATGGCAGTACGTAAGCCATAGATCATAATGGAACATCAATAAAGATAAAATTTCATGGAAATAAAACATATAATTGTGGATGAAAATTTATCACATGATATGATTTCCATTGTATCCAAGGCATTGCAGCCAAGACCATCTTATTGGACAAAGTCCCTTACTGAACCGAGTTCACTCCTCGTTCCAGTCCTGTATAACTGAACCAGATTAACTTGTCGTTCTAGCAATGTCTATCTTATGATATATAAATATTTACCCAATTCATTAAAGGGAGATATAGGTCCCAACCATCTCATAATGAAATCATTCTTACTTGTGCCACAAAATAAACATAAATCATTCATCATAACCCAAAGAATAAAATGGGTTTAATAAACATCATCCCATCATAACATAATCCATATAAAAAAAATGGATATCATATCATCATAATAATAATCAAACAATTTATTTAATAGAGACACTATACATGAATCATAAATGTACTGAATAATGTCATCTTAAATGAAAAATTGTTTTTATAAAACACTTGAAATGAATTCTTGGGGCAAATTTCCTTTCTTCTTCAAAATTATTTTCTTTTCATAAAATACCATTCAATTTTAAAAGAAAAGGATTTTGTTGAAAATAATCATGAAATATTGTTGAGTAAGCATCATGAAAATAACGCGTTATAAAACATTAAAAATCCTTTGATGTCGTATAAGATAAAAAAACATTCTCCTCGTACTTTTAACAGAAAAGTCAAAAAGTTCCTCGTGGGGTAAAAAAATGTAACATTCCTTTAATAACATGGGGTAAAATTCAAAAATGGGTAAAAATGTCTTTAAAAATAAATTAAAACATTTTTTAAAAACATGGTCATGGATGATAACAATAACCCCAGTAAATACTTGCAAATAAACAATCTCGGATCAAAACGAGATTGAAAAAGTTATACCTTACCTTATGTCCAATTTCTTCCATATGTTTCTGAGACTCATGTATAGTGGGTTTAAAAATATTATTAACTTGTAACATAACTATAATAATATTTATTATATCAAATATGATTTTGTAACAACTTTATATTATCCGATCATTTGTCAATTCCATGTTAAAGCAGTGTTTTGGGTAAAATCGTTTCATTTATCATCCGTATTTTGACTTGTAATTATTAATATTATTAATAAGATAATTATTACTTAATTAAATAATATATAACACGATTTATATATAATATATATTCAGAATATACATATATTTAATAGATTGATATATGGAATGAAATACACCGTTAATGGAGACGGTAGGTTGTACGTACGCATGAACACGGTTTTTCGTTTCCTTATTGAATTGAATGGAATTGAGTAGATGAAATATATATATATACATAAATACAGTAGCATTATTCTTTCATATATTTCATGATTACTTTTTATATATACTTTATAATCATTCTTAAATTGTTAACATGGAAGATGAATCTTATCGCGTCGTGGAGACGGTAATCCGTACGTACACACAAGCGATGATATCGTTCCCATCTTTATTGAATGTAATTGGAGTGGATGTTATAATATCTTAGAATTATTATGATGTTATAATAATAATATATAGTTATTATTTACACCATTATACCCATCCAAGTAAGGTGGTGGTGGAAAAACTGATTACGCCACGGCGTGGAGACGATATTCTGTACGTATGCACATGTGGTGATTTCATTTTCCGTAGGATGGATAGAAGGTAAAATAGGGTTGTTTCATATTTATAATGACATATCAATATATATTTAATACTTATGTTGTTACATTATAATGAAACAACTAATGAAGATGAAGTATAAGAAGAAATAAACTTTTAAGAGTAGGTAGAAGAGATTACCCCTTCCTCGACGTACCTCCTTTTATCTTCTTCTTAGGGCACTAGAGTTGGTCTTTTGAGAAGACCTTAACATCAATGATATTACTAGAGAGGTTTAGAAGAGGAATTTTCAGGGTTTGTCCAAGAATAAATGCTCAAAAGGGTGTGAAGAGAAGAGGGAAGGGGTGCCCTTTTTATAAGGGAGGAGAGGGGCACCGTTGGAAAAACCTAAAATATTATTTTATAATAAATTCATATTCGGTTTATAATAGCTCAAAATTGATTTATTTATAATCTAATGTAGGGATGGGTCCCAATCCTCTCATCCAATATGTTTTAGACAAATTTAGGTTACTATTTTAACCATATAATTTAGATTAACTCTAAGTTAAATAATTTATCTTTTACCGTGTCTTATTGTTTTCTTACAATATATGGTTAATAAACATACTGTAACAAGCCAAAAGAACCCCCAGTGGTTCATTATTAATATATATAACCTTATCTAAGTCATTTGGCCTAACCTTTGTTTTTTAGGAATATAATAACAATTAATAATATAATATTTGTTTTAAAATCTATTTTATGTCAATTTTGACACTATTTGGTTATTGATTTTTGTGAAAATCATGACAACATGATTATTTCTAAAAAAGTTAATTAAATCAATAATAACATGTCATAGTATCCTATAGAATTAGTCTAATTCATAAAAACTGTCAAATTTTATTTTTTTGGTTATTTATAACATCAATTATGTTAATATTTTATTAATAAGGTAATTACTGCATCATCATTGTGTCATTAATAAATTAAATTATTTAATGTGTAGAAATTATAAATAAAATACCATTATGTTGGAAATATTTTTATCTTTCTAATTAATATTTATAGTGGAATTTATCATATGGATAACCCCATATTAAAAATGGTTTAATTATTAAACATCGATTTTAACTATTTTAATTCTTCTTTTAATAAAATAATAATAAGTGTCCAAATCTAATCCAAGTTGACCTAAAGGGTAATATTTGATTCTTAATGTTGTTTTTGGTCAAATTACACTTATCGAATAGAATTATTACATGTATTAGGGTAATAATAATATCATTTTTAACCTTAATTACACTATTTACTTTTAACCATGGTAAATAAAAGTAAGAAGTTACTATTCACCAAAATTTATTTTTATCTTATTGAACAGTATTTTACTTCTTGATATTAACCGTGTCTCTTGGATTTTCCAAATTCCATTCACAGAAGTTGTAACATTACGTTTTATGTAAATTTTCAAATTCTCCTAGGAGGTGGGTAAAAGACGGTGAAATGTTCAATAAAATTTTTATATATCTAAAATTATTATAAAATGAATCAAATGTATTAAATTAAACATATATAGTTAATTTTTATCGAATCTGACCTAAAAAAAATTTAATTAAAATAAACAATTATTTAAATAAAAATTTGGTTTTTAAATTGTAACCTAGTGTTTTCACTATTCATCAAAAATTGAACATTTTAGAAAAATACCAAAAATTCACCCCAGGATAATTTTGATATTCTAAATCTAAAAATGAAGTCCATTTTGTAAAATAAGATTTATAAATTTTCAAAAATTGTGTATTACTATTCCTAACGGCTAGTTTGTAATAATATTATAATAATATATCGTTTAGTGAAACATGGTATTGCGTACTATACACGCTATCGAAGAAGGTATTGATTCCCTATAATGAAAGAAAATTCAGGGCTGCGGGTAGTGAAATCTCCATTTGGAGTTGCGTATAACATAATAAAAAAATTATTTCATTTATACATTAAACAAAATCTATAATTAATGTTGCATAAAATAATTTCCACAAAACGAACATGAAATTGTGTGTAACACGGGCAAAGAATAGTGTTGTGTATACTGCATGTTAATACGATGTTGTGAATAGTAAAAGATAATCTTTGTTTAGTGTATAATATAAGACATCAATGAAATTAAAAATAATATATCTCATAAAATCTCGAGGTGTTACATTCTACCCCGCTTAAAATGAATTTCAACCTCCAAATTTGTCAGGGTTATAAATTGTTTAATACTTGAATGTTTCGTTCGTAGAAACCCACATCATAAAAGGATTACTAAAACATAATTTTAAAATTTAATGTAAGAAATGTAACAGTTACCCAGATTAACTCGTCATTGGGTCTCCACATAGGAGAACATAAGTGGAAATATGGATATGGAAGAAAAATCTAACCATCATGTTTTGATGGAGAGTGGTAGAGGACATGGCTATAAAAAAGCCAACAATCACAAAGCCATAAATTTGTGATGATTTAAGGTACCATCTGATTTATCAGATTTAAGGACACTATGATAACATTTATGGTTTTCAAGATCATTTCCCTAAAGTTGAAAAATTTTTCAATTAAAAGAAATACTTAATTGATTTTGGTACAATCTCACCATTGTGCGTGCCTTGAACAATTTCTATTTTATCTCTTAAAGAAATGAAGTTGAATTTTTCATTCGTGAAGCATTGGTAGATGATATGATAGAATAGTGGGTCATTCTATCTATCTCAAATAAAAGGTTAGAAAGAGTTATTAAATATACATAAGTCCATATATGGCGATATTAATCATAATAGGTTCCTAAAATGGACGTATATTTTGTATATCATACAACATAATAAATTGAAACTAATTTATACTGACTAGGGACATCCTGTAGGCTAATGGTATGCAATAAAGGCATGTCGTAATTCGTTTGTGGGTTTGATTCTTGCATCCTTGTCTGATGCGATGGGTTGTCGCCTATCCTAAGGGTTTTCCTTTTTCTAAAACTATACTATTATAACATTCCAAAAATTATATAAAAAATTTCTTGCCTTAAACAATACTATCTAATGTCTAACATGATCTATTTCAATTTTTAGGCTTACCCAAACTCACAGTATAAGGAAAATGATTGGTAGAGTGGTCATCTACCAAGCATGTAAATACCATCATTTATCCCCATATATCATATAATACATCTTGTTGGTCACATTACAAACATTCAATTTCCTTAATCATGTATGCTATTGAAAAATGAATACCCATTGAACATTAGTGAAAACAGGACTGAAATTAAAAGTTAAATAATTCCAAATACTAAAATCCATAAAATTCAATATACTCAAACCATGATATAACTTTCTCCTTATATCAGTAATGAGCTCATTAATACTATAAAACATCTCAATATCTACTTATCCATTCATTATGGACATATCATCTACCATCCAAAAATATTTTAATAACCTTTTATGGTTATCGGTACCATTTATCATATACTTTCAAAAACTCAAGGAAAGACAACAGTGTAACAATCCTTAGATTTTTCATTATTCCATAGTACTATACATTATTCTTGATAAACATACAATCATTCCACTACCATCTTAAACCACTGACTGAGCTTCAACATTTATTTCATCTGATATATCATTTGTAGTCTGTTCATCATCATCCACATAAATACTAACCATATGACCATGCTGATTCTCTTCATGATATTTTCCCTTAGGGCATTGGGTTGCATAATGCTCGTACATTCCACATTTAAAAAATTTAACCGTTGTTTATGTCATAGCAATACTATTATCCTTGTCCATGTTGTTAACTGAACCTTTTCCTTTAAAATTATCAGATTTGTGTCCTTATTTTCCACACCAAAAGCATCTTCCAGTTCCTTTGAAACATTCTCCCTAATGCCTCTTCCCACATGATTTACATGAGGGAAATTGAACTCTATTTCCTCTATGATAATCATGAAACTCCATCTTTTTATTAATAGATGAGTTAGGAAACATAACAAAGTTGAGATTATTGATCATATTATGTGATTTCTAATTAGGCATAATAACAATATGTGGACTTCCAAATCCAATATCATTTGGTTGCTCATGAAGAATGTCCTTCCATTGTCCATCATATCCTCCATTATCGTGAATCTTCATGTTGCCAACCATTTTCTAAAACCCAAAAAAAATATTGTGAGAGGAAAAAATCATAATCAAGGGGGAGTACCCTCAATATCTAACATCTTAGGATTATTTATAATATCGTTACCATTATTCTAGGACTATAAACTATACTTATACTTAACCATAGGGACATCCCTAGACATACCTTATAAAAATATCATGGGATCTCACTAATGTTTTCGCATCATAGTTTCCAAAGATTAACTAAGCCTTTCCACTAATACCATCTGTAGAGACCCAAATCTTGATGTACATGTAAATTACATTACTTTTATGGAATACTTAATAAATAACAAAATAACAAACAAGGACCAAAATAGTTTAGGGTCTTTGGAAACTATGAACATAATCTTCTAATCATGGTGAACGATCTTCAAAATGTACAATAAAGATCTTCCCCTTATTTTCTTACCTAAAACCATTCTTTATATCCTGGGGAAAAAACATATAAAGGGTGCGCTCAAATTATCAGTAAGGGTAATCATGGAGAAAATAAAACAATCCATATACATTTGAACACAAAAATATGAACATAATTTTTAAACATCGAAATCTTGAGCAATGACATAAAACATGGCAGTACGTAAATCATATATCATAATGGAACATAAATCATGACAAAATAGCTCCGAAATAAAACTTGTAATTGTGGAAAAACATTAAGAACATGATATGATATCCATAGTAGACATGGCATTGCTGCCAAGACCGTCTAAGTGGACAATTTCCCTTACTAAACCGGGTTCAATCATTGTTCCATTACTATATAACTGAACTAGATTAAATTTTCATTCCTGCCATGTCTATATCATGAGATATAAATCTTTACCAAATTCATTAGAGGGAGATATAGGTCCCACCAATCTCATAATGAAATCATTCTTAGTTGTGCCAAAAAATAAACATAAATCATTCATCATAACCCAAAGAATAAAATTGGTTTCACAAATATAATACCATCATAACATAATCCATATAAAAAAATGGATGTCATTTCATCATAATAATAATAAAACCATTTAAATAATATATACATTAAACTTGAAACATATATATACTGAATAATTTCTTCTTAGATGGAAAATAGTTTTGATAAAACACTGGAAATGAATTCTTGAGGAAAATATAATTTTTCTTCAAAATAATTTTCTTTTCACAAAATTCCATTCAATTTTAAAAGAAAAGGATTTTGTTGAAAATAATCATGAAATCTTGTAGATTATTCTTCATGAAAATACGTCGTTATAAAACAGAAAAAACCCTTTTATTCCATATAAGTTAAAAAAACATTCTCCTAATACTTTTAACAGAAAAGTCAAAAAGTTTCTCGTATAGTAAACAAAAGTTAGATTCCTTTCATAACATGTGGTAAAATTAAAAATGGGTAAAAAGGACCTTAAACATACATGAAATCACTTTTAGAAAACATGGGAATGCATGATAACAAGAACCCCAGTAAATATTTATGGATAAACAATCTCGGATAAAAAAAAGATTGGAAAAGTTATCCCATAACTTATGTAGAATTTCATCCATATGTATACGACACTTCTATATAGTGGGTTTAAACATATTATTAACTTGTAATAGAACCATAATAATTTTTATGATATCATATATTATTCACTTACGGATTTATATTATCTGTTCATTTTCCAATTCCATGTTACAACAGAGTTTTGGGTATAATCGTGTCATTTATCGTCCGTGTTTTGACTTGTAATTATTAATATGATTACATAGATCATGATTACTTATTTCTATAATATAAAAAATGATTTATATATAACATATATTTAGAATATACGTATATATAATAGATCGATAAATGGAATGAAATTCACCGTTCATGGAGACGGTAGGTCGTACATACACATGAACGATGTTTTTTGTTTTCTTATTGAATTGAATGAAATTAAGTAGATGACATACACATATATATATAATTCCAGTAGCATTATTATTTCATATATTTCATGATTAATTATTATATATACTTTATAATCATTCTTGAATTGTTATCATGGAAAATGAATCTCATCGCGTCGTGGAGACGGTAATCCGTACTTACGCACGAGCAATGATATCATTACCATATTTATTGAATGGAATTTTATTAGATTATATAATATCCTAGAATCATAATTAGGTTATAATAATAATATATAGTTATTATTTACACCATTATACCCATCCATGTAAGATGGTGGTGGAAAAACTGATTACACCATGGCGTGGAGACGGTATTCCGTACGTACGCACGTGTGGTGATTTCGTTTTCCGTAGGATGGATAGAAGGTGAAATAGGGTTGTTTCATATTAATAATAACATATCAGAATATGAGTGATACTGATGATATTACTTTATAATGAAACAACTAAATATTAGGAGTTGAAGAAGAAAGAAACTTGAGAGAATCGAAAGAAGAGATTACCTCTTCTTTGACACACATCCTTTAAGCCTTCTCTTAAGGAAGTAGAGTTGGTATTTTGAGAAGACCAGAAACTATAGAATGTTTCTAGGGAAGTGGAGAAGAGAACTAGGTAGGGTTTGGCCGAGCTTAACGCTCAAAAGGGTGTGAGGAAGAGTGGGAGGAGGTTCCCTTTTATAAGGGAGGAGAGGGGCACCTTTGGAAAAACTAAAAATATTATTTTATTATAAAATCATATTTGGGTTTTAAACGATACAAATTGATTTATTTAGAATATAATGTTGGGATGAGTCTAAATCCTCCCATCAAAAAGAATTTAGACAGGTTTAGGTTTCTATTTTAACCTTATCATTTAGATTTAACTTTATGTTAAATAATTTTACTTTTACCATGTCTTCTTGTTTTCATACACTATAAGGTTGAGAAACATACTATAAGAAGCCAAAATAACCCCAAGTTGTTTATTATTAATATATATAACCTTATATAATTAATTTGGCTGAACCATAGATTTTTAGTAATAATATAACAATTAATAATATAATAGTTTTCTTTAAAACAATTTTATGTCAATTTTAACACAATTTGGTAATTAATATTTGTGAAAATCATAAAAGAATGATTAGTTCGAAAAAAGTTAATTAAATCTATAATAACATTTCATATCAACATATAAATTTTTTTAATTCATAAAAAGTCGCAAATTACATTTATTTGGATATTTATAACATCAATTATGTTAATATTTCATTAATAATATAATTACTGCATCATCATTGTGTCATACATAAATACAATTATTTAATGTCTAAAAATTATAAATAAAATACCATTATGTGGAAAATATTTTTATCATTCTAATTAATATTTATATTCGAATTTATCTTATGCATAACCCTATATTAAAAATTATTTAGTTATTAAACTTTGATTTTAACTATTTTAACCCTTCATTAAATAAATTAATAATAAATGTCCTAATCTAATTCATGTAGATCTAAATGATCATATTTTATTCCTAAGGTTGTTTTTGGTCTAATTTCACTTATCCAATAGAATTAGTTCTTGTGTTAGGGTAATAATAATATCATTTTTTCCCGTAATTACCCTATTTACTTTTAAGCGTGGTAAATAAAAGTAAAAAGTTACTATTCACCAAAACTTATTTCCATCTAATTGAACCACATTTTAGTCCCTGATATTAACTGCGTCTCTCAGATTTTTGAAATTTCACTCACAGAAGTGGTAAAATTATATTTTTTGTGAATTTCCAAAGTCTCCTAAGAGGTGGGTAAAAGACGGTGAAAAGTTCAATAAAATTTTTATATATCTAAAATTATTATAAAATAGCTCCAATGAATTAAATTGAACTTATATAGGTATTATGTATCAATTTTGACCTAAAATAAATTTAAATAAAATAAATATTTATTTAAAAAAATGTTGGTTGTTAAATAGTAACCCAGTGTTTTCACTATTCATCAAAAATTGAAAGTTTTCAATAAAATACAAAAAATTCACCCTAGGCCAATTTCTATATTCCGAATCCAAAAATTAAGTCGATTTAGAAAGATAAAATTTATCAAATATTAAAAATTTGGTATTACTATTCATAACGGCTAGTTTATATAACATATCGTTTTTTAGTGAAACTCGGTATTGCGTACAACACACGCTATCGTCGAAGGTCGTGATTGCATGTAATGCATGCCAAGTCAGGTATGCATGTAGTACACGCTCCTTTTGGTGTAGCATACAACACAAGACATCTATAAAAATAAAATGAATATTTTTCATAAAATCTTGGGGTGTTACATTCTACCCCCCTTAAAATGAATTTCGCCCTCGAAATTCATCGGGGTCATAAATGGTTTAATACTTGTGAGTTTCTTTATTATAAACCCACATCGTAAAAATGAATAACAAAAATTATCTTTAAAAACTAATGTATGAAACATATTACCCAAATTAACTAATCACTCGGTTTCCACATAAGAGAACATAGGTGAAAATATGTCTATGGAAGGGAAATATAACCATAAAATTCGGATGCAGAGTGGCAGAGAACATGGCTATGAAAAATCAAACAATCACAAAACCATAAATTTTTTATGATCTAAGGTACCATCTGATTCATCCGTTATAAGGGCACTGGGACAATATTTTTGGTTTTCAAGATCATTTCCCTAATGTTGAAAAATTTTCGAATAAAAATAAATATTTACTTGATTTTGATACAATTTGACCGTTGTTCGTTCCTTGTATAGTTTCCACTTCATCTCTTAAAGAAATGAAGTTAAATATTTCATTCATGATGTGTTAGCAGATCATGTGACAAAATGATGGGTCATTCCATATGTCTCAAACAAAATGTTAGAAAAAGTTATTCTTAAGTCCTTCTATGGTGAGGTTAATCGTATATGATTCCAAAAATGGTCTTATACTTCATATATTATGCTTCTTAATATAATAAAACTAGTTTATACTAACCAGGAACTTCCTGTAGGCCAGTGGTAGGAAATAAAGGCCTGTCGCACTTCGGTTGTGGGTTCAATTCCCACATCCTTGTCCGACGTGACGGGTTGTCGCCCATCTTGCAGGTTTTCCTTTTTCTAAAACTACATTATTATGACATTCCATCCATAATATCAAAATAGTTCTCTCCTTAAACAATACTAACTTATGTCCAACATAATCCATTCTAATATTTTGGCTTATCCAAAATACTACTATCCAATCTAAAATTATAGTGAAAAAATTACCTGAGAGTTTATATAACAAGCATAAGATATGTTTTTTTGGTCACATTCCAAACATTAGAAGTCCTTAACCATGTATTCTCATGAAAAATGAATACCCATTGAACCATAGTGAAAACATGAATGTTGTCAAAAGTTAATTCATTCCAAATACCAAAATCCCAAAAATTCTATATACTCAACCCATGATATCACTTAGTCCTTTTATCAATCATGAGCTCATTTCATTTTTTTCATTATCCTTTCATTATGTGCATATCATCTTCTTTCCAAAAATATTTCAATCACTTTTTCAGGGTTACTAGTACCGTATAGTTATTGAAATCCAATACATAGATATTCCAAAATTCCATAATACCATAAATGAGATTCCATGATACTATTTTGAAATCCCATTAAATAAACACTTAATCATTACACAACATCATTGTCGTAATCAACATCACAAATAGTGATTGCATGGGACTTCCCTTTATCCTTTTCCTTAAGAGTTGCTCACGTTGATCATCATTATCCTGTGGTTTTGGAAATTTATTAGCATAATGCTTCATTTCCTTGCACTTGAAGCAATGAAGTGTTGGTGGAGCGTTCTCTGTAGTCTTTTCTCTATTCACATCATTAGCCACCTTTTTCCAATTACTTTGATAATCAACTGCTTGATGACCTTCTTTTCCGCACATAAAACATTTTCTAGAACCTTTTAGGAAATCTCCATCATGATTCATTCCACACATTGAACATAAAGAAACATTCATCTTCTTGTCACCATTATTCTGAGATTTCTTCTTGAACTCCATCTTTCGTTTCATGTCAAAACCATGAGCTGGATATGTAACACCAACTTCCAGTTCTACCTTGATAGCACAATGCACAATTTCTTCATAGCTACTGAAGCCTATTATAGCTAATGCCCTTTGTAGACTTGGTTTTAATCCACTGAAGAATCGATCAACTTTACTTTCAGGTTGGATGATAAATCCAGATGCATTCCTTGCATGCCTTGTAAAATTCACCTCGTATATACCAACAAATTCATCATCCTTTTGCTTAAGCTCAAAGAACACATTTGCTATCATTGTTATAAGAAAACAAGGGAAGTACATACTAAAAAACAAGTTCTTCAACTCATCCCATTCCATAGATTCAATTTCATCTTGGGGCCTTCTATTCTTAATTAGAGTCCACCAATGGTCTGCTTCACCTTCTAAACGGTAAACAGCTAAAATGAATTTTTCATGTTCTGAACAACGAAGTATGAAAAATCTCTTTTCAATGGTACTGATCCGTTGTTCAGCAACAAGTGGATCAGATGACCCATTGAAAGATGGTGGGCGTTGCCTAATGAAGGACTCAATAGAATATTGTTACCTTCTCTGATCTTTTGGAAATCCAGAATGATTCAAAGCTTGTTTAAGTATAACAATAAGATTTTTCACTCCATCTAGCATCTCATCTAGTTTCTTGGGAGGAAAATCATTTCATTGTCCATTACATTGATCATGATGGTTCCTTTGGGTTCCATCCATTGTCTAAAACCCAAAAATAACAGTTAGAGAGGAAAAAATCATTCTAGGAAAACAACATAATAAAGGGAGAGTACCTTTAATATCTATCATCTTAGGTTTAATTATAACATCGTTACCATTATTCTAGGACTATAACCTAGACTGTTACATAACCTTAGGGACATCCCTATACATACCTTAGAAATATCTCTAGGGATCAAACTAAAGTTTTCACATACTAGTTTCCAAAGGTTAACTAAACCTTTCCTCTGATACCAACTGTAGAGACCTAATGCATGACGTACATAGACATTACATAACTTTTGCAGAATACTTAATACATATAAAAAACCAACACTCAAGGATAGTAATTGTTTAGTGTCTTTGGAAACTCGGAATAAAATCTTCTAATCGATGTGATAGATCTTCAACATCTCTTATAAAGATCTTCCCCTTTTGTTTTCTTACCTAAAACTTTTCTTTATATCCTAGGAAAAAGAAAACATATAAAATGTGATCTCAAATTCTCAGTATGGGTAAGCATAGAGAACATAAAACAATCCATAAACATTTTAATGGAAAAAAACATGAACATAAAATCTATACATCAAAATCATGATCAACGACATAAATATGGGAAGTACACAAGGCATAGATCATAAAGGAACATTATTTATGATAAAATAGCATGGTAATAAAACATATAATTGTGGAATCCATTAAGAACATGTTATTATTTTCATAGTAGTCAAGGAATTGCTGCTAAGACCATCTTAGTAGACAAAGTCCCATTCTGAATCGAGTTCACTCCTCATTCCAGTCCTGTAACACTCAACCGAATTAACTTACCATTCCAGCCATGTATATCTCATGAGATATTAATCTTTACCAAATGCATTGGAGAGAGATATAGGTCCCACCCATCTCATAATGAAATAATTCTTACTTGTTCCACAAAATCATAAATCATACATCATAGAAAAACCCATTTAATAAATTGGGATTCTTAAACATCATGCCATCATAACATAATCCATATAAAACAAATGGATATCATTTCCTCATAAGAAGAATCAGACCATGTAAATAATAGAGACATTATACTTGAAACATACACATATGAAATAATGTCATCTTAGATGGAAAATAGTTTTGACAAAACCCTTGAAATGATTTTTTGAGGAAAATATCAATTCATTTTTCAAAATTATTTTATTTTCAAAAAATAGCATGCAATTTTTTTTAAAAAATAATTTTTTTGAAAATAGTCATGAAATCATGTAGAGGAGACTTAATACAAATTAGGTTTTATGAAAACGTAAAAATCTATTCATGTCGTATAAGATAAAAAAACATTCTCCTCGTACTTTTGTCAGAAAAGTCAAAAAATACCCGGTAGGGTAAAAAAAGAAAGATTCCTTCCATACCATGGGGTAAAAGTAAAAATGGGTAAAAAGTAATTTAAACATAAAAGAAAACACTTTTATAAAACATGGACATGTATAATAACATTAACCCCAGTTAATTCTTACGAATAAGCAATCTCAGATAAAAATGAGATTTGAAAAATTATCCCTTACCTTAGGTCCGATATGCCTCGTATGTATCCAAAACTCCTGTATAATGATTTAAATAATGTCATTGACATATTATATAATCATATTTATTGTTATGATATCATATATTGTTCAATTATGACATCAAATTACCCGTTCTTTTGTAAATTTCATGTTAAAACAACATTTTGGGTCAACTGTTTTATTTATCATACGTGTTTGGACTTATTGTTCTTGATATCATTACTACTTATATCACGATTTAATTACTTCCAGAATGTAAATCATGATATTTATATCATATATATTCAGTATATATATATATAATATAGATAAATGAAATGAAATACACCATTCATGGAGACAATAGGCCTTACGTACGCATGAACGATGTTTTCTTTTCCCTATTGACATGAATGGAAGTAAGTAGATGATATATATATATATATATATATATGTATACATTAATAAAGTATCTTTATTATGTCATATAATTCATTATTATTCATTATATATACTATATAATTATTCTTGAATGGTTAATCATGGAAAATGAACCTCATCGTGTTTGTGGAGACGGTAGTCCGTACGTATGCACGAGCAATGAAATCATTTCTATGATCATGGAATTTTATTGAAGTGTATGTATAATATTACAAAATCAATATCAATTTAAAATAAACATATATAGTTATCTATTTAGACCATTATACCCATCCATGTAAGCGGGTGGTGGAAAAACTGATTACACCACGACGTGGAGACCGTATTCCGTACGTACGCATGCGTGGTGATTTCGTTTTCTGTAGGATGGATAGAAGGTGAAATAGGGTTATTTCATATTCATAATAACATATCATTATATTAGTGATACTGATGTTATTAATTTATAATGAAACAAATAAATAAGAAGGAGTTGAAGAATAATGAAACTTGAGTGAATCGAAAGAAGAGATTACCTCTTCTTCGACGCACCTCCTTTAAGCCTTCTTTTAAGGAAGTAGAGTTGGTATTTTGAGAAGACCAGAACCTCCAGAATGTTTTTATGGAAGTTTAGAAGAGAAATGGGCAGGGTTTTGCCGAGCTTCAATGCTCAAAAGGGTGTGAGGAAGACAGGGAGGATGTGCCCTTTTATAAGGGAAGAGAGGGGCACCTTTGAAAAAAGTAAAAGTATTATTCTATTATAAAATAATATTCTGTTTTTAATAGCTCCAAATTGATTTATTTCCAAGATATTATGGGGATGGGTTGAATAATCTCATCCAATATAATTTAGATAAGTTTAGGTTCCTATTTTAACCATATCATTTAGATTTAACTTCAAGTTAAATAATTTTACTTTTACCGTGTCTTCTTGTTTTCTTACACTATAAGGTTAATAAACATACTATAACAAGACAAACTAACAAAAAGCTGTTTATTATTAATATATATAACTTTATCTAAGTCATTTGGCCTAACCTTAGATTTTTAGGAAAAAAATAACAATTAATAATGTAATATTTGTTCTAAAACAATTTTATTTCAATTTTGACACTATCTGGTAATTGATTTTTGTGAAAATCATAAAAGAATGATTAGTTAGAAAAAAGTTAATTAACTCAATACTAACATGTCATATTAAAATAGAACGTTATTTTAATTCATAAAAAGTCTCAAATTTCATTTATTTGGGTATTTATAACATCAATTATGTTAATATTTCATTAATAATTTAATTACTGCATCATCATTGACTCATAAATAAATTAAATTATTCAGTGTCTAAAAATTATAAATAAAATACCATCATGTAGGATATATTTTTAGATTTCTAATGAATATTTATTGTCGAAATTTCATATGTATATCCCTATATTAAAAATGATATAGTTATTAAAATTCGATTTTAACTATTTTAACCCTTCTTTAAATAAATTAATAATAAATGTCCTATTCTAATCCATGTGGACCTAAATGGTCATATTTTATTTCTATGGTTTTTTTTTTCGAATTACACTTATCCAATATAATTAATGTAAGAACCCGGTTTTTTCTACGAAAGACTTTGGAGTATTCTTGATGATAATCCAGAGCAGCGCCTTCAGACGGTGTGCGATTCCGAGCCCTAGAGTGGCCGGAATTAAATTTTTAGTGCGTTCACACTGGAAACGCCAAATAAATGTGATAAATCCTAAAGGGTGATCCGGATAAGGGATCTCAGTGTACGGATGTGTCCAGAATGGGGTGTTTACCCTATGAATGACATAAAATTTGTCAACGCGGGATGTTTGGACCCCTCACCCGCTTCTGGAACGTTAAATAGGTTAAATTAATTATTTAATTCGTTTAATGGAGAAACGCATGTGTCTCTTAAATGGTGGCTCAGATTGGAAAACTGAGCGCACCGTTGAGTTCGGAACGTGCTGTTTACCCTAGGAGGGGTGTAAGTTTTGCGGGCGCGGGCCGTCTGTGATAAATGGCCCCAGGGGCGTTTTCGTAATTTGGCAGCCTCAGGTGCTATGTTTAATAACATTTGAATGGGATCTCAGATTAAAATTCTAAGACTGCCATTGTGCTCGGGAGGTGGTGCTTACCCTAGGGGAGGCCTAACCTCGACCCTGCTGAGAGTTCGGGTCCGGGCCGATGAGTGGGTGGTTAAGCATTTTCTATTTAAACGCTTAACACACCCTCCTCCCTCCTCTCCTTCCCCTTCCCCCTAGCAGCCCCTCTTCTCCCGCTCCTCCTCCTCCATCTCCGGCAAGAGTCCGGCGAGGCGACTCCGGCAAGGTGCGGTGGTGCCGGCGGATCGTTGCGAAGCTTCGGGTGAAGCCCCACGAGGTAGGATCGTTGCAGTTTTAAATTTTCATTTCTGCATCTACTTTGAGCCTTAATTCTTATATCAAACCTCTGTCGAATTTTCAATCAATGCACATGATCGCATAGCACATTTTGTGAGCTTCCCACCGCTTATTTTGAATTGAAAAACCAAGCTTCGGGGTGTTCGCAATCGTCCGCCGAAATTAGCGGGTTTTTGATATTTTCCCACAAGGTTTTGGGGTCTCCGGCGGTCGGATGAGGGCAGCGCGGTTCTTCCAGGCGGCAGCGGACATGGCTAAGGCCGGGGGCGTTTCTCTAGGGCGAGCGGGCTTGGCCGGGTGGATAGCGAGGTGCAGCGGAGGTGCTTGGCCTCGGTCTATTGAGGGTGTTGGCCGGGGATTACGGACGACGAGAGGAGGACGGCGGAGGCGGTTCCTGGCGGGTGAGGCAGCGGCTGGCCCGGGCGAGCTGGGGCGAGGGTGGCTCGCAGTCGAAGGGGGTCTACTAAGGGCGTCCGGCATGCCGCTGTGGTCGAGGGAGCAGTGGAGGAAGACCGGCTGCTTGGCCGGTCTGCTGGGAGACGAGGACCCGCAAAAAGCGGGTCCTGCTGGTGCCGTGTGGAAGAAGGCCGACCCTCCTTGCCGGCCTAGTTACTAAAAAAAGAAAAAAAATAAAAAAATACAATGTTATGTTTATAATAATAATAATAATAATATTATTATTATTATTATTATTATTATGGAAATGATTTATGTTGATAAATCATTCGCAGGGCGTCCAATTTGGGCGATGTCTGTGGCGACGCCATTCTCGAATCGAGACGAGCTTTTTGAGATGGTTCCAGGAATTTTTAATTCTCGAAATGAGGGGCCTCGGAGGCGCGACACGTCTTTAAGTGATTGACGTTTTTCCAGGAAAATTGTTTTGGATGGCGCGGGCGCGTCTGATGTCTGTTTTAAGCACCGTCAGCGGCGTTGGAACCTTGGAGTCGAGGCAGAGGTTTCCATGGTGGTTTCGGGCATTGAAGCTGGAGTTGAGGTGTGGGCCCCACGGCCCGTCTTTTGAGCTGCGTGCAGCTTTTAGCGACATTTTCTTCGGACGTCCATTCGGGGCGTGCGAGCAGTCGATTTTGGGTGTTTTTCCATGGGAATCGCGTTGGCGCAGTCTGCACGATGTAATTCTGCACGATGGTGCAGGCCCCACGACGGTCATTTCTAGAGTTGACGGTGATTTCCAGCTTTATCACCGGGCGGCCGTTTTGGACAAGTGAATAGTCCATTTCGTGTACTTTTTCGAGAGGATCACAATGGGGCGATCCGTTCGTTGAGTTTAGGGACTGGGATGCGGGTCCCATGTGGCACCGCTCGTGTGCGGTCCGCTGGGATGCACCTTTTTCTTCGGATATCCGTTGCACGCAAGTGAGTTGTGGTTTTGATGTGTTTTCTTGAGGGGATCGCAATGGTGCGATGCGCCCGTCTGTTTTCGGGGCCGAGGCTCGGGATCACGGGACGTCGTTTGGGTGTGAGGCGGTGTTGGTGACATTTCCGTCAGATATTTGTTTGAGGAGAGTAAGTAGTCGATCTCGCATGTTTTTCTGTGAGTATTACAATAGTGCGATCCTTTGGGTTGTGCGGAGCCTCTTGCGTGATCTTGTTAAATGTGGAAGCATGGAAGGTTCTCTAGTGGTGGTTCGCCCTACCTTGTTTGTAGCGGACCCTTGGCGTGTGATCACACACTATTGGGAAAGTGATATAATTGGTCCACGAGATGTGATTGACCGTGCCTAGGCCTTTGAGGTGTTGTTATTTCATGCCTTCGCGTTGACGCTGGGTGCCGTGTGCACGATAGCCTTTGGGCTGGAATGAGGTATACTCCGGGAGTATAAGGGAGCGCTTGGAGGTATGTGTGGTTGTTTGTACCTGAGGATGTTTGTGCGCTCATTTGGGGTTGACTTGGGGCCACAAGTCGTGTGGTACCTACGTGTGTGCCGCGATCTTCGTTATGTACTTTGTCCTCTCATGACGTAGAGGGTCCTTTTGTGCTCGTTTGTTTGACCAGCATGGTGGAGTTTTCCCCTGGATTTGTGCTCGTTTGGTTGACCAGCAGGGTGGAGTTTTCCCCTGGCATTGTGCTCATCTGTTTGACTAGCAGGGTGGAGTTTCCCCTGGCCAGGTGCTCTTTTGTCTGACCAGTAGGTTTGAGAGGTCTCCCCATAGTCTTGTTCTCGATGGGTTGGCCAGCAGAGATGGTTTGGTTCTTATGCTTCTTCAGCTGTGAGGGGTTTCAGTACTGTTCCCTTTATCCGGACTACGACGTCGTCTGCGACTAGGGGTGTTCATGCCGCGTGGGCGTTTTCCCCACAATCTGGGATGAGATGTCTCGGTCCGCTTCGTCAGTGACTCTGCGGATTGGAGTGGGATTGCCTTGTGAGGCCTGGGGAGTTTCTCCCGTTGTTCCGTGTTCCCTGGTAGAGCTTGTGGTTTCAGAGTGACCAACACTTTACGCAGGCACCGATCCTCTACCCAGGAGGTTGTTCCAGCAGGGATGAGGTTTTTCCAGCAGGGCTGAGGTTGTTTCCAGCAGGGCTGAGGTTGTATCGAGTCGGGGTCATTAGTGGGTTACCATCCAGCAGGGATGGCTAGTAAAACGGTGTTCACCGAGCAGTACCATCCACCAGGGATGTCCAGAGCAGTTTCGGGCTTACCTCCAGCGGGGATGGGCAGTGGTCCCTGATGTCGGGCTTACCTCCAACTGGGCAGGGCAGTGGTCCCCGATGGCGGGCTTACCTCCAGCTGGGCTGGGCAGTGGTCCCCGATGCCGGGTTACCTTCAGCTGGGCTGGGCAGTGGTCTCGTCGCCAACTTTAGCCGGGTCGCCCTCTAGTGTACTACCCTGTTATGGGACTGGGTAGTGAGGCACCCGTCGACTTTCCAAGTCTCCCTGTAGTGGGAACCCATTGACTTCCAGGGATCCTCCAGCGGGGCTGGGCAGGGGGTCACCTGTCGACTTTGAGAGGACCTCTCGACTGCGGGGCAGTGACGAGTTGTGGTTGACATTCCCCCTGAACTCTCATGTATGGGGAACACTTTCCCCCACCGAGATGTGTCCTTGTGATGCGACCTAAAACCGTGCGGGTGAGTCAGTGTCGCCCAAAGCGGATAGTGTCGAGGTGTGGTGATTGAGCCCCTTGGCTTGCGGTTCGGGGCAGACGTGTGTGATGATGGGCATCGATGGTGTTACTTCTGGGACTGTTGGCTACTCTTTCTTGGGCTGAGCTACGGGATGGAGATCCCATTACGACATTGTTTGGGCTTCTTGACAGAGCATATGGATATGTATATACCTCGTACGAGTACCCACTCCTTGGGTTTTGGTTACTCTCCTTCCAGGAGAGGTGAAGACGCGTAGGGTATGCCATGTGCTTTCCGTGTCTAGCTTCTCGTGGTTGGAAGATTCTACTCTCCTGCTATTGGTAGCGAAGACTTGACGAAAAGTTCATCATCTCACCATTTCCAGCTCCTTGTGTCTGGAAGAGTCTACCTTCTTTCCTCTTGTTGGGTTGAGATGGACTCTTTACTGCCCTCACTGTTGTGATCCTTTACTTTTCCATGTTCGCTCTACTGCTCACCCTTCAATACCTCCTTTTTTGCTCCCTCGAGTCTTCGGGGTATCCTACTGAGTATTTTTATACTCACCCCTGCTTGGGCTTTTCCCGCACTTGGTTTGCCCTTGCAGACGACAGACAGGTTGGTCGTGACTTCAGTGGAGCATAGGAGTTCGGGAGCATGGACCACATGCGGTGGTCGTAGACGGGTTCCAGGTGGGAGACCCATCAGTTGTTACTTTTCGTTTACCTGTTTCCGGGTTGTGGCACTTGTTGGTTCGGCGCATGTCTTGCCCATTTTCTTTTCAGTGTACTTTAAGCTTTCTTTGTACTTGTAGAGGTCGATGCACTTTGTGGTATATATATAGCAGCTTCCCTTTCCTTTTCTTTGCTTGTCTTTACTTTTACTCTACATAGTTGCATTGTGTTTGCTGTGTGTGTGAGTAATGGTGCTTAGGCAAAGGCCTCCCCGAGTTAGTGTGCCTTCGGCGCTGGTCGCCAGCCCCTAGCCTATAGAGGTAGGCTTGGGGTAGTTGCGGCTCGAGCCCGGGTAGGGTCGGGTCGTGACAAGTGGTATCAGAGGTGGTTCGTTCCTTGGGACGTTGTGAAAACTTCCCTAAAAGAGGAATTGGTTGGGATTTAGGGAAACGGTTTTAACGTGTCTCGAGAGTGGCTCTCATGCCAGGGAGTCTAGTGATGGTGCGGCGACCGACGTATCTATTCACCAGGACCTTGATAAACCGCTTGTCGACTCGGCATGCTGAGACACTTGTTGCAGGGAAATTTGTTTGTGCATCACATAGGATTGAGTCTTTGACTTTCCTTCTTGAGTAAGCTCCCCATTTATGTTGTTATTGGTATAAACACATGTGATCATCTGACCGCGACACTCCTTGATAATTTTCAGGATGTCTCCGCAAGGACAGCCAGCCAGGATACCAGCTTTGGATTGTGACGACGACCCTCTGAGCTATGAGGCCACAGTCCAGGACCCGTCATGCGAGCCCCTTTCTCCGGGTGGGCCGGTAGGAGCACCCCCACCTGTTGAGCAGCAAGAAGTTTCGGGAGAGCAGGTTGAGCTTGAGCGCTGGTTGAGCATGATCTGTGAGTTCCAGCGGCAGAGACCGCTATGGTTAAGTGGTGAGACGGACCCTTAGGTAGCATAGGATTGGATCGAGGCAGTGGTTAGCCTCTTCAGGCTTGTGCAGACGCTGAAAGATCAGAATGTGTCTTTGGAAGCCACCCTTTTTCGTGGAGCAGCTCGGCGTTGGTGGAGTCTGGTGACTCAGCTTCTTTACGAGTCGTCACTTTCGTGGGGCGACTTTCAGTTGTTGTTCCGTGAGGAGTTATGCCCCTCCTTCTTGCGCTCCATTCAGATTCAGGAGCTCCTGCAGTTTCAGCAGGGAGGGATGACGGTGGCCGAGTACGCAGCTAGTTTCGCAGACCGTGCACGCTTTTACCCGGACATGGTCCATAACGGTAACATCCGAGCGCGGAAGTTTGAGCTGGGTCTCTGCCAAGAGATTCGTGCTGTCATAGTACCCTTGGGCATTTCCATGTATGTCGGGGTGCTAGAGCAGGCACTGGTGACAGATGGATTCCTGTCATGTTTTGCGGTTGGTAGTGGCAGTGGGCGCATTGGAGCGGAGACGTCTGCCGCAGCTCGTGGGCGTCGGCAAGCAGGACCTCGACGCAGGTGGCTTTCGGAAAACCGGACTCAGGGACGTGGTCATACACCACAGTGGCGCCGGAGGGCACCAGTGCAGCCTAGAGAGAGTCGGTGCTATGCTTGTGACGGGTAAGGTCACTTGGCACGAGACTACCTGACCCGAGTTGCTGAGAGCATCGGGCAGGCAGCAGGTGCACCACCATGACAGAGGCAGCGCCGTGATCAAAGTAGTACCCAGAGAGGTGGTGCCAGCAGAGGAGCGGGAGGAGATGGTAGTGGGGGACAACGTTACGAGGTATTCCCATCACCACTAGGTGGTCCACGTCAGGCTCCGGGAGAAGACAGTTGGGACCGAGGACAGCGCGAGCTTTGAATGTCTATTATCCTGCAGAGCATGAGGTGATAAGAGGTACGCTCTACAGCTCATCTACCTTTTTGTATTAGAATTGTTTGACTCTGTGTGTGAACTTCTTTCCTCCCTGCTCCTTGTTTGATATGTTACCAGGGTGACGCGGAGCGTTGGGTGTAACCCTGTGTTGTTAAGCTAAAAGGCGTGAGACCATTTCCTTTAGTCGATGGTGTTGGCTCCTTCGCCTGTTGATCATGTAAAAGAGCATCGACTGTGGAACCTTGCGTGACCAGATATCCTTGGGTGTTCCACCATATGGATATTCTGAAGGAGGGAATCACCGGGCCTTGTTTCAGGTCCGGGCGGTGATTCCAGTCGCGGCATGCGACGTAAGGGTTCGGTCGGGGAGGTGAGCTACCCCCGAGGTCCTTCGGAACGTTTAAGACCGTGCAGAGGGATGATGAGGTTCCCTACTGCCTTACTCTAACCCCAAAGTCTGGAGCGGGTGAACGACATCAGCATGGTCTGATCTCACATGAACAGATCAATCCTTTGGTCTGTGTGTGGTGACACAGAGCTGTGCGTGGGTTCTTTTGGGTATGGGAAGGCCAGGTGTGGGCTTAGTACCCTGTGTTGCTCCCTAGTTTTGCTTTTCAGGGATGAAAAGCTTGAAGTAGGGAATGATGTAAGAACCCGGTTTTTTCTACGAAAGAATTTGGAGTATTCGTGATGATATTCCAGAGGAGCGCCTTCAGACGGCATGCGATTCTGAGCCCAGAGTGGCCGGAATTAAATTTTTCGGGCCTTCACACTGGAAATGCCAAATAAATTCTATAACTCCTATAGGGTGATCCGGATCAGGGATCTGAGTCTACGGATGGGTCCGGAATGGGGTTTTTACCCTAGGAACGACATAAAAATTGTCAACGCAGGACGCTTGGACCCCTTGCCCGCTTCTGGAACGTTAAACAGATTAATTAAATTAATTAATTCGTTTAATGAAGAAACACATGTGTCTCTTAAACGGTGGATCAGATTGGAATACTGAGGGAACCATTGAGTTTGGAGCATGCCGTTTACCCTAGGATGGGTGTAAGTTTTGCGGGCGCGGGCCGTTAGTGAAAAATGGCCCCAGGGGCGTTTTCGTAATTTGGCGGCCTCGGGAACTACGTTTATTTACTTTCGAACGGGATCTTGGATTAAAATTTTGAGACCTCCGTTGTGCTCGGGAGGTGGTGTTTACCCTAGGGGAGGCTTAACCTCGACCCTGCTAAGAGTTCGGGTCCGGGCCGACGGGCGGGTGGTTAAGCGTTTTCTATTTAAACGCTTAACACACCCTCCTCACTCCTCTCCTTCCCCTTCCCCCTGGCAGCCCCTCTTCTCCCGCTCCGCCTCCTCCATCTCAGGTGAGAGTCTGGCGAGGCGACTCCGGTGAGGTGCAGTGGTGCCAGAGGATCGTCGCGAAGCTTCGGGCGAAGCCCCACGAGGTAGGATCATTGCAGTTTTAAATTTTCATTTGCACATCTACTTTGAGCCTGAATTCATGTATCAAACCTCGGTCGAATTTGCAATCAAAGCACATGATCGCGTATCACATTTTTTGAGCTTCCCACCGCCTATTTTGAATTGAAATACCGAGCTTCGGGGTGTCCGCAATCGTCAGCCGAAATTAGCGGGTTTTTGATATTTTCCCACCGGGTTTTGGGGTCTCCGGCGATCGAATGAGGGCAACGCGGGTCTTCTAGGAAGCGGAGGTCACGACTAAGGCCGTGGGCGGCGCTCCAGGGCGAGCGGGCTTGGTCGGGTGGATAGAGAGGCGCAGCGGCGGTGCTCGGCCTCGGTCTGTTGAGGGTGTCAGTCGGGGCTTGGGGACGGTGAGAGGAGGACGACGGAGGCGGTTCCCGGTGGGTGAGGTGGCGGCTGGCCCGGGCGAGCTGGGGCGAGGGTGGATCGCGGTCGATGGGGGGCTGTTGAGGGTGTCCGGCGTGCCGCCGTGGTCGAGGGAGCAGCGGAGGAAGACCAACCGCTTGGCCGGTCTGCTGGGTGACGAGGACCCGCAAAAAGCGAGTCCTGCTGGTGCCGTGTGGAAGAAGGCCGGCCCTCCTGGCCGGCCTAGTTACTAAAAAGAAGAAAAAAAAAGAAAACAAATATAATGTTATGTTTATAATAATACTAATAATACTAATAATAATAATATTATTATTATAGAAATGAGTTATTTTGATAAATCATTCGCGGGGCGTCCAATTTGGGTGCTGTCTGTGGCGACACCATTCTCGAATCGAGACGAGCTTTTTGAGATGGTTTCGTGAATTTTTAATTCTCGAAACGAGGGGCCTCGGAGGCGCGACATGTCTTTAAGTGATTGACGTTTTTCCAGGAAAATTGTTTTGGACGGCGCGGGGGCGTCTGACGTCCATTTTAAGCACTGTCATCGGCGTTGGAACTCTGACGTCGAGGCCGAGGATTCCAGGGTGGTTCCGGGCGTTGATGCCGGAGTTGAGGCATGGGCCCCACGACAAGTCTTTTGAGCTGCGTGCGGCTTTTAGCGACTTTTTCTTCAGACTTTCGTTCGGGGCGTCCGAGTAGTCGATGTTGGGTGTTTTTCCGAGAGAATCGCGTTGGCCCAGTCTACACGCTGTAATTCCGCATGATGATGTGGGAGCCATGAGGGCCATTTCGGGAGTTGACGGTGATTTCCAGCATTATCACCGAGCGACCGTTTTGGACACGTGAATAGTCAATTTCATGTAATTTTTTGAGAGGATCGCAATGGTGCAATCCGTTCGTTGAGTTTCAGGACCGGGATGTGGGTCCCACGTGGCACCGCTCTTGTGCGGTGCGGCGGGATGCACCTTTTTCTCTGGATATCCGTTTCACTCAAGTGAGTAGTGCTTTTGACGTGTTTTCCCAAGGGGATCGCAATGGTGCAATGCACCCGACTATTTTCGTGGCCGAGGCACGGGATCACGGGACGCCATTCGGGCGTGAGGCGGTGTTGGTGACTTTTCCGTCGGATATCTGTTTGAGGCGAGTATGTAGTAGATCTCGTGTGTTTTCTATGAAGATTACAACGGTGCGATCAGTTTGGTTGTGCGGAGCCTCTTGCGCGATCTTGTTAAATGTGGAAGCATGGAAGGTGCTCTAGTGGTGGTTCTCCCTACCTTGTTTGTAGCGGACCCTTGGCGTGTGATCGCACACTCTTGGGAGAGTGATATAATTGGTCCACGAGATATGATTGGTCGTGCCTAGGCCTTTGAGGTGTTGTTATGTCACACCTTCACATTGACGCTGGGTGCCGTGTGCACGATAGCCTTTGGGCTGGAATGAGGTATACTCCGGGAGTATACGGTAGTGCTTGGAGGTACGTGTGGTTGTTTGTACCTGAGGATGTTTGTGCGCTCAATTGGAGTTGACTTGGGGCCACACGTCGTGTGGGCCCCACGTGCGTGCCACGATCTGCTTTACGTACTTTGACCTCTCGTGACGTAGAGGGCCCCTTTGTGCTCGTTTGTTCGACCAGTAGGGTGGAGGTTTCCCCTTGCTTTTTGCTCATTTGTTTGACCAGCAGGGTGGAGTTTTCCCCTGTCTTTGTGCTCCTCTGTTTGACCAGCAGGGCGGATTTTCCCCTGGCCTGGTGCTCTTTTGTCTGACCAGTAGGGTTGAGTGGTCTCCCCTGGTCTTGTTCTCGATGGTTTGGACGACAGAGATGGTTTGGTTCCTCTGCTTCTTCGGCTGTGAGGGGTTTCAGTACTGTGCCCTTTCACGGCACTGCAACACCATCTTTGACTACGGGTGTTCGTGCAGCGTGGGAGTTTTCCCCACGTTAAGGGATGAGATGTCTCGGTCTGCTTTGACAGTGACTCAGCGGATTGGAGCGGGATTGCCTTGTGAGGCCTGGGGAGTTTGTCTCGCTGTTTCGTGTTCCCTGGTAGAGCTTGTGGTTTCGGTGTGACCAAAACTTTACGCGGGCACCGATCCTCTACCCAGGAGGTTGTTCCAGCAGGGCTGAGGTTGTTCCATCAGGGCTGAGGTTGTTCTAGCAGGTCTGAGGTTGTTCCAGCAGGGCTGAGGTTGTTTGCAGCAGGGCTGAGGTTATATCGAGAAGGGCTCGTCAATGGGTTACCATCCAGCAGGGATGGCCAGTACAACAGTGTTCATCGAGAAGTACCATCCAGCAGGGATGGCCAGAGCAGTTCCAACTTAACTCCAGCGGGGCTGGGCAGTGGTCCCCGATGTCGGGCTTACCTCCAGATAGGCTGGGTAGTGGTCCCCGATGCCGGGTTACCTCCAGCTGGGCTAGACCGTGGTCCCATCGCCGACTTTAGCCGGGTCACCCTCCAGTGGACTACCCTGTTACGAGACTGGCTAGTGAGGCACCCGTCGACTTTTTGGGTCTCCCTGTAGTGGGAACCCGTTGACTTCTAGGGATCCTCCAGCAGGGCTGGGCAGGGGGTCACCTGTCAACTTTGAGCGGACCTCTCGACTGCGGGGCAGTGACAAGTTGTGGTTGACGTTCCCCCGAAACTCTCATGTACGGGGAACACTTTCCCCCACTGAGACGCGTCCTTATGATGCGACCTAAAACCATGCATGCGAGTCAGTGTCGCCCAAAGCGGATATTGTCGAGGTGTTGTGATTGATCCCCTTGGACTTCGGTTCGGGGTAGACGTACGAGATGCTTGGCATCGATGGTGTTACTTCTGGGACTGTTGGCTACTCTTTCTTGGGCTGAGCTACGGGATGGAGATCCCCTTACGGCGTTGTTTGGGCCTCTTGACAGAGCATATGGCTATGTATATACCTCGTACGAGTACCCACTCCTTGGGTTTTGGTTACTCTCCTTCCAGGAGAGGCGAAGACGTGCGGGGTATGCCACGTGCTTTCCGTGTCTAGCTTCTCATGGTTGGTCGAGTCTACTCTCCTTCTATATGTTGCTAAGACTTGACGAGAAGTTCATCTTCTCACCGTTTCCATCTCCTTGTGTCTGGATGAGTCTACCTTCTTTCCTCTTGTTGGGTTGAGCTGGACTCTTTACTGCCCTCTCTGTTGTTCTCCTTTAATTTTCCATGTTCGCTCTACTACTCACCCTTCGGTACCTCCTTTGTTTCTCCCTCGAGCCTTCGGGGTATCCTAATGAGTATTTTTATACTCACCCTTGCTTGGGCTTTGCCCGCACTTGGTGTGACCTTGCAGACGATAGACAGGTTGGTCGTGACTTCAGTGGAGCTTAGGAGTTCAAAATATTGGACCGTGTGTGGTGGTCGTAGCCGAGTTCCAGGTGGGAGACCCGTCAGCTTTTACTTTTCGTTTACCTGTTGCCAGGTTGTGGCACTTGTTGGTTGGGCGCGTGTCTTGCCCCTTTTCATTTCAGTGTACTTTCATCTTTCTTTGTACTTGTAGAGGTCGATGCACTTTGTGGTATACATATAGAAGTTTCCCTTTCCTTTTCTTTGCTTGTCATTACTTTTACTCTCCAATTTTTCATTGAGTTTTCTGCGTGTGTCTGTACAAGTGCTTAGGCAAAGGCCACCCCGGGTTAGTGCGCCTTCGGCGCTGGTCGCCAGCCGCTGGCCTATGGAGGCAGGCTTGGGGTAGTTGCGGCTCAAGCCCGGGTAGGGTTGGGTCGTGACAATTAAGACATGTTTTAGGGTAATAATAATATCATTTTTACCCTTAATTACCATATTTACTTTTAACCGTGGTAAATAAAAGTAAAAAGATACTATTCACCAAAAATTATTTTCATCTCATTGAACCAAATTTTAGTCCTTGATATTAACCGTGTCTCTGGGATTTTCAAAATTCCACTAATAGAAGCCGTAAAATTATGTTTTATGTGAATTTCCAAAGTCTCCTTGGAGGTGGGTAAAAGACCATGAAAAGTTCAATAAAATTTTTATATATCTAAAATTATTATAAAATGACTCCAATGAATTACATTGAACTTATATAGGTATTATGTATCAATTTTAACCTAAAATAAATTTAAATAAAATAAATAATTATTTAAATAAAATGTCGGTTTTTAAATAGTCACCCATTGTTTTCACTATTTATCAAAAATTGAAAGTTTTCAATAAAATACCAAAAATTCACCCTAGGCTAATATCTATATTCCGAATCCAAAAATGAAGTCCATTTTGAAAGATAAAATTTTTCAAATTTTAAAATGTGGGTATTACTATTCATAATGGCTAGTGTATATAACATATCGTTGTTTTGTGAAACTCGGTATTGCATACAACATACGCTATAGTGGAAGGTTGTGATTGCCTGTAATGCAAGCCAAGTCAGTGATTCATGTAGTGCAAGCTTCTTTTGGTGAATCATACAACACAAGACATCAATAATATTAAAAAGAATATTTTTCATAAAATCTCGGGGTGTTACAGTTTGGCCTCAGTTTCACTTAGAAATATTTATTATTACAAGTAAACTAAACTATAATGATGATTATTGGGTACCACTAGGATATGGGTATGTTCTCTACAAGTGTATCGTGCATGAGAAATGATATTGGTGATGGTTATACTAACCGAGATACGGGGTACTTGGGACCACCTCTAGCTATTGCTAAGAGATTATTTCCTATTTCTTGTGCTCATTAAAACTCGTATACTTACCATCATCATAAAATATATTTGGATGGAAAAATTAGTATCTGTAGAATTTATTTTAAAAGTCTTTATTCATTATATTATCTTACTTGAAAACTATTTTTCATTAAAAGTTTTATCGTTTGGGATTTGTAACTAGAAATTTAATGTTTGTGAAATTTTTCATGCTCTTCGTCATTAAATTTTTATCGTATGGAATATCTTAGTGGTGCTATTATATTGGGCATTAGCACACACCCTATATAATCCTTTGGGTGTGTGTATACATCGTATTCTTTTTAGGTTGCAGGTTGGGTATAGTTTATGGTGCTAGTGGCTTGGGTTTTTAGCATGTTCTTTGTGGTGATGTCTTTTGGATATGGCTTCAGGGTGGTGCCTCTTTCTATTAGAGTTCAGGGGTAGTTTTTTTTTATATTTTTTACCTTTTATATATTTTCTTTGAGTTTTTTTAAACTATGTAATTTAGTTTTGAATTTTTGTAAAATATTGTTTGGTTTGATAAATCTAGAATTGTTTTATTGGATTCAATTGTTGTTTTATGTTTATAAAAAATGGTAAATCATTCCCTATTTTTAGTTTATGATACCCAAGAACATATTCCTTCCCATGGGGATCAAATAATCCCTTCAGGCAAGGTCTTGGGCTAGGTTTGGTGCCGGATTTTGCGGCACTAGATTTAATTCGTGACAAAAATGGTATCAAAGGCAGGTTTATTTTAACTATTTTGGTCATGTTATTTGGGAAACAATCAGGATATTCTATAGTTATGATTTTTAAGACAAGGAATTTTGATTATGGTTAGTGTTCCTGATCAACACACCTCATGGTGAAATTCAAGTCACCATTGGTGGTCTGGACTTATCTAATTCATTTGGTTGTTTTTGGTTTGATGATGATTATGGGAAATGAAAATAGATTAAGGTAATGTTCTATGTTACATCACACGGCCATTAATGCCATGTGGAGCCAGGGATATTTCCCTAGAATACTCTCTATGATGTTGAAGTGGTTGGGATATGGACACCAACCAGATGTCCATGTCACCCACCAAAGCTAATTCCCCCGCACATTGTCTTGTGTCCTTTAGTTTTGAAATCTTGGACGTTCAGTTTTAAAGTTAAAATGAATTGGTTTTAAGAAGAATAAGGTTTTTGTTAAGTGATATTAAAATAATGTGGCAATGGTTTGATTTTTGAATTGGTGGAACTAAAATTTTAGATTTTTTTGAATTAGGAAAATGGCGTGTTTATGCCTCTTTTGTAACAAAGAATTATGTTAATGTTGTTTTTAAAAAGGGGTTTCCAATCATGTTTTCTAATCTTTTGAATGGTGTATTAATGGGAGTTTATTTTTTGAAATTAATATGTATGACAGGAATGTGATTTTCATTTTAATTATTTTTCCTTTATGAAGTGTTTTGTAAGCGGTAATTCGGGAACGATATCATGGTTAGTGGTATTGAGAAAATTGAAGTATTGGTTGATTGTTTTGGTTATAAAAAGTGGAAGGATTTTTTGATTTAACCACTGATATTTTCATGTGTGACCATATGGATGTGGTTATATGGGATGATTGATGGTTAATATCATGACTGGATGAGTGTTAGGATAGATATGATGAGGGTGCCCAGTCTGGCATGGAAACATGCTTGTGTGGGGCCCATCGGGTACCATTAGAGAATACACTAACCGTTTAACCATTTGTTTTCAAGGAAATTTTATTAAATTGAAAGCATGATGTCTTAATGAGTGTTTCAGGATGGCACATATTTTGTGTTTTGGGAAATTTTTATGCTTCAGAATGTTTTGAGTCCAATAACCCCTCTTGTTTGAACGAGGTTCTAGGTTTGTGTTTGGTTAGTAAGCTTTAATTGATGTAATTCATTTTTTACGTCTATGAATTTTATAAATTACTATAAATGTTAATAGTATTAATATATATGATATTTATAAGAATATTAATTAGATTTTATTTAATATACGATGACAAAAACATGAAAACCAAAACATGCATGTAATACAAATTAGATTTTAAACAAGACATTGATTTTAACAAAAAAATGTCAATAAACAGATGATAAATGTTGATATGTAAATTATATTTGGTAATATATATTTATTAATGTTTCTATAATAGATTTTTAATAAATATATTTTCATAGGATAATAGTTTCAAGCATATATGATGAAATTCTTGACTTGGGGTTTGGGTATTTCATTTCACATTTATTTTAGTGGGACACAAGTCAAATTCATTAATTATTTCATTAAAATGATGTATATTATCACCATGAATGCATTTCCTGATGATTCATACGAAAAATATATGGATTTAAATATCCATATAAGGTTCCTTCCTTTATTGGGATGATTATTCAATCAAAATGAATGTGGTAAATGTTTTGTTTTATAATCTCATTGTTTATCATGATTTTATATGGTTATGCTTCTAATAATTATATTTTAGGAACTATCTCTTATGAAAATAATTTATTTTCATCTACATTGGTTATTTTTATATGATATATGCTTTCTATTAATATTTTTCAATTTTTTTAATCAATATTCTAAAATAAATTTTTAATGAATTCTGATTTTATTTCCCTCTTTGTTCAAATACCATTTTAATTAAATATTCATGTTTTCAAAAAATAACTATGAATGGTATTAATATTATAATATTCTAGTTTAATTTAATTTTAACCGTGATTAAATTTTTAAAAAATTGGTAAAAAAGAATATTTTTTTCTCCTTATGAATGTGGTAATTTTAAATTTTACCAAAAATGTAAAAGTAATCATTGATTCAAATTTACATAAATGAATTATATTTTACATGATTGTATACTCTCAAATATTTAATGATTCCATTAAAATTAGTGTAGTTCTTTTAAAATAATTTTTTCATTAATAGTTGTTAAATTTTATGATTTTAAATAAGTTATCAAAAAGTGGAATGGATATTTTCATTATGCGATGTTCTAAGTGACCTTTCAAAATAATTTCCCATCTAATATTATATAAATTGATGCTACATAATATTTATTGGTTTATAATCTAATTATACAATCTTTATTTTTTCTCTGGATGATTAATTATTAAGATTACAATGCGTTATTAGGCCAATTTTATTCCGATGGATTATGATATGACTAAATTACTATGATTCCCATTTAATTAGAAAATTTAATTCTATGGTGAAGTGTTTATGAAACATTTTTCATTCCCATGGGTTATATTATGATGAAATTTTAATAAAAACCATTTAATTCCCATGTTTTACTCTATAATGTAGTCTTTATGAAACTCCATTTCTTTTTCAGTTTTATGATATGATATATGTATTATGATCTTATTGAAGATAAATGGATGAATTATATTATTGGGGTGACCTATATCTACCATCAATTTAATTATTAATGATTACTCTTTTATGAGATAATAGGGTATATGTGATGTTATCCTATTCTAAAAAGTGGGAACATAGGAGGTTATCCTAACCCGAAAGAGGGTAAAAGGGGGGTTATGTGAATACCAAAATATGGTACATGGGATGTTACCCCAATACCTAATAGGGGTGAAAGAGTGGTTATAACATGCATAAATTAGTTTTGTAGGTAGTTAGAACAAACCTAACACGGTATGGGTGTCTCAAAAAATATCATTGACATGAGATTTCAGAAAATCATTAGTATAAAAAAACATACGTCTTATTCCATTTGTGTATTCTCATGGATTGTGTTTTTTGATTCCATTATGAATCATGTATTATTAAATGTCTTGATTTATATCATGAATTTGGTTTATGATCATTGATATCCATTTTATGTTTTTCAAATGTTACTATCTTCTTCCCAATCACATATTCTAAAATCAAGTTTATAACCCATTGATTACACTTAATATGCATTTGAGATCACCCTTTCATATGATACCTTTAACCATGTTATGGGAAAACGTTTTATGGGTGATATGTATTAGCAGGGTGAGTGTTATAGAAGATTACAAAGTACACATATGAAATTGTTTTTAATCTATCCATATGTCCAAAAAAACTAGAACTAAACTATTATGGAATGGATCATTATGATATGTAATCAATATTCATCTATTAAGAAGTAATTATAATATATTAAATGTTTCGATCATTAGATTTAGTATAAAAAAAGCATAGTTAACCAATTGAAACTAGGATTGGAAAATTTTATTGATAATAATAACAATAATCGTTAGTATAAGAATGTATTATGGGATTTTGTTGATGGATAGAGTGGGTGGTTTATAATAAATAACATCCCTATCAAGAAACTACTATTAGATATGACGTTATAATAGTTATACCTAGGTGGGAATAACCTAGAAATGGGTTTATTAGTTATTGAATTACTAACTTCAAGCTGCTTGATATTTGGCCTTGCTACATACCTGGTTTGGCCCTCCATGGATGTATATATTTTACAAATTCAGAAACACTTTATGAACCATCAATATGGAATTGATTAATTACCATGGATGGCCATGGTTAGGCCTACGATGTCATAGATTGAATATAATGTGTCATGATTCAAACATCATATAAGTAATTTTTCATGATTATGTTGATTTTAAATATGATTATTGTTACTAATAATTTGATTTTTGTTTTTATATTGTGGATGGAACCTGTTGGAAACATGTTAATACCGAATTAAATGTAATCTTTAGTTAATATTTTCCCTGACAAACAAACATTTAAGGGAGGTGGAATGAAAATTATGATTCCAATACTCATAAATAATTTTCAGGATAGGAATCATGCTAAATTCCCAAATAGGAAAAATAGGTGAAAATGTTATGTTGAGTCATTCATAATTCAATACCCAATGACTTTTAGTGTTTTTTTGATTCACTAGTAATTAATAAATGGATCATTATCATTGAATTGATATTTTTCATTCAACGGTGTTTGGATCATGAAAAATCATTTCTATAGTCTATTGTTGGAAGGTGGAGCAAATCAATAGTGGACACTTATCAATAATACACGTCAGCATGATGAAATTGACTCAGAATATTTGGATGTGTTGAAGGGAATATTTTTAATTTATTAATTTTAAATATTATTTATATGAAAATTCATATGTAATTCATTGAGCTAAAAAATAGCTGATGAATCTATTAGTAGCTATAAAGAAAATTTTAGAAGACTTGTCACGTACTCTTTTGGTAAAATCATTCCTCATGAATATATGGTTTATAGATTCCTCAATGCATTAATTCCAAGTCTCAACAGGGAACTCTCCAAATGGGAATTCAATAGATCTGAGTGAATAATTAAGTGTTCTATAAATGTAGATTGGATTTAGCAATCAATCACACTGTTTTTATGAGAAACAAAAGATGGAATTAAAGGGAATATCTTAAATCCAGGGAGAAAATAAGTTTATACTTCAATTCAGATTGATGCGTGGAAGGAAAAATGAATGCAATTGTACTAATGAGACCAATATCTTACTTATATTTGTAATGGATGGCCGTCATGTGGATGACTAAAAATGTGATGAAAAGAAGTAAACTAATAATTCGAATTTGTGGAAATATCATCAAAATGATCCTACTACACTCCAGTTTTTCAATTGAATTTCTTATGGGAATTATTCTAACATGTTATAGAAAAGGATAATGTTGATGATCAACTTCATAAAACTTTTAATCCATGAGACAAAGGGAAGTATCATGCAATAACTATTTCTCATATGGGGTATGATAACGACGTGGTGAAAGGTACACACATCATCCAGTACAGAACTAATGATGTCTTGTTTGATTCTTGATCATGCCATTGTTTTATATCTAAATAATTGTCATAGGGTATAAAAATCTCACAAAAACAATTATATTTTGAATGATTAGTGAAACACTCTAATGGTGTGATGATCATGTGACATGTATGTGATTCTCATCCCTTCAATTATTATTGGAATTCCCCTCATGAAAATCTTATAATTCATTTTTTGGTTGAAATTTATTTCATCATAGTAATGGATTGTATTTCTGTTCATAAATCACCCATTAATTTTGACTGATGGAAATTAGAATTTGATATTACAAATCAACATGTGACCAAATATCAGTATGATAGTTAACATGAAATTCCATTGGAAAATAAAACCATTGAATGGGTATTGATCCCCATTAAAAAGGATGTTTATCTAATATGGTTGGGAAGACATGAAACACCAATTATAACCTTATTTTAATGGAGGTTTCCAATGTATTTCTTGATTTTAATTTCTTATTCCTCTATAAAATTTTGATGTAGGTATTAAAATAGAACTCACACATGGAGTTACACATATTTAAATGACTCCCCATAGAATGTACATTATTGAGTCATAATAATTGAATACGAAACTATGATAGAATATTGAAAAGGTTTTCAATCAATCAAGTATATCCCTATGGTGTGTACAAGAAATTTTTTGAGAATAATTATAGCTCATCGTGACTCGAAATTGATTATCAAGAACTAAACCAGATCAAAATAAGGAATGGGTATCATCAACCCAATATTAATTGCAAGATCCTGAATATTCTATTTAGGTAATGTTTTTCTTTTTCTAGTAGTTTCTGAGAAAAAGAGGAAAATATATAAATTTTCAAAGTACATGTTCTGTACTTTATGAGTACACACTGTATACTGTGATGCCGCTGGAGGCCGTGTGCTGGTCATGTCATGGCCACACACAAAACCATGTATGGGTGACATGGAGGACACTTAAATTGGAGGACGGAAAAGGTGAGTAGACATCGTGTACTTCAAAAGTACACACCATGTAATTTTTTTTCATTAAACACACCAGGGTTGCATCTGACATACTGAACACACTTCTTCTAGGTCCTCTTCGTCCAAGAGAACCCCTGCAAACCCAGATCTTTTACGAGCCCCTATGCATTTTTCCGTACTCCGAATCAATCTCTGTTGATTGTGTTGGAATCACATCGGTGGGTTCTATATTCAGTTGGAACCTAGTTTAATGATTTATCTTCTTTTTCATGTTATTGTGGGCTGAATTTTTTAGATTTTTTCTTAGATCTTCACCTTTATAAGGAGATTCGAGCTTCTATGTTCATGTATATTGATCTCCTAACCCAGAGGTAGGTGGTTTTTTCCTTATCATTGAATTTCATTGAATATTTTGTGCAATTTCCACCAATACCCATGATCGGGGTATTGCTTGTTTACCGTTTTAGCCCATTCTTTTCCTACTTTTACTATATGATAGAGTAGAAGATACTGAATGTTAATAGGGTTAATTGTTATAATTAAGAAATTTTTCCCATTCATTTTTTTCCTATCTGGACCGTTGGGTCTAGTTTTCCTTTTTGGATGTTGTTTACTTTCTATGCCCTGTCTTGTAGGATGGTAGGATTGTAGTTCTAATGTGGTGATATTCTATAGAATGATAGACTAATAGTTCTTGAGGTTTACTTTGTCCATTATGTGTGCTGAACTTACTTGACATGCGCAGGGCCTTGAGATTCTAGTATACTAGACCACATAGATAATGGACGTAAGGGATTCTCTAGAGAGTCTTAATAATTTTACAATGAGAGACCACATGGGGAATTGACGTGTTGTGCTTTGTCAGAGTGTTTTTACTTCATCGACACGGGCCACAGAGGGATGGATATGTTTAGTGCCTCCCCAGAGCGTCGTTAGTATGATACGAGACTATATGGGGAATTGACGGTGAGTTCTTCCACATAGAGTTTATACATTAGCTGAACCAGTGGGGCGAGACTCTGTGTGGCTGCCAGAGGGTTGCTAGTACTTCTTGGTTTAACCATAGGCACTAGGCTGTGAGAACTACCCAGAGGGTTACTTGTTTGTTTCTACTTGCTTGATTAGCATATTACATGTTTGTTTATTGAATTCTTGAAATTGTGGATTATTTACTATAGAGAACTTTCATATTTATTGTTTTCTATACATTTACCGCCATAAATTCACTGACTGTTTGGAACATATCTCATGGTGGTTTCCTACTAGAATTTATTCACACACCCTATTTGGGTCATGCTTTTGGGCCCAAACAAATTACATTACTGCAGGTATAAATAAATCCAAGAACCCGTCTTCTTCAGGAAATTTATTACATTGGAGTTGGAGAGAATGAAACCAAGCCGAGGCTTGCGATGCTGAGGAGTTGCTCATATGTTTCCCTTTTTTATTTTGGTTTGGTACTATATTCAGCATTTTCAATTGTTTGGATACTTTCCTAGACATATATGTATCATGCATCTTTTATATATATTTATGCTCTAGTTGTTTCTTTATCAGTCTTCCATTGTTTACTATTGTTGGCTATTAACTGCTTCCGCTATTGTGCGTTTTATACTTATACTGTGTATTCTACCAATGAGGGAATAGTTTCCCCACTATCACACCCAAGGCCTTCACTGCTAGTCGACAGCCTATGGCATTTGGGGAAATTCACATGAAGTAATGTGACTAACCGGATATGGGGAGCCTCTGGGTGCCTTTCAGAATAGGGACGTTACAAAGTGGTATTAGAGGATTTCGTTTCTCTTGATTTACTGTTTGGGCCCTTTAGCTAGGGATACAACGAAATCAGTTCTTGGTAATAATCTGTGTCCGGGATTAGCTAACCCTTGTACAGGGAAAAGCCATACTACCTTGTTTATTGTAATTTTACTAGTTTTCAATTTTACAGTTGATTTGATTTCACTGTTGGGTGATTTACATGTTTTGTGCTGTTACCGTTGTTGTTATTGCGGTTGTACTTCTGTCACAACCCGATGAGATGAGGGTATGTAATCTCATGCATCATATAGGCACTTGTTATAAATCTCATTCCATGCATTCTTTCCTTTTCATCTTGGATGAATTTGTGATTTCATGTTGTTGTGATAGATGTTTTGTAGAATATACATGTTGTTGTGGTAGATGTATTGAATGAAATACATGATGTTTTATTGGGTATTGTTTTTGTAGATATTTTCTTGAATGGACACCAAACATTTATTCTAGAGGTGTTATGGGTCATCATGGACCAGAATTTGGTGGATCATTGCCTTGGGTGCCATGTTATAATGTGTATAAGATGCCAAACATTGATTCACGGGGTGTATGGTCCCTCAAGAATCAGAATTTGGCACATTCAATGCTCGTTTCAGTGTTTTCGGGGTTCTAGAGTAGTTCGTGAGGCTTACTGTCTCAAAATACCCAGAATACATGCCATGTAATTTTATGTACATGCCATGTGTTCTTCTGTTTCGGAAGAAACAGTTATTCTTAAGTACACGTTGTGTACTCTATGTACACTTCTTGTAGTCTCTGACAGTGTCATTGTTCGTGTGGGTAGGGTCACAAGATGGGAAAAATCTAGAGTGAACATGCCATGTATCTTCCCTACATTCCGTGTCATGTTGACCCCATGCCACCCGTGTCACTAACAACCTAGGTTGGCCAAGTTGTGTCAAACACACGTCGTGTACCGTCTAAACACGCCGTGTAGTTTAACCCAGGTACTCGACCATGTCATTAACAACATGGGTTGGTGATATACTTTCATGTACATGATGTGTCCATCTGGAACACGTTGTGTAGTGACAGGCCGTGTTACTAACAACACGGGCCAGGTGAAGCTTGTCTAGTACAGGTTGTGTCTATCATGAACACGCTGTGTAGTCTTGCCTTAGGAGAGACGCGGGGCTTGACTGTATAGAATGACTCATGAAGGGATAGAGTATTCATGTACACACCATGTGATGTGAGAATATGTCATGTGTTTGGGGTATTACATGTCCAGTTTAGGTAGGAGTACACACCCATGTAAATAAATTAAGGGAACACGTCGTGTAGGAAATGTTCACACCGTATAGTCATTTTTTTTAACATGAATGCGTTCTTAGTTCTATTTCGTTGTTACACTCCTTTTTCAGTCCTTGATAATCTTGAATATAAGGTGTGAGATTTACCTTGTAGTGTCATTCCACCGAGACATCCTCTAGTTGTCCTCAAATTGCAGGGTAGTGATCAGACGCTAGGTATGGCTGATCAGGGACTTCTTGCAGATCCTCCTGTTGTGCCATCCATGGAAACTGTAGTGATACCGGTTATAGGAGCTGATTCATAGTTTAGAGAAGGATTTCTAAGGATGATGTAGACCTTCTGGGGAGCACAAACTCTTGCCTCGTCTATGGCAGACTTGATGTAGGTTTTCCAGTAATAGCATCCTCCCACCTTCATAGGGGAAGGAGGACCTCAGGCTGCATAGCCAAGGCTAGAAGCCATGCTGATGATCAATGAGAATCTAGAGACACCTCTAGAAATGTGGGCCAATATCACTACCTATATGCTACGAGAATCCACCATGATGTGGTGGGATGTGATCTCACAGGCAGGTTATCACAACTTTATGGATTGAGAGGAGTTTGAGCAAGTCTTTTATGACTACTTCTATACAAAGACCTTGAGGGCTAACCGAGACTAGGATTTCATGATTATGGAACATGGTACTCTTTCGGTTATAGTGTATACCTCTTGTTTCACTGCACTTCATCATTTCACACCTCTCTTGGGTAGATATTGGATGTTCTTGGCACGTAATATTGAGGATGGTCTCAGACGGGAGATCCGATCGCAGGTGAATATCATATGTTTGACTTCCAACGCTTCCATCGTCAACCAAGTACTGATTGCGGAGCCCAATCTGAGAGATTCCGGAGCTAAAATCCAGGGTGGTTCTGCTTCCAGAGCTAGTGCTCTGCCAGCTGACAGCAGGATGCACTGTAGGGAGTCTACACGCAGTGATCTAAGGTAGCAAGACTCATCATCAGGTAGCTAGATTGTATGATACCAATGTGGAAGGGATGGGCATACAAGGCAACAGTGCTAGGGAGACCTAGTGGAGTGACGATCATGCAAAATGTTGGGTCACATTAGTGCTTCTATCATATCTTTTCATCAGCAGCCGGTGAGAGGGGATCTTCTATGACTCCTCATTTTGGGGAAGCACCACCAATTTCTCACTAGTCTAGGAACTGGAGAATTTCAGTCCATTCAGGCCGAGGTGGAGGCTTTGACCGTGGTAGTAAGTCTCCAGTCTTTTAGAGACATCAGAGTGGACCAGCTCAGAGTGGTTAGGCAGTGTCACAGGGCCGCGGTTCAGGCCAAACATTTGCAATAGAGCAGACCCAACACGAGCAGGATCCCAGATCCTCTACTGATCGTGGTACGATTGAAGTAGCCTCTTTTTTATCTTTTTCTCTTTTCTATATAGGGGATTCTCATAGGTTTATCTTTGTTGCTGTTGTGGGGAGCCTTGGGCTCTGCACCTTTTCCTCTTCTGATATTCTCACGTTAGAAACACCATTGGGGACTAGGACGACCATTGTATGTTACTGTAAGGAGTGTCCTCTAGAGGTTTCTGAGTGTTAATTTCTATGGGTCATCTATGACAGAGAGATTATAGGCTATGATTTCAATCTCGGGAAGGACTAGTTGGTTCCCTTCCAGTTATTCCTCGACTGTTATCATCACTGGGTGAGCTTCATATCACCATAGGGTAGATCATTTTTTCATAGAGATAAGTGGGATGTCCAGGAAAGTAGAGCACGACCCGAGCATCATGGTCTAGGAGGAGTTACAGCCCATATTTCTGGTCTATATTTGGATGACTAGGAGACTTCACAGTTAGACTTTCCCCTAGTAGTGGATTGTTTCAGGGACTTTATTTGAGATGAATTTTCAGGTTTTCCTCTGAAGCGTGAGGTAGACTTTTTTATTGATCTTGAGGAAGGAGAAACACCAGTGTCCATTCCTCTTTATAGGATGGCCACACATGAGTTGCAGGACCTCAAGAAGCAGTTAGAGGAGTTATTGGAAAAGGGTTTCATCTGACCCAGTACTTCTACTTGGGGTTCACCTATCCTGCTTGCGATGATGTAAGGTGGTACCCTCATGATTTGTGTGGATTATCAGAAGATGAACTAGTTGACGGTCAAGAACCAATTTCCGTTTCATAGGATTGATCCTCTCTTTGATCAGCATTGAGGAGCCCAGGTGTTCTAGAAAATTGACTTGAGATATGGTTATCATCAGTTGTGCGTTAGACAATATTATATACCTATTACAACCTTTTGAAGTAGGTATGTTCTATACGAATATATGGTTATGCCATTCCTTCTCACGAACGCGCCAACAGTTTTCATGGAACTGATGAACAGAGTATTCCATCCTTACATGGATGCCTTCATTGTTGTCATCGTGGATAATATCTTGTTGTACTCTCACACATGACACGACCATGCCACACATAATGAGATCGATTTGAGTACACTGAGAGAGAATCAGTTATATGATAAGCTCTGAAAATGAATCTTTTGGATGGACCAAATTAACTTCATGGACAATTTCATCTCAAAGATAGATGTATCAGTAGACCTAGAAAAAGCGAGAGCTATAGTTTCCTAGGAGTATACAAAGAACATATTTGTGGTATGAAGTTGTTTAGGGTTGACTAGATACTATAGAAGCTTCATACAGGACTTTTCACACTTAGTAGTACCACTGACTGGTCTGACCAATAAGGGTGTGAAGTTATTAGGGTCTGATTTTTGTGATTCAGCCTTTTAGGAGATGGAAGGGAGGTTGATCTTAGCACCGATAATAGTCTTTACAGATCCATAAAAGAGCTATCATTTTTACTTTCATGCATTAGGTATCAGTCTGGGGGTTGTGTTTATGTAGGGTGATGGAGTTTTTGCATACTGGTCTCAGCAGTTGAGGCCACATGAGAGGAATTACCTGATTCACGATTTGGAGAGGGCAGCTATTGTTCATGCCTTTTGTTATTGCAGACACTATCTTCTGGGAGAGCACATTGTTGTTTTCAGCAGCCAAAAGAGCCTCAAGAACATATTCACTCAGCATGAAATGAATTTGAGACAGCATAGGTGGGTTGAGTACCTATAGTCTTTTGCTGTTGAGCTTCCCAATACGCCTTATAATGGAAACATAGTGGCTGATGCGTTATGTAGGATGACTATGATACAGGTAGTTCGGGAATCCAATGGTCAGTGGAAGCTTATGGCTTTGTTCACTATGATTCATTTGGAGGTGCACGATAGATAGGGGAAGACTTTTATGTCTTTTGTAGCTGTTAACCCTACCCTTCTCGATTGAGTACGAATGAGGCAGCTACTTGATTATGAAGGCCTAGTCATGTGGGAAAATGTGTCAGGGGAGGACCCAATTCATGGGTGGACCATAGGCGAGGATGAAGTCTTTCATTTCCAGGGGCGCATATGGGTTTATGCAGAAATACGTGAGATGCTAATGAGGGATTTCCATTCCTCAGTTTAGGCAGTCCATCCGGGTGTCAATAAGATGTATCATGATCTACACCATCATTATTGGTGGCCAAGTGTGAAGAGGAACATTTCTAGTTTCATCATGAGGTGTTTCACTTGCCAGCAGGTGAAGGTAGAGCATCAGCGACTAGCATGGATTTGACAACAGTTACCCATTATTGAGTGGAAGTGGAATTATGTCGCGATGGACTTCGTGACCGGTTTACCGAGGTCTCCATAAGGGAATGACACAGTTTCGATTGTCATTGACAGACTCAAGATGGTTTCTCACTTCTTTCTGATCAAGGAGACCTTCAGTGTTGATGAGATGGGGTGGTTGTACATCTGAGAGATTTTACATCTGCATATAGTTTCACACTCCATTGTTTCAGATTGGGATGCATGTTTTACTTCTCGGGTCTTGTAGGGGTTTCAGAAGTGTTTGGGTACACATGTACTTATGAGTTCATCATACCATCCCCAGACCGATGGCCAATCTGAGCATATGATTCATGTTCTTGAGGTCATGCTTCGATCTTGAATTATAGACTATGGAGGTTCCTGGGAGAAGAATATAACTCTTGCGGAGTTATCATAAAAAAATATTTTACATACCACTATTCAGATGGCACCTTGTGAGGCTTTGTACGGTAGGTCATGTCGATCACCCATCTATTGGATAGATGCAAGAGAGGAAGCTTTGGTGGGACATTGTTTTGTTTAGGAGACCATAGAGTAGATAGACTTGATTAAAAAGAGGATGGTGACTATACAATCTCGACAGAAGTCATATGCTGATCAATAGAGACGACCTCTGGAGTTCAAGGTTTGGGAACAAGTTTTCCTACGTTTCACACCAAGGATGGTGCATAGTAGTTTTGGGAGACAAGGTAAGCTTTCACCATGGTAAGATATAGAATTTAAGGTGTTAGAGAGAGTTGGTCCAGTTTCCTAACAGTTGTAGTTACCACATAGGTACAGGGCTATGCATGAAGTTTTTCATGTTTCTCAGCTCTGACATTACTTTCCATACCCGTCTCATGTCCTTCATCCCGATGAGGTTGAGTTAGATATGGATGCATCGTTTGAGGATCATCCTATCCGGATTGATGATCGCAGTACAATGGTTCTCCATGGGAAGTATGTTACTCTGTTATGAGTGCAATGGCAGCACATGCAAGTACTGGACATGACATGGGAGAGGGAGGCCGGTGTACGAGCACAATGGCTAGAGCTATAATTTCCTTCTTCTTCAACACCATGCTAGAGAAATTCAGGGATGAATTTCATTAACAGGGGTAGTTTTTAAGAACCTGGATCTTCTTTTCGGGTTAGTTAATCCTTATCTAGTAATTTTTTAGAAAAAGTGGAAAATATGGAAATTATCAAAGTACATGCAATGGACATTATGAGTACATGTCGTGTACTGCGCTGCCACTGTAGGCCGGGTCATGGCCACATAGACGACCATGTAGGGGTGACATGGAGACTGCCTAATGCAGAGTACAGAAAAGGAAAGTACATGCCATGTACTTCAAAAGTACATGCCGTGTACTTTTTTTCAGTAAATGCATCAGGGTCGCTTGTGACAGACATAACACACTTCTTCTAAGTCTTCTTCGTCTGAGAGAACCAGTAGGCAATGACTCCATCACACTACATAGGCATAGCACCCAGATCGATACCTGATGCATCACAGTAAACAATATAGCTCCTCCTGGCTCTGGAAAGTATAGTATCTGTGCTGATGTGAACCTCTTTTTTATATCTTAAAAGGATGACTCACATGAATCTGACCATAAGAACTCTGCAACATTCTTGGTCAGATCTATCAGTGGTGCTGCTAAGTGTGAAAAGTCATGTATGAAGCGTCTGTAGTATCCAGCCAGCCCCAGAAAACTCTGTACCTCAATGAAGTTCTTTGGCTTCTCCTAGGAAACTACATCTCTCACTTTCTCTAGGTCTACTGCTACAACTATCCCTAATATGACATGACCTAAGAAGTGAATCTGGTCCATACAAAAGAGGAATTTTGAGAGCTTAGCATATAATCGATTCCCTCTCAGTGTACTCAAAAGGATTTCCAGATGTGTGGCATGGTCATGTCGATTGTGATAGTACACCAAGATATCATCCTCAAAAACAACCACAATGGAATCCATGTAAGGATGGAACACTCGATTAATCATTTCCATGAAAAATGAAGGCGAGTTTGTGAGACCGAACGACATAACCATATATTCATATAGACCATACTTGCTTCAGAAGGCTAAAAAGGGTATATCAGATGGTCAAACACGCAACTGATGATAACTGGATCTCAGGTCAATATTCAAGAACAACATGGATCCTCAAAGCTGATCAAAGATATCATCAATCCTAGGAAAATGATATTGATTCTTGACCGTCAACTGGTTCAACATCCGATAATCCACACAAAGATTGAGGGTATCGTATGCCTTCTTCACAAATAGGACAGGCAAACCCCAAGGAGAAGTATTGGGTCAGATGAAACCCTTTTGCATGCAACTCCTTCAACTGCTTCATGAGCTCCTTCAACTCAGGTGTGGCCATCCTATAAGGAGGAATGGAAACCAGTGCTCTCCCGACACAGGCTCAATAGAATAGTCTAAATCATGCTCCCGAGGAAAACCTGAAAAGTAATATGGAAAGACGCCCTAGAAATGATCCACCAATGGGGGATAGTCTAACTAGGAAGTCCCTTGATCATCCAGATATAGACTAGGAATCTCGGCTGTAATGCTGCCTGGCCCATGATGCTCGGGTCCTGCTATACTCGCTTGGACATCCCACAAGCCACTATGAAGAAAAGATCCACCCTCTGGTGATATGAAGGTCACCATGCAATGATAACAATCGACGAATGCCAAGAAGGGAACCAACCAGTCTATCCCAAGAATGACATCATAGCCAATCATTTCTATGACATAGAGGTCCCATAAAAAGTGAAACCCAACAACGTCTATAGGGAACTCTTTACACTGATATACACTGACCGTACTATTCCCCAACGATATGTCTAACGTCAAGATATCGGGAGAGGAAAATATGGAGAGCCCAAGGATTTCCACAACAGCGATAGAGATAAAGCTATGGGAATCCCCAGTATCAAAAAGAGCAGAAGATAAGACTGAAGATACAAGGATCGTATGAAGAACTGTAGAGGGTCCTGGATCCTTCTCTTGCTGGGTTTGCTCCCCTAAAAATGTCTGGCCTGCAATATAGTCCTGTGACCCTGCCTAACCACTCTGAGGTGATCCACTCTGATGTCGCCAAATGACCAGTGACTGACCACCATGGTCATGGCCTCCACCTCAGCCTAAATGGCTAGAATATCTCTAGTTCCATGACTGGTGATAAATTGGTGGTGTTCCTCCCGAACAATGAGTCATCAAAGAACCAATGTCACCGGCTGCTGGTGAAAAGATCTGACAGAAGCGCTGAAGGTGACCCAACTTGCTGCATGATCTGCACTCCACTAGGTCTCTCTGGCATCGCGACCTTGTATTCCGAGACCTACCACACTGGTAGCATACGACCTAGCTACCTAAACATGTGTCTCGCTACCTCGGATCACCACATGTAGACTCCCTACTTTGCCTCCTTCTATTAGCTGGTGGAGCAATAACTGTGGAAGAGGAACTGACCTAGCTCTTAGCTATAGAATCTCTCAGATTGTGCTTCGAAATCAGCACCTAGATGATGATAGAAGCAATTGAAGTCAACCTGAAGATATTCACCTTCAAGCAGATCTCCCGTCTGAGACCATCCTCAAAATTCCATACCAAGAACAACCAATCTCTGCCCATGAGGGGTGTGAATCTCTGAAACTCAGTGAAACGAGATGAATAATCCATAACCGAAAGAGTACCCTGCTCCAGACTCAGGAACTCTCGGGATCAGTCGGCCCTCAAGGTCTCTGGATAGATGTAGTCATAAAAGAATAGCTGAAACTCATCCCTTGGATCTACGTCTTCATCTGAGAGAACTCGTATGATCTAAGATATTTAACAAGACCCTAATCCTTCGCCTGTCATCTAAATCGAACATCGTTGATTGCGTTGGATTTGCATCGGTGATTTCTCTCTTCTGATGGAACCTCGTTTCATGATTTATTTTCCTTTATATTTTATCATGGGTTGATAATTTTAGATGTTTTCTTAGATATAAAATGTTCTAATGAGATTCAAGCTTCGAGGTTCAGGAATATCAATCTACTAACTTCTAAGGTAGGTGGTTTGTGCGTTTTCGTTGAATGTAATTGAATATTTTGTGCAATTTCCACCAATACCCTTGAATGGGATATTGTGTTTTTACCGTTTTTAGGCCATTTTTTTCCTGATTTGAATATATTCTAGAGTAGAGGATACTGAAAGTTAATATGGTTATTTTTTATGCTTTAGAAATGATTTCGATGCAAGTTTTTCCAATCTGGACCATTGGTTCTAGTTTCCCTTTTTTGTTAAAGTTTACCGTCTATGCCTAGTATTGTAGGATGGTAATACTATTATTCTATTGTGGTGATATGCCATAGAATGCTATCCAAGTTGTTCTTGAATTTTACTTTGGACGTTATGTGCGCTGTACATACTTGACTTACATAGGGCCGTGATAACCAAGTGTATTAGACCCGAGGGAGAATTGATGTAAGGGATTCTCCATAGAGACTTTATAATTTTATAATGCGAGACCACTAGGGGAATTGACGTTGAGTGCTTCCTCAGAGCATCTGTAGTTCATCGACATGGGCCACATGGGGAATGAGACGTTTAGTGCTTCCCTAGATCACCTTTAGTACAATAAGAGACTATAGGTGAAATTGATGGTTAGTGCTTCCCCAGAGAGTCAATACTTTATCTGAACTAGTGAGGTGAAACAGTGTGTGCCTCTGAGAGGGTTACTATTAATTGTTGGATAAACCATAGGGGCTTGCCTGTGAGAACTACCTGGAGGGTTACTTGTTTGTTTCTAATTTCTTGAGTAGCTGAATACTTTTTTGTTAATTGAAATCTTGAAACTGTGGATTGTTTACTATTGAGTACTTTCCTATTTACTATTTTCTGTACTTTTACTTCCAAATATTCACTGACGGTTAGGCACATATATCATAGTGGTTTCCTACTAGGATTTAGTTTCACACCCAATTTGGGCCATGATTATGTGCCCAAAAAGATTATATTGTTGCAGGTATTGATATGGGAAATCGTTCTTCTTCTTCATCAACTTGATTACATTAGAGTTAGAGAGCATGGGACCAAGCCAAGGTTTGTGATGATGAGGAGTTTCCCCTCTGTTTTTCTTTTGTACGTTGGTTTAGTACTGTATTCAGCATTGTGACTTGTTTGGCCGCTTTCCTAGAAATATATGTATCATGCATTTTTTAAAAATATTTATGCTCCAGTTGTTTCTTTATCAGTATTTCGATGTTTACTATTGTTGGATATTTACTTCTTCTACTATTGTGTTTTGTTTACTTCTACTATATACTCTTCCAATGAGGTAATTGTTTCCTAACTATCACACCCAGGGCCCTAACTACTAGTCGATAGCCTCCGACGTTAGGGGAAATGCGCTTGAGGCCAGGTGACCAACCGGGTATGGGGCGCCACTAGGTGGATTCTAGAACTAGGACGATACATTAATGAAAAATTTTATCAATTATATAGACCATAATATTTTTCTAATATTTACCATCATTATGGTTGTATTTAGTTAAGGGTAAAGAAAGAGGATATATTGTAGATGGAATTCTGCAAGAGTTGTGAACAATATGAACATATAGTGATTTCATTTGTTCTTACAATCCCCTTGCTACATTAATGGATTAAATGAATGGAGTCTTCATATACTAACAATAATAGTTTTCCTTTTCTATAGGGATTATATTATTATATATTTAATGATTAATGAGGAGTATGAAGATCACTTATAAATTTTACTGAATTAAAAAATGAAAAAAAATCCAAATGAATAACTTACAAAGTGTGAATTTTGGATTCAAATTTTGTATTATTAAGTCACATAATCTCATGAGAGCTTATATCTACACATCTATCTAAGATTGAAGCTATTTATCATTGTCCTAGGCCATCCTCTCTTACTAGGATATGATGGCTTCCAGGTTTGGTTAAACATTATCAATTGATTTTTGGATAATTTCTCAAAATTATCCAATCCACACTTTATGTTAACTAAAAATGGAGCAATGTTTTATTTGATAATAAAATGTGATAAATATTTCAGAAACTAAAGATAAGGTTAGTCATTTTACCTTGTATTACCACACCATACAAATTAGAAGGGTTTTTAATATACCTTTATGCATTAAATAAGGTATTGGATTGAGTTATGATGTAGAAAGATATTGTGATAGATTATGCCACGTGAAAATTGATGATTCAAGAACCTAATTACCCAACATATGTTTTATATTTAGATGTGGTATTTGTTGCATTAAATATATGGAGGAAATATCTAAGGGTACAAAATTATTATGTATATTAAACATAAAATTTTAAATTATATATTCAAATTGAAGGATATATATATGATTAAGATAATATAGTTTGAGTTGATTTAATATAAATATCTCTCAATATATTACCACCTTAAGAAAGTGAACAAGGTTATCAATGATTTGAGTTGAAAGGATCTTAACATCTTATCTATGTTGTGGATAAAAAAACCAATATTTATGGATATCCAAAAATATATATATGAAAATAATGATGAATAGGGAGAAATCATATATTTCTCTATTTATTTTTCAACCATATATAAAAGTGAATATTATAGTGCAATAGAAGGAGGATGTATAATTGAAAAATAAGGTGACAACTATTCTTGAGTTTAACATTGATTATAATTTAATTATAAGTTTTAAGAAAAGTGTATGTGTTATATTCATATCATATTTGAATAATTACTTGTTAGATGAATCTCATAGTTCACTATTATCTATTCATCCTAAATGAACAATGATGTATAGTGATATGAAATTAAACATCTGGTCGGATGGAATAAAGAGATATATTAAAGGGTATGTATCTTAGTTCTTGGTAAGTATTTATGTTACTGATTAAAAGAAAAATATATGGTTATGTTACAACAATTACCCATACCACAATTGAAATGAAAAAAACACTACGTATTTTTTCATCGGGCTCATCATAACATCTAAATGGTAAAAGGTTAGATTGGTTTTTTCGATCTAATTATGAATTCAGAACAACTAATATCAATTAAAAAGGATTTATGTATTGAACATGTTGGCATGATATTCATTAAATAAGTTTTATGGTTTTATTGAGTACTACATTCTATTGTATCTAATCAGGAACTGAGGATTACCTCAATGTTATGGAGATGTTTTCAACATTCCATGGATATAGATATATGTTTCCTCACTAAATATCATCCTTAGATAGATTACCAATATGAGAGAAAAAATAAAACACTATCTAATATGTCATGACCATATTCTTTTTATTTCAAAGGTTGTTGGGATCTGCACCACGCTCCTGTTTATTTTCCTTATAATAATTGATTTCACATGAGAATTGATATGATTACTTATGATGTTATTTATAGAGATAAGGGTATAAATCTAACATTATGGTATTAATTTAGTGAAAGAAATATATTGGGAATAATGGTAGCTGTGGAAAAAGTATAGAAAGTCAGAACCATTCAATAATACATCATGGAAGCTCAGAGTTGATGAAAAAGATATACTGATAATCATCAGTGTAGTCATGAGTTTTATTTTGATGTGAATTTTTTATATGAGTTATCCTATCGAAAAAGGTAATGAGATTTTTAATGAATGGGAATATTATCCATTGGTATATCATTATTTTGATATTCTTGATTGAGTAGGTATATTTTCTTATAATTGGTCGCTCCCACTAGACCCATCTGAAGCCCACAATGTTTTCCATGTATCTCTTCTAAGAAAATACATACATTATATTTCACATGTACAGAACAAATAGGTTATACTAATTGATCTGGATATTTCTTATGAAGACCAATATATTTATATTGTGGATTATAGTGATAGTATTATATGAAATCAGACCACTCACTTTGTCAAGGATATATGGTTAAATCAGAAACTTGATGAAGCTAAATTTGAACTTGAGGTAATGTTGAGACTTAAGAATCATTAGAATTTTCTATTCGAGTGATGTAATTCGAAGGGATAAATTCATTTTTATGGTGGTGGGATTTAGTAACCAAGGATTTTATTATTATTCTTTAAAATAAATATAATTTCTCTAATAGAATGCGTTACACAGAACACCATGTTTTAAGGAAGCACGACAAGCATTTAATATTATTATTTAAAAAAACCATTATAACCTAGACATTATAATATGAGGTGTGAATAAGAATAAATTAATATTGATAAATTTCCATTAATATTTTTTATAAATTAAAAATATTGATAAATAAGTACATTTTTTTGTATTGTCACTATGTGATTGAAAAATACATTTATAACAAATATTATTTTTATTTATTTGTTTGGACAAAAAAATAAAATAAATTTATTCTAGTTTTATAAAATTTATTGATGAAATTTATCTTTATAATTTGAATAAATAATTAAAAGTTATCTAAAATTGATATATCGGCAATTTGTTTTTTGAAAATTCTACCATTTAATAAAGAGAAAAAATGATTATTTTTATTAAAAAAATATAAATTTTATTTAAATAATTAAAAAAATTTAAAAATAAAATTAATTAATCATATCATAATTACTTCAATTTATGTTATTTTAATCAATTTTATATTGAATTTTGGTATTAAAACATTATATACTTATAAAAAAGTCATTTAGAAAACAATTTTTTCATAGTGTCACCTTATTTAATTTTTAATTAAATTATTCCACTTTTGTAAAATGATCATAAAAAATAGTTTTAATATCAGTAATAATAATAATTAAAATAAAATAAAATGTTAAACATATTTTATGTTCAAAATAAATAGTATGAATAGTATGAAAAATTAAATACCGAGGTTTAGGTTATAAAAAGTTTAGCAGGAGGTTAAAAAAGACAGGGGTTAAAAAAGAAAAAAACATTTTATAATCCTATTTGATTTCCATATTTAGACCTTGTATGATATTTCATTGACAATGATCCATTTTGTATCTTTTCTTTTGGTGTAAAGTGTGGGAATACGTTTTTGATTTAAATATTCCAAGTGAGTTCTCTATCCCAAATATAAAAGGAATCCATGCCATCTTCTACTAACACTCCCAAAGCCTTTTTCCACCAAAACTGTAACAACCAGAGATTTTATAAGATACATTCTTTTTAATTTCAATCATATCTTATGTTGTAAGATACACCAAGATTATCTTGCGCTATACGCAACACCTTATTATCTTTCAGTATACGCAACACTATTCTTGGATTGTGTTACACACAATTTCAGGTTCGTTTGATAGAAGTTATTCTACGCAACATTGAGTGTATATATATATATATATTCAATGTCTAAATAAAATATGGTTGGATTCTAATATACGCAACAACAAAGGAGTCCTACACTACATGCAAACCTGACTTGGAATTCATTACATGCAATCGCGACCTTCCCTGATAGCGTGTGTTGTACGCAATACCAGGTTTTACTAAACAACAATATATTATTATAATATTGTTATGAACTAGCCGTTATGATTAGTATTAACTAAATTTTTAATTTTATAACATTATTATTCATTTTACACATTTTCTAGAACATGGTATAAGAACCAAATAAATTTTTCGGGTAAAATAAGTATTTTTCAAAAAATACAATTTTGCCGCCTTTTGATGGTGCACCCACTTTAAATATAGTTTTTGAAATGTTTATAAGTTCCATTTGACAAAATAAAATTATTATTTGAAATCAATAAATAAAAATTTACTTTGGATACATTTTTCATTTTATTCTGATAAATTTCATATTTTATTGAATAGTAAAAGCACGATATATTTTAATTAAAAACAACTTTTTTCATCGTAATATCTTATGTGGTTAAATTATAATATTGAATGGTTTTAAAGTATAAATAGAATATATTTTTACAATTGAATATAATGTATGTCATTAGCATTTATTTTACCTTGAATTCGTAGGATAAATCAATTCAATCTTTTGCAATGTTTTAAAGAAAAACCCGTTCTCTTTCGACAATGGCATTAATTTTAATTTAATTTCTGCAACTTTTATGTATTAAATTTGGAAAAATGGATTCCATGTTTGGAATCGGTGGGTCCAAATTATGTTAATAAGCTACTTTTGATTTTTGGGCATTGTGAATAGTAACTACGGTAAATTTTATTTACCATAGTTAAAGGAAAATCGGGTAATTAATGGTAAATATAAGATTATAAAATTATCCTAACACATGGAAAAATTCTATTGGATGAATAAAAGTAGACCCATATCACCTAAGGGTCAGATTGGATTCATTTAATAGACTTTTTTCCATGAGAACGATTTAATTATTATTAAAACCAAAGAAAGTGACAACATGTAACTCCCTTAAATACTATAAGTATAATAATTTTATGTTAGTGATAAACATCATGAAACATAGAACATTAATAGTCTACAGAAATCTAACAATATTATCTACATCATGAGAATTTATTTATAATTTTTTGGGATTAAATAATTATCATTAATCGTGACACAATAGTGATACATGAAATATTTATCTAGTGAAAAATCAAGAATATAGTTTTTATTAAACTAATAGTGAAAATAAAAGGAACAAAACCCTCACCAAAACTTATTGTTAATGTAAATTTAAACTATAATCATTCAATGGTCGAATATTTGACCATTTGGAGTCTTATACAAGCAATTATGACACTTATATTATTTTATTTTAAATGATGCCAAAGTTGTCACCTTCATAATTTAATAAATATAACAATTTAACTATTGTGATTTTAAGATGATAAATTATAGTAAAATTATTATTTTGAAATTTAATATATTTATCTTCATCATAGGATTTTATTTTTAATTTTTATGAAACATATAAGTATATTAAATGATTATACAAACATGTTGTAGTAATTATTTTATTAAGAGATAAACCAAATAAATGGTTTTAAACATAATAAAATAAATATTATATGAACTATTTAATGTTATCCACTACATTTCTAGATGCATATGGACTTTTATGAATCTATTAAATCTTTTAGTTCGAACACATATTCTGTATATATTTTATTCAAATTCATATAAATGAATAGTGTCAAAATTGACACCATTGTTATTTTATAAAAATAACATATAATAAAATTGTTTAAAAATCACAAAAATATTTAAAAATTATAAATTTAAATTTATATGGTCTAAAATATTATAAAGTATCCAATTATGGACAATTCACAAATAAATAAGTTATTTTTTAGTTATAAGTTAAAATTTAGAATGTTATTACCACAAATAAAATTAAATTGATTAAGTAAGGATAAATCAAGTTGATAATGTTTAAAATAATTTCCTAACATGTCTAAATATTATTGGTTGATGAGATTAATACCCTATCTCATCTTATATTCGATTATTAGTCATTTTTGTAGGTTTTTAAGTAGGGTTATATTTATTATAAATTAATATTTTTAAGATTTCCAAAGGTGCCCCTCTCATCCCTTATAAAAGGGCACCTCCTCCCTCTCTTCCTCACAACAATATGATCCTTGAAGCTCGGCCAGCCCCTGAAAAATTCTCTTCAACACTTTCCTAGAAACATCCTAGAGGTCATGGTCTTCTTCAGAGACCAATTTTAGTGCCCTAAGTGGAGGTCTCAAAGTGGTGCTTCAAAGAAGATGTAATGTTCGTTTCCGATTCTTTCAACTTTATTTCTTCTTCCACTTCTTCTTCATTAGTTGGATAATTATGAAATAATAACATAAGTATCAATCATATACTTTTATGTTTTTATAGGTATGAAAAAACCCTATTTCACAATTTATCCATCCTACGGAAAATGAAATCACCGTGCGTGCGTACGTACGGAATACCGTCTCCACGCCGTGGTGTAATCCATTTTCCACTACCACCTTACTTGGATGGGTATAATGGTGTAAATAATGACTATATATGATTATTTTAAAGTGATATTGATTCTTAAATATTATACATACACTTGAATACAATTCCACGATCATGGAAATGATATCATCGCTTGTGCGTACGTACGGACTACCGTCTCCATGACGCGATGAGATTCATTCTCAATGATTAACCATTCATGAATGATTATAAAGTATATATAATAAGTAATCATGAAATATATTACATAATAATGATACTGTATTTATTTATATATATATATATTTATGCCATATACTTAATTCCATTCAATTCAATAAGGAAACGAAAACAGCGTTCATGCGTACGTACATCCTACCGTCTCCATGAACGGTGTATTTCATTCTATTTATCGATATATTATATATATGTATATTCCAAATATATATTATATATTTATCATGTTTTAAATTCTGGATATAAGTAATCATGATCCAAGTAATCATATTAATAATTACAAGTTAAAACACGAACGACAAATGAGACGATTTTACCCAAAACGCTACTTTAACATGAATTTACAAAAGAACGGGAAATATAAAGTTATAAGTGGACAATATATGATATAATAACAACAAATATGATTATGTAATAAGTGAATAACATTATTTAAATCATTATACAGGGGTTTCATATACGTACGAAGCATATCGGACCTAAGGTAAGGGATAATTTTGCAAATTTCATTTTTATCCGAGATTGATTATTCGTAATTATTTACTGGGGTTATTGTTATCATCCATGTCCATGTTTCCTAAAAATGGTTTCATATATGTTTAATGTCCTTTTTAACCACTTTTTACTTTTACTACATGGTGTGTAAGGAATCTTTCTTTTGTTTACGTTACGAGGTACTTCTTTTTGACCTTTCCGACAAAAGTACGATAAGAATGTTTTTTTAACGTATACAGCATGAAAGGATTTTTATGGTTTTAAAAAGCCTTATTTTCATGAAGATTCCATCAAAATATTTAATGAATATTTTCAACAAAAACCTTTTCTTCTAAAATTGCATGACATTTTGTGAAAAGAAAATTATTTTGATGAAGAAAGGATATTTTCCTCAAGAATTCATTAAAAGTGTTTTATCAAAACCATTTTCATCTAAGATGACATTATTTCACATGTGTATGTTTCAAGTGTAATGTATCTATGATTTACATGGTTTCACTCTTTTTTATTATGAAATGATATTCATTTCTTTTATATGGATTATGTGATGATGGGATGATATTTATGAAACCCATTATATTTATTGGGTTATTATGAATGATGTATGTTTATTTTGTGGCACAAGTAAGAATGATTTCATTATGAGATGGGTGGGACCTATATCTCCCTCCAATGCATTGGGTAAAGATTTATATCTCATGAGATAGACATGGCTGGAACAGTAAGTTTATTCGGTTCAGTGTTACAGGACTGAAACGAGGAGTGAACTCGATTCAGAATGAGAATTTGTCCACCAAGATGGTCTTGGAAGCAATGACTTGGCTACTTTTGAAATCATGACATGTTATGAATGGTTACCACAATTACATGTTTTATTCCCATGCTATTTTATCATTCTTAATGTTTCTTTATGATCTACGTCATATGTACTTACATGTTTTATGTCATTGCTCAATCTTTTGATGTTTAAACATTATGTTCATGTTTTTAAGCTCAAATGTATATATTATGTTTTATTTTATCCATGCTTACCCTTACTGAGAATTTGAGCTCACCCTTTTTATGTTTTTTTCCCTAGGATATAAAGAAAGATTTTAGTTAAAAAAAGGGGGAAGATCATTAATGGAGATGTTGAAGATCTTTCACCACGATTAGAAGATTACGTTCCAAGTTTTCAAAGACACTAAACTGTTACAGTCCTTGTGTGTCTGTTTTTGTTATGTATTAAGTATTCCTCAAAAGTAATGTAATGTTCATGTACGTCAGGCTTCAGGTCTCTACATTTGGTATTAGAGGAAAGGTTTAGTCAACATTTGGAAACTAGGATGCAAAAATGTTAGTGAGATCCCTAGAGATATTTCTAAGGTATGTCTAGGGATGTCTCTAAGAATAAGTATACATATAGGTTATAGTCCTAGAATTGTGCTAAGGATCTTATAATTGAACCTAAGATGTTAGTTATTGAGGGTACTCCCTCTTTACTATGTTGTTTTCTCTAGCACGATTTTGCCTCTCACAGAAATTTTTTTGTGTTTTAGTTAATAGAGGGAACCAGAAGGAATTCGGTTAACATTTAATCCAATGGACAAATTAGTGACTATGAGAAACAAAATTGTGTAATTCCTAGAGAGAATGATATTGTGATTATGCTGAATCAGTCATCATGATATATGATTAACAAGGTGAAATTTAGTGGTATGCCTAATTCATCAAATAAGAGGAAGATAGACTATTATGCATGTTCACATGTTGAGGAGCATAAAGAAAGGAAGATTGATATTTCTAAAGAAGGGAAGAAGAACCTTGAGGAATACCTCAAATGGACATACCGATGTTATATGTGTGGAGAAAAGGGTCATAGGGTGACCGACTTTTATGGAGTTCAATGTATTATTTTAGGCGAACATGGGAATTACCGAACTCAATGCGCTGACCTAAAAAGTTACTTCTAAATTAAGGAAGGACTTATTCGAGGACAATCATTGAAGAGGATGGATTGAAGTGTTTATGTATTGGTATTCAAGAATAATGTTGTTGAGGTAATTTTATTGTGTATTGGAATATTTTTGTATTAGTCTATTGTGGTTTTCCATAATTTTAAGGTACCGGTAACCATGAACAGTGATTCAAATTTTTTGGAAAGCAGATGATATGTGCATAATGAAGGGTTAAGGAGAAAATGAAATGTTTGAAAGTATTCATGAGCTCATGATTGATATAAGGACTAACTGATATCATGGTTTGAGTATATAGAATTTTGAGGATTTTGGTATGTGGAAACTGTTAACTTTTAACTGCATTCATGTTTTCACTATGGTTCAATGGGTATTCATTTTTCAAGAGAATACATGATTATGGTATTCACATGATTGGAATGTGACCAACAAGATATATGGGGGATAAATGATGATATTCACATGCTTGGTTGATGACATTTCAAGTAATCGTTTTCTTTATACTATGAGCTTGTACCGAAGTATTTTAGATAAAGCTAAAGATTGGAATGAATTATATTGTACATAAGTTAGTATTGTTTAAGGATAGAACATTATTTTGATATTATTGATGGGATGTTATAGTAATGTAGTTTTAGAAAATGGACAACCTGTAGGGCAGGCGACAGCCCATCGCGTCGGACAAGGCTGTGGGAATCAAACCCACAACCGAAGTGCGACTGTCCTTTATCGCCTACCACTGGCCTACAGGAAGTCCCAGTTTAGTAGAAACTAGTTTTATTATATTAATCAGTATGATATATGAAGTATAAGTCCATTTTAGGATCCATATATGATTAATCTCACTATAGATGGAATTATGTATTTTTTTGATAACTTTTCTAACATTTTGTTTGAGACAGATGGAATGACCCATCATTCAATCACATGATCTGCGAACACATCACGAATGACAAATTCAACTTCATTTCTTTAAGAGTTGAAGTGGAAATTGTCCAAAGAACGACCAATGGTGAGACTATACCAAAATCATGAAAGTATTTCTACTAATTCCAATTTCATAATCTTTAGGGAAATGATCTTGAGAACCAAAAATGTTTTCCTAGTGCCTTTATATCCGATTAATCAGATGGTACCTTAGATCGTCACAAATTTATGGTTTTGTGATTATTGGCTTCTTTATAGCCATGTTCTCTACCACTCTCTACCAGAACATGATGGTTAGATTTCTCTTCCATATCTATATTTTCACCAATGTTATCCTATATGGAAACCCAGTGATGAGTTAATTTGGGTAACTGTTATATTTCATACTTTAGTTATTAATGTTCTGTTTTGGTATTTATTTTTACGATGTGGGTTTCTATGAATAGTAAATGATTTATAACCCCGACGAATTTCGAGGGAGAAATTCATTTTAAGGGGGTAGAATGTAACAAACAGATATTTTATAAGATACATTCTTTTTAATTTCATTCATATATTCTGTTTTACGATACACCAAGATTATCTTGAGCTATACTCAACACCGTATTAGCTTTCAGTATACACAACACTATTCTTGCCTTGTGTTACACACAATTTTAAGTTCGTTTGATAGAAGTTATTCTACACAACATTGAGTGTATATATATATATATTCAATGTATAAATAAAATATCGTTGGATTCTGTTATACGCAACAACAAAGGATTCCTGCACTACACGTAACCCTGACTTGGCTTGCATTACATGCAATCATGACCTTCCCTGATAGCGTGTGTTGTACGCAATACCGGGTTTTACTAAACAAAAATATATTATTATAATATTGTTATGAACTAGCCGTTATGAATATTATTAACTAAAGTTTTTATTTTATAACATTATTATTCATTTTACACATTTTCTAGAACATGGTATAAGAACAAAATAAATTTTTCAGGTAAAATAAGTATTTTTTCAACAAATACAGTTTTACCGCCTTTTGATGGTGCACCCACATTAAATCTAGTTTTTGAAATGTTTATAAGTTCCATTTGACAAAATAAAATTATTCATTGGAATAAAGAAATAAAAATTTACTTTTGATAAATTTTTCATTTTATTCTGATAACTTTCATATTTTATTGAATAGTAAAAACACGCTATATTTTAATTAAAAACAAATTTTTTCATCGTAATATATTATGTGGTTAAATTATAATATTGAGTGGTTTTAATGTATAAATAGAATATATTTTTAAAATTTAATATAATGTATATCATTATCATTGATTTTACCTTAAATTCATAGGTTAAATCAATTCAATCTTTTGCAATGTTTTAAAGAAAAACCCATTTTCTTTCTACAACGGGATTAATTTTAATTTAATTTCTGCAACTTTTTTGTATTGAATTTGGAAAAATGGATTCCATATTTGGAATCAGTGGGTCAAAATTATGTTAATAAGCTACTTTTTATTTTTGGGCATTGTGAATAGTATCTACCGTAAATTTTATTTACCATAGTTAAAGGTAAATCGGGTAATTAAGGGTAAATATAAGATTATAAAATTACCCTAACACTTGGAAAAATTCTATTGGATGACTGAAAGTCGACCCATATCACCTAAGGGTCGGATTAGATTCATTTAATAGACTTTTTTCCATGAAAATAATTTAATTATTATTAAAACCAAAGGAAGTGACAACATGTCACTCTCTTACAAACTATAAGTATAATAATTTTAAGTTTGTGATAAACTTCATGAAACTTCAAACATTAATACTCTACAGAGAGCTATCAAAATTATCTACATCATGTGAATTTATATATAATTTTTTGGGGTTAAATAATTATCATTAATTATGACACAATAGTGATGCATAAATTATTTATCTAGTGAAAAATCAAGAATATAGTTTTTATTAAACTAATAGTGACCATAAAAGGAACAAAACCCTGAAAAAAACTTATTTTTAATGTAAATATAAACTATAATCATTCAATGGTCGAATATTTGACCATTTGGAGTCTTATACAAGCAATTATGACACTTATATTATTTTATTTTAAATGATGCCAAAGTTGTCACATTCATAATTAAATAAATATAACAATTTAACTATTGTGATTTTAAGATGATAAATTAAAGTAAAATTATTATTTTGAAATTTAATATATTTAGATTCATCATATGATTTTATTTTTTATTTTTATACAACATATAAGTATATTAAATAATTATACAATAATGTTGTATTAATTATTTTATTAAAAGATTAACAAGATAAATGTTTTTAAAAATAATATAATAAATATTATATGAACTATTTAATGTTCTCAACTAATTTTCAAGACACATATGGAATTTTAAGAATCTATTTAATCTTTTATTTCGAACATATATTCTGTATATATTTTATTTAAATTCATATAAATGAACAGTGTCAAAATTGACACTATTGTTATTTTATAAAAATAACATTTAATAAAATTGTTTAAAAATCACAAAAATATTTAAAAATTATAAATTTAAATTTATATGGTCTAAAATATTATAAAGTATCCAATTATGGACAATTCACAAAAAATAAGTAATTTTTTGTTATAAGTTAAAATTTAGAATGTTATTACCACAAATTAAATTAAATTGATTAAGTAAGGATAAATCAAGTTGATAATGTTTAAAATAGTTTCCTAACATGTCTAAATTTTTTTTGTTTGATAATATTACCACCCTATATCAACTTATATTCAAATATGAGTTATTTTTGGATTTTTTTAAGTGGGGATAGATTTATTATAAATTAATATTTTTTAGATTTCCAAAGGTGCCTCTCTCCTCCATTATAAAAGGGAACCTCCTCCCTCTCTTCCTCACAACAATTTGAGCCTTCTTTCTCGGCCAACCCCTGCCAAATTATCTTATCCACTTCCCTAGAAACATCCTAGAGGTCCTGGTCTTCTTCAAAGACCAATTTTAGTGCCCTAAGAGGAGGTCTCAAAGAGGCGCTTCAAAGAAGAGGTAATGTTCGTTTCCGATTCTTTCAACTTTATTTCTTCTTCCAATTCTTCTTCTTTGGTTGTTTCATTATGAAATAATAAGATCAGTATCATTCATATACTTATATGTTATTATAATTATGAAACAACCCTATTTCACAATTTATCCATCCTACGGAAAATGAAATCACCGCGTGTGCGTACGTACGGAATACCGTCTCCACTCTGTGGTGTAATCTATTTTCCACCACCACCTTACTTGGGTGGGTATAATGGTGTAAATAATTAATATATATGATTATTGTAAAGTGATATTGATTCTTAAATATTATACATACACTTGAATACAATTCCACGATCATGGGAATGATATCATCGCTCGTGCGTACGTACGGACTACCGTCTCCACGACGCGATGAGATTCATTCTCAATGATTAACCATACATGAATGATTGTAAAGTATATATAATAAGTAATCATGAAATATATGAAATAATAATGATACTGGATTTATGTATATATATATATGTATGTCATCTACTTAATTCCATTCAATTCAATAAGGAAACGAAAACAACGTTCATGCGTACGTACGGCCTACCGTCTTCATGAACTGTGTATTTCTTTCCATTTATCGATATGTAATATATATGTATATTATGAATATATATTATATATTTATCATGTTTTACATTCTGGATATAAGTAATCATGATCCAAGTAATCATATTAATAATTACAAGTTAAAACACGAACGACAAATGAGACGATTTTACCCAAAACGCTACTTTAACATGAATTTACAAAAGAACGGGTAATATAAAGTCATAAGTGGACCATATATGATATAATAACAATTAATATGATTCTTTAATAAGTAAATAACATTATTTAAATCAATATATAGGGGGTTTAGATACGTACGATGCATATCGGACCTAAGGTAAGGGAATATTTTGCAAATCTCATGTTTATCTGAGATTGCTTATTCCTAATTATTTACTGGGGTTATTGTTATCATCAATGTCCATGTTTCATAAAAATTGTTTCATGTATGTTTAATGTCCTTTTTAACCACTTTTTAATTTATCTACATGGTATGTAAAAAATCATTCTTTTTTTTACGTTACGAGTTACTTTTTTGACTTTTCCGACAAAAGTACGATAAGAATGTTTTTTTAACATATACGACATGAAAGGATTTTTATGGTTTTATAAAGCCTTATTTTCGTGAAGCTTCCTTCAAAAGATTTCATGACTATTTTCAACAAAAACCTTTTCTTCTAAAATTGCATGACATTTTTTGAAAAGAATATGATTTTGAAGAAAAAAGGATATTTTCCTCAAGAATTCATTTAAAGTGTTTTATCAAAACCATTTTCATCTAAGATGACATTATTTCACATGTGTATGTTTGAAGTGTAATGTCTCTATGATTTATATGGTTTCAATTTTTTTTATTATGAAATGATATTCATTTCTTTTATATGGATTATGTGATGATGGGATAATATTTATGAAACCCATTTTATTTATTGTGTTATTATGAATGATGTATGTTTATTTTGTGGCACAAGTAAGAATGATTTCATTATGAAATGGGTGGGGCCTATATCTTCCTCCAATGCATTGGGTAATGATTTATATCTCGTGTGATAGACATGGCTAGAACGATATGTTTATCCGGTTCAGTGTTACAGGACTGAAACGAGGAGTGAACTCGATTCAGAAAGGGAATTTGTCCACCAAGATGGTCACGGTAGCAATGCCTTGGCTACTATGGAAATCATGACATGTGCTGAATGGTTTCTACAATTAAATGTCTTATTCCCATGATATTTTATCTTTCTTAATGTTTCTTTATGATCTACGCCATACGTACTTACATGTTTTATGTCATTGCTCAAGCTTTTGATGTTTAAACATTATGTTCATGTTTTTAAGTTCAAATGTATATGGTATGTTTTATTTTATCCATTCTTACCCTTACTGAGCATTTGATCTCACCCTTTTTTTTCATTTCCCCAGCATATAAATAAAGGTTTTAGGTAAAAAAAGGGGGAAGATCATTAAGGGATATTTTGAAGATCATTCACCACGATTAGAAGATTACGTTCCAAGTTTCCAAAGACACTGAACTATTATGGTCCTTGTGTGTCTGTTTTTGTTATGTATTAAGTATTCTGTAAAAGTAATGTAATGTTCATGTACGTCAAGCTTCGAGTCTCTACAAAAACCATATCAAATTACATAATTACGTTCCCAAACACATCCTTGAGCCCTATTTTTTTATGAATACTTCCTATGATGGAATTTATTGAATACCAAACTATGTTTCCTTATGAAGATGTATTTTTCTAACTAGAAATTTATATTTTATTTATTATTTATAGTTATTAGAATTATACTAAACTATGATAATATAAAACCATATTTATATCTCATATAATAATATTTTATTTTATTAATATAAGAAACAATATCTATCTCCTCTCTCATCAAATGGGAAATGAATCCCTCGATTTCACTCGAGAATTGATATGATAACTAATGATGGTCTTTATATATATAATGGTATAAATATAAAATTATGGTATGAATTTGGTGAAAGAAATATATTGGGACAAATTTTAGCTATTGAAAAATATAGAATGTCAGAACCATTCAATTATACATCATGGTTGCTCAGAGTTGATGAAAAAATTATTCTGATAATCATCAGCGCAGTCCTGAGATTGATTTTGCTGTGAATTTTTCTATGAGTTATCCTATCGAAGAAGGTAATGAGATTTGTAACGAAATGAAATATTATCCATATGTATGTCATTATTTTGATATTATTGATTGATTAGGTATTGTTTCTTATCATGGGGCCCTCCCACAGAACTGTCTCAAGCCCACAATGTTTTCCATGTATCTCTTTTGAGCAAATACATACATAATCATTCACATGTAGAGAACTCATAGGTTATACTACTTGGTCAGGATATTTCTTATGAATACCAATATAATGATATTCTATATTATAGATATAATATTATATGAAATCAGACCACTCACTTTGTTAAGGTTATATGGTGAAATCACAAACATGATGAGGCTAAATTTGAACCTGAGGATATGTTGAGTCTTAAGAATCCTTAGATTTTTCTATTAGAGTGATGTAATTCAAAGGGATAAATTCATTTTTATGGTGGTGGGATTTAGTACCCAAGGATTTAATTATTATTTATTAAAATAAATATTATTTCACTAACATCATGCATTACACAGAACACCATGTTTTAATGAACCATGACAGGAAATTATTATTATTATTTAAAAAACCATTATAACCTAGACATAATAATATAAGGTGTGAATAAGAATAAATTAATATTGATAAATTTCATTTTATATTTTTTTAAAATAATAAATAATTAAAAATAAGTACATATGTTTTTTGTATTATCACTATGTGATTGAAAAATACTTTTATATCAAAATTTGTTTTTATTTATTTGTTTGGACAAAAAATAAAATTAATTTATTCTAGTTTTATAAATTTTATTTGTCAAATTTATTTATAAAATTTATCTTTATAATTTGAAAAAATAATTTAAAACTATCTCAAATAGATTTTTGTGAAATTTTTAAAAATTATACCTTTTAATAAATAGTGAAAATGCTGATTTTTATTAAAAAGAACTATTTTATTTAAAAAATTTCCTATAATTTTTTTAAAAAAATTTAAATAAAAAATTAATTATTAATATCATAATTAATTCAATCTAGTTTATTTTAATTTATTTTATATTGAATTTTGGTTTTAAAACATTATATACTTAAAAATTTATTTAGAAATCAATTTTTTTCGTAGTGTCTCCCTATTTAATTTTAAATAAAATTATTCCACTTTAGTAAATTGAATCATAAAAATAGATTTAATATCAATAATAATAATAATTAAAATTATATAAAATTCTAAACATTATTTTTGGTAAAAATAAATATTATGAATAGTAAATAAAATTAAAAACCATGGTTTAGGTTATAATGAGTTTACCGGGAGGTTAAAAAAGATATTGGTTAAAATAGAAAAAAACTATTTCTAATCCTATTTGATTTCCATATTTAGACCTTGTATGATATTTCATTGACTATAATCCATTTTGGATCCTTTTTTTAGGTGTAAAATGTGGGAATACTTTTTTGATTTAAATATTCCAAGTGCGTTCTCTATCCCAAACATAAAAGGTCCCCCATCATCTTCTATGCACACTCCCAATGCCTTTCCCCCCCAAAAAAATATCAATTTACATGATTACTTTCCCAAACACATCTTTGAGGCCTAATTTTTTTATAATTCCTTTTTATGATGGAATTTGTTGAATACCAAACTATCTTTTCTTATGATGATGTATTTTTCTTAACCAGAAAATTTTATTTTATTTATTATTTGTAGTCATTAGAATTATATTAAACTATGATAATATAATACAATATTTGTATCTCATATAATAAGATTTTATTTTATTAATATATTAAACTATATCTATCACCTCCCCCATAAAATGTGAAATAAATCCCTCGATCATGGGTGCAACAAACTATTGTATCGTGAACTCATGTAATTTGCATTGAATCACCGCCTCTCACATCTGAAAAAAATGAGAGATTTAACTTTTATATATGATATTTTTGAAATATATATAATCTTATAATTATAATATAATATATACCTTCTTATGTAACAATCCTTTTTAATATGATAATGTTTCTTGTGTGTAAATATCGACTACTACCTCTTAGAAGAGATGTGATACATTTTTGGTTTTATTATGAAATATATTGTAGTATTAATTTTTTTAATATATAAAAATTATATAAAATAAAAATGTTACGGAAAACTTTATATATTATTTATTTTTATTTAATTCAACCTATAGAGAAAATAAGACCACCATTTACGCATATGTACAACCTACAATCTCCTTGAACGATGTAATTCATTCTTCCATATCAAAAATTTATCAATTAATACAAATTTTAACAATATGTATAAATTTTATATTTATATAACTGTGATCATTATGGATATCATATAATAATTATCAATGCATGAGAAACATGACTACTAAAACAGAATACACATGAAAAAAAGGATTTTTAACCCAAAATTTTTACTTTAACCAAAAACATTAATAAAAGGGTGATAAAGGTTATAAGTAAATAATAAATGATATTATATATTGTATTAGGGTTCTATAATATATTATTAATATATATATTTGTTATACATGAGATAAAATTTTTTAAGAAGAACGTTATGATTTGATTTAAAGGGATTTTCGCCTCACATTTATTTCTGTGGGACACATTCTCTATATATCACTTGTTTCTTTTTTGTCTAGATATTATTTTTTCAACGGATGTATTTTATGACATGTTCTATTAATATTATTTATATTTTCATATACATATGATGTTATGTATTTCATGGAAATTACTATTCAATCATTTCAAATGTGGTAAAGGTTTAGGTTAAAATCTAATTATTTTTATTAGGATAGATTATGATTATGATTATTATGATTAAATATTATTATTTTTCCCTCAATAATATAATGTACTTTATTACCCTATGGTTATATTTTCACAATACATTTTTTAATCATTTTCCTCTCTTTACGTAAGAATTATTCCAATAAGACTATTTTTAATGAAAAATAACTTTATCACTCTCTTAAGTCAAGCACAGCTTTTCTTCCATATCTATGTCTTCTAAAAGTAATTTCATGAGTTTTCCTAAAACAATAATATTATGTTTTAAATCCAATTTTACATTGTTTTTAATATTACAAAATTGTTTAAAAGGAAAGTTTTTTTCTCTTTTTTAATGAGTTACTTTTGACATTTAATGAAAATTTGAAAGGAGTTTTTTTAAAAATTATATGACATGAAAAATATTTTCTATCATCATTACCAATAAATGATTGATATATTCAAATATATATTTCCAATTTTATTTTCTGAAAAATGTTTTTGATAAAAATTTGGTAATGTTTTATATATTAAATAAGTTTTTTCATGGTGGAATGATTATTTTTCTCATGAAATGTTTCAAATTATATTCCAAATCCATTTACCATATATAATGATTCATATAATGTTTTTTAGGTTTTAATATGGATATGATACAATGATAACATCCTCATTTTTTCTCTAGATGATCTATAATTCATATCAAGATAATTTAGGAAACATATTTCATTCACATTAGTAATGATATGATTATATTTTATGAAAACTATTTCTCTCCCATAGGTTATGCTCGGATGATGTTTATATGAATCTGGTTTATTTACCATGTGTTATTCTATGTAGAAATTTTTATTAAACCAATTTTATTTCCCTGGGTTATTATGTGATGAAATTTTTATGAAACCAATATCCTTTTCATGAGTAGTGATATAATGATAGTTTATGATACTATGGTAGAGAAATGTTTAGATTATGTGATGGGTGGGACTTATATCCCCCTCCTATTCTTCACAAACTTATTAATACATTCTGAGAGCCAAAGTTATATGAGAGGTAATCTTAATCCTATAAGTGGTTACAAAAGAAGTAATCCCAATCCCATAATTGGTTACATAATATTTTATCCATAGCCTAAAATAGGTTACATAAGAGGTTATTCCAACCCCAAAAAAGGGTACATGGGAAGATATCCCATGATTTAAATGGGTACTTGGGTTTTCAGCCAAGTATAACATTTAATTAATGAAATGGATGGTTTCAACGATAAAATATTCTATATTCTTATCTATATGCCAAATATATATTTAATATGAAAACTTTATATTTCGATGACTATTTTTTTGTATCCTTTAATGATTCATGTATTTTGAACATCCAAATATATTTTACAAGACTCATGTTTATGATTTAGAATTTGTAGGTTATGTTTTTTAATTATTTAACTCATGTAATCATGCTGTTATGATAATTTTATTTTTACATCCGCCTTGTTTACCCATTGTAATAATATACTAAAACCTATTATAAAAATTTATTTCCTCTGGTTATAAAGAATAGAATTATATATGTTATGTATAAGATGGGTGATTGTTAAAGAAGAAGTTGTTTTTCACATATGATCTAATTTTTTTGTATCAATGTTTTCAACCATAGTAAACCAGAATGTCTTTGGAATGAATTGTTACATTATGTAATTAATATTCACCAATTAATATGTTAAATATATTTATGTAATGTACATACCATTTCAAATCCCATATTTAATTGACTAATTTATTTATTATGTAATGACATTATTGAATGGGCCTGAACTAATATGGTTTTTTTTGGAAAATTATTCGGTCTTTTAAATTTAAAATGTTATTAATAATCATAAAAATTGATAATATAGTCATTGATTAGTGACCATTTATATTTTTTATTTAGAATTATGATATAGTCTAATTGGTATAGATAGAATAAGTGATGGAATTGACCAGTAAAATTATACTATATAAAATGTCAATTATTAGAGCTTCCATGGAATATAAAATCATTAAAATTTTTACATGACCATGCCCAAGATTAAATTCAACAAAACAAACATGGGAGAAACCTAATACTGGATATGATCAAGCTCATGGAAATCACAATCTAATCCATGTTCATTGAACGAGCCAATGAGAATTATACCATTAAACACATTACCCTTATGGATTTCACTAATGTAACGATGGAATATTTTAAACACCCTATTAGTATTAGTTTTTATATTTTCATAAATATTATATTAACTTTAAAAAAAATTATCATTTGAAAATATTTTTTATGAAAAATAAACTTTTATATGAGAAAAAAACTATATTTTAAGTTATATAGTTTCAATCAAGAAACTATATATAAATTACATAAAGGATTTTACAAATTAATATATTTTCATAAAATATTATTATTAAATATTATATTTTAAATTATAAGGATAATAAAAATTTACAGTGTACAAATTATTTTTATAGGGGTCTGAAAACTATTTTGTCAAATAAATAAGTATTTTTAAATAAATTGATTTTTAATTTAAAATTTCAGATATATATATATATATATATATATATATATTTGGATACATTAAATAATATCTTTTAAATAAACATGTAAAAATTATCTAATTGTTTTTTATAATATTTCGAAATGGTTGAATCATTGGGTCAAATTTAAATATGGTGTAAATACACTGTGTGTATCATGATGTCCTAAAAGCCCTAGTGTATTGTAATTAATACTAAAAAGATTATACATTACACAAATAATTTTTTATATTGATAATAATGTGTTTTTATTTGCATTATGTTTTTATAAATCTCTAATTTATCCTCTAAAATATATAAAATATATTATTTTTTAGAATCCAATTTACTAAAAACATGAATCACTTGTACATCACCATGGGAATTATTTTAATGTGTTAAATTACTATAATAATAGAATAATTAAAAAATACCTTATTTGGTAGAAATAAACTGAAAAAATGGGATGGATTGTGTGTTTAATTGCATCATCATATAGAGCCCAAAATCTATGATTGGAAATAAATTAACAACACTCCTTTTTTCATATATAAACCCATCAACCTGTAATTTACCCTCACAATAAACTCTTGGATCACATAATTACTATGAATTTACCTATCTAATGTTATTAAATGTTACTTATAGGATTATAATATACATCTCTCATGTTTTTAGAAGAATCTTCTTAATGTTATGGAACCACTCTTTATCCTATTTATTCATGTAACTTCATTATGTCATGCCTTTTGATTTCCAAATTTTCAATTTTGAATGTGTTTAAAAAAATTAATATTAATACAAATGTTATGAAAAAATAATTTTATACTCCATTTTATCTCATTAATCCATTATATAAACCTTTATACACACTCGTTATGTAGTTGGGGTTTGGAATAGTGGTAAGAACCTTGTAATCCTTCATGAAAAATGGGGGATTCAGAACCAATTAGGGCGCATGTATTATAGAATTACTATAGCATCAGCAGCACTATAGTAACTTCAGGCACTCTAGTAGCGGTAGAGTACTATAGCAGCAATGGGTACAGTGTGGTATTGTAGTATGCGGGTACTATAGTAGTACTATTAACAGAATGGGCTTTGAGCCAAAATTTGGCCCTACATGCCATGTAATAGTCTAAATGGCCACTAGGAATTCGAGCTATGTAATGGGTCTCCCTCTACCTTGTTAAAAGAGGTATTTTCTTTGATTTAATAATAAACGATGCTTGAGCCCCAACCATTAATAAAATATACACATGTTATGCTCTCAAAATTATCCAATGGGTTTCAATGAAAAAAACAATTTAGCGAATACCCATATTCATTATCACTCATTGGAATTAACCTAGTTATAATTATAATTAATTTACTAGGGATTAATAAGAATGAAACACACACTTTTTTATCTTGTTGTAAATATTGAAAAAATACATCTTTATATTGTATGATCTATGTGACACATTTATGACTTTACATCATACGAAGGAGGAAGGTTAGCCACGAATTATATATACCTTTATATAATTAGGTAATGTTTTTATATCATAATATTCCTTTTATAATGAATATGTGTTTAAACTAGGAACACTATTTCATGATTTGATGGTAGTTATCATTGCCTTATTTTAGAGTCATGTTTCATGTTGTATCTTTATTCCTAAGTTTCTTTTAAACAATCATATTGTATCATGCTTAATTGTTCAGGATTATGATTTTCACCCCTCTTATGTAACACTGATAAGATTCCTGGTTCACATATAACCTTTTTCCACATAACATTCATTAATTATTACTATTCAAGGATTTATATCTCACAACTTTCATAGGAATGTTTCTAGGTTATCCCATCCAGTTTTAGATGAATGATATAATTTTATGATCATGTTAAGGACATTTATCAAAAAATTTGTTATATTTATATTTAAAGTTTTTATTATTGGAACGTAATATCCCAAATACATTAGGATTCATGTTCTTTTTAGACTCTATTATTTGTACCAGTTTGTAATAAATCTTGATATATGGATTAATAAAAATATTGGTTTTCAAAGATACACCGAAATGGGATGGATATTAAAAATGGATAATGAAAATGACCGCGAATAAAAAATGAAGAAAGTTTATAAAGAGAATAATTTAATTATGTTTTAAATTTGATAATGTTTATTTTAGGATCATTTGGCCTATATGAAACATTAAGATGCGGGTTAAATTAGGGTTGTAAACTTATAAACATATTTAATATTTTAACATTATTTTTTCACTGAAAATATTCAATGAATGTATATCACCTTCAATTATATCACCTTTGGACTTCAAGAATTCATTAATGTAGTAACATATAGGAAAAAGTACAGTCGAATTTGATAATGAGTTTTACCTTTTGGATGGATAAAATGTGCCCCATTTATTGATGTTTTTATATATATGATACACATCTCCACTATTATTATAAGCAATATATAAATAAAGGGTATATCCTTAGAACCATATTTTCTACAGTACCTATTAAAATTATACCATAAAAATTTAATTAAAACTCTACCACCTACTATTATTTAATTTATAGTATTCCGGATATTGGAACAAACCACCTGAATAATTATCAGTAAGACATATGACATGAACTGACTCCCAATGTTCCTATATTGGAATGAGAAAGTAAGGAGTAACACCTCAAGACATCCTCAAATAATTCAATTTATTATTTCTAGAACCGATTATAAATAACAAAAACAATGGGAGAACACATCCTATGTAAACTCACAATTGAACCATATCTCTAGTTCCTAAAAAGTATGGAATCTCTAAAAGGTTATATGTGCAAAATCGTCTTAACTATATAAACTACATGAATTAAAAATACTGTATAAATATATCAGTATAAATGAATAATAAACAGGATTATTAATTTCAAAAAGTCAATAAATTGAAAATATATAAAACATAAGAATGGTCATACATAGTTTATTTACTCCTATAATGATTACTATCTCTAAAGTTCAGAACCACCCTTAATAACCGCCATGCTCTGATATTTTTTTCCAAGAATCACCCTATATCATTTCCGAATAGGCCTCACAAACTGAACTTATAATATGACCATAACTTTTCATTTTATTCATATACACAAAACATATTGGAATAAGTACCATGTGGGGGTATGTATAAAGATACGAGTATAATGAACCAAAACCATGAAGTATAAATAAAAAAACATGTTTTCCTTAATATCCCACTATTAATGAGAATAAATTGATGAAAAGAAAAAAAGACGATTTATATATAATTAAAAATAAAAATGGAAAGTATTATTGGGAATTCCCAAATTTCATTTATTGAACCCATGAAAATCTAGGTCTCATGATTAGATAATTATGCTCTGAGTATCGTGAAGAAATATTAATCTGTAGTTGCTAATGTAGTTGTACATAATGTATCTTGGAAAATACTTGTGTTTCATAGGAGTCAAATGACCCAATAAAATATCATCTACCATAATTTAAATATTATATAACAAAATGATATCCATAATGGGGGTACTTATCATCCCGAGAAATTATCCACATTCTTGGGAATACCTCAACCTTCAGTCTTTAATGATCTAACCACTATAAAATAACCCTAATTAAGGATGAAAAAACACATGAAAACTCATAAGAACTATTTAAGGGGATATTGGAATCATTGGAAGACACCACATTCAAGGGGAATACCAACTCTAAAAGAGGTTACCTACCTCTAATGAGTTGTCATACATGGGGAATACTGGCTTTGTAGATTTTGGATCATTGTATAATGAATGGGTGGAGGATGAGTTCCCTATCTAATCTATAGGTAGGGAATGTAGTACCCTAAATAATGTAACAACATTTTAGGGAATATATACCTTGAATTAATATGGTGGGGAACCGACACCACAATAGAATACTCTTTTTCAAGGAATTATTAGACCCAATAATTCACCAATTTTGATTACTATATATAATAATTGTAGTCCATGAATCGGAATTAAAAATGCAACTATCTCACCCAAAAACCACTCCTTAGGTGGCCAAAAGTACAATAACATTTTGATTTCTTTGAAAACATACAAAGGATATTATTTTCATTTAATAAAAATGGGTATCATGTGAAAAATATTCATTTCATCAAAACACACATAAGAGTGGTAACATGATGTTCTTCGGAGTACATTCCACATGTCAAAATTATGTATCATTATTGGTCTTGAATCTTTAACATTGTTTCCAAGAAAATTATTCTATATATTTATAATGAATATGATATCACAATATAATGTTGCTTAGAAACAAAGTTTTATAACAACAAAACCAACTACTATAATAGCCAAAAAATTGTTATTTTTATTATTAATAAATATGATTATGGTAGGTGATATAAATTTCATATGAAATGACATCTCCTAAGACATTTCCCATTCTCATTTCCCCTATTCCAATGAACCTCCTTTTCATCCATATCTTAACACAATCGGGTCACCCTATAGTCATTTCCTTCAGACCATGACCTGATTCCACTAAATTGACCACCCCATACCACTGTTTCCAACTTCCTATCAGAGCATCTATTCTACCAACTAAAAAGCATCTATCAAACAGCTTAACCACCCATCTCTCATTGAGTTCCTCGATAACTTACAAAAAAACCAAGCTATGTTCGCAAAAAATTTGATATAATGTTTTGATATATCCACCGAAAGATACACAAGATGTCCCCAATTCACAGTCCCTGATAGAATAATATTGTTGTTTCATTATCAAACTACAATAAAAATGAATTAAATTTTAAATATTAATGAATTGATCAATGGATGATGTCTAGTGGGAATCCCAGTTACCAAATATGAATTTTCATTGATATAAGTTTATATATAAAAACATAGATTTTTAGAGAGACATGGAATGACTAATAAATATTATGTGGGTAGTTTAATCAAATTTAAGTGAAAATAAACATCATTTGAAATAATAATTTGTTAAAAAATAACTCTCTCTGTCCAATAATAATAAATAAGTAAATATAGAAACAATTTATTCCATAAAATATTATAATCATATTATATACATAATTATTATATTGTTAATAAATTACTAAAATCTTATAATTAATGATAATTTGAATTATTAATCTTATGAGATGACTTCATATTTGTACCACCATCATGGGATCTGTTTAGAATGAATGTAAGAATAGAGAGTGAGGAAAATTCAACAATAAATACATTCCCACCTCACAATGGATCAATCACTAATGAATAATGTATCCATGCTAAGTGATATTACAAATTATGATGGATAATTCAATTTCATGATCTCATTATATTATACACTATTTTGTTGAGTGTGAAATATATTGAAATGATGTTTTAATTTTCTCTATAATATACAGATTTGAATAAAAAACTATAAAGATCATATTTTTGAAAATATATTTTTTATAAGGATAGATAAATATAACTCAAATTCTAGGTATATGGTTTTTTAATCAATAATTGAATTAAATAATAAATAATTAGTTTAACTTTCTATTGTAATCTAATCTAACAACAATGGCCCAACCCTAAGAATTTAAATAAAAATAGAAGTAAAATCACTCTTTGGGTAAAAAACACATTGCGTAAATAAATTTAGTCTTAGATATCAAATTCAAGGTTCCATTGAAGATATATATGAAATTAATCACAAATATTTGGACTAATGTTAAAACTAATATTTTCTATACTTAATATATTATTATAAAGTGACCTCTATGAGGTAAATTCCATGATACATTATCTTGAGGGTAAAAACGACACCATGGAATCAAAAGATCTATATTTTGTTTATCTATGATCATCATCTTGGTGAAATATACGATTTTACTTTTAGAAAAGTCCTAGACTCTATAAAAAATATTAATCTATGTATCCATTTTGTGAAACTTGGCTCTCAACATTCTCCTTGCTTAAAAAGTTTTGTCCCTTGAATAGAAATATTATGAAGTTATAACTAAAAAAACTCCAAAATATTAAGTGAAAAAATAAAAAAAAACATATTTTGTCTTTAAGGATTAGGACCTATGGGAAATTAGCACATAACTGAATAAGAAGGGAACATTCTTCCACATCACCAATGTTATCGGCTCTAGAAAATCGTAATAAATGCATAGTGGAAAACAATTATGGTAAATGTGATTAATTCTAAAACTCAACACCCAAAACCATTTCCAATATATATCTCATCTCACTACATGAAATCAAATGAATCCCTAAACCATTTTCATCCATCTTAAAAGGGTCCATTAGCATGGTTTTCATTGGTAATAGTTCATTTAATCCCATAATAAAAGAGAATTATTGACTTTATTCATAATATAACACCTCATATACACCTCACGCAACATTTTGATCTTCCATAAACATCACATTAGAACAATAATGGATTTCCAATTTGCATGTTATAGGTCTGAGATGTTAAGTATTTTTTGTCTAGTAGGGAGGGGTGAAATTACAAAATAAAAATTTCTTCACTAAATTGATTAATGAATTAATATTATTATGAAATTTAATAAATAGTTTTTATTATAAGTGAAGGAAAATAAATAATTCATGGATTTTTTTATAGATGTTCTGTATATTGGGGACATTATAGGTTTTCATACCTCCCTATTTTTAGAGAGATACATTTTGTTCTATATGGATTTTTTATCTTTAATTATATCATTAATAAAAATCACTTTTTATATTCTTCATGAAACCTAAAGACACCATACTTTTGTATGAAGAGTTACAACTACATCACCACCCTGAATTTGGATTGCTAGATCTAAAACCTGAATAGACCAGAAATATGAATTAGAGTGTCCCAGCATGATGATAGAAAATTATTTTATTATGAAAAATCAAAACAAGAAAGTGAAATAACATGAAATATGGGAGGAATTGTCACAATTAAAAGAAAATATTATGATAAAGATAGATAAAAAATAGATTTATAGGTATTATTACTTGGGTAAAGGATCATCTCATCAAGGAAGTAAAAGTCGAATATGTTTTTTTTAGCCCTTATGAGATCATCTACCAGTAGTGATAAATAATATAATCAAACAATGAGTTATAAAATTTATAACAATACATTTAAATATATTATAAATAATTATTATTGGTTTAAATATATAATAATATTAAATTATAAATTCTTGAATCCAAATAAGAAAAATAAAAAAAATAGAAATGATTTTTGTGTTTCATGAAATAAGTTTGATCGGTAAAAATAAAACATTATTTTTCCTTAGAATGGAAATGATTGAAAATATGGAAAACAACTATAATTATGAATTCATTATTAATATTAATATATAATTTCATTTGAAAAATTTAAATATTTCAAATAAACATAAATAAAATTTAAATACGATTCAAAATGTAAAAAAGTGAATGTTTCTAGATTTTAGATCCAGTGAAATTTCACTGATCTATGAAAGAAAATTGGAATCTGATTATTTCATATAGGTTTTTATATCTTTTATTTTATTGGATATAAGATATTAACTTAATATATTCATATAGTTTCAATCAATATAGGTGATCCATATAATTGATATTGACATGCACATGTTTTTCATATTTATGAAATTCTAAAATTCTTGAATAGATGTACCATTCTAAAATTAGACATAAAACAAACATAATAACATAATAATATTATTTGGTATCATATTTATAATATTTATAAAACTTCATTATCTTTCCAAATTATCACGAATCACCTTAATTATATTCTTATTTTTCAAGATACTATATTAAAATATAAGAATGTTTTTTCAATACTATTGAAATATGTGTGAAAACTATATATTTGTAACCTAATTTTAGAAAAGATGGAGGTCATTATAAAAGTTTACATATTATAATAATTTGTAGATAATAATATAATAATTATATGAGTATATTAAGATATGATCAAAAAATAAAGGGTAGTTGTTTTTTCAAAATACCCTATGTGGTTTCCAAAATGGATATATAAATTGCAATTAAGATATATAGATTGTAATGTACGGAATGGGGAGCCACTAAAATGGTTCACACATAATGTCAATCAAATTGAATCAATCATACCTATCCATAAGCTATATAGTGATGAATTTATGTGAAGATCCAATGGTGGTATGATGTAGAGACTACCCCATCAATATTAGAGTGGAATAGCGGTATAATAAATATAATATAATAAAAATTTGTAGCATTACAAATGAAAGGGAATGAAAGGAAATAAAAACTGATTATATGAAAATGAAAATTAATAAATCATTAAACTTCATCTGATGTTACAATATATAATTTAGTAATCAAATAATAAGGAATAAAAAAAATACAAAATGTTTAAAAAAACTAGAAATGATTTCTCCAAGATCATCTCAATATCTAGTTCAGCCTTATGCTCATTATCTCCCATCTAAAATTATGAAAAAACAAGCTTAATCCATAACCCTAAACATGAATTCATAGGAACTATTCGGGTACCAAATGAAAGCCTAAACAGGGTGTGAAATAAAATCATTCGGCAACAAACAATGGTTTCCAATGATATCCAATTTATGAGTATAAATTACCATACTACGATTGTAAACAAAATTAGACAACGTAAAAAATGAATGTAAAATATTCTGCTAGGGCTTTCTAATGGACACTTGGATGACCAAAACTACACCAACCTAATTTTGAATACCGTTAAAAAATTATACATAGGTTTATATATATATATATATATTAGAAAAGTTGTTACATATATATATATATATATATACAATGACTAGATAGGACCCGAGGATTAATCATGTTTCCTTGCATAGCCACTATAGTCTCATTGAATGTCTATGGATTACATGACCAAAGTGTCATGATTCATATGGGTTTCCATGAATGATTTTTATAATTCACATGTTTCTCCATACCAGTGTTGTAATGATTCAATTTGCTCATAATTTTTTAGTATCATTGGTCACATGGATTTCCATGCTCGTGTATTAGATATGTCGTGTTTCTATGTGCCTGTGGATGAAATTCATATGGTATTACATTACTGACTAAGACATATATATTGGATGAAATTACAATGTTTCACATTATATATAGTATTTCATTCATGGGGATCACATTATATATTATATTCCATGCATAATGGTCATATTTAAATAAGGATGTCATTCCCATGTATCATAATTTATATGAGACATCATACATAGGTATCACATTGTATATGGTTCATCATTCCTAGGTATCACAATGTATATGGTATTACATGAATGTGTATCACATTTTAATTGAGACTATCAGGAACCGTCCATGAGGGGAATGTGCTGTGACTACCCCAATCCCTCTTCCGAGAGGCCAGGGGATGGTGACTAGCACAGAGTATAAATTTCCCACAAAAGGGAGCCATTATCCTTCTGTACATTTATAAACACTCACATATCAAAGAAACACATATTTAAAATTTAGAAACAGTAATATAATGAATGCATAAAAATAATATCCCACTACAACAGTAAAACATGATGTAAAGGAAGAGATAACAGGGCCAAATACAATTCCATGGAAAATAGTCTAAAATATAAGTCTATTTGGTACTATAGAAGTCAAACATGCTACGATGTTGTGGATAATGTAAAATTATTCCCCCAATAAACTTCTCAGTCTAACAAGATCCATATATGATCCACCCGCTCCTAGTCATCCTAGAACAACGTCTAAATGGCCACAGTCTACACAAGACACAACATGTGTGGTAAAATAATATGTTGGGGTGAGTATAAAAATACTCAATAAGACACCAAAAAAACACTAAACACAATGAACCAAGTCTAGTGATATATATAAAAGAGGTAATACATTCAAGAAGGAAAATGACCAAGATATACTCAGTAAATACCCCACAAAATCAGTAGGTCATTAACATCCTCCAACCATAAGATTCTACTTATTGCATTTTCATTGTAGGAGAAATCACTCCTCAAGTCATGATATAATCAGAGACACTCGACAAAGAGGTATAAATTAGTATGGAACATCCCAAAGGGAACTCATTAGTATATTAATTCTATGATACATAGAGAGGGATCCATTCCTAGAACCGATGGGGGACACCAAAAACCTAATCTTGATCAACCTACTATGTGTGAGACAATATAGTGACAATTCCACAAACCCTACAAATGCTCCCCTCGAGATGGAGGATCAAATTCCTACTCAGGGAGGTCATTCTAATTCCAAATAATCTACTTGGGATAATAATGGTTGGGGGTCCAGTCTCCCAAAGAGATTTTATAGACTTATTTGAGACTCAATATCTATTAGATATTACAATACAGTTACATCAATGTAATGAGACATTGTACCCTAGAGGAAATGACCAAGGGAACATCATCTAACTATAATAGACCATAATTGGAAAATGAAGAGAAAAACATCAAATGAAGGTACCAAAATATTTTATAGGGTCAACCATCTTAAAATTAAAATGACACTGCCACTGACGGTATGGAATTTGAATGCTCTATTTATGAGTTATGATCTTTTTTATGATGTTCCCAACAAATTTGTTGGGGGAATGTTGAATGAAGACCATGGTCAGTCCACATACTACCATGATAGGTCCACATACTGCATGGATCGATTACCCATGGACTAACCTATGCGGTATGTACAACTGTTATACATACTGACTACTACGGTTGAACATTGTGGTTGACAACCGGTGGTTCGGTCATTCGGTCGTTGCACCTGCAACAACTCATGATGTTAGGGCACCATGGTCGACCACCTCTATCCACAAAAATTGGGCTCTGCCCTAGTATTCCCAGATCCAACCTCAGTCTGACCCGGCTCCATTTTATCTAACCCCACCCACCATCTTAATAGATCCCACTGATCTGACCAAACCAACCTACCTGGCCCTTTCCACTGGTACATTGCACATCTGTTTCCAATCCCTCAACTTCCTCTGTTAGCCCAATTAGTTCACCCTTTCCACCTTTGTCATTCCTTACCAAAGACGGACTGCCAATGGATATATCTATGCACCACCACATGATGTTGAAAGTACAGTTGCACACCGGTGGTCCCTTACGCACACCACCACACATCCTATGATGCCCGAAAATTAAAACCATCATTGACCCTAGCACCATTGGTCCCAATATACATTGATCAAGACATGTTTTTTGATTTTCCTCAAATCTGATGTCCGAACAAGGTTTGAACCACCCGACAGTGTATATCTACTTACACGGGGATCCAATAGATACAAATGCAATGAATGGGGGGGGGAGGAACAATAAAAAATCTTTATTATCATTTTTCATGTGTTCTTGAAAATGATAATTAATGATGGATTTGGGTTAGAAAACCATATTAAATAAATATCAAAGAATGGGACCTCCTATCATAGTATGCATGATCTGTCAATTGATATGTTCAACGATTGATTCATGTTCATTGTATAAATAAAGAAAGTAGAATAATTCAATTAAAACACATGTAATACATGGATTTTGTATCGATATTTGATGAAGAATGGTGTTGTTTTAGTCATTGATGAGATCCTCCAACTCTAATGGCATGACGATCTATGTTTGATCATGATCAAATCTTGTCTTCCAAGAACCCTCTCCACCAACAATCCACCAAAAGTTATAGGGTTTTTCTTCTAACCCTAGTCATCTAACATAATGATTTTTCTAAAGGAATAAAAGTTTGTTCTTAAACACAAGTAATTAAAATAATATTTTTATCAAATTATTTTATTCATTTCACTTTCAATATTTTTTTAACAAACAACCCACTCCAAAAAATTTTAAGTTACCCGGATAGTAGAGCCGAATTTATGAACTCAATAGAACCCAAGGATTTATAATAACAGAAACTATTTAATAGTACTTATACTTTTCTTGGAAAACTATTTGAAAATGCTATTAAATATTTTAATATTTTCTATAATTCATTTCAGGAACAACGGGCCTCATTATTACATTCCGTATCAGTTCCTGTTCTTGAAAATGATCAATATATCATCCAAAAAATACGTGGTAAATCCAAGATGTTATATTCATTTTACCTTGGATATTCAAATCCCTAGAAAGATAAAATAAGGGGTACTATAACAAATAGTGGTATTAAGCACAAATCTGATCCTCCCACTCCCGTGTTCTCTCAACGATCTTCTTGTGCTAGAAGAAAAAAAAACCAAAGGAATATATAACCCTCTAAGGATACAATACTACTAATCATAAATCATTATTTTGTACTCAGAAATGGTTGATTCATCCACTATGTCCATCTCATCCCAATCAATATCGTGTAATGGGTTATACACATACCTTCTAACTTGTGTCAAATTGAAGACATCGTGTAGCTGTTATAAATATGGAGGTTGATATAAGAGGAATTCCACATCTCCGTCTTTATGAAACAGTTGGAAATTAAAGATGAAACATAGAGATTTCATGATTTCATGACCAAATAAATCATACCCATTGAGGTGAAACCAGATGGAACACATGACAACCTTCCTCGATTTCTAAAGGCCTCTATCACCTGTCAGTATAAGACATCTAATATCTCTTCACATTCCTCATTATCTCTTTGATGGTCTGAAATTTTAATATAGTATCTCACACAAACTCTTGGACAATTAGTGCAGACTCTCTTTGGCCAGTCCCGCAAATCGGTGACCTATAGGTTCACTTATATAATCCCTCAAATGGTTCCATAACAATGGTGGAATGGTACCTATTGTTGTTTTAAACTCTACAAGTGGTAGGTGATTGTCCCAACTATGAGTCAAGTCTAACATGTAATCCCAAAGCACGTCGTCCATAACCTGATTATTCCTGTTAGTTTGGATATCTGTATGTGGGTGAAAAATTGTGATCAGGTAAATTTGAGTCCTCAAATCCTCTTGTAATCCCTTCCACACCCAGGATTCACAGAGATCGTCATGATCAGAGATAATTTTCAATGTAACTATATTTAGTCGAATAATCTTCTGATCATAGAGGCATTCCATGATCTATATTAAACTGTTCTCTATGATAGAAAGGAATTGGGATGAATTTGTGAGATGTTCAATTGACACCCATATGAAATCGACCCCATGGTTGTGCTTGGTAAACTCATCATGAGGTCCATCGATTAACCATCCCACATACATTCTTCCACCTCAATGGGTTGATCTAAACTCGCTGGAACGTGGTGTTTAGCCTTTACATGATGATGAGTAAGACATCAAGAAACATGATATGAAACTCCATTTGTTATCCCTTTCAACAAAAACTATCATTGGAGGTCCTGGAAAATCTTCACCATGTATAACTGTACCGCTAATGGTGACGTAAGAAAGTCCCTCAACACATCATTCAATAACATCACTAATACTACTATACATCCTTTGAAATTAACAATGTGCTCTTTAACATTGGAAGAAAATCATGAAAATGGACTATGGACATTTGAGAATTTAGGGTCTTGAAGTCTTTATCCCTAAGATGCGCCTTCCCGACTCACTGTAATAGTGGAGGTGTGAAAAACATCAATTGGAGGTAATTTTTTTTCATTTTCGTTCATAATAGATACATACAATGAGGCCAATACCTCTGATGCCTCAATATGTCACTATAAATATTATCTCTTACTAAGATCACATTACTTCATATTCTCTTTACTATGAGTATAGACAATCATAGAGCCATAGTCTTTTAAGAACTCTTAACATCATATTTTTCTCATGTTGATATCCTTTTGAGAGAATATATACTTGAGTCTCTTATTGTCATAGAAGACAATAAAGCAGTCTACCAAAATGTATTTTCTCCACGCCATTAATTCAGTGACTGCCGCTACTTACTCAATGTCATGGGTCTCATTGTTCTTTTATGACCTATCAACTAGCATGAAGTACATGCATTCACTGCATGCCTCTATATTTCGAAAAATCCATGATCAATCCCTAAATAATCACTAAACTCCATGTAATCGACACCATACTTATATAACCACAATATGGGAGTGATCATAATCCGATTACTCAACTATTAAAAGAACTTCTGGAAGATTTCTATCTACACAACAGGTTTCTCTATTAGGTTCAAATCCATCATGGGTGGTTCTGGTCTGGTATAGTCAAGTAAAAACCTCCATCAGTTCCCTACCAATACATGGAAAGACCATAACTCTGTAACAAATTTTGGTGGCTACAAAGAAAGCACTTCCTCAACCATAGATGGATCCAATGCAACTCCAACCTCTGAGATTATGTGCCTTAAAAAACAGACCTCTTGAATGAAGAAATGTAACATGGAGATCTTATCGTAATGTTGGTTCTCTGAAACTATTTCATAAACTATTATTAAGTGTCTCTAATTATCCACATAGGATGTCAAATACAGTTGGATGTTGTGGATGAAGACCTCCATGAACAGGACAATGCAAGGTAGAAGGATCTAATTCATGAGTCCCCTAAAAACATTAGAGTAATTAGTAACAATAAAAAACATAATCAAGTACTCATAGTGACTGTAAGTACATATGAAGTTTTTATATGGTTTCTCTTCATCCGATACATGTAGCCGGTGATAGAATGATATAAGGCCATTAATTTATAACCATCGCTCCACTTTCAATTGATCAAAGAGATCATAGATCATATATAACAACACAATCTTGACATATAAAGATATTAAATCTTTTAGATAAAAAGTCATTTCATGTTACCAATTCACACTTGAGGACCATTATAGTATACTTCATTTGGAATCATGGAATACATTATTATAACTTGTGATAGATCTTCAACATCTCTCATAAATATCTTCTCATTTATTAATCCTACTTATAATATTTCATTGTAACCTGAGGAATAGTCAAATTAAAAAGGGTCATCTTAGATGCTCAATAAGCGTAAAAAACAAAAAATAGACCTATGAATGTAAAAACATGAACATAAATTTTTCAAATAATACCATGTATAACATATATAAAAATTACGAGTCTTGGATTGAATCATGGTAATTCATAATGAATTCATCATAATAGAACATGAAAAATGTGAAAATATAATTTTCATAAATCATGGAATTGTGGAAATAAAATAAGAATAGAAAATCATTTAAATATTATCCATGTGTCACAGTAGAGAGCATCATAGCCGAAAAAGTCATTAACCGATCCAGTGTTACTGGTTGTTTCATCCATCTATTATTGAACCTAATTTACATACCATTCCAGCCCTGTATTACAGAACTATATGTACTTTTGGATCCATTCATGTCCATCTCATGAGATATAAATCATTACCCAATGCATTAGAGGCATATATATGTCCCAATGATCTCATAATTATATCATTAATACATGTTTTGGAAAAACATATATCATTAATCATACCATAACCGAATAATTTTAATGGGTTTATTTAACAATATTCCATCATAACATAATGCATATAATATATCATTCCATAATTAAAAAAATAAAATCACAGTAATAAAAGGGATAGAAACATAACCCTATACAAAGATAATCATCTCAGATGGAAAATGATTTTCATAAAACACTTGATGATAATTCATGAGGATAATATCCTTTCTTTTTAAAAAATGTTTTCTTTTATCAAAATGCCATGAAATTTTATTATAAAATAGTTTAATTGAATATAAACATGAAATCATGCATATGAAATTTCATGGAAATAAGGAGTAATTTAAATTTAATTTTTTTTCATGTCATATAAGTTAAAAATCATTCTCTTTTGACATTTGGAAGAAAAAGTCAAAACTTACCTTGTATAGTAAACAAAAGATAGATTCTTCCAAACCATGTAGTAAAAAATGGGTAAAAATGACCATAAAAATACATATAAGACTAGTATAAATTTTATGAATTCTTTTTTAGAAAACATGGACATGGATGGTGAATATACCCCTAGTAAATACTTTTTTACCAACATTCTAAGATAATAATGAAATTAAAAAAATTTCCTCTAACAATTATAATCAATAAAATCATATGCCTCCTAAAATAGAGAAAATTATATGAATATTTGAAACACATAACATTCATAATAATAATAAGAAATAATTAATGGGAATCATATACATCACTCAAAAGAAATAGGTGTTGTACAAGGCAAAAGTCTACAAAAATAAAAGTGAGGCAAAAGAATCCCTTACCTTTGATCTGATAAACATTGTGTGTATCTAAAACTCATATATAAAGATTTAAATGATATAATTGATTTAATACATAATAATATTAATTTTATGATATCATATATGATCTTATTATCATCTTCTTTTTAATAATATTACAACTGTTATTGTTATATTGGTATAAACTCCATTATTTTCTTCAGCATGTTTTGCCAAATAAGATCCGATCAACCTTATTATAACATATCTATATCATTATAAAATGATATTAACATAATATGTTACATATTAATTTTTTATTTACATTTATATAATCATTTTTAATGGATGTCATTTAGTATGAATTGCATCACATCGTGAAGAAGGTAGGTCTTACTTATGCACGAGCGACGATATCATTCTGATAATTTTGAAATCGTTTAGATGTGGGGGAAATATATATTTTTTCATAATCCATATAATATTATAATTTTAATATATATTTAATATTTCTATCAATGTATCCATCCAAGTATGGTTGTGGTAAAAATCATATTACACAACAGTGTGGAGACGGTAAGCCATAAATATGCACACGCAGTGATTTCCTTTTTCATAGGATGGATAGAAGGTGGGATATTATAGTTTCATAATATAATAACATATTATTATATGAATGATACTTATTTTATTAATTTATAATAAAAAAACTAAGGAATATTATTTAGAAGAAGAAAGAAAATTGAATGAATTGGTATAAGAGATTACCTCTTCCTCGACATGCTTCCTCTAAATCTCCTCTTAGTGGCACTAGAGTTTGTCTTATGAGAAAAAAAACCCATATAATGTGACTAATTAAGTCAATACAGGGAAATTATTGTCTATGGATGACAATGAAGGTTAAAATAGATGTGAATTGGTGAGAGAGGATGTGCCATTTTATAATAGAGGTGAAGGGAACCCTAGGAAATTAATATAATATTAAATTAATATAAATTCATATTTTTAGTAAAAATAATTAATAATTGAATTATTTAGATTAGAGTATGTGTATATTTCTAAATCCTATAATACAATAATTTTAATAAATTTACATATTTTACTTTTATCCTTATCATTTCGGTTTTACCATAATTATTCTCTTAATTTTAATTGTGGTAACAACAATATAATTATTAAAGGGCTATTATGTTTACTTATATAGAATTAATATCCAATAATTGGAAACTTAATAATCTACGAGACCATATTAGTGTTAATTTCTATTTTTAAAAGATTTATCGAAATTTAAAATAATTTACTATATTACTATTTTTATATAACATCAATTAGGTCTATTTTACACGATTCTTTTGTTGAATTTAAATAAAATACAAACATAAAGATAAATTTGAACCAAAGTATCTAATATTATTAAAAAAATTTCATATTCACATATAAAAATATTGGATTTCAAAAATTATTTCATATAATATTTATTTTAATATTTATTATATCATTTACTTGATATTTAACTTAAAAAATAATTATGTATAATTGAGGCTTCAATAATAATGATAATTATTTAATATCTCAAAATAATAAATAAATTGAAATGATATAGATAGTTTAATTATATTAATGGACACTATATATCATCATATTTTCATCAATATTATCATTAAATTTAAATTATTAAACATATAATAAATAAGAGGGTGACATGATGTCACTTTCTTTTGTTTTAATAATATCTATATGACATTCATGGAAAAAAATACATCAAACGACTAAATTTTTCAACATAGTTGTTAATGGATGTTTTTAGTAAATCTAGATTTTTGTGGGTATTAGGGTAATTGTTTTCCTAATCATGTTCTTTGTTACCTTAATTTACCCGATTTACCATTAACTGTGGTAAATACGAATTATCGTAGATACTATTGATCATGTCAAAAAATAAAAGGAAAATGTTTAAACAATTTGGATCTACTAATTCAAAATATAGAATTCATTTTTCAAAAATAAAAACACATAATATTTAAAAAATAATTAATAATTAATCCTCATTAACAAAAAGAGAAATAGAGTTTAAATAAGTAATCCCCATCAATTGATTAACATGCGTTTATATCTAATTTCAATGTAAAATTACTTCCAATGACTGAAATTTTATTAAATGGTAACAACATAATCTAAATATACAATAAATACTATTCAAAAGATATTCTATTAATAAAAATAAATAAATAAAATGGCAGTTTTTAATTAAAACGTAGAATATTCCACTATTTATTAAAATATGAATTTTATTTCAAAAATACAAAAAATTTAAACAATGTAAAATTCGATGTAATTCATTCAATAAAGAAGTTTATCTTTTCATAAAAACATATAAAACTATAAAAAAATTATATTTAATAAGGGGATTCCATTAAAAAGCGATAAGTTTTTTTTGAAAAATACTTTTTTTAACCGGATAGTAGAATTTGTTGTTAAATCATTCCTAGAAAACATATATAATGAATTTTAAACACTTAATTTAACTTATTAACTATATACTTCCTTAATATATTCCATAAATAGTGATATTATTATTTTAGAAACTCAATTATTATCATTTTAAATTTTTTGAAAAACAATTCCTTTTAATTTGGAAAAGTATTTTCACTTATGAATAATTTTTCTGAAATGAATTATTTAAATACATGTGTAAACAATATTTTATTAAATAAATTAATACTATTAATTCCATCATTTTATCATCTAGTTTATAAGGAAACATATTATAATTTAGTTGGCCACTTATACTCTTTCTTCTGTGAAATGTATTATATCAAAGGAAAATGTACTTGTGTGTAAAAAAATCCAAATATAGTTATCTGGATAACATATTCAGTGTCGATATATGGTATTGCACATGTTTATCATAGTTTAGAATACAACATAAGATACCTAATAAATTAAAAATAATATGTCTCATAATAAATTAGGGTGTTACATTCCATCCCCCTATAAATGAATTCTGCCATCAATATTCTTCATGGTTATAAAAGGATTACTACTTGAATTTTTTTTCATAGAAACCCACATCATAAAAATGAATAAAAACAATCATTTTAAAAAGGAATGTTATAAACAAAATGGGTACAAAAATTAACTTCTCATTGGGATTCCATATATAAGAACATAGGTGGGAAGTAAAAACATAGATATGGAAGAAAAATCTAACCATCATGTTCTGGTGGAGTGTGATAGGGAACAAGGTTTGGATAATGTTATCAATCATCAATCCATAAATCTATAATTATTAAATGGATCATATAATTCATTTTATAAAAATATACTAGGATAACATTAATATTTTCAAGATCCTTTTACTAATGTTGTAGAATATGAGAATAAATACTAACTTCATTTTAGTAAAATCTCATCATTGGTGGTTCCTTGAACAATTTCCAAATCATCATTAATTAAAATAAATGAAGCTGAATTTTTATTTCCTAAGGTTTCAGCATGATTAAGTGATCCATAAATTAAATGATAGTTTATTCCATATCTCTTTATCACAAAAAGGTTATCACAAGTTATCAAACATGCATATGACCATATATATTGAGATAATACTTTATTGTAACAAAATTTATTTTATTTTTAACTTAAAAATTCCAAAAATTTGATAACCTTACAATTATTCTAAAAGATACAAATAAAAAAAAAATCACAGACTCAGCTGAAATTATTTCCACAATATAACTTAAGATATCTATGGTTGTTCACATTCCCAAAATGTCAACACCTTCATCATGTATTCTCTTTACTCACTATGAAAAAATGAATTATTATATTTCTTTATTTTTCAACATGCATGTTTCTGTAATCCAAAACTAGTTGGATATGTTACAGAAGTTTCAAAAATATGTGTTCTTCATCCATGATAGCATAACCCTCATATCAACAACTCCATAGTTAGATCCCAAGAAACTATCATCATCCAATTTACTTATTCAAATCTGACACATCATTATCCAAACATCATTATCGTAACATAAGGGACATAGTAAGGGTTATCATTCCCTTAATCACGTGTTATCCATGTATATCACCATAATATTATATCACTTTTTTGGATCCTTTGAACGATTCAACATATCCTTTCAAATAATTATTGAAAAACTTATACTGAAAGCACAAATATATTTCATGATAAATAAATAGTAGTCATTGAATTCTAAAAAATATACACATTAATAATCCATCTTTATTCTTAAACCATTACTCAAGATCTATGATCTTCATCATTCAAAAAATATGAGTCGTTTATTAAGGTTTTTCATCCTCAAGATTTTTAGGTTTAATGTAATCAATAATGGAAGAACATCACATACCTTTCATATGTCATTTAAAATCTTTTTATCATCATAAATATTTCCAATAGTCATTCCATCATTATGATTCTCTTTATGATATTTCTACATTAGAAATTGATCTTCGTGATTCCCATAATTTCAATATCTTAAACATTCAATGGTTTACTATGTTTTATGTCTTTATGGCTATTGACTTAGACCATAAATCAATGTTTATGAAAATTATATCGTAGAATAGAAACACATAAATATTGTAAATTGATTAATATATTTCATTGGATGATATCTTCAGTTTAACCCTAGACTAGTCATGATTATCACTGAAACTCTATAATCGTATCTTATACATACAATTATCTTTATTACATCCCTAGACATACCTTATAAATATCTATAAGGATCTCACTAAATATTTCACATCCATGTTTCCAAAGGATGACTAAAACATTCTTCTAGTACCAACTATTACAACCTAATAATGACGTAAATGAATATTACATCTTTTTAAATGAATATTAATTTCATTTTACAAACACTCATCGAAGGACCATAATAGTTTAGTTCATTTAAAAACATGGAATAAATTCTTCTAACTTGTGAATGATCTTAAATATCTCTCATAAAGATCTTCTTATTTAATACTCCTACTTGATATCTTTCTTTGTAACTTTAGGAATGAAAACATACGAAATGGTGAGATCAGATACTCAGTAAGGGTAAAAAACAAAACATGAACATAAGAATGTAAAAATTTTAATTTTGTTTTAGAAATCATACCATGAATAAAATATAACAAAATAAAAATTCATAGAATGAATCATGGAAATTTATAATGTACAAATAAAAAAGTAACATGATCCCTGATAAATTATAATTTTAAAAAAAAGCTGGGTTTTGGATAACAAATATTCTCTGAAAATAATTTCTATATAATTCATCTCTCATATTGAAGACCATCATAGTGGAAAAAATTCATTACTGAATCGGGTTTACATGTCATTTCAGCCTTATATTACTGAACAACATTTAATTTCATTTCTAGCCATGTATCATTATACTAGATTCTATTTTTGTTCCATTAATGTCAATACCATGAAATATAAATCCTTAACAAATTAATGGGAGGGATATATATATCCCACCCATGTCATAATGAAATAATTTTCACATGTTCCACAAAAACATAAACCATTCGTTATAGTATAACCTGAGAAATAAAATGGGTCTTTTAATCATAATTCCATCATAAAATAATCCATATAAATTATTATTCCATCATTAAAAAAATAATTCTATAGTATTAATAGAGATAGAAACATAAACCTATTTAAATAAAATCATCTTAGATGGAAAATATTTTTGATAATGCACTTGAACTTAATTCTAGAGGATATTATCCATTCTTCTTAAAAAATGATTCCTTTTCTCAAAACGCCAATTTTTTTATAAAATCATAATTCAGTGGAAAATAAATATGAAATATTATAGAGGATTATTAATTTAATTAAGGTGTTATGAAGATGTAAAAATCCATTCATTCTATATAAGTAAAAAACATTCGCCTCATACTTTTACTAGAAAAGTCAATAATACCTCACATGGTAAAAGAAATAAACATTCCTTCCCAACCATGTACTAAAATACACAAATGGGTAAAAAAGTCTTTTTACATTCATATAATAATATTAAAAATTTGAGGAAAACATTTTTAGAAAACATTTACATGGATGATAAATATACACCTAGTAAATTCTTACGTATAAATAATAGCAGATAAAAATGAGATTGGAAAACTATCCAATAAGAATTTTAATAAGTCAAATGGTTTACCGCATAAAAAAGAGAGTTATATACATATGTAAATATCATAACCTTAATCATAAGAATCATAAATTATTCATGGTAAGCATAAAAAACACACAAAACAAATAGGTGGTGTATAAGGCATATTTCCCACAAAAGTAAATGCGAGACAAAATAATCCCTTACCTTAGGTATAATATCCATTTTGTGTGTCCTATCCTCCTTTATATTTATTTATATGGTGTAATTGATATATTAAATAATCATTTTAATTTATATGATATCTTATATTAACATATTGTCATCTTTTTAGTAATAAAATTTCTTTATTAGACATTATTTATATATAAACTACTTAACTTTCAAATGAATGTTATACCAAATAAGTTATGATTCCCACTATTAGGTCATATATCTATCATTTAAATAAAATATTTACATAATAGGTAATATATTTATAAATTATTTAAATTTATATAATCCTTTTTTAATGGAAATCTTGTAGAATTAATCACATCTCATTATGGAGACAATAGGTCGTATGTACATAGGGGTGATGATATCATTCAGATAATTGTGAACATTTATGGACGATTATAATATATAGGTTTTTCAATAGGACATATCATATTAAAAAAATAATATATAGTTATTATTTAAATCATTATACCCATCCACCAAAGGTGGTAGTCAAAAACAGTTAACCCCACGACATAGATATTGTTAATTGTACGTACGCACACATGAGGATTTGTTTTTTTTAATACGGTGGTTAGAAGGTGTAATATGGTTGTTTCATAATTGTTATAAAATATAAGTTTATTGTTGATAATTATTTTATTACATTATAAATAAACATCTAATTAAGTAGATGTATAAGAAGAAATAAGATTGAAAGAATTAATAGAAGATATTACCTCTTCCTCGACGTACATCCTCTAAATATCCTCTTAATGGCACTAGATATGGTATTTTCACAAAACCAGAAACCCACTAATCATTATAAGCGAGTTTAAAATGGAAACTATAATGGGATGTTTGAGCTTTATGGTTCAAATTTAACTGAAGAGGTAAAGTATGTGATTCCCTTTTATAATTGAGGAGGGGGGAACCCTTGTAATTTCTTAAAATATTAAATTAATATAAATTAATATTATAATCAAAAAGCTTCCAAATTGAAAATTTTCTCAATGAATGGTATGATAGTTATAAATAATCTCATACAATAATTTTTATATATGTTATTATTTAATTTGAAACCTCATCATTTCATTTTATTCTTAATTATTTTATTTTTATTTTAATTGCGGTAAAACCATTTTAATTATTAAGAGGCTATTAACATTAATTATATGGTGAAAATTTCCTATAATTGTATACTTAATGAACTTTTAGATATTATTATTGTGAATTTTTTATTCTAATTTATTTTTAGGATTTTAAAATAAATTAATAGTTTATTATTATTATAAAATATCAATTGGGTCAATTTTACACTATTCATTTCATAGAATTTAAATAAAATCCATACAAATAGATAACTTCGATAAAAATTATTTAATTATCTTATAACATGTCATATTCATATATAAAAATGGTGGATGACATAAATTATTCATGTAAAATTAATATTAATATTTATAATATAATTAATTTGGTATTTTTCATAGTAAACTAATTATTGTATCATTGTTCTGTAAATATTAATTGTAAATAATTAATCTGTAAAAATTATATATAAATTCACATGATTTAGATAATTCAATTATTTTTCTGGATAATATTTATTTTCCATATTTTTTAGGATTATCATCAGATTAAAATCAATATATTTATATGAGATAAGAGGTTGACATGTTGTCACTTTCTATTTTTTAATAATAATTTTATTACATTCATCGAAAAATTTCCCTTAAACGAATAAATTATTATCTGTTGGTCCTAATGGTCTAGTTATATTCATTCAATATGATTTTGGCTAGTTTTAGGGTAATTTAGAGGTCCTTGTCATATGGTCTGTTACCTTAATTTACATGATTTACCATTAACCCTGGTAAATAAAAAATAACAAAGTTAATATTGATCATGTAAAAAAATAAAAATGACCTATTTATATAATTTTTACCTACTTATTACATATATGGAATCCATTTTTTCAAATTTAAAAAAAAATTGTATAAATTAATTTAAAATCAATTCCCTTTGTCCAATCGAGAAAATGGGTTTTTAAAAGTAAAAACCATCAGAATATTACAACACATTTATATCTATTTTCAATTTGAAATTACATCAGATGAACAACATAGCATTAAATGATAAAAACATAATATAAATATATATTAATACAAAATGAAAATATAAATAATAAATAAAAATAAATTAGATGAAATGGAAATTTTGAATTAAAATTTAGTATTTTTCACTATTAATTAAAATATGTATTTTCTCAAAAAATAACAAAATTTCATCCATATTATATTTTAATGTCTCAATTTCAAATAAGTAGTTTATTTGGTAATAAATAACTTATAAAAGTATTTATAACTACATTTATAATATGTTTTCCATCCAGAGGTGATAAACTGTATTTTATAAAAAAATACTTCATTTTTTTGAAAAATTGAATTTGTTCTTATATCATGCACAAAAAACATATATGATGAATTTTAACCAAATAAACTAAATATTATATATATATATATATAATTAATATTAACCATAATTAGTGTCTTTATTATTTATTAAACTCTGTTATTTTCATTTAATTATGTTTTCAGAAAAAAATTCTTTTTAATTAGAAACGGTTATATTTTTCATTTATAGATAATTATTCAAAAAAAATAAATTAATTAATATTTTAAACAATATATTCATAAATCAATTATTATTATTCATTCTAATAATTTTTACAGCTAGGTTATAAGATAACATGATAATATTTAGTTGTTCACTCATACTCGGTCTTGCATGAAATGAATTATATCAAAAGAACATGAACCTATGCCTAACACTATCCAGGAATAGATTTTCATATAACCTAAGCTAAGAAATTTTTTCAAATTGATCAATCCTATAATGGTATATAGTTCATCCCAAGACATTAGTGAAATTAAAAAATAATATATCTCTAAAAATTTAGGGGCGTTACATCCTCAATAGTGGATACTTTTTCTTCATGGTCACTTTGTTTAAGCCTTGATAATCCACACATAACACCAAGCCCCATCTAACATTATAGAAAATAGAATTGGGGATACCCAAGGTGAAAAACTGGGCCTCACAAATCCCTTCCCCTAAAAGTCCACCAAATGTATCATCATCTTAAAAATCTCTACAAGAGCCATCAAATATGTAGGTGTAAATATTAGTGATGTCCTTGGGTATAGATCAATGAATATATCCATAAATCTATTGGAAGATAAAACAAGATTTTTTTTCATAAAGATGTTTTCATACTTTTCCACCGCTATAAGAAACTAAAGACTCATATCAGCCACTACAGCAAGGGTGAGGCAAGCCAAGTGATGAGTAATTGGTTGCACTCTTCTATGTGTGAGTCCATCCTATCCTGTATAGATTTCCATTTCATAGATAAGGTAAAATATGGTTCCATAACTATGGATACACCACACTCTTCACCTAAAACAATAAACCTGAGCATAATCTATGGATAACTAGTCCATACAATGAATGACATTGTAAGGACTCGACATCTCATCCAAGAGATCCGAACCATAACATTTAAAACCAAGACTCAAGTCACGCTATTAAAACTAGTGTGTGATAATCGAGACTCCTCTAGTATGAGCCTCCATGCACTAGGGTCGTGTAAATATTTCAACCAAAATCTATGAGTATCGAACATGATTTATGAAGAGAAATGAATGACTATAAATTATGTTTATAAATATTTAAGCTATTGTCTAAAATACACATAATGTAACATGTATCATCCTTATATCCTCAGGGTCATAATTCTCAATATCCTGTAGCTAGCCTCGTCCCTATTCACCAGCTCCAAGATCCTAGCATGGATCACTGGGGGTGGTGGAGGTAATAGGATGAACCTAAATCTACCTATTACTTCTATTTCAGACCCTCTGTACATCTACCACACTATAGACCACCTTTCTCATGTCTATATATCTGTTAAGGTGATCCTCCATATGTCTCCTGATTAACTATACAACGGGTCGGGAAATCTCATGCTAGATGTCCCAAATCGTCACATGATAAACACTGCATTTCCTATGGATGATTACTACTTCTCTATGAGCCATGCACCACTCACGTAAGGTCATGGGTTGTATCCTAAAGCACATGAACCACTTAGATCCATGTGATTAATGTCAGTTACTTGATGATGAAGTATTATCTATCGGGTGCCCACTGCATGCTCTCACATCTATTGTCTTCTATTGTTGAAAACATTCCATTAACAAGGCTTTCCCAAGTACCCTCGCACAGGTAGAAATGCTAAGGGAGACCACTAATGCACTGATTTCAAGAGATAATACATGCATTACGAAATAGTCTTGTACTATATTCAAGGAGTAGCATGAATGATTTGTAAACATCGTTGAATACTCTTCGGTGGTCATACTAACATACTGAAAATGCAGATTCTCTTGTATGAAGACAGATTGCAAAGCAGCCAGATTGAAATCTTATTTAAATAGAGACTCAAAGTTGGTCTAAGGTATTTGTATATTCATGTGACTAAGTCACCAAAGCTCCACCATCACCCCATATAGCCCTAAATAAGACTCGTAACATGGGCATTCATTAGATGGGTATGCTTCCTCAAAAATCACAAAAGATGAGAGGCTACCTCTAGCCAATCCTCAACAATATGGTTGTCCGACTCTCCACAAAACCTAAGAGGTCTCTTCCTTTGAACCTCTTGAAATGAACTCATCCTATGTGTATCCCTATATAGTAGTTTTGAATGTAGCTACTTCTCGATAGGTGGTGGTATATCTAATATATCATCTAATGTTGATATCTCATGCACATGCCCATGTACTTATGCTTCATCATTGGGAGGATCATCCTCATGATCACATAGTGTAATCCTCACTATCTATTTATGTAGATTAATCATGTAATAAAAAAATAGCCTGATTTATTGAGTATATTTGGAGAGGTGAAACAAAAATGGCATGGAGGAAACAACCATTTCTATATGAGGCATGCACTATTTTTTTCTCTAAAACTAGTGTTTTTATATACAGAGTCCAGAATAAGGTTATAAAGGTTCTTGTGTGTGTATAAATCTTTCTCTACACAAACACTAGGATCCCTGGCCTAAAATACGAGGTCCAAACAATTAACATTATTTCCCAAAAAAACCTCAAGGACTCATAGTCATAAAGTAGAACTGACCACAACTAATACCACTTGGTCATGACCCATCCTAGAGGGGTCCATTCCATGACTACCCTAAACCTACCTCTAAAAGACCAAGTGATTGTTACTAGAACCGAGTAGAAATTTCCCAAAAATTAGTGGCATTAGACTAAAGAACCTATAGACACACACTCATCTATAAGACACAATATGAAATGATAAAAAAAATAATGAATGAAAACAACTAAGATCCCACAACCAAGGAACCGTTGGATATAAAAAAAAGTAAACATGGCCAATAAAATCCCCACAGAAAGATTCTGTAACAATAATTTAACTCAAACTGTAAATGTAAAATATTCTCTAACGGCCCAGAAAAAGTAAAAGTACACTTTTGATAAAAATCATGGCCTGCCATGCTCTAACTCTGTTACACCTACTCTTGGTCATCCTAGGACACCGTAAAAAGGGCCCTCATCTACCTAAGACATGAAATGTTTGGGAAATGCCCATGCGGGTTTGAGTTTAACAATACATAATAAGAATCACCAAACACAGCAAACATTAAGCACCAAAAATAGATAGATCAAGAAATGATTTAATATATATAAAAAATAAAAATATCTTGATATACTCAAAAAAGAGACCATGCCATTAGGTGGTCATAACGATCTACTAGCCACATTATTCAACTTTAATCACACTTGTGTTGCGAGAACACACGCCTCGAGCCATTATATCATCAGAGACATGGATGAAGTGTACTATCTCATTTGGTCTTTTCCCAAATTTAACAAATTGGTCAATGAATAAAATGATTCATAAGTAGGGGGACATGAACATAACCTCTAGGTTACACCACAAATCCAATATAGATCAACCCACTACATAAAGGTTCATATGGTAATGATTCTATAAACTCTACCGATTCAACCTGTTTGATGGAGGACTATTTTACTACTCATGGGGGTCACACAAATTCAAAAAAAATCTATTAGGGATGAGGGAGGATCTCACTCCAGTATCGCATAAGGATTCCATAAATCTATCTATCACTTAGTCTCTAGAAGGTATTACAATCCAATAACATGGATGTAATGACGCACGGTACCCTTGAGGAATGTCAAAGGGAACACACTCATTCAATACTAGTCTAAAGTAGGAAAATAAGAGTCCCAAATATTAATAAGTTAAAGAACATTTATCTTATTTTTAAAATGTTAAAATTAGGGTCATGCTTCCACTAATGGAAAATTATTTAGATGCTCTATTTAATAGTGATGATCTTTTGAATGAAGATACCCACAAACCTACTTGGGTATGAGGAATGACCACCGTAGTGGGTCTGCGTACCACCATGGAAGGTCCCCCTTCCATGTATACCAACTACCCATGGATTGGACACCATGTCCGATCTACCTATCATGCATACCGACCACTATGGAAGATCGCGTGAAGACCACTGCACGATCACTAGGCCTATCACAACTCAAGATGTTGCGGTGCCACGGTCGACTGGCATGGATGACCTCAACGGAGTTCTGCCCCAATTTCCTGGGACCCAAAACATTATTGGCCCAGGTCCACCCCATCTGACCCAGCCCACTAGCCTATCCAAGACCACCGATTGTACCTTCCCTCCTGCCTTGCCCGACCCACTGGCCATCTTCGCATCTGATGTCACTAATAAGTCCTCGACCATCACTCCCTCATTCTACTACACCTCTCATAAATCTACTACAACATTCCCCTCCCCTACACCGATCATCTCCCTACATCCTTCACCACCATTCTTGGCCTCATGTGGAACTACTGCTCGCATGTGGATCGTCACAGCACACCGTCATGCGATGCCAACCGCCACCGACACCACTACTATGAGCTAATGGTACATTCCACAGACCACCTCACCAACTATGATTCCCTAAATTTGAAACGATTATAGTTTTATTTTAATGGGGATACAATCTACACTGATCCATCCTCATTTTTCAATTTTCCTCTAATTTGGGGGTCTGACTGAGTTCAGATCCAACTCGTAACATCAAGCCGAGAGGACAGGGATCCATTGCCAATGAAAAAAATAGAATATAGAAACAAATGTTCAATAACAAAAGTTTATCATAAATTTTCATGATTTTTTATCCATAGATCATGAATGGTGGATTTGGGTTAGAAAACTTGGAAAAATAATTACTATAGAATAAAACCTAGTAACACAACACACACAATACGTGAATCAATCCATCCATTCGTTGATTAAAATTATTCATATCAATAATGAATTGGGAATAAAACAATTAAAATTCGTGACTTAGTTGGATTTTGTATTGATCTCTAATGAAGAACGATTGAGTTGTATTAATTGATGAGATCCTATAACTTTGTTGGCACGATGATCCAAGGTCGGATCTTAATCTTTTGTCATCCCTAATGAATGATTTCCTCTAACTATCCTATAGATGTTCTAGGGTTAGTACAATACCCATTTAATTATGAAATACGGAATCTTTAATAAGAAAATTTAGTAGCACCAACAAAAAAATTAATAAATTTTTATCAAATTTTATAATTCTATTTATGCACGAACAAAATTTTTCACAAAGGAAACCTACTGACTAATGTGAGGTCATGACTAGGTTTGAGACACTATTAAAAACTCAATAGTGCCCTCAGATTTATGATCTGGGTACCTGTTTAATATTTTTTTCCATTTTTTAGGAATCTCAGATGCATGTACTATTATTTATTTTAATAATATTAAAAAATTTATTCCTATCACACTATTCCTCAAAATCACATGCCATATCAGTTACTACTCCCAAAAACAATCCATATAATATCCAAAAATAATACATAGATAATATTATATCATACAAGGACACTATTTCCACAGATCACATTTAAATAAGGAATCCATTCCAATGAATAAAAATTATATAGGGGATTCAATGTCTAAATATCATAAATCAAATGAGATGTAATCCTCTATTATAATAAGCTATTAGGGAAACCATGCAAAAATTTCATAAATCAAAAGGGATTCCTTCCATGAATATAACAGAAAATATAAGAGGGAAATTAGAGTCTATGTATATATACATCCCATATCACAATCCAATTATATTAGGATCATTCCCTTTCAAATCAATTATAATGTCCACGAAAAGTCCAATGTCATTAATCATTTAAAACATTTTTATTAAATTTTTCATTTTAAAAAAGTATATATGGAACCTTATATGTGTATTTATGGTAAAATGGGGAAAATAATACAACACATATTATTATCAATTTAATTTATCATAACCATACCTTTCGTTATAGTTAATCAAACAAAACACAAGGGTTATTAAACTGTAGGGAGAAAAATGTAAATAAATTATTTGAATCAACCCCTATATGGTTTGATTAAATTTTTTACAAAAATCATAGTTCATAAGAAAGGATAATTTACCGAAATGTGTGGTTCTCACCATAGTATATGTACTTTGTTAATGGAATCTATGGCATGGGGTTTCAATAATTTAGAGCATTTGGATTGTCATGATTAAATTCACATTTTAAAAGGGCCACATGGATAATCTAGTGTAGGACAGAACGATGTAGTTTATTAACATGCTAGACCAAAAGGGAAAATGATGATACCACATACCACATACATAGGGAATTTCATTCATCTCCTTTCATTAATCAATTATATGCGGATTGAGATAAATTTAAATAATATGAAAATGGTAAAAATAGGGATAGTTATATCATTTGAATACAATGTTCAATGTGGACAATGAAACTGATAAAGGGTGAAAGAGGAGTTACAATATCAGTTATAAAATTCCAATGTATTTGATAGTCCTTGATAAATACACCAGATGGAGGATTTCCACCATGGGAAGTGGAGGATGGTAGTGGTGCATGTAGAGGGATCCCAGGGGAAGTGAGGAAGGAAGAGTGAGGAGAAACCATTTTGTAGGTTAAAGGAAAACAGGTAAGATAACTCCAATTATTGAACAACATGGCATGCCCACGTTGTTTGGATAAAAATGTTCTAACCATGTGGCACCACTACCAAAGAAGAATAAAAGCTGTCGGAAAGGCTCACTGTTTTCCAAAACATTCACAGCCTAACCATATCACCTCTACATTTTCAAAAAACTTATTGCATGACCATGAACCAACTGTCACATATTTAGACATAACTATGTGACATGTAATCTCCCATAGACCAATCTGGATGGTTTTTCCAGGGAGAGCCTTGTGAAGTATACAAAATATGTCCTTATAAAAAATAGAACACATGGTTATTCTATACGATTATCACTAATCATTCTCCCTTGTCTACTTCTCTTAAAATTGGGGGATCATGTACTGATTCTCTGGAAACTCATCTAAACACCAAATAAATCTCAGGGCTTAAACCCCATCTAAAAAACCTTAATTTTATCCAACACATAGATTTATATTTAATTGATACAATTAAAATGTATCCCATCCATTAAATGGAAAATTTGAAATTTCATTTTGAATTTTAAATAGATTAAAAACAAAATAAGTTACATCCACCCCAACTTAGAACATATCACCCCTTAAATGCTCTGGGGTGAATAGTCAATCCCCATATAGCCTACCTAGGTAGTGAATGTTTGGGTGAAACATATATGTTTCATTTTAAACATCCAATGTACCATCCATCATAACCATTAAGCTTATGATATAATATCCATTAATACATTGGAATATTCATGTACATGAACATGAATATTTTTATGATTCTTACCTTATACCATCTAAATGAAGAAACAATCACATTTTTTTCATTTTTCTCATCAATCTCATGGATATTATCATCAAATTTTCTAACATTGGCATCCCAATATATAAACCACAATGATTCTAATATTCATATTTCATTTATGAGAAATCCATTATCATTATAACTATGAAATTTGGAAAACATTTTAACTTTATTTAATGGTTAATTCCCATTCAAGTTGATTACCCTTGTAGCATCGTCTTTTCAATATAACTCTATAATCGACCCCTTCATTACACTCATCTCAATAAAATGATGTACCAAATTTAGTCCCTCAAAAAACCTATTAAATGACCAAAGAGGATTTAAGTCTACGCAAATACTAATGGAATATCCTAGAGAATTATTATAATTAGTATCTAATTCATCTTAAACCTGAGTATGATTCCTTTGTCCCAAGGTAGTTAATCATTATTTTGATCATGAAAAATAAATCATATAACCATTTTCTAGTTGTTACTCCAACCCAAACATTCATTTATGTCATCATGTCAAAAAAAACATAGGTGTCTATCTGATCTAGAACCATTGGATTGTCACTCTTAAGACATTTCATCTGACCCCAATTAGAATTACAAGGAAACCTAAAAAACTACTAGTGTACATGGAGCTCATATAAGGTTCCCATACTATAGATTTTTCAATTGATTCAATGGTACATATCTAGGATTTCCAAATATCAATAACAGTAACTGATCCAAACAACAATATCTCTCCAAAAAATCAAATAAAAGAATTAGTAGGTGTCCATGACTCTATCCAAGGTCTTCAAACATGATAAGACCAATATCAATCAGGGTTGTTTATTATTCTATACATATATATACTACTCGAGTGAAACTACCACAATGTATATTTATTGACCCTTTAATTCATTTAAGATCATTATTTATTCTAGTGTATACCATATTCTCTTTTTGTGTCACTCACATAATGTCTTGATAGGGTACACGATCATTTATTATCTAGGGGAACACCAATAGGTTTCAATGATTACCAATGAGGCTCGAGACAATCCCATCATATCATATATGAGGTGACCAGTATGGTATACAACCAAAAATATCAAAATACCATTAAAAAATTCTGAACCATCCCTATCATACTTCTTTCAAAAGTGATCGATTGTTCTTAAAAATGCATCATTCTTTACTAACAACATTTATATCTCTACTAAGACATTTCATGATTGATTCAAAAACAAAAACTGTAGTCCAACATCAACACATATTGTACTCAATGGTTTCATACATAAAAAACCATTTTATTATCATGATTAATTTACATCATTAAAAAATATCAAAACAAATTACACTCGTTAGGTATATTACACACTGAGAGTTTGAATATTGATTCCCGAATCTATCTGAACCCATACACAATATTTATTTTGAGTATTGATTCTCAAAACAAATAAGATGAACTGCTAGCCTAACAAGAATTCATAAGCAATGGTGAACACACCAAAATGATATTTTATGATTGCACTCCCCTATATATAAGGATGAACTTTTCCATTATTGTTATGATGAACTAAAAATTAATAGTGTCACATTCATCATTTACTATAAACATATGCATTTCCATGAAACACACTATGTCCTCCAATGAACATGAGTTCTGGATGTGGCCAACAAATTTTAAAAATTACTAATTGAAAATATTGGAAGAAACCCACTAAATAACATGTTATATAAGATTTAATTTAGAGTTATATGTGACAACCTCCGGATCCATGATCACACTCGTTACTAGAATCTGGAATATATTCCAAACTGACTCATATTAGTAGTGTTATCACAACTAATAATGTTTTATAATTTTATCCCAAACACTAGGACAACTGAATTTCTTCTAACACCAATTTTACTCTATATATGAAATAAATTAATAACATAGTGTAATATTTCAAGGCCTCAATAACTCCAACTATACTCATCCAGTTCATTGTACCATAATAACAACAAGACGAGTACTACATGTATCAATGGGTACATTATTGAGATTTTTATCAACCCAATGGTACACCATTTGATATTATCAGTAGGCCGACTAAATCCATGTATCCCATTATAGTCTTATACAAAATATTTGTCCCATATTCATGTTATCCCATATGATTATTAATCCAGATGATGTTATCCTGAATCATCCATCACTAAATAAGAATAAGAATAGAATCACATAACATAATCTATGGATGACCATGCCCTAGGAACGTATAACCCCTTAAATATGATAATTAATCAATATTAATTTCATTAATAGGGATAAATATATTGATTAATTCCCCATCTACAAAATGGTATTGATGGATCACTATGAGTCATATTCAGAACAACTGAAACCTGAACATCACCTCACATATGAAGCTCTTCATAAAATTTAACGATGATTATATTTCTGATGGTGATACCTCAAAAGGAAACCCCCTATATTATAAATTTCATTGACTTTAAAACACGATACACATGAAAAATGATTATAGGATCTAACACCTATCTTATATGGTCATGTGATATATGAAAAATCCCGCATGATATTCTCATGTTCCATATGTCTAGAAACTATCATGAAAATTTTCTTGGAATCATTTAAGCTTCCCGTACACGAGGTTCAAATAAAATAACAACACATTAATGACTCATTTCACCTATTAACATAGATTCAAAATGTTTTAGGAATTTATAAAGTGTTTATTTATGAAAACCTAATTAATAGTTATGAATGACGACCAATAATGGTACTTTATTAGTTAATGCCACAAGAAAACATGTTCAATTTTTATCAAACATCCTTTCAATCATTATTTTTACAATTTAGTAATCAATAAATATTATTATATCTTTCATAGGTAACGAATATTTTGATTTCAAGAAATAGGGGAAAATACCCAATAGATTGTAATTGATATTTTAGTTAACTGACACCACATACTAATAAATCTCAAAATGTAGGGAAGATATTTTTATAGATAAAAACAGAAATGGTCATGTTGTCTTCCACCATGAATTTATATATAACACCATATAAGTGTCTAGAATCACATTAAATATACATAGTATTCATAATGAATATACCAAAATCGAGTTAATTACTAAGCATGAAATGATGTCACATTCAACTAAGAGGTTCCTAGAATTCTGACTAGGATCCAAATAAAAAAACCCAACAACAGTTGGTTTATTGATGATTCAATAAACCCTTAGTTGGTTCTTCCAATAATAATTAACCATTGTCACCAGTACATGGTTCATGTTATGTCTATCTCATAACTATAATAGTTCTTGACAGAAAATTTGGTCAAGTATGGGATATATTCTTTATTTAAATGCATCATTTATATGACATGATTTAACAACATGTGAATTTATTTAGTGGTATAGCTAGATGAATCACCAATCCCAAATTATGAACTTACATTACATTATAATTCACAATTGAAATTCACATAACTATAACTCGGTCAGACATTTTATTTTAGATAATATGGATCATATAAAAATCTATAATTATATGGGTAACCCTAAAATAACATATATGGCCCCATACAATATATATAATATTTTTTCCACACCTTTATTCATAATAATAAATTTTTTATTCGATGATACTGATTTTTTAAGGATCAATGATGTAGTGATTAGTTAGATCTGGGGACACCATTGACCTATACGATAAATGACCATATAGGTTGATACTGATAATTAAATAACCAATACTTTACCATAATTATATCACATCATGGTTTCAAAAATCAAAAAGTATAGGTGAGCATTGATATTTATTATAAAGTATTGTATATAATAAATCACGCTAAATAATGACATGAGAATGTTAAACACTCAAGTCTCAGGTTACAATACTGAGTATTCTGAAAATTAAACCTACATGGAATTTAATATGAAAGGGAATTTAAATCTCATTATGCCTATAATGATTGAAATAAAAATATTACCTCGCCATAGAAGGACATGGGTAATATACTATATATATCAAAAATCATTATTTTGTAGAATGTACATCAATCACTCTATGTGAAATAATTATAAACAGTAATAATGAAAAACGTGTACACTAGTCTCATATAAGACAACTCCATTTTTTCCCAGACATGGGTTGACCACTCCACAACATGGATATTTACCAAGCATTGATACACTTCTATACTACAATCTATAAACCCAAAAATTGTGTGTATAAAGGAAAATAAATGGATATATTACCACTTTCTAACAACCTGGTCCACTAGCCATTAAAATGGTGACTCAAGCCCGTTAGTCACATGACCTCAATTGCAGCTTCTCATATGACAGAGGTAACTAAATAGAAGGGAGTGTTATATGGTTGCAGGGGGGAGACTATACATGCATTATCATTGTTTTTCAATTGTCTAATAAAAAGAGTAAATAAATAACAGGAGATGTATAATTGAAAGATAGTAGAAGAAAATAATAACAGATAAAAGGGAAAACTCTAACTATAAAAACATGAATGTACATGTAATATTAGAATATCTACATCAGTAATCATAAAACAAAAAAAATCAAATAAAAAAAGAAAAAAAACTTCGAATGATTTCTCTATGAGAATTCCGAGCTCTGGCTCAGTCTTCTGCTCTTATGATCCCATGTACAATTGTAAAACCATAACCATAATCAATAACCCAAAACCTATAAAAAATAGATCTGTTTAGTTACCAAATTAATTGGTGAAAATGTTGTGAGATACCCTCAGTTTTTTACCCAAAATTGTGCATAATTATATCCAATATGAATGTATAATGTTCAACATTTTATATCTATAATTACATAATAGTACCAAAAGAAATGTAAACTAGTCATCTTTAGTTCCTTAATGGAAATCTGGTTGACCATACCTACTTCATCCTAAGATAAAATACCTATGAACATACACACACATGTACGTATATATATATAGTGACATATATATATATATATAATTACTGAATAAATATTTATATGTGAACTTATATATATATATATATAGATAAATTGAGTAGCTTGAAACCGAGGCGTTGCCCAGGAGTCTAAGTATAGTCATTAATGTCACCTTGAATGTAATGGGATTTCATGCATGGGGTGTCATGATACATATGGGACCCCATGCTCAAGTGTCCTAATTTACATGGGACACTCTTTCTGATTATTATAATTAACATGGGTGACTATGCTCGAGTATCATGTGTCATATTGGTCTCCATAACCAACTATCTGAGATCATGTAGGTTTTCTTTCCCATGGATCACATTCATATGTGATTTCATCCCTACTATTACATGTATATGGGATTCCATGGTCATATATCACATTTTATATATTACTTCATGTCTGAATATAACAATTTATATGGGACTCCATGAATGAGTACCTCATTGAAATAGGTATTACATGACTATGTGTAGTATTGTTTGGGGAAATCATCATCGAGTGTCACATTGTATATGATATATCAAGCTTAGGCATCACACTTGATATGGGATATACTAAGAAAATATCGAAACCATTGCTATGTATCACATTTAATTAGGTACTTAATACACATGTATAACATTTAAATAGGGTACACCTTGCCTAAATATCATAAATTATTAGGGAATCCACAACTGAGTTTCATAAATCAAAGGGAAGCAATTCCCAATTTTCATAAATCACCTGAGACTCCATGACTATATATGAAAAGTTATAAAGGATATAAATTATAATAAATGACCTTAAAATTGTCGTATCACAATCCAATTATATTGTTAGAGTAATTATATTCCTAATTAAAAAGGAATTATATAGAAGGCCCATTCAAGTTATCATTTCAAATTTTTACCTTTAATTTTATCATTTAATTAATAATACATTGCACCTCATAGGTTGCTTCATTATAAAATAGATGACAAATAAAATCCATATAATTATCAATTTAAATCATCTTAAGATTCTATTACGAAAGAGTTAATCAAACACACCAAAATGGTAATTAAATTCTTGGGAAAACATTACAAACAAATAATATGGAAGATCACATAGATGTACTAATTTAATTTACTAAATGTTTCATAGGACATGACCTATGATTAATGCACCCAATGGTGTAAAAAACAAGTTTTCTAGACTGGGTACTTGGGAAAATAGTTTAAATATTTTATTAAGATTCTAATATAATATAAAATAGTCATTTTACCCTAGAATATGCTGTCAAATAATTTCATAACAAATATTGTAGTCCCAAAATAGGGTAATTATCCTTTGATATGTTTTTTTGAATTATGGTCCATTAAATTTAAATGTAAGAATTAAAATTTAATATATATTTTTTAAGTCAATAAATTTTTCTTCATGAATTCTCCATTCCTTCATACTTGGGGGAGATTGTTAAATCAATAAGGTTACCTTATGAAATTACCATTCCTTCTTGTTTTGAAAATCACAAACACCTTATCTCAAGGAAAATATTATTTTACCCTATGTTTTATATCTATAAAGAAAAAATTATTTCCCAAAGGAAATTTATTATTACCATGTTTTCATTGTTTATATCAAAATATTTCTAAGTGTAAAATACAATTTCATACCAAAACATCATAATCCAATAAAATACATAGATATGAAGCATTCTGTTTTAGAATCATTATTCCCAAAATTCTGGTTGCGAACTCTTCTGAGTTCTGACTCCGAATTCTGATTTTTAATTCTAGTTACGAACACTTCTGTGTTCTAACTCCGAATACATAAAACAAATATTTGGTTACGAACTCTTCTATGTTCTTACTCCAAATTCTGAATAAGAATTCTAGTTACGAACTCTTCTGAGTTCTAACTGTGAATTCTGAATAAGAAATCTGGATACGAACTTTTCCAAGTTCTGATTCCGAGTTCTCTGAATATAGACTTCGAACTTTTATGAGTTCTGACTCTAATTTCTCATGAACTCTGACACCGAACTTTGTATGTTCTGGTTCCGAATTCGTGAGAATCTAGATTCCAAATTTCCTTGAAATTCAGGCTCTGAAATTCTATAGAGTTTAGGTTCCGAATTCATAGAATATAGAAATATCCTTGTATTTAATACTCCGAATTAAATTTTGGTTAGACTCCGAACATTCATATTTCCTTACATTTTGAATATTGGATTTTACTTATCTAATAATATTTTTATTTACACTTGTTTTGTTATAAAACAATGTCATGCTTTTAGTTCCTAACTAACCATTGTTTGAGTGACACGTATACAGGTCCCTCCGAAATTCAAGGAAAAATATTAACATTGGAGGAAGGAGCCGACCGTTGAAGTTGTTCCTATAAATAAAACCTCATTTGAATGATCTCACAAAAAGTTGTTCAATATAGATATTACATGCTTCTAAAGTGATTTCTAGAGAGAGACTTTAATTCATTGTGTGTACTAAACATCTTGTTTAGATTTTCATTGTGCGACTCTGAATGTTGCTGAGTAAATTCGAGGGATTTTGGGGATATGAAGACAGAGGTGACGACTACCTTGAAGTTGATTTCTTCCATGCTGTGGAAGACAGAAGTGCCGACTACCTTGATGTTGAGGGCTTACGGGGATAACAAGATAGACTCCGATTTTCGTATCAAGGGCTTACCCTAGTGTGGGTAAGGCACAATTTCTTGAATGTATAAATCATTGTACCTTTATCTAGGGTTATTGGATACCCTTCTCTTTTGGTTATAAGATTTACTACTTTTTACCTATTTTTTCATGTTTTCCACTACAGTTTTTGTTGTTGAGGAAGGTATATCTATCTTATTATTCCTTATACATGTACTCTGATTAAGTTATATTCAATAATATTTATGGTGTAAACATTATATTTGAAAACATTTACTAAGTTTCTTTTTCGGATCCCACTTTTCCAGAATTACTTTCCTGGAATCATATTTCCAGAATCAAGAAATATTGTAAAACTAGAAGTTTTGTGAATTTCCTTGTTTATCCATGATAAACATAATAATCATTAAAAGTTCCAAAGGAATTTTTTAAATTATAGAATTCCCCCCACCTTTTATATTGAGCATCATTATATACTCAATAAAATATCTCTATTATTTCGATCCTACATTTGGTATTATAGAGTATATCATACTAACATACCATCTCAGAAATTGGTATCAAAGGACGTTCAATCTGAATTAATATCACGATTAAATTCAGAAGATAATTCATCTCATTATTTTTCAGAATCGGTTTTTTTGACATGTAAAGTTTGGATTCATATTTTTCTTAGAGATACTCTAGTTTTATTCACCTTATTGAGGAAAATTTTCCTTGATTACAGACTTTTTCTATTAACATGTTTTTATGGAAATATTTCTCTATAAGATGGCATGAATCAATATTGGATCCATAGACAATATCAATCCAACTAGACCACCTGTTATTGATGGAATGATTACGAATATTTGAGAGATCACAGGGAGAATTTTATTATCAATACATGTGTTGATAATTTTGTTATGCTTACTGGACAATATAAAATCCCTGACAAAGAATTTAGTACCTTCAAAAATAAAGAAAAAAATGAATATCAACTGAATTATAAGGTACATAATACTTTTCATTTCTCTATGACTAGAAATATATATAGCCAAATTTTATCATGTGAAGTAGAAAATTCTATTTGGAAGAAACTTGAAGTTATTCACTTTGGAACATCCAATGTTATTGGGACAAGAAGAGCCATACTCAGAGCTCAATATCATGTCTTTAACTTTATTTATGGAAAACCCATATGTAAGATTCAAAAATATTTCATGACTATTGTGAATAGATTACAATCCATGGGTGAGAAAGAATTATATGATGAATCTCTTGTTGATAAGATCATAGACATCACACCCAATTAATGGGAATCTCAGAGTGCTCCTATTGATGAAAACATAATGGTTACTCAGATTACTCTTGATGAACACTTTGGAACTATTCTTCATCATGAAAATAGAATAAAGAGAGATGCTGATAATGTAAAGAAGAATAATGGGAATGGTAGTGTCGCATTTGTAACTACTTCAAATCAAATGAAATCTATGACTTGAGAAAGAATTACCAGATCAAAGTCTAAGAAGGTTGTTATCCAATCTGAACCCAGTGGATGTGAATACTCAAATAATGAGTTAGAAAATATTTCTCGAAGTATGAACAAGATAGCTAGACAGAGGAACCTTCAATCCATATACAAGAATAAAAAATGGAAAGATATAAAATATTCAGAAGTTATTTGTTATTAATGCAAGAGAGTTGTACATATTAGGCCTGATTTACCAATGCACAAGAGAATGGAAAGAATTAAAAATCATTCTGAGAGAAACAGAAAAAATTATCACAATGATAATGCTAAAAAATTCTTGAAATCTAATGACACATGTAGTGCCAGTGGTGGTGACTCTTTAGACAAATATTCAGATTATGAATCTTCTAGACAGAAGAGTCATGGTATAATATCCAAACTACCTATTGAAAATCATTGCTTCCTGGTCATGGTACATAATGTTGAATCAATAATAAATGATTATTTAAATCAAAATTATAGTAATAATAGTAAATATAATGACTCTTATGATGATGAATCACCTTCTAATAAAGATAATACTATACCTTCCAATGATGATGTTTCTAGGTTTTCCAAACTCCTTGATATTTAGAACTAAAAAACTCATGAATAAACATGATAAAGAAAAATCTAGGAATATTATTCTTAATAATGAAATATAAAATCTTTCTAAAGAGCTTGATAAAAAATATGTTGATTTTGAAATGATTTGAAAAAATCATGATGAAGTAAATTCTTTGAATAATAAAATTTCTAATGATCTAGAAAACATAATATCTAAGAAAAATGTTTTCAAGCCTAACTCCAGATCCAAATCAAATGTTTTAGAAGAAAGGTACTTGGTTATCAAACTGAAATCAGAAATGTTTTCGTTGAGGAAGTGTTTTCCAATCATTACCTTAGGTAGGGAATGTTTTGATAAAATATATTTTCATATATGACCACTAAAGAATTGTTATGGTTTTAGTTATACTAGTTCTAAACCAATTTTTAGTATCAATTATTTTGTCCCTCAAAGTGATCCAATCTACAATATGTCTCAGTGTGGTGGACTCTGGGAAAAAAAATTGTTCCTTAAACAAAACTCAATATTTAGGATTTAATGAAGATGACTTTTCTATGAAAATGTGGGTACCTAAAATTTTGATTTCTAAAATTTTCGGATCCAAAAAAGATTGGATTATGAAAGTCTAACTCTTTTGTTTTCCAGAAAATAAGGAGAGTACCAACATTAATACATATTACATTGATAGTAGATGTTCCTAGAAAATGACTGTTAAAAAATCAACATTGAAAATATTATCAAGACAAAAAATATGATATCATTATTCAATTTATTGGAATGCAATATCAACTTGTTGTTATTTTCACAAAATTATTACCCTATGAATGATTTGAATACATTAAACAGAAGTTAGAAATGATAATAGTAAGGTAACATTCCTTGTTAAGATTTTTTTAATATAATATCCTTACAGTAATAAACTCTTTATCATAGGGGGAGTATAATAGTCTGTTAATGAAAATTATTCTTAATGAATTTTTCATGTTTTTCGTAATGATGTTTTTCATGTTTTTTGTAATGAATTTTTTTCATGTTTTTCATAATGAAGTTTCACATGTTTTTCATTATGATGTTTTTCATGTTCTTTGTAATGATGTTTTTCAGATTTTTCATAATGATGTTTTCAAAAAAAATTGTAATGAATTTTTTCATGTTTTTCATAATGATGATTTTTGTAATTTAAATTTGCGAAATGAAGGTTTTTGTATTTGTTCTTTTTTAATGTTCTTAAATATTTATATTATCTACTATGTATAATATTCTTTGAAATATGAAAGATGTGATTATTTCTCGATATTTCATAATCATGTTTTACATATTGGTAGTTTTTTTTAAAAAAAATTTGCATTCTAGTTTCCTTATATCCAGATGTTTTTCATTAAAACCTAAAACGACCGGATCCTACAAAATTTTACTTGTGGCTATCATTTAAACCGTCAGATCTAATAAAGAGGATTTTCAGCCATTAGATCAACATTGAATGTTCAACTGTCGAATCGATGCCTATTTAAAGGTCCCCTAAATGGTTACCCCACATCAATTTAATGCCTTTGCGTGTCGAAGCACTACCTCTCCTGAAAAAGCCCGTTATAAACTTCTCAGAGTTTTTCTCCAGTCCGAATGTCTGTAGAAGAATCCTCTCAGATAGATATGTCTACTTTCAAGATGATTTAGGAGTGGAAAGAATATAGAGAAAGGCTAGTGCATCTGAATTTCAACATCAAGTATGACTCCATTATCTCCAAAAAACATCTAGATTAATGGATGGGAAAGCATTTGTATCTCAAATCCAGGAGCACAAGACTTGGTGTATCCTGATCTCCTTATTGTGTGTTATGAGTCAGTAAGTATCTTTAATGAATAATGGAGAGGTATGTTTTCATTCATGAGTTATGGAAAAACCTATCCCCTCTTATACACCAATGCTGCTAGATTAGTGGTGTTGTCTTTTGAAGGGGAAACTGAGTTCTATTCCCACAAGCTGCCCGATGTAAAAGGAAATTTTGTAAAGGTGAAGTCTATGGAATGAATTGGACATAAAGATGTCAAGACAGTAATGATTTCTCAATTTTCTACAAATATTCATATCTTTTTGTTATGGGTTCAAGGTTTTATCGTACTGAGAAAGGGTGACAAGGACACACTGAATAATAGTGATATGTATATCTTAGATATATTGGTAAATCTAAGGAAGATGAATCTGATGAAGCGTATTCTCATTACGATAGAGAATATAAAGAATGGTAATTTTAGAGAACAAATATTCATGTATCCTAATCTACTCTCCAATTTGATTGTTCGATGCTTAGAGTCCTTCAAAAAACCATGACGTTCAATGTCGAGGAATTGCAAAGTTATGCTAATCAAGGATGATACTCTCAAGAGGATAAAAGTTGGTTTATCTAAAGAGATAGGAGAAATCTTTGACATACCAGAGGAAGAGGATTAAGCTATTCTGAAAGAACAAGAATTTCCTCAACCATCAAATAATGGAGGAAATAAGAGGAAGCTGATGAATGTGTAATAAGAAGAAAAAACTGATATAGTTAAAGAAACTCAATACGTACCTCCCTAGCCCAAGAAGGAGAAAGCCTATCTGGATGATGTGGATTCCATATAAAGGGAAGACAAAAATAATCAGAAATAAGGATAACCACAATTTGGTTTAGACAGTGTAGAGGCCAATGCATTGAAAAAGAAGGCAACTGATGAGCTTGAGAAGCAAGGCAAATAAAATAATGAAAAGAAGAAAATTTCTGAAGCCAAGATTGTTCAATCCCTTCTTAGGGTTACATAAATAGAAAAATAACAAATTCTTGTACGGAAATGGTTCTTTGTTGAGGCTTTACCTGAGACTCTTGGTATGCAGTACATGACTCCAAAAAAAGTCCAAGAGAAGGGTGTTGAAAAAGAATTTTTCAATGAAGTAGAAGAAGAAGCTGAAAGGAGTGGGGATACAGAAAATATGATTCAAAAAGTTGAAGACATTTGTGAGAAGGAAAGTACTTATGAGAAATTATCAATCATAACTTATCAAGTCGGATCTTGAAGGATTTCTACTTCTCGGGTTTATGAAAAATCTGAAGAGGAAGTGAAAAAATTATCTAATTAAAAGAGTCATAATCATGACTTCATTCATCCTGAAGACATTGAGGCTGGAGATGAAAAAAAATTTATAAAGAGAGAGTTGTTCAGTTGCCTGAAAGTGAGAATCAGTCTCCAAATGAAGAAGTTGTTACGATAACCAATAAGGGGAAACATATAGTTGAGGATACATCTTATAATTTTTTTGAAGAAGAAGGAAGCTGATACATCTCATAAAAGGATACTAGTTGATCTATAGGAAGAACCATTACCTAGGAAAGTGTCAGGTTTAGAATCATCAGATCTGGGCAAGATTTTGTCATTCAATATCTATAAAATCTTGTTGACACCATTATGATCATTCCAACAATAGACTCTAGATGTCATATTCTTCAACATATCATGTATCGGAAATATGATTATGTATCCATGGTGATGGATAGGTTTATAATGATTGAGGCGGATTACAAGAACTTCCTTATCAACTACGACGCCCATAGAAAATCTCGTAATAAAGCGGTCAGCTGGTCCAAGAATATAGTTGAAGATTTGAGAGATCTTGGTGAGTTCCACGATGTTGTTAAGGAAACTATTGATACCCAAGATAAAAAAATCAAGGATCTCAGAACCAGATTTGAGGAAAATTAAACCTTGAGAAGAATACTCGGGTTCAGGAGGTCTTGGATCTGAATGATATGTTGAACTCTATTGCAGAAATCTGGAAGAGGGAAAGGGATATCTGGATTGAGACTGATGAAAAGCTAGTGAAACAAGATAACTTGATAATGATTCAGGAAGTGGCTCTGAAGGCTAAATATGATAGGATCAAAGCCTTAGATAAGCAATAAGGGGAATATCACAAGGAGATAAATAATCTAAATTCCATTTTCAATAATTTGATACCCATGTAAAAGGAAGGAAAATAAATCTGATCTTTTGTTGTATTTTCTTTCTGTGTACAAATTACATAAATCTTAATGAAATTGTGGTTGATTTTTTTTCATTTTATGTTTGTACTAATATTTCAGGTATCATATTTTTTTTCCATTCCCTAAAATTCATTTTGAAAATAAAAAAAAGGGGAGAATGGAAAAAGAATGATTAGTAAAAATAAATATCATTATATAAGAGGGTGTTTATCGAAGGGGGAGCTTTCATACAGATATTTCCGTACTCAAGATAATGGAAAAGCTCATTGCGGAAATATAGAATATGATCCATAGTATTCCAAAGCCTAAGTGGGATTTAGTCGTAATCATTGTTGCCAATGTGAAATGGGAAAAAGTTTTATTTCAAAATATAGAAATTTTTTCTAATTCCACATACTCTTTTTCGTAAGGATGTTTGTGATTTCAAAAATATGGAAGATTGTTGAGTAAATAATGTTTTCCTTATGAATTTTCTATTCCATCGTACTTGGAGGAGATTGTTAAGAAAATATGGTTTCCTTATGAAATTAACATTCCTTCCTGTTTTGAAAATCACTAACACTTTATCTCAAGGAAAATTTCATTTTACCCTATGTTTTATATCTATAAGAAAAATTTTCCTTCCCCAAGGAAATTTATCCTCATAATGTTTTCATTGTTTATATCATAATTTTTCTATGTGTAAAATTAGGATTGAAACCAAATCCTCATAATCATATAGCTACCTAGATATGAAGCATTTTGTTTTAGAATCAAAATTCGCAGAATTTTGGTTACAAACTCTTATGAGTTCTATCTAAGAATTCTAATTATGAATTCTGGTTAATAGATCTTCTGAGTTATGACATCTAACTATAATTACGAATTCTGGTTATGAACTCTTCTGAGTTCTGACTCTGAATTCTGAATATAAATTCTGGTTACGAACTCTCCTGAGTTCTGACTTCGAATTCTAAATATGAATTCTAGTTTCGAACTCTTCTGAGTTATGAATCAGAATTCTGAATACAAATTCTAGTTACTAAATTTTCCGAGTTCTTACTCTGAGTTATCTGAATAAAGACTTCAATCTCTTATGGGTTCTGACTCAGATTTCTCATGAACTCTGACTCTGAACATTGAATCTTTTGGTTGTGAATTCCCGAGAATCCAGATTCTGAATTTCCTTGAAATTCAGACTTTGGAATTCTATAGAATTCAGGTTCCGAATTCCTAGAAAACATAATCCGAATATCATTTTATTATAGACTCTGAACTCAATATTTGTTAGATTATGATATTTCATATTTCCTTAAATTCCAAATAGTGAATTTTTGTTATTTAATCATATTTCTATTTACACTTGTTTTGTTATAAAATGATTTTGTTCTTTCAGTTCCTAACTAACATTTGTTTGAGTGACATGTATAAAGTTCCCTTTGAAATTAATGAAAACAAATATGACCATTGGAGGATGGAGTCGACCGTTGAAGTCATGCCTACAAATAAGAGATCAATTGAAAGAGATCACAACAAGTTGATTAATCTAGAGATTACATGCTGCTGAAGTGATTTCTAGAGAGGGAGTCATTAATTCTTGGTGCATACTAAAATTCTCATTTATATTTGCTTTGTGTGACTCCTAATGTTGTTGAGTACATTCGAGGGCTTCCAAAGATAAGAAGACATAGGTGTGGACTACCTTGAAATTGATGGCTTGTAGGTATAAATAGAAAGACTATGATCATTGTATCGAGGGCTTACCCTGGTGTGGGTAAGACATACATTTATGAAAGTATAAATCAAGGGAATTTTATCCAAGGATGTCAGATACCCTTATCTTTGGGTTAAAATATTTACAACATGTTACTTGTTTGTCTCAAGTTTTCCGCTACATTTCTATTGTTGAAAAAAGTATAACTATCTTATACTTCATTGTACTTGTACACTGATTTAGTTAGATTCTATATTATTTAAGGTATAATCCTTATCTTTGTAAACATTCATTAAGTTTCATTAATGGAACCACCTTTTCCGGAATTACTTTCTCGGAATCATATTTCTAGAATCAAGCAAGTGTGTAGAACTAGATGTTTTGTGAATTCCCTTGTTTAACCCTATTAAACATTATCATCTTTAAAATTCCAAAGGGAATTTTTTAAAGTATACAATTCACCCCACACCTCTTTTATATTGAGAATAATTAGATACTCCATACAATATCTCTATTATTTTGACCATACATTTGGCATTATAGAGTATATCATAGCCACATACCATCTCAACAATATTTAATTAAACATTAATTTTTATAAGAAATTCATTCAGAAATATATTTTCAATGGATTGTCTGATTGAGATTCTGACTTCTCTAATGAGTCCAGAATGTGGTGTTTTTCAAAGGAGACACACAACCTTGAGTTAAGAAACATAGTTAGCCCCATGAAACTTTTTCATTTTTTTCTTCATTTCCACTTTCTTTTCCTTTTCTGATTTCTGCCATAGATTCTTATGAATTAAACACCTTGTGTTTCCTTATCTTTTCTTTATTATGGACAAGTATATGGTTGAAGATAAAGTGGATTATAATAATATAGGTTCCTCCATATAGCTCGGAAGGATATCTATCATCATGCGGTAACTATAGATCATCAAAACGAGTGATAATTCAGTGAACTTTAACACAAAGTAGTATTTTATGAGGGTTTGTCATAAATCCTAATATATTCATCAAATTCTAGTTTTATATCCCTATTATAACTAGTTATGTCCCCATGAATTTTTTTATCTACCTTTTATGGTAAAAATCATGTTTTGGGATGATTTGATAGTTTTCCCATATAGAAATTACAATCACATAGTGTACAATTCAGTAAAAAACCATTTTTCCTCCCATTTAGGGAAGATGATATTTATATAATTACATTCAGTTTATTTTTAATACACACTAGGTATTGGTAATAATCCATGTATTTTAGTACATAGAAATATAGCTTGTGTATTGGTTCCTGGTCGGGTAAAGTGCACAACCAGACCGTGGGTGGGTTGCATGGCCAATTGATGTACACATATAAGAAGAAAACATGGAATGGCCATGTGAGGTACATGGGTAGGTTGCCAATGTTGGGTACACTCCATGAACATGTTATACATTACATGTAATTTTTTTATTCCATTTATGGATGATGTACATGTCTATATGTGGAATTGAGGGCACATGATGTGTACTCGGGAATACACATCATGTACTCCACGCTTGACACACATTTAGGCATTTTCCAATTTTATACCCCAGAGTTTTAATTGGAAACATGATTAGTACATTTTGAGTATCATTACACATCAATCATGATGGTAAACCCTTGTGGTGATTTGATATTTAATTGGATGATTTTTTGGATTTTTACTAAACAGATAGATCCTTACTCTAAGAGTCAAATCTAGATATCTCGGTGGTCCATGATACATCTCTCTATAATTTTATTCAAATAATTATCCCTTTATATCAATAGTTTATATTATGTTTTTACATGGAGGATCTTGTGTAGGATGCCTCTGTTTTTCTAATGTTTCGGAGCGTCCCTTGTGGGATTCCTTCGATTAAATGATAAGATAGGGAATACCATATTGCATACCAATATATATTTATTATTTTTTAGGATTGTATGTAAGATTATTCTACCAAAATATTTTATTACCAGTATCACATGTAGGATACCACTGCCTCTGTATACCATAATTATTATCCCACACAAGATGCATATAGTTACATTTTAGCTAGAGGATCCCATGAAGGATTCCTCTATTTACAAATTTCATTTGATGATCCCAAATAATATTCCCAATATATTCGATTATTTCCAAGGTACCCCTTGGAATGAATTTGTTTAGGTAAAAGTTCTTGGATTTTATATAGGATTCCTCTCTAGTATATTTACATAAGAGAACCAGTGGGTTCTCCAATGTTTTCATCCACCCTGAACTAGAATGATGGGTATGGGTACAAATGGTAGTTGACACTACATTAGGAACCATTAAAACCATTTATTTAGTGAGCCTTTAGATGTAGTGTAGGTTCTCGGAATGAATACTCACATAGTCATATTTTTTTATTTTCATGTGGTTATCTATTAGTTAGCTATGAGTGTTAGAGCTGTTTATTGGTTTTCCACTGAAGAGCATGATCAAATGTGATATTTGAATTGTGAAGACTTAACATATTTCTTGGGATCCATTTATTGTGTCCATATTTATTCTTGGGATTCCAAAATATTTATTCTTGGATCCTTCTCATAATCCTTTTTACTATTTATTACACTATTAGGATAATCATATGTGCTACATAGGATTTTAAATATGAGTTATACAATATTATTGATTACCATATCCTATGAAATGAAAATGATTACACTATTATCAATCGATCAAATTAACACATCTCATGACATGGAACTCTACATCCTTAATGCACTTAATAATGATTATGCTCTCTTGAATGATCAGGAGTATTAATCAATCCTCAATCAATAAAATTTTAGAGGTGATGGACAAGGAGCTCCATAATATTGATAAAATCAAGGATGTTTATACTCTCCTATTTGATTTCTAAGATTATTCATAAGTTCATGTGGATATACCATTGTTAAACTCACCAATATTTAATGAGGGTGTTTTTGACCTGTTTAGATAAATTTATGTCCAAAATTTACTTGTATCCTTGGAGAATTTGTTTTATAGATTTCCCAAGGGATGTCCCATTTAGGGATTATTTGATTCATAATTTCTTGATAAAAAAGAGTTTATGAAAAAGGGATCAGATATTGCAATAGTTATCCTTGTCTTGAGTGGTAAGAAATATAGATCATAGACCATTTATAGGATTTCTCATTATTTCATGAAATCCTTCTTTATAGTTATTGGAGTCAAGTATTAGTGAACCTATGGTTGTCACAAGAATCCCCCATATGGTGAAATTTTCTAATCAAATACATATTTTATCCTATACAAATTATATTTTTATGGTAGGATTGTGGACCCACTAATCAAATAATGACACATGTCATGTGGGTTATGACATCAAACTCAGCACATTTTTCATAGGATGTCCTAATTTTTTAACATATGGTATATAAGACCATCTACAATTGATTTATTTTATTTTTCACCATACTCAAATATATATATGTGTATATATATATGGTAAAATACATATTGATATATATATATATATATACATGATTGAACTTTGTTCCAACATTCGAAATCACAAAATCATGAATCAATTATGCAATCACTTCACTTATGAGATCTACTGTATGTCACTTTTTTAATGGTGCCTTATCTTAGATGATACTATTTCATGGAAATGAAATTATGATAATTTATTTATAGGTTCATTATTTGGGTGGCCTAATGAGATTATTTTTCTCCGATATATGTGCACCAAAGTATGCATGAAAAACTTATGCCTCAATGTTTTGTTTATAATAAATTAGAAAATAGATTGATTTGAGGCCTAGGGTTTCCTTATCAAGCATAGTTTTCAGGTGGGTTATTTTTTTAGTGTAGAGTATCTTGATAGTTTCATAGAGAATGGGTATATTGTCTATCTAAGAGTTAGTAAAACTTATCATTACTTTTATAATAGTTTATTATGCAATCTAGTATATGTATGGTTGGTGCACTGGGAGATTATTGTTGTATTCATGAATTGAATGTTTATTATTTTCATGAAGTTCATTTATTATTATGGTATGATTATATTTTAATTTAATTACTACTTCCAAAAACTGTTTATTTACTTATTTGGATGATATCTACTTAATAAAAGTATTGTTTACTCGGATATGAGATAATATTCTCTTTATAGAGACAACATAGGCCCTCACTACATGTTAAAAACCTCTAGCATATAGAGAGGTTTGTTTGAGGCCTTGGTGATAACCAAATTGACGCACTGTTTTAGTGGAATTCAGGATGGCATGTTACAAATTGGTATTCATTCTATCCCACTCCAATTTTGTTACTATTTAAGGATATGATTGATAGGAGTATTAGAATTGTGTTATAACCTATAATGGATATCCAACTACTATGTTGAGAAAACTTATTCTGGAAATATATACATGTTTTCAATGATAAGGGATTATTCTTTATTAAATTAGATGTTCCATATTTATAGGAAATTGATGTTGATCGATGCACATGTTTTTTCGTGTGATGATTTAATATCTATTTATGGATCTTAAACAATTAGAGGGAGGTTATTGATGGATTTATTTTTCATATATGTTTTAAAGAGGCTAGCGATTGATTTTGACTCCTAGCTGATAATGGAAAAAATGCATCTCATGCATCATATTTTGAATGTAGGATCCACATGTCATAGGTATTCTATAGTTTGATTATTACTGATGAAAAGTTCAATTATTCAAAGTTTCAATGAAAACATAAATGATGTTTTATTGTATTTCTTCATGGTGTCATTCTACTCAATTGGCATACCATTGATATATCTATTTTTAATGGAAGTCAATGTGGATCCATGGTGATAAATTGGAAAATGAGTATAAAGAATGAATAGTCATGAATGATAGGTTTGGTGGAAGTACTAGGTTGGTGGGAATCATGATTCCCATGTGTTGGACCCATTATAAGGTGTCGGTTCAATATTTTGGTTATTTATGTGTTAGTAACAACATATATGTTTTTTCACATCATAGAAAAATATTCAAATTAATTTAACCATGATTATGATATGACCGTGATCATAGAGATAATGTTGTCAGAGTACTATTGTACCTCATTGTTCAACCATCAAAGTTGATTGATTTTTTAGTGAGATATAGTTTGGTCAATTCTTATGATGCTGATAGATACAAACTCATTTATTGTAAACTGAATATTGTTTGGGTATTTTACCATACATATTCCCGGTGAGGTTTAGTAAATCATTATTTCCATGTTCATATCATAAAACTCTGGGGGAGATACCTTATTAGAATGATTGGATACGATAAGAACCTAGGTAGGTCAATGTTTTATAATTTGGACCCTTGTAGGTAAATGTTTTCTTTATATATTTTAGAGAATTAGTTAACAGGAACACTCAATTCCGTATGCCAAAAATAGAGTTGGGATTATTCAATTTCAATTTTGATCTTGGTTATGGGATTCAATTTTGGACATGGTGTTAGGACCTAGTGACCCAATTATGAGATAATATAGTAGGGATAATTGAGATACCTTTCTTCCCTTACTAGTGAAAATGACCCTTTTTGGTCATCATTTTGTTTGATTGGGGAAAAAACCTGAAACGTTGTCTCGAGTTTATGGATATCTTTGTAGGTAGTGAGTTAGGATATATTCTCATTTGAGACATATGCAAGATTAGTTATCATGTTTTATGATATAGGCATGATGATGCCTTTGGTTTTTGACAAATCACATGGGGACATTATGTTTTAGAAATAGGACATCGCTATATTATATTTCATAAAATAAACTATGGCATAAGAGAGGTGCCCAATTTTGAATGGGAGTACCAGGGGTGATAATGAATGAATGAAAATGACATGACCTAAAAAATGGTCTATTTGGATTTAGATGTAGTTGAGTCCTGGGAGTATGAGTATAGTGATGGATGTGTGGTATGGGTTTCTACACCTTCTATGCTATGCATAATATAAAAAAGTAAACATCAATAGTCCATATCACCATTTAAATAATATTTCATTTTGGGTAGTTATGGGAGACATGGATCAATGTTTTCAATGACAAGCTAGGGAAATAGTTACATGGAGTTGTGACAAAATGGGGAATTCTTATCTTTAGGGGTGTATATATAGGGGATATATCAGGTGTTGTGAGGTATTAATCCCTTATCTATAAAATCATACACAATTTTGGGAGACATGTTTATCGGTGTTAGTTAAATGAAATTTTAGAATATATTGACAGAAGAGTGGATTTTAGAGAGCTATATCCTCATATCGATGGAATCATAGTGTACTCATAGTCTAGAGGTGATTAATATCTATATAATTACACTATCATATATACATTAGGAAAACATCTGATATATTATTTATTTTTTAATTAACATTCATTATTTGATGAAGGAACCTATTGAAATTATGCTTGAGGAGTAGTATAATGTAATTCATATTGATGTGAGTACATCATTTTTATTTTTATGGTGGATACCCTGGGTTTTAGTCAAAATACCACAAAAAATGCGGGGGTTAGTGGAGGTTTATTTCTAATGGTTTATGTAACTACTGTGAATTAAATTCCCTTATAAAAAAACTAATATAATGATGGTATCATAAATTAGACATGATTTTTTTTTCATTTATGGTTTGTTTGAATTAAATTGCCACAAAATGTTTTAAAAAACTAATCCCTCCGAATCTTCATATCCATCTATGTGACCCTGAACCCCTCACCCTATCCCACCACATCAATCATCCTACTATCTACTCCAATGTGGAGATCCTGAGCTAGTGAATCCCTTTACCCCGACTGTAAAGACCCGTAAATTTCAAAGAAATTTTTTTCTTAATTTTCTTTGGAATTTTACAAGAACGCAGTTTCTGACGGCACCTGATTCCGAGGCCCGGTGTGCCCGGAATCATTTTCCGAAGTTTTGGCTTGGGTACGTTCAGTGAACGGACGAGCGGGTTTTTATAACTTTTGAACCGGTGCCCGGAATCGAATTCTGAGGGCACCGATGAAATCGCAGCGCCGGTATTCGCTTAGAAACGCCTCTTTCGGAGTTGCGTTTGCTCGGGTGTGGTTTTTAATTTTCGGGCTTAAAGTTAAGAAATAAAATAATTTTGTGACAACTTTATTTTATTTCACTTAAGACACTTGGAAGCCACTTGAAGCCACTTAAAGGCGGCTTGAACTGAGTTGAACTGGATAGGATGCTATCCAGAAATATCCTACCCCTTGGTAGGATATTTGTGAGGTGGGGCCCGCACGAGCCCCGCCGTTTCTTTCCGCTAAGAAACGCACCCGTGAAAACCCGTCTTAATGAAAGTCAACTGACGCGTTTCTTAAAATCTTAACAGACCATTTAATTGGGCTGTTTCATTCGTAAATTAAATGAGCTGTTTCTTTCGTTGAATTAATTCTACGAATTAATGGTTCGTTTCTTATCTTTTGAAATTCAAATGTTTAGTTGTGTAAATAAAATAAGGCTTAAGGTTATTTTATTTTGGGTTGAAACTTGTGGCGTGGAGAGGATTTGGAGGAAAGCGTTCTTCTTCGGCGAAGAACGCGAAGAACGCGAAGAACGCCAAACCTGCAGAGATCGACGACGCGAAGCCTTGTACCGCGACGCCAACGGATCTCCCTTCGTGATGCTTCTTCCGCGACGATCCAACCCCGCGACAGCCTTCGATCGACAACAACCAAGGTAGGGGGGTTGCGCTTCTTTTTATTTTCTTTTTGGATTTCAACAACAACATGGATTTAATTATAATTAATTAAATCCGTATGTTCTTGGTCCTCGGAGATCGTCGACGCGACGCCCATCCGCGGTGTGACGATCCCCTCCTTCCGCGACGGTCAATTCCGCGACGACCTCACATCCGACAGCGACGGCGAGGTAGGGATTTATTTTTGGGAATTACCCCCCCCCCCTTTTCTTTTTATATTCCCGTAATTGTTTCTTTAAAAAGTTAAAGAACTAGATTTGTGAAAATTTTTTTTTTTAAAATTATTAAAATTGTTGTTTCCGTTCAAATAAGGAACCCGTTTTTATGAAACAATTTTATCTCATTAAAAAAAATTGTTTCGGATATGCGTTCATGTGTTGAACTTTAATTCCTCCTGTTTGTTTATCTCTAACGCGGAGGGTGCGGGACAAACGACCACGGCCCGACAACCCTCCGCAGTTCTTCATTTTTGTGCGGAATTGACGAGCGACGACAGAATGTGCCGCAACGGATGTTTGATGATTCCGAAGTGAAGGACGAGTCCCGAGAGGAGCAGCGGCGCAGGCGGGAACAAAATCGGAACACCGGAGCGATCTCGGTGGCCCGCGGAACTCGCCGGCGGCGCGGGTCGCCGACGCGGCGGCGCCGGCAACCGGGAGCGGCGGCGCCCCGGTACACCGCCGCGACTCAGCGCGGCGGCGGCGGCACCCGCGGACCTGCGGCCGCGCGGGTCCGGTGCCCTCGGACGCGGCTGGAGCCGCGTCCCGACTCAGCGCGGCCCCACGCGAGGGGCCGCGACACCACCAGGCCGCGGGGGCAGCGCCCCGCGTGCCACAGCCGTTCGCCCGCTCGGCCGAACCGGCCGGGCCGCGCCCTGGCCGGACTGGACCGGGTCGGGTCGTGTCGGGTCGACCCGGTTCGGCCGACTCTCGGGGGGGGGGGGGGGGGTGTCGGGCCGGGTCGGCCCGGGCCCGGACTCCCGCCATCGGACGGTTTTCGTTCAAACGCCCGAAAATTGAGCTACGGGCCCCCGAACGACGCGTCGTCAACGGCAACGCGATCCTTGGATCGAGACGGTCGTTTCGGTATAATATACTCAAGGTGCACCTTCCTTTTTGGGAGCCTACGTAGTTAAAACTCCGTAGTTAAACGTGCTTGGCCTAGAGCAGTGATCAGGATGGGTGACCTCCTGGTAAGTTTTCCAGGGTGGGTGTGAGACGGAAAGGCCAATAACTCTCAGACCAGGCATCCGATTGACGCGCCGTCTACGACGTTGAGTTCCTGTTGTCGATACGGAACATTTGGAATCCTCTTCCTGAGAATTGGATACAGATGGATAGTGGCCGGGTTGGATCGCACCGAAATCCAACCGGGCCCCTGGAACGGAAAAGCTGATATCTTTCAAACCAGACGTCCGTTTGACGAACCGTCAGCGGCGTTGGTGATTACGTTGAGTAACGGTCCCTATGAGTATACCCTATGGGAGTTCGGGGTACAGTTGAGATATGGCCGTGATTAGTTTGCCCACGAAACAAACCGGGCCCCTGGGACGAAAAGGCTAATAACTCACAGACCGGGCGTCTGATTGATGCGCCGTCTGTTGCGTTGAGACCCCTATGATGAGGCGGTCCTTTGAGACACTTCTTCGTGGGACCTTGAGATACTTGGAGTATCGGCCAGTAGCTCGTGGAGCGGACCCTCCCGGAGACGAGCGTGCGGAGTACGGAGATCGTGTAGCCTGCTGAGACCTGACGACTGCTTGACCGACTCGACTTGGAGTAGGTCGACTAGCCTATTGGGGGGAGCGCCCGGTATTTGGCGACAGACCCACAGCGGACGGAGCGCCCGGTAGTTGGCCGCAGACCCGCGGTACTCGACAGGAGGAGTACCTCAGCAGTCTTAGGTTAGTGAGCAGTACCTCGGAGTCGTGACAGGACCACTGTACACTCTAGAGACGGAGCTCTTCAGTAGTTACAGTTTCGATAATGAAAATCCTGGTTTGAGCTGAGACTTTTGACCTTTGTGTTTCCTCATGATTGAGATGGGTTACTTGATAACTTAGGTATACGTATGGGCATATACCTGGGTAGTGGTTATCCGTTGATCTCATGATCCTTGGGTTTCCTCATGATTGAGATGGGTTACTTGATAACTTATGTATATGTATGGGCATATACCTAAGTAGAGTTTATCTATTGAGATCTTCTTGTGGTTATCCTTGTTGGTTTTAGTGAGACCTTGAGGGTATCGGGGTCCCTACTAAGTATCGTTATACTCACCCCTGCACGGGCTATGCCCGCACCTCGTTGTGTTGGTTGCGGACGACAGGCAGTGCTGACGGAGGCCGAGTGTTCGAGGACTGGACGGTACCTGGAGGTGGACTACACGACAATTCAGTGTCCGGAGGTGGACTTCACGGCGAGACGACACTCAGAGGAGGTTGACGGACGAGAGCACTATGGAGGCTATCTGTACCTACCCTTCAGGTAGGATTCGTGGTGGACGATCGAGGAGCTGCGCCATCTGTACCTACCCTTCAGGTAGGATCCGAGGAGGACGACCCAGGAGCCGCTTCCGTCCCTCCAGCTGTTGTCTTTTTCTGTTGTACTTTGTTCAGTTGTAGTTGTACTTTCTTTTGGGTTTGTATTCTGGCCCATTTACTTTTCAGCACTTCTTTTTGTACTTAGTGTTTTACTTCTGCTTGTACTCTGTGGTGCTTGTTTTCTTTTATAAAGGCAATGACTTCCCAGTTATCGGGATTTTACGCCTTTGGTGCTAGTCGCCAGCCCCTGGCCTATGGAAGGCGGGCTTGGGGTAGTCATGGCACGGGCCCCGAGGACGGGTCGTGACACCGACACATCTCATTTCCAATGCTGAACCGCAAAACTACGACCATGATACTATAACCCTGCAACCACCTACAACCCTAACCCCCATGGAGCTTCCTCCCCGACCTCTTATTTAGATAGATCACTAGGGACACAAACCCACCCTTGGAACTCCCTCGGCACAGCTCAATTCCCCTCTATGGTGGTGATGCATACCTCTCCAAGCCCCCTCTTCCTTTCTTAGATTCCATCAATTCCAACAAAGCAGACCCCCCTTAAAAGTTTTCATAATCCATACTATAAATTTATTATTATGTAGCATTATATGGAAAATCATGGCTGATAAAAACAATATAATTTTTGTATATAATTTGTCATTTGGAATTTCTAGTTATTTTTTTGAGTTATAATAATCATTAATTTAGGTTATGTTGTAATAAATAAATAAACATTATTGGTTAGGATATATATCGATTAAAGAATATAGATAATTCATAATTTTATGTTTTTTATTTGATATTAATGAAAAAAAATTGTTATAGATATTGTAATTCTACCCATTTTTTGATTGATACATTATTGAGGTTATTTTTTAACTCATGAGCATTTGGTGGTAGGGTTTGTTGTAACACATGGTTTCATCACCAACCCTGGAAATGACTCTACAAATAATTGATATGTAAATGAGAAATTATAACAATTTTAATTTATCGCAATACATCATGTTTTATGCATATATGAGGAATGCGTTAATTTAATAATAGCTATAAAATAATTATTGTGTATTTATGGTTATGTTTTACCATTTTGATAATAAATTATTGATTATGGTAACTTGGACAGCAAGCAATGTTTCATTGTTTTTATTTTATGTTACCAGATTCAGAAAAGAAATAATTATAGTGTATAGTTTGTATTTTGTAAAGTCAAATGAAAAATTATATATCATTAGATTTGATAATAATAATACACATTAGTCAAATTTATGTTTACATATTTTTTTATGTTTAACTAAAATTTATGGAATATCCATTTTGATGTTAACTGAATAGAGTTGAAAAATATAAATCATTGAATACCATGAATTCACACTAATCCATTTCAACATAATATATACATACATAGTTGAAAATTTTGGGTATGTATAAAACATAATTATATGAAAACAAAGAAAACTTTTCATATATATGTTTAATGGGGTACTCTTGGTATTTTTATGATCCTGAAAAAATGTTTGAATAATGATCAATAGCCAATTTATAAAGGAATGAACCCTCATAAGTTACAACACTAGGGTAGAATACACCATTATATTTTATTTGATTCATCCAATTCATCTATTTTTATGATAAATAACAATTTATATAATTTATGTTTTTATATTTCATGTTCATTAAGAAAAATAACATTATTTGATTCATCCCATTTTCTATTATAGTTGTTATAAAAGAGTCACTATTGATGTTGGGTGATATTTAATATTGATTTTACTTGTTTAATTAATAATTTACATTATAATATAAGAATGTATAGGGATAATACAGTCCATGACCTATAGATAAATATCAGATTAATTTAACTCGAAACACACATTGACATGAAATGGGTTTGGAATATTTTAATACCTTGCAATTATAAAACGATTTTTTGATGGTAGAATGAAATGTTTGTGTCCATATTATAAAATCATGTGACAATTGAATCATAAATCTTTTATGAGAATTTGATATTTAAATAGTTTCATACTCTATATGTTTATTGGTTATGGAATTGTGAGTCAAATGATAGGGGAATTCAAAACAAATATAATAATTTGAATGAAACACAATCTTACCCAACATATGAGAAATCAGTACAATATTAGTTAGGTGACGCATTTGGTTTCGCTGAATACAATGTCAAAGATTTAAATAGATCAACATAACCTTCAGTTGATCATGAGAAGGTTAATCAATCTCATATAATTAGTGAAAAAAATATTTTAATCAATTACTACAAAATGGACAGCAGGAACCGCATGATGGGTGTGACAAGTATTCAATGTTTTATTTTCTACTTAAGTTGTATGATATAATGTGTCTCTATTTAACTAATAACTATGAAACATTAAGGATTTTAGATTTTCCTGATGATGGTATTAGTAATGCTAAGATCATTGCATCATTCAATCAGATGGTGACATCCACAAAAAATAATTGACTTGATTATAGATAGATATATGCCTGAACTATTTATTTTATTATTTACTAGGTGGTCTGTATGATATAGAATAATTTGAATGGCTTCATAGAGTAATTTATAATTCAATGAAAAACTGTTATAATATAAATCAATGAAATCATAGAATGAAACCGAATAAGAAAACTCCTATAAAGGGTATTCTTTATGTTCCTATGAAACCATTGTTAAAAATTATATTCATGACATCTAGGAATGCATGTGACATGAAGTTGTTTGCTAAAGATAGTTACAATGCCTTGATGATACATCTAAATGATTAAAAATCATGGATGATGCTTGATTCTTTATATCAATATTTTTTATTGGATCCTTTGAATGTGCTCTTGTGATTGGATTCTGATGATTTTAACATATTTGGTACTCAAATTAGTAGTTATATAATATTGGGTGTCTTTTATCCTCTATAACCAATCTCCATGGATGTGTATAAAGAATAATTCTTTCATTATATCAATTATTATTCCTAAAAAGGGAATGCATGGAAATGACATTTATTTATACCTTCAACCAAATTTCTATTAATTGAATGCATTATGGGATGATGGCATGGGAACATATGATGCATCAATGAGAAACCGATTTAAATTGAATGCTACATTATTGTGGAAAATTAGTTACATGCATGGCCTAGGAAATATATATGGTTGTAAATGTCATTATGGTTTGGCTTGTACTATTTGTAATTATGATTTTAAACCTCAACCAATACCTCATAGAAGAAAATGGAATTCTATGTGTCATCGTATATTACTACATTCGTTGCATAATTTTTGGTTTAACAATACACGATTCAAGGGATATATTGAAAAGAAAATGTCACTAAACATGTTATATTGTTAATAAATCTTGGGAAAATTAATTTATGTCACTGATGAATTTATAAAATATCATCAGTTTACCGATAGGGGGATATGTGTAGGAGGTTCAATATCAAATGAAGGTGGTAAAAAAATGAAATAAAATGATTATATTTTACAAACAAACATATTTTTAGTTTAATTTTTTACAAAAAAATAATGGAATATTGAATATTAAATAGATCATATTTGAAAATTTATTTTTTATATTGCCTATGGAGTAGGGTAATTCAAAGGATCACATTAAAGATCCTATGTATTTGGAGTCAATGAATATAAATCATTGATTGAGGGAAATGATAATGGAAAGTATCATTTTCCAATGTTTACAATGAAAAATCATATGGAATATATATTCATTAAAATAAGTAAATAATGTAAAAGTTATAGATGGATATTCATGTAATATATCATGGTGCGATGACCTAAAAAATTGAATGTTATATGGATTGAAAAGTAAGGACACAAATTTATTGACGAGGATGTTCTTAATGTTGTCTTTGCATAATACATGAGGTAAACAAGTAACTATGGTTCTTGTTGAGTGTTAAATCTTTTTCAGAGACCTTTGTATAAAATCTCTAAATCCATCCATGTTTGATAAAAATTGATGAAGAATTGTTTTCACACTATGTCATTTGTTAATGTTATTTACCCACTAATTATCCACATTCATGATTTTTTTGAATATTTCCTTGGTGGAAGAAGCTATACATGGTGGACCAATACACTATCAGTGGATGTATCCAATTGATAGGTTTGATAATAATTTATTTTTTTCATTGGTGAATTGAATTTTTTCAATTTTTTAAATTTTTTAATATGTTTATTATTTTTTATTAGGTACCTAGGTTATTTTAAATCATATGTGGGAAATAAATCTCAACCATGTAGCTCTATCATTGAAGGTTACATATCTGAGGACTGCTTGAACTTCTGTTCTATGTATTGGGATGGGATTGAGACTAGAAGAAAGCATGCCAGAAATTATAATTATATATCAACTAATTATTGTTATAAAAATTAGTCATATGTATTTCCAACTATTAGATGATAAAATAGAAAGGGTTGAAATTTTATGCTAATTGAATTGGAGTTCCTACTAGAACATTGATATTTGTTACTCATAGGTGTAATTATATATGCATTTATTTAATAATTGTGACTATAAACAAATAAGAGACTACGGATTGAGATCAAAATGATTTGGAATTAAATAAATATGATTACAAGGATATTTTCAAATGTGTATCCCATCATGTAAGTATATACACATATTCATATTATTGACATGTAGTTATTTTTTATATTTAAAAATTAACAAATAGTACATTTTATTCTAGATAATAAATTTTGAAAATAAATCTGAAATATCTAATGATTTTATATTGTTGGCTTAGGTTTATCTATGGAATGATGCAAAATTATATACATAAAATATTCATGGCTTCAGGATTTGTAGATTTTATCACGAATGATAACTAAAAACAAAAAATAGTGGATTGATTGTTGGGAGTATTCTCTTAACTTTCAGCTTGAAAATTGGATAGTTACTCCACTAACAATGTTTATTGCTTCTAAAAATCTTTCGTTGGGCTATAAAATAACTATCCTAGATGTCTTGGAATCTCCCACTATGGAGATGACTGATTACATCCACAGTTTGCTGAAAAACTATGTCTTTTCTCTACACAAAGTCACATTTATATGGGAAGTGGAAAAGAATGGAATTTTAGATTCCAAAAGTAATTAAAATTAAAATTTTGATGAAGTTATTTATTACTCATGGATCAAAAACTATCATAACCATGGATCATGCCATCCAGGCTAACCCTCGTTTAGCGGTTTTCTCAAAAATAACTCCCTATTAATAACCATTTACAAATTTGTGGAATTTCGTTATGTTATTTGTGAAGGTTATGTAACCATAACTAGGGGATATCTCAAAAAAAATTCTATCTTATTCCACTATATCATATATATAGAATGTCATAAATGACATCATTGAAGTCGAACTGGCTTTTATTCCCAACATTGTAGATATGTTGCATTAGTGTACAACTATACAGACATCCCCTCAGCTCCAAAATTGTCATCGAGAGACTATGGAAGAGAATGTTCACAATATATAGATAGAAATCAATGAAATTATAAATTTAAAGAGACCATTATCAATGTAGGTAGAGTTGTCTTAGATTTATCGTTGTAGCCTAAAAAGAAAGCATCCTTCAAAAAGGACACTGCTACAACCTCCCTCATGTCTTCTTAGTACTCAAAAATTCATTATTTTTTTACATACATGAAGAGATCTAGCCTTCAGGGGGGTCTTTGGAAGACTCCACTACATGGATAGAAAAATATCAATGTTGATGGTGCTTCAAAGAGTAGCATGTGCTTTTCTAGAAGTTGGGCTGTTTTTCGGGACCACAGCGATCAAAATATAATATTTTTTTCATCTCCTACGGGATATCCTTTTATTTAGAGGCCATAATGCATATCAGGATCCATGAAATTCAATTTTGTATGAGTAATGGTTTGGATAATATTTGGTTCAAAAGAGATTCCACAATAGTTGTACAAGCTATCCAGAATGGGGTGATTCATCTATTGTGGAAACTCACTGCTTGATGGATGAAATGATTGACAACACAATCAGATCCAAATTACATAATTTGATATGTATACTGAGAGGTAATCACGGTGAAGGATATGTTGTAATATAATGGAATCAACATAGTTATTTTATGGTGTGATGAGTTTCCCAATGGCTTTTACCCACTATTTGAAAAAACAGAAAATTACATACTTTTTATCTCTTGAAATCTTTTTACTTTAAATAAATTTATCCTAACCTATTAGGTGAAGAAACCTCAATTAAACAAACTTCACTCACGTGATGGATACAGATTAGTGTGCAGAGCATGATCCATTTATCTCAGATTCATATGTGAATGCGTTTTATTATGTGGAAGATGACATACCTGAAGGATAGCATGTTGGTGTGCACTTAATTAAGAGAGAATTATCTGATATGGGTGATGGCGATCAATATTTTATTTTTTATAGTGAACCTCATAAACCACCAAATATTGAAAAAAATTTCATGAAAATATCAAAATGGTAGATTATTTAGGAGAGGGTAAAATTAAGGACTTATTGCAACGATGGTTGATAACAATGACAATAATGAAGATGATGATAATTGAATATATAAAATTGTAATTAAATTATACTACATCTTCTCATTGATTAGTTCTTGATACATATATACATCGTTCTAGTTTTTCAATTTTAATTTTTTTTTCAATTTATTAAAATATATTTTATATTCCATTCCCATTTCAGATGTAGGAATACTTGGAAACAAATACAAGATTCTATAAAATCAGCACCTCAAAGAATACCACCACTTACATCATATTTTATAGATTCTAGTGATTCGATTTTACCAAATAATATCTGTTAGCTAGCCATTTATCCTGATATAATTGGTACCCCCCAGATTCAGGCATAATGGTGGAGAAGTTAGTCAGCCCTCCATCTAGAGGATATTGGTGAGTTACAGTTACTGGTATATATGTAATTTTTTCAAAATAACTTTATATATTATTAAATTATTAATCCATTTATAAAATAGATAATGACAACCAAATTAGAAAAAAAAATATAAACATAGTAGTTGTATGGTACCTGAAGTGCCTCAAGATTGTCGTTCTATTTGATGATTTTCAGGTGTATACTAATGATGCTGTGAGAATTTATGGGACGATTTATGGGAATATTTCATGCGAGATAGTGAGCTTTTTAAATAATTAAATTTTTTTGAGGCATATTCCAAAATCTTGAAAAAATGATGAATTCGATACTATAGTTATGGTAATATTAATTTATCATTCTTTGACAAGTAATTTCAAATACAATAGTAAAGTGTTTTAGTATAATTATAAAGTGTTATTTTTATTATTTCTAAATGTTTTATTATTTTAATGTCCTTTAATCCTTTTCACGACCATGGAATTTTCAAAGAAAACATAAAACATCCATAAAAAATTGACACAATAATATAGAGAATATATATTTTTAGTTATATCAACACCATTTTCTGGTGGATTGATGTATGGTTGATTGCTACACATAAAAAATAAATTATAGATCTTTATTCGTATGATTTAAAATAATCCAATGTTGTTTTCTCAGTTTTGACTTCATAAAAACGTATGAAGGGTACAAAAACCATTAAAATATGAAGATGCGGGTGAAAAGAAAAAAATAATGTTTTATTTCCCTAAAATCATGGTATAATGACTATATATTGAATTATAAACTGTATGAATATGGGGAATTTCATTTATGAATGATTGTTTTCCCATTATGGATGTAAAATCATTTTTAATGTTTTAATAAACTAAAACATGCATGAAATGATAAAAACCAGCAAAACAACATCATATTATTATGAAATCAAAAAGAAATTACTGTAGATTTAATTTTAATATGTATGAACTGAGGACACATCATTCCAAATGATTGTTTTCTAGATATGTATGTAAATTAATATTTCCTATTTTAAAGCAGTAAAACGTGAATGGATTAGAGAAAATAAAAAATTATATTTAACATTCCTAAAATTAGGGTAAAATGGTCATAGATTTATTTTTTAAATGTAGGAATTGAAAATACGTCATTCTAAATGATTTTTTTCCCATTACGACCATTATTATTTTTTGTTTTAAAACACTAAAACATTAGTGGAATGACCCAAATAATATCTACTGAACTATTATTGATGTGATATAATGGATAACCCATAGTTTAGTTGTTTTTGTTGTGTACTACTAAAAACACATTAATATGACATACGATGTTATCACAATTACTTGGGAACATTTTTTAAATGGTTCAAAAGACATTAAAATCTAGTTTTGGAGGTCAAAAATTTCCTAATGACATTATAATACTCTTATGTTAGGGGGAAATTACAATAGACTTAATTTTGAAACGTAGGAATTAAATACATGTCATTCTGAATGCTGGTTTTCCCGTTATGTCCATAAATACATTTTTAGCGTTTTAAAACACTAAAACGTGAACAGATTGGTCTAGACTAGACAAATGATGTATTAGTATCCAATTATTAGGAGAAAAATATCGTATATATAATTGTTATATGTAAAAATCTAAACCACATCATTCAAAATGATTTTTTCCTCCGATGGACGGAAATGTAATTTCAGTTTTTAAAACATTAAAAAATATGTGGAATGGTAAATATAGAAAAATATGACACATTATATTGAACTCAGGGGTCAATAAGAATAGATTTAATTATTAAATGTAGGAACTTACATCACCTCATTCTGAATGATGATTTTCCTGTTATTTTCATAAACACAATTTACGGTTTTAAACCACTAAAAGTTAAGTGGAATGGTAAAAACCAAAAAAAAAACAACAATTGATTGTCTTAAAATATGGGGATAACAACTATATATTTAATTGAAAATACAGGAAATGATGACACATCTTTATAAATTTTAGTTTTCCCATTATGTCCATAAACACATTTTAGTGATTTAAACACTAAAATATGAATGGAATGGTCCAAACTAATTTTTATTGAAATATCCTGAAATTAGGGGAAAATGTAAATTTATTTCATTATGACACCTAAGAACTAATACGAAATTATTCAGAATGAAATTACCTATTATGGATATAAAAACATTTTTAGTATTCTAAAAAATTATAACATACATAGAATGGTCAATATTAGAAAAAAATGAATCTTATTATAATCAAGAGAAAACCACTATAGATTTAATTATGAAATAGGGGAACCGAAGACATTTAATTATGAATGATTGTTTAATCGTTATTGCACTAAATGTTTTATTAGTGTGTTAAAACAATAAGACATATATGGAATAGTAAAAAATAGGAAAATGAAATTTCATTGTCTTGAAATCAAGGGGAAATGATCTTAGATTTTATTGTGAATTTAGGAACTGATGGGACGTCATTCAAAATGTTAGTTTTCCTGTATGGCTGTAAAAGTGTTTTTAGTCATTTAGAACACTAAAACATGCATGGAATGGTCAAAATAAGAAAAAAACATTATATTGTACTAAACTTAAGGGAAAACTAACAAACTATTAATTGATCTATGTTTCAACTGACAACACATTATTCTGTGTGAAGGTATTCTCGTTATGGACATAAATATGTTTGTAGTGTTTTAAAAAACTAAAACATGCATGGAATGATGAAAAAATAAAACAACATTCGATTGTCCAAAAATCACGTAAAAATATTCATAGATTTAATTTCTCAATGTATGAATCAAATAAATTATATTTCAAATGACATTTTTCTCAATGTGTTATTAATTATTTATTATTTTATATAAAAAAATCCTATAGTTTGATAAAAAAAATTATTTGCTGCATTTTGAATAAATTTATTGTATTTTCCCTTTCACATTTTATTTCATAAATGTTATGGATATCATTACAGTTGGATGATTCCAAAAGAGCGAATGCGGTTGATTGTTTTGGTCCATGATATTTTTCAGAAGAAATTCATCTAAGATCATAGTTTTTGTGGAATGTTAAAATTTAACAAAATTTTCTATAATATTTTTTTTATGTTTAGTTTTTAAAAAAAATTATTACTGATGTGATTATGTGGTTGGTTTTAGTTGATGAGAATATATGGTGGTAGACAAATTTAGTGGGGTAATTAAATTGATGTATATTAGGAATGTGAATTTTTTTGAAAAATTTTATTAGAATATATTGATGGTTGTGGTGTAAGTTAATGTATTCGGTGACAATAACATAGGTTATGATGAATGTGATTGTTTTTATATGAATAAATGTGTTATTTAGGAATTATGGGTTTATCATATATTTTTTTTTATATAATCTCAATTTTTTATATTTATCGACTTTTATTGATTTTTCTAAAAATATAAAAAAAAATTAGTGGGGGGTTTTAGTTACCACTGTTAAAAATATTATATTGAAAGTATTTATAAGTGGATCATCATAACCACCTCAAATAAAAACAATTTCTAAATTATATTCACATATTAACTAATTATTTTTATATTTTCATTAGATAATTTTTATTTAGAAACCGACATTATTTAAATAATAAACATCCGTCAAATTCTCAAAAAATTACTCTAAAAACCCACTGTGAAATAAAAGTAACCACTTCTACATGACTAGTGACCATGAAATACACAATTGTTTTTAGAATGACCAATATCATATGATGAGGTGGTTTAAACCACCAGTATACCACAAAATATCTTCCACTATGGAACAATTCTATTTTACTGTATGAAATCTCAATGGTATCCTTCCTACAGAGAAAGGAATGTGTGATTTCATTATGAAATGATAAGGATACTCATATGAAAAACATTATCAGATATTTCATTTTAAAATCCAGTAATTGAGGGATGAATTATTAATTTTGAGATACTTGTTGTTGTTCAATCCACATTGAATAGTTATACATATTCTCAGATTGAGATAACAACTATTTTTTACCACCAAGGATTCTCTCAGATGATAATGCTTATAGTTGGGAGGTTTTAATGAACCTTTTTTTCCTAACACTGAATTTTAGAATGTGTTTTAAATTATAATTTCAAATTTTTATAAGGGTTAAAATGATAATTTTCCCAATTATATGAATTTATATTATTATTCTAACCACTATGTTGGTTGTAAAATATGGTGGTTACCAAGGTACATGATTTTGGTATATTTCTGATTTATTTTAATTATAATGAAATAATTAATATTTATTATATATTTAATTAAATAGGAATTTATTCTCATAAATTCATCCAACAATACCTTTTAAATAAGGAGTCATATTGAGACTATTTATTCATTCTTCAGTTTAGAATGAGGGGTTTTTTCTAGGTGATACACAACCTTGAGATGGGAAAAAATGCCCAAGCCCTTTTCCAATTACATTTCCTTTTCTTTTTCTTATTTTATTTTATCTTCTCCCCCTAGTTTCTAATGTACACCCCAATGTGGGTTTCCTTCACTACGATTAAGAGTGGAGAGAGAAAGGTATAGAGGGAAATATGGAGATAGTAATGGATGTGCTTCTACAATGGTTAGGAGTAGCTGAATCATCATTTAAATGCTATGGATCATGTAAATAATTGATACATCAGTGGATTGATCCCAAAGATAGTAAATATTAATTTTTTACATTAAATCATCATATTTTTATTAATTTAATTTATTAGATCTATTATATCACTTCTTAAGAGTTATTGAGGTTCAATCTATAACTATTGGGGAGAAATGGTTTTTAGGCTAGTTTGAGGGGTTTCCAAATCATAAATGTCAATCTCATGGCATGTATTTCAAAAATACACACCATGTGTTCCTCACATATGAAGATTTTTATATTTGTTTTAGTACATTCCACATATATGGTATAAAATACATTTAGATTTACTCACCATCTAGCTATGTATTTCTTCAAACTACCTATGTAGGGGTACATTGACATATAAAGTACATTTTCAGACCCTAGGTGGGCTACAAGCAATGTAGAAGTACCAAAAAAATTCATGTTTAGGTCATTTTAGACACAAGAGAAGGTACCCCATATAAGGTAAATTCAATTCACATTTTATACACACTATGTACATGGTTTTATATTCCACGTCTGGATGATGTACACACACATGTGAGGCTTTGGGTGTACAATCCATATACTCAGGTATAACCATGATGAACACCTCCCTTATTATCATTTTAGGAATTCTTCTATTTTGTTCCATACATTATGAATGCAACATGATATTTTAACATTTTGAATATATTTCAATTTAGATAGTGATGGTAAAACGCATGGTGTGATTTGATGAATCATATCAGTTGTTTTATGATTTTTACTAAACAGAGAGGTTATTCCCCTAGTAATCAAATCCTAATATCCCTTGATAGTGAGAACCTTGATCTAATCTATTCTATGATCCACCTCTCTATACTGGTATTCAATTAAATTTAAAATTAGGATAACTTGATATTTTATTTGTTGACATAGAGGATCTTGTGTATGATTCCTCTATCTTAATATTCTTTTATAGGCTCCCATGTGGGATTCCTTTGTAAACATGCTGACATAGGGAGTCCAATACAGGATCCTTTAACACACATATTTCATTTTAGAATCTCTTGTTGGATTAATTTATTTATTTATATTTCTTAGAGTCTCCCGTGCAGGATACTACTTCCTATATATATCATTATTAGGATCCCACGTATGTTGACACCACTTATGTTTTTACATAGATGATTCTAACAATTGTGTCTATAATTAGATACTCCTTCCATGGATCCCATTAATATTATTATAATAGATTAATATTTTTGTGGATCACAAGAGGGTTTCCTTTTCTTATGTATGGTCTTCAGAGATCCAAAGAAGGATTCCTATCAAGTGTTTTGACATGTGGGGCCCTATGGTTGCCCCACTATTTTAATTGAAACTGACCATGTATGATAATTTTGGGTAGATATGGTACTTTGTGTTACCGTAGAACCCATACATAATATATAATTCATGATATAGTCTATATAGCGGTGGTTTTTGTGTTAATACACCCTAAATATTTATTTGATACATTCACACGGTTACCAATTATGTAGATATGATTTATAGAGGACATTTCATGTTCTCAGATGAAGATGCTGAGGTGAAGAAATATTTTTTATGGAATCCCCTGATGTACTTATTGTTATCCATGTAATGTGCCTTTTCATTTCATGGGGCTCCAAGACGTACTTCATAGGGTCTAGCTTCTGACCCATTATATTTTTGGTTATATTATTAGCATAAACATGCATACTTCATGTGATATGGATTTTGAGATATCCATGAGGATGATTTTTCTATCATGAGTGATGGGGATTATTATTATCTCCTCCGTCGATAACTTGATAATAGTGTTAAACATGTAGCTTGACATCATTGGGGAACTCAAGGATGTTTTTTTAATTCATAAGTGTCACTAATATATTTTGAGGAATTTTTTTCAATTAAATTCAATTTATATGAATAATTTATTTAAATATAACACTAAGTTATGATTCTGTTACAATCAAAACAATATTATTGTTATAAAACCATCCATTTAATTCTTTTAGTGGAACTAGTGGAGGATAACTGAACTAAACGTAACGTTAATCAGTGAGCATTCTAATTTTATTTCCCCCTCCAACCAATTAAATTATTATTATATCATGTTTATATAACAACTATAGTATAATACATATACATAGTTGTTATTATGTTAATTTAAGGATCTATATCTATATTTTATTCCCTCAAATGGATTAATAAATCATTTTTGATGTGTATGGGAGACCACCACCTCATGAATTGAGGTTGTTCATTTTTCCATTACCACCTCTAAAGTATAAAAATATTGATATAATTAGTGTTTATATATATTATATATGAAATTTATGAGTTTATTATGATTCTTTTAATTTTTATATCAATTATACATTCATGATATCAATTTTCATGGAATACAACAACATTCATGTGTATGGAAAACTACCATCTTGCAAAGCCATAAGTTTCATTAATTCTATAAATGGAATGTATTAAGTATGAGTGAAATAAATAATTGTGATATTTACGGAATAAAAATGATTTAATTCTAATGATATATATCATTTAATTTTATTTCATTAAACCCAATAAGAATATTAAATCTGTTATTCATGCGTACATAAGAAACACCATCACATTGAATTGTGTAATTCATTTTCTATCACTAAATTTTAAAAATAAATATAAATAAATTTATAATAAATATATTTCACACACACACAAACACACACACACATATATATATATATCATATTTATCATTAAATATATTATGGAACCATGATCAAAGTAATAGGATTAAAAATATAACAAATCCAAACAGATATGAAAAACAAAGCATTAATTACCCAAAACATTAACATAAAATTTCTAATAAGAATGTAAAAAATATATATAAATAATATATGGTATATAATATGAAAATGCTTATATAATATATGGATAATTAAATTATATATATTTTAAATTATGATTAAATGAGTTTGAAATAAGTCAATTCCTAAGGGAAATGGGTGGCTCAAATCAAGATATAAAATTTTTGTCACATTAATATTAGGTAGTTATAAAATGGGTGGCTCAAATCAAGATATAAAATTTTATTTGATTAATTTTGAGAAATGGAAATTAATCAATTTACAATGCTACAATTTTCATGATAAATTCACATTTTAGAAGTGACACATAAAGAATCTTGATCATAATATAATAGTTTAGTTATAAAAATGATGTAAATTAAGGAAAAATAATGAGACAACCTACCTCATACTTTGGATACATCAATTAACAATCCTAGAGATGCGATTTGATCTAGTTCAAGATAAATTGATGAAAGATAAAAAAATCATGAAGATATGGTGAATTATCTCAGAAGAATATTCATATCAATATTTCAAAAAAAATCATAAATTTGGAATGTGGAGTTCTACACTCATCAATACCCTTAAAATCCATCTGATGAATCCAGATTAAGACAGTGGATGGTGGAGACCCACTATGGGAAGACGAGGAATGGAGTGGTGTGTGCATAGAGCTTCATAAGAATTTGATGTGGAAGGTGGTGGAGAAAAACATAATGTGGAGAGGGGGAAAAGGATAAAAATAAGCCACATTTTATAAACATCATGGTTTAACCATACTGTTGGGATAACCATGTGACAACACAATGATTCCACTTTCTATGTGGAATCAAGGGTCTGTGCTAGGTGAACTATTTCTCAAACTATGTGTAGCCTATGTAGCTCACCTATGAATTTTTATATATATGACATGCACAGTTATTGTAACGACCCAAACATTCATTAATGAAAATTACTCTTGATCTAATTTATTTTATTATTATGGTTATATAAAATGTGAACTTCATTGATTTTATTTTTCTAGATTTTAAAATACCATTATGAATTTCGACAGTTTCTAATATATTAGTTGAACAGTGATCACATGATAAGTATAAAAATATTTCTTTAAAAAATCCAATTTACTCAGAAAAAAGAAGTGATGACCTCATTCAGTAGACTTTCCCCATACTAAGCCCATTTTCCAGAGTACATAAAGGAGGTGGGGTGATTGGGCTTCTCTCTTGACCATGCCCAAGCCGATCTTGAACATTATAAGCTTGAGCGGAACCAACTATGGAAAAAGTATAAGTTAATAGATATTACCACCTGAGCGATGTTATACGATCCACCCTAAGAGTATGTCACCATCACACACCTTACCCTTTGGTCTTATGTGGGTTTTAGAATGGGTTATGTAACAAGAACCTAGCACTAGGAAAATGTACTTTATTTTTGAATAAACATTGTGCATTCATTTTATTATTGTTACTTTGTAAATAGTTTTTTTAAAACACAAATAATATTTTTACATAATATTCAACAAATAAATTTATTTTTATGAATTAAGATATTTTTTTGTTAAATAATATTCTAATAAATTATTATTATTAAATTATTTTTTATTAAATACAAATGATCAAATAATTTAATGAATGCAATTATAATTTTTATTGAGGGTTGAAACTGTTTTTGTTAGAAACCATGAATTTTCGGTAAATGTCGGTTTATATTTTAAAAGTAAAAATTCACATATTAATAAAATTATTTAGATAAAATGAATATTATTTTTGAAATCAAGACATCTAAATTCTCAAATGGTGATTTTTTCATAATTTTCTGAGACAGTCAAATTTTTGGGTAAAAAAATTAAATACAGTTTAAATATATTATGTGTTTTATGACAACATAATTACCCAATAGTGAGGTTATAAAATAAAATAAACATTATATTCGGCCAATATATGTTTTATAATTAATATAATGTGATTTTATATATTTTTTGATTTATTTTACACTGATTTTGTGACCCTCCGAGACTTAGAAAACATTTTGTCTTTTGAAATTGATTTCCTTGAGAGAGTGACTCACTTCCACATAAAAACATATTATTTAAAGAATTTAGGCCATTTGAATTATATAATATTTATTTACACTCCCCTTTGGCCAAAACCATGGTCAAAAAACATGGTACAGTTTGGTGTTATTTTGTAGTTTAATGTGTGGTGACCCAAACCTAAATAAGAAAGAATTCCAAATCCTTTCCTATATAAACCAACCAAATCTCCGAATTTCATTATCCTTAAATCCAATTTAGTTCGTCCAAACTGCAAAATCCATTCTCTATAATCCTCCCAAGATGCCCCAAGCTCCAAAAAAGCCTCTCTCAATCCTCTACTAAGACTTTGGATCACACTTCCATGTAAGGGATTTCTTCCTTTCTCATTTTTTTTAATTTTATTTTAGTTTTTATGAACTTTTTTCAATAAGAAATGTCGGGGTATGATTTTAACCTCCCAAATTATATATTTCTTATGTTTTGATGATGATATACCCCCTTCTTTCTCATTAATGAATCTCATGTACACCCGTTACCATGCCGAAATTTCATGAGGGATTTCTCTCTCCTCTTTTACATCCAGAAAATTATTTTGTATTATTCTTCTGTATTACATTAAATTTGTTGGGACATGTATCCATATGACAACCTTACTGTACATTTCATGTATATATGATGATACACCCTCTTCTATCTCATCAACTATTTTCATGAATCTATATTTCACGCTGTTATGCTGCCGAAATTGTACCGTGTTTTTCCAAGCCAAGACCACTATGTTGTGAATACCATACACATGACTATATCATGTGTATTCACCTTTATGAACATATACATATTTAATGGTACATTCATGTATTAATTCCACATTACTTAATCATTTAATAAAATATGTTTTTGATTGATTCCATGTTATATGATCCATGTTTCACACTTATGCATGAAATGAAATGTTTAATAAGGGTGTGCCCTGATAGAGCTCCAATGCGCTGGGTAATGTATAGTATCATGATAAGTCATGTGAAATTTGTGTTTACATATTCTAATTCATGTGAAACATGGCTTTACTCATTTTTAATGTGCAATTAGGATTTACTCATCTTCCATGTGCAATGATTCTTAGCTCATGCTAATTCCATGTTAAATTTTGTTTCCACATTTCCATGTTATTATTATCATGAATTATCATGCCTTTATATATATGTTTATCTTTTACACAATTTATATACCTATTTTATAACATGTATTGTATTCCTCATGTTATTTCATGTTTACTCCCATACTATTCTTTATAGGTCACCCTTTTCTTATGCATGTCCTCAGGTTATCCCATGAAATTCTAAGTACGAAGGATAGTAGTGGTCATGTAAAGGAAGTTATCAATAACGATGTTGTGTTTTTTATGTTCTAAGATGTTATGTAATGTTTAAAAGAACCAAATACACTATACCTCTTGATACCTTCTTTTTTATCAAGTGAATATTTTATGAAATAAATCAGGTTTAAGTATGTGATAAAAATAAGGGTTGTTATAGTTGGTATCAGAGTATATGATTAGTTATTTTTGAGATTAGGATTAGATATCCATAGTGAAGATTTAGAGACAAGAATAAGTATAATAAAACCATCCCTAAGTATTGGTGAGTATTGAGTAAGTGGTTTATCACGAAAATACATCCATGTATGGATACGAGCAGGTAGAGGCATCTCCGACACAGATGTATCCTAGGGTAATACCCAAAAACACCGCTTTGAGCTAGACTCAAACAAATACTGGTGCATGAAAATGGGCCTTTCATCACTCTTTGTTATAATACTCTCGTGGGATATGCTTTGGTAAATTTATAATCTTATTATGAACCCTTATTAAGGGAATTAAAAAAATCCCCTACGAATACATGTTAGAAATTAGATCATGGATTACATAGATTGAGGAAAATGAATTCATATGTTAAGGAGATAAAAGTTATTTATAATTCATCAGTTTTTTCCTTGGATTAACTATTATGTGTTAACCCTAACTTTCTTTTTATTTCATCCAATGGCCGGTAATAGGAGAACTAGGGCTAACAATTGATGGGAAGATCAATGTGATGACTGTGAAAATGAGATGCCCAATCCGATGAGAGTGGGAATCATGGACTTTGTTGCACATATCTCTCAATTAAATCAATATTTGAATAGAAACATGGGTAAGAGTAATGGTCACCCCCCATGAAATAACAAGTTGATATCGAGAGCTTCATGAGAAAAAATCCTATTACATTTAATGGATCGGCTAACACCTCAATTGCCGAACAATGTATCAAATCCATTGAAATGATATTATCCATCCTATAAATTTATGAACAAGATAAGGTTATTTTGGATACTTATCATATGAAAGGTGAAGCCAATCAATAGTTGACGCTGATCATAAAAACAATGATCGAGGAAGAGGTCGAGGCATTGTAATAGAAGGATTTCTGAAAGATGTTTTTTGATAAATATTTTCCGCGAACCCTTCGACATAAGATGGAAAGGGACTTCCTTTCCATCAAGAAAAAAGGAAAAAAATCTGTCAAAATGTATTAGGAAAACTTCACAAGTCTTGTACGATACGCCTTTGGCTTTGTCGTTAACCCTGAATGCAATGTTGATCGCTTCATTGTGGGCTAAAATCTAGCCCAGGGAAAGCGCTGGCGATCCATGACTTCGACAGTAATGAGAAAATTGTCTGATGTTCCCTCAAGGTCAAAATTGAGATTGGATAATCTTAGGGGAATCATGGGGATAATAATAGTAAGGTGTACTTCGATGACGGAAGTCCGATGGATAAATCCAACAGTGCTAAGAAGATCAATCACCCCACTTTCTAAAGGTGCAGAAAGAGGAACCCCGAAAATTTCCTAAAGGGGACGAGAAAATACTTTGGGTGTGGAAAAGAAGGGGACATAGTTGTTAACTGCCGACAATAAAAACCTGTTGCTACATCAAAGAAGTGTAACACTCCGTTCAAACCTCAACATGATTTTCATTGCTACAACTACAATGAACCAGTTTATCATGAAATCAGTACCCTAAGCCAAAGAATTTCTAAGGCAACCAACCACCTCCAAGGCACCAAGGGAATGATTTTACCATCACTACTACAAAAGAGATCCCCAACAACAAATTGGTGATAGGAACACTAGTTATTAAAGAAATAATAGTGAACATACTTTTTGATTCAGGTTCAACACATTATTTTATATTCCAAAAATTTAGAATAACAATCTCAAAACCACCACAAATCATTTATGTAAAGATGTCGATGAGTATGGAAAATGGGTCAATAATTTCATCCCATGAATATAACTCCTCCCCATATCATAATAATTGGATTTAATTTCCCAGAAACCACTTCATACTTACTCTGGTGTAATTTGATGAAATTATTCGCATGGATTGGCTTTCCTTATATAAAGCCAACATAAATTGCTGTGAGAGGGAAATCACTCTCTATGTTGAGAATCGACCCCCAAATCTATACAAGGGAATGGAGGAAGATGAATCTTCTTTAGATCCATCATATCAAGCATGGATATTACTACCCAATTAGATTTTGTATCTAGCTCAGATGATTGAGTCTAAGGAGGCAAACATATTGGAAGACATGCTTATTGCGAGGGAATTTTCTGAAGTGTATACCGAGAAATTTCCTGGTCTTCGTCATTGAATGGATGTTGAATTCACAATTGCTCTTACACAGGGGGTGTTTCCAATATCCAAGACTCTATATAGAATGGTTGTTGTGGATCTTGAGGAGCTGAAGAAATAACTACAAGAGAATCTGGTTATAGGGTTTATATTTCCAAGTGCTTCACCTTGGGGTGAACCAGTCCTCTTCATCATGAAGAAAAATGGGTCAATGCACCTTTTCATATATTATAGTGATCGTAACAAAATCACGGTAATGAACAAGTATCCTCTACCACGAATTGATGACATGTTCGACCAACTGCGTGGAGCACAATACTTCTCCAAGGAAGATTTGCTATCAGGATATTATCAAGTAAGGGTAAAGAAGGAAGATATCCCCAAGACTTCTTATCAAACAAGATAAGGGCACTATGAAATCATAGTAATTCCTTTAACACTGAATAATTCTCCAAAAATCTTCATGGAATTGATGAATATAGTCTTTAAGGATTACCCGGACAAATTTTTGGTAGTATTTATAGATGATATCATGATATACTCTAAAACAAAGGAGGATCAAGAGGAGAATATAAGAAATGTACTAGAGACCTTGCAGAAGGACAATCTATATAAAAAGTAATTTATGTGTGAGTTCTGGTTTAAGGAGGTCTCATTCTTGGGCCATATCTTCACAAGAAATGGGATATCTGTGGATCCCTCCAAAAAAATGCAATTGAGGGATTGTTGAGGAAAACATCGGTAATGTATATCCATTGATTCTTGGGGTTAGATGGATATTATTGGCAATATGTGAGAAATTTCTCATGATTATCCAACCCTCTTTCCAAAATAACTCGAATGGGAGTAAAGGTTGTTTGGAGTGATGAATGCAAAGAAATCTTTAAGAAGCTAAAAAGGAGGCTTATCATTGAGCTCGTCCTCACATTACCCACAAGTGGAGAACAATTTTTGTATTCAGTGATGCTTCAAAGAAGGGGCTCAGAAATGTGTTGATGCAAAATGACAATGTCATAGGCTATGATTCAAGGCAATTGAATGTTCATTAGGATAATTATACAACACAAGATCTGTAGATTGATGTTATAATCGTCGCTTTAAAATTTTGGTTGCATTATCTCTTTGGGAAGAATTGTGAAATATATACGGACCACAAAACCCTCAAATATATATTCACATAGAAAGAGATGACCATGCGTCATAGAATATGGTTAGATCTAATCAATTTCTAGGATTAGTCAATCCATTACAACCCTAGTAAATTGATGAAGGTGGTAAATGTTCTATGTATAAAGGACACAAAAATTCTATCATTGATGAGAATTGAGAAGGAACCAATCTTCATTGATTTTATGAATATGGACATGGGAACCATAAAGAAGGGGAATCATAAATCCTTTAACAAATGATTGCTCAACTGTATCTTTTGGAAAGGTTATAGGATGCTCAAAAGGATGATGTGGGAATTCAGAAGAGAGTGGAAGCAATCAGAAAAGGGAAATCCCAATAATTCAATGTTAATGAAGAAGGGATTGTGAGATTTGGGGAAAGACTATGTGTTCCATCTCATCTGGAGCTGATGAAAGAATGATTGGATGATGCTCATAGTTCAAATTTATCTATTCCCCATAGAAACAGAAAGATGTATCAAGATCTCCGAGAACATTATTGGTGGGATAATATGAAGAAGGATATTCTTGAATATACATAAATGTTCCTGGTGTGTCTGCAAGTGAAGGCAGAGAGGCAGAAGACTAAGTAGATGATGCAACCATTGCCCATAACATAATGAAAATGGGAGAAAATCAAGTTGGACATTGTCACCGGACTTCTGAAGACATGCAAAGGCAACAATGCAATATGGGTTATTGTGGATCATCTTACAAAGGCTACACACCTCATTTCTATTCGGGAGGATTTATTATTAGATTATCTAGAACAGATATATATCAGGGATGTGGAAAGGATGCATGGAGTACTAATATCGATTTTGTCTTATCGAGAACCAATAATCACCTATAAGTTTTGGAAGAGTCTTCAACATTTTCTTAATACTGAACTAAACATTAGTATGGCCTAACATCCTCAAACTAATGGCAAATCCGAACGGACTATCCAAACACATGAGGACATGTTGAGAGCGTTCTCAATGGACTTTAAATGAATATGGGATAAACATCTTCCTCTGGTTGAATTATTTTATAATAACAGTTTCCACTTGAGCATCTGAATGGCACCTTATGAAGCCATGTATGGGAAGAGGTGCAGAACACCGACATGATGGGATGAAGTTAGTGAGCATAAGCTGCTAGGACTAGAAATGGTCAAAGAAATAGTAGAGAAGGTGAAAACCATTCAACAACATATCAAGGTATCCCAGAGTTGAAATAAGAGTAATGTTGATAACCATCAATGAGACCTTGAGTTTAAATTTGGAGACACCGAATTTCAAATCATATCTACATAGAATAAAGTCATGTGGATTGGAAAAAAAGAATATTTAGTCCTAGGTACATTTTACCCTTTGAGATTCTTGACATGTTGGGGTTGTGGCCTATATATAATCACTTCTACCTACTATATCCAATGTATATAATGTCTTTAATTTAACCCTCTTAAGGAAGTACATATCAGACCCTTCACATATACTCTTTTTAGAGGTTGTACATCTAGATAATTATATTTTCTTATGAGAAACAACCAGTTAAGATCTTACATCATAGAGAAAATGTTCTATGAAATTATAAAATTCATCTCATCATGGTGTTGTGGTGAAGCCACATGTTTGAAGAAGCGATATGTGAATCAGAGGAAGTGATGAAGCAAAGTCACCCACAGCTGTTTTAGTGTGGAAAAGGAAATTTGCAGGGTGAAATACCATAAGGGAGGACGATTTTAATGACCCGAACATTCATTAATGAAAATTACTCTTGATCTAATTAAATGTCTTATTATGGTTATATAAAATGTGAACATAATTGGTTTTATGTTTCTGGATTTTAAAATACCATTATGAATTGTGACTGCTCTTAATATAGTCATTGAACAGTGATCACATGATTAGTATAAGTATAGGGATTTATCAAATCCAATTCACTCAGACAATGGAAGTGATGGACTCATCCAGCAGACTTTCCCCATACGAAGCCCATTTTTTAGAGCTCGGAAAGGAGGTGGTTTCAATGGACCTCACTCTTGACTGAGCCCAGGCCAAGCTTGAACACGTGACGTTTGAGTAGAACCGACAATGGTAGAAGTGGAAGTTAATAAAGATTACCACCTTAGCGATGTTATACGAGCCACCCCAATAGTCTATCACTATCGCACACCTTAGCCTTCGGTCTTATACGGGTGTTATAAGGGGTTATGTAATGATACCCTAGCACTATGAAAATGAACATTATTTTTGTATAAATAATGTTCAGTAATTTTAATATTCTTACTTTCTAAATAGTTTTTTAATGCACAAAAATTTTTTTTAGTTAATATTCAAATTAGAAATATATTTTGATGAATTAATGGATTTTTTAAATAAATATTGTTTTTATAATATATATTTATTAATAAAATTTTTATTAAATATAAATGACCATATAATTTTATGAATGCAATTATAATTTTTATTAAAGTTTGTAAACTATTTTTGTCAGAACCCATTAATTTTCGGTAAATGTTGGTTATTATTTTAAAAGAAAAAATTCACATATTTAAAAAAAATTGATAAAGAGAATATTATTTTTTGAATCAAGATGTTGAAATTATCCAAACTTGAATTTTTCATAATTTTCTAGGATAGTCGAATTTTTTGGGTAAAAAAATTACATTCCGTTTAAATATATAATGTGTTTTATGCCATCATAATTACCCAATAGTGAGGTAAAAAATTACTATAATCATTATTTTATTCCAATATATTTTTTATAATTAAAATAATATAATTTTATATTTGTTTTATTTATTTTACAAAGGTTTATTTGACCCTCCATGACTTATAGAACATATTGTCTTTTTAAATAGTTTTCCTTGAGAGTGTGAATCAACTCAACATAAGCAGACTATTATTTTAAGAAGTTCGTCCATTGGCCATATAAAATATTTTTTCCACTCCACTTTGGAAACAACCATGGGAAAAACCATGTGATAGTTTGTATAATTGATTAGTTTAATGCGTGCTGACCCAAACCTAAATAATGAATAATTCCCTCACATTTCCTATATAAACCCACCCAAGCTCCCACATCCTCTTTAATAAAATAATTTGGAGATCATAAAACCCCTAAAATCCACTATAAAATTCTCCCAATGTGCTATAATCTCCCAAAAATCATCTCTGATGCCTCTCCCATGCCTTTGGGATCACACTTCCAAGTAAGAGATTTCTTCCATTATCATTTTTGTCTAATTTTATTTCAGTTGTTTTACCCTTTTGTCTTCAATCAGAAATTATTGGGCATGATTTCACACCTGTCCCATACTTTCCTTTTTATGTTTGGATAATGGGAAACCCCTTTATTTCTCATTAATGCCTCCCATGTACACCTGTTACCAAGCTGAAATTTCGTAAAGGATTTCTCTCTCCTCTTTTACAAACAAGTAATTAGTTTGTATTATGCGTCTAAATTCTATTACGTTTATTGGGACATTTATCCATATGACCCCCTTACTTTCAATTAATTGTAAATCTGTTGATACACCATTTTTATCTCATCAACTATTTTCATGAATCCTTATGTCACGTCGTTATGCTGCCTAAATTGCACCGCGTTTTTCCAAGCCAAGATCATTTTACAGTGAATACCATACCCATGTCTGTATCAAGGTTATTCACATTTATGAACATATACCTATTGAATGGTACTTTCATGTATTAATTCCACATTAATTAATCGTGGAATAACTTATGATGTGTATTGATTCAATGTTATATGATCCATGTGGCACACTTATTAATGAAATTAAATGTTTATGAAGGGTGCGCCCAGATAGCACTCCAATACATTGTGTAAAGTATATTATAATGATATGTCGTGTGCAATGGGTTTTGAATCATGCTAATTCATGTTAAATGATGTTTTACTAATGCCTCATGTGGAATGAGGGTTTACTCATGCTCCATGTGCAATGAGACTTGGCTCACGCTAATTACTTTTTAAGTGTGGTTGCCACATCTCCATGTTGTGGGTTCATGCTACATCATGCCATTATGTTCATGTTTCTCCTTTGATCCATTGATATGCCTATTTTCTAACATGTATTGTATTCCTAATTTTATTCCAAGATTATTTCTTTACTGGGGTTTATAGCTCACCCTTTTCTTATGCATGTCCTCAGGTTATCCCATGCATGCTAAGTACGAAGGAATGTAGTGGTAATGTAAAGGATGTTTTCAATAAAGTTGTTGTGTTTTTTATGTTTTAAGATGTTATATAATGTTCCTAACACACAAATACACTATACCCCCCAATTCTCTATGTTGTATCAAGTGATGATTTAATGTAATAAATCATTTTTAATTGTGTAATAAAAATGCAGGGATGTTATAGTCATGCCCCTCCACTCTCACGGTTATACAAAACTATGTTACACCCCATTTACACTAGATAATGTTTCATGCTTTTTCCTAGATGTATCCAAATTAAAAAAAATCAAATTCCTAACAAAAAATTTGTATGGATTTTCATCACGGATTACAAAAACCATATACTAATGTTTCACCCATTTCTATTTTTCACAAAAAAAATGTTTTTATGGCCTAATAATCCTAGGTCTCATATAAACACCCGACACACCTATTAGGTTTTAAACCATTTTTGAAAACATACATTTAAGTGTTCCAAAGATCATATTTACATATTGATTCGTGTTTTATAATATATACATTCCACCAAATTGAAATGTTCAACTGACTTTTGAATTTTAAATGTCCCAAAAACAAAGGATGATACATATATTTTGAATTGGATACGTGTATTTTTATAAGGCATTAAGGGAGTAGTAAATAAATGTCTAAATAATTTTTTCAGGTTCCCAAATTACTTATTTAGGGAAAGAAAAACAAGTAAACCATATAGATTATATTATGAATATACAAAACAGGATGTCAAACAATATTTTTACAAAAAAAAATATTATGATGTGACCACGATTAAAGATTATTTAAAACATAAAAAAGTTAATTTAATAAAAAATTTATTGGAAACAAAACAAAAAATATTTTTTATTTATAAACACATAATGTGGTTCAAGGAGCGATTTAATATTATCCACATTTATGATAATTTCAAAACGAGTTATAATTTCAAAAAAAATCTCTATGTTGATGAAATATCTGAAAATATAATGGGTGAAATTAAAAAATGGTTTTTGATATTAGAATATAGTGTAATAACCAAAACTAAGAATTTGTTTAAAAAATTTTCTGAACCAAATAATTCTTTAAAACATGTTTCAAGGGGCCACAATAATTTCTTTAACAATTAAAAAATACTATAAAATGGTGAGAGCATAATTTTTGAATGTTTTTAAAGATAAAATATGATAAGTATTTTAATAAATAGAATATTATAAAAGCTAATTATTAAAATAGTTAGTTAAAATATTCTAGGATTTATGTCTGGTTTCAAAAAAGATATATAAAAATCAAATATGTACATAAATTAAACATTATAAATATGAAAAAGTGATTCCATATTTCACATATTCTATATAAATATGAAGATTTCAGTATACAAAAACATTCAAACACCCATTATAAATGCATAAAAATTCAAAGCTATTAATATTCCAACATCCGAAACTCAAATATAATATTTGGAAACTGAGTAAATATGATGTATATGTAATCATATCAGCACATTGATTATTAATATTGAAAAACTATAAAACAACATATCCCTAATTAAAATGATCTCTAAAAAAGATTAATCCAAAAAATATTATTTTTTATATAATGTTTTATAAAATTATTAGAAATATATTATTTAAATTTATTTCTAAAATAAATAAGAAACTTTTAATATCAATACCAAAAATTACATAAATTTTTCTTGGTACATAAAATTTGTGAACAATAACAAGAAGTACAAATATAATTATCCTTTAAGGTAGATTGATAAATAATAAATTAAATCATAAAATAATAATAAATTAATTTTTTTATAAAATAAATCTTTCATTATTTTCTTTCCATACAATTTTTCTTCCACAAAATGGAGGCTCGGAATACAATATTAAATCAAAAAAATAATACTTAAAAAAATAATCAAGAGGTAATTATTCATTTTACATATCAAATTTCTATTTTCACATAAGTGAAATTACTATATTTTGGATCATGCTGAAACATTTCAGAGAATAAAATAATAACAATAATATCGGATTTTAATGTAGGTAAATAAAGGAGGCTACCTATCATGCCTATATAAACCATAATATTAATGGTTTTAATATTTTCATAAATATATAATTTATAACTATTATTCATAGTACTTTTATAAAATTGTAATAATCCATACCAAACCTTTTACCCAAATATTGATCATTATTATAGTGATTGATAAATATTCCATTATTCCATTTAGAATAATTATGTTGAATAAAAAAAATTTATTCACCCATTGATATCATTTAAAACTTATATGACCTAAAAGTACAAAAAATCATTTCAAATCGATTCATAAGAGAAAAAAAACTATATCATCGACATAAAATTCAACTATTAAAATATGATTATGTTTTTTTAATAAAATTGGTAGGATCAATATCTCTATTTTGAAATTATAATTTAATATAATTAAGTAAATATTTTCATACCATGCATTATGATCTTGTTTGAGACCATAAAATGATTTAGATAACATAATACTATGATTATAAGATTTTTCATGTTCTAAACTATTGGGATGATAAATATAAAATTAATTAGTAATAAAACCATGTATAAAATCACATTTAACATCCATTTTATATAACATAAAAAATAAAAATAAGAATAAGATGATATATATTTTGACGACCTATAGACAAGAAATAGGTGAATGTGAATCTTCTATATTAAAACAGTATTTTCGAGTGTATCATTGTGAAATAATTATAGTTTTATTTTAGGAAATCAATCCAGATTTATCCATCTTGATACTCATGTTTTATTTAGTCTTGATTATATTATTATTCACTGCCAATTCAATAATAGTGTAAACATTATTTCTAAAAAACTGATTTATATCATCTCGAGTATAAATAATTTAATTTGGAAAATTTAATTCCTCAACAATATTTATACAGATATAATTAGAAATAATGAATAGTTAAAAAAAAATTAATGTATATAATACTGTTATCAAACCCAGACCAACATTACCAGTCAAATTTTCAATGGTATGAACTTTAATAATCCTCAATGATATAGTATCATATTGAGATTAATTTTCCACATATTTAATATATAAATTGTATAGTGGATTTTTAACATCAATATTTAAATTCATTAAATTGTCTTCATTATTTTCCCAATCAATTTTATGAGGATCACTAGATAAATATAAATTTATATTCATATATTATTCAATAACCATGGTAGTATTATACTGTTATATATAATATTTTATATTATATGGGTTTCCAAGGATGGTAGCTTCAACACATTTCGAATAAATGTTCTCAAATAGAAACACAATTTAAAGTATAACAATTATTATTAATATAATCATCCTATGAATTCATTGATAAATATTTTTTAGTAAGAATAGTTAGATATCTCTATTGAATATATTAATTTTTCTATTCAATAGCAATATTTATGTATGGTGTTACTAGGTTAATATTTTTGAACATAACCATTTTTATTGAAAAAATATTTCTACGTTATATTAAAGAAAATAAAATTCATCATCACTTTTAATGGAATCATTTAAATAAAAAAATTATTTTAAATTACATTACAAATTATAATATATCTATATAATATTTAATACTTTTTAGACATAAAATATAACCATGTTTCTCTACTCAAATAATATATAATAAGAAAAAACTAGTTCTTTACACTTAAATTACCAGTTTTAATTGGACCCTATAAACCAATATGCAATAACTAAAGAGGTATAAAATTAAAAATATGATTGAGATACTTGAATTATTCCTTGTTTTGGATAACTTTTAATCATCGTTCATAAGGAAAATTATTACATGTCTTTATCTTGGATAAATATTGAACTTTTTAATTCTTATATAATTTGTGCCTCATTGAGAAATGACCATTTCCAAGACTATTTTTCCTAATAACATTATATATTTCCATATAATTGATAAAAAATGATTTTGATTTCACATATCTGAGATACTAATAGAATAAATATTATCACTTCTATTTACATAAAATAAAATATTTTCATTTTTAAAAAACTAAACATTTATAATCATGAAATTTAAAATAAATCACATTATCACATAATTGTGAAAATCTAATTATATTATTTCTCAAACCAAATATATATAATAATATGGAAATTATTAAAATTCTAAAAATACGAACTTCCCCAAATCTCATAATATTTCCTTTAGTGTTTTCTCTAAAAGGGAGGGAACGTTAATCACAATTTTCATTAAAGAAGAAACTCGATAGGTGACTGAACACATTCAAGGATGTAACAACACATGATTTCATAGTATGTTATCTCATTATAGTAATTCAATAGCTTGTGCTATATGCAACATCAAATTCAAGCACACCACGACTTAGAAAACTAGCCATTCAAAAAGTGGTACTGAATAGTATTAACTTCATTTTCAATCTTATATACTCTATATAATTTTAACACCCATATTTTTTGTTTCTTAAACATAATATAGGAAAAATTAAAATTTTTAGATAAAGGAAGTATTTTTCAAAAATGATATTTTACTGCCCACTAATTGTGATTTTTTTATAAATGAAATATCTGACACATTTATATTAAATTTGATAAAATAAACTTTTTATATAGAAGTGGGGCATAAAAAATTAGTCTGGATAAATTTTTGGTGTTTTTATGATAACTTTCATATTTTGATGAATAGTGAAAGGTAGTAAATTTTAATTGAAAATAACTTTTTTAATTAAAATAATTTATAGTTTTAAATTATACATTTGAATGGTTTTTAAGTATAATTAGATTATATTTTTATCCTTTAATACAATTAATGTCATTATAAGTAATTTTACATTAAAATTTAACATAAACACATGTAAATATTTTGATAGATTTTGCTTTTTAAAAAACCCACTTTTTTGTTTTGACAATGGGAATTAATTTTAAATTAAAAAATACAACTTCTATGTTTTGAATTTAGAAAAATAGTCTTCATTTTAGAATTCAGAATATCAAAATTATCTTACGGTGAAGTTTTTTTATATTTCTGAAAACATTCAATTTTGTTATGAATAATGAGAAACACTACGTTTTTGTTTAAAATGGAATTTTAATTTAAATAATTATATATTTTATTTAAATTTAATTAAATTCAAAATAGATAAATAATACATATATTATATAATTTTAATTAATTGAGTAATTTTATAATAAAAATAGATGTATAAAATTTTATTGATTTTTAACGTCATTTACCCATCTTCTAGGAAGGTTAATAAATTTCCATAAAACATAATTTTACTTCTTTTGTGAGTCGAATTTCAAAAATCCAAGAGACACAGTGGAGATTAGTAAGTAAAATGTTATTCAATAAGATGAAAATAAATTTTGGTGAATAGTAACGTTTGACTTTAATTTACCTTAATTAAAAGTAAATAGGGTAATTAAAGATAAAAAAGATATTATAATTACCCTAAAACGTGTCCTAATTCTATTAGATAAGTTTAATTCAACCAAAACAACCTTAGGAAAAAAATTAGATCAACTAGGTCCAAATGAATTAGATTAAGACATTTATTATTATTTTATTTAAAGATGAGTTAAGAGTATTAAATTCACTGATTATTAAATAAACCATTTTTTATAAAGGGTTATACATAAGATAAATTCAAAAATAAATATTCATTATAAATATAAAAATATTTTCTACATAACAGTTTTTTTATATAAATTTTAGTGGTTAAATAATAAAAGTTATTTAGGACACAATGATGATGTAGTAATTACCATCTTAATTAAAAATCAAAATAGTTTATATTATAAATATTAAAATAAATAGATATTAATGTTTTTATTATATCCATGAATTAATATACTGATATTACATGTTAGGGTTGATTAGATAAATTTTCTTCAAATTAATAAGGTTGTCATGACTTTTAAAAAAACAAATTACCAAATAGTGTCAAAATTGTCATAAATTAGTTTTTAAAACAAATAATATATTATTCATTGATCTAATATTCCTAAAAATATATGGTTCAACCTAAGGGGTTATATAATATTATATATGTCATTAAGTAACCACTTTAGGTTCTATTGGATGTTTATAGTATGTTTATTAACCATATAGTGTAAGAATAAATGAAGACCCTGTAAAGTTAAACTATTTAACTAATAGTTAAATCTAAAAGATAAGGTTAAAATTGTATCTAAACTTGTCTAAAACCTATTGGTTGATAGTATTTAGACCCATAACCACCTAAGCCTCAAAATAATTTCAATTATAGACATTATAAACAGAATTTGATTTTATAATAAATTTATATTTTAATCTTTTCCTAAATGACCCTCACCCATCCTAAAAAAGGGTGTTTCATATTCTCTGCAAATCACACCTCCAAAGCCATTTGGGTCGGAAAATCCTGGCCCAAGTATCCTCAAAACTTCCCTCAATTTATCCTAGAGTCTTTAAATATATCATAAAGCCAACCTCTTTATCTATTTTGATCAACTCAAAAGGAAACACCTGGTGAAGAGGTAATAATTTCACCTCCATCTTTCATGTTATTTTCTTTTTCCACTTTTTATTTTTCTATTTCCATACCAAAATAATATATCTAGTACCTTCTACATGTTGTGTTATTATTATAACAATTTTTCAACCATATTCATTATTCTATCCATCCTATTTATGATAATGTCACCATGCATGTGTACGGACGTCTTACCATCTCCACGTCGTGGTGTAAATTATTATTCAACAATATGTTATTTGGATGAATATAAGGATGATTAATATGTACATAAATAATTAAAATAACATGATAATATCTCTGTAAAATTAATATACCATCTAATTCCACATCTTTTAATCATTAAGGAAATGACATCGTCGCTCATGTGTATGTACGACTTACAATCTCCCAGATGCGAGGTGATTCATTTCAACATTCACCATCAAAGATGATTATAAAAATATATATTATTAATATGTATGTAATATATTACATAATAATTATGTATGTACTTACATATATCATATTCTCTAACTTCTATTCAATACTATATGAAAACAGAAGCAGTGTTTATGCATACGTACAACCTACCGTCTCCATAAACGGTGTTTTCCATTTCATATAACATTCCAATATACATATTTATATTATAAAAATATATGATATGTAAATCATGTGGTATATTCTGGAAGTTTTTTAATCATGATCAAAATGATACGATCAAGAATAAAATGTTAAAAAAATTACGCTAAAGAAAGCGATTATTTCCCGAAATGATAATTTTACATAGAAAAAATTATAAAATGGGTAGTATAATGTCATAAATGAATCATGTATGATATAATAAATTTGAATATAGTTCTTTTATAAATTAATAAATTAATTTCATCATTATAAAGGATGTTAAATATACCATCTACCTACAGAAAGTGCAATGTAAGGGTTAATTTCACAATCTCTTTATTATCCGAGATTGTTTTTATGTAAGTATCTACTGAGACATATTTATTATCCATGTCCATGTTTCCAAAAAAAGTTTTCAAAGGGATTATTTTAAAGGGGTTATTTTAATAAAATATCAATTATTTTTTTTAATATTTATTCTTCTAAACATTTTTCATTAATTTCCATGTTTTCAAAATGGTTTTTTTCGATTTATTTTCATGGTCATGAATGCTTTAAAATATAAATTACATTCGAATGTTTCAAAGTGGTATGGGACACATTGAAGAGAAACTATATTTTAAATGACTTCCTTTATAAATTATGTGACTTTTATATGATTTCATGGAAAAAGGATATCCCTCTCAATGATTTTTACAGATCATTTTCTACCCTGTCAACATCTTTTATCGGATATTAATTATTGATTACGGTTGATTTATTATGATACAAATATTCGATATTTTATTGAAAGTTTTTTGATATGTTTGATTGTGGATTTTTTATTTTTATACGATTCATGGTTTATTCATAAAATATTTACATATCATATGCTAGTTTTAATACGAATGTTTATGTTATGTTTAAACCTTTTTATACGAGGAATGCATTGGACATAGTAAGTGATGGGTGGATCCCACTATAGGTTTTCGATGCATCGATAGGTCTCATGAGACAAACTAGTTTCTTGAGGGAAGTCCTTAAAATAAATATTATTTATATTCTTGGAACAAGGACATGACTATGTGGTGATGATGTCTTGCATTATGCATTCCATTATTATGATATTGAATATGTATATTGAATGTGATTTTTCGACTAGTAGAATATCTGTGTGAATAAGTAAATGACATTATTTTATTTATCATTGAAATATTATGCTAATGATTAATATTAAAAGGATTTTGTTTTAGATTTATAAATTTCCGTACATGTACATTTTTATTTATGAATATCTCTGCTATATTGTTATCCTTACTGAGAATCAGTGCTCACCCCATTATTATGTTTTATTTTCCTAGGATTCCATGAAGTATTTTATTATTGATTAGAGGAGTTAAGCTAGGGGATTAATGGAGTTCTCAAAAGATCATTTATCTTGTGTTTTATTTTCTTATTTGTAATGTAATATTCATGTATGTAATATCTTTTCCATGACTTCCAAACTGCTTAGTCTTTCGGAACTTGATTCCTTGTAATCGTGCCAATGTATTAAAATAATGCACCGACTCTAGGATTTTGGGGTCACGGTGTTAATGTTGGTATCATAAAAGTTTTAGAAACAACCATGGAAATATATTTAGATGAACCCTGATTATAGAACATTACCCTAAGATATACATTGAGGATTAGTATAGAAGAACTTCCTAGAATTTTGGTAGTGTAGATATTTTTTGTAATTTCAATGAAATAAATCCATGTCCGGATACGAACAGGTTGAGGCGGATCTGGCACAAATCTACTTCTGAGTGAAAAATCCGACAAAGAGTTATAGGCGTGACCTTGTGTATCCCAGTACATGACAACAGGTCTTGCTGCCCTCTTGGTGATGACCATCACAGGGTATATGCTTAAGATAATTCACATTTTAATTACAATCCATTATGAAAGATTTAGGAGAAAATACTTCCAAAAAGAAAACATTTTATGATTATAGATTATACGCATAACCTTTTAAATTTACATTAGGTATTGTAATAGTTTGGAATTATGCATTTCGATTCATAAACTAGCCTAGTTTATGCCATTGATTAGAAATGGAGCCTAGTATAATGAATGACAATTCCCACAATACGCATGATAAAAAGTTTAAAAAGGATCATATCTTTCATTTATTTAAGACAACCTTTAAACAGGAAATAGTCTCCCGCATATTCTCATTATATGATGAAATGGTATCATGTGTTAATAAGATAAGTATATAAATCTCAGAGTCCTATGTATTTTAAGGGAATTAAGAAAAGAAAAGGATAAAAGAGGGAAATATGGATAATGGGAAGAGGTGAACGAAATATTTTACCATATGTGATAAGTATTGAAAGAATTACACTATTAAATGCATAAATGGAATTTAAATTTTTTATAAGTGTGGAGAAATAGGAAACAAAGTACGTGATTGCAAGGTTAAGAAAAAGGTTTCAAATGTACAATGCTTCAACTACAAAGAGTTGGGACACAATGAGAATCAATGTCCAAATCATCAAAGTATACCCCAAATGTTATATTGGATAATAATAATGTTATGATACTACCAAAGATGAAGAGAAGTGGTTAGATTTCTGATGTTGTCATTAAAGTATTGTGTAATTTGAGTATTGTATTAATGATTTTTATGTTATAAGAATTATATAGTATATAAGGATTATACTGCATTACTATTTCATTATGGACATAAGAATGTGTGGAACCAATAAATGTGACTGAATACAAGGTTAAATTATTTTTAAAATATATAGTTGCGGGAAAGATAAACCATAATATGGTTCTGATACTGAGGAAGTGATTTTGGAATAATATATGATTGATTTGGATAAATTATAATAAATATTCTTAAATACCTTGAAACTGATTATTGATTTTTTATTTCATTATTGTTGATGTTTACAATATTTTTGGATGGAATGTGTATATCTAGTATTCAATAAGGAATAAGGGAACATTAATTTAATCAATAATGTTTTATGGTAATTCAGGGTGTTACATTGTTTTAATAGAATACATGATTAATATATTCACATGTTATTATGTGGAAAAAGGATTTTAATTGTATTTACATTCCTTATAAATTATGGATAGTGAGTTTAGAAAGAAGTATTTTGGAAAAGTCTAAATCTTAAAATCAATTATTTTTGACATTCAAAACTATTGTTAAAGTTAAATAATTTCTTGATATTATTTTTGGATTGTCCTAAAAATGGCATTCCGGAGGTCGGGTGACAACCCTTTGCATCCAGCAAGGCCATGAGACTTAAACCCACAACCAAAGGGCGACAAGGGTGCATCACCTACCACTGGCCTATCAGATGTCCTTGTTTGTATAATGTTGTTTTTTTGAATGTTTTGACAAATGAATTATAAATTCTTTATTTTTAGAGCCTTATACGATTAGGATAAATAGAATATTTTTGAATTCTATTATCTTTTGGAGTGAATAATGAGTTTGTTGTAGGAATTAGTTAAAGGATGAAAATATAATTGTCAAGTATATTTTTTTTATCTAATTGTATTAATAAATTAATTCTTAATATTTAGGGAAGGGATCTTCAATCCAAAAATGTGTTAATCTTAATACCTTATGTTTTTTTGAACCGATGATATTTTAAATCATCATAGATTGATGGATTTGAGGCCCTCAATTTTACACCTATTTTTCATTGAGGACCTCAATCACTCCCAATATATATTTACATTTTTCTTCTAATTATCAATATTTAATTTCCACCAATGTTATTCTAATCCAGATCATAAATTGGTGGTAACTTTTTTACTTCCCTTTCCATCTTATTATGACTAAATTTTATTAACCCAATTTCCTATGTGGGTTTTCCACAAATGTTGTTTCTATTTTAAACCATTTATTTTCGAAAACAAATTCAAATTGCGAGGAAGGAATTATTTTAAGGAGGATATAATGTAACACACCATTATTTCATAGTACGTTATCTCAATTAAATAGGTCAATAGCTTGCGCTACACGCAATACCGAGTTTGAGTGCACCAAAACATACAAAAATAACTGTTCAAAAAGAGGTTATGAATAGTATTAAATGAATTTTGAATATTATATTCTCTATATAATTTTAACACCAATATTATGTGTTTATTGGACATAATATAAGAATAAATTAAATTTTCCAGATAAAGGAAATATTTTTCAAAAATGAAATTTTACCACCTACAAATAGTGAATTTTTTAAAATGAAATATATAACACTTTTATATTAAATTTATCAAATTAAACTTATTATTTATAATTGGAGATTAAAAATTTAGTTTGTATACATTTTTGGTTTTTTTGATAACATTCTTATTTTGATGAATAATGAATGATGCAAAATTTTAATTGAAAAAAACATTTTTAATAAAAATAATTTATACTGATAAATAATATTTTTGAATAGTTTTTAAGTATAATTAGATGATATTTTTATCATTTAATACAATTTAGGTCAGTATAATTAATTTTACTTTTAAATTTTACATAAACACATGTCAATCTTTTGATAGTTTTTACTTTTTAATAAACCGTCCTTTAGTTTTTGACAATGGAAATTAATATTAAATTATAAATTGAAACTAGTATGGTTTGAATTTGGTAAAATAGAATTTTTTTTAAAATTATGAATAACAAATTTAGCTTATATTTAATTTTTGGTATTTTTCTGAAAACATTCAATTTTTTGATTAATAGTAAAAAACACTACGTTTTTGTTTAAAACCGACATTTATTTAAAATACTTAATTACTTTATTTAAATTTTTTCGAGTAAAACTATATAAATAATACCAATATTAGTTCAATGTTATTGATTGAATTAATTTTATAAAAAAATTAGATTATACAATTTTATTTAATTTTTAAACTTTTTTTACCCACCTTCTAGGCACGTGAGAAAATTTGCATAAAACATAATTTTACCGCTCCTATGAGTTGAATTTAAAAAATATTAGGGACATGATTGACATCAGTATGTAAAATTTTATTCAATAAGATGAAAATAATTTTTGGTGAATAATAACTTTTGAATTATATTTACCATGATTAAAATTAAATACTGTAATTAAAGGTAAAATGATATTATAATTACCCAAACACATGTGCGAATTCTATTGAATAAGTTAAATTCGACCCAAAAAAACCTTATGAATAAAATATGATCCTCTAGGTCCACATGTATTATATTAGGATATTTATTATTAATCTATTTACAGAAGAGTTAAAAGTATTAAATTCAATGCTTATTAACTAATCTATTTTTAATATAGGGTTATTCATATGATAAATTTGATGATAAATTTTCTATTAGAAATATCAAATTATATTATATATAATTTTAATTTAATAATAATTTTTATAGGTTATGTAATTAAATTTATTTGTTACACAATAATGATATAGTAATTAGCTTCGTAATGAAATATGAAATTATTTTATATTATAAATATTAAAAAAATAGAATTTAAATGTTTTTATTCTATCCACAAATTTACTAGGTTGGGATGTCATTTTTTGTATGGGTTGAAAAAAAATTCGATGTGATAAATATTTTATGACTTTCACAAAATCAAAATACCAAATAGTGTCAAAATTTATATAAATTAGTTTTTAAAACAAATATTATATTATTGGTTGATAGAATATTCCTAAAAATAAAATGTTCAGAAAAAGGGATAAAATAATATTATATATGTCAATAATGAACCACTTTTTATTCTCTTGAAATTTTAGAGTAAGATATTTTCCATATAGTGTAAGAATACAAGAAGACATAGTAAAAGGTAAACTATTTAAGTAAGAGTTAAATCTAAGAGATAATGTTAAAATGGTAATATAAACTTGTCTAAAACCTATTGGTTGAGTGGATGTTGAAGAATAACCACCTGTGTGTTGAAATAAGTTCATTTGGAGACATTATATTTTGAATCTGATTGTATAATAAATTAATCTTTTAATCTTTTCCTAAAGTGACCGTCACCCCTCATATAAAAGGGCACTTCCCCTTCTATCAAAATCACACCACCAAATCCATTTGGCTCGGACAACCCATGGCCAAAAATCCTCCAAAAGTATCTCAATTCTACATAGTGTCATCACAATGTTTATAAAGACATCCTAAGGATCGCTTTTGATCAACTTAAAAGGAAACACCCGAAAAGGAGGTAATAATTTCACCACCCTATTTCAACTTCATTTATTCTTCCACATTATCTTTCATTGTTATTTACATACCAAAATAATTAATCCAGTACCTTCTACATACTGTGATGTTATTATGAATATGTTTCAAAAAAATTCATTATTCTATCTATCATATGAATGATTATGTCACCATGCGGGCGTACGCATGGCTTACCATCTCCACCCGGTGGTGTAATTTTTTATTCAACACAATGTAATTTGGAAGGATATAATGATGAGTAATATGTATATAAATAATTAATATAACATTATAATGTCTCTTTAAAATTAATATACCACCCAATTCCACATCTGCAATCATTAATGAAATGATATCGTCTCTTTTTTGTATGTACGGCTTACCGTCTCCCGGACCCGAGGAGATTCATCAGCACATTCACCATTAAAAGATGATTATAAAAATACATATTATTAATAATTATGTAATATATGACATAATAATTCGACTAAATAAATATATATGTACTTACATATATCTTTTTCACTTACTTAAATTCAATATGATATGAAAATGAAAACAACGTTTATGTGTACGTATGGCCTACCGTCTCCATAAATGGTGTTTTTCATATCATATATATATATAATATACATATTTATATTCTAAATATATAAGATATATAAATCATTTGTAATATTATGGAAGTATGTAAATCATGATCTAATTGATATGATCATGAATAACACGTGAAAACACGTACGATAAAGAAATCAATTATTACACGAAATGTTAATTTAACATGGAAATCATTATTAAATTGGTTGTATAAAGTCATAAATGAATCATGTATGATATAATAAATTTGAATTTGGTTTTGGTATAATTTAATAACATACTATAGTCATTATACAGGAGGTTAAACGTACCTTTCACCAAAGGATAATGCAATGTAAGGGTTAATTTCACAATCTCTTTATTGTCCGAGGATGTTTTTGATTAGGTATATATTATGACATATTTATTATCCATGTCCATGTCTAAAAAAATAGTTTTCAGTGGAATTATTTTTAAGGTACTATTTTACTAAAATGTCATTTTAAATGTTTTAACGATATATTCTTCAAATCCTTTCTCATTAATGTCCACGTTTTCAAATTGGTTTTAAGGATTTATTTATATTGAAATGAATGTTATAAAATGTTAATTCATTTATAAATTTTCAATGTGGAATGATACAATTTGATTCAAATCAATTTTTTAAATGACTTCCTTTATAAATTATGTGGCATTTAAATGATTTCATGAAAAAGGGATATTTCTCTCAAATATTTTTACTGATCATTTTCAACTATGTCAACATACATTACAAGATATTTTTCTTGATCGAGGTTGATTTATTATGATACAAATAATCGAAATTTTATTGATGTTTTTGTGGTATTTTTATCTATGGATGTGTTGTTTTTATACCAATCATGGTTTATGCATAAAATATTGTCATTTCATATTTTAGGTTTAATAAAAATGTTTATGTTATGTTCAAACCTTTTCACATAAAGAATGAATTGGACTTATTAAGTGATGGGGGAGCCCGACATAGCTCCTCGATGTATAGTTATGTCTCAAGTGAAAAACTAGTGACTTGGCACAAGGACTTGACAAAATCATATTTGTTGTCTCAGAACAAGGCCTTGACTATGTGGTTATGGAATCTGGGATTATGTATTCCATCAGTATGAAATTGGTTATAGATATTTCATGTGATTTTTTTACTAGTAGAATATCCTTAGGGAATATTTAAATGGAATTATTTTATTTAGCATTGACATGTTATGCTATGTTTTACCTTTAAAAGGTTCTTGTCTAGTTTTATATATTACCTTAAATGTTTATGCTTATTTATGAAATGTTTTCACTATATTGTTATCCTTACTAAGCATATTAGCTCACCCATTTCTTCTGTTTTATTTTCCAAGGATTCCAAGAAGTGTTTTATGATAGATAAGTAGAGTTATTCTAGAGGATTAGTGTAGTTTTCAAAAGATCATTTTTTGTGTGTTTTATTTTCTAAATTTTAATGTAACATTCATTTATGAAATCTATATTACAAGACTGATAAAATAATCATCTGTTCGGGACATGATTCCTGGTAATCATGCCAATGTGTTAAGATAATACACTGACTCTGGGATTCTGGGGTCAGGGTGTTATAGTTGGTATTAGAGGATGTTTAGAAACTTCCTTGAAAATATATTTAGATAAACTCTGATTTGATAAAATTACCCTAAGATAGACTTTGATGATTACAATAAAATAACGTCCTCTATTTTTGGTAATGTAGATATTTTGTGTATATTCCAGGAAATATTCCCTATCTGGATACGAGCAGGTAGAGGCAGCTCTGGCACAGATGTACCTAGGAGTGAAAAATCAGACAATGAATTTCCAGCTTCACTCGGGGTATCCTAGTACACAACAATGTGCCCTGACCCACTTTTGATAATGAAACACATGGGGGATATTCTTAGGATAATTCATATTTTCATTACAATAAATTATTAAGTAATTAGGATAAATACATCGTCAAACAATTATTTTATGATTATAGACTATATGCATAATCTTTTTGAAATTATATTAGGTATTTTACAAGTTTGGATTATGCATTATGATTCATAAACATACCTAGTGTATGCCATTGTTTAGAAATAGAACCTTTTATAAGGAATGAAAATTCCAACAATACGCATGATCGAACGATTAAGATGGATCATATCTTTCATTGTATTAATCCATTATTTAAAAGGGCAATAGTCTCCCACGTATTCTCAACATATGTAGAAATAGTATCACGTGTTAACAAGAAAAGTAAGAATTATGTCAGTCAAATGGGTTTGAAGGGAAGAAATTTAAGAAAAGGATGGAAGAGAGAGAAAAGGTTAAAGGGAAATTGGGAAAGAAGGATTTTCCCATATGTGATAACTAAGGAAAGAATCACCTTGGTAAATGATCGAAGGGAATATGAGTTTTTTATAAGTGTGTATAAAAAGGACACCAAGTACGTGATTGCAAGGATATAATAATGGTTCCAAATGTACAATGATTCATCTTCAACGAGTTGGGACACTACGCGAATCAATGTCCAATTCATCAGTGTATACCCCAAATGCTGATATTCGATAATCATCAAGTAATGATAATACCGATGATAAGGAGGAATGGTTAGAGTTCATATGTTTTTATTAATGTATTGTTTCATCTGAGTGTTTTATTAATGATGTACATGTTATAATCATTATTGTTTATATAAGGATTGTAATACATCACTATTTCATTAACGACATAAGATTGTGTGGAACCCAGAAAATTGAATCAATTATAGGTTAATTATTTGGATAATATATAGTTGAGATAATGATAAATAATAATATGGTTTTGATACCGAGGTAGTGAATTTGGAATAATATATGATTGATTTGGATACATTATATTTAATATTTTTGACAACCTTGAAACTGATTAATAATTTTTATATTCCATCATTGTTGGTGTTTACAAAAAATTTGGATAAAAGGAGTATATCTTGTATTCTATAAGGAATAAGGGATCATGAATGTAATATATAATGTTTTATCCTAATTCAGGGTGTTGTAGTGTTTTAAAAGAATACACGATGAATGCATTCACATGTTATTAAATGGAAAAAAGGATCTTCATTATTTTAACCTTCCTTATAAATTTTGGACTCTGATTTTGGAAAAAAAGTATATTGGATAAGTATAATGGTTGGAATTGATTAACTATGACATTAGATATTATTTTTATGGTTAAAAATTTTCTTGAGATTATTTTTGGATTGTCATAAAAAGGAAAACCCTAAGGTTGGGCGACAACTTGTCGCGTCTGGCAGGGCCATGAGACATGAACCTGCAACCTAACAGAGACAATGGTGCATCACCTACCACTGGCCTACATGATGTACAGGTTAGTATAATGTATTTTGTTTAAATTATATGACAAATGAATTATAAATTCATTATTTTTGGAACCCTATACGATTAGGATAAATAAAATATTTTTGAATTATATTATCTTTTGAGATGAAAGATTAGTTTTTGGTAGGAATTAGTTGAATGAAGAAACTCTACTTGTCTGGTATATTTTTTTATTATTATATTTATAAATTAATTCTTAAACATTATGTAAGGAATTTTAAAACAGAAATGTGTTATCCTAATACCTTATGTTTTTTTGAAGCGATGATATTTTAAATCATCATATATTGATGGATTTAAGACCCTCAATTTTACATTTTTTTTGTGATTGATGACCTCAGTCACTCCCTATAAATATTTAAATTTTACTCCAATTACGTGTCTCTAATTTCAAATAATGTTCTCCTAATCGGGATCATAATTTGGTGGTGACTTTTTCATTTTTCTTTCCCTCTTATTAAGATAAAATTTTATTAACCCAATTTTAGATGTGGGTTTTCCACAAAGGTTTTTTTTTCTATTTATAACAATTAATTATTGAATGAAATTTTAAAATTGTGAGGACGCAATTTATTGAAAGATGATATAATGTAACAACCCATGATTTCATAGTACGTTATCTCATTAAAGTAATTTAATAGCTTGTGCTACACAGAAAACTAGGTTCGAGAGCACCAAAACTTACCAAACTAGCTATTCAAAAAGTAGTTATGAATAGTATTAACTTCATTTTAAATCTAAAATAATCTATATATATTTAACACTCATATTATGTTTTTCTTGGACATATTATAAGAACAAATTCAATTATCCATATAAAGGAATTGTTTTTCAAAAAAGAAATTTTACTCCATACTAATGGTTAATTTTTAGAAAAGAAATATCTAAAACTTTTATATTAAATTTCAAAAACTAAACTTCTAATTTATAATTGGGGAATAAAAATTATCTTTGGATAAATTTTTGGTGTATTTCTGATAACTTTTATTTTTTGATGAATCGTGATAGGCACTAAATTTTAATTGAAATCAACTACTTTACTTAAAATATTTTATAGTGTTAAATTATACATTTGAATGGTTTTGAAGTATAATTAGATTATAATTTTATCATTTAATACAATGTAGGTATTTATAAGAAATATTACATTTAAATTTGACATAAAAGCGTGTTAATCGTTTGATAGTTTTTTATTTTTAAAAAAACCTGTTTATAGGTTTTGAAAAGATGAATTAATATTAAATTAATAAATTAAATTTCTTTTTTTTAATTTTAAAAAGAAACTCTATTTTAGAATTCAGAATATCAAAATTATCTTAGGGTGAATTTTTGGTATTTTTCTGAAAAAATTCAATTTTTTGGGGAATAGTGAAAAACACTGTGTTTTTTTTAAATAATCATTTTATTTAAATATTCATGTTATTTTATTTAAATTTATGTAATTTATTAATAGATAAATAATATCAATATTATTTTAATGTATTTAAGTTGAGTCACTTTATAATAACATTATATGTATAAAATTTTACTTAATTTTTTAACATCTTTTACCCATTTTATAGGCACATTGGTAAATTTGAATCAAACGTCATTTTACCAATTCTATGAGTTGAAATTAAAAAATACAAGATACACGGTTTACATCAGTAATTAAAATGTGATTCAATAAGATGAAAATAATTTTTTGTGGATAGACACGATTGACATTTATTTAAAACCGGTAAAACTAAATTGGTTAATTGAACGTAAAAATTATATGATAACTATCCCAATACATGTCTTAATTCTATAGGATAAGTGTAATTAAGAAAAAAACATTAGTAATAAATTATGATCTTCTAGGTCCAAATGGATTCGATTTGAACATTTATTATTATTTATTTAATGAATAGTTAAAAGTGATAAATTCATTGTTTATTAACTAAAACATTGTTAATATAGAGTCTTACATAATATATATTCTACTATAAGTATTAATTAAAAATATAAAATGATTTAATACATAATGGTATTTTATTTATAACTATTAGAGGTTAAATAATTGAATTTATTTACGACACAATGATGATGCAGTAATTACCTTCTTAAAGAAATATTAAAATAGTTTAGATTTTAAATATTTAAATAAATATCATTTAAAAGTTTTAATGTCATAAATTAATTTTATAGGTTAATATTACATGTTAGGGTTTATTAGATAAATTTTTTTCTATGTTTTATGTTTTTAATGACTTTTACAAAAACAAAATACCAAATACTGTCAAAATTGACATAAATTTGTTTAGAACAAATACTATATTATTGGATGATATAATATTTATAAAAATATAAGGATAATCTAAAAGGATTAAATAATATTATATATTAAATTAATGAAACAATTTTGGGTCTCTAAAGTGTTAATAGTAATTTTCTTGACCACACAGTTTAAGAATACAAGAAGACACGGTAAAAGTTAAATTATTTATCTAAGAGTTAAATCTAAAAGATAAGGTTATAATGGTAACCTAAACATGTAAAAAAATTATTGTTTGAGAAGATATCGACCCCTAAGCACCTAAGTCTAGATATAAATTCATTTGGACCCATTATACACCAAATATAATTGTTAAATAAATTAATATTTTAATCATATTCTAAAGTGACCCTCATCCCTCTTATAAAAGGGACCTTCCTCTTCAGTCAAAATCACACCTCAGAATCAATTTTTCTCAACCAAAACATACGAAAATATCCACTAAACATCAATAAGTTTATTCTAGAGTAATTACATTGATCAGAATGCTAGCCTATGTAGCACTTTTGATCAACTCAAAAGGAAACACCAGAATAAGAGGTAATAATTTCACCAACCTTTTTGAAGTTATTTTCTTAATCCACCTTCTCTTTATTTGTAATTTTCATACCAATATAATAAATTCAAAACCTTATTAATAATATGATGTTATTATTAATATGGTATACCCATATTAATTATTCCATACATCCAATGAATGATAATTTCACCATGTGTGCATAAGGACGGCTTACTGTCTCCACGTCGTGGTGTAATTTGTTATACAACTCTATGTTATTTGCATGGATATAATGATGAGTAATATGAATATTAATAATGAAAATAACATGATAATGTCTCCGTAAAATAAAAATACCATCCAATTCTACCAAACCTTTAAATCATTATAGAAGTGACATCATTGGTCAAGTGTATGTACGACAAACCGTCTCCACGACGCGATGAGATTCATTCCTACAATCACCATTCAATGATGATTATAAAAATATATATTATTTATAAGTATGTAATATATGAAATAATAATATTACTGAATATATATATATATATGTTTATGTATTTACTTACATATATCTTAGTCCCTTAGTTCCATTCAATACAATATGAAAACGGAAACATCGTTTATGCGTATGTACGGTCATCCATCTCCATAAATGATGTTTTACATTTCATAAATAAATCTACTATAAATATTTATAGTCAAAATATATATGGTAAATAAATCATGTATTATATTCTAAAAATATTTAAATCATGATCTAAATGATACGATAAAGAATAACAAGTTCAAACACGTATGATAAAGAAAGTGATTATTACCCGAAATGTCAATTAAACATAGAAATAATTATTAAATGGATAATATAAAGTCATATATGAATCATGTATGATATAATAAATATGAATATGGTTCTTTTATAATTTAATAATATACTATGGTCATTATATAGAAGGTTAAATGTACCATCAACCAAAGGAAAGAGCAAAGTAAGGGTTAATTTCCCAATCTCTTTATTATTGGAGGTTGTTTTTACATAAGTATCTTTTGGGACATACTTATTATCCATGTACATGTTTTATAAAAAAGTTTTTAAATGTATTATTTTTATGATAATTTTCTATTAAAACATTATTTTAAATGTTTTAATGATTTATTCTTGTAAACCATTTTCATTAATGCCCATGTTTTCAAAATGGTTTTAAGGATTTATATATATAGACATAAATGTTTTAAAATGATAATTCCGTTCAAAAGATTCAATGTGGTATGGGACACATTGATTCAAAACTATCTTTTAAATGAATTCCTTTATAAATTAGGTTAATTTTAAATGATTTCATGAAATTGGGATATTTATCACAATGTTTTTTACTGATCATTTTCAACTATGTCAACATAATTTATGGGATATTATTCATTATCGAGGTTGATTTATTATTATACAAAACATCCATATTGTATTGATGTTTTTGTGATATGTTTGACTGTTGATGTGTTATTTTTAAAACATTCTTGGTTCGTGGAAAATGTATTGAAATTTTTTATGATAGGTTTAATGGGAATGTTTATGTTATGTTTAAACCTTTTTATATGATGATTGAATTGGACTTAGTAAGTGATGGGTGGAGCCAAATATTTCTCCTCTATGCATTGGTAGGTCTCATGAGATAAACTAGTGTCTTGGCACAAGGACATGGAAAAATATTATTTGCAGTCCGGGCACAAGGCCTTGAATATGTGGTTATGAAGTCTAGAATTATGCATTCCATAATTATGAAATTGGATATAGATATTCCATGTGTTTATTCAACTAATAGATTATCCTTATGAATAATTAAATGAAATTATTTGATTTATCTTTTCCATATTATACTGAAGTTTATGTTTAAAATTCCTTTTGTTAGTTTTATACATTGCCTAAAATATTTATTCTTATTTATTAATGTTTTCTCTATTTTGTTATCCTTACTGAGCATCATAGCTCACCCCTTTCTTATTTATAATTTTCCCAGGATTATAAGAAGTGTTTTATGATTGATAAGTAGAGTTAAGAAATGGGATTAATGGTCTTCTCAAAAGATCATTTATGTTGTGTTTTATTTTCTACTGTTTAATGTATCATTCATATGTATAATCTATTTTCTAATACTGATAAATTGATTGGTCTTTCAAGACATGATTCCTTGTAATTGTGCCAGTGTTTTAAAAAATGCACCAACTTTGGGATTTTTTGGTTAGGGCGTTTCATAGGAAAATCCACTGTATAGGTGCAATGTGTTTTTATTGAGAAATATATGTTTTTTATCCAATTAAAATAAAATTCATTGAATTTAAAGTACCCAATATATTTTGGGTCAAACAATGTTAGAAAATGACTTTCTGTATATCTAAATTGATTTTAAACATATATTGTATGGTAATATATAAGAAAAATCAATAGAAACAAAAGGCATGTTGTAATCAAGAGATTGATTATTTATAAGATAATATTCATTAAAATATTGTCGTTACAAAAAATATTTAAATCATATAATGGATGATACCAATCCTATATAATAATTAACAAAAATATTCTTATATAACATAGGAATCATTGGATCTAAACCCAAAAAACGTTATCATTATTTGGTTTCATCATAACAACCAATTTATCATATTTTTCCCTTACATGAAAAAAGTAGATAAATTTTATTTTAAGCATATTAATTGATATTTTTATTAGAATTTTCCTTATAAAAATAATCAAGACATCATATATATTACCTTTATAGCCTGATGAATAATTTCTTATATCATTCTTAATAGAATCATTATCAATTTTAAATTTCTTACATTCCGTGATAAACTAATTAATTTTTTTAAAATATTTATACAATTAAATAAATCATAAAAAAATATTTGTATAATTTCATTTCCTTTATACCACTCATCAAAGATATTACCATAAATATTATAATAATATGTTGAATTAGAATCCTAAGTAACCACTTTTTTATTTTTCTCCATCAAACATAGCTGGTATGATTCATTCTTTCTTCTGGATTCATCACATAAATCAGGATCCGTTATAATACTCCATCTACAATGATAAGAACATTAAAAAAATTTATTTCATTTATCTCCCTTCATGAAATTTATTTGGGCATTAAATTATTATATTCACCTACACACAAAATTGAGAATATGTGAGAACTGGTCTATACAAAGTCTTCTTCATATATTTTATTGGTTTTTTGATAATTACATGGTCACTTAATGAGCCTTTTATTTCTATTCTCCAAGATTTAAATAAAATTATTATTATTATTTACTCTCTTTCACATTATTATGACATTATTTAGAGGAGTCAGAAAAAATATATACATGTGATTTTCAATAAATAACTTTCTTTATTGAAGTATATTTCTCAATAATATTCTTCAACTAATGTTATTTTTGAATAAATGATCAGATGGGTTCGTCATATTTTTATTGTTTTAAATTCATAAATTAGTCAATCACAACCTTTTTTACATGCCATTAATTTTGTAAGTCTCTTTAATATCATTCCAAAAGTATGGGGTTTTTCTCTTTTTTCAACGTTACATAACCCAATTCATAGTTCTTGTGAATCTATATGAAATTTTAAGGATTTATTAATCTAAAAACATCTTGAAATCATAGTAATCGGCTCAAAGAATTCAATGTTTCATTCAAATAATATTATCTGAGGAAAGGTGATTTATTTATAAATTCATCAAGGTTTAATGAGTTGGTTTATATGTACACACATGACTAAACACACTTTTTTAATTACACAATATAATATATTTACTACTTTTTAATTCAAAACAGACCAAATGGTATCACATCTTATAAGAATATCTGGGTAAAATTTTGGTACCTTGTATTTTCTCACCGAGATATTCAATTCCATGATTTATCTCAAATCCTTTTCTTGGTTTTTAGATTTCCCTTGGTATATGGGTGTTCTGGGTTGGATGTTTTGGTGTCACATGTGTTATTAATCTTTGAACATAGTCTTAGGTTTAATGATATGTATATGGATTCCTATTTTTTCAAAGGTATGGTATTAGGTTGTATTGTTTATGAGTTGGTTTTGTGACACTCCTAGTGGCTCCACTTTTGGGGTATGTTGTTGAGGTGGTTTGTACCCATGAGTTGATTGAGTTTTGGGGTGAAACGAGTGCTTAGTTTATGGAATTTATCTCAACTATCATTAGACTTTCCTCCCCCCTTGTTTTCCCCTTAGACCCACCCTGAAATTAAAGGATGAAAATTAAATTTTCGTTGGCCAGAATAGGACTCATAGTTTCGCTGCACAGTTTATTAAACCATGTACCTAAACCGTGCTAGGGTGTCCAGGTCATTAAAAACATTTATATTTCCTACTTTTCCCTTCCAAAATGAACCAAAATCATTTCCATTATTCCCTATTTCATTGCCTACAACCATGGACTGCATCCATGGTCTCCCACCCTCCCTTAGACCTGAACATTAAATGGATATTTGATGGGGGAAACATCCAAAACATGAAATTATGTCTTCATATCTATTATTTATCCTGATTCCTTAGTGATTCATTCACCCTTTTATGAGTTCAAAATTTTCTAGAAACTAGTTTTCATACCTACGGATCATCATCTTGTATTTTGGGTGAAATATTCTTATTTAAGGATTGATTTCAATTCGTTGAGGTGTGATGGTGGTGTTATTGATGCTTCGAACCAATATTATGGGGTTTTATATCCAAAGGTAAGTGATTCCATGTGTATTAATTTAATTATTATTTATTATGATTTATTTATTTATTTTTAATGTTCCTTATATATTGTGTATTGCGCGAAAACCATTTTTGATGGAGTTTGTTATGCAGTTAATTTGTTAGTATCATGTTTTCAATACATTTGGTGTTTTCCATGTGTAACTCTTGTGGTAATGTTTTTTTTTATTTTATAACATGTGAAAGTGATTTATTAAATATTTTTTGGACTACTAATTCTTCATTGGGAGGGTCTTCGTTTCCATTAGGGTTTAATTGAGGGTTTTTGAATGGGTTTTATGTGTAGATCCTTGTTATACTTCTTGAATGTGTTTATGAAATTGTGTTATTTTCATGTTTATTAATTTTTGTATTATATGAGGTAATTTTATGACACTTTATAATTGTCTAATAAAATTTTCAAGGTCTTCCAATTGGGTTTTTATGTGATTTTGGAGTGATTTTGGCCTAAAAAGAGGGTTTTGAAATAGGTTTTTTTGTGAAAAAAATAGACATACACCTTGGAATTATTTTGTGATAATTGTAAATGTTTTATTTGGATAAACAAAGTGGGAAATGGGTGTATATGTACTATTTTGGTTAGATTATTCAACTAATATGTGTTTTTTAAATATAATGTGTTGATTTAACATGTCAAAATTTTCTAAAATGTTTTCTAAACTTCTGAAATGTTTTATCAAATTAAAAGAGAGTTGAGAAACACAATTGGGGGATGTTTTGTGTGAGTTTTATTTAAAAAATTAAATTTTTTTGGATGAAAAAAGTATTATGTGATATGTGTGTGGGATGTTATGTGAGTTGGATTATCATGGAATGGTTTTATAAAATTTTTTATAGGGTTTTTTGAAGTGTTAATGAAATGTAAAAAGTGATGTGGTATATTTTGGTGTAAGTATGATAAAAACTATGCATTTGAATGAAAATGATTAATATGTGACTTATGTGGTATACATGTAGGATTTTTGGAGAATTTCCAATGTGGAAGTGGTATTTTCATGTGAAATTTATATTTTAAGGACTGTGGAACTTTTTTGAGCACGAGAGGGAAACCTGAGTATCTAGGTAGGTGGACGTGTACTAGTATGTTAGTGATCCAGTGGGGTTTGGCCCTAGTTTTACAAAGAATGAATGAAGATGAAAAAACTAACTAAACTATGACGATGATGATGTCGGCGGGCCAATAGATTATGTGTATGATCCCTACTACTTGGTCAGGTGGATGATAATGGATATGGGTATGGTTACTTTCACCGAGATATGAGGTAACTAGGACCCACCACGAGTTAGTGTCTAGGGGTTATTTCCTATTGTATGTTCTCATTAGACACTTTGTGATTACTATCGGTATATAGTATGGTTGGATTGAAAATTAATTATTGTTGGGAATATTTTTAAAAATGTAGATTCTTTAAATAATCACACTTGAAAACTGTTTCTATTTAAAGTTGCATCTTTTAAAAATTGTTGCTAGCATTCCATATTTGATAAAAAAATTCAATCTTTTAGTCTTTGAATGTTTATCACATGAAATCTCTTAGTTGTGTTATCATACTGGGCATTGGATCACACCCTACATACACCTATCGGTTTAAGTAGACTTGGTTATTTTTTTAGTAGGTTTGGGTACAATGTTTATGCAAATGGTTCGGGTTTTTAGCAGTATATCGTGATGCAGTGTGGTGGGTATGGATTGACGGTGGTGTGTCATTACATGTGGAGGTTCTTGGGCTGTCATTTTTGGTTTTGTACCTATTTTAATGTATTTTAGTGTTTTTCTAAACTATGTATTTTAGTTCTGATTTTTTTGTAAAAGATTCTTCGGTTTGAAAAACCCATATTTGGTTTATTGCATTTTTTGTTGTTGTATGTTTATAAACTCAAATAAATAATTTCCAACATTCATTTTATGATACATGGGCACTTGTTACATCCTTTGGGGATCAAGAACACCCTTTAGTCCTTGCCGTGGGCTGAATTTGGGGCCATTTTGGACGGCGACCAGATATTTTTCATGAAAAATTGGTATCATGTGATGTTTTCTCTCATTAGGTTATGTTATCTGGGGAGGAGTCGAGATAGTCTGGAGTTAAGATTATCAAGACATGATTTTTTAGTTTTGGGTAGTGTTCCTTTTTATCACACCTTATTATAGGATTTGAGTTTCTAGGTGAAGTTAGGGCTTATTTGAGTCCCTTGGTTTTCTTAGTATGATGATGATTATGGAAAATGAAAAGAGAGTTGTGTTAGTGGTCTCAATGATCTTGTAGGACCTGGATAACCATTTGGAGTTGGGGATATTTCCATAGAACAATATCTATGAAAATTAGGTGATTATTTTATGTCTACCAGCTTTATGTCAAAGTCACCCACTAAAACTAGTTTTCTCATTCAATGTCTTGTGTCCTTTAGTTTTGATGTCTCAGAAGTTCAATTTTAATGAAAAACTAACATGGTTTTACGAAGAGTAGTTGTTTTGTGAAAGTATTTTCTAATTAATATTAAATGGATCAATTTTTTGAATGGTTGAAGTTAATTTTAATAATATTTTTGAAATTGATAATGGTGTGTTCAAACCACTTTTTAAATCAGGGAGCTATTTTAAAGTCGGTTTTGAAAATAATGATCCCAATAGAGATTTATAAACTATTGAAAAGTGTTTTAATGAGATAAGGAATTTTGAAATTAATGTGTATGACTTGAATGTGAGTTCTTATTTGAATGGATTTTATTTCTTGAAGGTTTTATATGATACAAATTGGGATTTTGGTCTCACAGTTAGGCGTATTGAAGAAAAATATGTATTCATTGACCGTTTTGGTTTTGAAAAGTGGATAAAAATTTGATTTTACATTTGGTATATCCATGAGTAACCACATGCATATATTTACATGGGATGAATGATGGTTAATGTAATGAATAGATTATTGTCATGATGGAAATGGGGAGGGTTCCTGGTATGGCATATAAACATGCTTGTTTGAGTCCAATGGGATACCATTGGTGGGTACACTGACCGCTGAATCATTTATTTTCAAAGAGATGATTTTAAAGGAAAACATGATGTATTGAAAACTATTTTGGGATGGTGTGACTTAGGTTTCTTTGGAAATTCTATTTGTTCGGGATTTTTTTAGTCCAACAACCCTGTTGTTTACAGAGTGTTTTGGGTTTTTGTTTGGTCTATAAGTTTGGTTGAATGTCTCATTAGTGGTCTCTTCTGAGAAATGATTCAGGATGCATTTATGGTTGTTTATCTAATATGTTTGGATTTTTTTCTCGTATGTATTGACTAACGGACCAGGTTTTTTGGGTACTTCTGTTCTCTTGTTGGATAATGTACTCCCCCATTAAGTGTTAGCGCACAACAGAAGTGCAACCCGAATTGTTTCTTTATTGGAAGAACCTCTAGTTGATCAATATAAGGGATCTTTCATTCACGCTTTGTAGAATGAGTTTACACCTTTTATTTTCCATGTATTTTCTATCCTCTTTTATTGGGAGTTTTCTCGTGAAAAGTTGAAAGAGACCTTAGTTTTTTTAGTTACTTGAGTTGTCAAAGGTGACAGTAGTTCGGGGTTGATAGTGTGGATGGTGTCTAAGAGGGCCCCTGGGTCCTTCATAGTCTCTTCGACGTAGGGGTTTATGTTAAACAACCAGTCTAGGAAATATGATCATGAGAGGTTTTTTTGTCCATGTTCTAGAATTATGTGTTGTTTGGGGGCTTAGCATAAGGTCTATTTCCATGTTTTGATTCTACAAGTCAAAATGTTCATGTTTGATGACGCCTTGTGATGTCATGTACACTTTCGATTGAAAAGGTAAAGTTGTACAATCTTTTTCAAGTATTTTTTTTCATAATTGTTTCTCCATTAATGAAATCACAATATACTTTGTTGAGTGGATGGTTTTTATGTATATTGTTTTCTCTTTCTATTTCTCATCTGAAGAAACAAGGGGTGTTGTGTCTGAATCTTCTAAGCTGTTGTTTTAGAAAAATACCTGGTTTGGGTAATGTGAGTTTTGGAGTGTGTTATGACTTGGTGAAACCATAAGGAATTGAGGAGTAGTTTTTGGTAAGACCATAATAATATTATTCATTTAGGGGATTCCGAAGCCTAACTGTGAGGCAAAAGATGCTTCAATAATTCGAGCGCTAGCCATAGGTCCTGGAGAGAGGCTGACACGTAGTCAGGGGAAATCCTTGGGTCATTAAAATAGTTATTAGTGAAAGGTTTTAAATTTGGATAGATTAGTTTAGTGAATAGATTTTTCATGGTTAGTTGTAACCATTCCCCATAGAACCATCAAGTAGTAGACTGGTCAACAGGGTTAGTGCATAGTTTCCCAAACTGTGCAGACTAACCGTGCATCCATCCAAACTCGTTATGTTTTGGGGTCATTCTGTACTAGACCATATTGTTCAGTAAATATGGATTGATATTATGGTGGGAAGACCCAATATGAGTTTTATTTTTTGTTCTTTTGGAATGTTCTAATGGAAATATACACCTTGTGTCGGGGAGTCCATTCGGACCTCCCCATTTTAGATTCTTGGTTCTTTCTCAGGATAAATTCATGTTGCCTCATTTAGTTGCGAGCCCATTTGTGTATCCCAATACTAGTAAATCAGATTATTCCTTGATCTAGGCTTGGAGGTAGCTAGTCTCGTTTTGATATATATAACTACCAACATTTTCCTTGGGTAAACGTTGGGATTAGAGAGCGCCCAAAATATTAGTTAATGTAAGGTAAGTGTATCCTTGTTCAATGTTGTTTTTCATTTGGGTAATTTTCTTGAGACTTTTTTAGATAATGTTTGAAGAGCATTGTTTTGGGATAAAATCAAAATTTTCTGGATTGTTGAAGGATATAGTGGTGTATTATTTATTTTTTGAGAGTATTGCTTCCTTAATTGATCACTAGAGTTATGTTGGCCTTTAGGGGAGAAACTTGGAAAAGGATTAAATCTTAGTTTTTAAGTTGGTTATGGTATTTTTTTCCTTGTTGTGGATTTCCAAGGGTAGAAAGCTTCTTGGTGGTTATAATTGTCACACAAGGGTATTCAATTCCATTTTTTGTCTCAAATCTTCTTTTCGTTTTTAGGATTCACATGGTTTCCAGGTTTTCCCAGAATGCAGTTTTATTGTATCTTGTGTTCTTAATATATAACCATAGACTTGGAAGAATTTTATGGTACATGGCCTTCACTTTTTTCAAATAAATTGTATTAGGTTGTGGTGTTTTGGAGTTGTTTTTGTGACACTCCTAGTGGCTATATTTTACCGGTGAGTTTTTGAGTGGTTTGTACCCATGAGTTGGATATGTTTTGAGGTGAAAATAGCTATTTGTTTTGGGAACATTTCTACCATATACATGTACTATGCTTTCCATTGGTTTACCCACTTGTTCCACACAAAATTGGATGAAAAAAATCACAATTTGGGTGGCAAGAACATGCTACACAATTTGACCGCAGAGTTTACTAAACCATGCAGCCAAACCCTGCAAGGGTGTCGAGGTCGTTAGTTTTGTCATCAATTTCCACATTTACCATTATAGAATAAATCCAAATCCACCGCATTATTTGGAATTTTGTGCCCTATCTCCTTGAAAATCCTCTATGGAAATCCTCCATGGATTATCAACCTCCCTTGAACATCATCTATGATAAGAAATTTTATGGGGGAAACATCAAAATCATGAATGTATGCCTTCCTCTCTCTGATTTAATCCCTTTACATAGGGTTTATTTCACCCATTGAAGAGTTATAAAATGTCACGAAACTAGGGTTCATAAATAAGGTTTAACATATTGTCAATTAGGGAAAATCTTGTGTTTTTATGTTTGATTTCACTTCCTTGAGGTTTGACAGTGGTGTAGTTAAAGGGATCACACAAGCATTTGGGGGTTTTGACTCAAAATGTCCGGGATTCCATGTATAAGAATTTCCTGATCAATTATCATGCTTGATTTAATTATTCCGAATGATCCTTATGTGTTTTTCATTATTTGGATACCATTTTTATGGAGTTTGTTAAGAGATTAAATATATAGTTGCCTTTTTTCTTTAAATTTTGTGTTTTCCATGTGAAACTCTTGTGTTAATGATTGAGTTTGTTTTATAACATATGAAATAGATTTATTAAAGGTTTTTTGGACTGAAAATATGATTTTTAGGGTCTTGGTTAGCATTTGGGTTTAATATAAGATTTTTAATGGGTTTTATCTGTAAAACCATGTTATACTTCTTGAAATTGTTTATGGAATGTGTGCTTTTCATGTGTCTCTTTTGTGGTATTATTTAAGGTAATATTATGACACATGAGTGTTGTATAATAATATTTTCAATGGTATATAATTCATTTTGTGAGTGTTATTTTTGTGATTTTTCCCATGAAAGAGGGTTTAAAAATGGGTTTTTTTTGCAAGACAAAGTTATACCCCTTGTGATTATTTTGTAAAAATTGTAAATGTTTTATTTTGTTAAACAAAGTGGGAAAGGGGAGTATATATACTTTTTGAGTGAGTGTGCTCACCAAATATGGGTTTTTGTAAGGTAAAGTGGTGATTTAATATGTTTAAGAAAATTTTAATGCTTTATGAACATCTTTAATGTTTTATAAAATGACAAGAGTGGTGTGAAACTTGTTTGGGGGATGTTTTGTGTGACTGTGATGTGTAAAATGAATTTTGATGATTAAAGAAGTATTATATGACATGTCTGTGGGATGTTATATATGTTTTACTATCTTTTAAAGGTTTTATAAAATTGTTTAAAGGTTTTTTTAAGCGTGAATGTAATGAGAAAAGTGTTGTGGGCTATTTGGGTGTGAGTATGATTTCAAAATGCATTTGAATGAAAATGTTGAATATGTGACTTCTGTGGTATACATGTGGAGTTTTTGGTGAATGTGGGATGTGGAAGTGGTATTTTCGTGTGAAAATTATATTTCATGTATTGTTGATCCTATTTGAGTACAAGAGGGAAACCTAGGTATTATGTTTCTGGACTCGTACTGGTATGCTATTGATCCCATAGTGTTTTGCCCTAGTTTCACATAGCAAGATTGACGTAGACAACACTAACTAAAATATGGTGATGATGACGTTGGGGGACCACTATGTTATGTATATTATCCCTACTAGTGGCTCATGTGCATGACAACGAGTATGTGTATGGTTACATTCACCAAGATACGACGTACCAGGGACCCATAGTGAGGTAGTTCCTTGGGGGTTATTTCGTACTAATTGTGATCTTTAGATAAATTTTAATTAATATTGGCATACAGTATGGTTGGATGGAAATGTCAGAATCATTGGAATTTTTTTTAAAAGTTTTTATTCATTAATGTTTCCCACTTTAAAAATATTTTTTTTAAAGTTTCATAATTTAAAAATTGATACTAGCAATCCATATTTGTGAAAAAATTTGAGCTATTCATATTTGAATTTTTATGGAATAGATTCCCTTGTTGGAGGTATCCTACTAGGATTTGGTTAACACCCTACATAAACCATTGGGTGTATGTAGGCTTGGTTATTTTTTTGGAGGCTTGGGTACAAATTTTTGCCCAATTTTTTAGGTTTTTTGAGGACTATCATGATAATATGTTATGGAGATGGCTTGAGGGTGGGGACTCATAACATGTGGAGGTTATTGGGTTGTCCTTTTTGGTTGTGTTCCATTTTTATAGTCATTGAGAGTTGTATTAAACAACTTAATTCAGTTCAGAATTTTATTAATAAATGGTTTGGTTTTGAAAATCCATATTTGGTTTGTTGCATTTGGTTTTTGTGGTATGTTTATAAACATAGGTAAATCATTTCCAGTATTCATTTTATGATATTCGAGCACTTGTGTAAGCTCGTGGGTATCGGGAATTTCCTTCAAGCCTTGCCACATCCTGAGTTTGGTGCCAGTTTTGATGGATCCCAAATTCAGTTCATGACATGTATAGATCATAATGATCATCCAATGTTACATGCTTATCTACATGAGGTAAGACTCTATTCCAGATTTATAATAACGATATTCATTCCCAAAAAAGTGTTGTTGATTATGTGGATTCCATACATAATTTCCATGTATTCTCACCATCTTATTGATACTTTTCTTACACTCTGAGGTCTATGAATAAATTAGCATAATGAAATATTTAAAACAGAATCTATAAAAGGATTGGACAAATTATAAATTTACATATGATTGATAATACAATTTATGTTTTATAGGAATCCAAAAGGAGGTATAAAGGGGCGAATAGACCAATAAAAGTCAATAAAAAATATATTAATGATATTAATTATTTATAAAATATATTCAAAAGTGTTTTTTTAGAAAAGGACAGGTTCATGACCTATTTATTTATAATGCAAAAAAGGGACACATGGAATGGAATTGTGTAAATAAATATAAAATACCCTCATTTAAGAATATAATTAAGTCATATAACATTATACAGTATATTAAAATCTACATAGTCCATCTCCCATTCCAAATTATCTTTCAAAGAGCTAGACTATCTACCCTAAGACTTCCTCCAACCTATGACTTTCTCCACCAGCAGGAGGTGTCCACCTAGTTCCCATGGTGGGATTGGGATGAAATTAATTTCTCCACATCCATAAGAAATTAATAGTTATCAATTAAATGCATTCTTAATCACTCATTATTCCATTAACAACATCATTCTAATAAGATATATTTGGTGATGTCATGTAATACATTGTGTTTTTCAAATTTACTCTAATATTATTCAATGTTCATTGATAATTCAACTCCTCAATGATATGATTCCCCACAAGAGAAAGGTAAAAATATGTATTTCCATGTTGAGTATCAATACTCACCTATCCATGTGGCCATTTAATCAAGGGTTATCTATGTTCCATTGATGTCAGTTATTGCTCTAGCTCACCGCCAAATTGATCCTTATCAATGGTATTAAAATACACAGATATGTTCCCTTGTTAGGTTCCACCTTCATCAATAAAGGGAAAAAACACTCATAAAATGACATTGAGTCAATTGAATTCTAAAAATCAAGTTCATATAGTGGAACATTTCCCTCCATAGATTAAGTGTTCTTCTATTTCGAGAATACATTAGAGGCTCCCATTTATTTAACATTCAGAGGATCCCTATGGAGAATATAACACAAACCAATATTTCATACGTTAGTTGGAGAGTGTAGAGTCTCTCCAGCTTGACTGCATGCACTAGTGGCCTTTCTACTCTTATTCAATGATCTCATCTTTCTATAATGTTCTTTGTCCTCACTGGTAAATTAACCCCAAAATTAAAAATATTTTATTCATTCAAATTTTTATGTCCTATCTCCTTTCAATCAATATAGAAGTTAGGAAGACTCTTGTATAAAATTCTAATATTTAACTCATCATTATATGTACCCAAAATCACATGTTCTATTAGAGATATGTTGATATCTATGACAACTAACACCTAGGAAAAGTTCAGAAATTGAGAATATTTTATCTACATGTCCTTCTAAATGGGGATTCCAATTGAATAATAAATACCATAATGTATTGGAATATGCCAAAAATATAATTCAAACCATATATTTTTACCCAATCTCGAGAATAAGAATTTCATTATTTTAATGGTTGTTGAAACTGAAACACAATTATTGGATTTGGAGAAAACCAATTTTAATAGAAATGAATCCATGAACCCAATCCCATTTCTTATGTTCATTATTGGGAAAGAGTAAGTGAAAATAAAACAACCTTCTTGGAATGAATCCATGAACCCAATCCCATTTCTTATGTTCATTAACGAGTATCCATGGATGTGTATATTAAATAAGGGAAACCCTTCCAATGATGGAGTTCATGAAATAACCTACATTTTTTAAAATCATGTCTAACAGTCATAGATCTTGAAGTTGGATAATTTTTTTAGAATACCTCCACAATCTACTTCCGGAGTGTATATAAAATACATTTTATTGAAGGATCGCAAAAACTATTGTTACGATTTCATGTTAGTGACTATATGTTTTGGAATCTCTCTTTGTGGTGTTACTATCCCATGCATGTACCCTCACAATCTAGAGGAAACATATTGTAAATATGTTCTCATCCTTTATTGATGAATGGGATGGAAAATACACTGAACTCATGGAACCCTATTCACTCCTAGAATCACCATGGATGGAGCCACCCCTTACCTCAATACTCCCATACCCAGAATAGATGTTTTTTCTAATTGATGGATTTATTGAGTAGTGTAATAAAAGAAATAATTCAAGTGTGTTTTTAAATGATTTTTAGTTTCAATTTGACCTATTTTACTCTTATTCCTCTCAACATAGCGAGGGATACATTGTAGTTTACACTACCATCTTTTTTTTTCTAGTGAAAACATAAAGAAATCATACATGAATTTTTTAGTGTCTCAAAATCCCATAACAACAAATAAATTAGATACCAACTGTCCCAACTTGAACAGTTTTTAATTTTGAATCTGGAAGTCACAACCTAAATATAGTGAATGATTTTGTATAAAAAAAACTTCTAAATAGAAAGTGATATAATGTGAGATATGGGAAGAGGAATTAAAGAAACATGAAATCAAGAAGAAAATTATAGATAAACAATAGAATAATAGGTAATAATTTCATGTTATAGGATCAAGTTGACTCATAAAGATAGTAAAATATGAATATGATTTTCTATCCCTTGAGATATCCTCCAGCAATAGGGAGAAATAATATAATCAAATTAGGAGATTCAAAATTAATAATAATATATTAAATATACCAGATAAAGTTTTAATATATTTAATATCAACTGAAATTAATTTATAAGTAATATAATTGAAGAAATATACATGAAGTAATAGATTTTTTTTTGAATTTCATGTTGTAAGTTTCAAGTTTATAAATAATTCACTTTTTGAATTTAATAAAATAATTAAAATCCTGAAAAACAATTCATATAAGTTATGCATAATTAAAATTATTTTATAAACTCATTAGTAAAATTTAAATAAATTTTATAAACATGAAATTAATTGATATATAAAAGAATGTTTAAAATATATAAAAATTTTAGATTTTAGAAGAACCTTTATAATTTCACTCAACCACGTATAAAATTTCAATATGGTATTTTCACATGAAGTCACTTTTCTAAACATAGGATATTCATTATAATTGTTTCGCATTATTGATTCGTATAGCTGAAACCAATTTAAATGATTCTAATAATATAAATAAATTAATCTGATTTGATGTAGGCGAATTGTATATGTACTCACATTTTTGAAATCTTTATAAATATTTACATTTATAATTTAAGTCCTAAATCATACATAATAATTTGAAGATTCACATTTTTTTCGTGATGAATTATATTTTGAAAATTTAATTATATTTCCAAATAATAAATAATCACCTTAATTGGATCTATATAGAACAAGTCACGATTAAATGATAGATAAAATTTTATTGAAAAACTTCAAAAATAAAACTGAAAAAATATAATTAATTATTTCATAATTTAAGAAAAGTTAAATATTAGTTCAAAAGATTATTTGTTCTACTAAAATATAGAAAATAATTTTACCTATCAAAAAAAGGGAATCACTCAATTTTGACTTCTATAGCTCAATATCCAGTCAGTATAAATTGAGAAACAAATTATGAAATATCATCTATGTAGATTTATACATAACTATATAAATTAGAAATTGGATAGATTTATTATGAATTTTAAACATATATAATGCAAATAAATGATATCTTTATACTAAAAACATGTCTAAATGATATTTTAGCATCCCAAATTACTTATTTATCCTAGAATCACTATATAAAACTTGTATAACTTGTTCTAACCATTCAAAACATGAAATAGAATGATACATTTATTAAATAAATATTATGATATGCTCCCTATTAAGAATAAGAAAATTAATAAATAACTAAAATTATTAAGAGTCCTTGGTTTGGTTTTCATATCTCGTTCAAAAAATATATATACGAGAAGCGTAGACATAGTTCAAATCAAAATAAATATAATCGGATAGATCCATTTCCAATTTGGTGGACCAATCATCCATAATCCAATTTTTATGGTTTTAACCAATCAGAAGAACACGCTCTATCAACAAATGACCCAAGGAGAGCATCTTCCAAACTAAAATGATTGAAAATGATAAAAAACTAAGAAAATATCCCCATAAATTACTTAATAAGAGTTACTATGTGATGGGTATACAGATAAATATCAACTGGATTTATGAAAACGTGGTCCCTGCTTTAATAGAGTTGTTTTAACCCTAGATGTCCATTTTTATATCCACATTAAATATCCAGTTTCATTACAGTAATGTGTTTGATTTTTTTTCTTAATTATAAGGAAAATCCTATAAGTACATCACCTGAGAAATTATGTATAAAATATTCCACAACATCAACAATACCACCTTGGACCTCACTCATATAATTAAAAATTCTGAGGCCACTAACCTTGATTTGAGATGAAAATTTTCTCCATCTTCAATAAATAATTAAAAAATCATAAACTTTCTTCTCATGTTCATACAATATTATTCATAAAAAGAGACATCTACATGATGAATCAACCAACAATCCACTATTATCATATCAACTATAATGTATTTCACTTATAAGAGACCAATATATACTCTATAAATCTATGACCCATGCCAAGAAGTGTTACTACTAAGTTAACTCCTCATCCGTGAGATTTGGAAAATTAATTAAATGAATAAAAATATCCTCTTGGAATTGATATGAAAAGGATTTATTTTAGGTTCTTTATAAATCGACAAATGTTTTCATACTTTTATGTTTCCATCCTTTTAAAATCTATGTCCACAAAAACAATATTTATACTTAATGATTAAATTTCATGAAAAATTATTGATAATTTTAATTGATAAATATTTCTAATAACTAAAAAACATTTCCAAAATACTCATTATTTTATTGGTAAATTGATGTAACACGTTGAAAATTTTATTTCATGGAAAAGATATAAGGATAGAAGAAAAACTTCACTAGAATAATCATGATGGATAAAGGGAAGAATCTAGGAAAATAAATATTCATGATAGGAATATTAAATTCATGGTGTGACTATAATTACATTCTCACACTTGGATATATTCAGGAGAAATAATTATACTGACCATTTAAAATATTCCACACAACGACAGTCCATATCACACCATGAAACCAAGTCAACAACAGTTTTAAAATTATATTTTTCAGAATAATCGGAGGATATCTGGTTAACTGGATTAAGGATATCTAGATACAACCATGAAATATTTGATGGTTATATTTTTTATCATTAATTTCAAACTAATAGGGACTAATTTCATATATTCAAATGGGTTTTCCACTACTATCAGGGGATTAGAATCATTGTTATAGAACTACAATATAAGAGTATTTAAATTACGAAGTGTCATCTACTACCCTACCAGATTATTTTTCTTATTTTTACTAATCCTCATGTCTATAATGCATGGTTCACTTATATTTTGATAGGTTATGTAATTAATAGAGGGTTGTGCATGTTTATTTTTATTAAATTTATTTTTTACTAGTATGTTACTTCATTGATTTATGATATTTCAATCCTTCTAATTTTTTAAGACCGTTGAACATATGAATATGGAAGTATAATTAAACACATCAATTTATTATCATAAATTATGCACAAACATTACAAAATTCAGGAATATTATGTTTGAATAATTTATCAATAAAATTAAATCATTAATAAACCTATGTAATTGAACAAATGAAAATTGCGATAGTTATGATAATGAAGCGATACCAAGACCAAGTATATTCCTTATCATTCATAAAATAAAAATGATTAAAAAAATCTATTTCACATTTCAAAAGAAAAAAATAATAAAATATTAAACATGTAATATCTTCTTACATTGGTATTTTAGGACAATTTATACTCTTACTCTCAATCACACATCACACACTAAATTTTTCATAATTATACTAATTCTTTCTCTTGGGTTTGATATTGAGGCATAATTTTTACTAAAGACATTACTTTAGTAATGGATTCAATGATTTATTTTATAAATTTATATATTTCCTTATCCTCATTGGAATTAATGTAACATATAAATATTTTAAAATAAAAAAATTATACTCTGTATCTAATATAACACACGATGCCGAATATAAAAAACCCATGGAATAATATTATTTCAAATAAAATTATTATATATGAGACATTAGATTGGTGTCTAGGAAGAAATGAATATAAAATATGAAATGTATGGTCATTTTATGTTTATAAACAAAAAAAATAAAAATAAAAGCTTCTTAGAAAACTATTTGTTTTCTAAAAGTCGGTTCAATTTTGCACTGCATACATAATATAAAAGTTTTCTTTACCAATTTTGGATAATTTAATTCATCAAATTTACTTTATATTTCAAATTATGTTATTTTCATTTTATTATTTTTTCTGAAAGAATAATTTTTTAAAAAATATTTAAAACTATTGAATTTTAAATGAAAATTTCATCCATATTTAATTTATTTATAAAATTAAATTATATTTATAATTATTTTAAAATTATTATTGGAAAAATTATATAACTATTAATATAATAAAATTTATTTAATTAATATTCATGTTTTCAATTGATTTAAAAACATTTAGAATATTGAACATTATCTCATTGGAAACCACCTTTCTCGTCACATCTGTAGGGATTAATATTAAATTTAATTCATCTAATTCAATGAATTTAATTTGTTAAAATTGATTCCATATTTTAAATAATAATTATATATATTTTATTTTATTTTTTACTAAATTTGAAAACATTTCTGGATAATGAAGTTAGAAAATATCTTTTACAATTGCCAAGTTGAAAACTCGTTTACGTAGGGGTGATGATATACTTCAAAAGGTTAAATGACCCAAAAACATTTCTTAATATTATTGGATATGTGTTTTTTACCATATCGATAAAATTAATCAATATTCAAAACTTTAATTATAATATCCTTTGAAAATGACATATATAACTTATTATGTAATGAAAGAGACAACAAAAAGAACATTCATTACTCTTAACATATTTAAAGAATTTTAAATGTGAAAAGAGAAACCTATATTATGTTTTAAAAAATTATAAAGATAAATTTATTTTTATTACGGAAATATATTCTGTTGTTTGTAGAGATAAAATAAATAACATTAATTCTTATGTACCATTAATTCCATAGTTATATAATTACAACTAAAAATAAAAAAATGATATAAAGAATGTTAAAAATAATAAAACTTGATCGAATTATTTTTTTCGATGAATTTTTTGATTAATATTACATGTATGGAATAATTTAATTTATTATATTCAAATTAGGTTTCCTTATTCAATTTATTAATTTCAATGTAATAGAATTGTGTCAAAATTTCTTCTAATGACATTTAATATTAAATAATATTTTATTAAATGATTTAAAATCGATAAAAAAATATCATCTTCCATTGTATTGGTATATGTTTAAATATATAAATAATGGTCCATTTATGGTCTAATTCCCATTTTATAAAAATTATAGTATCCCAAATATAACAAAATCGTAGTTACCATGTTAAAAGTTAAGCTGGGGGGTTTTCTATTTTCATGCACTTTCCATATAACTAATTTTACATAGAAAAAATAATATTTTTATCTCATAATTTTTATTTCATATTTTTAAATAGTAGTTAAAAGTTATATAACACTCTCAAATTATTTATGGTCTTAAAAAAAATTACATAAATTAGATGACATTTTACTGTAGTAAAAAAACAAAAATTTTAAATGTAAAGAAACATAGTGGTTAAAGAATGAATTATTTAAAAAAGTATTTTATTGTGTAGTGGTCGTGAGTATACACTGTATCGTACCTGATATAAATTACTAATAAATTTTTTGTCCACATTATCAGATATGGTCCTCCCATTATTGAAAACATTTCGGTATTTATAAAAATGAAACTCATCCTTAATTATAAAAGGGAACCCACTCCCCACTCTTATTCACGAATTAAAAACAGTTTTGGTCGGCCAATACCTGCCTAAGTTACTCACCAACCACACTAAACTCATACTAGAATTACTATTTTGGACATAAATAATACTTTGTATGAATTTAGTGAAAACCCATGGAGGTTTTCCAAAGAAGACGTAAGGTTCCTATACGAGTGTTTTTAATTATTTTCCCTTCACCCACATAAATTAATATTAAACTATGATGATATAATAAAATTATAATACTCTATATAATTATATGTTTTCATGTTAATATAATAACCTAACATTATATCTACTTCTAGAAATTGGGTTACGAAATCATCATCTGTATGTACAATAGTCTATCATCTGGTGAACCGATGACATTTGGTTTTATATTACAAGCTCTCACAATTGGGTACGATGATGGATATAAATAATATATTAATATATATATATATATATTGGTTATATAATTATACCTAGGTTTTTATTATATCTTATATTACTTTATTAAATTCTACTCTATATGGGATAAGATATCGGCTCTAGTCTGTAAGACAACCTACCTCCTCACGAAGTGATATGATTCCTCTTTCACCAAGGCTGTATAGAGAATATAATTAGGGAAAAGTAAATATATATATATATTTTATATACGTGAAATAATTATTAAATTCATGCCATATTTTTCATTATGAAAATATAATATATAATTCTCTATCATACATTTAAAAATTATTTCATCGTTCGTGTACATGTGTACTATCGCCTTTACGTAGTGACGTGAAATTCATTTCGTCACCATAGAACATGGATGATATATAGAAGTTTATTTAATTAAATTATATGAAATATATATGGTATTATGGTAATTTTATTAGTAAGAAATATTACATTCCTTTTTTCCATGACAATCATTGGAAATTGGAAAGGTAACCCATGCGTACATATAACCAACCATCTAAATCATCACAACATACATCATTTGTCATAACCATAGATCAAGATTGGTTTTAAAGGTTAAATTTATTTATAAATATGATAATTATTTAATGATTATTATAATATAGATTTGGGAACTATATAATATGTTCAATAAATGGATCTCACATGAAGAAAGACGCATGTAAAATTAAGGCAATTAAAACCTACAACAATGAAAATAATGAATGGCTATTAACATAATGGTGACAAGATATTATAAAACATTTTATATGGAATTATAAGTATTAGTATTGTCATATTATAATTTAATAACATTTTTATAACCATTATACATGAGGATAAATTACATTGAACCAAAATGAATTTTGATGTATGGGACTTCGTTTAAATTACATTTAATTGATAAATATATTGATGTTTTATGGATATCCTCTTTTATGAGGTGTACATAAAACTCCTATGACATGTAATGATGTGAATGTATTTATGTTTACATTATTTATTATATTTTCTATTTCTATTATATCATAGGGCTTATGATTCATATATTTCAATATTGATAATGGACACTTCTTTAAAATATTAATTATTAATTATTTCGATTCAACTATATCTATTCAATATAAATATTTTTGTATGAAATTATGAAGATATTTATTTATACATAAATTATTCATACTGAATAATTTATGCCTACTTTTAACAATATTTTCATTTTTTTTCAAAAGGAATCTTTCTACATATCATATACATAATGTTTTGCAAAACAATAAAAGGGATGTTTTATTCTTATCATATATATTGACAAAAAACATTCCACCACTATGATCATTAAAACATTTCAATAATACATTTAATGATATCATTTTTATTCACGGAAATTACCTCTTTCCATTTTTTAGGTATTTTGGAATTGAAATAGGGTTTTTAAAAGAAAATGGTATTTATATCTAAAAGTGATTTTCCTATGGGTTTATAAGAGTTTTCCAAAGGGTTATATGAAGAAATGGTTGAATCATAATATTTTTTATTCATGATATTGTATATTATTATTATATGATATGGGTGAGCCCAATACAACTTATACAAAGGTTTGATCCCTTTTAAGATCTTGTTACATGTCGATAGAGCTCATTCAATGGGTTAATCCCCACAAAAACTTACAAAAAATGGACAATTATGATATATAATATAGGAATATAAATCCCTACTTATAGATCTGAAATTATATGTGTAATTATTTTTTTCTATATAGAATTATTTTTAATATCATCTATATCGTTATTTAATTTTTTAGGTGTTTCATAAGGGTTATTTTTGTATTCAATGAAGATGATGTTTACATATAATAAGACTATTTATATATGATTTTCATCGGTCAATAATGTCATAGTTTTTCAATATTGATATCACATGGTACATTCTTATTGAGTCAAATGGATCAATGATTTTAAATCATTTTTGAATTTTTCATAATTTATTATTCATGGATATTTGGGTATAGGTTTTTTAGGATTATTACATATACTCTGATTATGTCGTAATAACCCTATGAAATTCTAATGCTCATTTATGAAATTAAATTATTAATGATTATGTATAATATTATAGAAACTTGAGATCACTGATATTGTGTTCCCCTTTCACTATTTTATCAAGAAATTATCTTTAATGATTTATGTCTGTAAGGGTTTCATACAGATGATTATGATGCCTTAATGTGAAATAAGAAAATATGTTTCATGTGGGAGTAATTCAAATTTAAATACGTGGGTATTATTTATAAAAGAGTTTTTTAATTATCTAATACAAATCCAATAAATGAAATTTTATAATTTCAGTGATCCAATATTTCCTTATTATGTTTAATGATTTGGATGGAGAAAATTGGGTTTCCTTAATTGGTATTATGGCTAGAAATGTAATGTTAATGAATTCATCCCTAGATCTAGGAGTGCACGTTCTGGTCTGTTATTGGTGGTATCAAAGGAATGGTGTAGATAACATTATAGATTAAGATATTTTTATGTGAGGATATATAATGAGTTATAGATACACTCATAGGCATATAAAATTATTAATAATAATAATATCAATATCTTATACACATTTTTTTGGATTTATGTGATAAAATAATAAAAATATTAATGACACATTAATATGACTTTTATTATAATGAATTATATGTAGTGATTTGGAATAATGTAACATATGAATTTAAATTTTCTGTAATAATATTTAATTAACAGAAAACCATCAGGTGTCATATGATATAGGATATATTGTTAATTATTGGAAAACATGGTTTATCTTATAAAAAACCATTGGATTGAAAAAGGATTTGGTGACTCGGTTGTTAATGTAGTTTAAAAAAAGATCTCAATAATTTGGAATAGAAATATGAAACATTTGGGATAAAATATGTGGATAAATAAATCATTAATGTTTAGGATATTTAAGGTTGATTCTTCTTAAACTGTGGTTATTACTTTTAAATTTTTGAGGTTAATGGGTTATTTATTCATATGATGATTCGATAATTTTGGTAAAAATATAACATTGTGATTAACATTTTGTTTTTGGATTATAATTTCATATATATATAATATATTGTTTATACATTTTATGGTAATGTGGCTTTAAAAATTTTATATTACTGCATCCCACATGATTTTTTTGAATTCACGTATCTTAGAGAAAATGATAAGATTATAGTTGAATTTGACTAAAGGATGAAATTCAAATTGTCTCATAATAATATTTATTATAGTCCTAGTATTGATGGAAAATTAATTCTTAAACATTTGTTACTGGATCATGAAACAAAATATTATCCTATTATTATTATCTTAGTTGAAATCAATGTAATTTTTCACACATTTTTTGTTTATTATTTAGTGGTTATTAAATTTCACTTCATAATTAATATTGTAGTGATTGATGATACTTTTCATTATATACCCTTATATTGGCTTTATGTTTTTATTTCATTTCCATGACTTCAAATCAAAAATATGTTATCATATATAGAAACCTAGTATTTGTTTTTTTATATAAACTTTGTATATATTTTTCTATATTATTGAAATATTGTTTTCTTATGCCTTTTTACAAAGTGGGTTTCAAAAAATGGTTATTTCATAATTCCCCACCATTTATTATTAGGTTAATTTTAAATTTCATGTATTAAATTTATTAAATGGGGACATATGTAACACCCATGTATGTTAACAAAATAATATTATGTTCGATAACAAACACAACACCCAATGAAGAACATAAACAAACACTGAAATTATGCTATTTAAAATTTTATCATTATATACATTAAATTAAATTAGATGGTTGGAATAGTACTAAGTAAAAAAGATTATGTTTTTCTATTTCTTTTAAAGAAAATTAGAGTCATTAAAAATAATAAAACATTTATTTTCTGAAAAAAAAATTTATTTCTTAAAAGACGGTTTAGACATTCATTGAATAAATTACATCAAATTACATTTACCACATTTATAAAATTTATTTTATAAAATGAGAAAAAAATTAAATTATAATATCTAAATTATCTAATATTTATATTTTGGTATATTTATGAAATGTATCATTATTTATTAATAGTAACAATTAAAAAACGTGAATTGAAAAAGAATTTTCAATTAAAATATTTATAAAGTAAAATTATATTTTCATTTTATATAAATATAAAATTTGTTCTTTTATATATCAATATTTTAAATCTTGGTCATTTTAATTATTTTCTAATTGATATTTAATATAAATAAATTTAAACATTTCAACATTTTCTCTTTGAAACCCAATTTTCATGTCACGTCAACATGAATAATTTTAAATTTAATTTTGAAATTTATATAGATTTAATGTGATAATATGGTTTCCATGTTATAAACATAAATAATATATATTATCTAATATGGTCATCTAAATTTGTCGACCATAAAGAATAGTGTAATAAGTAAAAATCATTTACCATGGTTAATGTGAAAATGTGTTTACTTTAGTGTTCAACTAAAATTAAATGTTTTGAAATGATCCAAAGAGTTTAATTAATAATATTGGATCTGTTTTTTTCTAAATTGGAAATCTATTTCTATAAACTATTGAAATTTATCTCCACCCTATATTAAAAATGACCACTATAATATTTTATGAAAGGAAAATAAAAAAATGAACCTTACTTCATATTCATATATATAAATCATTAGGATATGGGCAAAGAATGCAAATAATTAGTTATAAATAATTATTTTATTAATTATATTATTTTTCTTCCTTTTAATTTATTTTAAAAAAATTTAGAGATGAGGTAATTAACTTAATTTATTTTTTGACGTTGATTGTGTAATTATTTATTGAAAATGAACGTTAATGAAATGATATTTAATATGATAAAAGTAATATAATTTGAAATAATTATTATTTTCCATGTGTTTTTTGGTATGAATAACATGTAATGTATGTTTTTATTGGTTATATTCATATATCATTGACATATTGTTGTTATTATAATCAATGTACAAGAATATAGTCATGTTTTATTGGATAAATATTTTATAAGAAACAATACTTTATTAATTGATTTAAAATTCATAAAAATCAAATCCCCTACCATGTTAATGGTATAAGGATATATATGTAAATAGAATTCTTTTAATGGAACTATGGTCCATTTATAATAATTATATTTACCCCTAAATAAAAATTACAATGCTTCTGTAGAAAATGATAGAATAATGTTTTGCACCTTTCATGCTCATGTGTTTTAAATAATTTTCCAAAAAATTGATTTTTATTTTTAAATATGGGTTTAATATTTTTATCAAATGGGATAAAATAATATAAAAAGTATTTTTATTATTTATGGGATTATATTATACAATACCTAGATAGAAAATGTAGTTACCATAGTAAAAAAACTCGGTTGGTTAAAGTATAAAAACATAATGGTTAAATAACCATAGGTTTAAAACATTTTTTTCTCTAAGGTGGAGGTGTTTATCTACTAGATAATCTAAAATCTCTATATTTAACAGTTTTATACCTACATGTGGTTAGAGTGACCTCCCATTATAGAGTAATTTTTTGTATTTACAAAAATGTCACTCCCCTCAATTATAAGAGGGAACTCACTCCCCTCTCTTATTCACACTTTCAAATCCTTTTGGATCAAAAAATATATACCAGAATAATTTTAAAACATAATTATACTATTAATATAACCCTTATTTTAAAGCATAATTAGAAACTTGGATAATGTTACTACAATCTACTGGAGGTTTCCCGAATAAATGGTAACATTATTCATTGAGAGTTTTTAATTTATTTCATCCTACAATCCATTATGTTCCGTTTTAACCATAATGATATAATATCATTTGTATCATGAATATAATAATATTTTCTTTATGTTATGTTGATGACCTACAACTATCTCCACATCCATATAAGTGGTTATGAAATCATAATTTACATGTATGGAGAACTACGGCCTCTTGAAATGATGCCTTTCGTTTTTACATTATTACCTCTCAGGGTTGGGTATAATGATAGATGTAATGTATATATATGATATTTAGAATATAATTATAGCTTTAATGTCATTATATCTTTTAAATATTATTCATTTAAATTTTTTAGGTGTTACGATGAAGTCGCTCCATTGTTTGTTAAACTACGACAGCGTGATGTGCTATGATTCATTTTCTCTAATTATTTACAATTAATGTAATAATGATATTTTTAATAAATATATGATATATATATGTAATGGTAATTAAATTAATGAAAAATTTTCCCTTCTAAAGGGATAATAAATATTATTCTTTCTTACACTGAATGATGACAACATCATTCGTATACGTGTTAACTGTCATCTTCATAAAGAAATGTTGTTATCTTCTCCTCCCCACACAAAGTGTAAATATTATATAAGTATAAATAATAAAATAATATTATAGATATCATCTTAATATTATTATATAACGATAAAATATTACTTATCGGTTTCCCATGATAATCACTATAAAATGGAAATGTTGCCCATTATTATGTATTTTCTACCATCTCCATTCTCATAACATGATTTATTTTTTATAATGATCATTAATGATTATTTTTTAAAGAAAAATTTAATTATAAATTTGAAATTATTTCTTGATTATTATTCAAGAGATTATGATACAATATAATATTCGAATATACCAGATCATTCATGACATAGCTCACATGAGAAAACAAGGAAATTAAAATTCAAAACAATGAAAATATTGAATAATTATAAATGTAAGTGTGTAAAAGGATCATATGTGATATTATAAATATTAATATATATATTTTATAAGTTAATATATTTTTTTAACTATGATAAAATATTTAAAATCAAGTTAAAAAATGAAGTGGAAGGTAAAAGACATCATCTAAATTTCTTTTTATTGAGGAGTATTTTGATTTTATACACATATAATATTTTACAAACTGTATTTACTAACCCATTTAAATGTTATATCATGAATCTATTTATTATAATAATATTTATAGTTTTGTATAATTTTATTATATCAGGGGAAATTTGATTCAAATATATTTAATTTGATTATTGTCTTTTTATAAAAAAAATTATTTAATGTTTTCCCTCCAATGAGTTCTCCTCCCACCCCATGTTTTTACATTATTTTATTAAAATTATATTATTGAAATAAAATATTTACAATGAAATATTTATATTTAATTTTTATTTTATATTCAATGTTTTTCAAAGGAAATATTTTGATGTGTTTTAGAAACAAAAATTTGACAAAAGTTAAATAAAATATTCAATTCATTACATACATACATATGATGACATTTCTATAATTGTGATATTTTTTTGACCTATATATTCCATTGAAATATTTCCTTTTTCCTTAAATAAAAAACTTATTAACTTTTTAATGATATTTTGAAATAGCATATCGATTTAAAAAAGAAAATGGTTTTCTATCCAAAAGTGTTTTTCACATGGTTTCAATAGTATTATTCAAAGATTATTATGATGAAAATTTAATATAATTCAATGTTTTAGTCATGAATTGGTAATAAAAAATTATTTGAAATTTTTGTGATTTATATAGCTTAATAGAAGGGTTTATACCCCTTATAGAAAGCATCTGAGCCTGATAAAGCTTATGCTGAGTGTTGAAAAAATTTATTTCTCATGAAAAATAGGAGAACATGGAATATATTATATGAATAGTTGATCCCAATTATAGCTCATTTAGAATGGGTGATTCTGATATAAATTAAACGAAGTTTGATTCCCATAATACCTCTCAAATGGATTTGTAGTTGATTTTTTTTTCGTAGAATTATATTTGATGTTGACTGTATGGTAAATATATTAGTTGAAAATATCTTATCTTAGGATACCAACATAGTTTATCTATGCATTCCCTGGGTTTATAATTTTGTGTTTAGTTAACATTAATACCACAAGGATAATGTTTTTTCTTTCTTTTACACTTTCTTTTTTTAATCCCATTTTCATAGTTTCATGATTGATGATTGAGGTATTAATAGGTTTGAGTTTTTATTATTATTTACTTATTCACTCTGATTATGTATTCATGACATTATGTAATATGTATGCTCAATGATGACTTCAATATTTAATGATATTTTTAACCTTACTGGTCATTTTATATCACTCTTCTCATGGTTCCTTTTCTACAGGTTATGAAAACATTATGTTGAATTTATTATTTCTAGAAGGGTTTTATATGGATGATGGTGATGATATGATGAGAAGTAATAAAGGATGTGTTACGTGTTTAAATGGTCATTTAAAGACATTATAATTTATTATGTAAGTTTTTTTCATAATTCTGTAAAACTGTAAACCCAAACGGACCTTGAAAATGTAAGTTATCCAATATTTCATTTTGATGTTTTACGTTTTTATGGGGAAAATTGGGTCCACCTCACCCCTATCATGTATCTGAGTTTAATGTTTATAATTTCATCACTTGAAATATGGTTGAAGGTTCTTGTGTATAATAAATAAAAAAATCCTCTGAGTGTTAAAATTTTGGGATTCATTTTTCAGTATAGTGAAAAAGTATATTTATTATTTTTATGCATCTTCTATTTAATTTTTTTGTCTAATTTTTAATCTTAAAACGGGTGGGTTCATGTTTTGAATTTAGGGATTAAATTTTTATGATTAAGATTTTTCAAATGAGAAAATGATATGTCAATCATAAAATATGACTATGATTTATAATTAAGGATATGGACGTGAAAGAAGGATGTATCTCTGACCATGGAAGAGGGTGAAAAAAACCAAATTCTTGGAGTTTTTACAACTATATACCAAACTAAATGAATTCCCACATATTATTAAATACAATCAAACGTGGGGAAAAAACCGATAATTATGGTACCCACTATTGAATAATACCTCATTGTTTTCAACAAAAAAAATATATATGATCTCAAAATACTATACAGGTTTCCAAGATACCAGATGAGTATCCAAACACACATTTGGAGAGTTTTATACAACTTCATTGTAACACCTAATCTTAAATTTAGAGGTAAATATTGTATCTTAGACTTTGTTTACAAATGTATTATTTAATGTGCCTGAATCATTGATTTTATTCAAAACATAAAACATAGTGTTTGAGATTTTTCCAAAAAAAATCAATTTGAATTCTTCATATCTCTTTTTTTGTATGAATTTTTGATCTTTTTTGAAAAGGATGGTTTTTAATTTAGAATTATAGTTTTTATAAAAATTGAAATTTTTATGATTATACTATTTTATAAAAATCGACAATAAGTATTGAAACCATATCACATAATTAGAAATAAATTTAATTAACAAGAATTTAAATTTTACAATCTTCTATTAACATAAAAACCCCAAAGAAAATGTTTTTTGGAACTAATTAAACAATAATTTTAATTTAAAAATTGTTATTCTAATTTCTCATTGAAAAATTATTTGAATGGGGTATTTGGTTTTTCAATTACATTTGATCCGCAATAAATTTATAAATTTTTCAGTAAATAAATCTTTCTCATTAAAATTATTAACCAAACTAATTTACCTTATATATAAATTTAAATCATTAAATTGTTATTTATCGAAAACTATTTCTATGAGATTAGGCATATTTAATAGAAAATTAACTATTAAAACATTTATAAATTATATTTGATAAATTTAATTTCAAATATGAAATTATAATTTTCAAATAATGTAATACTATTAATAATATTCTTTTTCTTAAAAAAATTATTACCATTTGAATTTAATTACTAGGGTAATAGTATAAGGGGCTAGTTAAGTTAAACCTAGTGTGAAGTAATTGAAACATTAAAATAACACAGCATGGATTGAATGGTTGAGATTTGGATCAACATATAGATGTGTTCCAAAGACGTTTTTGAATTTTTTAACCATTATCCCTTGGATAGGGCCATGTCAGTTTGAAAAAATTTTAAGGTGTTCCCAAAACTTCCATTCCCATCACCTATAAAAAGTGAATATCTTAACCACTTCAAGACACTCATATCCTTATTATTTTTTATTATGAATCTTCTATTTAGTATCCATAAAATTCTCTCCCATTACCACAATCACTTTTTCACTCTCATTTAGCCTAATCTCTTTATATTTATGGAGACATCCAATGACAAATCATGTTTGAAAATTGATTATTATTAACTCCTTAGATTTTTTTAAATTATATTTTTTAAAATTTATTAAAGTAGAACTAATATAAGTATATTATTATAATTTATATACTATAATATTATTATATTAACTGATTTATTAGTAATTATTCACATAACCTATCTATTATGAAAATAAAAATGGTTGTTTGTGAGTTTTGTAGACTACCGCCTCCACAACGTCACATGTTTATTTTTCATTCATAACCATACGAGGATGGATATATGGATATTATTGATCGGAAAAAATAATCCATTATGATATAAATAAATTTACTTTGTGAAACAGTTATGAATCTATTAGTTATATGACAATAATAAAACCATATTTAGTTTAATCATTTATAATTATAATATTAAGAGGATAATATTTCATTACAATTGTGTAATGATTTCATAACCACTTATAATTCAAATATTTTGGAATATTTAGATAATAAAATAATAAATAATAATATATAAGAAAACTAAAAACATTTTTTAATTTAATTTAAATAAAACATGTCATTGTCATCCAATAATAAAGGTATGTTCATGTTTCGGTCAATTTAACCTCCTACTTGATAAATACTATTCAATTATGTCATGAATGATAGAATGATCTAATTTAAATGTATAATAGGATATATATTTAAAAATATATATTTTTGGGTTCTTTTATATTATATAAACATTGAATTCAGCAATTATCGAAACACACTCTATTTATGAAAAGTCACCAAATCATATTTATTATTGTATTTATCATTTAGGATAAATTCTAAAACAATCATGAATGGAATTTTAATCATTATAAAATATAAAAAATTATACCCAAATATAACTTTAAATACCTGTAAATTGTTTTCATTTTGAATAATAATAAATATGATCATCATTATTGTGCAGCTAGTACAAAAGAAGAAAACTATAAACAGTGATAGGAAAATTCTTGAATTCATGTAGAAAATGACTATTTATAAAAAGTATGAATGAAAATGGATATGATTAAGATTATTAATTTAGTTATTATTACTTATATATTTGTGATACATCATTAAAATGAACATTTGAAAAATTAGGAAAATATTTAAGGGTTTTCCCACCTCCAATTCCGCTCATTGAGTCATAATTTTTATTACGCACATAATTTCTTATTTATTGTGCATATATTACCTATTTCAGAATTTATATCCTAAATTTAAATAATTTAATGTTTTTTAAGATTTTATTTAATATCCTCTCCTAACATGCTATTTATTAATTTCTATAAAATACATAAGTGGTGTTTTCCGTCTCATTTTTCAATATTTGTAAGAGAGGTTATAATCACCACCAATTTTTTGTTGATAATACATTTCATGGAATAATTTTTTCCAGGTTAATCTTGAAATTTAAGGTTTTTAAAAGTATATATATTTATACCTATATCATTTTATTTATATTAAATTGATATATTTTACATGGTGGAAATATCAAGTTCAGTTTTTGTATAGTAAATGTTTGTTTAATATCCTATAAAATATATCTTTGAATGGATACTGGAATTTTGATGTTTTGTAGGAACATATAAACCTGGGTATAATCATATATAAAATGGTTGTTTCAAAATTGACTTAATCATCACCTATATGCTCGATTAGTGGGCCTAAGACTACTAACATGGATGGAAATTTCTGGTTAATATGCATTGTAATATTTACATGGTCTTAATAAACCATGATGGTGGATTTTTGTCACCATTACAATGGTGTCCATAAAAATGAAATATATTAATATTATATATATATATATACTAGTACATTTTATGTTCTATCTCACTTATAATAATTTGATTGGGTCACATAATGACAAATTGATGATACCCCACAAATTCTATGTTTATAATGGGATAGTCTCATAAACCACCACCTAATTATATTGAATGATGAATTATTTGATATCTATGTTTATCATTGTTTAGATATTAAAATGTTTTTTAGTAAGGTTTTCCATTTTGGTTTTTAAAAAAGGTCATTATGAATCTAATGATGAATGTATTGAGACTTATCAAGTGATATGGTGGTGCCTGAAAATATATTTCCCATTAATTTTTTGACTTGTCTCAATATAAAAAAATGGTTGGGTTTTTGTATATGAATATTATTATAATGAGATAATTTATTTATTTTTCTCCCAAATAAAATTAAATAATCTTTTAACAAGGCCTTGAAAGTCTTTTTTCACTATCCAACATTAAGAATTCTATATGTATGAGATAAATTATAGTTGTTCTCCATTGTTTAATTAATGTTCTTGGATATAAATGCCATTTTTTTGTTTATTATGACTTAATTCTGTTTTTTATTCTTTCCACGTAATATTTTCTATGTATAAGTTATTAATGAATCCATGTATATTACTTCATACCGATAATCTATGCTAGCCCTTATTTTTCCCCTTTCTCTAGAAAAGAAAGAGAATAAAAATTTGTAATTTTAAAGAAAATAATGGATTAGATTATAATTTAATTAAAATATGTTCATAATGTATCTTATTTTTTTAAATTTTAATTTATGTATATATATGATCTTACATTAAGGCTATGCTATTGAATCATTTAGGGGGTGCTTTACCTTTTAATAATTTTTTAATATTAAAATGGAATCTGGGATTTTGGATTCAAGGATGATATAGTTATAATCAATGTTTGTTTATTTGGGACAATAGAGTCTTGATTTAGATGAACCAAGTAAGATATCCTAGATACAATGATAACCACATGATATTTTTTGGGAACCCTACAAGTAATATATTTGAAATTTTGTTTTAAAATTCAATACAATGAGATAATTATGGGAACGATATAATAAAAATATGTTGACAAATTTTAGGATTAAGAACTATGTCAATATGCATAGGTAGTTTATGGTTATTCCCTATGAATATGTTAATGATGTTGGTGTGGAGAAAAATATGTTCTTATGCATATTATGGAAGTTGTCCATACTTATAGAAATAATCTCAACCAAATAGGCCCACATGTTGATCCACAACATGGTTTAACTACGTTAAAACCCATAATGTTATACTGACCACCAACATTAAGTGGGACTACTAATGATTTAGTATTTGTACAAAGGATCAAATCCCAAGAGATGATTTTTAATTATTTGGGATATAGGGAAAATAAAAAATTCATTAGTAAAATATATAATTTGATGAGATATATAGAACAATGGGGGTCTCTAACTCAAAAAACTAAAGTAGAAGATAATGGTTGATTTATTGATAAAGAATATATCTTATGAATATTGTATGTACCCCTTCCATAATAATTCAAGAATATTATTCCAATAATAGTTTCATGGCCATAAACAAAATCATGAATGTGAGTTTACCATTGTAATCATTTAGGGTGCAAGGCTAATACATGAATCACCTTATGGAATTTGAATCATAGAGTTGGTCAAGCTAAATAAATTGTTTCATAAGTTGTTTGATAACTGATTTATCTACCATAGCAATTCACCATGTGTTTTTCATTTATTATTCAATAGAATTAAGGATGGGTCTATTATATTTTTCATCTACCATATGGATATAAATTCGATTATTAATTAAAATAAGTTATTTTCAATGTATTGATTGTTTATTTTTCAATTATATGGATCCCAAAACATTTCAAATATCAATACCCACTCTTTATATCACCATATCAATGTTTAGTAGGTTGATATAATGAATAAAAAATTTAAAATTATGTATGGACATTATGAGCTACAATAATTCCTTTTGGATTGAATAACAAACCTTATATATTTATGGATCTGAATAAAAGAACATTTAAAGATTATCATGATAACACTTCAGTGGTATTAATTTATGATATATTCATTTAATATATGATCTATTAAAGGCATGGATTTAATCAAAACAATTACAATAAATAACATATAAAAAATTACATGGGAAGTATAAAAAGTTTTAAATCTGTATAAATGATGATTTTTTTCTTGGCCATATTGTCTACAATGATAGAATATTATGTTTAAAATTAAATATACATTTAGTTTAGAAATTTCCTTCACTTAAACACATATACATGATCTAGAGCATCTTAGGCTTAAAATATCTCTCGAGATGGGTTTTATAATATTTATCAAGATCGGACAACCCATTATCAATTATAACATGCAATAGGGTTACATTCACATGGTTAATGGAAATTTTAGACTATTTTAAGAGATAAATATGATACATATTAACGAAGCTCTCTCAAATATACCATCATGAGTGGAAAGATTTATTATTCATGACAGTTTATTAAATAAAGGAATTGGGGCTTTCCTTATGAACAATGGTATATTGATTGTCTACTCATCATGTAAATAACAAATAAATTTAAAAAATTATCCAAATCATGACCATGAGATAAAAGATATAATCTTTTGACAAAAAATATGGAGAAAATACCTCTATGGAGAAATATTAAAGGTATATACATACCATGAGATGCTGAAATATATATTCGCATATAAGGATATCATCCTAATGAATAGAAGATAACTAGAACTACACATGTACTATGGCAGTCATCATATACATCGGGTTGATCTTCACCTTCTCTATTGTCACTCACGCTAACTATATACCCATAGTGATGTCTCCACATGGATAGTCCTACAAAGTGGTAACCTAAAGGGTCACATGTAAAAATTCTTAAATGGTGTTATACCAATGGTGGAATGGTAACTATTTTTTTACGCAAACTCCACTAGTTGTAGGTAATCCTATGGTATAAATATTTCACGTCCCATCCCATAGGGGCCCATGTTGTGACTCCACAATACCGCCTCTAATAGTCAATGGGATGGAGACTAGCATTAAAATGAAATATCCCTGACATGGGAGGAATTAACCTATTTAATTGTACACTAGCACGCATTTCAAAGCCTATAAAATGCTACAATTTAAAAAAAAAAGCTTTCTTTCATGCATATATCTAACCCCATGACCAAAGTTTGATAGGAAGAAAAAGAATTCAAACTGGCCCAAATACAAGCCCACCATAATGAGTTTGAAAATTCAAGTCCAACCTAATTGTATAAACTAAGACTAGAATTAGAAAGATAGAGAAACAAACATTGGTCAGTTTAGTCTCACTAATCACTATCTAGTTCTGGCCTTCCAAGGACTCTATCAAAAGATTGATTGTCTACAAGAGATACAACATGTGCGATAAATGACCATGCTAGGGTGAATATAAACACACTCAATAAGACTCCCTGAAAATAGAATCCATACAAAACAATAAAGAATATTCATATATACATTTTTATATTTCCACATCAGATAAAACAATAATATCTCTGTATACCCAAAAAATAAACACAGTTTATAGGTAAATCCAAAGAATATTATACCAACCTGTGATTCTGGATCAATGATTCAACAAATCACTCATATGGTGATAACACACTCTTAATTCTGATAACACTCCTGATGTTTATCCAATAGGTACGGATCAATGGGTCTCTTCCTAAGAAGAACATGCTTATTGTCTGAAGAGAATATGATAAAAAAAATGAGGATCACCACCGAGGCCCTATGGTGATACCAAAAACTCATTTTGGATTCACGTACTATGTATAGGATCGATGACCACATAGTGTTGTTTATGAAAATTCCAAGAACTCCACCAAGGGAATGAAGATGAATAGATGATATCTATCTAGGCCTCTCAGAGTGATTCAAAAAACTTTCTCTAAGAAGTTATACTGATGGAATCATAATACAAGGGGTATGAGACAATTCCATATTAACCATTAGGGAATGGATAAAGAGAACATAACATAAATAATCATATCCATGATAAAAAGTACAAGGGATCCATTCCATGTATAAAAGATTACATAGATTATAGTAGGGGTTAGACACAGTTCACCAGACCTTGGGTCATACCCATGTAAATAGCCAACATCAAAATTCCATGTCCATGTAGTATTACACAGCTTGATGTATAACCATGTAGACTACTCATTATCTTGTAAATGAATTAGCATGTTTAATTCTCCTCATGTGCTAATATACATCTTATCTTATGTACTCAGTCCATCTTGTGTCTGTGTTGGTGAGTACCGTCCATGTAGGAAGTCTATGTACACCACCCTGTGTCCATGCAATTTCTATAGTACAATAAGAGGTCACCTAGGATAGCCAACATGTTTAGTGAATTGGGTCACAAACTTTGTTACATTTAACTTCTTATTGAAACTCTAGCAACTACTTGGGATTCCCCACATGGCATGTAGATCTAGATTGCATGCCGTGTTGTTCTGGTTTTTTTAGATCTCGATGTTCTCAAGTGGGGGATCTAGGGCCTCCATCATAAGATTTGATGAATGTTTCAACTCTATATCAAATATAAAAATACTTCCAAGCCTCATTGTCATCAAACTACTCTTTCCATCATCATATCCTCTTAGAAGATGGATCAAATCTATGTTCTTAATTGTGCACAAAAAAATGTAAAATCATGTATCCAACATCATTTGAATCACTCTGTCTCCATCATTTCAGGTATATCGCATCATAATGATCTGAGATCTATGAGTAGGAATTTATGTTCCAATAAATCGGTGCATAATGATCGATTTATGTGGATTTTTTTAGTCATGGGTCAGACCAAGAAATTTTGTGATGATTTCAGAACCTGGGAGAATGGCCCAATACTATAAAGGATAAATGGACCTTGAACAACGTTAGTGTGGATATTGGTTCATTTACAATATAAATACAATAGAAATATATTAAACCTAAAGTATATTCTCCCATAATAGCTTTGGAAATAATCCCATCCTCCAAGATGATCAAAACACATATCAATCAATGTTATGATTGATTTGTGTTCATTATAAAAATCATGAACATGTATTAATCAAATAAAAACACATTCCCTATAAAGGATTAGATCAATTGATGTTGAATAACAAATCAAGAGTGTAGTAATGGGAGATATACTTCTACATATATCTTAAACGATCAGTAATCCATGATCTTTTCATCCTTCGCCTAAGAGAATTATCAAATTCTTCATCAAAGGGTTCTCCAATGTTTCTTGGGTTTTGTGTATAACCCCAAAATATATAAATAATAGTTATTTAATTATTATCCAATCGATGCATCATTAATTAGAAATAATTTTTTTTAGATTATTCATTTATGAACGCATTATTTTTTATAAAAATGAACCACGCCGACTAATTGTATGTCACACCTAGGGTAAAAATCACAACATGAACTCAATAGTTTACTCAATTTTTATAATACAGATTCCCTTTTATATGTGGTTCAACTTTTCTTGGGAAACTTTGAAAATTTACTATTTAATATTATTAAAAAATTTGAAAAAGTTATTCAGATAGCATCAGGTCTCAGAGCCACACACATTCATAGAGAATAGTCATAAAAATTAATCTATATAATTTCCAAAATTAATACATATAAAATATGATATATTAAAACTCTTTCATGATTCGTTCCATAGGGGACCATTTCTGGACTCCCAAATCACATATCTGATGGGCCAGTGTCTTATGACTAGCACTGAGAAGGAATATAACTAACATGGGAGGACTAAGACTAAGTGCATATACACACGTGCAGTTATACATGCCTATAAAATGCTGAATTGTAGAATAAAATGTAAAACAATCATGCATACATCTAATCCTATAACCAGGGTAACTCGTAAAATAAGAGAAAGTAAACATGGCCAAATATAATCCCACCAAAAAAAATCTCAAAACAGAGCTCCAATCTGAATATAACTATTGATTCTTCATTTAGAAAGCTACAAGAACACTCCTCATCCTATCTTGTCTCACTATGAACAATTATTTATTATTCCAACTTGTAATCTATCAAAATGATGATCATCTGCACATGAAATGAGATATATGAGAAACACCTATACAGAGGTGATTATTGAAATACTCATTCAGACACCATGAAACCAAAAATCTTAAAAAAATGTATAAATTAGTCATTATTACAAAGTTATATTTCTAAAAAACTTATAACAATAATAACTATAAATACTAAAAAGAGAAACAAATTCAATAGGTAAGTCCCACCCATAGTGTACCAGCCTAGTGTTCTAGCTCGCAGATTTTACAAAGCCCTCATCTAGGAAAACAGACTCCTGAGTCCAATAGCACAGATGATGTCTATCCGAGAGGTACTACTCATGTGGTCGCCCCATGAGAAGAACACACTAATATTCCAAAGAGAATATGATACATAGATGAGTATACCTTCCAAATCCATGGTGTGGAACCAACATCTTAATATTGATTGAAAATATCAGAAGAGTATCAACACCCACATAGTGTAGGTCATTAATATACCATGAACTCCATATAGATTATAAAGATTAATACAGGATCTCACACCGGGACTCTCAGAGAGATTACATCAAATACATCAAAGAATTATTTCTAAAGGGACAATAGGAATTTGAGTTAGAGATGATTCTATACCAACCATTTGGTAAAGAATAATGGGAACATACACCAATTAGTATTGTCCTATATAAAAATAAAAAGTTATCCATGTCATGTATAAAAGGGTACATGACATGTAGTAGTGGTCACATGATGTGTAACTTGACCCCATTTACAGTTCATGTAAGAATCTTGTGTCATGTAGTTGTGTTTTTGTAGTACAACATGATGTTTATGCCTCACATGTTTTATACCCATGTTTTATTACATTGAATATCCCCTGTACATTTTCTCTTATACCAGTACATGGCTTAGACCATGACATTGGTTGATCCCATTTCTATTTAGGGGATTACACACTGTGTATATAGTCTATGAAATCCACCCCATGTCTATTCACTTTCTTGAAGTACATTTTGACTTCCTCAAAATGGACGAAATAATGTGTGATAGGAATCACATGATGTGTAATATTTAACTTCCTCTAAAACCCCTATCCACTGCTCAAGGGGCCACATATGGTTTGTATGCCTGATTTAAAAGTTGTGTTGTTTGTGATTTTTTATGAATTCCATATCCTCTTCCACATAAAATCAAAAGCCTCCACCCTTAAATATGGATATTTTTTCACATTGAGATTATATATTGAAACTAATTCATTCCTTCTCATCTTGAAAAAACTCAATCTATTGTCAGATCTTCTAAGAAAATTTATCAAATCATCATTTCTAGTAGTGTGCTGAATAACACATAATAACAGGAAAGCAAGTATCAACCACCATCTGAATAACTCATTCTCAATCATTTCATCTCATTCATGTTGTTACAATGCCATATCTAAAAGTTTTTATCATTTCAAAATAAAAATGGTGTGAAATGATCGATTGATCATGATTTTTTGAGTCACGGGTGAAACAGAGAATAATCGCAATGAATCAAGAAATAAGGGATAAAAGAACAATATTTTATAGGAGGAAATAACCTCAATCAATGATCTTGTAAATATTGATTCTATTACATTAGAAGAAATTTAAATTAATCTAATCAAAAAATATATACTCAATAAAACACAAAAAATAATCCCATACTACTAGACGATCGAACACCATATCAATTAGTTTTTTGATTGATTCCCATTAATTTTAGAACTCATGAACATGAAAAAATGATATAAAAAACAATATCTAACTCAATTGGGATTGTTCACTAATGATGAATAAATATGTGTCCATTTTTTAGTGTGAGACATCAAATATAATGATCATTGATCCCTGATCCATGATCTCGTCATCGTTCTCCTGAGAGAATTTTCCAACAGTATGTCCAAAGGTTCTCTAATGTCTCCAGGTTTATAAGGATAAACATGGAATTATAGAATAATTCTTTTTTAAATAACTAACCAGTCACTACATAATGAAATTAAAACAAAATAATTAAATTATTTTATTTTATTCATCTCTTCATTCTTGGTTACCTTTCTACAAATGATCGACACTGACAAGTATTATACCCTACATATGGAAAAACCACCATTCCTAACTCAACAGTTCCCCCAAATATATTATTTGGGAACCCATTATGATTTTATTCAAATTTTTTCATGACACCCATATACATGCGATATTCAATATGTTTAATATATTTCAGACATTTATTTTCAGAATACTGGGCCCCATAATCACACCCTTTCTCAGTTTCAGGTCTTTAATAAAAATTATATAATATCCAAAAATAATAATTTCAAAATATGAGACATTAAATCATCCACTCATTGTGGTATTAGGTCCTTCAAATTAAAAAATATGTTCCAATCCAAATTATGGGGGTACTATATACAATTATAATCCCCCTCTCCCATGTGCCTTCTTTCAGATTCATATGCTACCACCAGACACACACAAAAATAATTGATCACCCATGAATGATCTTCCACTTTTGTTGTTCAATCCCCACTAGTTAATCATTAAAGGCCAATTCATCTTAAATATCCATTCCTCCCAAGTTGATAATGTGCAATGGGTTATGTCCAGACATCCTTCGATGCGACACGTAAATGATGTCTTGTACCCAGTCTAAATAGGGATCTAGAGAAAAGTGTTATGCCACCTCCCTATCTCTAAATAGTATCCGGGATGTTCTAATGAAACTCATAGATAGATTTTTTCCCCAGACAAACCTCCATAATCCTTGATTATGTGAAACCTATTGAAACACATGGTCTCCTTCCATGAAATATAAAGGCTTTTTACGCTTACCATCAAAAGACATCTTACAGGTCTGTGTAGTCTTCACTCACTTTTGGAGGATCTATTCCTTCTCTATTTTACCTAACACAAACTTCAATCCAATGAGTTATCACAGGCATGGTTCAATCCAGCAATGTCGTGACCTACAGGTTTGCCTATAAAAATACTCAAATGGTGCCATATCGATGGTGGGATGGTGGCTATTGTCTTATACACACTCCACTAGTTTTAGGTGATCATCCATCTATTGAAAAATTCAAACATGCAATATCACAATATATCCTCTATAACATCAATGGTATGCTCGGTTTGGTCATCAATTAGTGGGTGAAATTATTTATCAAGCATAACAGGGTCCCAAAAGCCTCATGTAATCTTGTGTAATACTAGGAAATAAAGAACAAATCATGAACAAAGACAATTATTTATAGAAATCATTGGTTTCAGACTATATCATACATATAGATGCATCCCAATCTATGTACTAAACTCTTATCTAGTATTGAAATGATGTGGGAGGACATAGTGAGTGAGTCTAAGATCACCTATATAGATTCACGCCCCCTATACATCTATGGTAATCACATTATAGAGTTGATAGTTATCCCATACCACTTCCACTCTAGAACCTCAAGCAGTTGAGTTAAAAAAACAGGGACATGATACATAGCCTTTAATTGATGACAAGTAAGACATCAAGAGACTAACTCTATTACTCCTTTATTCATCACTAGCCACCAAAAATGATTTCATATGTCTTGGTACAACATTGATATATTGGGAAATACTACTAAAAGTTATGTATTATACTCTCATAAAAACTACTCTTGTAATGTCACATGTATCATAGTGAATCCTTTGAAAATAATAAAATAGTTCCCACATTTATGAAATCAATTAGGATCATGACCTGTGGATATCTGAGTACGTTGGGTAACACATTCAGTATCCCAAAGATGTGTTTTACTAACTCATTTCAAGAGAATAGGGGTAAAAATCATTTACGGGAGGTAAAATGCCCCATATTGATACAAAATGATTAACAACAATAAGTATAACCGTTATGATGACTAATTCCACAATAATGAACATGATCTCCTAATAAGAGAATATTATACCATTTTACCCCTTCTTAGATTGAAGACACTTTTGGAGTCATATTCCAAGAATTACTCTAGCCATAACATTTATCTCAATTTAAGATCATTATTACAAAAGATATTTTAACACTCCAACACCAGTTACCCAGAATCGGTGCAATATTACATAACATTGTCATGATACCAGGAATCATGTATTGAATGACCGATCAGTTTAGTATCCTTGGAAGTACTAGATGCATACATAAGTTTTACATTACATCATGAAATTAAATAAAATTGTCTCCTTTGAACAATCTTATATCCCTTAGCCTATTTCTGCAAGATAATCACAATATACCTCCTTGTGTCCTGGGAAAAATAAAACATAACAAAGGGGGGAGATCAGATGCTCATTAAGGATAACAATATTACAGAAACTATGTTAAATAATAATAAACATTTAAGGTAATGTATAATACTAGAACACAAGGCTTTTAAACATAAACATTAGCTTAACATGGAAAGGATAAATCAAATAATTATATTTAATTATTCACATAGATATTATACTAGTCGATGAATAACATTTTATATCAATATACATTTTCATAATGATGGAATACATAATTCTAGACATCATAACCACATAGTCAAGGCCTCATGCCAATACTACAAATAAGAATTTGTCAATTCCTTGTGTCGAGACACTAGTTTCTCTCATGAGACCTTATGATTCATAGAGGAGGTATAGAAGTCTCCACCCCTCTCATATTAAGTCCAATTCATTCATCATATGAAAAGGATGAAACAAAATCTAAACACTTGTATTAAAACTAGCATACGAAATGTCAATATTTTAACCACAAAACCACAAATAGAATAAAAATAGAACATCCCCAGTCAAACATAACTCCATAAATAAAATATTGATGATTGTGTTATAATAAATCATCCTAAATAAAGAATAAAATACACTGAATTGTATTTAAATAAATAAAATATCCATTAAAACTATTTGAGAAAAATATCTCATTTTCTAGAAAACATTTAAATGTCACAATATTTATCAAAGTAGTTTTTAAAAGATATTTTTTAATAGAAGTGTCCCATAACAAATTGAAACGTTTAAATGAAATTTTGATTTCAAAACATTCATTTCCATGTAAGTAAATACCTAAAAACATTTTTAAAACATGGACATTCCTGACAAATATTCATAAGAATAAATATTTGAAACATTTAAAACAATATTTTATTGAAAGAGATCATAACCAAATAAGAGATACTTGAATAAAAGTAATTGAGGAATATCATTAATCAAAACATTATAATATTATGAGAATAATGTTATTAATGAAATAATATTTCAATGTACATAATATACACCATATAAAAGCAAATTGGTGTATAACGACAAAGTGGTCTCAAAGAAATCTAAATTGAGATGAAATTCTCTATAAAGACCATTTCTGTAGATTAAAAATAAATTAATGAAAAAATTATGTGTGAAAAATATAAATAAATTAAATATAATTTTATATTATGTGTAAATAAATCAGGTTACATTGACCCATATTCTTGTAAAAACAAAACCAATGACTTGGATGTTCGACACAATGAATAGAAAAGTAGTAATGATTACCCATAAAAATTTCATATCAATGGAATGTGAATTTATCAATGGAGTGATTATGTGTGTCAAAGTTATATCCATAGAAAGGGGAGTGGGGATTACAAAAAAAATAATAAATAGTGATTCCACAGAAAATCTTAGAGTAAAATTATTAATGAAGTATGCATAAATCCCAATGAGTGGAAATTGAAATTTGTAGTTCCTTTATCTACATGGTAACATATGAAACATACATCCCATGAAAGAATTATCATAAAATGAAGATTTAAATTCCCATAAATTAATGTATATTACACAAATAATACAACCATGGGAAGTACATAAACCATACAAAAGGAAATAGTGGCAATATTACATGAATCTTACGAGAATAAGAACTGAGATGAAAACCATTTACTACGTTTTAATCAATTGAGTCGTATGACCAAAAGTTAATAAAAACAAAATTAATCATGGAATACCATGAAAATAAATAGAATCCTGAAAATAAATATCAAATGGAAGTATATAATACACCACATGCAATAAATAAGTGGGTAATAATTGAAATATCATGAAATTAAAAATGAGATAAGAAACCCCTTACATTGTAATTTTCCATAGTATATAGTCGGTAAAACTCTTGTAAAATGGTGAATTTATTTATTAAATTATACAATAACCAAATACATAAATATGATATCATATATGATCTTCCCATATGGCTTTGTTAATGATATTTTAGTAATATCCTTGTTTTGGTTGTTAACTGATTCATTTTCCTTTATATGTTTTATTACGTAAGACATGTTTGATATGTATAAGATATATTTGATTCATATCCAGAATAATATTATTTTTAACCACTAATTAAAATTATTTCTTGAATTATTTCTATGGGGAATGAATCACATCACATTTATGGAGACAGTAAGTAGTACGTATGCACGAGCGAGAATATCATTTTTTTGATGGTGAAATAGTATAAAATTGTATGGTCTATCATATATAAAGAATGAATAAAAAGTTATATTAATTATTTAAATAATTTTTACAATTTACTATACCCATCCAAAAATGGAGCTTTTGAATAACAAACTACACCACGATGTGGAGACGGTAAGCTATACGTACACACGTATGGTGGCTTTTTCATTTATAGGATGGGTAGAATAATGAATATGGTTGTACCATATTTAAAATAACATCACAGTATATTGGATGTAATTGAGTCATTATTTTTGTGTGGAAAAAACAAAGAAAGTGGAAGTGGAAGAATAAATGAACTTGAAACAGGGTGGTGAAATTATAAACTATTTTTCGAGTGGATCATTTTTTAGTTGATCAAAAGGGATCCTTTGGCTGGCTTTTTTATCAATATAAGGACCCTAGGTTGATATGAGGAAAGTTGGGAGGATATTTGGTAAGGGTTTTTCCTAGACAACAGGATTTGTAGATGTGATTTTGAGAGAAGGGAAAGTACCATTTTATAAAATAGGTGGGGGTCACTTTAGAAAAACCATAAAATATTAATTTACTATAAATAATTTTCGATTTACAATGGATCAAAATTGATTTCATTTGAAGCTAAGGTGGGTATGGGTCAAAATCCCATGTAATAATTGTTTTTATAAATGTTTATATCACTATATTAAACATATCTTTTAGATTTAACCATTAGTTAAATATTTTAGCTTTTACCCTGTCTTCTTGTATTCTTTCACTAAATGGTTAATAAACATACTATAAACATCAAAAAAACCACAAGTAGTTCACTAATGCCATATATTATATTATTTAATCCCTTTTTCAGAACCATATATTTTAAGCAATAATATATCAACCAATAATATAGTATTTGTTTTAAAAACTCATTTATTTAAATTTTGACATTATTTAGTATTTGGTTATTATGGAAATCATAAAATCCTAATTACTTCGAAAAAAATTATATATTAAACCCTAACATGTGATATTATCCTATAAAATTAGTTTAATTCACCAAGGGTCTCAAATTACATTTATTTGTATATTTCTAATATCAATTATTTGTATCATTCATTATTAAAGTAATTATTGCATCATCATTGTGTCATAAATAAATATAATTATTTAATGTATAAAAATTATAAATAAACTACCATTATTTTGTAAATATTAATATATTTCTAATGAATATTTATAGTCGAATTTATCTTATGTATAACCCTATATTAAAAATGATTTAGTTATTAAACATTGAATTTAACACTTTAACTCTTATTTAAATAAAATAATAATAAATTTCCTAATCTAAAACATGTAAACCAAAAGGATCATATTTTATTCTTGAAATTGTTTTTGGTCGAATTATTTTTATCCAACAGAATTCAGACATGTTTTATGGTAATTATATTATCATTTTGATCTTACATTCTCTATTTTCATTTCACCGTGGTAAATAAAAGTCAAAAGTTATTATTAAAAAAAATATAATTTCATCTTATTTAACCATATATTACTTACTGATTTCAACCATGTATCTCAGATTTTTTAAATTCAACTCACTGAAGTGGTAAAATTATGCTTTATGAAAATTTGCAAATGTTTTTAGAAGGTGTGTAATAGATGGTAAAAAGTTGAATAAAATTTTATACATCTAATTTTATTATAAAAATGACTCCAATGAATCACATTGAACTAATATAGGAATTATGAATCTATATTTACTAATATAAAAAAAATATAATTTTATTTAAATAAAAATACGGTTTTTGAACAATGACAGTGTTTTTCACTATTCATCAATAATTGAACGTTTTCAGAAAAATATCAAAAATTCACCCTAAGTTAATTTTGATATTCCAAATTAACAAATGAATTATATTTTAGAAAATTAAACACATTGAATTAGAATTAATTAATTTCTTATTATTTACCATTGTTAAAACCAAAAGTCGAGTTTTTAAGATGTAAAAACTATCAAAAGATTGGAAAGTGTTTATGTCAAAGTTAAATGTAAAATTAATTAAAATGAACAACATTGTATTAAATGAAAAAAATAAAACCTTCTTATACTTCCAACCCTTAAAAATTCATAATTTAACTCTATAAATTATTTAGATTAAAAAGGTTGTTTTCAATTACAATTTAGTATTTTTCTATATTCATCAAAATATGAATGTTATCTGAAAAGTACAAAAAATTTATGCAAAATAAATTTTTATGTCATTATTCTAAAGAAGAATTTAATTTCATTTAATTGAATATATAAATGTGTCAAATATTGGTTTTAAAATGGGTTTTCTATTAAAATGTGGTAAAATTGTATTTTTTTTAAAATACATCTTTTAACTGAAAAAATGATTTTGTTTTTATATTATGATTAAGAAACAAAAAATACGGATTATAAAATTATATGGAGTATATAAAATTCAAAATTAAGATAGTATTGTTCATAAAAACTTTTTGGTCGACTTGTTTGGTAAGTTGTGGTGCACTTGAACTCGATGTTCCGTGTATCACAAGCTATTGAATTACTTTAATTGAAATAACATACTATGAAATATTGGGGTGTTACATTCTTCCCCAATTTTGGAAATTTCATCCTCACAATTTTAAAATTGGGCTTGGGAACATCATTGAAAGTCCAACATTAGAAAAAAAAAGTCAATAAAACTATCACTTTAAAAGAAATAAAGAGAAGTAAAAGGGTCACCCGAGATAACCCATACGAGGATTCCATGTCGGGATATATGGATATGGATGATAAACTATCTGTATGGTTATGATGGAGAAAGATAGAAAACATGATAAGGAGAATGTTAACCACAATAAAATCCCAAACTTGTGATGTAATAAATAGTTATTAATTTCCCAGTTGGAAAAGTAAACAGAAAATGTTTTTTTAAGTTATATTTCTTAAAGTTGAGGAATCAATTAATGATATTTACTAAGACCCAATAGTGATATAGGTAATTTTTAAGTAGAGTTTCATACTTTAATAAATTTCCACCGCTAAATCATATTTTTTGAACAATGAGTATTCATGATTACTTGGTCACAATTGAAGTGGTAGAATAAACTTCTACATAATCACATGATCCACAACGGATAAATTATATATTTCCCTTGTCTTTAGAGATTAACCATAACCAAAATATTTATTACAAGATGAGATAATCACTAAAAGGGATAATGAATTAGGTAACAAAATAATAATAGTAATTTATAAATATTAACCAAAAAACCCATCTTTCAATAAATAAAATTTAATAAACAATTGTCCTTAAAATCCTTCAATACAATTCAAACTAATATTGATACATAAAACATAGAATAATTTGATTACATAGTTTTCCGCATTAAATTGTATCTCCAAATAAGATTGACTACTCTTAAAGTCATATACTTAAACGTAATTAAGCTAATCACATATTCTTAATGATAGGTTAATCATTTTCATAAATAACCCAAATCACTACAAATCCACAAAAAGCCACAAATCAAAATTCACCATTACTCCTCCAATCAAATCCCTTACTATTTTATTTTCCATATATATATATTGTTCCCAACAGAGAGAATGTCCTCCAAAATAACATTTATCACTTAATCACCAATTCATTTTCTTATACTAAGGATATACATTTGATAAGACATAAGATCCCCAATAAAATTATTATCTATAAATAAAATAATTTAACAAGAAATAATTAGTCACGCTAACCAGGGACTTCACATAGTCCAGTGGTAAGTGATAAATCCCAATCGAACTCTAGATGTGGGTTTTATTCCTACAACATTGTCTGACCTGACAGGTTGTCACACGGTCTGTGTGTTGACATTTTTGAAAAATTATATTCTATAACATTCCTAAAAAAAGATAAATTCTTCAAAATAACCTTAACATAATTTCACCACAAATGTTATCACATACCTCACATTTTCATCCCAAAATTTAATAACTTTTAATTTCTTCAAATTGAATGATCTTATAAAACCAAATGTTTATCTATAAATATATAAATAATATGAAATAAAATTCATCCTAAAAAACATTTTCATATAAAAAACTGTAGGGTTACCCATAAAAGGTGAAAGTAATCAAAAGTAATCCTATCAACAAAGACCACTAAAAATTTTAAACATTTATCCATCCATTTGTTTCCACATATGTTCTTCCTTGATAAATAGGTTATCCTATAGAATAATTTATTCAAAAAGGTAGTGCCCAGGTCCCCTACATTTACGGATAATGACTGTAAATGGATTCTTGGGATCGTTTTTAATTTCTACCATAGTACTCTTCATTTTTCCTTAGTAGTTTTATTAATTTATGTCCTTCTTTCTAACACATAATTCATTTATTTTTTCCATTGAGACATAATCCCAGGATTTGTCTTCTACATTTCCGGTATGATTGAAATTGAGAATTCTTTTCTCCATGGTCCCTGCTGCTGGAACTCTTATCATTCACCGCCATTCTCTTATTTTCTGACTCTAGAAGTTGGTTAATATATATGTTGTTGATCATATTTTTGTAATACTGATTCGGCATGAACACGATATCTTTTACACCTATCAACATTCTGTTTTTTTGCACATTTCCACTACCAATACCCCATTTTATATCATGTTCAATACTAATATGCATTCCTTGGAGTCTAGCAATTGACTAACACAATAAATTATAGTTTGAGTCATAAAATCAAATATAGAATATTATAAAACCTATTTTTCAAACTAAAACACCTTATGATTAAAAATGGTTATTTATTATCATGTTGTATTAAAATATATCAAATTGGTTTGTAATTAAATTGTAAATTATCCTAAGCATATCCCGCGAGAGTGTCGTAAACAAGAGTGCAGCAAGGCCCATTGTTGTGTACCGGGATACCTAGGGTCAAGCCCGAAACTCCTTGTTAGAGTTTTCACTCTTTGGTTCATCTATTCTAGAGAAACATCTACCTTCTCATATATAAATAGGGATGTATTTTTGGGAAACCCCACATATTATTTACATTATAATTTTTTTTTGATGTTCTTTAATACTAATACTCAATGTGTATCTTAGAGTAGTGTTTTATAATTTGAGTTTTATTTTAAAATATAGCTTCCGATGTTTGTACGAAACATCCTCTAATACCAACTGTAATGCCCCGACCCTAGCTACCAATAATCAATGCATTTTTACATAACATTTTCATGACATAAGGAGTCATTTTCTAGAAATATTGATCATTTTAGTATATTTTTATGTACTAGATACATACATAAGTTTTATATTACATCATGAAATAAAAAAACATTGTGTCCCAATTGAAAAATATTATATCTCTTAGCCTATTCCTGCCGGTTAATCGTAATATAATTCTTTGTATCATTAGAAAAATACAAAATAAGAATGGGGTTAGTTAATTTTCTTAGTAAGGATAATAATATAGTAGAAACTATCATAAATAAAATTAAACATTTAAGGAAATGTATAAGACAAGAACACATGTGTTTTAATCATAATATTCAGTATAATATAGAAAAGATAAATAAAAAAATTCCATTTACATATTCAAATGGATATTCTACTAGTATAATAATCACATGTAATATGAATAACCAATTTCATAATGATGGATTGCATGATGCTGGACATCAAAACCACATAACCAAGGCTTCGTGCCAAGACTATAAATAAGAGTTTTTCAAGGCCTTGTGGCAAGACACTAGTTCATCTCATGGGAAATACCATTTCCTCAAGGAGCTATAGCGGGCTTCACCCGTCACTTACTATGTATAATTCATTCCTCATATGAAAAGGTTAAAACATAATCTAAACATTCGTATTAAAACTAACATACGAAATGTCGATATTTTAACCACAGACCATGAATGGTATAAAAATATCACATCCACAGTCAAAAATAACTCATTCAATACAATATGGATGATTTTTTTATAATAAATGAACCTCAATCAAGAATAAAATAATCTTAAGCATATTTCCATAGATGAAAATAGTAATTAAACTATTTGATACAAATATCGCCTTTTTCTTGAAATCATTTAAATGTCACATTATTTATCAAAGAAGTTGTTTAAAAAATATTTTTTAATCAAAGTGTCCCATAACCCATTGAAACTTTTAAAAATAATTTTTATTTAAAAACATTCATGTCCATAAAAATGAATACATACAACCATTTTTAAATCATGGAAATTAATGATAAATATTTATAAGAATAAATATTTAAAATAAATAAAACAATATTTTAGTTAAAGAGTTCCTAACCAAATAAACGACGCTTGAATGTCAATTATTAGAGGAATAACATTAATAAAAACATTACAATATCATGAGAATAAAGTTATTCTTGATATAATATGTCAAATAACATTATATACACTATATAAAAGTTAATTGGTGCATAATGAAAAATAGGTCTCAAAGGAATGTTAATCGAGAAGAAATACATTATAAAGACTGTATCCTTAGACTAAGGGTAAATCAATGAAATAATTATGTGTGACAAATACAAATACACTCAATATAATTTTATATTCAGTGTAAAAAAATATGGTTACATTCACACATATTCTTATAATAAAACCAAGGACTTGGATATTTAACTTAATGAATGGAAATTTTGTTATGATCACCCTTAAAAAGATCATATTAGTGTAATGTGAATTTATCAATGGAGTGATTATGTGTATCAAAGGTATATCCACATAATGAGGAGTGTATATTACTATATATATAAAAAATAGTGATTCCACACATAATCATGGAGCAAAATAATCAACGAATTATGCGTAAAGCCCAATGAGTGGAAAATGAAATTTGAAATTTCCTTACTTATTTGGTAACAGATGAAACATACACCCCATGAAAGAATTATTATACAATTAATATGTAAATAACCATAAATTATTGTATATTACACAAATAATACAATCATGGGTGGTACATACAACACACAAAAGAAAATATTGGAAATATAGCATGAATCCCATGGGAATAATAATTGAGATGGAAACCACTTCCCCCTTTTAATCAATTGATTCCTATGACAAAAAATTAATATCCGAAAAATTAATCACAATAATACTATGAATATAAATATATTGATGATAATATATATCAAATATAAGTACGCAATACACCACATGAAATAAATAAGTGGTGAACAATGGAAATATTTCTGAAATAAAAATGAGATAAGAAAACCCTTACCTTGTACTTTTCCTTAGTATAGGGTAGGATAACCTCATACATAATGGTTAAAATCATTGATTTTAAATTATATAACAACCAAATACATAAATATGATATCATATATGATCTTCTAATCATTCATTATTATAGATATTTCAGTAGTATCATTGTTTTGGTTGATAACTGATTAATTTTCCTTAATAGGTTTTGTTATGTAAATCATGATTGTAATGTATATGATTTAATTGATTCATATCCAGAATTATATTATTTTTAATCATAAAATAAAAATTATTGGTGAATTATTACGATGTATAATGAATCACATCGTGTTCATGGAGATTATAAGTTGTACGTTCGCACAAGCGACAATATCATCCATTTGATGGTGAAATCATATATAATTGTATGGTATATCATATATAATGAATCATTTACATGATATATTTATTATTTAAATTAGTTATACTCATTATTATACCAATCCGTATAATGATGATTTGAATAAAAAATGTACCATGATATAGAGACGGTAAGTCGTACGTACGCACGTATGGTGACTTTGCCATTTATAGGATGGGTAGAAAAACAAATATGGTTGTACTATATTTATTCTAACATAAAAATATGTTGTAGGTATTGGGGTTTATATTTTGGTATGGAATCAAAAATGAATGAAGAATTGGAAGAAGAAAATAAATTCAAAACGGGTGGTGAAATTATTTCCCTTTCTTCTGGTGTTTCCTTTTGTGTTAACCAAAAGGGCTTTTTTTGATGGATTTATGATCAAATTATTGACTATAGGTTTATTTGGATGAATTTGGGAGAATATTTGGGTAGATTTTGGTCTAGAAAAATGGATTTCGAGGTGTAATTTGGAGAGAAGGGGAAGTACCCATTTATTAGAGAGGTTATGGGCACTTTAGGAAAACCTTGAAATATTATTTTATTATAAATCATTTTCGGTTTCTAATGGAGAAAAATTGATTTATTTCAAAGATAAGGTGGGTACGGGTCTAAATACTCTCATCCAATAGGTTTTAGACATGTTTATGTCACCATATTAAACTTATCTAAGATTTAATTATTAGGTAAATAAGTTAACATTTACTGTGTCTTCTTATATTCTTACACTATCTGGTTAATAAATTTACTCAGAACATCAAAGAGAAACACAAGTGGTTCATTAATGACATGTATAAAATTATTTAATCCCTTTTTTGAACCATATATTTTTAGGAATATTCTATCAACCAATAATATAGTATTGGGTTTAAAAACTCATTTTGGTCGATTTTGACATTATTTAGCACTTGGTTTTTGTGAAAATCATTACTGCACGATTACATTGAAAATAATTATTCAATCAACCCTAACATGTAATATTAACATTAAAATTATTGGAATTCCTCAAAAGTCTCAAATTTAATTTATTTGGAAATTTATAATATCAATTATTTTATTCATTCATTAATAAGGTAATTACTGCATCATTATTGTGTCGTAAATAAATTTAATTATTTAATGTATAAAAATTATTAATAAAATACTATTATGTAAGATATATTTATATATTTTAATGAATATATATAGTATAATTTATCTTATGTAAAACCCGATATTAAAAATGGTTTAGTTATTATATTTTGAATTTAACACTTTCAACTCTTCTTTAAATATAATAATAATAAATTTCCTAATATAATCCATGTGGATCAAAAGGATCATATTTTATTACTACTATTTTTTTGTTGAATTAGACTTATCAAATAGAATTTTTACATGTTTTATAGTAATTATAATATCATTTTTACCTTTAATGACCTTATTTACATTTAACCATGGTAAATAAAAGTCAAATGATGCTATTCACCAAAAATTATTTTCATCTTATCGAACCTAATTTTACTTACTGATTTCAACTTTGTCTCACAAATTTTTTAAATTCAACTCATAGTAGTGGTAAAATTATTTTCTATGCAAATTTGCTAATCCTCCTTTAAGGTGGGTAAAAGACAGTAAATAGTTCAATAAAACTTTATACATCTATTTTCTTTAAAAAAATGACTCCAATTAATCCTATTGAACTAATATATTTATTATATATCTATAGATACATAAATAAATAAAATAAATAACTATTTAATAAAAAATTTGTTTTTAAAGAACCATACACTGTTTTCACTATTCATCAAATATTGAACATTTTTTGAAAAATACAAAAAATTCACCCTATGATAATTTTGATATTCCAAATTCAAAAATTAATACTATTTTACCGAATTCGAAACATATAAGTAGAATTAATTAATTTAAAATTAATTTTTATTGTCAAAACCAAAAGGAGGGTTTTTAAGAAGTAAAAACAACCAAAAGGTTGACATATGCTTAAGTCAAATTTAAATGCGAAGTTACTTATAATGACAAAAATTGTATTAAATTTTAAAAATTCAATCTTATTATATAATAAAAACATTCAAATTCATAATTGAACACTTTAAATTATTTCAATTTAAAAAGTGGTTTTCAATTAACATTAAGTATATTTCACTATTCATCCAAAAATGAATGTTATCAGCAATGTACCAAAAATTTATCAATTTTTTTATGTCCCGGTTCAAAAGAAGAATTTAATTTCATTAAATTGAATATATAAAAGTGTCAAGTATTTTTTAAAAAAATGGGTTTTCATTAAATGGTGGTAAAAATTTATTTTTTAAAAAATACTTCTCTTATCTTAAAAATTGAATTTGTTCTTATATTATGTATAACAAACACATAATATGGATTCTAAAATTATATGAGGTATTTAAAATCCAAAATTCAGTTAATTAAATTCCTAACATATTTTTGAACAGTTTGTTTGGTAAGTCATTGTGCGCTCAAAATCGATGTTGCGTGTAGCAATAACTATTATATTACCTTAAAAAATAAATTACTATGAAATCATTCGTTGTTATAGATATAATTGATACTCCTGTTATCAATGTAGATGATACAAATATCACTCATTTGGTAGTGACACCTCATATTCAGGAATAATAATACCATTGCTAACATGAGATAGTGGTTGTGTAGTTCTACTCATGCGATCTCAACTACTATGAACCATAGGAAATAGATATATTCCTCTTTATTTAAAAACAACCAATACTTATTCTTAATTCATCACAAAACACTACATACTTGACCACCACCTCTATTAATCTTAATATGAGAGTGAATTTCAAACTCTTCATGATCTAGTGAAAAGATTGCTAAAACATTCTTCTCATCATGAAAGGCCACCAATTTCAAGTAAAAGATATCATAGGAGATGATATCCTAGAAAAATAAGTTATGACTCTCTGGTAGTATCCTGATAACCCATGGAATCTCTTCACCTCTATCACAACCTATGGTGTCTCCCATGCTTACAATACCTTGACCTTGGATAGGACTACTGTCAATCCATCTGTTGAGATAATGCGCACCAGAATACGGTCCACCTGAATCTAGAACTAACACATTGAGATCATTATATAAACATGTTCTCTTGGAGTACATCTAAAACTATCCTAATGTGCCTCACATACTGCTCCTTAGATGACGAGTACATGAGGATATCATCAATGAATCCTACCACCAACCAGTCTATGTTTGGAAAATGATATGGTTCATGAGTACCATGAACACATCTTGGGAGTTCATTAATCCAAATGGAATCACCAGGTTCTCATAGCGACCATAAAAAAATATTAATTTTGTCTTTAGAATATCCCAATCTAGTAATCGTAACTAGTGATTTCCTTAATTGAGGTTAGCCTTCAGTAACTATCGTGCCCAAATCAAGTGATCAATAGTGTTATAAATACTCAGTAGTTGATAATTTTTCATCATGTTAAACTAGTTCAAGTGCTGGTATTTCTCACACAAAACCTCAGGATCCTATTTGCCTTCTTAAAGAACAAAACTGCTGATACTTATAATGAAAAACTAGGTCGAACAATTACCTTCCTCTGCAAGTCATCCAAATAAAAACTCAACTCATGATGCTATGTGAAATCCATATGATGTGTTGGTATGGATATCAGTTGTGTCCCGAGGTGTATATGAATAGGAGAGACCATATATAGGTAGTGAGGTAAGTATGTAACATAATTAGGGAAGTTGTCATCATACTTCATCGCCACTATAAAAAACAAGAAATTAACAAAATCCATTGAACCATGACTTAGACTATCCAATTGATGATTAATCATCTTCACACTCATATGTATGAATCCATCTTGTGCTCCCTAGGATTCCATTTCACTAAAAAAATGAGATCTTGGTTCCATTACTATGTACACACCACACCATTCTCAAAAAATAATGAATCATTACATGGACTATATATTATTAATCGATACTAAAATTAATGTGATAAAGGCCTCGAAGATTCTTCTAATAGATTCTTAAATAACATCACACCTCTATGATTTAGGTCACTCTATATGTACAAGTGTGTGATCACTGAGTCTTCTCTAGTGGGAGTCTACATGTGTAAGGGTCAAGCAATAGCTTCAACCGAAATATCTATGCCTCACCCAGGGTATGTGTAACGAAAGGAATGAATATCACCTATGTCTATGAGCACTAAAGCTATTCTAGAAAATTAATTGAGAGTGCATCTTAACATTCTTCGAGCATATGTGTTGTACTCTTTGAATACATGTATATATCCCTAAGCCTATCATGTAGAAGCCTAATCATGAAATGGACCACTTGGGGTGTGGTAGAAAGAATTCAAAAAATATGCCACCTATTTCTGCTCTCCAAGATCCTTAGAAAAATTAGTCATCTTATAAATTAACCTGCTCCTACAATGGTCTCATACTTGGTGGCCTATCCACAACTTCTCTATCATATATACGGTAGTTTGTACAATCTCTTGTAAGATGTCCTCCACCATCACATGTGTAGGAAAACCTATATATGGGATTGATAGACCAACCCTATGAGCCTTCAAATGTAGATAATCTATCATGGGGCCTGATCCTAAAACATCTCAAGTGTCTAGGTCCCTAGTAATGACATTGAATCCCTACGTCCAATGTCTCTACTCATACTTTCCCACTACTGTGAACCACCGACTATATCTACTGAACTACAAAACTCTCAAACACTAATTCTCCCTCAAGCACCTTAAAATAGGTTGGAATGATTATCGGGATCACAATAGCTCAGTTGTCTCTATGCATAAAATTATTGAAATTTATATCCTTGAAGAACTAATGATGAGCCATATAAATAGAGTGCCATGATAGGCTGGTAATCTATGATTAATACTCAGGTACGTTCATGCTTCTTTTCCAAAACTGCAGATTGTCCTGGATATGACCAAAAATCAACATAGCTAGTGAGAACACCTCTATGAAAATATTATAGAGTTATATCCATTAAGGAGTCACCACATCATAAGACTGTGTCACTATCCCCTTATCTCTTGATACGTGAAAAATGATTTCTGCCAGCATCACCATCTGATATGATGGTGTCAAGACAAGATAATAATTTCAGGTTACAGCCTCAATCCATTCTTTTGCTGCCTATGGAATGAGCTCTCTTATAAACCTGGGGGGTATCTGTCATAGAAACTCATGTTGTTCTCTATTACTTACACACCTCCTCTACAGGTACTATGTGTCCAACATGATTCTTTAATGATTAACAGGGAGTCCATATACAAATATATAGTAAATATGGAGATGTTAATTTCTTGAAAAGGTGATCCATCCATACATTTTAAATAAATAGATAAAACATCATTACTAGAATGTACAAGGATATCAAACATAGATGATAAGAACATAGTAAATAATATTAAAGAATTGAATGATTTTAAATTGATATAATTCATGTAAATATATTGAGTATTAATGTTTCTGGATAGGCTTTTTGTTCTATCCATACCATATTTGATGATGGAACTACTAGAGGATGCACATTTCTAAAATTTCTCTTTACACCCTGGGATTAAAATTTTGTATTGGAATTCTAGAGAACATTTTTATGGAGATGTCATAGAGTATAAATATTTGAATTATGTGTCAAGATGATTATTATTACAGTGGGTAAAGAATGAGGGATTATATATTAAGTGAGTCTTTTGATCTCATCAAATACCTATATGGATGTGGAAAATTATACAATGAGATTTATCACTATACTTATATATACTCAATGGAAGAATGATGTTACTTGATACATTATTTAATGTCTTTATAATTTTTTACATTTCAATGGTATAATAGAAGATCTACAAATTTTTCATCATTTCATTCTCTATACCATTTAAATATTAATGCTTCAATGAGAACCTATATCCATTATATTTTACCATGACAATTGGTTAACGAAAGAAATTAAGGATGAGCCTTCCAAGGGATCTCAGAATTGGGAAAAATTTAAGTAATTCTATTCATTATCAAGTTGATGGATAAAACAAAATATCTAATCAAATATATTAATACATGATGTGTACATGTTCAATTAACAACAAAACTTTATGGGCCCAGGATATACCATTGTTAGAATTTTTAAACACTAATTGATTTAATTTAGATATCTGAATGGGATTATATAATTCATTATGTGGGAAAAGGTTTCATACTCCACCCTATTAGGAATAAGAAAAATATTGATGAATTTTTTCATAGATCTTGTGGGGTTGATTACTAATAAACAATAGACTGTTCATGACCAGAGGAAAGAATCCAAAATATGAAAAAAGATTTTTTCTCATAATCATATGAAAGATATAGAATATGAATTTTAGGATGATATATTATTGAATGATTCATTATGTAAGGGAGTTATATGATTTGGTAGAATGGGAATTTTATTCTAGTAGTATAAAATTCTTTTTGAAATATTTTAATGAATTGGTGTTCTAACATAATAATTTTATATGTCTCCCAACCATTATAAAAAAATTATATATTCCTATTTTGTTTCTATGAAAATACATCCCAAAATAAATACACATTCTCACATGTGAGGGAATAGAGTTGGTGCCCAATTTCTCTTATAATGAGTATCATGTCCATATTCCAAACACTATATAGAATATGTTATAGAATATGACAACTCAATTATTTAAAGTCATTTAGATAAATAAAAAACTCAAAGAGGTATCATGGGTTTTATAAGAAGCTGTAATGGAGTATCCACATCCATTCATTAGATTGTATATTCCATAATTACTATGATTAAATTATTTATGGGGAGGAGGGTTTAACACCTGAGACTCTACTATAGTAGCTAAGTACTGTATCATGAACTATTATAAAATGGATACATGTTAGAATATGTTATTCATGATATTATTTAATATTTAATTTTTTAATTTAAATTGACTAATATAATTAAACATTTTGAATTAATTATATTGAAACTATCCAAAATTATAATTTTTGTCTTTTAAAAAAATGTCCATTTTTAGTTGAAAATTATGGTTTTCATGAATCTTGTAATTCATTCTAGATTTAAAATATATAATAGTGACCTTTATGTTTAAAATAATATTTATGAAATCAAATATGATTTTCAAGAATATAATTAATCATTTTACAAATATCTATTAACTTAGAAAACCCATGAAAAAAAATTTTAAATATATTTTAAATGTTTTTTTAATATGAAAACTATTTTAGTACTTTGCAATGAAATAAGAAATCTCAAGGGAGATTAAATTTCATTATAGGTTTTAAAAAATAATATAATTCATTTAAATTATAATAAAATAGTTTATGGATTTAAAATTAGTATCCTTTGTAATTTTACATTATATATAAATTTAATGATTCAAAACACTATTTATATAAAAAATGTTTTAGGTGATTAAATGTGAATATTTTTAAAATTAGTTTTATGAAATTCATAAATTTTATTTGATAAATTTTTACCAAAAATATAATTATATGTCCTAAATAAGGTAATATGGTCAATATTAATCATTGTTTTTAATATTAATTTCTAATATAAAAAAGTAATTTTCTTTTTAAAAGTAAAAGGGGTAAATTTCGTTTAACCCACTGTAAAAGAAAAAAATAATTTATATAAAACACATAGAATTGAATGGTTAGGATTTTGATGAATAAATACATGTTTCCTGTAAAATTCAATCTATACTGTTCAATTTATACTTTTTTAGTTCTATGTCATTATTGAATAATTTAATGGTGTTCCCAATGATATCATTCCCATCAAATTTTAAAACGGGAACATCATTCCTAATTCAAGAATCACCTCATATTTGATTTTATCCTTGAATTTATCCAATTTTTATTTCACAATAGGTAGATACCTTTATAAATTCCCTTTTTAAATCATTATATTCATATTCTTTTAAAATTAAAGGATACTTCCAATGACATGTCACATCATTGACGTGAATATTATCAACCAATTCACCTTCTTCATTATTATATTCAAAAAAATTACTATAAAAGAAAAAGTTTAATGATATTATTTTCATTAATATATTTTAATATTAAAAAATTACATGTAATGTCAAAATTTATTTACAAATCTTGTCCATTAAGAAAAAAACCATTGTTCGTGCATTATGAAAACTACCATATCCACCACATAACAGATTTCGATAACATTCAATGAAATATAATTATTTTATAAAAGGACATTAATAAATGATATAAAATATTTTTTTAACATAATAGATGTTATAGTGTTAAAAAATTATGAACCTATTAATGATAAGATAAATAATCAATCATTACTAGTTTTCTCTTTTAAAATATGCTTACTCAGTGGAAACTATTTTATTCAAATAGAATAAGGGTTTCATACCCATAACATCTTATTATAATACATCATAATCATAATATATCACACTAATAAATACAAAATAAGATCATTATACAATTATTACCATGATATTACTATTTTTCATCTCAAAATCATCCAAAAATCATCCCATAATCGTGGTAGGCTCATGTTTAGAATGGTTTGACCATGTAATTGAAAATTGATATAAATTATTATCATGGATGAATATGAGAAATTATTCATTGGTATAACAAGATATATACATATAAATATTAAAAATATTTTTTTATTCTGGAAATTTTATATCAACAATCAATTCATCATTAAATCAGACACCCTCTATTTATCAAAAATCACCAAAATATTCTAATTATCAACGTCATCATCGAGTAAAAGGTACGAAAATATTACGAAATGAATTTTAAACATCATATATTATTATAAATAATTAATAAATTTATATTTTAAGACGTATTAATAGTGTAATATGGAATAACAATAACTACATAAACAATTATTATGAAACAAGCACAAATAATATAAAATATACACTACAATGCAGAAAATCAAAATAACTCATATAGAAAATGACATGTGGTGAAGAATATGAATATAAATAGATATGATTATGGTTTGGAATTATTTAATTGTGATATATATTTTTATTATAACTGACATTAATTTACTTTCATGAATTCTGTACAATATGTAATGGTACTCCAATCTCAAATTCCTCTCCTTGAGATTTAATTTGTTTGATGCACTAAATTTTATTTTTTGTACTTTACATACATACTATTTGAGATACTATATACTAAAATTATATTATTCATGTAATTTAATGATTTATTTTAATCCCTATATCCCATGTGGTTATGATTTTATTTCATACCAAACCATAAGTTGGGTTTTCAATGTAAATATTTTATCATTTGAGACTCAGGTTGTTATCCCCACCTATGATATTTTTTATGGTTCATTCATTTCCATGAAAGAATCTTCCCTTTTCTTCTTGACCCATACCTTTAAAGGTACCCCTCATAAGAGGAAATGATGAAAGGTATTAAATTACCCCTGAGTCCCTCCTCAACTAGGACCAAGGGCGGTAATTAGCACCAAGGGTATAAAATCATACAAAAATGGGAGGTATTTCCCATTTTTTAAAAATTAGACTAGGAGATACAAAAAGTCATCAAAAAAATGGTATTTATATATAAAATAAAAATTAAATCCATCCCACACCTATTTCTAAAATAAAATTTTCACTAGTGCATAAGAATTCTAATGTTATTATCAAAAGAAAGATAAATTAGCGACTCAACAACGGTCTCAAATATCTATATAGTAATGCCCAACATGGTCAACATAATCCTCAATGAGATTTATAGAAATATTTTATGCACATCTATGGTTGTGTCACCCTTCACAATGTACCAATTTTTTAGTCTCTCTTTCTTAATGGTTAATGTCATCACACTCCAAACTCATCCGAAAGAACCACATCACTACCCATCCACACATATGTGGGACCCATAACCACACCTCATTCTATCCCCTGGGTGATTATCCACATACCATACCACCTGTAGACATATGGGCCCCCCAACCACACCTCATCCAAACACATGGTCCATGAGCTACATCATATCTTTCTTGTAAACCCATGTTCGCAACAACCATATCTTATCCCATCACGTGGGCAAAAGAATAAATCACATCCCATCCCAAAGGTTCCTAGAAAATCAAAACTCATATCAACCCAAAGAAAAATTGGAAAACACAACTCATTTCATATTGGGGACACATGAGAAAGAAAAAAATCACTCGCACAGACATAGGACACACAAACCAAAATTTGACTTTCTAATCTTGGGATATCACCACCTAGAAGAAGAAGAATAGATGGGATGGTATCCATCAATCCATCATGTAATCCAGATATTTGGGAAAGCCCCCTCCCACCATGATGATGGATTTGTTTAGCATGTAGTTCTATACAGGGATGGGGTGTGTATAGAAATAAATAAAGAAAATACATGTATATACATATATGATATAAAACACTCAATCCCAACCTATGGGTTCTCAACAATCAATCATCTCACAGCACTGGGAACTTATTAATGCTACCACTAAATGAATAGAACCAGACATCAAGCTCAAACCTCCTTTATAATTATGAATAAACTTAATTAACCATTACCATTCATTATTCAGAAATAACTTATTCATTATGTTAACCAATAAAACCCAAGATAATTCAAAAATTGATTAACCAATTATTTATTCGTTTATTAAAATACCATCTAGGAAACTTCCATGATAAACACGTAATATGAAACAGAAAATGACATCATCGCACAACCTGATCGCATCCCCGATGTGAAACACTAATTACCCATTCCACAATTAATCATACTATCAACAATATATTCCATTACGTGGTTATGTAGATGTATCATCTATATGATAATCCATAACACCACCTATACCAACCCAAAAAAGATTCCTATGATTCAAAAATGTACCACATCATAAAACAGAGTGTATCCACACATCACAACATAGCCACTTAACATTCCATCTATCCTTCAAACACAACCACACAATCTCAAAAAACTATCACACCACATACCAATGTATAACATAATTCTTTATTTAATAAGGCATACTTTATTTAACTTCACTCACTAATTGAGGGGTTTTCGTAGAAACTAGGTAATCACGAGTCGTCCATTTATTAACCATGTGTACGTGATTGACATATTTCAATATACAAGTGTTAAATATATATAAAACAACATGAAACTTGTTTACTAAACAAACAAGGACCACAAATAACCATGATTTTCATATGGGAATGTATCTAGTATAATTTAAAACATCACAATAATATCAAGTCCACAAACACATGTGCATCTCATCCATATACACCATTAAATTGATTTAACTAGTTTATATCATCGATTACTGTGTCACAAATATGATCCTTAGGTAAAAAATAGTATATACATCCCAGATGATACATAATAAAAGTGGAATGATGAAAAAATCCCTACCTCAAAGGTTACAATATTCTTTTCATGGTAAAAGGTAACTTAATCATTCTCTGATTCCCCCCCCCTAATATTTACATCCTCCTGAGGTTGCAACGGCATAGTTGTACCATATACAATCTAAGAATAACACATTTGAAGTGAGGAAGATAAGAATCCAATACATGTCAAGAAGAACTTTAGGAAATGATATTCCAAACAGGTACAAACTACATGAAAATAGAAAGAAATGACCTTAGATTGTTGTAGGATAAGTACGGATAGAAGGATATAATCCTGTATTTAATCCTTTGTGAAGAAACCTTCAAAATTTTTGAGTGGGGTCATCATGTAAGCTATGGGGTCAAGGGAAATATTTTACATCTATATGGTTTGATTTCCCAAGTGGTTGTGAAAACGTTTCAAACATTGCAATAGCAGAGTATTACATGATGTGTAATACCCTTTCACGCCCCTAATCCCTAATGGTAATATTTCTTCAAAGAACCCATCTCTTCTTGATATTATTTTATTTTTCAAAACCCTGAACTATTACACATCTTGATACTCCTCTCCAAAAAATGTACAATATCTACATGGTATGAAAACACTGAGAAAAGCCATAAAATAGAGATTCATGATGTGTAACATCGTTACATAATGTGTAATCACCCTAATTCAAGACTTTGAAAACCTAACCTCTCCAAACTCATTCTATGCCTCCTTTGAGCACTTCCAACTACCAAATACCACAAAATAATGTATTGGGTGGACACATAATGTTATATTTGATATCTCTCAAATATTATGATCCTCTTGATTCCAATTCCATGAACATAAGAAAGAGTGGTATGATCAAAAATACGATGAGATACCTTTGAAGGATGTTGATATGCTTAAAAATATGCTTACCACCAAACACAATATCATTAAATGATAAACGGCCATTTGTTGTTGAAATGATTGTGTGAAAACACCTGCTTCACATAAAACCTCCTCTGGCAGCATTAACCTAATAAAATAATGCACAATACATAGGCACAACAACCACATTATCCCAATATAAAAGATAGGGAATTGCATCCACCATGTACCAATATAATCTTCTCTGGGTAGCACTAACTCACCCACATGGGTTTAATTACATAATAATTAATGCATCTTGAAATAGAATCAGGTATTCCCCTTTTGACATGTCATGACATTATCACACATCTCACAAAAAATAACACTACCAAGGGAAAATATATCATCTCATAAAACAACATCCATGCATTACATTCCATGAAAAAATAAAACAAGCCAAAACTCAAAATAACACTTGTTACTAGGCACCCATATAAATTTCTTTTTCCGATGTAATATCCTCAATGCCACCATCCCTTCACCGCACATGAACCAAAGGAATGTTTTTTCCACCCAAATCCTTATCTAGATGATCTTGGATCTCTACCAGCTACTCTAAATATTTCGTTTCTTCCTTGATATCCAAAAATCTCTAGTTAAGGACATGGGATTCATCATGATGTTACTATTGAAGTTGATAGGCATGGAAGAAGTCATGGATCTTCTCCAACTATAGTATAAAAACCACATGGTATTCCACCTGAATAATGAACACCAACGCCTTAATGGGTAAAACAAACCTAGGGTAAAGCTTACTCTCTCATCCAATCCTAAATTTCCCACATTGAGGGAAAACCCTCAAGAAAAAATGGTCCCTAACCATGAACTCCAAATCCCTCATTTTTTGATTGGAATATAACAAGTTTTTCGTTTTGCACTGCATTCATCATCTCACGAATGAGATGAACCTTGCCTGCCCTACCCTACACTACCTCGGTACCAAGAAGAACTATCATCCCAACCTCTATCCAGCATAAGGGTGAATGATACAATCTTCTGTAAAAAGATTTAAAAATATCCAAGTTAATGGAATAGTGATATCTTTTATTGTGAGAAAACTCTATTAATTTTATGTGTCCACCCAATATTTTTAAAGTCCAAGTCCCTTTCTCACATCATATCATATAGCGTCAGGATAATAGGTTTTGTCGACCAATATTTCTAAGCATAGATGGTAGTGAAGATTTGTAACTTGGTTCCAAAATCAAGATGGAATCCCCTCTAGACTCATTAGAAAAAATTTGTGTCTTCATCATAGATATTGGTCCTTGGAATTCCATGAATTCACACCACTTTATTCACGTACCTTATAGAAAAATCATCGACTACGCCAGACTCTTTATTCGATTATTGGTGGGATGATTCCATATGACGATCCAATAATACACATATATCCTCATAAACATCATGATAACTAGGTTACTGTGTAATAAAAATTATAGTTATTTAATCCCACTTCTATTCAGTTAAATCCATGGGATGCAACAAACAACTAGAAATATGGTGGTCACCCTTCAATTTTTTAAAATCAAGCACCTCAAAACAAACTCTGCCAAATATTATTTCCTCCCAAGACACAAAACATTCCTCTTCAATACATGGTATATCTTATATAATTCAGGAGGTACCACCAAGGGTGATATATTAAACTCATGAAGGACCTTGTCAGACATTTCTTCCAGAATAAACAACTTTCTACAGTACAAAATCTGGTTCAAAGAATCCTATAACCATCCTTATAATTCATCACCACAACCATTGATATCATGAAACACATCCACCTCTGAGTCCCCACACTAATAATTATCCACTTATTTCACCAAAAAATAATTATCCATCATCTAAAACAAATATCCTCTACTACCTTCAACTATTACTGCCAATTTTATGGATGAAAACTCACCCACCACCTTCCATGCATTCAAAAAAAAGCATGAGAAACACCATTTTATGATTTCCTACTCAAATAACCAACCACAACATTTCCCATTCTAGAGGTGTAAGAGATCTCAAAAATCATATTCCTAATAAATTTACATCCACTTTCTCTACTGTAAGTTTATATCTCTTTGAGAAAAGATATACCTCAAAATCTTGTGATCTGTGAAGCCCATAATGTACTAAAAAAATGAGGTAGTTCCGCCAAACCATTATCATAAACACATTTTCTTCTACCTAGGTTTCATAGTTACAATCAGAGGAAAAACTAACTAGAACGAAAGAGATTATTGTTTTTTTCTTGATAATGATGCTTTACAGTCCTAGATTAGAAGCATCACAAAACACCTCAAACACCACCTTCCTCTGGTAATCCATGCACTGGATCACTAACCAACATCCCATTCAGATAAGCGAATGATACTTCACACATCTTAGTCCACACAAACTCATAATTGTTTCTTGTCTTACTTTTTAAAATAGATCAAGCATGAGAAAAATCAAGCATACACCTTCTATATTTCTTTGTAATACCATGAAAACAACGGACATAAACCAAATTCACGGGTGATTCCCAAGAATATATTGCCTCAACTATTGATGTGTCAACTGCCACACCGTTCTAAGACACCACATTCCCATGGAAATACACATCTAATGTTAAAAACATACTCTTTTGACAACAATCCATTTAGATGGTGGTTTCGTAGAACCAACATGATAGTTATGAGATGATCCACATGCTCCTCCTCTAACACCGAAAATATCAAAATGTAATTGATGAACATGGTGAGAAATTGATCCACAAAATCAAGGAAACACTATTTCATAATCCCTGCAAACATGGTTGGTATGAACATAAAATCAAACGACCTGACTATGAACTCGAAGTACAAGTACATGCACCTGGATGTAGACTTCAGGATATCTCCCTTATTTACCTTCAATATGCGGTATCTACATCATAGATCAATCTTATTAAACTAATGTTACCATCCCAGGTGGTTAAAATTATCATTTATCCTTGAAATAGAGAAGCGGTTCTTGACCGTCACATGATTCAACCTCCATTAGTCTATGAACAACATCATTCCATCATCTGCCTTGTTTAAAAAAATACTGGAGACACCCATGATGACACATAAATCCATATAAATACCTTCTTCATCAAATAATATATCTTATTTCTATACTCTGAAAACTCAAAAGGATCCATTCGATAAGGATCCATTGTAATTGGTGAAACACTAAGCTATATGTCTATCCTAAACTCAACATCTCAACAAGGGGTAGTGTGACAACCTCCTCCGGAAAAAATTCAATAAATCCCCAACACCTTTGGTAACCTCTACCATCCCAATAGCTACTGATTCTATGGGAAAATCATCCAAAAAGTAAATAAGATCCTTTATTCACTAGCTTCCCACTTAACATGATCATTCGCCTATGAAATGTAAATGATGGCCATATATATTTATAAACAAAGCTCTCCTCCCCAAAAAATTGATAATAGCATGAATGTAATGAAACCAATGGATGCCTATAATTAAATGATATGAATAAATATATAGGAATAAAATACTCCCATGAGACTAGTGTGGTCAAATCGTTATTCTACATCTCCAAAACACATAAAACAAACTGGTCTAAACTCAGAATGGTTTACTCACCACCATGCGCCTAAAAATCCTATATATGTATATCCAAAGATCGGTTACTATAATGGGAGAAACAAATGATTATGATGATCTCAAGTCATTAAAATAAAATCAGATGTACTGCACACAATGATCACACCTCTAACGATATCTGGTCCATCCAAAATGGATACCACTATGATGTTTATCTGACCACGACCATCTCATCTACCCCTTTTTTGATGACATCTTCTATTACTGGGATTGGGTTGAGTTCAATTTAGGAAATATTGGGGTAAGACCCAACCTGATACAACTCCCTTACAATAGTATGATCCTACTTTTATTTTTTTTCTAAATTGGCCTACCCAATAACTACTACTACGGATGGGGCAGAATACACACACCTCAACTATACTGAGCTATAATATCTATTAGGCATAAATATTATAGATTTTCACAGACTTCAAAAATGAATCACCACACCCCGAAGCCTGTAGAAACAATTCAGGAAATATGGTTCATAAAAAATGAATTTTCTATGTTCAACACACTTCTAATCAAAATATCGAAGGTCCTCCACCATAAACCTACCACTGGTAACTCTTTATGTCAAATAACCCTAAAATATCCCCTCTTATAGTAATCCTTATCATGATTTAATCCTATCAATCCCCACTTACTTTTTATGGACCTCTAGATACATTGGTAATGTAAATCTAGTAACCCCATACTATATCAAGGACAATGTTCATCCTCTAGACGTCTTCCATGTGACTCATAATCTATATTGATAGTTGGGGAAAGGGAAGAGATCCATTAACATGATACACATCTCAGGTACAGACATACTACCATGTTAGACGAAGAGAAACTACTACTTCATATCAACCATCATTGTAGATGAATGGAATTATTATTAGAAAATGTTATCAGAATTGACCCATAGAACATCCTCCTCCTTCCTCTGCCCTGGTACATCGTCCCCCTCTAAAGCGTTTCTCCTCAAATCTTACTCTCTTCCAAAGAAATCCAAAACATCTTCAGGGGCGCTATCAATATGAACATGATCTCAAGATTCTAGAGATATATATTTGTCTCCTTGTCTATAACACTGCCCTCATACATTCCTAGAACCTTCCACTACAAAGGTCATAAATTTTTCTACCATTTTTCATACTCCTCTACTAGACTGACCCTCCACGGATCAATTAGATATTTCTAGTGAGCCTAATCCGCCCAAACCGCATGTGAAAGATGATTGGTAGTCGTAAATGAAAGGTAATCTAAATCCTGAATTGTATAGAATTTTATTAAAGATTAAATTTAAATCAATTTTTTCATTCATTCCCATTCTACCAAAAGAAAAAATTTATACCAGAATAAGTGTCATTCTGATGCATAGACAATTCCTAAGGTATCTACCCTAAAACTGGTGTACCCACACTTGGATGTTCTATAGACATAGAGTTCATGCATCAGATCATGGGGCCCCTAAAATTTCCTTACCTATAAGGTCTTCCCGAAACTATGTCACACACCAATATCTCTTGGGATTGTTCCCGTGAATACCCATTCAATCTTAATTATGCCTAACACCAAAAGTTACCATATCTCTCAACCGTTACCTGGATCGGATAAAATTCTATCATGACACCTCAATCCAAATATACCACTCCTGGGATGATAAGGAATAAAGGGAGATAATGACCCTCGGGTCATGCTTATAGTAGTTCATAGGCTGGGGAATAACACCAATAGTATACAAACCCAAAAAATGGAAGGCATTTACCTTTTTTGGAAACTTTGTTTTAATGATAAGATGGTACATCCAAAAAAAACTCTGATTCATATATATATATATTATAAAACCCAAATCCATACAACATTAATGATTAGAATAAAATTGATACAGTTAATATAAAACTCCAAATTAAGTACCAAAAGAAATATAATGTAGCAAACTGATAGCTATCCCAAAGCCTGAGCTAGTAACACCCAATACGGTCCATATAATCTTCATAGAAAACTGAAGAAAAGTTTTATATCTGTTAGTTTAGCATACAGACATACATAATATAAAAACAAATTCTCTTGTACACATGTCAAAGGAATCATACTAATGACACTTTAAGAAAACAGTTGAACCAAACGACACCTAATAAGGTATACTAACTATTCCATACTCACCAAGGCACACTCACCAAGTAACACAAGTCATGTAATGTAATATTGTATTCAAATCAAAGATTTGGGTACCCCACACATCTCCCACTAGTATAGAAACTCTTTCCTAATAGAAAATATCCTCTTGCTCGCACCACTTCAAAACAATTATGACGCAACCCGCCATTACACACCAAGTTCTCACAACCACACCTCGCCCCATCACCTGGGCCACAATCCACCTCAATTCCCCTCTTAAAGACACCCGAGTCCCACATCCACACCTCATCATATCACCAGGGCCAAAATCCACATCCCATCCCATCACAAGGAAAAAGGTAAATAACAAATCATCTCATCCGGAAGATGCCTTGGAAAACAGAAATCATCCCATCCTTATAACACATGGAAAAACACAACTCACACACAAAAATCTTGTCTTAAAAATCCTCAATTTGTTTTGAAAATCTTCTGCTACCACTTCCTGGAAGAGGGAGCATGGAAGAGAGGGTGTCTAGTCATACATCCTCTCATCAGGATGTCTGGGAAAAACACCCACCCCCTATGGCGATGAGGGTGTTCAACATGTAGTGCATAACAAGGGTGTGGTTCATATAGAATTAAAAATTGATCATACTAGTATATAAATGTACGATAAGAAACACTCAATCCCAACCAATGGGTTCTGAACAAAAAACCATAACAAAACACTACCACTTTTTTTATAAAACTAAATGCACAACACCACACATTATGCCACAACCTCCATTCAATTTAAAACTGACTTAACTACCCATCTTTATTATTTTATTCACAAATAATTTATTCATTCAATTAACCAACCCAACCCAAGATAATTATAAAAATCATTAACCAATTATTTATTAAATTATTTCTCTAATATCTAGGAACTACAAAGAACATCACACAACATGAAACATAGAAGTAAAACACCGCAAAACCTGTTCAAATCCCTATTGTGCAACACCTATCATCCCTTCCAAAATCAATCAAACTCTCAACCTGAGATTCCATTACATGGTCGGGATGATATATTTTCTACAAGTTCATCCAAAACACTAGAAAAACCAACCCACAACACACACATTTTCATCAAAAATGTTCCACAACAAAAACAAATTCATATCCACACATCACGACATAGACACTTCATATTCCATATATCTCGCACACATAACCACACTATCCCACACATTCATCAACCCACAGACTAATGAATAACATAATTATGGAATTAAGGGGGAATCCCTTAATTAATTACACATGTTAATTCATGGGATCTCAATGAAACTGGGTAATCCTAGTGCATTATTTTTTACCCATGTTTACATGATTTATGAGTTTTTATATTCATGTGTTCTACAAGAATTAACCAACATGAAACTTGTTTAGAGAAAGATAAATCCCCAACAATGGACACAATTTTTAGTGGGTTGTTTCGCCTGTATAATTCAGATCATAATAATAATATCAAATACATAAAAACATGCACAAAAAATCCCTCCACCCCTTTAATTTCATTTACCCAGCTTATATATTAGATTAGTGTTGTGTAAATATGATTCATAGTAAAACAAGAGTAGATCCCTACCACATGATAAAAAATCAAAGAGAAAGGAATGAAAAAACCATACATTAATGATTTCAATTTTCTTTGTACATAAAGAGATAACATAATGGTCCTTCGATTACCAATCCCACAAGATATTCATCAAACTTAGGATGCACAAACACCACCACTGGAACTAAAATCGATTAAGAGGAAATTATTAGGATGGAATAACATCCTCAATTATATGGAATGTTTAATGAGAATAAAATAGAGGAAAACGTGTAAAAACCAAAAGAACAGAAGAAAAAACACAACATTTATGAATATCGGATCTCTATGGATTTAAGGGCACAAGCTAGGATTTAATCATTGCTGAATAATTCATAAAAACGCTAGATAGGGGTTTCTGGGTTTCCTATGGTCGAGAGGAAATTGTTATGGTGCTATGTTTTAAAAAACTGAGTAGATGTAAAAACAATTAAAATGTTATATCAACGGGGTATTGCATAACATTTAATATCCTTTCAGGTTATGTAATACCTCAAGTTCGACTTCCGCTAAAAAAACAATAACTATTTGATTTCAATTTTTTTCCAAACCCTGTAAAATTAATTGTTGTGAAACTATTCTTAACACCTATTAAAAAATATTTATAGCGTGAAACCACAAATAAAATTCATAAAATTGAGATTCGATTCATTTAATTTGATCACATGACATGTAATCACCATACATCCGGCCTTTAGAAACTGAACCTCTTCAAACTCCTTCTGGACCTCCTATAAACACATACAATTACCCAAACATGAAATGCAGTGGACTAGGAGGAAACATACCTTTACATTGAAACTACTTATTTTTAAGGGATTTGAAAGAATATATTTTATCTCTCTCTCTTATTCTTCTGATAGTAGAATTACCTTTCCTACAGTAGAAAAATCATCACACTTTTTGATATAGTATATGTGTGTGTGAATGAATAGAAAATATATATGTCCCTTTATATTGGAATTCGAATACAGTTGTAGTCCACATCTGCCTAGTGGTAATCACCCTGAAAAGGATATGCTAATCATTTATTGAATCCTCACTGAGATTTACAATGAGTTATTAAACTACTACACACATGGAGATACATTCCCAATAGATACGATTTAGTAAAATATCATGCTCTTTATCATCCATGATGATTTTTTTTCATACCATTTTTGTGTCCTCTGATCAATTCAATCTACTAATATATTTAATTGATAAAGTTGAACAATTTTCATTACCCCATCCACTATATTTCATTGATAATTGTGCTTCATGTTATATTGATGATACCTCATGACTTCCATGTTTGTTAAGAGATTTAATCCTTTAAATCCACATTATTGTATTTTATTGGTATGTACAATATATATCAGTTTCATTTTATATGTAATTTTATATTTTTTTCATCAACAGGTTCCTTGGGAAATTTAACTAAATGACATGATGACTCTTGTGGCTAATTTTTTATACATAATCATGTGAAGGGTGGGGAACGATATTAAATAAACACTTGATCCTTCAATGGGTATCATGAGAAAAAATAGGATTTTTATTGTATTCAACTTCCCATAATAGATTATTGTCTTGGATGTGGTGTCAATGACAATTAAAATGTTACAGTAGAAGGCTTGGAAGTATGTTTTTATTGGATGTCAATATCCAATTATAACCATATATGAGATCGATGATTATTTTTTCTATATTTTTATTTATTTTCATGGTTTTAACCTGACATCAATTTCAATTTATTAAAGATTCTTTTTTTTACCAAATCACTTTTTTCAAACATATGTTGTGTATGATTTCATTTTATAACACTTCACACTATAAATCTAAGCTCACAATTGTCTATTTTTATTTTCAAAAGAAACCTATAGGTGTAATATGTGTAATTTAAGGGATATTATAGAATGGTTAATGGTAATATCCTCATATTTTTTATGAATATAATGTTCAATTACATACACATTACGTAGTACTGAGCCATAACAAACCATAAAATATTATTATTTTTAAATATGACAATTATAGCATTTCTATTATGTTGGTGGGTGTGAATATATTTAACTAATTTATGAAATATATACATAAGGGGTCTAATAAAGACAAATTTTTTAATAAATTGTAAGAAAAACACTCAATTTCATTGAATTTTTCGGGTTTTTTTAAATTAAGTTATAAAAAATTTCTGTTTTTATTCATGAGAAATGAATTTTATTTTGGGAATTATGTTGTCCAAATTTATTTAGTTGAATTTTAATTTTTAGTAATTTTGAATAGAATCCCAAGTATATTTATTTCATCATAGAAACGATAAATAAGGTAATTATTGTTTAAAATAATATGATAAGGAGCCAAATAATACACTAGAACCTAAATTAATTATATTTTATTAATAAATATCATTTCGAAACATCCAAATGTTGAATACATTTTTTTAAGACTATTTTTGACATTATAATTTTTTATGTAAGGAGAAGTTTAACAATTCATTCTATTTATTTTATTATCATTATATTTTAAAAAATTTATCAAAATAAGGTATATTTAGTTATAAATATAATATTAAATCGAATGGATTAATATTTATCATGATCATTTATTTATATTCATTATAATTTAAATAATAACCTCAAGTGGTTACCCAACAAAAATAACATAATGTTTATTTAATTAAAATATAATAATATAAAAAAATATAAACAATAAACGTGATATATACTGAATGAAATATTGAGTTATAATAACTTTTTTGATAATTATATTTTTTATTTATATTTGAATAAAATTTATTTAATTTCATTCCTTTTATGTTTTTATCAACGTAATGTTAAAAAAAATATTTCCCAAATTTACATTAATTGTATTTTGTAGTAAAAAATGATCAATAAAATTATTATCTATGGAAATTTAAATTAGATGTAGTTTTTTATATCAACTATTTCCTATTTTTGTGCTATTTGTCCTTTTACAGTAACTATATTGACCCCTATAAATTAAAAAAACATTGTTTCATGGTAGTCATTAAAGTGTTTAACAGTTGTGAAAACTAAAAGATAGATGTAAACAATTCACATAATATTATGAAAATATAAGTCAATAAGAGTTATTCTCCCCATTATGATCACATATTTGAAATAAATTAGTTTTGATCCATTTTAATATGAATATTAATTTATATTAATATTTTATTTTATGAAATTTCAAAAGAAACTACGCCATATCATATTAAATGGATCATATTCTTCCAATTTATACATACATAAAGAACCATTTGGGTTTTTCGATACCTACAGAAATATCTTCTTAAAAACCTTCCACTAATTCCTTGATTCGTTGGATTGATCATAAAACTATCACAATAAATCTTTTTTGTTAAACAATAATATGTTTTCCAATGAAGAAGCATAGTTCCAAAACATTCATTTTGATTTTGATTCTTTTTCAGAATTATTCATTTATTATTGAATAATTAATAACTAATAATACCATTAATTACCATATTTTTATATGTTACTATATTAATCTTATAACTTACCCCAGTCTCCTTTTTTATGAAATGGGATATGAAACCATCATCCTTTGTATAGCAGACTACTGCCTTGCAAACCGATATAAATCCATTTCTATCATATCCACGTACAAATGGTTGTAATGATGAATTATATATACATATTTTATATTAATAAAATATTTATATTTCTAAAAATATAATATTTAATTTACATTCTTACCATTCCATTCAATTAAAAATAAGATTTTGTTAGTGCGTACATGGGAACAACCACATCCAAAAAACGATGTTTCACATTTTTCATCACAACATCACATTAATGAAATATATATATATATATATAAGTATATTTAAATAAATAATATAGGATTTATGAATTAGTATTCATCATATAAATATAAAATTATAATATCCTTCTTTCCATAATGATCGTTGACAAATGGAAACAATACTCATTCATACGTACAACCTACAATCTCTATGATTATAACGTAGGTCATTTGTCATAAAAATTTACAAGATTCCTTTAAAATAATAATTGATATATAAAAATATAAATATTTCTATAATTATTATTTTTTATATTCTGAAATATTGACCCCTTTTACCATGGTAAACGAACAAAATCTATTTTGAAAATTTCTAACCCAACATCGTCAAAATAACCAATGATTACTTAAATGATTAAGTAATTAAGTATATCACTATAATAAAAGAAATAAAATTTTCGAGGAAATGAAATAAAAAATAAAAAATTTCATGAATAAATAAAATAAAATATTTGAGTTTATTTTACATGATTGAATGGAAATACATGGAATTTCTGGACTCAAGGTAAGAGATTTTATATCAATTTCCTTTCATTGAAGAATATATTACTGTAATGAAACTAATTTTTATGAGGTGTATATACTGACTGTTATATATGTTATATTATAAATTGTTCATAATTCATGGTATTTTATGTTTTAGTTCATATTAATTCATCCAACTGGATTTAATATGAATTCTACAAAGTGGTAAGGGTTTCAAAACTCAATTTCATTTCATTAGTTTATATCACTACATCATTTCGTATAGTATTAAATGTATGTATAAGAAATTTAATTTTCATAATTTATACTGTATTTCCATTTTTATTTCATGGATATAAATTTGTTATACAAAATCTTCTCATCAATTAATTATCAATTCAATGACATTCTCTTCATATGGTTTTAATGTCTGAAATTCTATTTCATTGATTCATGTCTTGTAATATGAACCTGCTTCATTTTAAATGGTGAATATTCCTCAAATTAGGATCTTATATCATTATTATATACTTTATCAATATATTTTATTTTCCTTTGAAGTTATATTTTCATGGGATGTTAAATATAATGTTATAAAATATTCAAGGTTTTTATTATCCACCATTTAAGAATGTGTTTAATATTTTTAATTTCCATTTCATTCTTTATTGATTTAATAAACATAAAAAATAGTGTTTTTAATTGATACAAATCCTATATCATCATTTGGGTCTAGAATCAGTCTCTTCCATAAACATGTTTTCTATGATATTTTCAAGAATATTATTCTCTAAAACATTGATTTCATATGGTTATTTTAAATTATCTTTTATATTCTTTTGAAATCATTTAAAATTAAATTTCATAATGACTTCTCTATTGGTCACATTTCATTATCATTAAAAAATGTTGAAAATAATGTTAATTTTTATCATTATCAACATGGATGAATTTTTCCTCTATTATGAAGGTCATTTATTTAAAGACCATTATATGTTTGGATGTTTATTTTGAAATAATATTATTTCTATAATATTTTATAATCATTTCATTCTAAAAAGCTATTTTCAAAATTAAAATGGAATTGACCTCAAATTTTTTTTTAATTACCCATTTAATGATTATTTTCATTTTTAAATGTAAAAACCCCTTGATGTCACATATTCTCTATTAAGGATATATTGTAATGAAACTAACCATATTTTTAATCTAGATATATTTTTATTTTTTCAAACTGATTTTGATGGTTTCAGTTTCTTTTATATAGGAAAATAAATATATGGACGGAATAATAGTTGATCATATTAATTTTACAATGAAAGAAACCATCTATTTACATTATTCATTTTATTGTTATTGGAAATTTTCTATATTGATGAGTGGTTACATTATAAACTAATGATGAGTAATTATATATTAAAATAAAATCGGTGGGTCCATGATATTCCTATAATGTATTGGGCATCGATGTAAACAATATAGTTATTTTATTTATAAGGGTTCATGTAAGTGTTCTATGAAGATCATATTCCATGATAAAAAAAATAGTATTTATTTGGGGTTTTAATGATTCCATTGTTTATGATTGACCTCACATGGCTGATGATTATTATTTCTAATGACACTTGTATATGAAAAATCTTTATTCCAGGTCTTATATTGTATGATCCATATATTAATGGGTATTAATTATCTTATGTTATGGTTATTTACATTTATTATATCAATATATCCTTTTCCCATTTTATGCTCATTGATAAAATTCAATTATTAATTATTGTGTTTACTCTAAAGGGTAATTTAAGCTCAAACATCATTTCTTTCATATTCCACTGGATAAAAAATTTAATTATAATTGATTTTATTTAAAAAAGAATTCATGTATGGTGAATTTTATAGGATAAGAATCGTATCTTTATGAACCGATTGTTTATGAATCCATGTTATTATGTGTTTTTCCAAATTCTATAAAACATCAAAACATAATGTTCATTTGGTATGTATGGGATTACATATTAAATTTTTACGTTTTAATATTTGGGTGGAAAAATTGGTTTATTTTTATCGGTATCAAATAAAAAAATATAATGTTTATGATTTTTATCATCGAATCCAGGATTTCCAGTTTCAAGTTGACATATTTTGTGTCAGACCTAGATTATGAATAATTTAAATATTTTGATTCTTTTGATATATATTATCATCTACGTTATTGATACCATTATGGGTATATGAGTTTATGATAGATCAAATTATCAATGTCATAGATTCCTATTTTAAGGTTTTATGTGATGATATTTTAAGGTGATTGATGATAATTTGGGATCCATTTTATATGGTTGAGGTATATGTAACTATTAGGCATAAAATTAAATTTTTTTTGGGGAGACAATATTGAATTATCGTTTAGAATAACATATTTTCATAATGAAAATTTATATTGATTCATATTATATATAAAAACAATAAAAATATTTTGGATATTATATGATTTTTGAATTTACCTTTTTGGGAATATGATTTAATAGGTAACTGATGTTTTATATCATTTAATAATATGTGATCAAATCCTTATAATTTTATTTATTTTAATTTTTTTTCAAGAAAATTTTGAATAAAATTGTGTTTATTTATTTATTTAGTGATATATTTTGTACAATGGGTGTTATTATTGATGATTTTGATAATAATGTTATATTTTCTCATATATAGGTTTATTAATTTTACGAATTAACTTATATTATTCATAAAATGTTTTTTTATTTTATAAATATATGAGGAAAAAACATGTAATTATTTTGTGTAATAGGTTACCCATTAGATGTTTATTTTTTTTGATTTTGTAATTAAATATTCATCAGCAATACTCCTTATATAATTATGATTTCATGGACATTAACTATTTTTTGATCATGTTCTATATCCATGTCTATCATTAACTAGGTGATAGTTTTCTCTTTCATGGTTATATTTTTAATACCGATCAAGGTTCCCTTATTAAAAAAACTACTTTGTGTTATTTCATATGACCTTAAAACCCCCAATTCCATATTTTGTAGAGAATTTTTTATTAAAACATTTGAAGATGTGGGTTTTCAACAAATCTAATTCGAATAGTAAAATCCATAGTTATTGAGCATGAGTGCGAATTATGAGAACAAGATTTATCAATGTTGTAGTGGGAGAATTTAACATCAAAATATTTTAAAAGATCTTGTTAATATTCCCCCCTCCCTAGGAAATCGCTCCATTTCTGATCTGCAGGAAAACTTGATTTTCTCATGAGCTTATTCCATATAATCTGCACATTGAAATTGTTATTTATGTTTATGTTGATAGTGATATTTTGATATGGAATCCTGCCCTTTGTGGTGAATTTTCCAGTAGGGATTATTACAGTATGCAGTGTGGCATTCTCTCTAGAATTCCTTCTTGGCTGGAAGGTTTTCATCAACCATACATATATCCCAGTGATGTTATGTTGATATGGAGGATCTGGAAGAACAGAATGACAATTCAATCTGTGTTGCACCATGTTGGACTCTACCCGGCCTCAGTATGTCACTTATGTTTCAGTGGCGATGAATCTCTTTCACACCTCTTCATGTACTGCATTTTTTTGTGAGCTTATGGAATTATGTGGCATCAATATTTCACTATTGTATCTATTGCTATTCTCTTGAATCGGTGTTAAGCTCTCACTTGAGGATTGATTTCAGTAACCAACTAAAATTATTGTTTACTGCTGCTATTACATCAGTTATTTCCTACATATGGAAAGATTAGAATTCTGTTATATTTAACAATGAAAAGCCATCATTTTGGGATGGCGTTCTGCATATACACCGAAGTATTGCAACTGCTTCCAGGATCCAAAATGGGACAATGCATAATGATACTTCTGACATTGTCATCTTGAGATCCCTTGGTGTCAGTGGTAGGGAATGGAAGCCTAAAATGGTCAAATATATTAGGTGGATTCCTCCAATTACAGAGTGGCTGAAAGTGAATGTTGATGGGGTGGCCGACGGTGCGCCGGGTCCTACTGGCTATGGTGGACTTTTCATAACTCATCGTGGCATTGTTAAAGTATATTTTTCCACTACATTGGATATGCTCGTGCTATTGAAGCTGATGTATGGGAGATTATCAAAGCTATCAGGTATGCAGTTCGTTATGGTTGGCATAGAGTACGGTTGGAGTTGGATTCGTCTCTTGGTGTGCAGATTTTGATGGATAGGTCTCGAAATGTTCCTTGGAGGATGATGCCCGCTTGGATCTCCAGTCTTAGGCTTGCTGACAACTTACACCTTGATGTCTCTCATGCATATCGTGAAGCCAACCAGGTCGTTGATGCTCTATCTAAAAGGGCCATTGTGGAGTTAAGTTCCAGCTGGTCGTTTGTCCTGCCTTTCTATTATGATGTTATGAGTAGCAATGATAGGAATGTGGTTCTGTACTATAGGCTTTGTAAAGCCTCTTGTTTTGAGCTGTACTATATTGTTTACATTTTTATTTATTAATTTAAATGGGAGAAGGTTTCTGCCTGCCTCCTGAACCTTCTGGCTATAGAGGATACATTACACTGATCATAAAAAAACAAGAAATATTATTATGGAAATATGATTTTTATAACATGGCTATTAAATTAGAGGGTATTAATAATTTTAACTAATTTATGAAATATTTATGATGGTTGTCATAAAAAAATGTAATGACATATTTTTTAGAATTATGAACTCAATATTTAGTAATGATTTTTAATAATTCATTATAGTATTTCCTAAAAAATAATTTATTAAATTCATCATGGTATAATAAAATGATTTATTCTTTTAAATTTTAAAAAACATTATTTTAAAAAATAAAAATCAATTTTTAAATTTGAATAAAAAATTTATCCAATAATTATATATTGAAAATATAATAATCCGTACATACATACATTGATATTTATTCAAAGTTGTCGAATATTTATTAAAAAAATATCATATATATGATCAGAATATATATTTATATTGTATGTAGAAATTGGGAAACATATGTAATAGGTTCAAAAGACATTTTCATTGTCCTCAACTTATTTCATCATAACTTTACCACCTTTTCACATATATTACATTATACCTTTATTCATGACATGAGGAAAAGAAAAACATGAAAGGATGTAATGAAATTCTCAGTAAGGGTAAAAAAAAGATATCAATCAAATCATAGTCATATGTCACATGAATCTAACATTTGAAAACTATATCCTTCATCTAAAAATTCAAGATATCATTCCCAAAGATAAATAATAAAAGTTCATTTGAATCAATGAACTTAATCCCAAAGGGCATAACATAATACATGAATTTTTTTGGCATTTAAATAATCATATAAATTCATTCCAAATTAATCAACGCTCATTAAAAAGACCATCATAGTAGACAAAGTCTATAACTGAACTGAGTTCACGCCTTATTCCAGGAATGTACTACTGAACAATGATCATTTCTCGTTTTAACTTTTTCTATCTCATTGGATATAAATCATTACCTGAATCATTGGAGGGAAATATTGGTCTCACCCATCTCATTGTGAAATCATTGTTAAATATTCCACAATAACATAGATCATTCGTCATAACCAAATGAATAAAACAGATTTCATTAAACATCAATCCACCTTAATATAATCTATGTAAAAAAATAGATTTCATAAATATAATTCCATTTTTAAAACAATAAAATAATACGAACAATATGGTTTTTATACTTTAATCAATGACCTATTAATGAATTCAATCATAGATGGAAAACAATTTTGATATTACACTTGAAATTAAATCTTGAGGAAAATATCCATTATTTTGAAAAAAATTGTTTTTTCCTCAAAATTATATTTAATTATAGAAGAATAGAATTTATTTAAAAGGAAAGATTAAAGAATATAGAGGAATAATTATTGAAATAAGATGTTAAGAAAATTAAAAAATCTATTTTTTCCATATTATTTTATAAAAAAATCTGCATTCATTTGTCAGAAAAGTCAAAAAAGTTACTCATATTGAAAATGAAAAAATATTCCTTCTGATTCATTAAATACAAATTCTTCAATCCTTAAAATTTAATCCAAAAAAATTACAATAATAGTAAGAATATTTTTTTATACATAATTATGAAACATAGACATGGATGATAAATATACTCTAATAAATAGGTATATATAAACAATCCTTCATAATAATATGATTGAGAAATTATCCCTTTCCATATGTCTCATTTTCAATAAGTGTATCCAATCCTCCATTATAGTGAATTATTTAATTCCAATGACTTATTCTATAATCAGAGACAATATTAACAAATAAAATATTGTTATATTATCATCTGTTTGTCAGTATCAGTATTACACACCCATCAGGTGTTAAATTATTTATTCTCTTATATATGTTTTGTCGGCTAAGATCTTGTTCCTATTATTAATTTATATTTCATTTATTTAAATATTTACATTTTTATAATGTATATTGTATTTGTCAATCAAATTTATTTATATAATCATGATTTAATGAAGTTCAATTAGAATGATTCACATCACGTTGTGGAGATGGTATGTCATATATACGCATGAGCGAGGTTGTTATTTCCATTACAGATAAATGATACTAAAGAGGATGGTTTATAATATTTTAGAATAAATATAATAATATAATAATAAGATATATTTATTATTACCATCTTTATACGCATCCAAGTATGGTGTTGGTGAAAAACATATTACACAATGGTTCATAGACAGTACGTCGTACGTACACACACATGGTAATTCCTTTTTCATAGATTTATAGATGATGAAATATGATTGTTTCATAATAATAATAACATATAAGTATATAAGTTATAATTGAGTTATTAGTTTATAATTAAACAACTCATGAGGAGTAATTAGTAGAAAATGATATATGAAATAATCCGTAAAGCAGATTACCTCTTCTTCGACGTGCTCTAATTATATATCCTTATAAAGAACTACAAATGGTCATTGAAGAAGGCCAAAACCTATATAATATAACAGTAGATGTTAAGAAAGTAAATGTTCATGGAATTTTTCATAATGAAAGATCAATGTGAAGTGATGAGGTGTGGGAGGAGGTTTTCTTTTATAGTTGAGGTGAGGGGAACTTTTGGGATCTAAAAAAATATTAATTTAATAAAAAATCATAAACCATTCAAAATACATTAAAATGTACAAATTTCACATATTATATGAGAAATTTTTTGAAATATGGTCATATAATATATTTTATATAGTATTTTCATTCAATTTAAACCTTATCGTTATAATTGAAACTTAGTTGTTCTATTTAATGTTTTACTAGGGTAACAAATATTACAATTTTAAAAGGGTTTAATATTTACATATTTTATTTAAATTAGGGCATAAATAAACACCTTAGTACATGTTCTACTACATGATAAATATTCTATTTTTTTATAAAATGTTTTATGAATAATTATGTAATTTTAAAAAAAATATTTTTGGATAAATAATAAATTGTGTCAATTTTGACACTATTGAATTCATTTATTTTTAAAAAATTAAATATATCATGTTAAATTTTAAAAAATTAATTTATTATTTTCACAAGAACTCAAGGTCATATATAAAATTTAATGGACATATTAATTATCCCAACATTTTTTTAATTTAATTTTTTTAATAATATTTATTTCATACTTCTCTTAATAAAATGATTACTTTAATAGTTTTGCGTAATTATTTTATAAGAGATATTTTGAAGAAAATTTAAAATAAAATACAATGGAAAAGATAAATACACTATTTTTCAAAAGAATCATATAATCAAAAATATTATATTTAAAATCCATCGTTAAAATACTTATTTTTATTAAAACATGAATGGGACAAGTTTGTAATCACTTTAAATAAAATAATATAAGTATCATAATCTATATTATAAGACTCAAAATGTTAAATAACTCGACCATTGGATGGTTATGGTTGATATATATTTGAAAAATAATAATTGGTCATGTTTTTGGGTCATCAAAGGGTTATTATCTCTTTAAAAATAATTTCCTTATTTATTTCCAAATAATTACGTAATATCTGCATCATTAATGTAGAAGTTGTATAGTTAGTCATTTATTTCCTAAAATTTAAAAATAAATTATCATGATATGTTAAAAAAATTATCTTAAAAATTAGTACTTACATTCTAATTTATCTTTCATATATGTTTCTATTAAATATGATATAGTTATTATAATTTTAGTAAGACATATTTAACATTTTTTATAAAAAATTAATTAAATTTCATAATCTCATTCAGTTAGATAATAAATGAAAATTATTTGGCCCAAGTATGATTTAGATCCAACCACTCTCATCCAATGATATCAGGAGAGGTATTATAGTAATTTGATAATATTATTTTTACCCTTAATTACATGATTTATCATTTTTTCTGTATTAATAAAAATAAAGAAGTTAATATCCATAATGCCCAAAAATAAAAGTGAAATATTTACATAATATAGAAATAGTGATTCCATATATAGAATACTTTTTGAAAAAATAAATTATCATAATTTTTAATAATTAATTTAAAAATAATTTTTCTTTTGGAATAAGATAACGAGATTTAAAAGTCAAAACATTCAAAAGATTCCAATATTTTTACAGCTAAATTCGATGTTAAATTAATTTTAATTAAAATGATTATATTTAATGAACAAAATATATTGTATTTATATTTTTAATACATTAAATATTATAATTTAACCACATAAATTATTTTGATGAAAGCATTTGTTTTCAATTAAAATTTTTTGTATTATTACTATTCATCAAAACTTTAATGTTATAAAAAATTATAAAAATTTCTTCAAAATTAAAATTATATATCCCAATCCCAAAGAAAATAATAATTTTTTCATATAATAATTAATAATGTTTCAGAAAATTAATTTAAAAGGGGTTCTCCAATAAAAGAAATATCATTCACTTTTTGAAAAATATAGGAATTTATACTTAAAATAGGGGTTATTTATACCCTATGAATGAAATATCTGTTGGATGATTATAAAAAATATTTTATTAAGTATATGACTTTTTTATTTCATTAATTTCATTTTATAATATTGATTCAATAAATTTATTAATACCAAAATACAAATATATAGATGATTTATATTTTTTATAAATAATTATTAGCTGACAAATTTACCATGCATTTTTATAAGTTAGTTATATTTATTTCTACCAACCTAACGGCGAGGAAAAAATGGTCATTTTATATTAAGGGAGTATCACGTTTTTTTAAATAAGGTTTTCCTACAATGCAAGCTATTGAAGAATTAAAATTGTTTAAAATATTTCATAAAAAAATCAATTGTTACATTCTACCACCAATAATTTGAATTTCACCCTCAAAATTCATCACATAGAAACAAAAAATTAATAATACTTATTATCCATAATTTCCTAAAGTTCACATGTAACTTCTGAAGATTGGTAATCCGACCATATAACATTAACCATGTGAGTGATATTGTTTTGTAGAACTTTTTGTTCTGATCAAGGGTCTCTATTAGTTGTTCTTGTTATGAAATATAATACAATTGCTGCATAATGGCTATGTTCAGTACATGATAAAGTTAGGTGTGTAATTTCATAGGAATGAAACATAGTACACATCATGAACTTCATATATATTGGGTGGAAGTCACAATTGGTAATCTACCTTCCCAACATGATCTAGTATCTCAAAAGGACTGATATACATAGAGATCAATTTTCCCTTATTTCCAAATGTCATTACTCTTTTGTAGAGATATATTTTTAGAAATACATTATCACCCACATAAAACTCTAGGTCTTATCTTAGGTTGTCACCATAACCATTTTTTCGACGCTAAGATGCTCTTATGTGTTGCGGAATAGATATGAACTTTTCTTCCATTTCATTTACAAGATCATGTCCTAATAGATTTTTCCCCAACTACATCCCATCAAGTTGGTGTTCTAATATTATTTACATAGAAGGATTCATAAAGATACATATAAATTCATGAGTGAATGATATTGTGGTAAAAAAATTCCACCAAATGTTGGTGTTTATCCCAAACACAATTAAAATCCATGGATATATTCTTAAACATGTATTCTAAAGCATGAATTGTCCTTTCAGACTAATGATTTGCTTACTAATGATATGTGGTGCTGAAACATAACTCTGTATCCAAAGCCTACTGAAGAATTCACCAAAACATTGAGGTAAACCTTTTATCTCAATCAGATATAATGGAAAGTGTTATTTCATGCAACCATATCAATTACATTACATATATCATGGAAATATGATCAATAGAGAAACTCCATTTAACAACAATGAAGTGTCCCAACTATGTAAGGTGATCGACTATAACACATATATCATTATGGACTTTAAATGTTTTGGTTAGGATGACAATAAATTCTATAGTGGTGTTTTCCCATTTCAATTTTGGTTTGACAAATAGATGTAACATCCCCATAGAAATCTGAATTTCATCTCAATGCTATGGAAAAAACCATGCACTGAGAGACATATTCAACAACATCTATTTTCATGAAATCCCACGAGAAATAATATTTTAGATCCATGTACATCTTTGGGATTCCAGGATGAATATATATTGAAGAACTATGATCCTCATCTAAGAACACCTTTTATTATAATATGGGAGGAATACAAACCCTATTACTTAACCTTATTATTCTATCATAATCATGGTGGAATTTAATACATTTAATGTGATCTTTTGTAGTTATACATCTTCATTCAGCACCTCCTTAATCATCACTTGTATAGATGGCTGATCATTCATTTAGGAAAGGGAATATTTCTCCCCTTCCACTGAGATTTCAAGATCCATACATTGAAAAAATAATTAATACTGGGAATTTTGTGATCCAAATCATGTATAGGATAACATGGTACTTTTGACTCAGATCATCTATCACATTTTTCACTTTCCTATTTGGTAATGTATTGAGAAGTCATAATAATTAATCAGATACAACCTTATCCTTTGACACATATTGAAATTCAATTGTGTTAAAGTATACTTTACACTCTTAAGATAATTATAAATGTCACACCATTCACTATATAAATAATTATTTCATATATTTTTAGTGTATTGATTACCATAATTTACTATAAATCATGATTTGGGTTATTTTTTTCATGGATTTTCAATTTTCCTAAGGCATAATATATATATATATATCATTTTTTATGAAAAAAAACCAAACCCCTTCATGGATACATCACTGTAGATCAGAAACTATTTTCCACTAAAAGTTACTGTGAGCACTAGTTCAATGGAGACCCTTATTTTTATTAATTGAAATTAATTTCACATTTCTCCATCTACAAGAACATAACTCCTTTCAAATTAATATTGGTTATTTGGTTAGATGTTTGTGAGAAATATTTTACAAGAGATTGATAATATCTGTCCAAACTAAGAAAACATCAGATCTCAGTTACCATTGTTGGTCTCGACCAACTTTCAATAGATTTAATTTTTGTTGGATACATAGATATTCCTTCTATTGAGATTATGTGACACAAATATTATATTTTCCAAATCCAAAATTGATGATTTGTAATTTCTTATAATGATTCTTCTTTCTCATGGTCTTTAGTAAAATCTTCAAGTGATATTCATGATCTTCCTTAAACATCAATGACACAAAAATATCATCTCTAAATACTTTTAAAAACTGATCAAGATAGTCTTTAAAGACTCTATTCATTAGATCCATGATGGTAACAAGGGAATTAATAATACCAAATGGAATCACTATAAATTACCAGTGTCCATACCTTGTATGGAATGCTATATTCTTTATATCCTCTACTTTAACTCTTAGATAATGATATAATAAATTATGATCTATCTTCGAAAGGGATTGAACTACGCATAGTCGGTCAAATAATTCATAAATGCTAGGAAGATGATATTTATACTTGATAGTGATCATTTTATGTTCTCGATAATCAATGAATTATATGATTGTTACATATTTATTTAAAAAAGGAATATGTGCACCCCAAGGTGATGGACTAGATCATATAAATTCCTTGTCAATATTCTCTCAGGGTTGATTCTATAATTCCCTCAACTCAATTAGGGTCATTCTATTAGGTGATTTTGAAATAGGTATAGCTCTTGGGATGAGGTAAACTGAAAAATAAACCAAAATATTTAATGGAATACCTAGAAATTATTATAGAAAGACATCATCATACACCTTTACAATGGGTTTATTCTTTATTTTGTTTTTATCCCCCAACTATTTTGTATAGAAAAAGTTTATTTATAGGAATCAAGACCCATAATATGGAAGAAATTTCTAATGGAAGACATATTAATCCTTACATCGATAAATAATCATAGATTGATCTAGAAAATAAAATTTCACATACCTTCCACAGAAATTAACATGAAATCCATATAGAAAAATATAATTCACGAAAATATTCACCTCAAATTCCTCTAAAGGAAGTATCAAAAGATTTTTAAGAAGAATATTCCCACAAACATAATCCATAGACGAATTATATACATTTAATGTGACCGTTCTTCCATTAAGAGTTATCACAATTAACTAAACATCTAATTATTGAGGTAATTCATATATACCCAAAGAAAATACTTCCGAAATAAAAGTGTGGGTGGATATAGAATAAAATAAAACATTTTCTACTTTAGATTGAATGGTAAGTACCTTTCACCACATCATTATCGTACTCCATGTCTCTAATAGTGATCACTCATGAAAATTATTTTTTATGCATAACTGTATTCTTACATCGATCATAACCCATAACCATTAGATTAGGGAATTTATTAGCATAATGAACAATTTCTTTACACTAATAATATTGAAGTGTAGGAGTTTCATTTTGTGTATAATTTTCAATATTATCATCATTAGAAATATTTTTTCTATTACTTTATCATTAAACTACCCTATTTCCTTCTATCCGGAACTTAAATGATTTTCTAGTTACATTAAAAAAAATTCCCCCATGATTATTTCCACACATTGAGAATATGGGAAAATCATTTTCTTTTTACTGTGGTCTTTAGATTTTTGATTGAATTTAATTTTTTTGTTCTTATCAAACCTATAGGATTTATGGGTTACACCAATATCCATCTCAACCTTGAGAACACATATAATGATTTCCTTTTTTCTACTGATGTCCCTTATAGTTAATTCCCCTCAAAGACATAGATTTAAGTCACTAAAGAATCAATCAGTTTTACTATTATTTTGGATAATTAATTCTGAAGTGTACCATAAATGTCTTTTAAAATTCATTTTATAGGTATAAATGGATAATAATCCTTTTACATAACTCATAAAACTTTTTCTCCATCACAGTTTGATGAATATGAGGAATATACATATTGAAAAAAAAATTATGAACTCATCACATTCCATATATTAGATTTTATCTCTTTTACCCGTATTCGTGATAATATTCCACCATTGGTCAGCTTAACCTTACAAATGAGAGACTTATAAGACTACATTATTATGATCCGAACATTGGAGAATAGAAAATATATTTTTAGTGGTACTATTCCATTGTTAATCCACTAAGGGATAATAAGACCTCCTGAAATAAAATGAAGTCTGCCTCCTGAATAACTCAATATAACGTTGTTCCCACATTAGATCATTTGAATTTATTTTATAATTCAACGTTTTAGAATGTTTTGTGAGAATAAATACATAATTTTTCATTAAATATCCCATATCATTTAGTTTTTTAGGGGGAATATCATTTCTTTGACTATCATATTTCTTATTAATGTGGTTCCTTTGGGTTCCATCCACTAGATAAAACCAGGAAGCATTGTTTGAGCAACAAAAATCATAATGGTAAAACCACATAATCATGAATGAAATTTCAATTTTGGAAAATATTTCTTTCATAATTGGATATTCGGGATCATTTATAAAACACTAGTATTATAACCTATACTTTGACATATTCATTGGTTTCTTTCTAAATTTTTCACATCCTACTATCCAAAGGTTACAATACCTTTCCTCTAATACTAAATATAATTACCCATAATTTACATACTTTGATATTAATTAACTATTAAAGAATATTAATTAAAAAATATAATAAAGCTACAATGAGACTATATAGTAATATTGACATTAGAAACTGGGAAACATAAAAAATGGTTGATAAGATATCTTTATTATCTCAAACTCAATTCATCATAAGAAGAACCCTTTTCAACGTATCATAATTAATAACCTTATTCATGACAGGGAAAACAAAATCATATGATAGGGTGATCTTAGAAGATTAGTAAAGATATATATGGTAGATATTAATAATATCATAATAATATTACATAAGAAGATAAAATTTTAAAATCATTTTATTCATGCGATGGATAATTATATCATTTCATGGGATAAATCATAAATTTTAATAAGAATCAACGAATGTAATCCAAAAAGTCATAACATAGGACATGATATTTTTTGGAATAGAAATACACATATAAAATCATTTCATATTAGTCAAGCCTATTATCCAAAACCATCATAGTGGAAAAAATCAATAATATTCTTCAAAAATAATTTATAGTCAATTTTAACTCATGGATTATTATTATTAAATTATATGAAAGAAATAATTTTTCATTTTTGATATGCTGTAATTTTTGTCTTTTCCAGCAAATGTTCGATGATAGTGGGTTTTTAATCTTATATGGAAAATCTGATTTTTAAATTTTATTAAATAATTATATCCATGAATCATACTCTAAATTATTTCATGATATTTTTCAAATAAATTATTTTCTTTTGAAATTTTACTATATTTTCATAAAAGAAAATGTATATATATGAAAATGTCTATTTTCTTCACAAATTATTTTCTACTATAATATAAAAATTATCTTCTATATAAGAAGGAATTATTTAATAGTTTTATGTTTCATGAATAAAATATTTATTTTCCCTGTTATTTTATTGTTTTTATGATGGAATGTTATTTATGAAATCCATTTTTTTTACATTGATTATGTTATGGTGGAATGACATTTAAATAAACTCATTTTATTACTTAGGTTTTGATGAATGATTTATGAAATTGTGGATCATGTGAGAATTATTTCATTATGATATGGGTGGTACCTATATATACCTCCGATTAATTTTTTGAATATATAATTTTGAATGACAGGTATAGAGGATAAATATACCGTAGTATATATTTACATATAAATAATCCCTGATAATAATTTGGTTGCAAAATTATCCTTTACCTTTGGTATGATTCCCATTGTATGTATCTAAACCTCTTATATATTTATTTAAACAATTTTATTTAATTTTTTCAGAATCATAGTTATTTTTGAGATAACACATATGACCATATTATCATTTGTTTGTTAGTAACATTATTACTCTCCCATCAGGTGTTAATTTTATTTTCTTACCCACGTTTGTCAGATAAGATCTTGTTCTCATTATTTAGATATAGTTATATCATTTAAAAAATGATCTTTGTATAATATATATCATACATATTAATTTCATTCTTTTATATAATTGTGAATTAATGAATTTCACATAGAATGGATCGCATCACATCGTGGTGATGGTATGTTGTACATCGGCACGAGGAAAAATATCATTCCAATAATTTTTGAATTCTATTGATGTGGATGGATTATAATATTTCAAAATAATTATTGTTTTATTATAATCATATATAGTTATTATTTTCATCATTATACCCATTTATGTATGGTGGTGTGAAAAACATATTACACTACGACCTGGAGACAGTATGTTTTACTTTTTCATGTGTGGTGATTTTTTTCGTAGGATAGATAGAAGATGGAATATGGTAGTTTTATAATCATAATAAAATTATATTAAGAAATAGAAACTTTAGTTATTAATTTATAATGAAACAACTCATTAATAGGAAGTATAATAACAAATATGATTGAAAGAATCATTAGAGAAGATTACCACTACTTTGATGTGATCCATTTAAGTCTCCACATAATTCACTAGATATTGTTAGTATAAACGAAAAAACCTCAAATTTGTAACTAGAAATTTTGAGATTAGAAATGGGTAGGGTATGATAGATCATGAAGGATCAATTTGAAGTGAATATGTGAGGGAAGAGGGGCATTTTTTAAATTGATATGAGGGGCACTTTGGGGATCTCCAAAAATATAAATTTAATATAAAATAAAAACTTAACCAAAAAACCTCTAAATTATACCAATATATAATATAATATTTGATTGAGTTATAATATCTTCAGAAAATATAATTTATATAATTTTTTATGTCAATTAAATCCTTATCATTTTAATTATCATTTATGTATTTTATTTAATTTTTAATTGGGGTAACAATTATTTCAATATTAAAAGTGTGAAATATTTACTTATTTGATTTCACATAAACCATAATTTAATATCATAGAAATTTTTAGCCTACTTAATAATTTGTATATATTTTTCAAAACGATTTATTATTTTTTAAATAATTTAATAAAAAATTATTTTGATAAACAATCTATATTATCAATTTTGACACTATTAAATTCATTGGATTTTTCAAATATTAATATAACAACTTATCTTAGAATTTTTTTTTGATAATACTACTAAGAGGTAAAGGTCATATGTAAAATTAAATTTACATATTAGTTTTAAAATAATATATTTATTTTATTTTTTTTAATAATATTTATTTTATATTTTCCTAAAATAATTAACTACAACAATAGTTTTGGGTAATTCATTAATATTATTTTTTGGTGAATAAAAATTAAAATAAAATAAAATTTCATTGAATAATATTCAATATTTCAGAATAAAATATATAATGAAATATATTTTCTGTATAGTCCATCATTAATATTTTCTTACTTTTCAAAACATGAATGTTACAAGTTTATCATCACATTAAATAAAATAATACAAGTGTCATAATATCTTCTATAAGGTTCCAAATGATTAATATCTCAACCTAGGAATGGTTATGGTTAGTATATACTCTAAAAAAATAATTTAATTTTATTTAAGGCTTTTAATGGTAATTACCACTTTAATAATTATTGTTTTATTTATTTATATTTAGTTAAATAATTATTTCATCATTAATGATTATTTCAATAAAATAATATTTTATTTCCTAAAAATTAAATATAAGTTATCATGATAAATAAAAATATTTTATCTTTAAAATGAGTATATATTATCAAATTTATATTCTCTATATTCTTATATAAAAATGTTATATTCATTAAATTTGGAGAAAGACATATTTATATTTTCATTAAATAAAATAAAATAAATTTCCAAATCTCATCCAAGTGGATTCTAATGTATGGTACATACATAATATGGAATTAATGATTCAAAATAAGAAGTAATTTTTTTTGTAAAATAAAATAATAGAAGTTATAGTAATTAATTTATAATTAATACCATTATTGGAATGAGATAACATGTTTTAAAAGATAAAACACTACAAAAGATAGAAATGTTTTTACAAATGAATTCAATGTAAAATTAATGATATTTACATAAATTATATTGAATAATAACAATATATTCTATTTATAATTTATAACCATTATTTTTTATAAATTATCAATATAAATTAATTTGATGAAAAAAGTTGTTTAAAAAAATTAGTTTACTTTACTATTCATAAAAAAATAATGTTATTTGAAAATGTTCAATGTTAATCCAAAGTTTAATTTTTTATCCTTTATAAAAAAACATGTTTATATATTAATATAAAAAATAATTAATATGTCAAAATAATAATGTAAAATTTGTTTGGATTTTAATTGAGAAAATTAACTATTTTAAAAATATAGGGTTTAAACATCGAAAAGGGTTTATTCACACAATATGAAAAAATATATACTATATGAATATAAAAAATATTTCATAATGTATATAACAGGTATATTTTATTAATTTCCTTTAATAATTTGAATTCAATAAATTTATTATTATGAAAATACAAATATATATTTGATTTATAATTTTTTTAATTATTTTTTGTCACTGAATTCACATCAAATTTTTTAAAGATATTTATATATTTTCCCTCTAACATAGTGGCTAGGATAAATGTTCATTTTATATTAATGGTGTCTCATAGTTCCATTAAACTCATCATAGTGCCCAATGATATATATAGAATAATTAATGTTATTTAAAATAATTCATAAAAAATTGTGGCTGTAAAAAACAAATAATGAAAAGATTGATTCTTTAATGAATATTAGAATATACAAATTGTGTTCTAAAAAATGTACTTTAGTTCAATGTATTTAAAAATTTATATTATATTTTTGATTAGTAATAATGTATGAATAGTTTATTTTATTAAAAAAATAGAATTATAATTTTTTTAATAAATAGTATACTTGAAATTTGTATAAATATATTTTTATATATAACATTAAATTTTTCTACATGTTTTCTCCATCATAGTTTATTGGTTTAATTTAAATTTAATATCTACCACTTATTTATTTTTAATCATCAAAATAATTTTTAATATTTATAATGATGATTTCAAAATTTTTTAAAAAATAATAAACTTTTATTTTTGTACATTATGAATAATAACCATTATAAGTTTATGATAGCTTAATAATGGGAAATTAGGTATTTTCTGTGACAAAATAATATGAAAATTACTAAATAAATAACCCTAGAACATTCCATAATTTTGTTGAATTGGTAATTATCCCCCACAAAAATCCAAATGTACAATCATTAACATTTTTTCTATTTTTCCTATATTTTAAAAAAAAATATATTTTTGTAAAGAAGTATAAAAATGTCATTCCCTTCGATTTATTATCACTGTAATTTTTAAAATGAGATAAATAGAAGTGATTTTTTTCTACATATTGATATATATATATATATATCTATCTATATTTTATAATACTAATAATTTGTTTTTTATCTTTTATTAATGAAGTAATTACCTTAAATTCATAAGCAATGTCAATGTAGTATTAGTAAAATATAGTGAAAAAATAATATAAATACTTTTAAAATATTAAGAGACATATAAATTGAATTATTTATTGTATTCAATTATTTTTTAAGAAGAATATAAAATTTTATTGATCAGTGAATTTATTATATTTCAAATTTGTTACTATCATTTAGTTTTTAATTTTAGATTAGTTTAATAGTTCTAAATTTTAAATTTTTAATATTTTATTATAAATATTTTTCAATTGAATGAATAAAATTAATAAAAATATTTTATTTAACCAATGATTTGATATTTAATTTTATAATCCATTGTCAATATATGGGGTGTTCCTGTTTTTATTTTATCCATATTAACACCCAAAAAGTAAAACATAATTTGTTTTACGGTATTCTTTAAGAATTTTGTCGAGCAGTTAAAACAAAATGCTGAAGGTTAAACTATCACAAAAAATTATAACTTATTTACATGATAGGATTTCAAACCATTATTTTCATTTATTGAAAATAAATTTTTTAGGATCCATTTGAATATTAAAAATAATTTTTATTAATATAATATAACAAGAAATTTCAAAAGAACCCTATCATCTCTAAGAAAATGTAAGATTTAGCTAAAATTTAATCCCAATTAAACTATGACTTGTCTTGGAAAATTCCTAAAAAATACCTTCCCAACATACCTCCCTTTTTTAATATAGGACTTTTTTATTATAAAATAATCCAATCAAATATTTTTATTCAACCATTTTTTCGTTGTTTGAGGAAGAGGTATAGTTCTTATCCAAGGGTTTTCATTTTGATTCATTTTTTACACCATAAAATATTATTCATCAATAGTGAAATTATAAATCCAATTTTAAAATTATAATGTGATGTAATTTTTTTATTACATAACGTATATTCATCCACACTTCCATGATCAGGGATGAAAAATCCTCATTTGTGTCTATGGAAGACTAACGCCATGTGAGTTGATGTAATTCACATTCTATCACCTCCTCCTAAGGCATGTTTTATTAATGTTATTAATATAAATATATAAATATATATATTATTAATAGAATAATAACTATTTTTAAACATAGTATATAATTTTCATTCATACCTTTCCATTCACTAATTAATGATATTGTCATTCTTGAGTATGTGAGAACTACCTTATCCACCTAGTGATGTGATTCATTTTTTTCACCAGAATAGAATGATTTTATATATGTATTTATATGAAAATAAAATAAATTTTATTTATGATATAATTATAATTATGGAAATTTTAAAAATAATACTTACCTTATTTTCATAATGATCGTTGAAAAGTTGAATGTTTTATCATTCCTATAAACAGCTTACTATCTCCATGAATGAAACATAGTTGACTTTTCATTACCAAATTGATGGATTTTTTTAAATTTCTAATTTATATATATAAATTATTTTTATTTCATGGTTAATATTATAAAGAATATGAAAAAATGACCCCTTTGACCGTTTTCAACAAACTGAAGTTGTTTCAAATTTTTTGAACTGATCATATTCCAAATTCCTTACAAAGAAAATAACTAATTAAGTAATTAAATATATACTAAAAATGAAAAAATTTATTAAATGAAAGGGATTAAACTTGTAAAATTTTCATAATAAATAAAATAATTAATATGATTTTATTATATAGTAGTTATAGGATATACATGGAGCTTTTGGACTGGGGGTAAGGGATTTTATCTCAATTTCATTTCATTGATGAATATTTTAATGTTTATACATATTTATTATGAGCCATATTTTCTAAATTAAATATATTTTATATCCTGAAATAATCCAAAATCATGGTACTTTAATTTTTAATGAAAAATATTTCTTCTAGTAGGATTTTTACGAGAATGTTACCAAGGTGTTAGGGTTTATTAACCCAATTTCATTTCATTGGGTTATATCACTCCATTACTTGTTATATTACTACAAGATTATGTGTGAAATGATAAATATTTCATTTATGATATAATTTCACTTTGATTGTGTTTATTTAATATTTTTACACATAATATATAAATTGATTAATTCACTATTCAATTATATAATCATAATATAGTCCACTCATCTCAAATTAAACTTCATTGATTCATGTCTTATAATATGTACATACTCCATTTTAAGAGGTGCATATTATTCATATTGGGATATTATATCATGAATGATTCTTTTATTATTATGGTATATGTCTCTTTTATGTTCTATATTACATGGGATAATGATTAAAATATTATTAATGATGCAACAAATATCATTATCTCAATCTCATTTTCTTAAGACATGGTTAATGTCTTGAAACTTAATTTCATTTTATTGTCTATTTAATTCACCATGACTAATTTGTTGATATTTATTATTGAGAATAACATGATTTATATATCCATAACATATAATATCTTTATATTCCTTTTCACTCTATCCATTTCCAAAGTTGTAAAGACTTTATGTTACAATATCCTTGCTTTCTATGTTTCACTATTTTAATGGTTAATTTTTAGAAGATCATATGATCGTATTTTCTTGATCAATATGTCATTTTCCCCATGGTTATGAATTTTCAAATGTTTAATTTTAATTTTTACACTTATTGTCTAAATAAACATCAACAATGTTTTTTGTATGTGATACAAATCTTATATATTACATTAGTTCAAGAATCCTTCTCTCCAGTATACATGTTTTGTAAACTTTTTTCAAGAATATTATTATATAAACATAACTTATTTCAAAGGTAATTTTAAATTATATATTACCTTATTTTAAATGGGTTTAATAGTAATTTTCATAAGCTTTTCTATATTACTAACTTTTGAAACACTTTAAAAAAGTGAATGAAAAGAATGTTTATTTTTAACACGTAACACATGAACTGATTTTCCCACTTCCATGAATGTTATTTTTTAATTTAATTTTATATATTTTCATGTATATTTTGTAAGAAAACGTTTTTTATAAATTTTGAAAAAATTTACCATTGTAATAATTATTTTGATAATTAAATTTGTATTTTTATTGAGAATTTGTTTATTAATATTTTTAATGATTTTTTCATTGAAAATTGAAAATTAATCATGATTTCAAATATTCTTCTTTGTAGATACATCATCATGAAATAATTATAATTATTTATTTTGATGTATTACAATTGTTTAAATAATATTATCATTAATCCCATTTATTTTCTATTAGTTAATCTTGTTGTTGAAGGAATAATAGTTGATATAATGAATTTTATGAATAAAATAATGATATAAGTACATTATTAATGCAATAGTTCATGGTAATTTTATTACGATAGTTGGTTTAGTTATAAGCCATTAATGGGTAGTTCTATTATAAACAAATTATGGGTTATTATGTGTTAATCCAAAGAAAAGTGGTCCTCTGATTTCCATCCAATGTATTGTGTTTGGTATTCAAACATAATGGTATTCCAAATATAGGGGTTCTTGTAAGGGTTCAATGAAGATAATGTTAGAAGTCACTAATATATTTTTTTGTGAATACTATGGGTTTTTAATGAATCCATTGATCAATACATATATCACATGGATCATGAATATTGATTCATGTGACTCATTCCTATAATAAGGATTTATTTTGTGTTACATGTTTCATAATCCACATATTAATGTTTATAAATTCTACTTTTTTATGATCCTGGACATTGAAAATGGAAACGTACCCTTATTTTCATCTTATAATCATTGTTGAAATTCAATTGTTAAAGCATAAGATTTCCATTAATGAGAATTTTATCTCACTTTTCTTATTCCTTTCATTCCATAGCTAATTAAGAATTATGATAAATGATTTGTTTCTATAAAAGTTTCATTTGTGCCAAATTTTATGGATTATGAAATAGATCATTAAAAACAAATTTATTTATATCCATGTAGTTAAGATGTTTTCCTAATTATCTAAAATTATTATCTTAAATTCTTATGGGTTTTTTATTGGTTCAACTTTCCAATTTTTGGTTTTATGTTTTGGATAGAAAAATTAGGACATGTTTTTCATTATGAAGGCACAAAATGTATTGATTATTATTTTTTCAAAATTTGATCAAGGAGTACAGATTTGGGCCTGTAACACTTATCATTTGCATCAAATATTTTCAGGATATATATGACGTTTTTTAAGTGTAATATATATATATATGTGTGTGTGTGTATTTGGTCTTATAATACTACTAAATTGTTTGATCCTTTGGAAATGTTTTTACATTTTACCACTTAGTTAATATTACTAATAACTTTCAATTTATGGAATGTAAAATCTTTCATCAATGATAATTTTCAATTACTATATATCTCTAGTGATACGATGTGGGTTTTTATATATATTTAATTAAATATATAATGTGATATAATGGATTCATGGATTTCCAACTCATTCCATTACAACATGATATTATTCTTGAAGAGAGTTTTTGATTTCCTTCATCTACCCATAAAAATCAATTTGTATTTGGTCCAACATTTTAAATTTTACTCAATGTGATGAAGAATCAATTTATAATTCCCTGGGATGGTGGAAATATTGAAATATCAAACGCATGTACAATGTAAAATTCTCTTTTTATTTTAATATATAATTTTAATAAAGGGTTGTTATAGAGGGGAATATGTCCATTATTGATTATTCAGTTTTAGGTTAATAGTTGAATAATTTGACAGAATAGAGAAACAACCTAATAAAAGAAATTGACAGAAATAGCCTCTAATTAAAATTTGAATGATTAAAAATAAGGGTAGTATGCATATTTTATATTAACAAAAGGATTAAATCTCAAATGAGCTTTCTAAAAAAATGGACACCATTACAGGCTGATAACAACACCAAGTTGCCAAAATTGAATAATTAATTTATGATGATTATAATCATCAAAATAAATTTTATGGATTTAAGATATGAAAATAATAATGAAAGTTGTATCAACAAAAAGTACCCATATATAAAAAAAATAAGACCCATCTCTTTAATCAAAAAAAAACACAACATAGGTGATTGTAGTAATTTTCATGAATACCACTAGGGTTGTAATAAAATATGTAATGGATTATTTCAAAGATCAAGGGGAAAATATCAATGAGTTAAAAAATAATTCAAGGGATAAAAAGATCAATTTCATGTTATTTTGATTGATAACCACCATAAATATATTCATAGGTCATTATTTCTTGGTTATATAAAAGGCTCACCCACATAGATACTTGAAGGATATAATATCTAGATGTAGAAAATCACTACAAACAATGCAAAAATGAGAAGAAAAAACATGATCCCAAAGCTAAAAATAAAGGGATTTGTAAATAATGATAAACGAAAATGAAAAATTTGATAAATAATAAATAAGAGAGGAAACACCACTAGTATAAAATACATGACTACCCTTTACAAAAAAAATCTACAGCAAAAATAATTTAAAGCATAAAAAAATAATTTTATAGAAGATGATAACTATCCCATGCATAAAGGAGTGATTAAATTTGTTTTTAGGGGAGTTACCTTAGTTGTTACATGACATGTGAATATCTTCAATTTTGGGTAATATTGGGTCAATTGGGTTAGGGAGATATTTGTTTGATATAGGTTCTAGTGTGAATGTAGTATCATACACTACATTCAAGAATCTTGAACATTAAGATTCAAAAACAATGAGAGATTCACGTTACCAAGATTATTAAAAAATGAAGTACCCATGTTTCGTAATTTAATACATTTTAGAAATGGTAGTAAAATATATTTTCCAATGGATTTCTTAGTGCTCTAAATATATGAATATAGAAAACTCATCCTCTTTGAGATAGTATTTATGTCTATGGAAGAATATTAATTTAATTACAATGTGGAGAGATTTTTTGAGACATAGTGGTTACAAAAAAACATTAAATATTCACCAGAATATGAAAAATTCTATTTAAGGAAGAAGTAAACAGAATGAAACATGCTACAATTTAAGGATACATTAGTAACAATTGACATCATGTGATGCAGGTTCACACCTTGATGAAAATAATAACAGAACCTATACCAGAGAAGAATATAGATCAAATCGACACACCCATGAAATCATTCAAATAGTGGAGTTTGATTTAAATATTTATGTTTCACATTAATCCCCTAAATTTAGTCATATATTTTCGATTAGAAAATTGAATTCCTCAAACATGAATTTTTTATTTATTTTCTAATCAATGAAAAACAAGTCATATATGATAATCATTATTCGATATTTTATAGTTACCTTTTTACGTGATTATATGAGTAAAATAAGGTATGTATGATTAGAGTTAAGTATTGTATAGTTAATTCAAAAATGTGATTTATGATAATGAGATGTTTTAGGTAAATAAAATTATTCTGCGAATGTACATGGTTATTTATAAAAATTTTGATTATTAGTTTATTTTTTGTTAGTATTTACCTGAATGATTGCCACATTTTTACATGTTTTTGTTACTGAGAGGCTTCTAAATAAATATTTACCATTATTTCTCCATTAATTTTGTTGATTGAAAGTCAAGACATGTTTCCGTTTATAATTATCTTGGAATCTTAATGATGATATAAAATTAAATAGTCTCATTTAAAATGACTAAGGTGTTTCATTTTTAATCAATTTAATATTGGACCTATCCTTACATTTATACAACTTTTTTATCCTATAATACATCTATGGATTTTTTAGTAATATCTTAATTAAATAAATAATAATTCCATATCTAAACTAACTCAATATATTTTTCAATAAATTTATTGATTTATGTGTTGGGAGAGACAGATTTAGTGGTGGGAATTAATTATTTTTTAATTAAATTGGGGGGTGTTGTTCCTTGTATTATAGGAATTATTTATTAGATTTTTAACTTTATTTCATTTTCACCCATCTTGAATTCAAATGTCGAAAAAATGAATAAATAAATAGGTGTTTCTTAGGAGGATAATATATCACAATTGCTTAACAGACCACCTTGATCATATTAGGTTGATTGGATGATGATGGGGTTTTCCCATTTGTAACATATGAATAAAAAAATGGAAAATTAATATAATAAAATAATGTTATTATTTCATTATATTCATCACATCATGATACTTTAACATGAGAATGGAATATTGTAAACCTTTCACTTTTGAAATAGGTTTTTCTTTGAGATTTTCAATGTTTGTCATAATATATACATCAAATATAAACCCTTTATGAGATTTATATTGTTTTTCACATCATTAACCACAAAAATAATTCCTCATATTAATTTTAAAAACATTTAAAAACATTCTTAACTATTTGATTCCTTTTTCTTTATGTGAATGTTCTGGTAGATTCCATGCAAAACTATGGTAAGGGACATGTACTTAAAGTATAAGAATAAATATATTCAAATTTTCTACGGGTGATGATAGAAAAGAATTATTATGAGGTAAAGAATGATGTAAAATCATATTAATGGGGAGTTATAAAATATTAATGGAATATAGGGAAGGAAATATAATTTCAATACTGAAAGATTAAAATGAACAAATAAATTGTTTCTCCTGAAAAAGGGAACTTGGAGAATTTATGTTGTATTGTGGCTGGATGTTTATCATCTATTGATATTCATATGATTTTTTTTCATGTATTTTACTATAGGTATAATTATTTTCCTTTTTGAATATGTTTAGATTATATTTTTTAGGAAACGAATTATTATATATGTGGCAAATCTGATACATACATTTTCTATATATATTTTTTATAATTTTATCATACAACGTATTTGAATAAAATAATATTTTGTCCAAAATAATAATTTTCTATTTAAAAATTGAATCAAATCATATGGAAATTCATTGAAAGAAAAATTAAGAATAGTTGTGAAACACAACAATATAAAAATAATGATATCCAAAATTTGATAATCCAAGAAACGAACTATTCACACCATGATGCTCATTTTCAAGGAGTGGTTATAGTTACATTTTCACTACCTGCAATATTTGAGTGAAAGTCTATACATGGAGTAGTCCATATATTTCACATGGTGATACTTCATATAAGTATGTGAACATGAGTTAATAAAAGAATAAAAATTTAATTTCTTAAAATCCTGATTTGTATCTCATGTTGATTTAATCACAGTTATCTATATATGTTTTGTAAAAATTAATGTTGATATTTTTTTACTTCATGGTTGAACATTAATGTATTTATTTTTTATTAATAAAAGTCTAATTGGATTCTATCAGGATATCAGAACTGTGTGAATTTACTAGAAATGGAGGAGTATTTCTCATATGAAAGAACTTCTATTTTATTACTAGGTTAATTGTATTTTTTATATATCCTCTAGACTAGAAGGGGTTCTATATTCTCTTACAGTGGGGGATATAATGAAATGGATAGTGTGATAATGGATTTTTTCATATTTTTTTTCAGGATTCGATTATTGTGTTCATCATTCCTTCATATGGTATTTATTTCATTAATTTATTGAAAATTGACAAGATGAATAAAGATGTATAATTTATCACATAAACTATTCATCCTAAATAATTCAGGACCATTTGTAAATATTTTTTAATATTTTCTTTAAATAAGGTATTGAGAAACATAAATAATTTACAACCTTATGTAATTTTCTATATAAAAATGGGCATTTTTTATTAAAGAAGGGATACCCAGACCAATGATCTTATTTTTCACAACACGGAAAATAATCATCAAAAATCAATTAAATTTCACATTTCTCTAGCATAGAAAAAATGAATTACAAAACATGTCACTTATTCTGACATTTTTTTTGAAATTTATACTATATTTATTAATTAAACAAAATTCCCTTATATATTTTTTAATTATTATAAAAAATTTTCATTGGTTTGATCCCCACACATGTTTTTTACAATGATAAATTAATTAGTAATATTTATTTTGGTTCTTTAATAAATTTTTAAATTTTATTAGTCCCATATGAATTTATAATTCCCTACTAGTAGTCAATTAATATTACTCTCATCTTGTTATAACCATGTTTATCCAAAAAAAAATATTGTATTCTTCCACAAAAATACAAACTGTAGTCTTTATCCTTATATATCATATGATGAGATTTTAACAAAAATTCAGTGAGGGTGATAATCGATCACTATGCTAGAATGGATTACACAAACTACTACATGATTGATCTCACAAAAATTAACTAAATATTATAACACCTTACGAGTATTGGTATCCAATACAAATTGAGTTATGTTATAGTAACCGTGGATCCAGTATCCTAGTGTTGTTGTTTACATTATTATATGTGTACATTATACATAGAACATAACCAAAAAGGATCGATTAGTTCAGTAGAATTGGAAAACTATAAATATATAAATGAATTCAATATTTCATTTTAAGATAAAAATATTCCTAAAAACATTTTTAATTCTTGAAAATCATCCAATGAACTATTCTTCATATCATGTGGAATGGAAAAAAAATAAATTGTGAGCTTCGATACTCATTAAGGTAACAAAGAATGAAATATATCATAATTATGTAAGGTATAATAAATATACAAGAGTGGAAAATAAAATAACTAAATACTTAGTTAGGTGTGTTGGTAATTTTTATCATCGATGATCTTACCCTCAATACATCATGATAAGAAATCATAAATCTTACAATCAATAATTTGTGCCAATATATGTAACACCCTAAGCTTCCACGACACACTTGTCTTCGAATAATACAGTAGTGTGTGTTGTATGCAAAATCGAGTTGTAACACACACCAACACCAATAAAACTAGACATTATGAATAGGAATACCCAATTTTTGAAATTTTATAAATTTAATCTTTAAAAATGGACTTCATTTTTGGATTCGGAATATCGAAATTAGATTAGGGTGAATTTTTGGTATTTTTCTGAATACATTGAATTTTTAATCAATAGTGAAAAACACTGAGTTATAGTTTAGAACTGAATTTTTATATAAATAATTATTTATTTTATTTAAATTTTTTTTTGGTAAAAATAAACACTTAATTTCTATATAAGTTCAATGTAATTCGTTGGAGTTGGATTATAATAATTTTAGATATATAAAAATTTTATTGAACTTTTCACAGTCTTTTAACCACCACCTAAGAGAATTTATGAATTCACATAAAACATAATTTTATAGATTCTGTGAATGGAATTTCAAAAAACTGAGACAAAAAGTTAATATCAGTAAGAAATAATTTGGTTCAATAAGATAATTTTTTTGGTGAATAGTAACTTATCACTTTTATTTACCATGTTTAAAAGTAAATAGGGTAATTAAGGATAAAACTTATATTATTATTACCCTATAACATATACTAATTATATTGTATAAGTATAATTTTACCACAAACAACCTTCATAATAAAATATGAACCTCTCTAGTCCACTTAGATTAGAATAGGACATTTATTATTATAATATTCAAAGAAGAGTTGAAAGAGATAAAACCAAAGTTAAATAACTGAACCATTTTTAATATAGGGTTATACAGAAGATAAATTTGTTTATAAATATTAATTTTAAATATAAAACGATTTCCTACATAATGATATTTTATTTATAATTTTTAGACATTAAATGTTTTAATATATTTATGACACAATGGTGATGTTCTAATTACCTAATTAATGAAATATTAAAATAATTGATATTGTAAATATCAAAATAAATGTGATTTAAGACTTTTTATAAATTACACCAATTTTATAGGTTGATATAACATATTAGGGTCGGTTATATGAATTTTATTTGAAGTAATAATGTTGTTATGAATTTATAAAAAACATAATACCAAATAGTGTCAAAATTGACATAAAGGATTATTTAAAACAAATATTATAATAATAATTGATATTCTATTTCAAAAAATCTATTGTTCATAAAAATGACTTAGATAAGGTTATATATATTAATAATGAACCACATGGTGTTCTCTCGGCTTGTTAATGTATGTTTATTAACCATATAATATAAAAATACAAAGAGACATGGTAAATGTAAAACTATTTAACTACATGTTAAATATAAATGATAAGGTTAATATAGTGACCCAAAACTATCTAAAATATATTGGTTGAGTGCATTCAGACCCACACTCACCTTATCCTCGAAATAAGTCTCTATTGAGCCATTATAAACTAAATATGAATTTATTATAAAATAATATTTTATGTTTTTCCTAAGGTTCCCCTCACCCCTCTTATAAATGGGCACTCCCCTTTCTCTCAAATTCATACATTAAAAACCTTTTGGATCAAATAAACCCTTCCTAAATATCCTATGAACATCCCTCAGTTCAACCTGAAGACATTAGTTTGATTTGAAAGCAAACATATGGATCCCTTTTGATCAAATCAAAAGGAAGAACCTGAAGAAGAGGTATTGTTTTCACGACCCCCTTTCAAGTTCCTTTCTTCTTCCACTTATTATTTCTTTGATATTTCCATTCTAAAATAATAACACAAGTATATTATATATACTGTGATGTTATTATAAATATGGTACAACCATATTCAGTATTCTATCTCTCCATTTAATGATATTTCACCACATGTGCGTACGTACGGCTTACCGTCTCCACGTCGTCGTGTAATTGTTATTCAAAACATAATTATTTGGATTGGTATGATAATGATGTGTAATTGAAGTAAATAATAAATATAAAATTATAATGATTATTTATATATGATATACTATCCAATTATATACGATTCTTAGATCAGAAAAATGGAATTGTCGCTCGTGCGTACGTACGGGACTACCGTCTCCATGAACGTGATGACATTCATTCCTCATCATATCCATTCAAGAATAATTTTCATTTGGTGGTTAAAAATAATGTTTAAAGACATAATATATTTTTTTATATAAATAACATGCAACCTATCCATCACCAACATGGCTTACGTAACAAAGCATATAAAGGAAAACGAACCACTTAACACCAGAAACAACGATAGTACAAAGATATTATAAACAAAGCAATGTTAAAAGATAATATATAATATCATATTAATGTATATTATTCTTTTATAATTTAATAAAAATTATTTCACCATTATACAGGTGGTTAACCTACCCTCGACTAATGAAATGTACATGGTAAGGGTTAATTTCACAATCTAGTTATTATCAGAGATTCTTTATATGTAATTATCTACAGGGACCTCTTTATCATCCACATCCATGATTCATAAAAAAGTATTTAAACAAATTCATAGTATTTTATAGACTATGGGGTAAAGAAATTTATACCCTTATTTACTTTTTATATGATTTTGATAAAGGAATCTTTCTGTTGTTTTCCAAACAAGGTCCTTTTTAACCTTTTCGACAAAATTAATGTAAGAATGAATTTTTTTACTTATACGGAAGGAGTGGATAATTTCCACTATTATAAAATCATTCAAACTTCCCTTATAAGCTTATATTAATATTATCAATGTAAATATTTTCATTTATAATTACGTGTCTTTTAAATGATTTCAAAAAATAGATATTTTTCTCTCAAATAGTTTTGATTTCATCTATGTCAACATCCTTTGATGGATTTTAATCTTTTTTGAAGTTGATTTATTTTGATACAAAACATGCATATTGTATTGAAGGTTTTGTGATATTTTTTACTATGGTTTTGTTTTTTATACCATTCATTGTTTATGGAGAAGGTATTTACATTTCAAATGCTAGTTTTAATACGAATGTTTATGTTATGTTTAAACCTGTTCATATCAGGATTGAATTGGACATAGTAAGTGACAAGTGGAGCCTTCTAAAGCTCCTCGATTCATCAGTATGTCTCATGAGACAAACTAGTTTCTTGGCATAAGTCCTTGACAAAATCTTATTTGTATTCTTTTCACAAAGACTTGACTATGTGGTTATGATAGTCCGGAATTATGCATTCCATCATTATGAAAGTGGTTATTGATATTTCATGTGATTATTAGATTATTAGAATATCTATGTGAATAAGTAAATGATATTATTTCATTGTATTTCCAACATATTATTCTGAAGTTCATGTTTAAAATCCTTTTTTTAGTTATACATTGCCTTAAATGGTTATGCTTATTTATGAAGGTTTTTTCTATGTTGTTATCATAACTGGGAATCTGAGCTCACACCTTTCTATGTTTTATTGTTCCCAGAATGTGAAGAATTATTTTATGAATGACCTATAGGGATAGTATTAGGGGATATGAGTGTGGACTATGGAGACAATATGTTGTTGTAGTTTTTCATTTTATGATGTAATGTAAGACTTATGAATTTATCTAGTGTTTCCAACGCTACTAAACTAATCGGTCATTCGAGACAAGATGTTTTGTGATCATGCCAATGTTATGTAATAATGCACAGACTCTAGGTAACTATGGTCGGGCGTTATAGTTGGTATCAGATGAAGATTAGTACAAACCTTGGAAACTAGATTTAGATGAACTCTGATTAGAGAACATAGAACTAAGATGGACTTTGAGGATTAGTATAGAATAATTTCCTAGAATTTTGGTATTATAGATATTTTGTGAGTTTTCCAAACAATATATCCTTTTCTGGATACGAATAGGTAGAGGCAGCTCTGTCACAGGTATACCAACGGATAAAACCCGAAATCATTACAATAGCTAGACTCAAACGGGTACTGCTACACAACAATGGGCCTTGCTGCACTCTTGGTTACGACACTCTTGGGGGATATGGATAGGATAATTCTCATTTTCTTTAAAACCCATTATGATGGGTTTATGAGTATATACTTCATCAATGAAATTTTTTATGATTATGTATTACATCCATAAACTGTTCAATTCATGTTAAGTGTTTTAAAATTTCGGATTCATATATTGAGATTCATAAACTATTATAGGGTATGAAATTTTTTAGAAATGGTGCCTATTTAAAGAAATGGAAACTGTATCAATGCACACACTCCATGTAGGGATTCCCTCCTTCTCAAGATAATTATAGTGGAGCTGGCAAAACAACTGGTGCTGATCAGCTAATCACCAGACTGGGACAAATCACTCAGGTTATGACTAATAACCTTACCCGTATGGAACACTCAGATCCACATCGTGGGGGATCAATGTAAGATCGCTTCATGAGGAAACAACCACCAACCTTAAATGGGTGTACAAATCCACTATTAGTTGAGAAATGGATAAATTACCTTGATAAAATATTTTAGGATTTGGGAAGTAGTGAAAGGGAAAAACATGTCATGGCAGTTTACCACCTCAATGGAGATGCTGATAAATGGTGGTCATTGATTCAAAATACAATGGAAGATGAAGAAGAATCAAGTATGGAATGGAGGATGTTTAAAGATATTTTCATTGAATAATTTTTTCCTCGTGACCATCGAGAGGTTATGGAAAGATAATTTTTGAGTCTGAGGCAAAAGGAGGATGAGAATGTTGCAATGTATGAAGTTAACATTACAAGGTTAGTGAGGAATGCATCATATTATATACGTAATCCAAGGAGAAATATTGATCATTTATTTAATGGGTAAAAAAATTTCTCCGTCGAGCAATAGTCTCATAATCCTTCTCGTCGTATGAAGATATTGTCTCATATGCTATTAAGACAGAAAACAAATTCTATAAGTCCTGTGGCTTTAAAACAAAGCAAGAGAAGAAGATATCTTCCGATCACTCTGGGAATTGAAATATGTGGAAGAAGGGAAAAGTTTAATATCCATCCAACAGTAAATGTACAAAGAGACACCCTGGTACTTTGTTGAAGGGAATGTGAGTCTGTTACAAGTTTGCTGAAAATGGCCACCAAGCTTGTGATTTCAAGGGGAAGAAAGAAGATACTGATGTTCAATGCTATAATTGCAGATAAATGGGACATTAGGCAAGTAATTTAATGGTTTCCGAAAGTTTATAAAATTCTTTATTTGATTCTGGATCATCACATTATTCCATATCTTCCCAGTTTTCTAAGAAAATTAGATATTTCCAATTTTATTTAACAGGGGAGTTGTCAGTCGAAACTCCTAAGGGATGTATCATTGCAACAAAGTTGTGTAAATCAGTCCCCATTAGAGAATAAAATTGTTCTTTATCTGATTATCTCATCGTCATACCTATGATTTAGTTTGATATAATCCTTGGTATGGATTGGAATTCAGACCATGATTCAAAAATTTATTGTAAGAAGAATGAGGATACGATTTTTGATGATTATGATAAATAACACCTTATCTTTATAGCAAAATCTTCACCCCCTAATTCTAATCTAGATCCACCACTAGTAGCTCAACTAAATTCAATTATCGGGGAGGAAAAGAATAAAATAACAGTGGGTGAGGAAAGGAATTTTCAAATATAGGATGTACCTATTGTGAAAGAATATATAGATGTGTTTCCGGAAGATTTACCTGGACACCTTTTAGAAAGAGAAGTGGAGTTTTCAATTAATTCAATTCCTGGTTCAAGGCCTATATAGATGACCCCTTTATAGAATGGCCACTTTAGAATTAGTTGAACTAAAGAAACAACTAAAAGAATTTAGTAATAAGGGATTTATTCACCCTATTGTTTCTCCATGGGGATTCCATGTCCTTTTTGTTAATAAGAATGATAGATATATGAAGTTGTGTATCGACTATAGGGAAATAAATTATTTAACAATAATGAACAATTATCCCCTAACTTGCATTGATGATTTATTTGACCAACTACATGGACCTCAATACTTTTCAAAGATTGACCTTCGATATGGATACCATCAATTGTGTGTGAAGAAGGATGACATTCTGAAGACAACATTTAGAACCAGGTACGAACATTATGAGTTTAAGTAATCCCTTTTGGATTGAATAATCCACCCTATGTCTTCATGGATCTAATGAACATAGTTTTCATGGAATATCACGATGATTTTTTAGTGGTATTTATTGATGATATGTTTTTATACTCCAAAATCTACAAATATCATCAACATCACTTGAAGATTATCCTGAAGACTCTGAGATGACATGAATTATATGGGATGTTTAGAAAGTGTGAATTTTGGCTTCAAGAGATTTCTTTTCAAGGCCATATTGTCTCTAAGGTTGGAATCTCTGTTGATCCTTCTAGGACAAGAGAAATCTAGGAATGGCAATCACTAACCAGTATAACTGAGGTACGCAGTTTTATTGGTTAAGTAGGTTATTATCGACGTTTCATCCAGAATTTTGCCCAATTGGCTACCCTATTAACAAAACTCACATGAAAAGCGGTTAAATTTGTTTGAACAAAAGAGTGTGAAATTTTTTTTGAAGAACTGAAGAGAAGATTAATCAATTCTCCTATATTGACTCTGCCCTTAGGGAATGATGGGTTTATTATTTATAGTGATTCATCGAAGAAAGGACATTGTTGTGTCCTTATTAAGAATGATAGGGTTATTTCCTATTTATCACAACAACTGAAAATTCATGAGAAAAACTATCATACTCATAATCTTGAGTTAGCTTTTGTAATATTTTCTTTGAAGATATGGAGACATTATCATTATGGTGAAAAAAAATTTATATATATACCTATCAAAAGAGTTTGAAGTATATTTTCTCACAAAAAGAACTCAACATGAGGCAAAGGATATGGATTTAACTACTAAAGGATTATGATTGCACGATACACTACCACTAGGGGAAGGAAAATAAAGTGGAAGATTCTTTGAGCAGAAAGGATCATGGAGTTTTGAACAACATGATAATTGAAAGGGATCTTATTTTCATGGATCAAGTGAAGATGGACATGGGAATAACCATTGAAGGTAAAACATAAATTATTTTTCAAATGGTTGAAAAAAAATATTTACTAGAATGGATTAAGAGTTCTCAGACCGATGATGAAAATTTTCAAAGGAAGATTAAAGCTCTGAATGATGGGAGATTCAGTGAATTTCTGTATGAAGAAGAAATTTTGAAATTTGGGAAGAGACGTTGTTTTAATGATATACCTGATCTGAAAAAGGAATTGTTAGATGATGATCATATCTCCAATTTCTCTATACACCCTAGGAACACCAAAATGTATTGTGATTTGAAGGAACATTTTTGGTGGGACAACATGAAGAGGTAGATTGATGATTTTGTGTCAAGATGTATGGTTTGTCAATAAGTGAAAGTTGGAAGGGAATAGCCTGGAGGAGTCATGCAACCTCTTCCCATACCTTAGTGGAAATGGGATAATATCATGATGGAATATGTCATGGGACTACCAAATACTCCTTGGAGGAATGATGAATTATGGTTCATTATTGATCGTCTTACCAACTCAGCACATTTTCATGCGATAAGAGAAGATCTACTACTTGAACGTCTAGCAAGACTATATATTAATGAAGTGTTGAGACTTCATGGTGTACCCTTATCGATTTTTTTTCGTCGTCATCCTCATTTTACTTTAACATTTTGGATGTGTCTTCAGAAGGCATGGGATATCGAACATCGTTTGAGCACTACCTACCACCCTCAAACAGATGGACAATCAGAACAGAATATTCAAACCTTAGAAGACATGTTGAGATCATGCCCACATGAATTTCAAGGTATGTGGGATCAATATTTACCTCTGGTAGAATTTTTCTATAACAATAGCTTCCATTCAAGTATTAATATGGAATTGTATGATGCGTTATACATAAAGATATGTCACACAACAACCTGTTGGGATGGTGTTGGTGAAAGAAAACATGTGGGCGCAGAACTGGTGGAGGAAATGTTGGAAAATGTGAAGGTAATTAAAAACCACATCAAAGAAGCTCAAAGTAGGTAGAAGGGATATGTCGATTAACAAAGGAAGGATTTTGAATTTCACGTAGGAGATAATGTTTTCTTGAAAGTATCACTATGTAAGGGTGTTATATGTTTCAGTAAGAAGGGTAAATTGTATCCCATGTACATAAGACCATTCGAAATTCTAGAAAGAATTTGGGTTGTAGCTTACTGCTGGTAATGCCACCAAGTCTCTCCAAAGTTCCTGATGAGTTCCATGTATCACTGTCGAAAAATACATGCCTGACCCAACACATGTACTCAACTATGATGATGTAGAACTGGATCCTGATCTGTCTTATTTCGAAGAGCCCATCAGGATTCTTGATACCAGAGAACAAGTGTTGAGAAACTGGACGACTCATCTGGTAAATGTTCTATGGAGAAACCATATGATGGAAGAGGAAATGTGGGAACCCAAGGATCTTATGACGAAGAAACACATGATTCTTTTCATGCTGTAGTATTCTATAAATTTCTAGGTTGAAATTATTTAAATTTGGGGTGAATATAACACCCCAATCTTCCACGGTACACTTCTCTTTGAATAATACAGTAGTGTGTGTTGTACGCAACTCCAAGTTCTAATAAACACCACAACCAACCAAACTAGCAGTTATGAATAGTAATACCCACTTTTTGAAATTTAATAAATTTTTTCTTTCAAAATGGACTTCATTTTTACATTTGGAATATTGAAATTTTCTTAGGGTTAATTTCTGATATTTTTATGAAAACATTCAATATTTGACGAATAGTGAAAAACACTGAGTTATAGTTTAAAACAAAATTTATATTTCAATAATTATTTATTTTATTTAAATTTATTTTAGTTCAAAAAAATACATAATTTCTATATATGTTCAATGTAATTTATTGGAGTCAGTTTATAATAATTTCAGATATTTAAAAATTTTATTGAACATTTCACCGTCTTTTACCCACCTCTAATGAGAATTTATGAATTCACATAAAATATAAATTTACAGATTCTGTGAGTGGAATTTAAAAATCTGAGAGACACAGTTGATATCAGTTAAAAAAATGGGGATCAATAAAATAAAAATAATTTTTGGTGAATAGTTGATTTTTTCTTTTGTTTACCACGGTTAAAAGTAAATAGTGTAATTAAGGATAAAAATGATATTATTATTAACCTAACAGATATCCAAATTATATTGGACAAGTTTAGTTCAACCAAAAACAACCTTTGGAATAAAATATGAACCTATTTGGTCCACTTGTGTTAGAATATGACATTTATTATTATTTAATTCAAAGAAGAGTTAAAAGAGATAAAATCAAAGATAAATTATTAAAACATTTTTAATATGGGGTTATACATAAGATAAATTAGATTATAAATATTTAATAGAATTATAAATATATTTCCTACACAATTCTATTTTACTTATAATTTTTATATATTTAATAAATTAATTTATTTATGACACAATGGTGATGCACTAATTACCTAATTAATGAAATATTAAAAAAATTTATATTATAAATATGAAAATAAATGTAATTTAAATATTTTTAAAATTTAAAATAATTATCTAGGTTAATATAACATATTAGGGTTGGTTTGCTAATTTTTTTGAAGTAATAATGCTATTATGAATTTAGAAAAAACAAAAGACCAAATAGTGTCAAAATTGACAAAAAGGAGTATTTAAAAGAAATATTTTATTATTAATTGATATTCTATTCATAAAAATATAAGGATCGGCCAAATGACTTATATAATGATTTATATATTAATAATGAACCACTTGGTGTTATCTTGTCTTTTTATAGTATGCCTATTATCCCTATAATATAAAAATACAAAGAAACATGGTAAATGTGAAACTATTTAACTAAGAGTTAAATAAAAATTATAAGGTTAATATGGTGACCCAAACATGTCTAAAATATATTAGTTAAGTGGGTTTCGACCCATAACCACCTTAGCCTCTAATTAAGTCACTTTGGAGCCATTATAAACTGAATATAAATTTATTATAAATTAATATGTTAAGTTTTATCAAAGGTGCCCTTCACCCCTCATATAAAAGGGCACTCTCCCTTCTCTCAAATTCATACCTTCAAAGCCTTTTGGTTCGGCCAACCCCTGCCCGAATATCCTCTCAACTTACCTCACTTCATCATAAAGGCCTTAGTTTTATCAAAAATACAACCTAAGGAGCCCTTTTACCTAAATCAAAAGGAAGAACCTGATGAAGAGGTAATGTTTTCACCATCCTCTTTCAAGATCCTTTCTTATTCAAATTCTTCATTATTTTATATTTCCATTCTAAAATTATAACTATAGTATCTTCTATATACTGTGATATTATAATAAATATGGTACAACCATATTCATTATTATATCCATCCTTTGAATGACATGTCACCCTATGTGTGTACGTACGGCTTACCGTCTCCACGTCGTGGTGTAATTGTAATTCAAAACATTATTATTTGGATGGGTATGATAATGATGTGTAATTTAATTAAATAATAAATATGACATAATAATTATTCTGTATATATGATATACCATCCAATTATATATGTTTTTAGTATCAGAAAAATTATATTGTCGCTCGTGCGTACGTACGGACTACCGTCTCCATGAATGCGATGAGATTCATTCCCCATCATATCCATTCAAGAATAATTTTCATTTGATGGTTATAAATAATGTTTAAAGACATAATATCATTTGGGATATGAATAAGATACAACCTGTAGATAATAAACACGGCCTATGTAACAAAGTGTATACAGGAAAATGAATTAGTTAACACCCAAAACAATGATAATACAATATTATTATTAACAAAGCAATGTTAAAAGATCATATATGACGTCACATTAATGTATATTATTCTTGTATAATTTAATAACAATTTTTTCACCATTATAAAAGAGGTTAAACTACCCTCGACCAAGGAAAAGAACAAGGTAAGGGATAATTTAACAATATCATTATTATCTGAGGTTGTTATACATAAATATCTACTAGGCCCTCTTTATCATCAACATCCATGTTTCTTATAAATGTATTTAAAAACATTATTACTATATTATAGACTGTTGGTTAAAGTCATTTATACCATTTTTTTACTTTTTATAAGATGTTTATAAAGTAATCATTCAGTCGTTTTCCAAATAATGTCCTTTTTAACCATTTCGAAAAAATTAAGTTAAGAATGTCTTTTATAACTTATACAGTGGGAGCGTCCAATATCCTCCATAATAAAATTGTCGAAGCATACCTTACCGGATTATAATAATATTTTCAAAGTAAATGTATTCTTTTGTAATTATGTGACATTTAAATGATTTCAAAAAATAGATATTTCCCTCAAATAGTTTTCATTCCATATATGTAAACATCCTTTGATGGATTTTAAGCATATTTTATGTTGATTTATTATGATACAAAACATCCATATTGTATTTAAGGTTTTGTGATATATTTTACTATGGATGTGTTTTTTTATACCATTCATGGGTTATGGAGAATGTATTGACATTTCATATGCTAGTTTTAATTCAAATGTTTATGTTATGTTTAAAATTATTCATATGAGGAATGAATTGGACTTAGTATGTGGTGGGTGGAGCCCGCTATAGCTCCTAAATGCATCGGTAGGTCTCATGAGGAAAAATAGTGTCCTGTCACAAGGCCTTGAAAAATCTTATTTGTAGTCTTGGCACAAGGCTTTGACTATGTGGTTATGATTTCTGCCATTATGCATTCCATCATTATGAAAGTGGTTGTTGATATTGCATGTGATTATTCGATTTGTAGAATATCCATGTGAATAAGAAAATGTCATTATTTCATTTTATTTCTTCCATATTATGATGAAGTTCAATTTTAAAAGGCTTTTGTTTTAGTTATACACCGCCTTAAATGTTTATGCTTTTTTATGAAAGTTTCCACTATATTGTTATCCTTACTGGGCATCTGATCTCACCCATTTCTATGTTTTATTTTTTCCAGTATGTAAAGAAGTATTTTATGAATAACCTGCAGGGATAGTATGGGGGGATATGAGTGTTGTCTATGGAGACAATATGTTGTTGTAGTTTTTCATTTGATGATGTAATGTAAGACTTGTGAATGTATCTTGTGTTTCCAAGGCTACTAAACTAATAGGTATTTTGAGACTTGATATTTTGTGATCATGAAAATATTATGAAATAATGCAACGACTTTGGGTAACTGGGGTCGAGGCATTATAATATATATTACATATCGTCAATTATATATTCCATGAAATTACAATTTTTTCAAATGAAATGCACTGAGTAATATAAATAATTATTTATCTCATGAGACCTATCGATACATCATTGGGATTTATATAGGAATACACCACCTATCACTTTCATGTGTTCGATTAATTTCTCATATATTGAATAGAAAATACAATACATAATCAGTATGAATTATTGATCAATATATATTTTTTATGAATCAAGAAAACATAACATTGACATTTCCTCTGTAAATTAAACAACATTCATATTTATCATAGAATAGTTTATAATTGATATCATTACGAATAAACGGTTTTGTATAAATAAAAAAATAATGGTAGAGAGAAAATCAATAATGAATTTTCATTATTAATTTTGAAAAAATTATATTATAAAAAATATAATTAAAGGATTACTAAAGAATATAAATTCATAAAAAATTAATGTTCGAGGTAAATATATGTTTTTTTGAATTATAGATGAAAGTGGGAGTGAATCATTAAAATGAAAATTCTAGGAACCCTTTTTAACTTTTTTGTTAAAATAAAATTATAAGTAATTATAAAGTCCTTTCATGATGATTTAATGATGCATTTAAAATATCTATTGTAAAATAATATAATCTTGAAATTATAATATGCCTACAATTTAAATGTGTATTAAAAGATAAAAATAATTTTAAGTGATATAGAATCTCATTTCATCCCTTTAATAAAACAAAAAACTTTTCATCTAATATAAAAAATTAATAAAACAATATGAAAATATTTTAATTGATAAATAATGGGGTAATATAGAGGAAGAAAAATACTGAATAATTGTGGTGGTGGATAAATATCCTAACAATATTATCTTTAAACCCATTTTAAAGGAAATCAATGGTAATTGAAAAAGGCCTTTTCCAATCATTTTAAAATCTATATAAATTTTCATAATATAATTTTATTAATATTTATTTTTGAGAGAAATTATTTCATCCGAGAATAAGAAATACGAAGATTTTTATTTAGAAACATTACTCTACTATCTATCGAACAAGGTGAAAAAAAGTTTTATGAAAATTTTAAAAACCATAAACTAAGTATCGGATAAAAATTGACGGGGGTTAAAAATATAAATGAAATATATTTATTCCAACATAAATTCTAATATGAATCACATAAATAAAGAGGGAAATAGTAAAGTAATCCATTATGGATTAAGTAACATTGGAATCAAAACCCTTTAAAAGTCAAAATTTAAAATAAAAAATATATGTAAATAGAAAATCGACTACTTTTTGATATATTATTTCAATGTGGATTTATATAAACATATAAAATAAATTAGGTTCACAATATTAAATTTCCCTCATTAAAGTGGAGTTGAGACGAAAAATCCTTCACCTGGATTTCTTCATGATCAGTTGTGTTTTATCACTATAAATAACCACTTCATATTTGTTAAATAATTTATAATGAATATTTTTACATATATGAAATTTTTAATGTTCTTAATATCATTATTTCATATAAAGTCATTATATTGTTCTTCCTTACATCGACTACTTAGGATTGATTGGTAAATTTTTCCAAAATTCATTCATTATAATGTGGATAAATGTGTTAATAACAAGGTCCATAATCTGCATAATAACAATTTGATTAATATAATTTTTATTTATTTTTTTCTAGTTTTATAACCAACTATGAATGGTTGGAATTGAAAAAAAATATTCTCCATTCATGAGGAAATAGTCCACACATAATCTTAATGGCCATTTCATTTTTCTAATCGATGGAAGAGAAATAAGGTGTGTAATGATTAATACATCCAAAATATTATTTATATTATGAATATTATATATATTCATTAAATCTATCATTCTAATAATCTATGTAATGTATAATTTAATATAAAATCAAAAGTTTTAATGGAGGTGGTAGTCCACATGAAGACATAAGCCACATAATCAATTTTTAACATATATGAGGATAAAGTGATAGATAATATTTTATATTTTTATAATCATAATGATATAATAAATATTATATTTATAAATAACATCCTTCTTTATAACCATCAATTGGATATGGTGATGAAAAATGATACACATTAGTTTGTGGTAGCAGTTGTCTGTATGTATACATGAGTGATGCATTCATTTATCATTTGATTTAAAATCAAATAAAAACTTATAATAAATGAATATAATAACAGTCATGTTAATTGGATATAATTATTTTAATATTTGATAATTTCAATGAATGAATTGACGGAGGAAAAAGAATAAATCAACCCAAATGAAAATTGTTAATAGTTATACCTCTTCTTTGGATAACCTCCAATGGATTACACCTTACGCCTTCATAGGATGGTCATGTGGTGATTCCAGGACAACTAAGACATGTTTATGGAGGGTTAGAATATATTTTAATTCTTATTTTACAATAACTAATTATAAATTTTTGGGAATAGGTTTAGGAGATCAAATCCCTATTATAAGTAATTTTGGGGGAAAACATGTAAATAAATGAAAATTTAATATATCATATATGTGTTACTAAATTAATAGTGTTAATGAAATGTTATAGTTTCATATATGATAATAGGAACGTATAAATAAAATAATCCAATTATATTTAACCATGTTTTTTGTGTATTCTTGAATCTTATCCTTTTACATTGATTCTTTGAAATCATGGTAACTATAAATATAATGGCAATTCATTTCCACAGTTATTATTTATTATTACCAATATTATGTTGAAATAATTACATAAATTTATATATTGTTATTTGAATCAGGGAATTCAAATTACAAGATTAAATTCTATGGAGTCGGAAAATTAATTTAAAAATACATTTTCCAATCACAATGAATTTTTTAAAAAAATTTACATTTTTAATAATAAATAATATTTTACACAAAAATAAAGTATAGTATTTATTCGTATGAAATTAATTGAATTATGTTAAATAAAATAATTATAATTTTACATTAAAAAATGTAATGGAACCTTATGAATATTTTAATAAATAAGAATGAACAAAAATATTTTTTTTATTAAAAACATTAATTATATATTAAAACTATGAAACATATATTTATAAGTCCAAAATTATATTTTTAAATTAATTATATAAAATACTAAATATGTTTTTTTATATCTTAAAATTATTCATAAATATTAAATTAATATTTATATACTGATAATTTCCAAAAACCGATAGTATTCATAAAAGATATATTTCACACCGTTCAACCAAAAATAAGCAATTTTTAAAAAATCCAAAAAAATCACCTTATGATAATTTTGATCATATGATATCATTAATTAATTTTATTTCATAAAATAATATTTTTTAAATTGGAAAAAATATATCAAATATCATTTCACATAAATCGAAACAAACATTTTTTGAGTAACTTTTTTTGAAGTATATAATGAATTTTTGCTCATTCTTTGATTACTAACAACGTTAAGATACGATTATTATTTTATTGAATATATTTTCCAAAAATAACTGAAAAATAATGAATCAATAATTATAAACATATTTTAGTAAGATAAAAATGCATCTTCCATATAAAAACAATTTTATAAAAGAAACATCTATTTTTACCATAAAATGATTTATCTTTATTTATGGAAAAAAATTAAGTATGGTTTAATGACAATAATATTTTTTAAATGTATACAAGTTATATATTTAATTAATTTCATACTCAAAATAAGAGAAATGTATTTTTTAAATGATTCATGTATAACATAAATTAAATACACTTTTATTGGAAAATGATTGTTTTAAACATTATCCATTGTAATCTTAATATGTATTAATTCATATATTTAAAAATGAAGTACTTATTTACATAGATTTAATCCATATATTTGTATTGGGAATACCTTTATTCATATATTTCACAATTATATTATCCATATTCATACCCATCTATCCCATGGTTATGTTTTAACGACTATATTTAAAATAATTATATCTATTGTATAACATGGTACATTTAAGATCTTGATTGTGTTTATATTATTATATTATTCATAATATTTGTAAACTAAATTATTAAGGATTTTTTAAGTTACCTCTATAACACATATCTATAATATAATAATCTCATGATAACCTCTTTCTCTATTTATGATAAACTAACTCTTCTTAGTGGTTGAGTGTGAGATAGTCTCCATAATTTCAATCTATCTCTTGTTGATAGGGGTATGGCTAGAATTTACACTAGAATCCCCGACTCCTAAAAATTTTATTTTGAATTAATAACTTAGGAAAATTTCATCCAAAATGGGGGTCTTCATAAAAGGATATAAATTATACTCTAAACTCCACTGCTTGACACATTCCTACAGTCATCAATCACTTTCATCTTCCCGAAGTGTCGAATTTCAATAACCCATATCAAACCTAAACTAGTGAATGATGGTAGTTTTGGGAGAGGATCAAAGAATCATTTATCTATTTTTAATCATATAGAACATTATTCCAAATTGATTCCTCCAACATTGAATACCATTTTATTAAGTAGAAAAAAAAGTTTGTACTATCATTAATATCGATATTTATCTACAACAATACTCTAGTTATTATTAGGTAAAATTATAACATGCTCCAAAAATTATGGTCAATTGAAATAAAAAATAACAAGCCCCAACTTATCAACTTAAAGATTTGGAATAGATGGTGTTCCATTAAATCACAACCACAACATGATAAATATTACATTTAAGTATCCCCCATCCATTAAGCTCAAATTGTACTTATGAAAATAATTCTCATGGAACAAATTTAATTTTATGTGGGATTCTACACATATTCAAACTCATCTATGTGTCACTATAGAAGTACAAAATAACATTTATAAAAATCCATACAAAACAAGGATAAAAATTCAGATCAAAATAGATAATTCCCATCATGAATTCTAGAAAAAAATCAGCCATTAATGGATCACTATAATGAGTAGTGATATAAATGAAAAAAAAATCATAATCTAGACTAATAATGTACAAAATATATAGAAACATATATTTTAGTCACTATAAATAACAATTCACTTGGGGATTATACTCACCTCCAAAACCCATTAGGAATTTTTCATCAAAGTGCACACAATATGCCTAGACAATGGGTCATCTCATCCAACATTGTGGGAAGTAAAATAGACTTCATAAGAAAATATCTACACTAATGATAATTGGTATATAAAATACCTTAGATCACATAAAAAAATATCTCTAAACTGAATGATAGAAATCGAACATCATCATTTAATAACTGGTTATGATAGTCCTAGATATAGGCTGGTTTCATAAAAACCCATTCTCTATAGAAAATATTAAAATCAATGGGTTTTACCCTTCATTGTATATGAATAACTAGTGAGGTTAACATCATATTTTCATAATATGACATGTGTTGTAGATGGAATATCATAAAAATCTGACGTATAATGAATGTTAAAAATGGAATATAACCAAAATCATTGCCTCAAATATTTTCCAAGAATACCAATTTATCAGAGTTTTAGATCAACAATAAATCGTCTCAATAACCAATGATTCTCTCCATGTTATAGCTGAACTCATGAACCACGTTGCATAATTTTCCCAAATTCTACTATTTTTCATCACATGATCACTAACTACAAAAATCATCCCTTGGATTGACCCTATCAGTTACCACTATGACATGAAACAACCCTCTATAGACCCTCCTTGGCTAGATTTAAGTGAAGAGTGCCCCCTAATCCCACCAATAATTATCTAGTGGATGGTGATAGGCATTGGGTAAAAATATGTTTCCATATGTGTGACAATAGAATATATAAACATTGAATGATACATATCCCTAATTCATAATATAAAAATCTACAAGAGTAGGACTAATTGATATAATCAAATAATGTTTATAAAACACATAAATGAATCACCAGGTTGAAATACTTCACCGAAAGGTAATAATGGAAATGACAGACATATATGTATTGAATTTGATTTCAAAATATAAAATTTATAACAAATATACCTCACATTGCATGTACTCTTTGAGTGATCATAATCCACAATAGTCACCACCACGATGAATAAAAACTATGCTCTAGAATTCCTCCCTATGTGTCCACAGGTGTCTAATTAGAGAAATACACTTCAAGTACACATTTATAAAGGCCATCATTTAATATTTTCAACCATCACACTGACACAGGACATGTGGGAATAAGGAGATCATAGGGGTTAGTACAATAATAACTAGAAGGTTTCACTAAAAACCAATACACAAAAAATATTAATAATGTATCTTAAAGATCCTGGTACAGGTTATATAAATGACATAATAATAGACAACGCATCACACATTATATATTCAAAATTATACAAAAAATTATCCCATATTTCAGAATCCTCCCATGATTGGAATATTTGATTTAGAGAATGGAGTGGAAGATATTTTTATGACTTCTAAATGATATATTGGATATTATCTAATGATATAGATAATTTTCATTACAATTCCCAGGTCAATACTCAATCTCATTAAAATCAAATCAAAAGCATAATGAAATGAATTATAAAATAATTAAGCAATCCTTGATAACTCCCTCAGTTTATTACCTTGTTTTATTACTAAATTGCCATTGATTGGAGATACAATATTCACAACATGTAGGATAATAAAAAAACTAAGAAGAATATAGAAAAATAAAATTTCCAATAACTAATCATTTAACAGATTTATCAACGTAGAAGAAATATTTAAGTAGTACCCATCCCATGAAGGTGTAAATTTATTTTTTCATATCCGTGTTCTTTTTTATAAATTATCAGAAATTATTGAAAAATAAATCATAAGAAATTTGGAGTCTCACCCCCTTAAATGACTCTATAGTTATTCAATTTGAATCAGACGTGATGTGCCTCACTACTTCATCATATAAAAGAAGATGACCAGTTTTTGATGGATTTCATTCAATCTCAGTTAAAAATAAAGATTAGAGTGAATATGTTCTACTTAGTCTCCTAGAATTAAATCATATTTTTGATTTTACTAGTGGGATACAAAATTATTATTTAGTTAATTAGTCCTAGATTGTCATATTTTCATTTTAGTCATCATCATTGGTCTTGAATAAAAGAATATTTAGTTGAGACATCCATGAATAGATATCATCATCAATTCGAGTGAAAATTTCTTTCAATGGTGTATATTTTGGGAAAAATTTGTGGTATAAGATACTGTTCATCAATTTAATACTCCCGGACAATGAATAGTAGAAATAGTTAAAACCTCAATGTATTGTAGATATATAAAGATTATAGTATGCAGGTATAGGATTGATATACTGTGAGGCATGATAGAATTGTGGAGGATGATTATTATGATTTCACATCAATTTAACTAATACTATTGTATTAATATAATGAGGCTTTGGATTAATTTAGATTAGATAATGGAGTTTTGTTTGGTTTGAAATCATAAAAAATATGTTTAAATGGTATTAATCATAAATTGAAAATAAAATTATTGAAGGGTAGAGGAATTTGTCCCCATAGTATTCTTCAATCAATAATTAAAAAACAAAGTGAAATACCATGTGAAAAAAATTCTCTTCATTTTTAAAATATTCTCCTTCAAATTTTTTTATCGTCTTCTTTACAAATTGGTTTTTTAAAGGAAGGGGTTACACTGAATGAAATCATTAAGGAATCATGTTCATTTAAATAATGGAATCATCATTGATTTGTATTATCTGATTAAATATTGAATTTTTTTCAAGGGGTCTAGGTTATTCAGCTGAGATAGGGATTCATCGATGCTAATTCACTTCGTCATCCTTTGTTTGAAGCTACTAGAATCAGTCATTTTTAAATTTTAAGGGTGATGTGTTTGATTTGAAATTTGGATATATTGTATAGGATGAATCTTAGGCTAGTAATAGGTTTCATCAAATGTCGGGTGCGCTCCTGGTGTATTAGCCTCTCACTTGAATATCTAATTTTATATCTTATTTTTCCTGCATTAGCACATTTAGTTGAAAGGGGAATGGTCGGTCTTCTGTAAGTATTATTATTGGTGTAGATGCTCAATGAATCTTTTTTTCATGTGGTATCATAGATGGGTGGGTCCCCATTCATTTATCAGGACTTCCTAAGTTTTATTTTTCATCTTACTTCTACAAATGTCATTGAAAGTACACACATATGAAGAAAATAATTTAAATATGAATTTAATTTTAAAAATATCATTCAATAAAAAATAATTAAATTAATTAATGAATTCTATTTTTATTATTTCATCACATAAAATATTTTAATACATTTTTCTGTTCATTAAAAATTTTACCAATAATTAAATTTTAGAAAATATATCACTTAAATTATAAAACACCCTCAAATAGATAAAAACCATATAACATTACTTTTAGAATGATTTTAATGAAGTACTTTTTTCAGGAATAATTGTTTATGAAATAGTAATGTTGTATTTTATATCAAGCTATCAAAATTATAATACACTCTGTATATTCATGGAAAACCCATGTTGATGTTCAATATAATAAATTTAATAAATTCCATTGTCGAACCAATGCTCTTATTTTGTTTATATATTAGTCTCTCCACTTTATTTATACTTCCAACATCATTACTATCATTCATGACATGTTTAAAAAATTATATGGTGTTTACTATTGTTTTTCAAAAGAGGTACCTTCACATTCATTTCTATGGAACATTGCTCTTAGAAAAATAATGTTTTAATATTTAAATATAGGAAATTTCCCTAAAACCGAATACATACTCACCTTACATATACACAAATTTCATAAACTATGGTCATCCTCCTTCATATTATTTGTGAACTTGTTTTGTTTCTATTCAAAATAATTCTTCTTCACACATACCAAAATGATTTAAAATACTATTGAGATTCAATAATATTTAAAATATATTCGAAATAGACCAATTTTTTTAGGAAGCAACAATGATATATTTCTGTGAATATTATTTTCGAGCCATTTTCTTCATTGGTTGTCTTTACATTGGCGAATTATCTCTTGTAAAAATATATAGATATCAACTTTTGATGTGATTTTGAACACCTTATAATTTTTAATTATCCACATATATATTGATATTAATTTTAACAGAGAACTATGCATGTGAAAAAATTTATTGTAAAGAACATTTTCTAAGAAGAATCAAACCATTTTTCCTAACATTACTATAGGTTGACCACTATATGAACACAATCAATAGTTACTTATTATAATGCCTTGGATTTTTATTCTTGACGTTTAATTTTTCTCTCTCCATGATAGTATTGATATAATAATTATCTAAACTAGATCTCCATTATATAACTCCACATTACTAACATTAAAATATAATACAGTTTAAAAAATCATTACTCTCATCAAAATGAAGTGTTTCAAATAGTTTCCAAAAAATTTTAATTTTCCCATAATCCTGGTGATCTACTATGACATTATTCTTGAATATATAAAAATAGAAGATATTGTTTCATTGAGACAATTATATAGGTTTTCAGTTAATTTACCAATTGACTCCTTACAATAATCTGTGAATATTTGATCAATCTCACTAACTCATTGCCTAAATAATTCGAAATAATGACAAGAAAATATAATAATTTCAAAATAATGTGATAAAGTATTAATTGTATCTATCTTTTTAAATTTTTATTAAACTACCATGTCATCATATTTTATACAATAATAGTATTTCATATAATTACAATTAGGGAAACAAATCATGATTCTTATTTAGATATGAGGGAGGTTTTCATACATTAGAAACCCTTTTATCTTTTTGTTATTCAATGTCCGGTAAGTGATTGATTTTTAATTATAAATATAATATTATATTGTAACAGTGAAAATTATTACAATTTTAGAAAAATAAACTCCAATCTTGAAAAACAAAATATTTTGAGACTTTTGATAATCTAATTAGAGGAGTTATATAAAGCTCTGATACCACATGTTAGTATTATCATGGGTATAATGAACATTTGGGAGGGGTATTGCAGGTTGTATTAGTATCAGTAAATTATTAACCAATTTAAACTTTTTACCTTATTTCACCAAAATATTTCATCACTGAATGGAACTCAATCACTTTTCGCTGACCATTGATTTTAATAAGTGTACTAATGTATTAATTTTAGGTTACAAAGGACCCAGGGGATTATTAATTAGGTCGACCTCCCCGATGTATCACTAATTATCTTGTTTATTGTGGTCCTAATCAAATGGACACACAAATAAACTCATATTATTAATAAAATATTAGGACATAGTATATCCTTGGAACCCTATTTTTTTCCCCAACCAGGTATAATTTAAGAACAAAATCCACATTCAACATCTAGATCAAGCATATATATTTTATAATATAATTTATATTAGAATAAACCTCTATAATAGTGAATAAAATTCAACAAAAAAGTAACTTATAGACACGAAACAATCTATTTAGGTTCCTCAAAGAGAGGAAATATTCAGTACTTCAATGATTTTTTTAATATTTTACAGTATAAAAATATTGTATGGTGGGATCACTTACTAATTCAACCAGAATGATAATCTTATAGAAGTAAGATTCTCTCTTACCATTATTATTATTATTTACATAACAATCATAATATATTTTATTGTTTCACTTGATCATTCATGATTCAACACAATGGGTTTCTTCTCTATAATAATAATCTTCAGTAATTTCTTTAATTTATTCATATTTAAAAAAATAATCAAAGTAATATAATAATCGGATAATCAAACACTTCTTATTATTATTCTTATATTATATATTAAATAATCAAATCAATATTATTTCTACTATTATTGGTACTATAACTTCCTTAAAATATCATCCTTTTAAACTATCTTTATCAATGGACTTCAATTTTATCTAAATTTATCATAGACAATATTTCATTGAATTTCCCATGAATATTCAACTATGAAATCTAATTTGACTTCATAAATATGATACACCTCATTTTCTATCTAGACACTCCTAGAATGAACACAAATTTAAAATAATCAAACTGTTGTATAATATGTAGCGTATCTATCATAGTCATGGATCCTCGTGTTTTGATGAAAAAATATAATGAAACCTATCTTCTCTCATCATGAGATATTGTGTGGAAATATCATCAGGGAGAAACAACCTGCCTACTTCTAGAACTATCATAAAATTGTATTATATTATGGAAATCATCACAATATATCCAACTAATTTATCTTCAACATCGAGATCTAATTTTTCACCATCATAATTAATCACTAGCACATGAATCATGGCTAGAACATTATCAACTTGATGATACATCAACATGTAGAGGATGTTATAAAATCATAATACCTTTTTTACATGGAATATTTATTTTTTTGAATACAATCACATTGAGAAGACACATTTTTTAATGTGTTAATCCATATATAATATAATTAATTAACCTACGTATCATAGTGTAATTCATCTTTTTTCATAAAATATCAATCAATAAACACGTACATAAGTTTTTTTTCAATCATTAATATTGTCTATGATATATCTATGTTCAATTTCAGAACATTATTTATTTCTTTTATTTATAATATAATTATATTATATAACTAATTTTAATATATTACTATTCTATAAATATGTTATATAACTAGTTTAGTTCCTAAATTCCATACATTAATAGAAAATATATTATTAATCAAAGAAAATATTTTTTGTGGCCACAGAATATACTACCTTTTTATGTATTATTCTTATATGAAATTATTTTACATATAACATAAAACAAGTTATGTATAAATTTAAAAATCATTTGGATTTGAAAATTTTCATTAGTTATCATAAATTTTATTATATATTCTTCGACCATATGATATATAACATATCTCAGGGTGAGTCTGAGATTTTGTTATGTATTTTGTTCTTTAATATATTTTAACTGGCATATATTCTATAATTCCAATATGGTCGGAATACCACTTAAATAATCATTAATGGAATTTTCTTATACATAAAATACATTATACTTTATCAAGTTGTACTTCCATATGATATACCATTCATCAATAATGAACTAAAAAGATTGAACAACATTAATACCTTAATTTATTTCTTCCATGATATATATAAATTAGAAACAATTTCAACAATTCATGGAACTCCAATTAATCACATTTTCTCAAAAAATTATCCTCATACAATAAAAGGATTAAGTAATTAAACTAGAGTTTTATAAGTTAATTGATCTCTAGAATTGTAATGGCAGAACCTCAATTATATTAATTTTAATATGGTTGAGATAGAACAAACACAAAGACATCACACATACGTATCATTCATTAAAATATAATTAATATAAGAAACTCACCATATATCATCCTTCATTACATGAACATCAAAGACAATAATTTTATATGATTCAAGAAGTTCCTATTATAATCATAGAATTTTAACGACTCGACACATATAATGATACATTTCTTGTGAAATCCAACCAATTATTAGAAAACTTGAGAAATCCACAAAAGTTATTTTTTATTATTCTGTAAATATGATTACATCATTCATACTCAATTTATCATCATTTAAACCATATACAGCACAACATAATATGGGTCCAACAATATAATTCAAACATAATAAAAAAAGAGAAATAAAAATGACATGTGCATAAATATGTATTGATTATTGCGGATAATATTAATAAATTTTATGAAAAACATGAAAATTAATAAAATATATATAAATGAGTATAATGTGAACTTGATAGAAAAAATCACATTGAGAGAAATTCAAAATATTTTATGCAATATTAGTGAATAATATACATAAAATGGTGAAGCCGATTAAATTACAAGAAATTTGATGAAATTAGAATAATATAAATATAATGTAAATAATAAATATATATATAATATATGTATACTATAAAATTAAAAACAATAGAGTAATGATCAATGAATATTACCTATACCTCAAGTCCTGACTTGCTCGAATGAACTTCAATATTCTAGTATATTTATTTTAATTATAATTTAAAAAAGATTATTATTATTTATACATATATTATAATTTATTCCTATGGAAAATAAATATTTTTCATATTTTCATATGTTCATATTCATCCTTCATTTTTTATTCTTGTAACACCATAATCTTCCATGGTACGTTTTTCATTGAATAATACAATAGCGTGTGTTGTACCCAACATCAAGTTTTAACACACCACAACCAATAAAACTAGCTGTTATGAATAGTAATTCCCACTTTTTGATATTTAATAAATTTTATCTTTCAAAATGGACTTAATTTTTGGATTTGGAATATCAAGATTATCCTAGGGTGAATTTTTGGTATTCTTTTTAAAACATTCAATTTTTTATGAATAGTGAACAACACTCAGTTATAGTTTAAAACCGAGTTATTATTTAAATAATTAATTATTTTAATTAAATTTATTTTATGTAAAAATAGAAACATAAACCCTATATATGTTCTATTTAATTCTCTGGATTCAGTTTATAATAATTTTATATATATATAAATTTTATTTACCTTTTTACCGTCTTTTACCCACCTCCAGAATCATTTGCAAATTTACATAATACATAATTTTACCACTTCTGTGGGTTTAATTTCAAAAATCCATGAAACTCAGTTGATATCAGTAAGTAAAATTTGGTTCAATAAGATTAAAATAATTTTTGTAGAATAGTAATTTTTACTTTTATTTACCATGGTTAAATATAAATAGGGTATTTAAGGGTAAAAATGATATTATTATTACCCTAACACATGTCCTAATTTTATTGGATATGTTTAATTCAACCAAAAACAACCATATAAATAACATATAATCCTTTATGTCCACTTTTATTAGATTAATAAATTTTTTATTATTTAATTCAAAGAAGAGTTAAAAGTGTTGAAATCAAAGTCTAATAACTAAATCATTTTTAATATAGTGTTTTACATAAAATAAATTCAACTATAAATATTCCTTATAAATATAAAATATTTCCTACATAATGGTATATTTTTATAATTTTTAGACATTAAATTATTAAATTTATTTATGAGACATTTATGATGCAGTAATTACCTAATTAATGAAATATTAAAATAATTGATATTATAAATATCCAAATAAATGTAATTTGAGTCATTTTATCAATTAAAATAATTTTATAGGTTAATATGAAATATTATTGTTGTTTAGATGAATTTTTTTTGAAGTAATAATGCTGTTATAATTTTAGTAAAAACAAAATACCATATAGTGTCAAAATAGACTTAAAAGTGTTTTTAAAACAAATACTGTCTTGTTAATTGATATTCATTTCCAAAAAATCTTAGGTTCAGCCATAAAATTATTTAATGATATTTGTATCATTAATGACCCACTTGGGGTTCTATTAGAAGTATATATACTATGTTTGATAACCATATAATATAAAAATACAAAGATACACGGTAAATGTCAAACTATTTAACTAAGCGTTAAATCTAAAAGATATGTTTAATATAATGACCCAAAACTATCTAAAACCTATTTATGAGTTTTTTTCGACCCAAACCCACCTTAGACTTTAAATGACCCATTTTAGAGCAATTATAAACCGGAAATGATTTTATTATAAAAAAATTCTAGATTTTCCTAAGGTTCCCCTCACCCATCTTATAAAAGGGGACTCCCCCTTCTCTATAATTCACACCATCAAAGCTATTTGAATCAGACAAACCCAACCCAAATACCCTCTAATTTTTCCTCCCATAATCTTCGAGGCCTTAATTTTGTCATAAGGCCATCCTATGGAGCCATTTTGATCAAATCAAAAGGAATTACTTGAAAAACAGGTAAATATATCATCATTTCTTTCAAGTTCCTGTCTTCTTCCATTTACTCTTTAATTGTTGTTTCCATTATAAAATAATAACTCTAGTATCTTTTATATATTGTGCTCTTATTATAAATTTGGTATAACTATATTCATTATTCTATACATCCTATGAATGACATGTCACCATACGTGCGTACGTACGGATTACCATCAATAAGTCGTGGTGTAATTGTTATTCAATACATTATTATTTGGGTTGGTATAATAATTATGTTTAATTGATTTAATTAAGAAATATAACATTATAATGATTTTTTATAAATGATATATTATCCAATTATATATTATTTTAATATCAAAAGAATGATATTGTCGCTCGTGCATACATACGAATTACCGTCTCCAAGAACGCGATGAGATTCATTTCCCATGGTAAACATTCAAGACTAATTTTCATTTGATGATTAAAAATAATGTTTAAAGACTTGAAATCATTCTAGGTATGAATCAGATACATCCCATCCATAACAAATATTACTCACATAACAAAGCATATAAAGGAAAATGAATACGTTAACACCTGAAACAACTCTAATACTAAGATATTTTTAACAAAGAAATGATAAAATAACATATATGATATCATATTAATTTATATGATTCTTTTATAATTTAATAACAGTTATTTCACCATTATAAAATATGTTAAACTACCCTCTACCAAGGAAAAGTATAAGGTAAGGGTTATATTCACAATCACATTTTTATCCGAGGTTGTTTTTATGTAAGTATCTACTAGGACCTCATTATCATCCACATCCATTTTTCTTATAATGTTTTTAAAAACATTTTCTCTATTTACTATAAAATAGGGTAAAGTCATTTATACCCTTTTTTACTTTCTATAAAAAATTTTGAAAGGAATCTTTCAGTCGTTTTCCAAATAAAGTACTTTATGACCATTTCGAAAAAATTAAGGTATGAATGTTTTTTAACTTATACGGTGGGTGAATATATTTTCTACCATTATAACATCGTCAAATCCTCCCTCAAAAGCTTATAAAATTATTTTCAAAATAAAAATTTTCACTATAATTATGTGACTCTTAAATGATTTCAAAATAGAAAGATATATTTCTCTAAAAAAGGTTTTGATTTCATCTATGTCAACATCTTTGGATGAATTTAAAGTTTATTTGAAGTTGATTTATTATGATACAAAACATCCATTGTATTGAAGGTTTTGTGGTATTTTTGGCTATAGATGTGCTATTTTTATACCATTCATGGTTTATGGTTAAAGTATTTAGATTTTGTATGCTAATTTTAATACGAATGTTTATGTTATATTTAAACATTTTCATATGAAGAATGTATTGGACTTAGTAAGTGACGGGTGGATCCTTTTATAGCTCCTTTATGCATCGGTAGGACTCATGAGACAACTATATGTGGTATTGGCTTAGTACTTTTCCAATTTAATATATGGTTGTGGCCGAGGCCTTAATCATTTTTAGACGTCTTGGTCGAGGCCTTGAAAAAATTATTCAGAATATCCAGCATTATACATTTCCTCATTATGAAAATAATATGTATAGATTATGTGGTCATTCAACTATTAGAATACCCATAATTATGTTTTATTATGGAATTATTTACTCAGCTCCTATTTCTGCCATAAAAGTATTCATGTTTATTATTGGTAAAGTCATGTGGTTTCAATTATTCACTATGCATTATATTTATGTTATCTTTCGCTGTATTGCTTACCATTACTGAGCATTTTATCTCACCACTTTCTTATGTTTTATTTCCCAATGATATAAATAAGTTAGTTAGGATTTCCTTGCTGGAATAATCTAGGAGGCTTGGATATTTCTAATGGAATAAATTCATGTTCTATTTATTTTCATATTGTAATGTTGAACTTATATATGAATATTGTTTCACATAATACTAAACTAATCGTTCTTTTAAGACATGATTTCCTTGTTATAATATCAATTTTATGTAATAATGCACCGACTCTGGGTAACTAGGGTCGGGGCGTTACAGTTGGTATCAGAGAAATTTTAGTACAAACCTTGGAATCTAGATTTAGATAAACTATTATTAGTGCACATAGCACTATGATAGACATTGACGATTATTATATAAGATCTACTTAGAATTTTGGTATTGTAGATATTTTGTGAGTTTTCCCATAAATACATCCCTGTCTGGATATGAGCAGGGGGAGGAAACTCTGGCATAGATGTACTTAGGGGTAAAACCTGAAAACACCGTTTTGAGTAGGACTCGAACGAGAACTGGTGCACGACAACAGTCCTTTCTACACTCATGGTTATGAAACACCAGGGGGATATTCATAGGATAATTATTATTTTGTTTAAAAACTATTATTAATGGGTTCTGAGTATATACTACCTCAATTAAAACATTTTTATGATTATGGATTATATCTCTAAACTGTTTAATTTTTATTATGTTTGTTAAATGTTTTGAATTATTTATTTTGATTCATAAACTAATATAGTGTATGATATTGTTTAGAAATGGGTCCTAGTGGATGGAATGAAAATAATATCAATGCATGCACTCCATGTAGATATCTCTCTCTTACTCAAGATAATTATAGTGGAGTTGGTGATACAACTGGTGTTGATCAGCTTATCACCATACTAGGACAATGCACATAGGTTATGAATAATAACATTACCTGTATAGAGCTCCCAGATCCACAACATAGAGGATCAAAGTTAGAACACTTCATGAGGCAACAACCACAAAAAATCAATGGTGGTACAAATAAATTCGTAGATGAGTAATGGATAAATTTCTTAGAGAAAATATTCCACGTCTTGGGGAGTAGCGAATGGGAAAAAGTTGTCATGGAAGTTTAATGCCTCACTAGAGATGTTGATCAATGGGTGTCATTGATTCAAAACACAAAGAAATATGAAAAAGTATAAAATATATAATGGAGGGAGTTTAAATATGTTATATTAGAAAAATAGTTTCCTCATGACCATCAAGCAGGTAGGGAATGACAATTTTTGAGTCAGAGTCAAAAGGAGGATGAGAATGTTGCAATGTATGAGGCTAACTTTAAAAGGTTAGTGAGTCATGATGTAGATTATATACGTAACCCAATAAGTAAGATTTCTCATTTCATTGATGGGTTAAACCATTACTCTGTTGAGTATTAGTATCGCAATCCCTCTTATTATACGATGATATTGTCTCGTGTGCTATCAAGACAGAAAATGAAATCTCTATGTCTTATGACTTCAAAGAAAAGAAATAGAACAAGAGATCTGCTGAACACTCTGAGAAAGGAAATAAGGAAATAGGGAAGGATGGAAGAATTGAATTTCCACCCTTTGATAATTGTTGAATGAAGCACCTCGGTGCCTGTTTAAAAAGAAAAGGAGTATGCAATAAATGATGATAGAAAGGCCATCTTATAGGTGATTGTATGTGATGTAATGACACTAACAATGTTCAATGATACAATTAAAGGGAGATGGGACATTATGAAAATGAATGACTTAATAATCGGGGAAACTTACCTCAGAAAAGGCCAAGGGATCAAGGCCATGATTATGCGATCACTACTGCTGATGAAGGAGCCCCAAAAGATGTGGTGGTAGGTAATTTAATGGTTTCCTCTTGTTTAGACAATGCCTTATTTGATTCTGGATCATCGCATTGTTTCATATCTTCCCAGGTTTTTATGAAAATTATATATTTCTAATTTGATATGACAAGGGAGATTTTAGTCAAAACACCGAAGAGAAGTATCATTACTACAATGTTTTTTGAATCATTTCTCATTAGGGAATAAAAATGTTCTTTATGTTTTGATCTCATTGTCATACCAATTATTGAATTTTACATAATCCTCGGTATAGATTGGCTTTCGGATCATGATGCAAAAATTTATTATAAGAATAATTTGGTTACTATTTTTGATGATGATGATAAAAAACACCTTATATTTAGAGAAGAATCGTCACCACCTAATTCTTATCTAGATCCCCCCAGTAGCTGAAATAAATTAAATTATAGGGGGTGGGGAAGAGAATGAAATAATTGTGGGTGAGGAAAAGAATGTTCAAATAGAGGATGTACCTATTGTGCAATAGTATGTTGATGTATTTCCAGAGGATTCACCTTGACATCCTCCAGAACGAGAAATTTATTTTTCCATTGATTTAATTCCTTGTTCAAAACCCATATCGAATCCCCCTTATAAAATTGCCACTGTGGAAATAGTGGAACTAAAGAAACAACTAGATAAACTGACTAATAATGGATTTATCTTCATAGTGTTTCTCTGTGGGTATCCCTTGTTCTTTTTGTTAAGAAGAAAGATGGATCTATGTGATTGTACATTGACTATTAGGAGATAAATTCTGTAACAACAAAGAACAATTATCTCATACCTCGCATTGATGATTTATTCGACAAACTTCAGGAAATCAATAATTTTCAAATATTGTCTATTTATCTAGATATCATTAGTTCTATGTGAATAAGGATGACATTCCAAAAACATCATTTCGAACTAGGTACAGGCATTACGAGTTTACAATAATTCTTTTTGCATTGACTAATACACCATCTATTTTCATGGATCTAATGAACAGAGATTTCAAGGAATATCATGAAGATTTATTAGTGGTATTTATTGATGAAATCTTGTTATACTACAAAATAAATGGAGATCATTAAAATCACATGTGTATTATTCTAATGACTCTTATAAGACATGAATTATATGGTAAGTTTAGTAAGTGTGAATTCTTGCTTCAGGATATTTATTCTCTTTTTCATATCATCTCTAAGGATGGAATCTATGTTTATCCTTCTAAGACAAGTGAAATCCAAGAATTTCCATCACCGACATGTATAACTGAGCTATGAAGTTTTATTGGTTTAGCAGGTTATTATCGGCATTTCGTTTATAATTTTTCTTGATTGGCTGACCGATTAACCAAGATCACATGTAAAGGGGTTACATTTTTTTTTTGGAAAAAAGAGTGTGAAGAATGTTTTCAAAAACTGAAGAGAAGATTATTCAATTCTCTTATCTTCACTCTACCATCACGGAATGATGGGTTTGTTATTTATTGTAATGCTTCAAAGAAAGGGCTTTGTTTTGTCCTTATCCAGAATGATAAAGTTATTGACTATGCATAATGACAGCTAAAAATTGATGAGAAAAACTATCCTACTCATGATCTTGAGTTAGAAACTGTAATATTTTCATTGAAGATTTTGAGAAACTATCTTTATAATGAAAAATGTTAGATATATACTGATCACAAGAGTTTGAAGTATATTTTCTAATAGAAAGAACTCAACATGAGGCAATGGAGATGGCTTGAACTACTCAATGATTATGATTGCACTATACACTACCGCCCGAGGAAGGAAACTAAGGTGGTATATGTTTTGAGAAGAATGGATAATGGTGTTTTGAACAATATGAGAGTTGAAAGGGATCTTATTTTCATGGATCTAGTAAAGATGGATATATGAATAACCATGGAAGGTGAAACATCAATAATTTTTCCAATGGTTTCAAAGCCATATATACTATAATGAACAAAGATTTCTCAGACCGGTGATGAAGAGTTTCAATAGAAGATTAAAGCTGTCAATGAAGAGATATTGAGTGACTTTGCTTATGAAGATGGAATTTTGAAATTTTAGAAGAGACATTGTGTTCCCGATATAACTAATCTAAAAATAATAATTTTTTGATGATTATGATGGATCAAATTTCTCTATACACCATGGGAGCACCAAAATGTATAGAGATTTGAAAGAAAAATTTTTATGGGACAACATGAAAAGGGATATTGCTGATTTTGTGTCAAGATGTATGGTTTGTCAGCAAGTGAAAGATATAAGGAAATAGCCAGGTAGAGTCATGCATCATCTTCCATTACCTGAGTGGAAATGGAATAATATTACAATGGACTTTGTCATTGGACTGCCATAGACTCCTAAAAGGATTGATGCAATATGGGTCCTTATTGATTGTCTTACCAAGTCAGCACATCTTTTTCCTAAAAGGGAATATTTACCACTTGAACATCTAACAAAAATATATATTAATAATGTTGTGAGACATCATGGAGTACACCTACTGATTGTTTCTTCTCTTTATCCATATTCTACCTCATAATTATGGAAATGTATTTAGAATTCCATGGATACTGACCGTCGTTAAAGAACTACCTACCACCCTCAAACTAATGAACTAATCAAACCTTATAAGACATGTTGAGATCATTCTTACTTGACATTAAAGGTATGTGGGATCAACATTTACCTCAGGAAAAATTTTCTTATTACAATAGCTTCTATTAAATTATTTAGATGGCACCATATGAAGCGTTATAGAGAAAGAGATGTCACACACCAACCTATTGTGATGATGTTGGTGAAAGAAAACTCATAGGCCTAGAACTTGTGGAGGGAATGATGGAAAAGGTGGAGGTAATCTAAACCCACATAAAAGCTGCTCAAAGTAGGTAGAAGAGCTATGTCGATAGTCGAAGGAAGGATTTGGAATTTTAGGTAGGAAAACATGTTTTGTTGAAGGTATCTTCAAGTAAGGGTGTTATACGTTTCGATAAAAACAGAAAATTAAGTACCATGTACATCGTACGATTCAAAATTCTAGAATGAATTGGGGTTGTAGATTACTGGTTGGCAAAGTCGCCAAGTCTATACAAAGATCACGATGTGTTCCACATATCACTGTTGAGAAAATACATGCCTCACCCAACGCATGTACTCACTTATGAGGAATTAGAGATTTAACATGATCTGTCTTATTTTGAAGTGCATGTCAAGGTTTTTGATACAATAGAACAAGTGCTGAGAAACCAGACGACTCGTCTCGTGAATGTTATATGGAGAAACCATAAGATGGAAGAGAAAATGTGGGAACCTGAGGATATTATGATGAAGAACAATATGAGTCTTTTTATGCAGTAATACTCTATAAATTTTGAGGAAAAACATATTTGACGGAGGGGAGAATGTAACAACCCAGGCTTCCACGGTACGCTTCGCTTTGAATAATACAATAGCCTCTGTTGTACGCAACATCGAGTTTTAACACACTACAACCAATCAAACTAGCCATTATGAATAGTAATACCCAAATAATTTAATTTTATAAATGTTCTCTTTCAAAATGGACTTCATTTTTGGATTTGGAATATCAAAATTATCTTAGTATGAATTTTTGGTATTTTTCTGAAAACATTAAATTTTTGATGAATTGTAAAAAACACTAAGTTATAGTTTAAAAAAGAATTTTTATTTAAATAAATATTTATTTTATTTAAATTTATAGTAGTTCAAAATAGATAAATAATACATATATGTGTTCAATGTAATTTATTGGATTCAGTTTATAATAAATTTTTATATATATATATAAATTATATTGAACTTTTTAACGTCTTTTACCCACCTCCTTAGAGAATTTGTAAATTTACATAAAAAATAATTTTACCGCTTCTGTGAGAGGAATTTCATATATCTATGAGACATGGTTGATATAAGTAAGTAAAATTTGGTTGAATAAGAAGAAAATAATTTTTGGTGGGTAATAACTTGTTACTTTTATTTACCTCGGTTAAAAGTAAATAGGGTAATTAAGGGTAATAATGATATTATTATTACCATAAAAAATGTCCTAATTTTATTGGATAAGTGTAATTTCACCAAATAAAACCTTTGGTATAACATATTATCCTTTAGGTATTCTTATAATATATTAGGACATTTATTATTATTTAATTCAAAGAATAATTAAAAATGTTAAAATCAATGTTTAATAAATATACAAATTTAATATAGAGTTATACATAAGATAAATTATACTATACATATTAATTGGAAAGCTAAAAATATTTCTTACATAATGGTATTTTGTTTATAATTTTTAGACATTAAATAATAAAATTTATTTATGACACAATGATGATGCAATAATTACACAATTAATGAAATATTAAAATAATTGATATTATAAATATCTAAATAAATGTAATTTGAGACATTTTATGAATTCCACTAATTTTATAGGGTAATATGACATATTATGGTTTTTTAGATTAATTGTTTATGAAGTAATAATGCTTTTATGAATTTAAAAAAAGACCAAATAGTGTCAAAATTGACATAAAAGTGTTTTTAAAACAAATATTATATTCTTAATTGATATTCTATTCATAAAAATCAAAGGATCAGCCAAAAAACTTATATAATGTTATGTGTATAATTATAAACCACATGGGGTTCTCTTTGAAGTATATAGTAAATTTATTAACTATATAATATAAAAATACAAAGACACATGGTAAATGTATAACTATTTAACTAAGTGTTAAATTTAAAATATAAGGTTAATATAGTGACCCAAACAAGTAGAAAAACTATTGGTTGAGTGCTTTTCGACCCATCTTTACCTTATACTTCAAAAAATAAAATTTGGGGACATTATAAACCGGATATTATTTTATTATAAAATAATATTCTAGCTTTTCCTAAGGTTCCCCTCACCCCTCTTATAAAATAGTACCCTTCCTTCTCTCTAATTCACACCTTACAAGCCATTTGAATCAGCCAAAACCTGCCAAAATAACCTCTCAACTTCCCTCCATTCATTTTAGATTCCGTACTTTAGTCATAAAGATAACATAAGGAGAAATTTTGATCAAATTAAAAGGAAGAACCTAAAAAGGAGGTAAATATTTCATCACCTCTTTCAAGTTCCTTTCTTCTTCCACATACTCTTTCGTTGTTGTTTCCATTATAAAATAATAAATCCAGTATCTTATATATAATGTGATGTTATTATAAATATAGTATAACCATATTCATTATTCAATCCATCATTTGAATGACATGTCAATATAGGTGTGCACGCACGTCTTACGGTCTCCACATCATGGTGTAATTGTAATTCAATAAATTGTTATTTTGGGTGGGTATAATAATGATGTGTAATTGATGTAATAATAAATATAGCATGACAATTATTTGGTATATATGATATAAAATACAATTATATATTATTTTAATATCAAAATAATGATATTGTTGCTCGTGTGTACGTACGGATTACCGTCTCCACGAACGCAATGAGATTCATTCCCCATCGTATCCATTCAAGACTAATTTTCATTTGAAGATAACAAATAATGTTTTAATACTTGATATCATTTTGGTTATGAATAATATAAATCCCATCATTAGAAAATATGACTCACATAATAAATAATATAAAGTAAATCAAATTCTTTAACACCCAAAACGATGATAATACTAAGATATTATTTACCAAGAAATATTAAAAGATCACATATGAAATAATATAAATGTTTATGATTAATGTATAATTACATAAATATAATTTCACCATTATACAGGAGGTTTACCTACCCTCTACCACGGAAAATTACAAGGTATTGTTTTATTTAACAATCTCTTTATTATCCGAGGTTGTTTTTACATTACTATCTACTAGGACCTCTTATTCATCCACATCTATGTTTACTAAAAATATATTTGAAAACATTTTTACTATTTAATAGAAAATTGGTTAAATTAATATATACCCTTGTTTGAATTTTTATAAATATTTTTAATGGAATCTTTCTGTCGTTTTCCAAAAAAGGTACTTTATAACATTTTCGACAAAATTAAGGTAAGAATTTTTTTAAACATATACGGCGGGTGCGGCAATTTTCGGTCGTTATAACATCATCGACAATTCCCTTATAAGCTTATAATAATATTTTAAAAATAAATTTTTTCTCTATAATTATGTGACTCTTAAATAATTTCAAAATAGAAAGAGATATTTCTCTAAAAAAAGGTTTGATTTAATCTATGTAAACATCCTTTGATGAATTTTAATATTATTTGAAGTTGATTTATTATGATACAAAAATTCCATTTTATTGAAAGTTTTGTGATATGTTTAACAATAGATGTTCTATATTTAACCATTCATTGTTTATGGTTAATGTATTTTCATTACGTGTGCTAGTTTTAATAAGAATGTTTATATTATAATTCAACCTTTTCATATGAGGAATGTATTGGACATAGTAAGTGACAGGTGGAGCCCAGTATAGCTCCTTGATGTATCAGTAGGTATCATGAGACATCTAGATAAGGAATTGTCTGAGGCCTTTCCCAATTTGATAAATGGATTTTGGCAAAGGCCTGAATCATTTTTAGATGTCTTGGTCGAGGCCTTGACCAAATGTTTCCGAATGTCTGGTAATATACATTTCCTCATTATGAAAATAATATTTAAGGTTTATGTGGTCATTAGACTAGTAGAATACCCATAATTATGTTTTATTAGGGCATTATTTAATCAACTCAAATTCCTACCATAAAAGTATTCATGTTTATGATTGGTAAAGGCATTTGGTTTCAATTATTCACCATGCATAATATTTATATTATCTTCCACAGTATTGCTAACCCTTACTGAGAATTTGAGCTCACCCCTTTCTTAGGTTTCTTTTTCCAATGATATTATGAAGTTATTTATGAGTAACTTGCAGACATAATCTTGGAGGCTTTGAAGTTTTTAATGAAATAAATTCATGTCGTATTTCTTTTCAATTTGTAAAGTTTAACTTATGTATGAATCTTATTTCAAATAATACTACACTAATCAATATTTTGAGACATGATTTCCTTTTGATCATGCCAATGTTATTTAATAATGCACCAACTCTGGTTAACTAGGGCCAGGGCCTTGGAGTTCTTCCTATTATTGGAAGATAAATTTTGGAAGCTGGATTTAAATAAATTTTTATTATAAATGTTTTATTAGTATCCATAATATTCAATATAATGAGACCAAAATATTTCCATGTAATGAATATTTACAATATATTTCCATCAATGAAAATGTTCTAGTTAACGTGATCTATAGTTCACCATTTTTTTATTCGAGATGGGTTTTTATATCAAGATGAATTATTTTAATAATTTATTAATATTAACATTTTCAAAAGAAATAATAATCATAACGTATATAAATAATTTATTTTATATTAATTCATTTATTAATTATCCTAAATTATTTATATATATTTAAATAATTATATTTTAGAAATTCCCATCATTCTAGATTAACTAGTCAAATTTTTCCATGATAAATAAAGAGATTTCATAAGAGGGAGTTTTTTTTCTAAATATCATATTCATATTATATAAGATATATTTTAGTTATATTATTTTCATATAGTTATTATTTTTAATAATGATCCAAAATGAAAATTTAATAAATGAAACAAATTTAGTGAAGATCCCTTACATCTTAATTGTACCTTTTCATTTTGAAATTAAATTTTTAATCATAATGACTAATTTTTATGTCAAAAATGTACCAAACTATTATGATAGCATTTAAAGATATTATTAGGTTATATTTTGGGATTCAAGATAAATTTTTTGATTAGTATATGAAATGTGGTGGATAAATATTTTGGTAGATAAAAATTTCTTGAATTTTTTAAAACAACTGCAAGTTAGAGGTTTCACAATGTAATTGTTTTTGTTGATAATAACTATAAATGAAAATCATGCCATTAATTAACCCATTATTAATTACATATATTTATTAATTATTTTATCACTTTCACTGTATATAATTTTTTATATTCTCTCATATATTTTACTATTGATCAATTTAATTTATTTGTTAAAAAAAATGATATTTAACATATTTCATAAAATCGAAGATCTAATTTAAAATATTGGCTCTATTTTATTAAAATCAATTTAAAAATAAATCATTAAATAAAATATCATAATTCATTATATTTTCATAAAGAAATATATATTTACTAATAATAAATATGTATTTTATTTTTATTACATGATTGATAATTATTTATTTATCTATTTATAATATTTTTTTTATAATTTCTAGTATACATTTTGAAATTTATACTTAAAGATTACATATCTTCTGTAACAACAAAAATATATCTATTAAATATATTTACCTAAACACTATATATGATCATTAAAATAATATATAAAAATCCATTAATCCACCCTCATTCATATATATCTCATCATTTATTTCTCTAAACATAATTTTTCACATTTTATTTTTTATCAGTCTTGGAGGTTTCCCTTGATGTAACTACTATGTTATCATCTAATAATATATTTTACTCATTAATTCAGATGACTCCATATAAATCCCACAATTTTGGGACCATACAAGTCCAAATTTATTTTATGAAGATGGATAATATAATTTAGTGTGTCTTGGAATAGTAATGAAATGGTAGGAAAGATTAGATCAATTTATAATCACATCTTGGCTGCTTAGAGTCACTGGAAAAGTTATGTTAACAATCACCTTTGAGATCTAGAGTTCAATGTTTGGGAAAATGTATTATTAAGAATACCATCTTAGAAAAAATTTATAATATTTTAAATGGATATAAATCTGATCCATATATATATTGGCACCTTTAAAATTCTTGATCATATAAGTATTGTTTCTTCTTTCTTAGACCTTCTAAAAAGTCTCTCTCATGTTAATATTTAGTTCCATTTATCTATAATGAGGAATTTAATATATGATCTTTTATTGGTACTAAAATAAGAGGTTATACCACTAGATCATAATATATCATATGAGTAACATCTGATAGGGGTTATAGATCAAATACATAAAGTGTTTCATAATAAAAACACTCACTTGGAAAATGTTTTTTGCTCAAAACACATATTTGAGGATTGTATGTGGAACCATAAGGATGTAGTCAGAAAAAAATATCATCAATTGTTTGTATTAATGTGATGGTATTTTTAGGGTTAAATTATTATATTGTGGGTAAAATTTAACCCCCTTAATTTTTTTGATATATTAATTCTTATATAAATCATATTTTTTTAATATCATTTTCTACTTGGAACATTTAGTTTAAATGAACTACAATATACTATTAAAATATTATTATTTATTCGGATAATTATGGCATAATCATTGAATTAGTGGGAAAAAATATATGCAAATAAATTTTAATAAATTATTTTTACACAGGTTGAAAATGAATTAATTGTTTATCAATTATTTATAAATTTATTTAAAATCGTTAGAATTGAATAATAGAAATAACTTTTATAAAACTATTTTATTTTACATAATGTGTTTTTAACTTAATAAATTTAATTAATCACTCCTTATTAATGTTTTTATTTTAATTTTAATGCAATAAATTAAATAATATAACATTAATATTATTTCACTAGTCTTTATAAGGAATGAAATGAGAAAACTATTTGATTTTAGTCTTTAAAATGAGTTATTAAATATAGTTTTCATTGTGTTTTACAAAATTGTTTTCAATTAAATTTAATTAAATTATTAGAATTTTATTTGATAATTTTTTTCCATCTTTTTAATCATTATTTAAAAAATTACAATGAGGATTATTTAATTTTTTGTCAAAATGAATAGTAAAAATAGAAAAAATATATTACTACAATTATGGTTAAAACTGATTTACTCTCTATAAAACTATGATATTATGGTTGAAAATGCCCATTTAACATATCTCAAACTTAGTTTTTTAAGAATTTTTTAAATTATAAAAATTTTACATTAAATTATAGGTAATTTAGTTCCTATTTTACAAGATAAATAATTTATATTATTTCATTCTTTTATGTAATTCCATGTATGCCCCTCCCATCACATATAAAAGGGAAAATAATCACCACCCTTATTCGTAGTTATTTAGGAATATATCTTGTATAAAACCTAACAAAACATCATAATATCTTATTAATAATTTTAAATGGACTTATTTGACTACCACAATACCATTCATAGAAGGATTAATGTGTAATCCAAAGGAAGTCTCTGAAAGAAGATGTAATTATATTGTCGGCTATTTTAATGTTTATTTCTACTTATACTTATTATAAATATTTTTTACCCATTAAAAAATAATTCATATAATATGATCAATGAAATGAGATGTTATTAATATTATGGAACCACCATTTTACGCCTCCTTTCTATCAAATAAGAAATAAATGTATCAATCGTGCATACATCCGGACTACTGCCACCTCGAAGAGTTGAATTTAATTTTCCATCAAAAATTTTCATTGTAAGTTATTTAGATGAATTAATTATATATATATAAAAATAATGACATACATATTCTTTTTTAATTATTAAATATTATCTACATCTTAACATCCAATTTGTTACAAAAGAAAACACAACTCATGTGTATACGTGGACTACCACCCCCTCCAAGAAATAGAGTTTATATTCCATTTCAAATATACAAGTCTAGTCAAAGAGTTGATTTTATGAATATATATGTAACTTCAATTTTCATAAATGTTATGTATAGGTGATTTATTATATTTCATTCTTTTATTAAATCCTTCTAAAAATGGAATCAAAACTTATACATACATACGGACTATCGTATCTATGAATCATGTAATTAATTTTTCACCCCAACATTTTAAAAATGGTTTAAATGTGTAAAAAGGAATGAAAATTATATTTATGAAATGATTTATATTTTTTAGATGATGAAACTATGACTAAGGTGTATGGATTGGAGCCATCATACAAAAACATTCAATAAAACCAAACTTATTTTTACTTGAATAAGAATTTTTATGAATCAAAATTTAATAAATTGATAATTTAATATTAAAAGTATTGATACATGATAATTTATTTGTTAATATTTCTCCTTTAATTTATTTATAATAAAATTAAATATTTTATAAATATGTTGTTAATGCATTCATAGAATAACGTGACTTGAGGTAAGGGTAAAAGTTACAGTCTCATTTTTTTCTGGACACTTTATAATAAATATTTATTAAGGAATATTATATGGATATTCTAATATAAAATTCATTAATTTTCTTCTCAACAATTAATTACAGGGATTCTCTTGTAATTTTACAATTCCCTACTCTTTCATACATAAAATTATCATGAAAATGGTTTCTGAAAAATAGACAGTGTTTCTTCTGTGGTTGATAGACATTTTCCTCTATATCCATGAAATTTAAAATTATTGCAATGATTTTTTTTCAAATTGTTATTTGGTTATTTAAATTAAATTATAATCACATTATACATTACTGTCATTTTTTATGACGTAATTTTTAAAATATGATTTGATGATTTTATTTATGAATTCTTACAAAAAATGTTAAATGAATATTTTTTAATATTTACCTCATGAACAATATTTCCCAATATTAATAATATTATTTTTTCAGAAGCTCCCTTTACATGATTCTCTAGTAATTGTCAAATAAAATAAATTTGACAACATTCTGTAAATCTTTAGTTTCTAATGATATAAAAAATGGGTAGTATCTCTATTTTCAATGAAATTTTTAAATACGATTTAATTGGCTTTTCACATATTTGTTAACTTCTTTGGATGGTTGTTATTTCTTAGTAGGGATACGATATTATGACTCTAAAAAAATAATTTGTTTATATTTCTTATGATAATAGTATTATTTTCTATTAAATAGGCTAAAATGGAATGATTATTGTTTTATGAAATCCATTTCCCTTCAACGTTTTATGATATGTTTAATTGATGAATGTAATATGATATTGTGGAATATTTTTTTCATTATATAATGGGTGGGCCCATAATTATATATCCATCTAAAACATTTTTTAATGAGGGATATCTCATGATATAATATGGAGTTTGATGGAGAGTTAACCATGATTATAAGAGACTTTCTAAACTATGATATTCATAGGACTGATCATTAAGAATGGAAATAAAGAAATTGGGACTAAACTCAATCCACTGTGATAGTTTTTCCAGTGATCCTTGAATAATGAAATGATTTTATATGAAAATTGGTAAGACAAAAACTTATGTATTATTAATACTATGTGTTATCAATGCTCGCGTTTGATTATAAATCATTTCATCCTCTAATGAAATATTTTTTTATTACGATAAAAACATATACCATGAATCATGATAAAATATCTTTTAATAAGGGGGTATGAATTTATTAATTTAAGATAATGTTCTAATATACTTATACCAATGGTAATTTATTATGATTTGTTTAAATCCCTTATTTTAACCCTTGTAAGGCATTTATGATAACCATTTCTTACGATTCCATTTTCTGTAAGTCAATAAGAAATGTATTAAGCATGAAATTTATAAAAATTTTATTATGAGTGAAGTAATATTTGGGTTATTTTTAAGGTATATTATGAAATATGTTTATTATTTATCATGTATCCAAAAGAATCTAACCATTTATGGTCATTAATAAGTATTTACTGTGAAATTTTTTTAATATTCAACAAATGAAATATTTATGTCTGTTTTATTGGATCACCTCATGTTCTAATTGAATTATTTAAAGATCCATAAATAACCATTGAAATATCGATATCTTATAGACTTTCATGGGAAATCATTATCCATCCATTGATGGATATTGATCCTCTTCATTGAGTGAACAATATTTTTTGATCCAAGGTGACTTCCTATTCATTTTTTAAAGGATTTTGTAGTTTTATTTGATTGGTTTTAGTGGATTAGACTCCATAAATATTATAGGATTCATATTAATTGGATTTCTGAGAGATCCTTAGTTGTTTGGAGGTGCTTTATTAGTGCTCCCTCACCATTTTAGATGAGAGTTTTTCAAATCCTTAATTGAGTAATGGGATTAAAAACATCTTTATATTGTTTATATGAGAATGTGGAATGGAAATTGGTATTTTTTTTATTGTATAAATAGTATATATTATCCTAAAAAATATTATAATCTAGATAGATGATATTTTATGGTGTGAAAAAACTCACATTTGTTTTTTGAATTACCCATTTTATTTCACAGGTATTGTTTCTAGTTATATCTATGGTTCCAATTATGAATCTATAGTTTATTGATTTTTTTGTGATTATTTACATTTCAAACATAGTAATCATATAAATATGGAAAAAAAAGTAGATGGTGGAAATCGTGAATAAATGAGGTTATTATTTATTTATAATATGTTAAATGAATATTAAAGCATTGTTAGTGGGTATTACTTGATGTGATTATCTAATAAAATTATTATTATTTTCTTATCTATATTTATATATATATATATATTTTTATGGTTATAGTGGTCTTTACTATGGGTTTTTTGGTTTGAATAAGGGTAATAGATATATATGACTATAATGATTTATTTTGAGCTGAAATTTTATTTTCTATTGGGTAGAAGGACATATATGTAGTCAAAGAGAAACTGGGTAATGAAATGTAATTCACAGGAATAATTTTTTAATTGGTAATATCTATGACTGTGTGGAATTGGATGTAGTTTTGAGAGAGGCTAATATAGTTGTGTTGTGGTTTCTCGGTAATGTTGAAATTTAATGATGTAATGAAATTATAAATGAGTGATGGGATAGAATAAATGGTTGGTGGGCTATTTGAAGAAATATGAAATAGTACAATACAAACATAATATTAATGATTAGTGTAAATGTGGCTAATGAAAAACATAATGTTGAATGGGTTTCAATAATTAAAATATTTACAGATATATTAATTTAATTAATTTGAAATTATTTGATAAAATCAGAGGTTGACGTTATTGGGAATATATGTTTTTTTTTGGAAGATTATATTATTTTTATTTTCATTACATATGATTGTTGTTATTAATGTATGGTATTAATGATGGATTAGTAGAAGAATATCAATTTAATAATTGAAAATATTGATAAAAAACAATAAGATGTTCGTTTTTTCTCTAATATCAAAATTTTATATTTTTCTATTATTTCTAATGGCCCACAACATGATTTTGGTAATATTACAGATTGTAATAATATATTTTTGGTTATGAGTGTTCGATAGAACATCTAGGATGAAAGTGACATTGATGGTTGACTTTATCCTATTCTTTGTCCTCTCATCCAAACATAGTATTGTTTGTGGAAATTGATGTCATAAATTATTGTTTTAATGTTTCTAGGATATGATGGTTTTGTTAGGTTTGTGTTTTAATTCATGGTAGGGTATGTTTAGGGACATATTCTAGAAAGAGGTTGATATTCTTTGTATTTACATCACCATATTGTGATGATTATGTGATCTGTGGTTTGATTTGTTAATGAGGTAGATTCTGGTGATTATAGATATGTTGTTATGATTTTTTTGGGGATATATAGTTTTTTTATTGTGTTAAGATATATTTATGTGGTTCTACAATAATATGTGTATATAAGGCATACGAGCATGGGGGCATCAGTCAATGGGGTTTGAAGGAAACTAGATAAAATGGATAGAAAGTGAAGGGTAAATTCCTGAATTGTTCTTCTGATATAATGTTAACATTTTTTTAAATTATATTGGGTGGGTGGGTCATGGATAAAATAGGCGATATTTGACCTACTATATGTGATGAGTTGGTTTATATATTTATTTACTAACACATTAGTTTTCTTCTTATATATTTAGAAATATATATAAGGGATTGTCATGCTGAGTATACATATGTTATCATTCATATATATATATATATATGTATGTAACTACACATATATATTAGTTATTCATTATTTTCAATGAGGGTACTATTATTAAGATGGACCCAACCATTGGTGATAAAAAGTTCACTTTTATAGAAATTAGTTTTCTTATTTTTTTCGATACATTTTATAATTTACGATAATATATTAATTCTAGATTTGGATTTAAATTATAATATATAGAGTTTATTAGTGTATTTTATTTTGCTCCTCATGACTTACGTAGGTAATTTTCCAAATATTTGTGTTTCTCTAACCATGGTTTATTCAATAAGATGTAACAAACTTGTTGTCAGCATTGAATATCAATCATATCATCACTGTTATCTAAGGAGGGTATCTCATATGTGAAATTCATGATCTATTTGAATTAATTACATTAATTAAATATAAGATAGAGATTTTATTATGTTATTGGTGGGGAATGAATGTATTTGTTATTCAAAAATTTCTAATCAAACATACGATGGGATAAAAACTAGGGAATAATATTAAACACTAGATTTTGGGGGTACCTATGATATAACACAAAAAACATCACTAAAAATAAATGGTTAGTGGATCATATTTTGGGGTTGATACTGATTTTTTATATGGGACTCATTATTATTTTCACATGTGATTTAATTTGGGAAAATTTTTGGGAAATAAAAAATGAATAAAATAAAATTTATATAAATAGATTATATTCATCCTAGGATTAGTAATTATATCTTATATATTATAGAAATGGATGGTATGAATTGTACACATGTGGTTTGGGATGGATCAGTCATGTAGGATATTCTAGATTTCCTTGAGTGAGTCGACATGGCAGAGGTGGATGATTATTTGAGAATGACAATTTTTGAATTTTAGTAATCGATGTTTGAGAAATATAAAAGGAATTTATCTAGACAATATATAGTGTTGTGGTTTGAGTACATTCAGATTAAATTTATTCTTATAATGTTATAGAAGGAGCACTGAATCTCATTAATTATCAATCATTTGATGGGATCTTTTCATAGTAGTGGTTCTTATATAATCTTGGCCATGTGTAGTTATAGGTATTATGGGATGATTTATGTTATTAGTTCCATGAATGGTTTCATTCATCAGCAATAATGTTGTATAACTGTCAAAATTTCATTCTATTTGGTATGAGATCCGACTTAGTCTAGAGTGGTAGGTTTAGATCAATTTTTTTTCTCTTGATCTTTTTTCCAAAAGAGGAGGATATGGTGTTGATTTTTGAGGTGGATTTTCATCTAGATTTTATTTTCTAGGTCACCCCATTTACATCATTGATGTATTTTATGGTTTCAATAACGGTTAAATTTATATATAATATGGATGAAAATAATGGTTCACTTATAGATGGTAGTTATAAATAACTACCATAAGAGTAATTATTCCAATGGAGTATCTCATCATTTTATGATGTTATTGTTTGGACTAGCCAGGATTTAGTCATAGATTTATGTATTCTGATTCTAAAGTGTTTGTTTTTTTAAAAAACTCAACTGGTTACTCAATGACTCTATGTATTTTTGTGGAGGTTTTTTTCCTAGACGTCTTTAGGGTACTCCCATCAGGGGTGGTTACTGTTGGACAAGCAGTTAGTTTCTTATAAAAATTCATAAATATTTTCATCTAAAGCCTAATCTATATCAATTGAAGGTTTAGTAGGCTTATAAATAATAGAGAAGATATAGGTTATATAGTAGATTTATATATGACATCCATCATCCTAAAATAAACATGGTTGCTCTCTCTCGTATTTGTGGTTTTTTTCTATGATAGTGAGGTAGATATGTAGGGTGAGGGCCTTTATAGTCCATGGAATTACCAAAACTAATTGATCCAAATATTGAATCATATACCATTTAAATGTATTATAATATTGATTATATATTATTCAATTCTATTTATTCATAAAAATTCATGTATCATACCTTGTTGTATGTAATTAGACTCAAGGAAAAGAGGTTTTTAGAACCCATGGGGATCTATTTGAGTTTTTCTATTTTATGAAATCTACTTCAGGTGTATTAAAGTTATGAGTAGATATTATTTTACTGTCATTCATTAGGATTTTTCTATAAAATATTCACATAACCAAATAATATCAATCATAAGGTGGATTAATTTTGTTATGTGTATAAATATATTGGATACTTATCAAGGATACATTATTCCTTTAATATGTAAGGTGAGATTCTAGTGTTCATTAGTGTGGGTGATCTTTGGATAGATAAAGGATGTACGGATCCCTTTTCTTCTAAAATAGTGGATTTTATATTATTCTTAGTGTAAATCTAGGAATTTTCATTCCATGATATATAGATTAGGTTCAAGATATTGTTTCCAAATAGGTTTTAACACTACCCCCTTGATGTGATATTGAGTTTGAGATAGTGTTATTGCTTCAGGTATCTAAAATTTCAATTACTTCTTATCATATAATAACCTATATGTTGATATATCTATGGATATTGTCTATAAAAATACTAAATAAGAGTTATATTAAACCTATTGTATTACCATGTTGGGACCCAATGTTATTCTCCATATAGATGGATGACAATAAAAGGTTGATCCAATACACCCTAATGGTTTATCAAGTTAATAGTGATTAACCACGATCCCCATTCAAAGATATATAGTTTAAATCATCAGGTGAATGGAGATATTTTATTCTATAAAATTAAATTATGGTTTGGTTATGATATTATATGGGTGAAGGTTGAAGATTTCTTGAAGACTATTTTTTATATGATTTTTGATGAAAATAATGATCATAGATATAATTTTTTATGACACAAATTCCACATTGGGATTAATTGGATTGATAAAATAATTATTTCACAAGTTATTGGAATAGTTTATTTTTATATTCATTGATGAAATCCCCTTGAATTATATATTCGTGTAGTATTATGTTGATCATTTATGATATTTTTTATAGGTTCTTCTACAACAACATATTTATAGGATGCATTCTTTGTTTATGTCTTGGGCCTTTGAAGTGAATTTCCTTAGGTATAATGTTAGTAGGGATTAATAGTCAATCCAATAATGATAGATGGAATCTTTCTAGGGTGGATCCAATCATTATAATATTTATTTGTATCATCCTTGGTATAATATATTATTAATGGAGGTTCAAATATGATTTTTATTTAATTACGGTTGATCTAAAATGATTGAACGTGATAGAACATACCATTATGAGTCCTATTTTCTATCAAATTTAATATAATTACATGCATATGATATTGATCGGTGTGCCAATTATCCACAGTTAAGAGGAAAGCATCCTGAATTAGTTGTAATATAATAATTTTTTAATTAGTTTAGGTAGAATATTGATACATTAAAATTAATTATCCCATATGGGTATTTATAATTATTCCCTAATGAGGGAAATAATTTAAAACATAATAATGAATAATTAGGAATAGAGATTGTGTAGGTGTTATGGTGGCATGTATTAATTGGTTAACAATGTATGCCTGTCAGAAAAAATAAAATATTGATGCATATCTTCCCTCAATGGTATTTTAATCAATATTTATGAAAATCTAATGAATTTTTGTAGTATTACAACATTGATACACTATATATTCTATAAGAAGGTATTGTTTTTATGTTATATTGAGTAACAGGACTAATGTTTCCAGTGTTCCTGTGTTTGGAGATATATGGAATTTTAAGGAGTATCATTAATACAAAAATATTGATGTGGAAGAATTTTATGGTAAATAATTTATGTATTTGATAATAGTGATATTATAATTCTAGTTCAAGGTACAAGATTCTGAATATCAATTTCTTCAGGTGGAGGATTGGTATGATAAATTAGTCTATATAGATGATCATACAAAAATTTCATATGATGATCAACATCGAGTCTTATTGTAAGGTAATCTATTAGTATAATTAGGGAACATGGACATACATCATCATGACAACATTATCTCAAATTTATAAATACATCCACATATATCTGAAATTTATCATGATCTATGGATCTTATTCAAGTGGAACATGTTAAAGTGATTGGTGGTAGATTTTTTTTCATCTTACTAGTCTATCAGAGTGTCAAGGTTGAGAATCATGGCCATAGTTTATTTATTACAATAAATGTAATTGAGTTGAAGTGGGATGTTGTCTTGATGAATGTTTTCGTGGTTTTTAATCATTATTCGAAAGGATTTTATGTTATATCTTTTAATTTTTATTATCTAGGGATGTTTTTTCTATTTCCTAATGATTACATAGTCTAATGTGGTTTCATATTTGATAAATCTATAAATGGTGTAGAATATAAAGATTTATGGGGTTCTAGGTATGATTATGTTTGATCACAGCCCTAGTTTTATTTTTTTTTGTTTGAAGAGTAATTTATATTTATTTTTTTCCTTCGTTATATCATATTTCTTTATTTAATCCCTAAAAATATGGTCATACAGAGTGAACTACGTATATACTAGAGGAAATGTTTTGTGAATGTTTTCTAAATTATATTCGTTTATGGGTGAGTATATTTTCTTTAGTGGAGTAATATTATAACATTATCTATCACGCATGAATTTAAGTGGATCTATTTTTGGAATTTTATTGGTGGAATTGTACATCCACAGTATGATAGAATGGTGTGGGAAATTTAGTGATTTGTGGATCAAATTATTTAGAAAACATGATATAGAATGGTCTTTTTATTCAATATATGATGAACAAAGATAATTTATTCCAAAATTACTATGTTTACAAGAGGGTGAAATATTTAGAGTTTCGAGTATGTGATAATGGGTTCTTAATTTCTTCCCTTGGTCATGGCCAATGAGGGTTTAGTCATGGAAATTAGCTTTCTTATTAATTGAATCGTTTTTAAAGGAGCTGGAGTGAGCCAACAATTTGAAATACATTTTATCTCATTAACTATAGCTATATTAGATAAGTTATTCCTTTTATGTGTCACAAATACATCAGTATCTTCATGGAAACTCTAATTTCATTAATTTTTTAAGAGTTTCACATCGTGGTAGAAATGAAATTCACTGAGAATCCCATTTAGATTCATGGCTATCATAAGATTATGATGTGAGGGAATATTTATGTGTATGTAGGTATCATCATATGACTATAGGTTGTATAATTTAACTCATAACATGGGAATATCAAGAAATGATAAATGAATAATTTAATGAAAAAATAAAAAACATAGAAATAGAGCATACCACGAATGATTGTATAGTGGAATTCATCTTCTTCTCTCATATCGAATAATTTGATGATGATAATAGATGAGGAAAATAATATTTTATGGCCTCAATAGGTGATCCAACAGCAAAAAATCAATGATAATATCATTGGGATTCCCACATATTTAGATTTATTCAATATCATTTTATATAAATGTTGAGTTCTTGTAGTAGGAATAAGATATTAATATAAATATTTATATGAATTTGATTATCATTATCAGATATTACAATCCAGTTATCTACATACACACCAATTAGTGTACTCACATTATATATAGTAAATTTATGATGGCCCATCATGAATGAGGAACAAGTGAGGTGAATTTGGTGTTATAAAATTCTATTCATTTTTTATATCCCATTTTTTATTGAAATGAAATTGCTCAATAATCATAATAAAATATAATAATTTGTTCAATGAATAACATATGAAAATGAGATGGTAGATACTTCCAACCTTCAATTACATCGCAAACAACTCATCGATTTTGAGTATAATGTTGTCTCGTGCATGGAATTATGGATGCCTTCATAGTCAAGGAATCCCTATTTAATATGAATTATATGGTAATCATATTAATGAATATCAAAAAACCTAGAATTGTAATAACATCTCAGAGAACATAATTAATAACATAAAATTAGTCATTTCGAATCAATCCAAAAATACTTTATTATGTGTATACATATAGCTCTCCCCATTTTCAAACAACCATACATCCTAAAACATAGTACTTTTCTAAATTCATAATTGTGTCTTCTTTCTTTCATTTGTGTCATTGAAAGATAATATGAATTCCCTTTTTCAAAAATTTAATGAAATATTTTTTACCTAAATGGAAAGTAATGCTACTTAATATACTAAGGGGTTTGATGTGATCTATATCAACTATACACATATCTATACTCAAAATATACACCACAAGATGTATTATATACATTATATATATATATTCCTATATATTCCATTTTTTCATATAATTCTGGACCAATATATATGTAACAATTTCAATCTAATATATTCTATCTATATTTATAATGATTCTCTATAAATGTTCGATTAAAATGATTAACAAATGTATTTCGTTCAACTAAAATAAAATTGTATCACATGTCCATCATTCAATCAGTTGAACACATATATGTGACTCAACTATGAATGACCATTTATTCAGTCTAATTAAATCCTTTTCCAAATGTCATTACACTTTATATAAATTGAAAAATCCAATTGGTTTTCACCCTAGTAGAGGACAAGATAAAAAATACCCATCCACCGCCGAGATATCTCAACCAATATTGAATTTTATAACATATTCATAAATTTGTTAAATTTATCATTGTATTTATCATGCAAACTTTGGTTAAGATGGATTGATAATATGAATAGTTCCTTAATTATATTGATAATTATAGTAAATTTCATTATATATACATTGATAGATTAGACAAAGTAAAAAGAAACTACATATTACCTCTTCAATCCATTATATATATCTTGTATACAAAATTTGGTATTGACTGAAGTATTATATTAATTTTATTTCTAAAAAATCATAATAACCCATTATACTTATTGATGACCTGTGATTATGGAAAACAAAAAATCATTTATTGAGGGGATATAATCATTATTTAATTAATTTAAATTAAATTTTATCTTCGATGAATGAATGATAAATGATGTATACTTTATAATAATAATGATATTCACAATAGAAATATAAAAAATGTATCATGTGTAATTTATACTAAGAGACTCCATATGATCCTCATGATTCTATTGTGATAAAGTTTTTGTTATAGGATACACTATATTATCATTTGTAGGTAGTCTATAAAAAATTATATTGTTCTTGTTAGTGATTTCTTCTAAGAGATGTTATTTCCTATGTTATTTTCCTTTGGTAAAGTTGAGGTTCATTAGATGATTAATGGATATATTACCATCACACAATATAGGGGTTTCTCCCTCAAAGATAAGAACCAAACCATATTTAGAAATGAAATTCCTAATGAAAATAGTTTAATTCATGGAATTGTATGTAGTGATTTATTTTTCCATTTTTATCATGTCATATTGGTATCTTGTTTATAAATAATATAACTGATATATCTGACATTAAAAAAACAAAAACAATACATTGGTAATTCATATTATCACTCTCAGGTTGGAAACTATCATACATGTAACCTTTTTTATAGTGATAATAAAATCCTCTGAATATCATGAAAAAATTCTTATTCATTCAAAATTACAGGGACATTTTTTTAGAGTAATTGATTAACTACCATCAAAATTGGATTGGAAATTGCTAGTGAATATAAGATTATATTTAGAATCACGATGTGTACAAAAATTAGAAATCATAATAAGACCTATTAATGGTGAATAAGGAATTATATCTGTTTATTTTAACTCTTTAGAATGATTCCCTATCTTTCTATGATTTATTATATCTAACACTAATAAATATCCCTTCTTTTAGTTCTAAATACTAAACTAGTTTTTCACTTCTCCAATATATGTGTGATTACCAAGTTCAAGAAAACACTAAGATCCGTATATATAAATATTTACCACTAGTACGTAGGTAACATTAACCACTAAATTCAATGAGTTTCACATTATAGACCATATATACAAAGAGTTAACTATTCGGTCTTCATTTCTATTAAGTATTATGTTATAAAATAATATTATTAGAAATAATACTATGATCCCACTAATTAATTTTCATAAAAATGAATCATCAATGTTCAGATCAATCCAAAATCATTTATTGCATCATCATGGAAGATATAACATATCTGAGAATATTAATTCAATCAATTAATATACCATTGAAAATCTTATAACATATAAATCTCACATGGTATATCAATACCATTTTTATCACATACACACTGTAAACTAGACTGCCATTAACATAATAAATTTTGACATACCTTTGATATATCTCATTATAAGATTGAGATATTATAGAAATAAATATCTAAATAGCATTACCATTATAACATGTTAAAATTTTACATCATAATCAATACCGTGACATTATTTAACCATTTCAAAACAATAATTATTAGAGTTATTCCATTGATTATACATGTTTTTTTTCTTTTAAAAGACATACTCATACAATATTATATTCACCCCTTCATTTTCATCAACCATTCTCTTAAAATTGATAATATACGTGGATTATATGTCATATTTCATTGATTTTAACCATTTCATAATGTTGGAACTATCCGTGGAATCATGGTAAGATGTTGGATAATTTACTATTAATATTATATTATCATCAGTATGTATGATAAATCCATATCTTTCAAATTCATGATGAATACTACTAGACCATTTTGATCATATGTATCTTGAGTTGGTTCTTATTATACAACTCATTGTGTTACTAGATCAACCTCCACCTCTGGATATATTCCTACATACTAGTTTGGTAATTATCATTGTTAAAATTTTCTCCAACCAATTCCTTAATTTATATATTTCCTTTCAAATAATATATTATTTCAATACACACAAATTTCATGATTATATGTACTATAGAAATAGAATCACATATATTTCTTTGGATAATCGATGAATGCTCATAATTTATATTTTTACTCAATATTATTAGAATATTATTATAATTCAAACCATTTGTATCCAAAAAATTAAAAATAAATATGTTATTTCGTAGTCTATATCTCATACGGTTTCATTATCACTACTTTAAATAGAAAATTTTTAATTGAAACATAACAAAATTTATATAATAACCCAGATATGATATAAAAAGGTAACACTAACTCATACTGGATTGTACAAATTCAAAAAACATAAGATTCCTCCTCGTATAACAATATGATGTTCTAGGAAGACTAATTCAAGAAACAATTCCTCAATCCCTCATATTCTTAATGTTTTTTTGGATGAATTATTTTATTCCCTGATCTAATCTACGAATCCTAATAAATTTTTCCAGTTAATTGGTACTTCTTTCTAAAATCCTCTTAATATTAAAAATATTAATACTTGTGTTTCATTAAAACAAAATATCCATTTAAATCAAATTTTCCAGTAATGATAACTAAATTAACAAAAAACCAATTTCTTGAGTAATCATTATTCCAGATTCCTCACTTTTTATAAGATTCAATAAACAACTATCCCTTTCACCTTTTCCACTAAAATGTGTCCTTGAATTTTTTTTCCCAATGAATAAGACTCACAATTAAGAAATGTCTCAATATCTAATGGGTATAAAAATATATAATACATGATTCTTAATATTGTTTTCTCATTAATATGTCCTGGTAACAAATGTTATAGGTTGGTGGGATTAGAATCAACCCTGTCCATCTAATTTTATATTTTTTAAATAGGATTTTCAATATTATTAATATATAAAAAATTCATTATATCTCGGATATAAGAAAAAATCTCAATCATATACATATATATATATATATATATATATATATATTGAACAGTTCTTGTTCTTGATATTGAATTGGTTCCCTTATTATCCAATCTAGTTAATTATATCAAATTTCTATTTATAGTGGGAACAAAATAATATATCTTTAATTATTTTGTTATTTTGTTGGTAAAAACCTATAATATGTTTATACCTCTAATGATAAAAATCATTCTCCATCATTGATAAGAATATGTACTTATTACTCTATAAATTTCCTTAACACTGATTATGTCTTTATTATCATTATTTTTTAATGAATACTTAATATTTTATACCAAACTGTTAGAGTAGATGCAGTTGATCTCTATATGAGTAAGATTTAGATTTCTGAATTATTCAAATATATCTTAATTTTCATCCATAAATTAAAATCTATTACTTTCCTATAAGTCACACATATAAGAAATCTCAATATGATTATAATATTGTAACATATACATTCTAACAGAGAAATATATATAAGTGATTATCATAGCACATATCTTTTCATCAATGAAAATTATTGAATGTTATCCCACAAAAATTATTACCCTTTACATCATAACCACTTAGTGATCCAAGATATATATTTCTCTACAAAATTAGTTTTCTTATATATTTATCTTTTTACTTATTTATTTATGTAAGGAATCATCCAAATAAAAATTGAGGGAATTCATGCATAATTGAAAGGAAAAACATTTACCACATCCATCATAAGGATAGTTCTAAACTCCATTCCAATAATATCCTTAACATATTAGGGTCTCTGGGATATTATATCCCAAAATAAATAAATTATAATAACATAACCAATGATAGTCAAGGTTAACCTATTTTTTGAATGACCTACCCAAAATGATAATCTAAAGAAAAAAATTAAATATTCTACTTAAATAAGATGACCAAGGGGAACTCATATATAGAATTAACTATAGGGTTGGATGACCATGGTGTTGAGATGCGTATCCTTCAATTGAATCTCACACTATGTATTTAAGCGGTGTTTAATATATAATTTATTTTATATACTTATTATGTTCATAACAATATGTAACACCTATAGATTTTGTAGAATATTTCCATAATTCAATTTAGATTTTTATATATTTTTAATTAAAATTAACATTGAGTTTGTCTTGAATTACATGAAACTATTACTTAATCATTAACTATAGGAAACATTGGTTCATCTTTCATTACATAAGATTCTATGTTTTATTAAAATCAATATATATTATTAATATAATTATTTAAATTAGATCGTTATAAAATTTCCATCAAACACAGTAATTTGAATAGAAATAACAATTTTTAAAATAATGGTTATATATTTTTATATAATGAAAACATATTGCTAATAATATACAATATTTTGGTAAAGTCATTATATGTTTCAACAAAAACTATTATATCTAAAAAAAGTATTTATGTACATTTTTGAATAGAGATCAAAGCAATTTTAAATACTATTAGATAAATAATTTGACAATAAAAATTATATTATGAAACAATAATGTCAAAATTATATTAGGTTGAATTTTTGGGATTTCTTGAAAATTTCAATTTTTCAATGAATAGAGAAAAATACTTACTTTTAAATAAAAAATAGCATTTCATTTAAATTGTGAATGGATATTGGATTTTTTTTTCATTTATCAATAATAATAATTTATATTTTCTAATAATTTCAACATAATTTTTTTCTAAAATGAATAGTGAATTCATTAAAATTTAAATAATTAGGTTTTGGTCAAAAAGGGTTTAACGAAGATTATCCTAGAAATATAATGGTAATTATGACCTATAAAATTATAGAAAAACTATTGGATCTTTATATTTAGGCCACTAATTATATAATTTTTTATAATGGACGTTATATTACCCTTTTGATATATAAACAACATGGGATCAATTTTTTTTCAAAATTGTTGTATATGTCATCATCCACAATTATCAAATGCCACACGTCTCCTGTCTTACAAACATCATAAAACATATTTCATTAGAAAATAACTCCAAAATCACTTCAAACATCATTCCCATAGTCTTATAAGACATATAAATGTATGAAGTAAAACATATTATGGCTTTAGTGAATGTTTTAGGAGAATACATGAAGAAGAGGGAACATTCTTCAATGAGATTAATTATTTTATTATTTTATACACCTTATTCAATTATTATTATAAAAATATTATATAATATCAATATTATATCCCATTAAAATATTATTTATGTTGATTAATAAAAAACATCTTCACTGTCATTAAATGTTTTATGAAATCATCATTCATGTGTATGGAAGACTTTCACCTTGTGAAACTATGTCGTTCATTATTCCGTTACCTTTTATCAAGGTTGGAATATAATGGAATATTTGTATTTTACATATGATATTTACGATATTTGTGATTTAATTATTATTTTTTAATTATGATATCGCACATAGCTACATACTCTCTATTTTTTGGAAATACAACAACATCATTCTTTTGAATAAGGGACCACATCCTCATGAAGAAATGTGATCGATTCATGTTATACATGGAATTTTTTGAAGAAGGATTTAGTAAAATTATTTAATAAATTCCACAAATGAATTATTATAATATTAAAATTATTTTTAAAAAATATCTAACAAGAAAATGGAAATAACATTCATGTGTCTGTACGTCCAACTGTCTCCATAAAATGGAGTATTTCATCTCCAATCCTTAGATATTACAAATTAATATAAATAAATATACAATGAATAAATAAGATATTTATATCTTGTTTTATACACTATATATTATTGTATAATGATTGGTTAAATAATAAAAAAACCAAAAATCAAATCTTATGTGACAAATTAAGTGGTTATTACTTGAAACGTCACATTAACATGGAATTGTTACCAAGTTTGTGGTAAAAGGTCATATGAAAATCATATATTGTTTCATATATATATATATTATCTAATATATATATACTAAAATATTATTCATTATAAATGAATAATTAATAAGTATAATGGAATTCAATACATTAGTTAAAGGGATTTATAGTCTCATTCAAATTTTAATGATACTTATGACATATTCATCACCTGATTCATTTATGTGATGTATGTAATTCCACTTGACATGATATATCATGAATATAAATTATTTTATTATAATTAAATATTATATTTATTTTTTGATTTTACGGGGCTTATGATTCAAAAATTACTCAAACATTAAACGGTTTTTGCCACAATTTATCTTTTTTAAGACATATGTTATTTTATATACCCTTATTCCTCTATGTGGGGTATATAATTCACCATTAAAATGTAATATATAGAAAAATGTTTATTATTATTATATTTTTAGTTTTATTTTATTTAATTCCTTTCATTGACAATTTTATTAAAAAATTTTCAAAGTGGCAATGATTTTTTGTTACAATATCATCATTTATCTGAACTGTTTATGATTAAGTATACAATATTGATATTTCATAATATATCACTTCATAATTCTCAATGTTTTCGTAAAATTTATTAATTAATGATATTTACACGTAATATGACTATATTTTAACTCATTGGTATTTTCAATAATATGTAAATTTTTTTAGGAAAACCATATTTTATTTATCTCTTCGGTCGTAAATTTGTTTTATTCCCAAAAATTGTTGTATAAAAATGTCTTTGAAAATTTATTAGTATTATAATTTTATTTTTAATGAAAATTTTTACCAATATTATCCATTATCGACAATCATTTTGGAGTTAATATTCATGATTTTTCTAAAATAATTCTTGTTTTTCTTTTATTGAAAATAAGGACAAAATATTGGCTTTTAAAATGCATGACATGAACAGTATTTCATACAATCAGGACTACTCAATGATTTAAAAATTACATTATATATTTTAAATTTTGTTTTCAACTAACTTATTTTCTTGAATATTGGAGAAATTTTCTATTTTAATTAAATTCTTTTAAAGTAAAAATTATTTTTATTGTATTTTATGTTTTAAAATTATTTTCTAAATATTAAATGAAATTTTCAAAAAGAAATGTGTGAAATAATTTTTTATGGATTCCATTATATGATTCAATTTTAAATTCAAATATAATGGTCTTCAAAAAATTTGATTTGATGAATGTAATTTTTCTATAGAATAAATGATATATTCATCAAAAAATGTTTAGATCATTCAAATTTGTTTTCCATATAAGATGAAATATATATGTGTAAAATATTCCTTAATAGGGATATGATCCAAGGAAACTATTAATAACCTTTCTCAAAATGGTTTATGATTTGGTGGAAGGATGTTTATAAAAATTGTTTCTCTTCCAAGGTTTGTACAATAATGAAATTTTTATGAAACATGCTTCTTTTCACAGGTTATTATATGATGAAATGATTTTCAAATATTTATATTTTTCACATGCTATGATATGATGAAATTTTTGTGATTCCAATTTCATTTCATGGGATATGATAAGTTGAATGGTTATGATATTTTGGAACAAATAAATATGAATTCAATTATTTTATTTGTGGGAACTATATCTCACTCTAATACATTGGGCACATAATTATATCTCATGTGAATTAAATTAATAGAATGGGGATTGATCCCAGTTAAATAAGATAAGCCTATATTGTGGTGTGATCGAAGTTCACTGTGAAATGGATGGAATATGGATTGAACATGGTTTAGTAAGGGACATTTTCAACTATGATAGTCTTTATACTGAACCTTGAATAATATGATATTTTTTAGATTCAATCCATTCCAATATGATAGCCTTGAAAATGAGGCTTTAATAATATATAAATTATTTTATATGTTTCCTTGTATGCCAAATATATATGTCATATTCATATTTCATGATATCATGGTTCATGTTCATTTATTATTTATTATTTATGTGTTATGAACTGCTTATATATATTCCATGAATCATGTTTAATATCTACGACGACTTGGGTATGAAATTCATAAGTTATGTTTCTTATCGAGAACCATTGGTATTTTATAATTTCTTTATATGATCAAATATTTATTTCTCTTATATTTACCATTACCTAATATCATTTATAACCTTTTATTATGTTTCCTCAACATAAGACATGAAAAAAAAATTATGTATGGAATTTATATTAAGAGTAATAAATGAGATGATATATTTGGGTATCATTATATATCATTTCCCACATTAGAATATTTTTTTCCATGTTTCCAAAGGAACTAAACTATTTTGGTCCTCATGCAGGTTTTTTCTAACGTAATGAATATATATATAGAGATATAATACCAATGTATGAAAACTCTATTTCACCAAACAATATTCACCTTTTTATTTTCTATTATGTTATTCCTTTTCCTGCATTCTTCAATTTATATTGACTCTGAATCCATATTCAATACAGAAAATGAATGTGTCCAAACATAATTAATGTTTTACTTTTAAAGAACCCACAATTTTGGGTGACCCAAAAAAATTCATGTATATTCAAACATATCATAACACATATTATGCATAGGGTATAGGAAAATTTCATATAAATTCATAAGTTAATATGATTTTCATAATCACAAAATGTGTATTCTACATTCAATACCTTGTTAAACTATCATCTTTTAAGAATAATGTAAAATAATCAATGTTTGTGGGTAGTACATCAACAAGACCCTCTCCCCAGAAAGACATTAATAAAGATATAATTCAATTCATGACCTCTCTATTATATAATATTATAAATTGATATTCAATAAAAACTCATAAGGTCATACCTCAAAAAAAATTAGGTTGTGGTAAATAATGAACAATATTTTACGTAGTCATACCTATCATGTAATGTAATTACCTATCACCTAGAATCAATTTATCACATAAATAAATTATACACATTATTCTCATTCTATAAAAAATTTATACATGAATCAATCAAGGAATTCAATTAAAATAAAATAAGTATTATTAAATTTAGAAATGATAAAAACTTCAAAAAAATATTCATATATAAAAGCTTATTGTAAATGTTTAATTTCCAAGATAAAACTTATGGTTATTTCATAATCATAGACATAGAAAACTTACATACTCATTAAATGTGATCACTTTCATAATATTCATTATGTATTATTTCCCGAATAAAATTTATATTATAAGGTATTATAAGTCTTTTTTTAATCCAATTCCTATTATGTGAACAATTTTCTTAATATAAATATCGCATACCAAATATAATTTACTCCATTAATATAATTATCATAAAATATCAATTAATAAGGTCAATTAATATCTAAAATAATATACCTTGTAATTTAAATATTTTAAAAATTATTAATTATGAACATTTATTAAATTAAAAGTTGAACACCATTTATATTTTTTCCACATCTATGTAATATATTTATTCTCTATAAATAACCCTTTTTATTTCTAATTAAAAAGTATATTTACAAATTATATAACATTTCATACAAATTTAAAAAATTAATTATACCTTTTATTATTACTTATAAACAATTCTAAGCAGTATAATTTCTAAAAACATATTTTTAATATTAACAATTTAATATTAAAGTAATTCTTTTATTAGTTGTTTAAATAACATTTATCTTATTATCCATCAACATTATATTGTAAATAAATTTATAAAAAACATTCTAAATTCTAAAAAAATAATAAAATAAATTTTTCTATATTTTATAAACAATTTATAAATTACCTATCAAAATTAATTATAAATTTTTTTAAAAATAAATATTTTATTTGTAATGATAATATAATATGAACCATTTTTATGAATATTAATTTAGGTAAATAAATAAAATCCTAACACTTATCCTTTATAACTAATTTATAGAGAATATGTTTTTAAAAAAATAAAAAATTTGAAATTTTACGCCAAAACTATTTTTAACCATTAGTTATCCCGCCCGGGTAGCCACCCATACCAAAGGGGATAAGACCCAGATCATAGTATATCTTACCATGAGTGGAATGGGAGGTGAGTTCCAATATTATTTGGATAATGTACAATAAACATAGTGGTGGTTCGACATGATTGTTCTTTCTACAAAATAGTAAAGATAAATTGACATTATTATATATCCTTACAGTTCACCTTATGTGATAAACATCCATCCCCTCTACTATAGAGAAATTTCTAATGTTTGATGCCTTTTATTATGATATTATTACCCATACATGCATTTCATGAAATTATATTCACCTACACCCCTTAATCATGATACAACTATATTTTTCATTTGAAACACTCATACATCCCTTACAAGCAACACTTCACCCATCCCAACATCATGATGATACTCACTGCATCCCTAGGGAGAACAAAACAATCCTATGTTTTCAATGGCATGAAACACACCCAACATTTTCAAATAACATAATTTTATTTCACCCTCCATATCATGATAACACCTTATCACATTGCATAAAGTTAATCTAGTAGTTATGCATATCAGAGTTTCATTGAAAATAATAAAATATATATGTTGATCATGTATGGAAAAGGACTCTGACACGACATATAGGTATTTAAGGATCATAACATGATCCTATGAAGTGAAAAAAACATAACACAATATGATATACTCTCTATAAAACTTGACTATATTGAAAGATGTAATTTATATAAAATTATAGAGTATTAATAATGCCATTACACTATCTTCTATCATATTCATCGGTGGGGTATGTTTCGATGAAGCTAATATGAGGAGAATGTATAGGATTTATAACTCTATATTTTATCCAATTACCAAAAGATCCAAGATCAAATTGTGAGGATTACCACATGCTGATAAGGGTTCTAGAACCTTCACTACAAGCAATTAATTAAATAGAAATAAATATATATTTTTAGAAATATATGTATGAAAAATGTTATCATTTTCATTTCTTACACTCCTATAACTGAGTCACACACCAATGATTAAATCTGAATATTTATATAGGCGATTAAAAATGCTCCTTTATAAATAAATAACAAATTGATGACAATTGGCTTCGTCAAATTCAACCCTTTATTTATGTCTATAGTTTAGTGCATTGAAAATTGTGATTGACCATAATAGAAGACATTAACAAAATAAATGATGATCGCATAATAAGGATAAATAATATGAATTCACCCTCTACATATATCACATGCAACTAGGTTAGGATGTGTATTATATTGTCATGGAATCTAGATTAAGGATTAATTATAGTGAAACATTCCTTTATGTAATATGAATAATAATAATGTTATTTAAATGTAAATAAAATGTATATAATTCACTTATTTCATATTTTTTTAGGAAAATTCACTTGGAGAATGGAACATGGGAATATATTTGATAGAAATGTGGCAAATTTCTTAATTTCTTTCCATCCTTGTTTTGTTTAAATTTAGAATTTTAGGCTTTGTATAAGTATGGAATATGAATTTTTTTAAATTTTAGTTGGGTTACCTTTTCTATGTAGATATTACTATATATTAGGTATCTCTAAATTATTCATTGTTTTATAATGTAAAGTATCGAATATTTCAAGGAAGTTGTTTTCACAAATATTTGGAATTTTATGAGTCTGCGGTTTCTAACGGCCCCGCATTTCAAGTCCCGGTGTGCCCGAAATCAACTTCTGAAGTTTTTTTCGGGTGTGTTCAGTAAACGTATGTGCGGGTTTATCTATCTTTTTACTGGTGCTCGGAATCAAAATCTGAGGGCACAGATGAACTCTCAGTGCCATTATTTGCCTATGGTGACCTTTACCACCGTTTCGTTTTATGCGGGTTGAAAATTAATTTTTGATATTTAGAATAAAATAAATAAAATTTGTAGTACACAATTTTTGTTATGGATAGTGGTTATTTAATCCCAAGGGGAGTTATAGGTGTGTCCCACACCCACATAACCTCACTTGGGAGAATTTAGTATGGTGGGACCCCCACGTTCCCTAAACCATTCATCTCCCCATAACTCCCCTTAAACCCATTAACACCCCCCTTTAATTAATTTTTTAATTCCTCTCTTTTAAATTTTTAAACTATCCACCTCCCTCTCATTAATTTTTCCAACACAAGTAATTAATATCCTTATTATTTAATTGGAATATCTCCTCTTTTGAATTATTTTGATTTTCATGGAATTTTTTTAATGTTAGAGAAGTCTATTATAGTATTTTCATAACAAATATTTTTGGTGGGGAAACCTCTGATGAAATTTGAGGAGCTTAATTATTCAACGAAGAACATCGACCATCCAACGAAGAACCACTAAAGAATGATGATCATCTCCTTCGATCTTCGGCCAAGACTAAGGAGAAGGATCCACCCGCAAGGAACACCGATGATGCGCCATCCTCGACTCCTTCTTCCCTGAAGTCAATGAGAAGACGCCATCTCCCCGCGATGTCATTTTCCAAGATGCTCGACTACTGTGAACCTTATTTAAAGTTAGGGGTTTTGTATAGTTCTAAGTGAATAAATTATCTCATTCATGTTGAATCTGTTTGAATGTATTCATTCAACTTCTACCGCCTAACGAGGAGGGTGCGGGCCGAACGAAAACGGCCCGACGACCCTCCGATGTTTCCTGATTTTATTTGTGATGGAGGCGTGTTGGAAGAGGTAGCGACTAGAGAAGGAGGAGGTTGTGCACGGGTTTCATGTGGAAGATCCGCGGCCTGCAACCGCCGGCTGCTCAGCCGATGAGGAACTGGTCGGTCGTAGCCGGCCAGGCTGGTAGAACCACGCCCCCCATGGCGCCGCGCTGCGGAAGACCGTTGCCCACGTTCCATGGGCCGTGCGGTGGACGAACCAACTGGAAGGTAGCCAGCCTAGCAGGGAAGCCCCATGGCACCAGTACGGTTTCATGCTGATGGAACCGTGGCCCGACTGTATGGGTCGCTCGTGCCAGGAAGACAAGCCGACATTGGCCGGAGGGACCGGAGTGCGGCGCCTCCTGGCCCCACCGGTTCGAGAGACTGGGGGGCTGCCCATCCCCCCACCCGCAGTGCTTGGCCATCTGGGCAGAGGAGCAGCCCACCCGGCCATGCGCTTCACCGGGTTAGTCCGACCCTCAGCCCGTCGGAACCGCCAAACTCGGGTCGACCCGACCCGCCATCCCACTAGGCTTAACGGGCCAGGCCCATTACGATTAAATGTGAATAACTTCTCGACCGTGCGTCCGATCGATGCGCCATCTGCCGCACTAGGATCATCTTGATCAGACGGTCGTTTTTTGATACTATTAGTGTGTTTTGGACGAATTTGAAAAACGTCCAGGTTGGTTCGAAACTAAAACCAATCGGTCCATCGGAGCAGAAATTCTTATAACTTAAGGTCCGGATGTCTGATGAACGTTCCATAAACTACGTTGGATTCCATTTGATGAGGCAGTTCTTTTTTCATAATAATCTTGAGGTTTGGATGCAGTTGGAGTATAATCGGGTTGGTTTTAGCTTAAAAACCAACCGGACCCCTAGAATGGAAAAGCTAATAACTCACAGACCAAGCGTACGATTGACATGCCATGAGTTGCGTTGAGACCCCTATGATGTGGAAGACCACTGTGATACTTCTTTGTGGGACTTAGTGACACTTTGAGTATCGACCTATAGCTCGTGGAGCGAACCCTTCCGGAGACGTGCATTCAGAGTACAGAGACCTAGTATCTGGCTGATACCTGATGACTATTTGTCTGATTCGTTTTTCTGTGATTTGACTAGCCAAGTGGGGAGCACTACTGTGTGAGGTGGCAGACTGATGGCAGAGGAGTGCTACTATTTGAGGCGGTTGACCCGTGGTACTCGACAGAAGGATTTCCTCTTTAGGCTATCAGGGGGAGCCCTATTGTGTTAGGCGGTAGACCCATGGCGGAGAGCACTACTGTGTGAGGTGGCAGACCCATGGTACTCGATTGGAGGAGTACCTCCGCAGTCTATGGTTATTGAGTAGCACCTCGGAGTCGCGACAGGACTATTGTGCTCGACCGAGGAGGAGATCACCAGCAACCGTGGTTTCGACATCAGGAATAAAATCCTGGTTTGAGCTGAGTCATTTCCCATTGTGTTTTTCTCATGATTGAGATGGTTTATTTGATAACTTTGGTATATTTATGGGCATATACCTAAGTAATGGTTATCCATTGAAATCATACTTTTTTTTATCCATGTTGGACATTGTGAGACCTTGAGGTTCTCAGTGACCCTACTGAGTATCGTTATACTCACCTCTGCATGGGCAATGTCTGCAACTCGTTGTGTTGGATGCAGACGACAGACAACGCAGACTCAGGCAGAATGTGCGAGGACTGGATGGTTCTCGGAGGTGGACCTCACAACGAGATGGTACCTGGAGGATACAAACAGACGTGGAGCACTGTGGAGGCTATCTGTACCTACCCTTCTGGTAGGATCCGTGTTGGACGATCCAGGAGCTCCTAGACACCTTCCAGATGTTTGTCTATTGGTTGTACCTTGTTTTTCTTTTCCGTGTACTTTACTGTTGGGCTTGTATTTCTCGCCCCTTTTACATTCCATCACATAATTTGTTTTATAGTTTTTACTTAGTGTTTGCTTTCTCTTGTACTCTAGTTGTGTGTGTTTACATTTTATAAAGGCAATGTCTTTCCAATTTTATGGAATTACGCCTTTGGTGCTAGTCCCCAGCCCTTGGACAATGGAAGGCGGGTTTGGGGTAGTCATGATATGGGCCCCAGGGGACAGGTCATGAAAAATTGGTATCAAAGTAGTCGGTTCTACTGCAGAACCCAGGACACTGATCTTTCTTTCGTTGAAGCAATATTGTTATAAGTATATAGAGTTGTTTTAAGTTCAGGGAGTCCAATGTTGGTGCGGCGGCTGACATATCCGTACACCAGGACACTGACCACTGATTTCTAACTTAGTGAACAAAAACACTAATTGTGTGTGTGTATCCAAAGATTTACTATAATTCAGCTCAAACAAGGTCAGCCCACCAGGTATTATCTTTTGATCGTGTTGCATATGTTCTTTCAGGATTCCTCCCCGTGGACGACCAGTTAGATCCCTGAGAGTTGTATGTACGGACATCATTCCAAGCGACGAGGCCTCGGTACAAGGCCCTCTTCCAGTTGAGGATCCAAAGGATGCACCAGTTGTACTACCACCCGTTGGGCCACCGATGCCACCTACCCTAGCAGTATGTGATGCACGTCACTTGAGCGCGTTGCACGAGTTTTAGCACTAGAGGCCACCCAGGTTCCAGGGAGAGATGGACCCACAGGCGGCTGTGGATTGGATGGAGGTTGTGGTGAGTGTTTTCAGGCTAGTAGGGGTGTTGGAGCGAGTCCTGTTAGTGGAGAGTTTCCTTTCTGAGAAGTGTCCAGCTGTGGGACCCACAACTAGCTGACATGCTACGAAGTCTTCTACAGCTGCAAGTAGACAGATGACGTAGAGGACCACGAGGACTATACCTACATGTAGTCGACCGCACGACTCATGGTCGGCAGTATGGTGCACAAAAGGTAGAGACAGAGCTAGATATTCCAGGAAGTGTTACTCATGCGGAAAATAGGGTCACATGGCTCGTGACAACACGACCCTCCGCTCGGATGATCAGAAGATAAATGAAGGACCTCCCATTCATAGGTAGAGGTTCGATCGTGACGGACCTCAAATGGCAGGTGACCGTGGAAGATGATCTATTCATGCAGTTGGTGGTGGAAAATGCTTCGAGGTTTTGCCACCACCATCACCATGAGGTCCTCCCCGACCATAGGGAACCAGTGGACAGGGGAGAGCACAATTTCAAGCAGCTGAAGCATATGACCACTGGGCTCCGGAAGCAGGTGGAGAAGGGCAGGACTAGTTTTAGGCATATAGGCCTTTGTTTAAGATGATTATAGCTTTGTTAATGTCATTTTTTGTGGTTTCTTTTTGTCTTTGTACCTTGAACTGCGCTAATAAAAGACACTTGTCCTTGTGATATTTTCTTTCCTTATTTTTGGTATGGAGAATACTAAGAGGTTCCAGTTTAAACTATTGAATTGACCCTCACCATAGATATTTCAACTGGAGGAGACCCAGTAACCACACACTGATGCCGATATTGTGACTCAACCCTTGGAGGCAAGAGTAACGGTTGGATCTCATGGTAGTGGCGTCGAGGCCTTAAGAAGTCATCCATGACATGAATTATTATCATTCATGTCAGGATTGACTGTATTAGGAAAAGGACGTGGTTCATCCATGGGATGAGACTGGATTCCCCTTTTCGGCAAAGTAGAAATCTTAGCAGCTCTTGTAGCACGTAGGCGATGAAAAGTGAAGTCGAGTTCTTACAATTGGCTAGTCTCACCCATTGTTCTTTGGGTGAATAATTTACGGTTCACAACAATATCAATAGTCTTATGTGTGTCTTCTCTCAGAAGGACCTGAAACTAAGACAGCGGCGATGAATTGAGCTTTTCCAGGACTATGACTTCGAGATAGTCTATACTCTTTGGAAGGGTAACATGGTAGCAGATGCTCTCAGCAGGAGTTCAGGAATTTAGGTGTTAGGAGAGGCGACAGAGCAGCTATCTACCTTACATATATCCTTTGTGCATAGAGATGGTGTAGCCTATCTACAGTCTCTCATAGTCACTCCTCCAATTCTTCAGCAGATTAGGTGAGGTGGCTTACCGCCTGGCCCTTCAACCTCAGTTGAATGGGGTGCATGATGTCTTCCACGTATCTCAGCTGATGAGACACGTGCATGACCCAACCCACATCATCGATCATGGGGATTTGGACATCAATGACGGGGAGACATTCACAAAGGTCCCAGTGGAGATCGAGGATCGACTGGAGTGGGTCCTAGGTGGATAGTCAATTCCTCTAGTGTGCATTCGTTGGCAGCACGAGAATCTCTAAGAGAGAACTTGGGAGCAGGAGGCTCAGATGCGAGCTCAGTAACCTCTTTTGTTTCCCTAGTGTGTGTTATAGCTTTATGGGGACGTAAATCCCTGAGATGTGGGTAATGTAATGACCCAGAAATTTCAAGGAAAATTTATTGTTAAATACTTTGTAATTTTAAAATTCTGTGGTTTCTGACGACACCTGATTTTGAGGCCCGGTGTGCCCGGAATCAATTTCTGATATTTTTTTCGGGTACGTTCAGTAAACGTACATGAAGGTTTTTCTATCTTTTGAATCGGTTCTCAGAATCAAAACCTGAGGGCACTGATTAACTCACAGCGCCGATATTCGCCTAAGGGGACCATGACCACAGTTCTGTTTTATGTGGGTTGAAAATTAATTTTTGTGGATTTATAATAAAATAAATATAATTTTTAGTACATAATTTTATTTATGGATGATGGTTATTTCCTCCAAAAGGGAGTTATATGTGGGACCTACACCCACATAACCTCCCATGGGAGGATTTAGTTTGGTGGGACCCACATGTTCCATAATCCATTCATTTCCTCATAACTCCCCTTAACCCCATTAACACCCCCTTTTATTAATTCGTTAACACCACTCTTAAATTTTTAAACTATCCACCTCTCTCTCATTATTTTTTCCAACACATACAATTAATATCTTTATTAATTAATTGGAACATCTTATCTATTGTATTATTTTGATTTGCATTGCATTTCTTTAAAGTTGGATATTTCTATTATAATATTTGCATATAAAATATTTTCGGTGGGGAAACCTCTGAAGAAATTAGAAGATCTTCATTCTTCTACGAATAACACTGACCTTCCAAGGAAGAACTGCAGAAGAATGACGATCGTCTACTTTGATCTTCGGCCAAGACAAACGAGAAGTATCCATTCACAAGGAAAAATGACGATGCGCAATCCTTGGCTTCTTCCTCCCCGACGTCAATGAGTTGATGCCATCTCCCCGCGATGTGGTTTTTCGTGATGCCCGAAAACCACGATCCTTATTTCAAGGTAGGGGTTTTGTATAGTTCTACTTGAATAAATCATCTTGTTCATGTTGAATTTATTGGAATGTCTTCAGACAAATGCTACTGCCTAAGGCGGAGGGCGCGGGCCGAACGAACACGGATCGGAGACCCTCTGATCTTTCATGATTTTATTTTCAATGGCGGAATGTTGGAAGGGATGGCGACGAGCGAAGGCGGCGGCCGTGCGCTGAATGCGAGCGGAAGAACCGCGGCCCGGAACTGCGGGCCGCTCAGCCGAAGAAGAACGAGATGGCCGTAGCTGGCTGGGCTGGTGGAACCGTGATGCCCCATGGCGTCGCGCCACTAAAGACTGCGGCCCTCGTTCCGCGGGCCGCTAGGTGGACGAACCGGCCTACTTGCGGGCGACCGTTCTGGGAAGAACTACAGCTTCAGGAGGGTGCAGCGCTGAAGGAACCGCGACCTACCCTTATGGGCCACTCGCACCAAGAATATCAGCAAGTTTTTACTGGCCGAACAGGGGGGCGGCACCTCATGGTGCCGCTGGTTCGAGAGACCCCCTTGCTGCGCTCGGCCACCCAGGCCGAGCCGCGGCCAGCAGTGCCGGTCCGTGCCGTGCAGGGTCGGGCCACGTCGGGCCGGGCCACCGTGCCATGCTGCGCCGCACCGCGCTAGGCCTGTCCATGCCCTCTCGGGCAGGGCCGCATTATTTACCAGGCCAGTCTGACCCTCTTCTGGTTGGACCTTCCAAATCATGGTCGACCCGACCCGCCAACCCACTTGGCATAACGGGTCGGGACCGTTACTCTTAAATGCGAATAACTTCTTGATCGTGCATCTGATCGACATTACATCTATGGAACTGGAATCCTCGTGAAGAGGCGTTCCTTTTGCGAAACTCTTACTGAGTTTTGGACGACCTTGGAAAAACGGTCGGGTTGGTTCGAAACCGAAACCAACCCGGCCCTTGGAGCAGAAATGCATATAAAATAAGGACTTGGCGCCCGATTGATGTGTCGTCAACTACGTTAGATTCATTTTGATGTGAAATATATTTGGCTTACTCAATTGGAGGTTTGGACGTAGTTGGAGTAGAGTCAGGCTGGTTTTAGCTTAAAAACCAACTGATCCCCTAGAATAGAATATCAAATAACTCACAGACCGGTCATTAGATTGACGCGTCGTCAGTTTCATTGAGACCCCTAGGACGTGGAGGACCTTTGAAATAATTCTTTGTGGGACGTCATGAAACTTAGAGTATCAACCAGTAGCTCGTGAGCCAGAACCTCCCAGACACGAGCATACAGAGTATGGAGACCTAGTAGTTGGATGAGACTTAATGACTGCATGAATGATTCGTTCCGGAGTGACTTGACCAGCCCAGTGGGGAGCACTACTGTCTGAGGTGGAAGACCCATGGTGCTGGAGCACTACTATGTGAGACGGCAGACCCGCGGTACTCGACAGAAGGAGTACCTCTGTAGGCTATAAGGGGGAGCACTACTGTGTGAGGCGGAAGACCTGTGGTACTCAACAGGAGGAGTACCTTAGCAGTCTATAGTTAGTGAGTAGCACATCGGAGTCATGACAGGACTAATGTGCTCGAAAGAGGAGGAGTTCTCTAGAATCCATGGTTTGGACATCATGAATAAAATATTGGTTTGAGGTGAGTCACTGTCGTTTTTGTTTTTCTCATGATTGAGATGGGTTACTTGATAACTTTAGTAAATTTATGGACATATACCTAAGTAATGGTTATCCGTTGAAATCATACTTTTTGGTTTATACTTGTTTGAATTTGTGAGACCTTGAGGGTCTCGGGGTCCCTACTGAGTATCATTATACTAACCCCTGCACAACCAATGCTCACACCTTGTTGTGTTGGATGCAGACGACGGAGAGTGCTGATCGAGGAAGAGTGTGTGAGGACTGGACGGTTCCAGGAAGTAGATCTCAGGACGAGATGGTACCTGGAGGAGACGGACGGACATGGAGCATGAAGGAGGATATCGGTACCTACACATTAGGTAGGATTCATGGTGGATGATTCAGGAGATGGTATACACCTTCCTACTATTTTTCTTTTAGTTATACCTTTTTGTCTTTTCCTTGTACATTACTGTTGGGCTTGAATTTCTGGCCCCTTTTACTTCCCAACACATCTTTTGATATACAGTTTTTACATAGTGTATGCTTCCGCTTGTACAATAGTTTTGTCTGTTTACATTTTATAAAGGAAATGCCTTCCTAGTTTTAGGGAATAACACCTTTGGTGCTATTCGCCAGCCACTGGCCTATGGATGGCGGGCTTGGGTTAGTCAAGATACGGGCCCCAGGGGATGGGTCGTGACATATAACTACCAATTTTCTCTCATAGTGTTGGTTTATTACTCATGAAAACAATAATAATTTGTTGGTTATTTAATATAAAGGCTTATACTTTCTTGATCCCATATATTTAAATTTTTATGATTTTTTATTTTGAGAGAAATATTTGAGGGAAGTTGTAGTGAAAGAGTAGATGTTTAAGCTGAAACTTTCGCTACCGTCATGCATCATCCTATGAAAATGTGTGCTCTGTTGTGATTAGTATATTGTAGAGTATGGATTTCTATAGTAGGTGTGTATGTCAATGTACATCAATGATATTGTGAAATGAGGAGTGTTATTAAATCAATATTAGTCTATGGTATTTTACTATCTTGTTCTGTATTATAGGGACTCAAGTAATGATAAGACGATTTTCATTATGGTTTGAAGGATTTTAGTTTAATCATATATGAGATTCATTTTTCATGAATATTTTTTTCATTATAGAATCCTTGGAAGTTATTTTCATGGTTATTATATTTTTTTTGGATTTTATGATTTTTTATGGTGTTTTTAGATGATGTCTGCTTGAGATGATCAGGTTTGACGTATAAGGGTATATTTTACCCCTAGAAACGTGACTAGAGGATCAATCAAAATTTACTAATAGTGTTTTATGAATTAATGAATTAAATTCCACTTTTAATTATTTTAAGACTATTAAATTTATAAATACGGTGAAATAATCTATTAATATTACACACAAATAACGCAGAAATTAAGCCTAATAGTTTTTTTCAATGATCACTACTCAAAATGTGTAGTTAGTCCTTGACATGATATAGAATAACCATGGAAAATATGCTACACATTTATTATTATGTGAGTTAAAATAGGATCATTTTATCTATTAGTCATGATAAAAATTGTCTCTCAATTACATATAATTGTCCAACAAAATCGACATATTAAATCATTTTTTAAAACATGAATAGAGTCAAATTTCATATTTTTTATCCTTTACTTTTTTATTGTCCAACTTATTTGTCCCTTTCCACTTAATCCATTCATGGTTCTACATACACAAAATTCTATTTTCTTTTATTCCTCTGCATCTTTATTTTATAAATCTCAATCTTATTTCATAGGTATATATTTTTATATCAATAGATTCAAATATATTTCAATCTAATAGATGAACAGAATTATTCAAGTTTTAATTTCAATTTTGAATTCAAATTCATGATGATAATTTCAGTTAATTTACTATAACTTCTTTTATTATCCTTTGAATTCATCCATTAGATGATGGATCAATCTAGGCATGCACTATAAAATATCATAGTGTCATAGAAAATATATTGTTTTGAATGACTAGTTATTCTCAAATGATTAAACCATTCATGGATTGACATTTTTCATCATAGTGGACTTTTTATTTATCGAATCAATGTAGAATATATATTTTTAACACCATATCAATATGGTGAAATAATATTATATACTTCTACATGTCTACAAGATCAAATTGTGATAGTATTTTCATGAAAAAAATATTATACACCAAATAACTATATTATAATATCTTTTCGATGACATTCATTAAATAGAATATCAGTTTCATCATTATCTAATATATAGCATATATATCTAATTTAATATCCCAAAAAATAACTATTCTCAAAAACTGCTTATTAATATCTAGTAATATATTTTATCATTCAAAACTTCTTGTTTTATATGTTCTAAAAACACTATATACAAATTAAGGGATGGTTATATAAGCTATCAATGACTCTTACCCTACTAAAATTTACTCTTATTTATATCTTATTACATAAAAATTAATCTTAAAAAAATCGTAACGATTCTTCTGATTTCATGTAATTAAACATACACATTGTATACTAACAAAATATCTCTTATTCAACATAATTACTCATATGTTTGGGAACAATAGATTTTATGAATTTAAAACTCAACTACTTTAAAGTTGGAATCATCTCAACAATAAAAACACATCTATATGACATCTAAATAATACAAAACTACTATAAACCATAATTATAAACTTCAAATCATCAATAAAACCTAAAATTTTAATAAATATTTATTTTATGTGATTTCGAAAATTATTAATGTATTAAAATCAAAATAAAACAGCACCATAATATCCACTTATTCGTTTATCAAAATCTTATTATCTAGATTAATAGTGCATACTAGAGTGTACATCGTCAAATTTAATGCACAAAAACCAATATTGGGTATCTATAATTTACACAATATCACCTTCTTCATCATGTGTTCAATAAACTCCCAAACTCATCTCTTGGTCTCTATAATTTCCCACATTGTATTTTTTTTTTAACCAATGATCATAAATAACAATCAAACTCTTATAAAATATAAATGAATTATTATTCAGTATATCTAAACTTATTTTACCCAAATTATTTATGGAGGAAGGAATGTAAAAAAAATCATTATATTCATATGTTGTGATAAACATAATTTTCATCACATACTTTGAAAAAATATGTAAACATAAAATAATAATCTCCAACTTAATTTTATATCTAATTTTTTAATAATATTTCTTTTTAAATAAAATAATGTGTTTATTCTAAAGAAAAAAATATTCAACTTGTTCAAAACTAATAAATTATTGACATACCACAATGATTTTTCTAATATAAAATATCACCCAATTTAAAAACACTCTCTAAATATATCATCACCTAAAATAAGTGATGTCTCTCTCATAAAGTATAAAATATTAATAGATTCTGAAAATTTTAAATGTTTCCCCCTTTGCTAAACACGTTATGGTAAAATATAAAGAGTGATTTAAGTGTTTTTCTTCCCCTGTAACATTAAAAATACAAATAATATTCGCGATAGAGTAAGGATTCACTACACCTTAGAATTGAGAGGAATGAGGTTGGACTACCATAATTAACCACAAAAAATGAAATGTCCCATTAGATAGTTTTTGTATCACATTAACTATTTTCTCCATTATTAAAAATAATTCAAACTAAGAACATTTTTCTCCACATGGTCCTTGAAAAGGTGATATTTTATATCAATGTTTGTTGATTGATAAGTTTGAACTAACATTATAGATAAATTCAATACAAACTTATTATTAAATCCCACAAGATGTGAAAACATAACTTCTGCTATGAGATCATCAAATTGTGTCCCCATATATATCAATTGGGCTATATCTCGATTGGAAACCACTAATATTTGTTTCTTTATATTTTAATATAATCACAATTACACATGAATAGAATACAAAAATATATTGATCTTTAATTATATATATTTCTATCCCAATATGCATCTATATATAAAAATATATTAAACATTACATTACAATCATTTTTATTTTTATAATCTCGCATTCCATTAATATACATTAAAATTCACTTTTTAGGTTTTAATGAGACTCATTTGGTGCACTTTGAAACCTATAAAATAATGTAACAAATATTTATAATGTATGTAATTCAATTTTAAAGTATGTATAAAGTTTAATTATTATCAAGCACTCATTGGAATCGAATTATTTTCCATTTTTAATAATAGTAAAATATATAAAACTAATATTGGTGCAGACAATGGTATTTAATATTCTATACAAAAATTTATTTGAATATTCGAGGTATACTTCTCTTGATATGTAAATATATGATGTTTATCTTCATAAAATTGAAATCCCAAAAAGTTTATAATTTTTTCAAGAACAAATATTTTAAGTATATTATTAATTTAAATATACAAATATTAAAAATGTTAATCATTATTTATATATAAAAATTATTTCATATAAATAGGTAATAATATTGAGTAACAACTATTTTTCATCATTAACATAGTGGGTATTTAACAATTTAACTTCTTGGAACCCCATAAAATTTAAAAAGGTATGGAATATGGAAGAACATCCTTATGAGGAATGTTTTATCCCATAAATATACTTCTTTAAATTGAAATCCTCACTTTTTCCTTAACCAAGAATGAAAAATATATGTTTCAAAATATTCCCTTCCATATTGAAATATACATTTATAATGGTATAATTGAATCCCATTTGTAAAATATTGTATTTAATTTGATTTGAAAAATAATAAAATATCATAATAGTCTCAAATAACGAAATTATTTTAAAGGTATCATCAAACTAAATTTAAAAAACATATTAGTAAGGTTTTTCACAAGTCCTCCCATGTTTTTAAACCTTATCCTTGATCATTCATCTTGTTTTGAAATAGATAATTATTTTTAAAATTTTTTATTGCCTTGGTTGGTTACTAAATTCCAATGTATCATTAATCTTGATCTAACATATTTTTTCATTTATTTCATAAATCCCCTATATGTGTTTTTATGATTTGTTCACTTATTCTGGTTCAATACAAGAAAATAGAGATATATTTGTCCATGACCTCCAGATGTTTATATTCTGTAAGCATTATAAATGTTCTAAAATTATATTTTAGGCAACCAAAAACATTCACAGTCAAAAACTTGATGAATAAGGATGTCATTCTTCACATGAAATTAAATAATAATCCCACATATCCATCAACTATTCTGAAATCCAAATCTATTAGAAACAACAGAATCATTATCAGAACAACATACATCATTATCATACCTTTTCAAACATGATTCTTCATATTTTTTCATTCTTTGAGTTTAATGGAACCTTTAGTTATAAAATTTCTATAATATACCATGGTTATTTTTTATGCTGATATCATATTTTATTTAGAGGAAAACCTAGGAAAATGTAATCAACTCTTCTCTATTGGAATGTCCCAATATATCCACCTTCCACGTTGACAATACATGTATTAAAATTCAATTAAATATTAGAATCATTCAAAATACTTATTATATATCACGAATAGAAAGATTTTTTATTTTTTTGATAGAAACAGAAGTTTGAATAGTGAATCGCTACAATATTTAATTTTCTCCAAAAAAATGATAGGTGTCATTATTGAATAAAATAGCATGATTTATCACCACCAAATTTAAATGTATCTATTCACTTAATCATTTAGTTGTATTGTGTACTATGTACTTCATTTAAGGTCAATAATTTTCATCTGATGATATCCATAACCATTATCACAATTATATTTGACATAATTTTAAATATAGATCATTTTGATGGAGAAACCAAGCTCTTCAAAACTCATTTTCCAAAAATGATACATTTTCTTATCCTATGACTAATGATTCATAAAAATAATGAAATTTAAATGAGTAATTTCATCATAAATAATAATAATATAATTTTATCTACTCATTTAATACTTTTTTAAAGTCCCAATGTGTCCAAATAAATAATATCAAATGGATGTGATATTTAAATCCCTACATTATTTTGTGAATATGTAGTAATAATCTCTATTAACACATAGATAATATCACAATATTTTCCATCAGTATAATCATATGACAAAAAATATATCCTTGACTATTTATTCTCATGTTATTTTTTCCATTATGGATAATCCTTTTATTTGATAATTGATGTTTTCTCCATTAATATTTGGTTGAATTAATTTTCTGCATTAGAAATCTAATAATGAGTCGCCATTTTTTTGTTCTGTAATCAATATACATTTATATTTTAAACTTTTTACCAGTAACTAATCTTATTGTAAAACAACTTTATTACCACTATCACATATCCAAGAGATAATTAATATATTTTTTCCCAAAAATATATAATATACTCTGGTACATTAAATTATAATTTTAAATAACAAATAATATTAAACATTTAATATTTTCTGACCCATCATTTTCTAAGGTTATGTATCTCTACATTCACCTTCGAATCCCATTAAATTATTTAAATATCATATCATGTGATAATAACATCCACTTTCAAGAATCCATGAATATTCCCTTTTATATTCATTAAACTAATCCTAAAAAAATAACTTCCCTTGAATTTTTCATTCATGTTCTCAGATTTTTTATTATTTAAATTCAAACTCAATTTCACTTGTGGGATGGTGGTAATATCAACTGAGAAGAGACAGTAATTGTCAAATGTACCACAAAAATGTACTATTTATTAAAATGTGTTATCATTATTTAGTCTATAATGTTCAATTTTCTTCTACAATTTTATATTTTGAGGGGCTTGAATTTACCTAAAACTATTCTTACAAAAAAATATTATCTTATAAAACATTGGTAACTAAACCATGAAATATTTTACATGTGTGAAAAGCCCCTATAGATCTAACAATAAACATAATTTAATATTTACTTCTAACAACTAATTTTTGTCGTGATGTTGACTCCTAACTTTTTTAAAAAATTTGTTCATTAGTTTTGAATATTTTGTTATGAAATTGTTTATATAGACATATAATTTATTTTTTTAATCTATAAATAATTCTATCCTTCTATAAATCACCATTTTAATTGTTTTTTCAATTAATATAGTTTTTATAGAATTTAAAGAATTTATAAAATCATTTTATTTTTCAATAAACTACACTTTCGTTGCATGTGAATTCATATCCTTAGTTATTGTACATTATTCTCATAATTATGTTATATATTATCATAATTAAAAAACTATATTCTGATATTTTAAAAAAATTTAAAAATAATTCTGAATGATGGTTTTTTTACTTATCAAATTCACAGTCATCATTAATCAATTTCAATTTGAAAGAATAAAGACCGTTATCTTTCTTATAACCCTTAATTTCTTCTCAATTTTTAGTGTCTATTCTTATTCAAACCAAATTATTTTATTTATCAATATTCTTACACATAAATGATTAATTTTTTGTATTAGAAGAACATATATAACTTGAATATTGAGAGTCTTTATTTAATTTTTTCTTCTTATACAATTTTGACATATTTGAAAAATATTTCATGATTTTTTTCTTAAAAATATACTCTATTTTTATTTACATTTCACTCCCAACATCTCTCCTTTTACAACATAAAAACTATTCCTAATTCACCAAAGAAATTTTTAGTTTCTCATCAAATTCACTAGAAGAATCAAAATCCAATTATTCTTCACTATTATTACAATATTCAAACATTTATACCATATTTATAATTTTTTTTAGAGAAATTACTAACCATCCCTTTTGACAAAAAAAAATTCTATCAATTTTTTTCTTTCATTATAGAGGATATCATTATCTAATCATACTTATCTTCACTAACATATTAGTTTATAAAAATTACTTAATTTACTAAAAATATCCAATGAACCCCACTTGAAATAGTTCAATGTAATCTTTTACATAAATAGTACCTTAATTCTTACTACACATTTAGTTATAAGGGATAAAATTTTGTGAATTTTTACTCAAACATAATCATATTTTTTCAAATAATCATATTCAATAACTAATTCATTTTGGTTATTTATTTTCTTTGAGAATTTTCAAGAAGATTAATTTTATTCCATAATTTTTTTAATGATACTTAAACTCAATATCTTATTTTAAGAGATTATACTATGTAAATTATAAAATGGTATAGTAATGTGATTGCGGTCTTTATGAATTTAGACTTATTAATCGATTATGTATCGTAAAATTTCATAATATGTACACAATAATTATTGAATCCTATATTCATTGAACAAAATATCATAATTTTCAAACAATATGATTTACTATTGTTAAATCCTTCAACAGTTTCATCAATATGAATCTTAATATCATTATATTTCAATATCTAAACCTATAGTTTGAATTGATTCAAAATTTCATTTTTGTTATGGATATTATCAACATTATCTCATATGAATCATTTCATTTTTCATTGCACATTATGAGAAAAAAATAAAATAGAATACTAAGTTCAAATTTGAATAAGTATATAATTCCCCTAAATGTTTCAATAAACTATTATTATATAATCACTTTCGGTATGAGGAATAAAACCATATGTTATAGCCTCAAACAAACAATATAAAATAAATAATAAATAAGGGTCATCTGATCATTTCTATATATTGTAATATTATTCACAATTCGAAAGAATACAATAATTTTTAGTGAAATATGATTATTAATATTCTTAAAAGAAACTGAATTACCACATCATCAATGAAATATAAACTATTAATCTTAAAAAATTAATTTTATATCATATTTGAATAGAACTACACTCAAATACAAAATAAAAAGGACCCAAAAATAATTTATAATTCTCTAAAATGGGGATTTAATCCATAAAATCAATTTATGAATATTTCCCTTAGAAACAACCCCTTACACCATTTATTGTGACTCACTTTATCTCCCCTTCACACACTAACCACATGCATAGAAGGCATCTTATTTTTTTACTTGTCTTAATAATAAAAATGATTATCTTTTCTATTACATGGTCCATATTCACCGAATACCATATAGTCCACTATTATCATCATGGGATTTATAAATGGATAGGCTTTATCATTTACTATTCATAAAAAAGTGTCTCTTGACTTTTTAGAGTTCTTGCACAAAATCCTATTTATAAATTTTTTAAGAAAAACAAAAAGATAGTTCACCTATAAATATGAATTCAATAATCATTTTTATTATGTTAGAGAATATTTTTCTTCAACTTCTACCTCTTTATATTCTTAATTCGAAGAAATATGTATTCTCTTACTCTACCATCTACTTTCATAATATATTTTTAATTTATTTCATAATTATGTAATCTCATAGTGGAAATATTAAATATATATATTTTTAGTATATTTAAAAAATTATTCAAGATTTTTTTTATATTAAAATAAAATAAAAAATATACAACTTCCTTCAACATCCTCAATCATCTTTTTATTCTTATACCACTTATTCCTTCAGTCGCTGGAATTATCCTAGTAAACACTAGGGAATATCTCAATATGGAATCATGTATAGAAACATGATTATCCAATTTCATTCAACTAGCTAATCCATTAATAGTGTGGAATATTTATCCATGCCACAATCCTTCTTGTCTTATTATATAAGTGTGAAACAAATTTTTTTCATGGATTCTCATCTTGATGAAAAACCATTCATTCATTATCCGAGTCTGAATAATCCAAGTTCAACATATATTTTTGTTGGAAAATAAAAATAGCAATTCTTGTACCACAATTTCAATTTTCTAATATTTAATCAATGAAATTCCATTTATAGAATTATAATAAATATAACATTCATTAATTTCAACTAACATTGAGAAATTATGTCTTTTAGGATACCCTTGGGTAATTTTTCACCATTATTGTTATTTTATTAAATACCACATTTTTAATAAATCATGATCACTCTAAATACACTATAAAGTAATCTCACATATTATTTGATTGAATCTTATATATAATATAAATAATATTAATCATAGCGTATGTTGATAAAATTGCTACTATTAGAACTGTAAATGGATCTTCTGAATTCTCATTACATAGAAAAATCTATCTTATTTATTATAATAGCCCTTATTTTTTAGTATAATAACACTTATATATTTTATACATAGCAATATTTTAGTCTTAAATTTTTCAACTATAAAAAACATCAAGAAATACTTAAATATATTTACAAATTTCTCCAAACCAAATTCAATAACCTTCATACATCCAAATTATAATTACCTCACATAATAAAATTTATTTTAGGTGTGATTAAATATGATTTATATGTTAAAAATTAAAATTAACTCAATAAACATATCATATTATTCATATATCTAAACTATATTCTCTATAAAAAATCCACATTCTATAGGATACCACAACAACATTATATTATAAATAACTATATTTGGATCTCAATAATTTACCAAATGTTACATTCTTCTTAAATGGATAAAATATCTATCAAAACCATCTATTGGTCTCGAAACTCAAAAGTCCATAGTTATTCAAGCATTATGGAATGAAGCTAGCACTTCCACCTTGAACTTCAATGGCTATATAGATTTTTAAAAGGTAGTATCCTATGAGATATTAGTAGATTTAAATATGATTTCAAGATTAGGATACCACTAGAGTGTTAGTAATCAAAACCCATCATAACATTTGGTGGTTCTTGATTATCATTCTCTCACCACTTTAGAGAAATGTTTTTTTAAGGATGGATTTGTGGTAGGGGATTAAACAAGTGTAATCATTGTTTATGTGTAAATATTTATTTACCATGCTTTTATTTTACTTGGGTAGATATTATAAATTATCTTAATTATATAAATGATCCATTTAATGGAAATTTTATTGTGACATAAGAATCTCATATTTTTTTATTAATTTTCAATGTTTTATTATAAGAATTATTTCATCCTAAATTGATTGATGTAATTTTAATACCATTTTTACTGTTGTTTTTGTACATAATCACCTTCATAATTGATTAATCATTTAAGGAATAGTATGAAATGTAGATGGTGGATATTTAAGATTAATAATATTCCATTATTTACAATATAAGTTAAATTAATATAAATTTACTATTAAGTGATATTTTTTTGGATTCCTTATCCTTTTCATTTTGTTTACTATCTTATTATTATTTTTAATTATTTGGTTTTGTTCAAGAGATAATTTTTGTGGTTCTTGTGGTTGTACATTGGGTGATTTCATTGTATAGATTCCATTATATAGGTTGTGTAAATATATAATTTTTATTATAGTGGAATGGAATGTAATAGTTAATTTGGTAGAGGAAATATTTGGTATTGTAAAATGGTTGAGAATGATTTTGTGCTAATTTTTTTGGAAGGATTGTGTAGTGGTGTTTTTTGGGGGATTTCAATAAAGTTGTTTCATTGTTTTTTATAATATCTATCATAGTTGAAATAATGAAATTTATTAAAATTTGATGAAATGTTAATGAGTAATGGGATGTTTAATGAAATATGATATACAATGGTTGAAACAAAATTCTAAAAGTTAAAATAAATGTAACTAAAAATAATTATTTGAATAATGTATATTATATTTTAAGAATTGTATTTTTTTATTATTTTTTGTTATTTTATTGATTTAATGTGGATACTTTTTCAGTAATTACTCATTGTAGTGGTTATTAACATGAAGCAGTTATGCCGATGTGTTTATATCTAATCATAGTGTCAATTTAAATGTTATATGATCATCAACCATTGGGAAAGAAATTTGATTTGTACTATAAAATATTTGAATTTTATCATTATTTATTGAAAAAAACACATGAATTGGTTAAACATGATGACTATATAATCATGATTTAATGTCTACGTGTTTTACCCAATATCAAGGATCGAGGTTACAAGAATGGATCACTACTCCCCTACCACACCCTCTCCTCTAGACTTAATATATTTTGTGATAGCCTAAGGTGATGATGGAAAAACTATAATGTACTAGGTATAAAGTTTATATGATGTGGTTGAGGTGTTATTCATGGTGGGGTACATTTGTGACAAGACTAGGGAACATTGATTATCGCCTTCATGTTCACACTACCCTAAATTAATGAGGACATGATTTGTTGTTTTTTATGTTTTCCTATAGTAGCTGATAGGGTTTTGAACTACATATTGATGATATTAATAAGGATATATTCTATATGTTTGTGATTATGATGTAGATATATTGTTATTTGGTTATATAGATTTGTAATGTATAATAGTTATAGTATATATGTGATTAGTGAATGAGGGTGACTCAGTTAGTTGGGTAGTGGTAATGAGGTACCTTCTCGATATATAATTAGGATATTATGTTACATTACCGAGATGAAATATTGGATGAGTTATCCATGGATATAAAGGGTGGTAGTTGAACTACTAATGGTAATGAGTTGGTGAGGTTATTTATTAATTGTGGAATTATTATGATTCATTCTCATTTTCATGAGAGGTTTTGGGGAGGGTCCTATTATGTATACATGTTTGATCACCCCTATATATAAATGTTTCTAATAGGTTATTTATGATTAGTTTGATTCATATGTGTATCTCTGGTGCTTTTAGATTTTCAAACAAAGGATTTTTTTTTATTTTTTATTAAAAAAACCTTTACTTAAATATACTATTATATGTGTTTTGAATTGTGATTTATTTTATAATTTATGGATTTTAATGATTGGCATACGTATGTTCGTGTGTACTTATGAGTGTAATTCCAAACATGTGTCTTGTTCAAAGTCCTTTGTTACGTCCCAACCATAGATCCACTTAAATGCTTCCCCAAGATGGTCAATCACCTAACATCAAGTAAAAAAACCTATATTCCATATGATGCTGACAAAAATATAGGGTATTATTGTGGTATGGTGGGAAATCAATACCATCATAAAAAGAGTAATAGATTGGTAAATAATAAATAAATCAAAATAGGAAGAAGTATAAATAAATTAGATAGAAATAATAATTCCCTATAGTAATAAATGGAGAACCCCTAAATAGGTTTATATACAGAATGATTTTGGGTCAATACCAATAAGAAAAATATGTATACATGGTAGCAAGAATAATATACTTGCATATTGAAAATAACTAAGCCACAAATGCTATCTCAATGAGAATATAGAGATCCAACACAATAATTTTACACTAAGCTCCCATTCCCAATAATTGAATCATTAAATTAATACAAGAAAGCAAGGAAAATACAGATAATTACCATTTAACCATGAGAACATTAGGAGTAAAAAATAGCGGGCAAAACTTTATGGTAGAAAAACATAGTTGGCCACCACCAATGGTTTCTTATTATATAAATATTTTAAATAAAAAAATATATAAGTTTTATGGTTCCTCAATATAAAATTGTATAAAAATCGTAAATAAGTTAATCATGATCTCCTCAAATGAAACATGGCCAACCATACATATTTCATCCAAATCCATGATATCTCTGAATATGTGTCGCCATGTATATAGGTATAATATTCATATAAACATGTATTTATATATATTCACTAAATATGAAATTTAATATATACATGTGTGTGTGTATATATATATTTAGTATTATCATGGACCTAAGGTATGATATATTAAAATGTTGTGTTATGAATTTTTTCACACTAGTATAAAATTATTAATTCAATTAAATTTTTCAACATGTTTTATGTATAAAAATACATTAATAAAAATACAAATGATATTAGATATTACCGATGATCATATGGATTTGTGTAATTTATTATATAATGATTATAAAATATATAAAATTGACTATATATTCATGTTATTTTTTATAATATAATTAATAAAACATTAATATAAAAATATATAAAATATTTACAGAACTAATAAAATAGTATATTTGTTTATTTGTTACATTAAAATTATTTTAGAAGCACTATCACTAAAATAATATCATATATATGAATCCATAAATTTTATATACTCCAATAATTAAATATTTATTCCAATATGCATGTAATGATTTATGATTTTTTAATACACTAAATAAAGATTTAATCATTTTCTATCATCTATTTTATTTAAAATGAAGAATATAGTATTCTATTAACACAAATTATTCAATAATATTGATATATATAATCATTTATTCTCATTAACATATGATCATTACTATATTTTGATAATATATGTTGAGTTATCATGATAATAATTTTTTAATGTTAATGAACATTTACTGAATCTTATATATTTATATATAAATAATGAATGAATTCAAATTTTTATTGATAAAAAATGATTAATAATATTATAATCTAGGCTATGATTTAAACATATATATATATATTACAAAAAATAAAAAAAATTATAATGCTTCTATGTTTTTTAAGAAAATTGAAATATTTATTATTATTCATTACGCTTTTTTTGAGTTGTTAAAAAATTATAAATTTTTCCTTTATTATTGAAAATTTTGGTTATTTAATTTGAAAAATTAAATTATTAATTTCTATGTCATGTTGAATATTTTTTTTATAAGAAATATAAAAATGGATATATATATATATATATAATAAAATATTATAAAAATGGATTTCAATAACTTATTTATATGGTTATTAGTAGAATTAAACTTCTAAAAATATAGACCTAAAAATTTCAGTACATACAAATATACATCCAATATAATCTATTAATCATCACAATACAATTTATACAAATTTAAATTTATTTTTGTATCATACTTATAGAAAATATTGGTTAAAAACATTACATTTTGTTTCATTAACTATATAATAAAATTCTTTCTCATAGATTTATCATTGTCTTTAGGTTACTATACTGTTTTTTTAAAAATGCTATATAAAATTCATGTATGTTTTTTTATGTTTGTATAACTCCATACAATGTGTATTTATATAAAGTATTTTCATGTGTATGTTCTCCAAAACAGTTTTTTTATTTACTAATAATAATATGGTCATTCAATTTGAATTTCCTATATTTTGAAAAGATTGTTGAATTTTCATAAAAAAATAATATTATGAGCCATTTTCCAAATAATGATATTTTAAATAATTTTATATGATTATACATAACAACTATATATTTAAACACACACTCATAGCCCAATCGATTAATTTTCTTAAAGATGAGCTATTTTTTCTTGACATGAAAAATATCATATATTTTTTCCATAAAATTCATCCCATATGATACCCTCCAAGACATATCAATAATGTAAAAATATATAGAAAATAAATAAATAGGATAGTGGAATAAGATATCATCATAAGGGTGAAACATTATAGAAAATAAACTATAGATGTATGAGTGACTATACAAGACATAATAAATAAACATTTATATGAAAAACATGAAGGATTTGAGTAAAAAATGTTACATGAAATTAAAATTATTATGTACTAATAAAATGATCATTATCCATGTAAATACAAACTTAACTAATAACTTAAATAAATTTCAAAAAAATAATCATATATCATAAACATGAGTTTTAAATTTCTTCCAACACATCATAATATAATGGACTATGCCTACTGAAAACATTTATACAAAACAATATTTTGAGATATCAGCTATGAATAATGCATCAAATGTTTTTATAATTCTAGAACCACCATTATTATAATAATATAACTAGAAATTCTCATGTAACACTAAATTTAAAAGAATCATAGATCCATCAGAATTCACTGAATGATTATCTATTGAAAAAACTAGATAGATAATAATTTTTATGAGGTATAAATCATCTAATGTGAGAAAATAGAGGATATAAATAATTTAATAACCATGAGAAAGATATAAAATATTACTTATGTAATGTACATGGGTTTGAATATAATAGTAATTATATAAAATAAGATTTATTTGATGAATTAATATAAATAAATAAAAAGATACTATAAAACATCTGTATCATTTTGTAGTAATTTTACAATTAAGGTAAATATGAAATAATTTATTATTAAGGTATAATAAATGAAAAATTATTTAAAAACATGATATTGAAATCATATATAAGAATCAGTTGGAATATTTTTTAAAAAAATAATTTAAATGAATAGAATGTGAATTATATAAAAATCGAGAGAACAATCTTCTGCATAACATTGAAAGTATAGAAAAAGAAAAAACACACGAAAAAATTTAATCATTAGGAATGGTATATAATAATATTATAACATTAAAAATAAAATTAATAAATTAATATTGATATATATTGGAAATATTCAATAAAAAGGGATTTCGGGAAGGGGTTTTCTATACCATATCTACTAACTTACCCGGTTATACACTAAATCCCAATATTGTTAAATTTATTTTATTAGTTTACTATTTTTTTTAAAAAAATCAATATTTATTTAATAAAATTATAATCACTTCTATAAATTAATTTGTTATTTATTAGTCATTTATATTTTATATCAGTCATCAGATTTCAGTTGCTATAATTTTTCCATTTCTATTTCAGTAAATCGATCTCATTCATTGTTTCTTATTAATGAGTTCATTTTTTTCATAATATTATGTTTATTATAAAATGATTAAATATAATATTTCATGTTCTTTCGAAATATCTTAAGGGCATGGTTTCTAATGAACTAATCCCTTATTTATTCACATTGGTTTAAAAAATCAACTATAAATCTCTATTTTTATCAATTATATTCACATATATATATATATTCCAAAATAATAAAAAACATAAAATTATATAAAATTAAATATATCATTAATGTTTTGTTTTTTTAACTGTAACAGATTATAATGATGAAAATGGGGTAGTTTCATTGATATAAATTGTTGTATTAACAAAAAAAAGTTACTAAAAAGAAAACTGATTATAAAACAATAAATATATAATTTTTATATCCATATTGTTGAATAATATGTAAGTGAAATTTACGGTATTATTGTGATTAATTAGATGTAATTAATTTTACAAGGGGAAGATAATATAAATATGTAATGAAAATGTTGTTCCCTATTAAAAATAAATCAAGGTTTCCTTGTCAAGTCCTTTGTTATCATGTGCATGGGACAACTTCTTGTGACCTCAGGCTCCCAAATCTAAGGAGGATGTGTGATGGAGTGAAAAATATATATTGTTGTTAGAAAATTTTACTTATGGTTTTCATAGGAAATGGTGGATGAAGACCATATTTATCCAAGAAATTTTGGTGTCATTTTATTTGCACACACTCGTTACCTAATGGTAAAATAATGTAATTACATATGCATCATGTCGCATAAATGGATAAAATGGGTAGTTAATTTCACATTAATGTTTGTTTCATGACATATTTTTAAATATTTTTCATCAATAGAATAACGTATTTTAAAATATATATAATATATATCGAATAAACTAATTTATTTCATAATTTACTCAAGTGACATTTTTATTTTACAAAAAACTAAAATTTACCTATAAACCTGTATCAATATCATAATTCTAAAAACAGAATATTTTTTTTTAATTCAAAATTCAAAATATTGATATTTTTATTTTAAATTAAAATCATTAATATATAAAAAATTAAAATAGATATTTTTTTAATGAGTGATTAAATTTCTATTTAATATCATTCTTTAACTGTTACATAGATTTTATTTAATTATTTTTATATATAAGACATATTAATTATTATAATTTATTCACATGTATATGTTGATTGAGATCCAATTGTAAATGTTTTCATATACCGATCACAGATGAATATCAAAAAACTATATATACAAAAATATTATATAAATATTACATTAATCATTTTAGACCCATATATTTTTTGATTATTTTATTCTAAAAAATTACAATCATATTATTCAGTTTATTTTCTATACTAATTCTATTTAGTATGATATCCCTATGAAATTGTTATTAACTAACTTACTAACGTTTATTTAGGATCCTTATTTTTAATTTTTTTTATTTTTTTACTTAAATTTTAGTGATTTTAATAAATTAAAATGTATTATTTTAATAAAGAAATAATAAAATGATGATTTACATATTTTTAGTGTTGAATAATTATTTGAGTCATTAAATGTATTTTTTCTTAACTTAAAATTGTTAACCCATTTAATCATAACATTATTGTTATATTATAAAAATAATTGATGACAAATTAATTTGATCTCTTTGATTAATAAAACATTGGATACTTTTTTTTCTTTTAAGAAATGGTTTTAGTATGAGTTACCCATTCATATTATTTCACCATAATTACTTTACCAGACCCGTGGACATATTTGATATAGTTTGACCCTAATATTAAATACTCTTAACTCTTTACTCCAAAAAGTGAATTAATGTTCCTGTTATATAACATATATTTTGTAAATGTGATGAGAGATGTATAAGATATAAATCTTCACTATATCTATAATTATAAGATCTTTTATCCAAATTAACAAACGATTACATTAATTATAAAAATTGGTTCAATTTATAACATTTTGATGATCCTGTATGCATAGAGTTGTAGAGAATTATGACAACCATCACATTACATTGGAAAAACAAAAGAAAATTTAATATTTTTCTATAAATATATATTTATTATGATCTAAATCTTGTAACATTCATGACATACATTCATCATTACTGGATATCATTGTTTATCCAAGTCTTGAATTCATAATATTTGAAACTCATCCTTAATCACTTAGTGAAAAAAAATTAAAAAGTGGGATGAGAATAAATAACTCATTAAGGGATATAAATACACTAAAAAACCCATTATTATTTTAAAAATTAAGAAATCCCAAGATAATTTTTATGTTCTTCATAATAAAACATTTATTACATAAATATGGAATATCTAAATATGTAAATAAAAATATTCTATATAGAACACAATTAAAATATGTTATATGCATATTTAATCCTTATAGAAACATGGGGAATATGATGACTCATGAAACATTCCTTGAAAAAAAATCATTCACCAAAAATAGATCATAAACATTTCTTAACTAGATAAATAAAAAGGATTTCATAAAAAGATTTAGTAAGTATAAATTATGTATATTTTAGAATCATATTCATAAAATATTTTCACTTGTGTTTATCACATGTTAAATACATAAATCCATGTAAATTATTTAAGAGTAACCATCCTAGTTATCTTCCTCATTTTGACCTTCGAAGATATCATCTTTTCCAAACACATTATGGAGCTATATCAAGAAAACGAATCATCCTGAGTTATATCGAGCTCACCCTTCAGTGTATTTAATTATCAGGTATCATATCCTTAAAAAATTAAATGATTTTACATTTTCACCATAAACCACTAGACAACTCATTTTAACCCAAAATCAAGGAATGATCTAGTTTGGCGTATAATTTTGGAGAAATATTGTTGTCATTTTAAAGTGATTCAAAAAAAATCTCAAAAATGGGAAAAAAATTTCTTTGAAATACCAGGAAAGATTTTTTATTAATATTTATAACAATTAATGTAATTTTTTTTAAATTCAACCCATGGACTATATGTTGAAATCATTATTTTCAGACAATGGTAAAAAATATCAAATTGAACCATGTAGTAATCATTAGAAAATCCTTTTTATAACATTTTATATAATGTTAAAATTATTTGAAAATAAAATCTAATATACTTTAAACTATAAATAATAATATTCTCAAAACAAATAGAATATCATAAACATGTATGGAAAATATTCTAAAAGAATTTTTTATAAAAAGGTTATAAAGAAATATCTTTTGGTATTTTATAAATTGTAAAACAAATAAAAATTGAAGAAGAGAAATTAAAATGAATTATTAAACCTATTTTATTTAAGTAAATTAAAAAAACATATATATTCTATACTAATAAACACATCAAAATTATATGGTTAAATTGTAATTTGTCTCAATAAAAGGAAATTGAGACGAAAAATCCCCTTACATTAACTCACACATAGCTTCATGTGTTCTATAAATTTCATTGAAAAAAATATATTATTTATTTATAATATTTATAAATATATTTATATCCATTCTATTACAAATATTCCATTTATTTATTCTTTAACCATACTCTATTTAGTTAATAAATATTTTTATTTTATGTTCGATATTTTGGGATCGTTTGGTTTATAACCTGAGAACAACATTTGTCTGATGAATGTTGTCGAAGGGGTCATGGTTACATTACCTTCATATTTCAAAAAATCTGTATCAATTATATTATTATTACATTAATTAAACATCTCAAACCAAATATAAAAGGTTTTCATTAAAAATGAATATTGTAGTTACAAAGATATGGTCGTATGTATGAACACCTGAATGGCATTTTTATTTTAATACTGAGTGTAAAATTCGTAATGTAGTTAAAATATTACATCCTTAAAATAATAAATATGTTATAAATAACATATATATTCACTTTATAAACCATTTTAACCATCTAAATGAGGATGTTATGAAGAATAAAACACATCACTTTGTGGGGACGATAGTTAGCAAATACAAACCAATGATGTATTCATTTCATATGGGGTGAAAAATGAGATGAAATGGTATTGTAAAATAATATGTTAAAAAATAATTATTTGCAAATAATATTTTTTTATATCATAATTGTTAGATATAATTTGAATTTGGATGAAAAATAAATAAACATAAAACAATCAGTAAAAATTTATACATCTTTTTTGTAGAATAAATAATCTTCAAATAAGTTTCAATATGAATGTGTTTGGCCACATAACAATGTACTTACCTTAATTAACATTATTTACCCATTACTATGGTGAGCCTTTTTTCAATGGTGAATATTTATAATGGAAAAATGATATTTACATAATTAATAAATTTTAATTTAAAAATTAAATGTGTGTAATACCTTTTTCAACATATAATATTTTTAATATGGTTTATTTTTGTTTAATAAAAGTGTGAAAAACACAATAGAAAACTGTTTTTTTGAAATTTTGTTTTTTAGTATAAAAATGACCCTATAAAAATTTAAAATATAATTATGATTGCAATGTAATTATTTTTTTTATTTCTAATAAAAATGATCTAATTTTAATTTAAAAATATAAAAATTATATTGGGATTATTAAATTACTTTAGTTAATGAAAAGTAATGAATATTTTGTAAAAATCATCATTTTCCAATATTCGCTAAAAATCAATATTTTTAGAAAAATACAAAAAATTGATTCTAATTATGTTATGGAATTATAATTTAAATAAATGGTTTCTATTTTTCTGAGTAAATTTATAAATTTTGTTGAAATTAATAATAATTTTTTTTAAAGAAATTCATTTGAATCCATTTATTGAGAAAATAGCAGTTACTGTAGCAGACACTGTTCGGTACTGTAGTAGCCAGAACTATTCATCCATCTAGGCCATCGGGCCATTGGTTTGGTCCTCAGGTCATGCAAAGCTTTAGAGCCACCCAAGGCCCTCAGGCTAGTTGATTCTCAAGGACTTTGGGACACCATAAGGCCTTAAGGCCACCCTAGGGATTTCGGGCCATATAAATGCAGGCCCCAGACACACTACAAAAAATGAGCAACCCTAGAAGAGGATTAAGAGCAAGTGTACTCACCAGAGAAGAGCCAAATGGATTGTCAGAATGAGAGGGTATGACTATGCCATCGGTACCAGCCCGTTCTTGTACGAGAAGCATAGCCAAATGATCATAAAAAGGTGGAGAGTTACTATCAGAATTCAGATGCTGGGTAGATGCATTTCCTTCTAGATAGTCTGGTTGAATTCCCTAAGTCCTTCCGATCATGTAATCTTCTAAGACTACATGACATGTAATCTTTGAGCCTACGAGCCTTATAAAGGATCCCCATCATCCCTTGAAAGGGGGGTTATAAAAAATAAATAAAAATGAAGGCCTTCGGGCTATTCAGTCCATTTTTGAGAAAATATATTTCTAAAACATAAAATGAATTTATTCTCATCATTTTCTTAATAAAAATAATAAAATTATTTAAATTAATTATATTGAATATATAATCTAATATATTAGTTATAATAATTCTGAAATCATGATTAATTTAATTTGTTAATAAAAAATGAGATTCACATAAAAAATATTTTTATGAATATTTTACCTTTTACCTTCAATATATTTTATCATTATTTAAAAATAATTGATAATGAATGTATGATTTAAAATTTATTTTATTATCGAAATTATTTTTTAATTGGTTATTAAAAAATTTACACATGAATTTGTCTTTATAATAAACTCCTATATAATTTTTTATTAAATTCTATTTTTTATCAAAATTATCTTTTACATGTATGAATATATAGTAATAATCTCTCATTAATTTTTGTTTGTGTAACATCCCAGGTAAATAAAGAATAAATAATTTTCATATTTATTAACATTTACGAATTAAATATTAATTTTAATTAAAAAGTGGTTTCTACGTTCGATAGCGTACTCGATACGCAACGATGAGTTTCTTTGAAAACTTACGTTGCACACTAGTAATAAAATAATATTATTTTAAATGTTAGTTAACACGTAGTCGTTTTACTAGCGGGAATGGATAGAAATAACTAAAATATTATTATATATGTTTTTAAATGTTTTTACATTTATCCAATAAAAGATAAAGGCTTAAAATACGGAAAGAATTCAATTTTAGGCATTTATACCCTAATTTTCACTAAGGGATCACTTATCACCTTTTGACGGTGAACCATCATTAAATATAGTTTTGATCAATCTTATAAATTCTATTGGACCAAATATAACTCTTCTTTAGAATCAGGACATCAATATTTAATTTGTGTAAATTTTTGGTATCTTTCCGATAAAGTTCATTTTTTTAATGAATAGTGTAAAATGTTATATTTTAATTCAAAACCACTTTTTAATATAATTTTTTTATATGATTAGATTATCATTTGAATTGGTTTTAAAGTGAAGTTAGAAAATATTTTTACCATTAAATCCAATAGTGGTCGTTGGAATTAATTTCACTTTGAAATCTGACTTAAACTAGTGTCAATCTTTTTATACTTATTGTTTTATAAAAACACGCTATTTGCTCTGACAGCGGGAATTAATTATTAAATTAATTAATGCAACTTATATCTTGTGAATTTTTTAAAATGGACTTCATTTTTTAATTCGTAATATCAAATATATCTTAGGGTGAATTTTTTGTATTTTTCTGAAAAACTTCAATTTTTGATGAATAGTGAAACCACTAAGTGGTACTTATAAAAACTGATTTTTCGTTTAAATAAAATTTTACCACTTCTGTGTTTTGAATTTCAAAAATCCGACATACATGGTTGTCATTAAAAAGTAAAATTTGGTTCAATGAGATTAAAATAATTTTTTGGTGAATAGTAACTTATTAGGTTTTTAATCGCGATTAGAGGTAATTAGTGTAGTTTAAGGTAAAAATAATGTTTTAATAATATGAGATGAGCTTGACACATGTCCTACCCTTATTGGATGTGTCATGGCCGACCTAGACAAGCCATGGGTCAACTTGGGGACCCCATGGAGCCAATTTGGTTGGGAAATGACATAAATAACTTTTTATTTAATGTTAAAGTAAAAATGACACACACATGAGATGTTTTACTAAAACAATTTTTACATGGGGTTATACAAGTCAGAGTCTTGACTATAAATATTCATTGGAAAAATAAAAATATTTCATACATCATAATAATTTTTTTTAGAATTTTTAGACATTAAATAAACTAAATTATTTATGACATCATGATGATGCAGCAATGACCTCATTATTTAACGATTTAAATAAAATGGAAAGCTAATATAATATCTAAGACCTAAACATGTCCAAAACCTATTGGATGAGTGGATTTAGAACCCTTATCACCTTATCCTCGAAATACATCAATGTGGGACCTCTTAAATCCGAATACCATTTTAAAATAAAGTGACTTTTCTTTACTTTCCAAGAGTGCCCCTCCTCTCCTCTTATAAAAAGACCCCACCTCTACCTCCTTACCCACACTCCCAAAGCCTTTGTCTCGGCCAACCCCAGCCCATTTTGGCTCTCCACATCCCTATCTTACTCCTTGAAGCCTCACATTGGGCAGAAGTCTTCCCAAGGAAGCCTTTGAGCTCAAACCAAGGAGAGTTACCCGATTTTAAGGTAATGTCTTCTTTTGAGTCCTTTTGTTTTATTTTGCATCTCCAACCCCCTAAACTCTTTTTATTATTTTCTTTTGTAACAACTACAGTATCCTAAATATACTATGATTTTTTTATATGAAGGATTCGAGCTACACTTACACACACCTACATCTAATGGTTAAAGAACATACTGTTTCCGTGGATGGCGAATTTCTGCCTCCCGAAACGATGATTGTTCAAAATTATTTTCACACCTTCAAAGGTGGCCATCAAGATGAAAATATATTTATATATGATATATAATATGTTTATGTTTTCCTTATGCTTCTGTATTTTTCATTTTGGTCATACCTTTATGGTTTCCATTAAGGGTAAACACGATATCTTCATTTAAGGAAGTGCAGACTACCGCCCCCTCAAAGTGATGTGATTCGTTAATGCCGTATGTGGGATGTGTAAAGGATGGATTTAAAGTTATTATATATGATGTTATACTTGAATTATAATATACCTCTATATCATTATTATTTCTTTCCATTAAAGTATGAGATAGAAATTAAAGTAGCGTTCATGCGTACGTACGGCTTACCGTCTCCATGAACGGTGCATTTCATTTCTTATCCCCAAATGTATTGTACTATTAAAAGTACATGTATATAATGGATATATATAATGAATTATATATCTAAATGATGAATATAATTCTGGAATTAAAATATACATACCTCTCATTTAGTTTTAATTCCATTAATATGACAAAGAAATAAAAGTAGCGTTCATGCATACGTACGACTTACCGTCTCCTTGAACGGTGCATTTAATTTCATGCCTATAAATGATTATGTAATATTATAAATACATGTATATGCTGGATATATATGATATATATGATATCCAAATCAGGAATGTCATTCTTGTTACAAATAACATTTGACCACATGAACAACATGTAATTGTAAGAAGCCCACTTTCGACTTAAGAACCAAATATCGAAAAAACAAACATTATTAACTTAAATGGTTACATAATGTTTATAACATGGCAATAAGTGATATAAAAGGAATAATGAACTTTAAAAAGTTTCTTAATCATGTAGAAATTAACTCATGTTTATTATTCAGGACGTTAAAGAACGATCGAGTCAAGTCGGACCCGAGGTAAGGGACTTCGTCTCAATCTCCTTTCATTGAGGCATATTTCATTTTATACACAACTTTCATTTATACGGTGTATAAACCCCATTGAATTTTACTTTTATACAAAAGGAATCTTTTTCTACGAAGCGTTTTACTAAACGACAAAAAGGAATGTTTTTTTAACGTACGTGGTGACAACGACCTTTTCCGCCGCCGCAAGTATTATTTGGTCTTTGGCTTCCTCAACAAGCCGTAATGTTTTTAAAATAAATTAAATACCATCTACTCTTTTATGTATTTCAGTATTGAAAATGGTTTTGATAAAGGATTCTATCATGATATATTGTGATTGAAATGTGGAAATGTTATCATTCCTTTATATTGGTTTTATGTTTTATGATTTTATATTGGTACTTGGACATTTGATGGGTGGTTACATGATAAACCATATGACGGGTGGTGCTGTGAATACCAGGACGGGTGGTTACGTTATAACCTCCAATGCATTGGGTATGGAAGTTAGCCATATGACTATTCCATTATGTATGGAAATTGGCCATATGGCTATTCTATTATGTGATATGTGTGGAAGTCGACCGTATGGTTATTCCACGTAAGTATGTTTATGTCCCAAGTTACCTTTATATATGTTATGTGTTCTTTATATGGGTTTATGGTAATCCTTTAGTTACAAAAGGTTATGTAATGATACTTTATTCAGTGAAGAGTTTTTACTACTTCATGAAGGTGAAGGTATTACTTTTATAGAGTATACATGGTTTACTTGATGTTTGAAAAAGTAACAGTTTTAATTCTTTGTGTATCCCTTACTGAGATTTTTATGCTCACCCCGTGTTTTTTTTTTGAAATGTTTTTTCACAGGACTTAATGTGGAATAAGGTCAAGGATGGGATCAAGGGAATGTCATGCTATATAAAACATGGAACTATACATGTTTCTTTTTAAGAGTTTTTTTATGGAAACTTAATGGAAGTGTCTACTTTGTAATCTTTTGAGATGTAATAGTTATATTCTAATTCTCTAAAACTCTAAAACTGAAAAGATCCTCAACGTGTAATCTTGTAATCATGCAAGATTAAGTAAGGTTTAAGGCTTGGGCCTTATAGTTGGTATCAGTGGTCGGTTTAGACAACTTTAGGAGTTAGAAAATTGATAAATTATAAGTTAATTTATGATATGATTAAAATGATATAGCATTTACAGATTACCATGTTGCTTCGCCTAAGATATTTATGTGTTCAGAATGGTTTTCCGTAGAGGAAACAAAGAAGCTATGTTGGGACGACATTAGGAGGAAGACAACCTTCCAAATCAGCAACCTGAGATGGTCAGAATCGGAACTGAACAGTTTGTTGTAGTGATGGCACAGTTGTCTCAGGCTATAAATGGTGGTGGTATCCATGCACGAGATCAGCCAGATCAACTGCAGAGGAACATGTCAGTGGTGGAAAATTTCATGAGGAAACATCCCCCATCATTCAGAGGATCATCTGACCTTGTGCAAGCTGAAGGGTGGATTAATGCACTGGAGAAGATTTTTGATTTCATGGGGTGTTCAGAACATCTAAAGGTTAGTCTTTCTATTTACCGTTTTGAATGTGAAGCTGATCAGTGGTGGTCAATGGTGAAAAATATCAGGGATAGTGATGAGATTGAGGATCTTCACTGAGACAAATTCAAAGGTATGTTTCTTGAGAAATATTTTCCTAAGGTGGTTCATCTTAGGATGGAAAAACCGTTCCTAGAATTGAGGCAGGAGGATGATTCAGTGGCTGCTTATGAAGTAAAGTTAACTCGATTGGCAAGGTATGCTCCAAAATTCATTCAAGATATTGATAGTAAAATAAACCATTTTTACTCAGGGTTAAAGCCAAAGTATCAAAGGGATTTAGCTTCTCGTGAGTTCAAAAGTTATGAAAAACTTGTTCGATGTGTGGAGAAGGTGGAAATGGAGTTTTCCAATGATCAGGTGTTATATGACAATCAACAGAATAAGAGGTCTAGTTGGAAGGAAAAGGGGAAGAATTCATCAAATAAGCAAGGAGGTAAGAAAACCAAATATCCATCCTATGAAAAGTGTGGTAAAATGAATCCTGGAGAATGTTTATCCAAGTTTGGTAAGTGCTTTCGGTGTGGTAAGTCTGGTCATATTGCTCGTAACTGTAAGGAAGATGATAAATCAGGAAATGAAAAGCCAACGGTAAGATGTTTTAATTGTAATTAAATGGGTCATTATGCAAATGAGTGTCCAACGAAGAACTCAACTGGGGGAATGCAGCCAGACTACAATCAGAAAGGGGTGGTGAAATCCTTTGTAATAACTTCAACAGATGTTGGTCCATCGAATGAAGCGTTATCAGGTACACTGTTTGTTTGTTAAGATTATGTCAATGTGTTGTTTGATTCAGGGTCTACACACTCTTTCATTTCTGATAAGTTTTCTAGTAAATTGGAAATTCCATCTCAAGATATGAACCTTGAACTTAAGGTAAAAACACCAGGAGGGAACGTTGAGACAAAAAGTAATTATAAGAACCTTCTTATCCTTGTGTGTGGAAAGAATCTACCAGCAAACCTTATTGTTTTGCCTCTAGTAGAGTTTGATGTTATTTTGGGAATGGACTGGCTTTCTTTTTATCATGCTAAGATTGACTGCAGAGCTAAAATGGATTCTTTTCAGAAAGATTTTCAGTTTGTTTACAACAATGAACCCTTGATATTGATAACATATCAGGAAGTTGAGAAACTTGTAAAAGATGAAAATGAATGTTACCTTGCACATATTGTAGAAAATAAAGGAACTGTTCAGATTAATGATGTTCCAGTGGTAAATGAGTATCTTGATGTTTTTCCTGATGATTTTCCTGGTATTATTCATGATCGGGAGGTTGAATTTACTGTTGACTTAGTTCCTGATTCTAAGCCAATTTCAAACCCCCCTTATCGAATGGCTCAAGTTGAACTTTTAGAGTTAAAGAAACAATTGCAGGAGTTATTAGATAAAGGTTTCATTCGACCTAGCACATCACCATGGGGTGCTCCTGTCTTGTTTGTTAAAAAAGAAATATGGATCAATGAGACTTTGAATTGATTATACAGCCTTGAATAATATTACTGTTAAGAACAAGTATCCTTTTCCTCATATCGATTATTTGTTTGATTAGCTCCAGGGAGCTCAGTATTTTTCGAAGATTGACTTGAGGTTGGGGTACCATCAGTTGAAAGTAAAAGAAGCAAACGTTCCGAAGACTGTGTTTCGTACTAGATATGGCCATTATAAATTTGTAGTTATGACTTTTGGGTTAACCAATGCACCTGCTGTATTCATGGACCTTATGAATAGAATTTTCCATGAGTTCATGGATAAGTTTGTGGTTGTTTTCATCAATGATATTTTGGTGTTTTCTAAAAGTAAAGAGGAGCATGAAAGTCATTTAAGGGTTATCTTTCAAACCTTAAAAGAAAAGAAACTATATGGAAAATTCCTCAAGTGTGAGTTTTGGTTACAAAAAATTTCTTTCTTGGGTCACATTATTTCAAACGATGGAATAACTATTGATCCTACTAAAACAAAAGTTTTTGAAGAATGGCCAAGACCCACAAATGTAACCGATATCCATAGTTTTCTGGGTTTGGCAGGTTACTACAGAAGGATTGTTGAAAATTTTTCACTGTTATCTAGTCCAATGGCTAAGCTAACTCGTAAGGTTGTTAAGTTCATCTGGACCAAAGAATGTGATGATTGTTTTCAGTAGTTGAAAAGAAGATTGGTGAATGCTCCTGTTTTGGCACTTCCTTCCATAAATGGTGAGTTTGTTATATACAGTGATGCTTTGTTGAAGGAATTTGGCTGTGTCCTTATGCATAATGATCAGGTAATTGCTTATTCTTCACGTCAGTTGAAAACTCATGAGGTAAATTACCCTACACATGATTTGGGATTAGCTGTTATTGTCTTTGTTTTAAAAATTTGGAGGCATAATTTGTATGGACTAAAGTGTGAAATATATACTGATCACAAAAGTTTAAAGTATATATTCACTCAGAAAGAATTGAACATGAGACAGAGGAGATTTCTGGAATTAATCAAGGATTATGATTGTACAATTCACTACCATCTGGGAAAATCAAATAAAGTGGTCGATGCTTTGAGTCGAAAAAGTAATGCTTCATTAACCATGCTATGTTTGGAACGAGATCCTTTGGTTTTTGATTTGATGAACTTTGGCATAGAAGTTGTTGGTGCAGGAAGTCCTTCTATTTTGTTTCAAGTATCAGTGAAATCATCTCTATCAGACAGAATCAAGCAAGCACAGAAGCAAGACTGCGAGTTGCAGAAAAAGGTAGAGCTGGTTCAGAAAGGTAAGTTTCATGAATTCAACATTGATAATGGTTGTGTTTTGAGTTTTTGGAAGAGATTATGTGTGCCTTGTGATTCACAGTAGAAGAATGAGTTGTTATGTTAGGCTCATAGTTCCCCATTTTCAGTTCATCCTGGCAGTACTAAAATGTACAGAGATCTGCGGGAGTATTACTGGTGGGATGGAATGAAAAGAGATATTGTTGATTTTACTGTGAAGTGTTTGACTTGTCAGCAGGTTAAAGTAGAGAGGCAGTTACCTAAAGGGATGCTTCAGCCTTTACGAGTGCCAGAGTGGAAATGGGAAAACATATCCATGGACTTTGTTTTGGGATTTCCGAGGACATCTCTAGGTAATAATGCAATCTGGGTTATTGTTGATCGCTTGACTAAATCTGCTCATTTCCTTGCTATACGAGATACTTTTTCCCAAGATCAACTTTCTCATTTGTATCTTAAAGAGATAGTCAGGTTACATGGGGTTCCTCTCTCAATTGTTTCTGACCGTGATCCCAGGTTTACTTCTAACTTTTGGAAAGGCCTTCAGAAGTCGTTGGGTACTGAATTAAATTTTAGTACATATTTTCATCCTCAATCAGATGGGTAGTCAGAACGAAAAATTCAGACTTTGGAGGATATGGTACAAGCTTTTTCGATGGATTATCAGGGATGTTGGGACCAACATCTTTCTTTGGTTGAGTTTTCTTATAATAACAGTTTTCATTCCAGTATACAGATGGCACCATTTGAGGAATTATATGGGAAGCGGTGTCGAACTCCAACATTTTGGGATAAAGTGGGTGAAAGGAAGTTGATGGGACCAGAATTGGTAGAAGAGATGATAGAAAAAGTTCCGCTGATTCAGAAGCACATGAGAACAGCTCAGAGTAGGCAGAAGATTTATGCGGATAACCGAAGGAAGGATCTATCTTTCGAGGTAGGTGATCATGTTTTTCTCAAGGTTTCTCCTTGGAAAAGTGTTATGCGATTTTCTAAGAAAGGAAAGCTGAGTCCAAGGTTCATTGGACCATATGAAATTCTGGAGAAATTTGGATCAGTTGCTTACCGAGTGGCTTTACCTTTGAGTTTATCTCAGGTACACAATGTTTTTCATGCTTCGATATTGAGGAAGTATATGCCAGATCCATCTCATGTTTTGAGTCCAGAGTTAGTTCAGCTGGAGGAGAACCTATCTTATGAAGAACAACCAGTCCAGATTCTTGACCATAGGGAGAAAGTGTTACGAAATAAGGCGATTAATCTGGTAAAGGTTTTGTAGAAAAACTACATGATGGAAGAGGCAACATGGGAATCTGAAAATGTTATGAGGGATAAATACCCCCACTTATTTTGATAGGTGAATAAAATTGCGAGGACGCAATTTCCAAAAGGGGGGAAGGATGTAACATCCCAAGTAAATAAAGAATAAATAATATTCATATTTATTAATATTTTCTAATTAAATATTAATTTTAATTAAAAAGGGGTTTCTACGTTCGATAGCGTACTCGATACGCACCGATGAGTTTCATTGAAAACTTACGTTGCACACTAGTAATAAAATAATATTATTTTAAATGATAGTTAACACGTAGTCGTTCTACTGGAGGGAATGGATAGAAATAACTAAAATTTGATTATATATGTTTTTAAATGTTTTTACATTTATCCAATAAAAGATAAAGGCTTAAAATACGGAATGAATTCAATTTTAGGCATTTATACCCTAATTTTCACTAAGAGTTCACTTATCACCTTTTGACGACGAACCGTCATTAAATATAGTTTTGATCAATCTTATAAATTATATTGGACCAAATATAACACTTCTTTAGAATCGGGACATCAAAATTTACTTTGTGTAAATTTTTGGTATCTTTCCGATAAAGTTCATTTTTTAATGAATAGTGTAAAATGTTGTATTTTAATTCAAAACCTCTTTTTAATATAATTTATTTATATGATTAGATTATCATTTGAATTGGTTTTAAAATGAAATTAGAAAATATATTTACCATTAAATCCAATAGTGTTCGTTGGAATTAATTTCTCTTTGAAATCGGACTTAAACTAGTGTTAATCTTTCTATACATATTGTTTCATAAAAACATGCTATTTGCTCTGACAGCGGGAATTAATTATTAAATTAATTAATGCAACTTATATGTTGTGAATTTTGTAAAATGGACTTCATTTTTGAATTTGTATTATCAAATATAGATTAGGGTGAATTTTTGGTATTTTTCTGAAAAACATCAATTTTTTATGAATAGTGAAACCACTAAGTGGTACTTATAAAAACTGATTTTTCGTTTAAATGAAATTTTACCACTTCTATGTATTGAATATAAAAAATCCGACATACATAGTTGTCATTAAGATGTAAAATGTGGTTCAATAAGATTAAAATAATTTTTTGGTGAATAGTAACTTATTAAGTTTTTAATCGCGATTAGAGGTAATTAGTATAGTTTAAGGTAAAAATAATGTTTTAATAATATGAGATGAGCTTGACACATGTCTTACCCTTATTGGATGTGTCATGGCTGACCAAGACAAGCCATGGGTCAACTTGGGGACCCCATGGAGCCACTTTGGTTGGGAAATGACATAAATAACTTTTTATTTAATGTTAAAGTAAAAATGACTCACACATGAGATGTTTTACTAAAACAATTTTTACATGGGGTTATACAAGTCCGAGTTTGGACTATAAATAGTTATTGGAAAGCTAAAAAGACTTCCTACAACATAATATTTTTTTTATAATTTTTAGACATTAAATAAACTAAATTATTTATGACATCATGATGATGCAGCAATGACCTCATTATTTAACGATTTAAATAAAATGGAAAGCTAATGTAATATATAAGACCTTCACATGTCCAAAACCTATTGGATGAGTGGATTTAGAACCCTTATAACCATATCCTTGAAAGACATCAATGTGGGACCTCTTAAATCCGAATTCCATTTTAAAATAAAGTGACTTTAATTTTCTTTCCAAGAGTGCCCTCCTCTCCTCTTATAAAAGGCCCCCACCTCTACCTCCTTACCCACAATCCCAAAGCCTTTGGCTCGGCCAACCTCTGCCCATTGGCTCTCCACATCCCTCTATTACTCCTTGAATCCTCACGTTGGCCAAAAGGCTTCCCAAGGAAGCCTTTGAGCTCAAACCAAGGAGAGTTACCCGATTTTAAGGTAATGTTTTCTTTTGAGTCCTTTTGTTTTATTTTGCTTCTACAACCCCCTAAACTGTATTTATTATTTTATTTTGTAACAACTCAAGTATCCTCAATATACTAGGATGTTTTTATAAGAAGGATTCCAGCTACACTTACACACACCTACATCTAATGGTTAAAGAACATATTGTTTCTGTGGATGGCGAATTTCTGCCTCCCGAAACGATGATTGTTCAACATTATTTTAACACCTTCAAAGGTGGCCATTAAGATGACACTATATTTATATATTATATATAATATATTTATGTTTTCCTTAAGCTTCTGTATTTTTAATTTTGGGCATACCTTTATGGTTTCCATTATGGGTAAACACGATATCTTCATTTAAGGAAGTGCAGACTACCGCCCCCTCAAAGTGATGTGATTCGTTAATGCCATATGTAGGATGTGTAAAGGATGGATTTAAAGTTATTATATATGATTTCATAATGGAATTATAATATACCTCTATATCATTATTATTTCTTTCCATTAAAGTATGAGATAGAAATTAAAGTAGCGTTCATGCGTACGTACGGCTTACCGTCTCCATGAACGGTGCATTTCATTTCTTATCCCCAAATGTAATGTACTATTAAAAGTACATGTATATAATGGATATATATAATTAATGATATATCTAAATGATGAATATAATTCTTGAATTAAAATATACATACCTCTCATTTATTTTTAATTCCATTAATATGACAAAGAGATGAAAGTACCGTTCATGCGTACGTACGGCTTACCGTCTCCATGAACGGTGCATTTCATTTCTTACCTATAAATGATTATGTAATATTATAAATACATGTATATGCTGGATATATATGATATATATGATATCCAAATCAGGAATGTCATTCTGGATATAAAGAACCTCTGACCACACGAACAACATGTAATTGTAAGAAGTCCACTTTCGACTTAAGAACCAAATATCGACAAAACTAAAATTATTAACTTAAATGGTAACATAATGTTTATAACATGGAAATAAGTGATATAAAAAGAATAATTAACTTTAAAAAGGTTCTTAATCAAGTATAAATTAACTCAAGTTTATTATTCAGGACGTTAAAGAACGATCGAGTCAAGTCGGACCCGAGGTAAGGGACTTCGTCTCAATCTCCTTTCATTGAGGCATATATAATTTTATACACAACTTTCTTTTATACGGTGTATAAACACCTTTGACTTTTACTTTTATAAAAAATGAATATGTTTCTACAAAGCGTTTTACTAAACGACAAAAAGGAATGTTTTTTAACATACGCGGTGATAATGACCTTTTCCGCCGCCACGAGTATTATTTGGTCTTTGGCTTCCTCAACAAGCCGTAATGTTTTTAAAATAAAATAAATACCATATACTCTTTTAATTATTTTGGTATTGAAAATGGTTTTGATAAAGGATTCTATCATGATATATTGTGATTGAAATGTGGAAATGTTATCATTCCTTTATATTGGTTTTATTTTTTAGGATTTTATATTGGTACTTGGACATTTAATGGGTGTTTACGTGATAAACCATATGACGGGTGGGGCCGTGAATACCAGGACAGGTGGTTACGTTATAACCTCCAATGCATTGGGTATGGAAGTCGGCCGTATGGGTATTCCATTAAGTATGTATGGAAATTGGCGGTATGGCTATTCCATTAAGTGATATGTGTAAAAGTCGACCGTATGGTTATTCCACATAAGTATGTTTATGTCCCAAGTTACCTTTATATATGTTATGTGTTCTTTATATGGGTTTTATGGTAATCCTTTGGTTACAAAAAGGTAAGTAATGATATGTTATTCAGTTAAGAGTTTTTACTACTTCATGAAGGTGAAGGTATTACTTTTATAGATTATACATGGTTTACTTGATGTTTGAAAAAGTAACAGTTTTCATTCTTTTTGTATCCCTTACTGAGATTTTTACGCTCACCCCAAGTTTTTTTTGAAATTTTTTTCACAGGACTTAATGTGGAATAAGGTCAAGGATGGGATCAAGGGAATGTCATGCTATATAAAACATGGAACTATACGTGTTTATTTTTATGATTTTTTTTATGGAAACTTAGTGGAAGTGTCTACTTTGTAATCTTTTGAGATGTAATAGTTATGTTCTAATTCTCTAAAACTCTAAACCAGAAAAGATCCTCAATGTGTAATCTTGTAATCACACAAGATTAAGTAAGGTTTAAGGCTGGGGCCTTATAGTTTGTATTTTTTATATTATTTTATAAGTATTTTTAATAAAAATATTGTAATTTCATTTAAGACCCTTAAGAGGAATCTACAACCACATTTGTGGGGACTTGTAGGTCAAACTCCATAAGAGGTACATCCTTTGAGGCCTCCACATAGCCTAGTTTTTCAGTAGTTTAAGCCATGTGAGTGTCGACACATGAATAAGGCCTAGAGTGTACACATGTTTAGCACACTTATTAGACATAGGACACCAGAATGAAATATATTCTGGTATGTGTAGTGTCTTAATATGAAGTGAGCTATAATACTTATAGATACATATTGATCTTCATATCATTTTTCTTGATTTGATGTTAGAATATTTTTCAAAATTTACTATTCAATGCATTAATCCTCAGATAGTGGCAGTTGTCACATGTAGCCATCATATTCTTTTGTTTTCACATTACTTATCAATCCTTTTATCCTGCACACTCATTTTTCTAAATTCATGCACTACCTTTGTACTCCCAAACACATTTGTCCTCTTCTTTGAGTACCCCACCGATCTCCAAAAATTAGGTCTTATTCACCTTTCCATTTCAATAAACCTTGTATTATCTCTTCTTTTAGTCTTCATCAAGATCACATAGGTCCATTTATTAATTAATATTTATTTTATTCATCCTCGAAGGATCGGTATATCCCTAGTACACTGTCAAAACTCATGGTGTATATAATAAACTAAACTGAGTTCCCTCAAGATTCATGTTTTTTATTCTTCTCAATTAAACTGTTTGATTCTTCGTTTGATTTTCAGCAGATATCATGTCTTGTTATTGGAATTTTTCTTATCTACTATGTTTTGGTTTATCTCTAGTTTGAGGTTTAGATCATCTTTTTGTCGAACGTGATGTATCCATATAATATTCTCAAAAGTTAGTTAATTTACTCACTCTAGGTCATCAATGACGGGACTTCAAGATCACCATTTATTTTTCATCCATTAATTAAAATCCTACGTATTGTCTTCATCATGTTCAAATAAGAGAACATCCATATTCGTCAGAATGAATTGTTTTATCTATTTTTATTTTAAGAATGTATTTTATTTATTTTATAGTAGATTAATATTTAATTTTTTTATTTTTTTGTTTTTGTATAATGATATATAGGATAATGTTTTTTTTAATGCCCTGACCCCAATTACCCAAGGTCGGTGCATTATTACATAACATTTTCATAATCACAAGGGATCAAATTATGAATGATATATCATTTTAGTAGACTTTGAAGTACTAAATACATTCATAATTTTTACATTAAATTATGAAATAAAAACATCAACAACATTTTCCCCTTTGGAACAAACTTATATATTTAACCAATCCCTGCAGGTAAACCATAAAATATTTATCATATCCTAGGAAAAATAAAACATAGAAAGTGTTCAGATCATATTCTTAGGAAGGATTAAAATATAGTGAAAACATTCATAAATAATCATATTCATTTAAAAAAATGGGTAAGAGTAAAACAAAAGCCTTTTAAACAAAAACATCAGGAGAAAATGGAAACGATAAAATAAAATTATTCCATTTAATTATTCGGATGGATATTTTACTAGTTGAATAATCAAATGCAATATCAATATCCAATTTCATAATGATGGAATTCATAATTCCAGACATCATAACCAAATAGTCAAGGTTTTGTTCCTAGAATGCAAATAATATTTTGTCAAGGGCTTGTCCAAAACATTGGGTTGTCTCATGAGACATATCGATGCATCAAGGATCTATTGCAGGCTCCACCTGTCACTTACTAAGTCTAATCCATTCCTCGTATGAAAATGTTTAAGCATAACATAAAAATTCTTATTAGAACTAGCATATGGAATGTCAATAATTTATCTACAAACCATGAATGGTATAATAATAACACATCCTCCTTCAAACATATCACAAATCCTTCAATACATTATGAAAAAAATTTATCATAATAAATCAACTTCAAACAAGCATAAAATCCATCAAAAGGATGTTGACATAGATGAAATCCAAACTTTTCTTATAGAAATATATCTTTCTAATTTGAAATCATTTAAAAGTAATATAATTTTAAAAAAACATTTAAGTTAAAACTATACTTATAATCTTGTATGGGATGCTTCGACGATGAAATAATGGCAAAAAATTTCCACACCCACCATATATGTTTTAAAAAAAGACATTCTTATCTTAATTTTGTAAAATAGGTCATAAAGTAACTTTTTTTAAAAATGATGAAAATATTACATTCTAAACATTTTATAAAAAATTAATCAATGGTATAAATGACATTAAACCATAGTCTTGTAAATATTAAAAACGTATTGAAATACATTTTTAATAAAAATGGATGTGGATAATAAAGAGGTCGTAGTAGATACTTACGTAAAAACAAACACGTATAATAAAGAGATTGTAAAATTAACCCTTACCTCGTAATTTTCCTTGGTTGAGGGTACATTAACCTCTTGTATAATAGTTAAATAATTTTTATTAAATTTACAAAAACTATATACATAAATATGATATCATATATGATCATCTAACACTATTTTGTTAATAATATTTTAGTAATATTATCGTTTCATGTGTTAAGTGATTCATTTTCCTTTATATACTCAATTATGTATGCCATGTTTTTTATGGATAGGATTTATTTTATTCATATATAGAATTATATTAAGTTCTGAAACATAATTTTTAATAATAAAATGACAATTATTCTTGAATGGTTACGACGGCGAATGAACCTCATTACATTCGGGGAGATGGTAATCTATACCTACGCATGAGCAACAATATCATTATATTGATCGTGAAATCATATGTAATTGAATAGAATATCATTTATAGAAAGTCATTATAATGTTTTATTATATATTTACATCAGTTTTATTCATTATTATACCCATCCAAACTAATTATGTGTTTGTATAACACACTACACCACAGCGTGGAGATGGTAAGCCGCACGTACACATGTATGGGGACTTTTTCATTTATAGGATGCATAGAATAACGAATATGGTTGTACCATATTTATAATAATATCATAATATATAAAAGATATTGATTTTATTATTTTAGAATGGAAACATCAAAGAAATAGGTAGTGGATAAAAAAAGAACTTGAAAGAGGTGATGGAATATTTAACTCTTCATCGGGATCTTCCTATTGATTTAATCAAACGGGCTCCATAGGTTTCCATTCTAGTCAATGTAAATAATCTAGGTTGACGATTGGATAGTTAATAGGATATTTGGGCAGGTTGTGGCTGTGCCAAAAATCATTGGAAGTGGGAAATTAAGCGAAGGGGTAGTGGCCTTTTATAAGAGAGGTGACGGTAACTTTAAAAAAATTGAAATATTATTTTATAATAAATTAATTTCCGTTTATAATGGCTCAAAAATGAATTATTTCTATGCTAAGGTAGGGATGGGTCAAAAACGGCTTAACCAATATGTTTTAGACAAGTTTAGGTCATAATATCAACCTTATCTTTTATATTTAACTCTTAGTTAAATAGTTTGGCCTTTACCATGTCTCTTTGTATTTTTATATTATGTGGTTAATAGGCATACTATAACAGTCCAAGAGAACCCCATGTGGTTAATTATTAATACATATAACCTTATTTATGTTTTTTGACCAAACCATAGATTTTTAGGAGTATTATATAAATTAATAATATAGTATTTGTTTTAAAACTCAATTATGTAAATTTTGACACTATTTAGAATTTGATTTTTTTGAAATCCCTATAAACATTATTACTTTGAATAAAATTTATTTAACAAATCATAACATGTCATATTAACCTATAAATTTAGTTTAATTCATCAACAGCCTCAATTTAAAATTATTTGGATATTTAAAATATCAATTATTTTAATATTTCATTAATAAGGTAATTAGTGCATCATCAATATGTCATAAATAAACTAAATTATTACTGTCTAAATTTTTTAAATAATACACCATTATTTAGGAAATATTTTTAGATTTATAATGAATATTGATAGTAGAATTTATATTGTGTGTATCACTATATAAAAAATGGTTATTTATTAAACATTGAATTTAATTCTTTTAACACTTCTTTAAATAAAATAATAATAAATGTTGTAATCTAATCCATGTGGACCTAGAGGACCATATATTATTCCTATGGCTATTTTTAGTCGAATTAAACTTGTCTAATATAATTAAGACATGTGTTAAGGTAATTATAATATAATTTGTACCCTTAATTACCCTATTTACTTTTAAACATGGTAAATAAATGTAAAAAGTTACTATTAAAAAAAATATTTTCATCTTGTTGAACCAAATTTTACTTACTGATGTCAACCATGTCTCTCATATTTTGGATATTCAACTCACACAAACAGTAAAATTATGTTTTATGAAAAATTGTAAATGCTCCTAGGAGGTGGGAAAAAGACGGTGAAAAGTTTATTACTATTTTTATATATCTATGTTTATTAGGAAATGAATCCAATGAATTTTATTGAACATATATAAGTATTATGTATCTATTTTGACATAAAATAAATTTAAATAAAATAAAAAATTATTTAAATAAAAAGTTGGTTTTAACAAATAACATATTGTTCTTCACTAGTCATCAAAAATTGCATGTTTTTAGAAAAATATCATAAATTCACCCTAAGCTGATTTTGATATTCCAAATTCAAAAATGAAGACCATTTTGAAAAATAAAATTTATAAAATTTCAAAAAGTGGGTATTACTATTTATAACAGCTATTTTGATTGGTTGTAGTGTGTTAGAATCTCGAAGTTGTGTACAATGGAAGATATTGCATTATTCAAAGAGGAACATATCATGGTTGTTTGGGGAGGTACATTCTTCCCTCCTTAAAAAAATTTCGTTCTCGAAATATTAAGAATATTACTGAATAAAAAAATCAGGTTGTTCTTTATCATCTGTTTCACAGGTTCTCATGTTTCCTCTTCCATCTTGTGATATCGTCATAGACCTTTTACCAGCCGGGTAGTCCCATTTCTCAGCACATGTTCTCTGGTATAAAGAATTTTGACATGCTCTGCATAATATGATAGATCAGGTTCAAGTTAAATTTCTCATAAATGATTACATGTGTTGGGTGAGTCGTCTATTTTACCAATATTTTTTTGTGGGACACATCATGAACTTTGGAAAGACATTGAGTCATTTCCAAATGATAAGCTACAACTCTAATTTGTTCTAGAATTTCAAAATGTCTGATGTACCAGTGACTCAATTTATCATTCATATTGAAAAGTATAACACCATTCCATGGTAACACCTTCATGAAAACATGGTCTCCTACATGAAATTCCAGATCTTTCCTTTGGTTATCGTTGTAGCTATTTTTCCTACATTGAGCTTCTATGATATGGGTTTTGATAACCATCACCTTTTCCATTGTTTACTCAACAAGTATTGTGCCTACAAGTTTTATATCACCAATATCATCCCGAAAAGTTGGTGTTTGGCATATCTATTTGTATAACACTACATATGGTGGCATCTTATTACTTGAATTGAAGCTATTGTTGTATTAAAATTTTACCATAGGTAAATATTGATCCCACATACCTTAAATGTCAAGTGAGCTAGATCTAAAAATGACTTAAATGGTTTGAATAGTTTGTTCTGATTTTCCATCAGTTTTATGGTGGTATGCAGTTCTCGAATGGAGTTTAGTATCAAGGGTCTTCTGAAGACTTCTCCAGAATCATGATTAAAATAGGGATCGTGATCAGAAACAACTAATAGAGGTACACCATGTAGTCTTAAACATAATTATAGCAAGAAAATGTGTTGAGTTGGTAAGAGGATCAACAATAATCTATATTGCATCATTCTGTCTAGGAGTCATTGGAATCCCCATGGAAAAGTCCATCGTAATATTATCCCATTTCCACTCAGGTATGGGTAGAGGTTGCATGGTTCCTCCAGGTTGTTTTCTTCCAGATTTAACATATTGACAAACCAAAAATCTTGACACAAAATCAGTAATCTCCCCCTTCATGTTGTCTCACAAAAAATGTTCCTTAAAATCTCTATCCATCGTGGTGCTCCCATGGTGTATTGAAAAATTGGAGATATGACCATCATCCAAAAATTTATTTTTTAGATCAGGTATGTTTGGAACACAATGACTCTTCCCAAATATCAAAATTCCATCTTCATATACAAAGTCACTCAATCTCTCATCACTCACAACATTTATCTTTTTTTTAAATTCCTCACCATTAGTCTATGAACACTATATACATTCTAGTTAAGATAGTTTTTCATCCATTTGAAAAATTATTGATGTTTAACCTTCCATGGTTATTACCATGTCCATATTGACTAGATAAATGAAAAAAGGATCCCTTTCAACAATCATCTTGTTCAAAACTCCGCAATCAATTCTACTCAATGCATCGTCCAAATTATTTTTCTTCACCAGGTGGTAGTGTATTTTGAAGTCATAATCCTTTAGTATTTTAAGCCATCTTCTTTGCTTCATGTTGAATTTTTTTGTGATAAAATATATTTCAAAATCTTTTAATCAATATAAATCTCACATGTTTCACTATAGACATTGTGTCTCTATATTATTAGAGAAACGATTACGACTGCTAACTCAAGATCATGAGTAGGATTATTTTGCTCATTATTTTTATCTTTTAGGATACATAGGCAATAACACTATCATTATTCATAAGGAGACATCCATGTCCTTTCTTGTAAGCATTACTATAAATAAGAAAACCATCATTCCCCCATGGTAGAGTCAAGATAAGAGCATTGACTAATCATATCTACAGTTCTTTAAAACATTCTTTACACTCTTGTTCCCAAACAAATTTAACCCATTTATGTGTGAGATTGGTTAATGGGTTAACCAAACTGGGAAAAATTCTAGACAAAACGTCGATAATAACCTACTAATCCATTAAAACCATGTACCTCAGTTATACTCATCGGTGCTAGACATTCTTGGATTTCCTTTGTCATTGAACGATCAACAGAGATTCCAATATTAGAGAAAATATGGAAATGAAAAGAAATATCTTGAAACCAAAATTCACACTTGACAAATATCCCATATAATTAATTTCATCTAAGGGGTTTTTATAAAAGTGCACAAGTGATTTTAATGATCCTCGTATGTTTTTTTGAGTATACCAAGATATCATCAATAAATAACACTACAATGTCATCAAGATATTCCTTCTAAACTCTATTCATTAGATTTATGAAGACCAAGGGTTCATTAGTCAATCCAAAAGGCATTACTGTAAACTCGTAATGCCCATACCTGGTTAGAAATCCTATTTATTGGAATGTATTCCTTCTTCACACACAACTGATGATATCTTGATTGAAGTCCAATCTTTGAAAAATATTGATCTCCATGATGTTTGTCAAATAAATCATCAATGCGAGGTAGGGGATAATTTTCATTATTGTTAAAGCATTGATCTCCCTGTAGTCAATGCAAAACCTCATAGAAATTTCTTTTTTCTTAACAAAAAGGAAAGGGGCTCCCCATTGAAAAACATTAGGGAGAATAAATCCTTTATTACTAAATTCCTCTTGTTCTTTCATTAGTTCTGTTAATTCCATTGTGGCTGTTCTATAATGTGTATTTGATCTGGTCATTGAAAGAGTAATTAAATCAATGGAAAATTAAATTTCTCATTCAGAAGGATGTCCTTGTAATTCCTTAGGAAACACATCATCATATTCTTGCACAATAGGTGTGTCCTCCATTAGAACATTCTTTTCCACACATATAATTATTTCATTCTCATCCTCCCCATTAATTGAATTTAGTAGATCTATTGGGGGTGGATATAGATTTGAATTAGATGTTGACATTTCTTCTCTAAATATAAGTTACTTATTATCATCATCAAGAATTGTAACCTCCTGCTTATTATAGTAAAATTTTTCATCATGGTCTGAAATCCAATCCATTCAGAGGATTAAATCAAAATAAATCATAGGAATGAAGATGAGATCAGAAGATAAAGAACATTTATATTTCCTAATAGAAATTCATTCCCAAAACATTATTGCAATGATACATCCCTTATGAGTTTTGACCGAAAAATACCTTGTTACATAAAATTTGAATTATCTAATTTTCCAAGAAAACTGGAAAGATATGAAATGATGTGATGATCTAGAATATAGTAAAGCATTATTTAAATATGAGGAAACCATTAAATTACCTACCACTATGTCTTTCGGAGCTTCAACCTTAGTAGTAGTGATCATATAAGCTTGTACATTTTCCCTTGGAGTTTCTGAGATAAGTTCCCTTGGTGCTTAGGGAATTTATTTTCATAATTCCCCTTTTCTCTAAAATTGTAGCATTCATCATTGACAACCTATTTATCTCCCTTCCAATCATGAGCCTGGTGGAATTTTTCACCACACATGTAACAGACCCCTATTTCCTTTAGGAAAATACCGGGGTGTTTCTTCCCATATTTACCGTCGGATGGATATTCAAAATTTCCCTTCTTCCCCTTATTTTATTTCAAGATTGTTCCACAGATGTATTTTTCCCTTGGTTTTCATTAAAGACATAAGACATAGAGAAATATTTTCTATTCTTCATTGCACATGAGACAATATCATAGAATGATGAGAAGGATTGTGAGACTAATGCAAACGGGAGAAATGGTTTTAACCCATCAATGAATTAATCAATATTAATCTTTGGATACGTATATAATATGGAACATTATTTGGTATCCTTGTAAATTTAGCCTCATACATTATAACATCATCATCCTCATTTTTCATAAGACTCAAAATTTGCCTTTCCATATACGCACAATGGCCATGAGAAAATTATTTTTATAAGAAAACTCCTTAAACTCCCTCTATTCCATGTTTGATACTTCTTCATCTTCCTATGTGTTTTGAATCAATGATCACCATTGACCTACATCTACCATGAGGCGATAAACATCCATGAAAATTTTTCCCTTTTCGCTACTCCCCAAAGCGTGATATATTTTCTCTAAGAAAATGATCCCTTGCTTAGCTACTAACAGATTTCTACTCCCATTTAATGTTGGTTGGTTTTTCATCAGAAAGAGGTCTAACATTGATCCTCCCCGTAATGGATCAGGGTGCTCCATACGGGTAAGCTTATTATCCATAACTTGAGTGAGTAGTCTATGTATAGTGATACGTTGATCAACACCAGTTGCATCACCTGCTCCACTATAATTTTCTTGAGTATGATGGAAATCCCTACATGTATTATGTGCATTGATAAGGTTTCCATTCTTTCCACTAGGTTCCATTTTTAAACAATGGCACACACTTGATTAGTTTGATGAGTCACAATACATACTTCTTAACTTGTAAAACATTTAACATAAATTGAACAATTTATGGATATAATCCATAATAATTATAATTTATTCTTTGAGGAATTAGATAGTCATAAACCCTTAATAATGGTTTTTAAAGAAAATTAGAATTATCCAAAGCATATCCCTTTGGAGTGTCGTAACCATGGGGGAAGCAAGGCATGTTTTCATGCACCAGTTCTCATTTGAGTCTAGCTCGAAGTGGTGTTTTTGAGTTTTACCACTAGGTACATATGTACTAGAGCCACCTCTACCGGCACATATCCAGATAGGGATGAATTTCTTTGGAAAACTCACTAAATCTATACAGTACCAAAATTCTAGGATGTTCTTGTATACTAATCCTCAATGTCTATCTTGGGGTAGTGTTTTCTAATTATAATTTTCTAGATATAGTTTCCATGGTTTGTACTAAACATCCTCGGATAGCAACTATAATTCCCTAACCCTAGTTAACCAGAGTTGGTTCATTATTACATAATAGTGGCATGATCACAAGGTATTTAATCTTGAAAGACCAATCAGATTAGTATACCTATAAGTACTTGATACATTCATAAGTTTTACATTACATCATGAAATAATAATATCAACAACATTTTTCCCCTTTTCAACACACTTATATCCTTATCATATCCATTCAAATCAACCAAAAGTACTTCTTAACATCATGGGATAAATAAAACATATAAAGGGGTGAGCTCAGATTCTCAGTAGTAGAAACATTCAGAACTAAGAATAAACATTTATGGTGATGTATAAGACTTAAACAAATGCCTTTAAAACTAAAACTTTAGCATAATATGGAAATGATAAACTCAAATAACCCCATTTACAAATTCACACGAATATTCTTCTAGTCGGATAATCTCATGCTATATCAACAGCCACGTTCATAATGATGTAATGTATAATGTCGGGCATCAAAACCATATAGTTAAGGCCTTGTGCCAAGAATACAAATAAAATTTTTTCAACTCCTTTTTCCAATACTCTAGTTTGTCTCATGAAACCTATCTATTCATCAAGGTGCTATAGTGGTATCCTCCCATCACTTACTAAGTCCAATTTATTCCTCATATGAAAAGGTTTAAACATTACATAGACATTAGTATTAAAACTAGAATATGAAATGTTAATAATTTATCTATAGTCTATTAATGGTATAATAATAACACATCCATAGTCAAAAATATCAAAAAACCTTCAATATAATATGAATGACTTGTATCATTATAAATAAACTTCAAACAAGATTAAAATCCATGAAAATGATGTTGACATAGATGAAATCAAAGGTTTTTTTTGAGAAATATATCTTTCTATTTTAAAATAATTTAAAAGTCATATAATTATAAAAGAAAATATTTATTTTGAAATTATTATTATAAGCTTGTATGGGATACTTAGATGATGATATAATGGTGGAAACTAACCACACTTGCTATATAATTTAAAAAATGACATTCTTATCTTATTTATTTTGAAAAGGTCATAAATTACCTTGTTTGGAAAACTTCAGAAATATTCCTTTCAATAAATTTTAAAAAATGTCAAACTAGGGTATAAATGACTTTAACCCATAGTCTAGTAAATATTAAAAATGTTTTGAAATACATTTTTATAAAACATGGATGTGTATAAGAAATATGTCCCAGTATATACTTACGTAAAAATAATCTTAGATAATAAAGTGATTGTGAAATTAACCCTTTCCTTGACTTTTCCTTCGTCGAGGGTACATTAAAATTTTGTATAATAGTAAATCGTTTTTATTAAATTTTACAAAAACAATATACATAAATATGATATCCTATATGATTCTCTAATAGTTATTTGTTAATAATATTTTAATCATATCATCATTTCCGGTGTTAACTGATCAGTTTTCCTTTATATGCCCGGTTATGTAAGCCATGTTTGTTATGGATAAGATGTATTTTATTAACATACATATTTATATTAATTTCTTAAACATAATATTTAATCATTAAATGAAAATTATTCTTGAATGATTACGATGGGGAATGAATCTCATCGCGTTCATGGAGACGATAATCTGCATATACGCACCAGCGAAAATACCATTATATTGAAGGTGAAATATTATGTAATTGGTTGGTAAATCATATATACATAAAAATTAACAAGTTATATTTATTATTTACATCAGTTATATTCATTATTAGACCCATAAAAAATAATTAAGTGTTTGAATAACAAACTACCCCACGACGTGGAGACGGTAAGTCGTACGTACGCATGTATATTGACATTGTCATTTATAGGATAGATTGACTAAGGAATATGGTTTTACCATATTTATAATAAAATTAGAGTATGTATAACATAAAAGAGTTATTATTTTATAATTGAAACCACAAATAAAGGGGAAATGTAATATGAAAATAACTAGAAAGAGGTGATGAAATATTTACTTTTTCTTCGGGTTCTTCATTTTGATTTGATCAAAAGGACTCCATAGGTTGGGTTTTGGATAAATGTAAATACTATAGGTTGAAGGGAGTATAGTTTACAAAATATTTGGGAAGGTTTTGGCTGATCCAAAAGGCATTGGGGGTGGGAAATTAATAGAATGGGAAGTGGCTTTTTATAAGAGAGGTTATGGTCACTTTTGGAAAAACTCGAAATATAATTTTATAATAAAATAAATTTTGGTTATTGAAGGCTCAAAAATGAAATATGTCTAGGATAACATAGTTATGGGTCGAAAACCTCTCAACATATAGGTTTTATATAGGTTTAGATCATCATATTAACCTTATCTTTTAGATTAAACTCTTTGTTAAATAGTCTGACATTTACCTTGTCTCTTTGTATTTTAATATTAAATGTTTAATAAACTTACTATAACAAGCCAAGAGAACCCCATGTAGTTCATTATTAATATATATAACCATATATAAGTCCTTTAAATTAATATTACATTTTTAGGAATATTATATCAATTAATAATATAGTACTAGTTTTAAAAGCACAATTATATCAACTTTGACACTATTTAGCATATAATTGTTTTGAAATTCATAAAAACATTATCAATAAGAATAAAAAAATTTCAACCAATCCAAACATGTCATATTGACATATATGTTTTTTTAATTCGTCAAAAGTCTCAATCTACCTTTTTTGGATATTTATAATATCAATTTTTTAATATTTCATTAATAAGTTAATTACTGCATCATCATTGTGTCATATAATAAATAAATCATGTAATTTCCAAAAAATATAAATAAAATACAATTATTTAGGAAATATTTTTATCTTTCTAATGAATATTTATAGTTAAATTTATATTGTGTTTAAACCTATATTAAAAATGGTTTAGTTATTAAACATTGAATTTAACTCTTTTAACTCTTCTTTAAATAAAATAATAATAAATGTCCAAATCTAAACCAAGTGGACCTAAAAGATCATAATTTATTAATAAGGTTGTTTTTTGTGGAATTAAACTTATCCAATAGAATTAAAACACATGTTAGGGTAATTATAATATCATTTTTACCCTTAATTACCTTATTTACTTTTATCCGTGGTAAATAAAAGTATAAAGTTACTATTCACAAAATATTATTTTCATCTTATTGATCCATATTTTACTTACTGATGTCAACCATTTCTCTCAGATTTTTGAAATTATACTCATAGAAGCATTAAAATTATGTTTTATAAAAATTTGCAAAGGCTCCTAGGAGGTGGTTAAAAGACGGTAAAAAGTTCAATAAAATTTTTATATATCTATGCTTATTATAAAGTAAATCCAATGAATTACATTGAAATTATATAGGTATTATTTATATATTTTGACCTAAAATAAATTTAAATAAAATAAATAATTTTTTTAAAAACAAAGTCAATTTTAACCAATAACGCAGTTTTTTTCACAATTCATCAAATTTTGAACGTTTTCAAAAAAATACTAAAAATTCACACAAAGAAAATTTCGATATTCTGAATTCAAAAATAAAGTCAATTATAAAAAATAAAATTTATTAAATTTAAAAAAGTTGGTATTACTATTTATAATGGCTAGATTGATTGGTCGTGGGGTGTTAGAGTCTCAAAGTTGCGTACAATGCAAGTTATGCCTTATTCAAAGAGAAACTTACTATAGAAGCTGGGGGTGTAACATTTTTCAAGAATAAAAATGAGTTATTTTATTTTATATCGAGTTATTCATTCTCTTCTTAATTTTTTGGAGTTTTCATAATCTATTTTATTATTTTTATCAAAAACATTTGTTAGTTCTTTCGTCCTAGCTATAAGAAGATTGTATGCGATATTTTATTCAGGTAGGATAATAGAATCATGAAAAATTATTTTGATTAAATTCATTATGTTTTAGTATCATAATTTTATTCTTCTTTGATAAATAGTAGTTGTGTTCCTCAAAAATATTATTATTCTAATGTTTTTTTATGTTTATTATGATCCACCATTATAAATTTCCAATGGTAGATCATTAGTCACTATAGAAATACAATGATGATTCATGAGTCACTAATGGATATCCAAATATCTGTAATTTTTTTATTCATCACATAAATCTATTTATTATAATTATGTATGGAATTAATGTTATTTTAGTTTAATTTTTTTTAGTTTTTATTAACATTATAATGGTGGGTAATACTATTTATTTCCCCCATTGAACATTTCCAACAATACGCAACAACCGATCGCTCTATGTTATCAATGGTAGTAATGTAACATCATTAGATGAAAAATCATTAAATGGTTTTTATTTCATAATATTATTTAATGTTGTTAAAATAAATTACTCTAAAAATTGTTTTATTATTTCATGTTCAAATATTAATGAAACATGGAAAAATAATAATTGTAATATTATTTTTATATACGCCCATAAATACAGTTTAGCAGTTCATGCAATGCTCTATTTTTCAATATTTTATTGAGTATGAATAATATCGAAGATTATATTTTTATTTCTATTTTTTTACAGTTATATATTACATAATAATTTTATTTTTAAAATATTAAATATTTTATTTTAATATTTAATGATTAAATATTGAGCTTGTGTGTGTTTAGTTTAAATCATGAATTTTACAAATAAAAGATAAATTTCATATTATAACATTTTTATACACAAACCTATTTCATGTATAAATTTTACATGAACATAGACCATTGAATATCATTTTTTATGATTTGGTAGATTATTTCAAGGATAAAAACACAATTTTATGTACATATGATTTATTAGAAAAGTAAATAATGATTCATTTTCTACTTCTCTCAGAATTATTCAAGAAAAATATTTGAAATATATTCTTATTCTATGATCATTATAGGTAGTAATTTATTTTATCTTCCTCCGCTAATGTGATCAATGAAAATGAGATGTACTAAATTTATACATCATCTTCTCAAGTTATAATTACATATGTTTTTGTTATTTCAACATTGTAATACATCATATCACCTATTTTTTCTCTAGATTTTAGGTTTAAGATTATCTAATATAAAATATGCTATTGGGTTATTCCTAAAATCTAAAAGGAAGTACAAATTGTTCCTCCTAGACAAAAGGATGGTTGGTTAGGACTCCTTTAAAAGTCATCAGTTATACAACATGCTGTGTAAATAGTATGTTTTTATTTGAATGTAATGAGTTTATTATACCCATTTAGAAGTGAAAAATTAGTGCATATGAGTCTCATAAAATATTATAGGAGATTGATGAGAGGAATATGATCTTGGTGATCTTAACATCTATAAAAAACAACCTATGTTATCTTTTGTTCTTTATGCTTTAATTCTTGACACTATTGTAACATTGATAAAATAGTATTTGTAATAATAAATCAAAAAAGTATTATTCAACCTCCCCCCTCTAGTCACCACTGCTATACAAAGTATCCTAACATTTTTTTATTAGAGTGTGGTTTATTTTAAGGGTTTTTTAGTTGATTTATTATCTATTTCATAACTAACCATTAACCTAGTCATAAATGACTAAGTAAAAGTTAAACTGCATATTTATGGAAGATCATGATTTCAAGAGGATGAATATTGTTATACCACATCACTTCAGTAGAAGTGACTATGCCTAATGGAAGGATATAATGTAGTTATTTCATAAAAATATAGGTCTTCATTATTAGGCTAAAATTCAAAACCATTAACACTAAAATACATTTAGTTAGAAGCTCTCCCTGGTATTGATGCTTCAAAATGTGATTGAAATTATTAATTAATAAGATACATGTACAAAAATATAATTATAAATATTTATATTCATATTTCATCTTGTAAAAATTCATATATTAATTTGAGGACTTTTAAATTAAATCATCAAGAAACCAATATGTTATAGAGAACCATGTTAGGTATACATAGTGATGATTTTCAATAACATTGGTCGATAGATCAAGAAATAATAAATAATATGTATAATATATTAAAAAAAATTAATAGCATGGCTTCTCCAAATATACCACAATTAATGAATATATCATTGAGAGATAACTCTGACATCTACCGAATATATGGTATTAAAATGAATTTTCTATTATGTAAGTTATGCATTTCAAAAAATATTCAATGGTTGATTTGATAGGATCACATCATAAATATGAGATATAAATGAAGATTGAAAATTCTAATGACAATGATAAAAACATATATGTACAATTTAAATCAAATATAAATGATGTTTAAAATTAATTTTATTCTTGGATATAGAAAATTGAAAGGGATGAAATCTCTACTTTTACCAAAGATGTTTACAAGTAAATGAAGGGTATGAAAAGATTTGAGGAGTTTCCTTGAATAAATTATCAAATGGATGACTGAAAGGGTAGTAAAAAAGATAAAAATATTAAATATCATGTTTCTAAATTTATATGTTTTGTGTACCAAAATGTTGAATTTAAAATAAGACAACCCCAAATTAAAACATGACGGAAAATATAAGAAATATAAGAAGGAAAAAATATATTCATATCATGCATGATGAAGCTGAACATAAGATTTAAAATAAAATGATTTTGGTTCTGAAGTTGAAAATAAATCTTCAATTATATATTTTATAGCTAATACTCTAAATTATGTGAACATAACTATAATTACTATTTTTGTTATGAATCAAATATCAAAAATGAATTTAATGAAAAAATTTATGAAAAGGAAAATTTTCAAAGTGATATCCTGAGAATAGATAAACATTATAGCTAACATCAATGATAAAATAAGAATATAAAATAAGAAAATAAAAACCTGAATGTTTGTGTTTTATGTAATATATGAGGGAAAAAATTTAGTTTCCAAATTCTGAATAATCAAATATGAGAAAACAATAATAAATGATTTCTTATCAAAAAATGATTATGGTCAACATAAGAGATTTATAATAGCCTATTATGAATTAGATATAATTAAAAATGAATATAAAAATCATAAAAAAATTTATAAGAAACCAAAAAAATTTGTATCATGTTCAAATGAAAAAATATTTGACGACCTTAATGTAATATAGGATGACAATTAAAATCTCAAAATGTAAATTAAATGTTTAAATGAAAAAAATTCTTTTTATGTTCAAGTAAAAGATAAATTTCATAAAATAATTTCTATGAACTAAAAAATTAAAATAAATAGGGTTTGGACTATTATAACCATGTTTCAAAAATTTATAGAACTTTGTTGAGGTAAAAAATTAGAATATTTCAAATATTACTTGATTTTATTGTAACTTGAATGAGAATTTTTCAAATGAATGTTATTTAATGTTTACTCTATCCTTAGGAAATTATAATACTTTTAGTTATAAAAATTTACCATCCTTATTAATCTAAACTAAATGTCTCAAATCATAATGGGTTCATAAAACGTTTTCAAATAATTTAGTTGGACTCAAAATAGTCTGGGTAGCAAAACAAACATCTTATTTTTTTATAAGAGGATTTCTTGAAGAGTTCAAGTGTATCATTTTAATGAAATGTGTGTTCTCAGTGTACATGATTAGTGAATTCTATAACTATTTATATGCATTCATTCATGATAACGGTAATTTCACTTTAAATGGATAGTCTATGTTCAAGGTTAATGGATTTAGATAACTGGGTATATTAACTTAGGTTATAATTTCTAAATTTAAGTTTTTTTATAAGGATTTTAAAAATTATATTTTTCTTGTCAAAACATTGTTATGATGGTATGAATATAAAATATGAACATAATAATTGTCTTCCTTAAAATGATAATAATTTTTTCTATATTAATATAAAACAAAATCAATATTCATTTTATTTTTCATAAATAACCCTACATAATTTAAAATGATTAACTACTGTAGATCTGTGTCACATTTTGTGGCATAGAAGGTTTCTACATGTTCATCTTCGAGAGTTGTACAAGCTGGCTAAACATGAATAGGTTGTCGAACATTAAAATTCAGTAAATATTTGTATAATATTTTTCAACCATCCTACATAATATATTCTATAATATGACATGAAATACTAGTATACAAGATATCTAATATAATTTAATAAAAAAATTATTTTTCATATTTAATACTTATGAATTACATTCTATATTATTTGTTTTATAATGTAAAATTCATGTATCCTACAAATTTTAAATTTCAATTCTAAATATTCTAATTATATATTTACATTCCTCTGAAGTGTTTTACTTGTATTTTTTATATTTATTTAAAGATGGATGAATTTAGGTGGATTTTCTCCTTGTTTTATATGTGAAACAATAAAATGTGTTCTAAAGATCTAAATGAGTGCTTAAAATATTAAATTATGCAATTTTATATAATCAATATTTTTTTTCAAAAAATTTTAATCCTGTTAAGGTTAATTTAGTCTTAGTGCATAAATTATGATAATTTTCATGGAATAAATATATTATTTTAAATTTTGTTTTAATTTTATTATTTCTTTTGAAATAATTTTTTTATCTATATTAATCGTGAAAATTATATTTTTATTGAATATAAATATATATTATAATTATCTTTTTTTCAATCCTAACATGAAAAAAAGAATAAATTTTATGTTTTTGTAAATTTTATGTTTTTAAAAATACATATCATTCTGATTTAATGGAATTACTTTATACTATTTACAATTGTCAGATAAATATTTTACTCTATCATTATTTTAATACCACTGTATATTGTAATTAAATGTTCATTTATATCAAAATTATACTTTTTTAGTTTTATGGATTTTTAATTTTTTAAAAGTGATTATATTTTCTTTTTATATTAATGATGTTTGAATTGGGTATGCTGGATGATTAACTATATTTTTTAATATAATTTCTATGGTGATAAATCTATTAATTTATTCCATTGTGAGTTTTAAATCTATATGATATTTTCAACTCTAGTATAAATGATATGTCACGACCCGCCTTCACCAAAAAGGAGGGAAAGGTCAGCAGATTTCCAGGCCCTTCCTTGTTTATGTTGAAGGAGATATAATGACCCTTGAAAACAGCATTCAATAGGTCCTAGAGTGGTGACCAGCACCAAGGGTATAATATCAAACACTAAATGGAAGGCATTACAGTTGTTCCTTTAATAGGATTGGGAGATAAGATAGTAAATCCCATAACACCAAACTGAAAGTGAAAAAACGACCAAAGATAAACCATTCCCATATGAATTTTCAAAGGTAAAAAAAATACAAGTTGAAAAACCCCAAAGGAAAAAATAAGAATAACAAGAAAAGAAAAGAAACAACAGCAACTGTGTAAAGGTCCTATGCTTGTATGGTCACGCGCAATCCCTGAAGTCCTCCTACAAATGTGAATGCAGTTTTTGGATATGTAGGGTGAGAATACAGGCATACTCAGTAGGGAAAAACCAAAGACTCTCGTGCACAAGTGGGGAGACATACTAATGTCCCGTGAAAAGCAGACAACCAACCCTATCACGAAGTTAAACCATCCCACTCACTGGCCACACTCAACAAATAACGCAAGAAAATAATGTATAAAAATAAAGCACATCGATGTTTGGGTACCCCGCGCCACTTACCCACTGGTTATTGAAGACATCATTTGCATCGAACCAATCCCTCCATTCACACCCTAGTCCCACTACCACACCTCACTCACACACACCTGAGCCATATCCTCAGATAGTCCCACTACCAAACCCCGCCCGCAAACACCTGGGCCACAACTGTCTCACATAACCACGCCTGCAAACACCTACGCCAGAACAACCAGGCCATGCTCGAAGACACCTGGGCTAGAAGATCCACTGCCATGCCTGCAGACACCTGGGCCTAATCTCAAAGACACTTGGCAAACCACCTTCCCGCACACACTTGGGCCAACCACAACACCACCCTTCCCAATGATTCTTGGGCTAATAATGGATTTAGGCCATCACAGCCTACCCGAAGATACGTAGGATGTCTAGGAAAGGGATAAAAAGGTGATAATAACCAGCCACTCATAAAAGTGTTGGGAAAAACACCATCCCCCATGAAATGGGGTGTTCATCACTATGTTCTCAACTTGGGTGGGGCGTGAATATAAAACACAAAAACTACAAGTATATGTATAGGTAACAAGCACTCACCCAAATCTAGGTTTTTCTTCAGCCAGCCTAAAGAACACAATCAGAACCCATGTCCAAGTCACAACTCACACTAAACCAAAACCCATTTGTCTCATCCTTGTTAACATGTTCAGTAATAATATTTAGATGAGTTTCTACACCTACGTTGGAAACTATAAATCATAATAACAAGCCATGATACTACTCCATGTTCCCAAAAATAAAGGAGCCAACGACTTCTAAACAACAGAGGATCCCACCCCAATTTGTGATATAGTCAAGGAAACCACCAGACCTTAAATTCACAACCACTGGAAGCATACAAATAGGGTATCCCATCCCCATCTACATCACAAAGTAGGCTCATGCCAGTATTTTCAGATTTAAAAGATTTAACACACTCCATAATTTCAACATCGTCGTGCTTTAACCAGTGTTATCACAGAAAGTATTGATCCTGGTGCTTTTAATTTATTTAGCCGGATGTACAGAATTAACCAAATTCCATTACACATAAAGGGTTCACAACCACATTACAATCCAATTAAACATCACCAGAGGTAAGGGTTCTCTAGTGCACAGAGAAAGACCACCAATGACCGTGATTTTCAGAAGTAGTTAGCCTGCACAATTAAAAAATCATTAATCATGGAAGATAATAAAAACAAAGCAACATCATCGATCACACCCCTCACCCTTAATTCTTTAGGATCTTCTTATTATCTTTATTATGGTTTGGTTCATCCAATTCTACAGAAACAAAAGCATTCCCACCCTGAAAGATACACATAATTGAGAGACGAAGGCAAAACCCCTACCTTTTTTTATCAACGATCGAAGTTTATCTTCACGCGCCAGGAACAAAAGATGTGTGATTTGCAAGGGTGGGGCCTCAAGAACTCTAAAGACGAGCAGACGAATTGATGGGAGGGTGATCGAGAAAAAGAAACCCAGGAAGAACCCTTTAGTTTATAAGGTCTAGGGACGGTTGAGATAAGACAATGAAACCGCGTAATGAGTGGGGTCGTGGGTTTACCACATGGCCCCATACGTCATTATAGGGGTCCTCGCCTTTGGGGGCGGTTTAAAACGACCCACACCAGGGTGCCTCACTTAATCAAACGCCATTAATTGGTATTAATAGGCTTTAAAACAGGCGTAAAAAGGTCAAAATAGGTATTAAAACCTGGTTAGCTGAGCTACCGGTAGGCTGCGGCTACCAGTAGAACTAGCTACCGTTAGGCTGCGGCTAGTGGTAGACCGAGATACCGGTAGGTCGAGATACTAGTAGGAAGAGCTACCGGTATGTTGCGGCTACCGGTAGGCTGGCCTACGGGTAGTCTGAGATACTGGTATGATGCGGCTACTGGTAGACCGAGCTAGCTGTAGGCCAAGCTACCGGTAAGCTGCGGCTACCGATAGACTGAGCAAATGGTAGGTTGAGCTACCGATAAGCCGAGTTACAGGTATTTTGTGGGTACCGGTAGACCAAGCTACCCATAGCTGAGCTACCAGTAGGCTGAGATACCGGTAGGCTGCGGCTACTGGTAGAACGATCTACCGATAGGTCCGCTACCGGTAGGCTTAAGATACTGGTAGGCCTAGTGTGGGTCAAACATCACCGAGAAGTTGGGATGGCCTCCCAGAACACCCAGAACACCCAGAACACCTCAACAAGAAGATTTTTACTAAGTAATGGACCTCCAACAACCCATGCCATTACATCAGATACCTCTCAAACTATTCTCACCCTCGAGAATCAAAACAACCCATAACGAAAGTGGGTCTGAACAACCACCTCGAAAGATACCTCTCATGAGTGAACCTCATTGTTAACTAAAAACACCTCCCTCTAAAGAACCAAGCAACATACCATGTCAGACTACCCAGTAATGTGGGTTGGGGAGTCTCTTCCCCCATGTCAAGATACTATCCGCTCTGGGCATCACTGACTCGCCCGCACGGGTTTAATCGCATCCACCTTAATGCGTCTTGATTAGGGGTCGGATCCTCCCCGCCCCATTTCCATGACTTTACACACTCATTCAGAGGAAAAAACAACATATTTCATATCCAACAAGGTAAAAAAGTTCCACTACAACAAGTATAAACAGAACATCACAAAACTCATAACAACTCTGGGTACTGGGCACACAATTGTGATTCCCTCTCCCACGTACTCTCCTCAAGCCCACCATGTCTCCATAACACACGAACCAAGGGAATGGTTCGCCCATGAAGCACCTTATTCTCACGATCCTTGATCATCATTGGTATTTCCACAATGGTCACCTCATACTCATTGTCTGGATCTCCCCATTCGAGGAAGTGTGAATCGTCATGTAGATACCGACGAAGCTGGGACACATTGAAGATTTCATGTATCCTCAGTATCGGCAGTGGTAATGCTAGCTGAGAATCCACTTCGCCCACCTGCTGTAACACTTCGAAGGGTCTGATGAACCTGGGAGAAAGCTTACTCCCCTTAATGAACCACCGTTGTCCATGCCGATGGGAGACCTTCAAGAACATGTGGTCTCTAAACGCAATCTCCAATGGCCTTCTCATGGTGTCAGCATATGACTTTTTCTGGTCATGGGATGACTTCATCCTTTCCCGTATAAGCTAAACCTTCTCTTTCGTGCTCTACATCACTTCTGGGCCAAGGATCCCTGCCACTCTGTCTTCAGTCCAACACAAAGGTGAGCAGCATGGTCTCTCATACAAGGCTCAAAACTAGGACATAACAATGGTAGAGTGATAAATATTATTGTAGGCGAACTCTATCAAAGGTAAGTGTCACACTCACGATCCTCCTGAGTCCAGAACACTTGCCCGTAGCATATCTTACAAGGTCTAGATGGTGTGCTCTATCTATCCATCTGTTTGGGGATTGAAAGTAGTGCTAAGACGTAGTTGGGTTACAAAAGCATGTTTCAATCCTCTCCAGACTCGTGAGGTAAACCGTGCATCCCTATCTGAGACTATGGATCTCGTAACTCCATGCAACCACACTACCTCATCCACATACCTTCATTACAAAGCATCCACTGCACTTGACTCCTTAATCTCCTAAAATTGAGGCGTTTTCATCAACGGGTCCACTACTACACAGATGGAATCGTATCCCCCTTAATCCTTGGGTAGTCTCATGAAGAAATCCATCGACATGTCCTCCCACTTCTACTCAAGGGCATCCAGAGACTGCAGTAGGCCACCTGGAACACGGTGTTCAACCTTCACCTGCTTACACACTAGGCACTTGGTCACAAACTCTGCCACTGCTCGCTTTACTCTGGGCCACCAGAACTATCTCTTCAGACCCTCTTACATCTTGGAAACTCCCAGGTGCACTGTTAGGGGTGAGTTGTGGAACTCACTAATATCCTTTCCACGCATTTCCTCTAGTACAAACAGATTTCCTCAAAAAAAAGAATCTGGTTCTGAAAATCCTTCATCCACCCTTACGGAGCTTTGCTTTAGTCAACTCAATTATGCATCACTTTTCACTCTGGGTCTCCCCACTAAGACTCCTCCACTTTCTGCAACAGAGAAGACTATACTATCATCTAATACCGGAAACCTCTACCACCATCCGTCCTCGCATCCAGGTGCAAGGAAGCCAACTCCTCCATCTCCTTCGAGGAATCTTCCGACCCTTGGACCACATCCTTCTGCGATCTCATGCTTAAGGCATCGAACACTACATTCCCCTTCCCTAAAGTGTAGGAAATATCAAATTTGTAATCCTGGAGGAACTCCACCCACCTTCGCTGCTGCATGTTTAGGTCCCGCTGGGAGAAGATATACCTCAAGATTTTGTGATCCATGAAGACCAAAAAGCATTCTGTGATGAGGTAATTCCACCATAACATTAGCGCACAAACGACCGCTGCAAGATCCAGGTCGTGGGTGGCATAATACTGCTCATGAGGGCTTAGCTGCTTAGATCCATAAGAGATCACCCCTTGTCGCTGCATCAACACACATATAAGGCCTTTCCCTAAAGCGTCACAGAACACCTCATACGCTGCCCCTTCATCTGGTAGTCTCATCACTGGGGAACTAAACAACATCTTCTATAGATAGCTGAAGGCTACCTGACACTGCTCACTACACATGAAAACCTGGTCCTTCTTGGTAAGGGCTATCAATGGGGCTGCAACTCGGGAGAAGTTGGATACAAACCTTCGATAGTAACCTGCCACCCCCAGGAAACTATTAACCTCTGCCAAATTCTTGGGTTCTACCCAAGAAAAAACAGCCTCAACTTTTGATGGGTCTACCACTACCCCCTGCTCGGACACTACGTTCCTAAGGAATTGCACTTCTCGCATCCAGAACTGACATTTTGACAACTCCACATAGAGTCGGGGCTGTCAGAGGACCTCCAAAACCATCCTCAGGTGCTCCGTATGGTCCTCCTATGATCTTGAATAGATCAGGATATCGTCAATGAACACAACTACGAACCAATCTTGGTACTCCTGAATGATGGAGTTCATAAGCCCCATGAACATAGCCGGGGCGTTCGTAACATCAATGGGAATGACTACGAACTCAAAGTGTCCATACCTGCACCCGAACACTGTATTTGGGATGTCTCCCTCTTTCAATCAAAAATGGTGATACCCAGACCGCGGGTCGATCTTTGAGAACCACCCTGACCCTTTCAACTGGTCGAAAAGATCATAGATCCTAAGAAGAGGGTTGAGATTCTTGATCGTCACCTGATTCAGCCTCCTATAGTCTATGCACATCCTAAGACCACCATCTTTCTTCTTTGTGAACAAGACCGGAGAACCCCATGGTGGCACACTTGGTCGAACATAACCCCTCTTCATCAGATCTTCAATCTGAAATCACAACTCCCATAGCTCTGAAGGTGCCATTTGGTAAGGATCCATCGAAATCAGACAAGAAAAATGATGAAAATCTATCCCAAACTAGATATTACGTCGAAGGGGTAGGGTCGTCACCTCCTCAGGGAAGACGTCCATAAACTCACTGACGATTCCTGGAACCTCCACCATATTAGCATCCACTGAATCTACTGACAGCTCAGCTAACAAGGAGAGGATGGGTTCCTCTCGCCTTCATCCCTCTTGACTGCTCCGCTCGCCAGTGAAAGTAGTACGCCGGCAGCCCACGTCTGAGAACACAACCCTTCCTCGGAAGCAGTCGATGATGAAACACACAGAGAATAGCCAGTTGATTCCTTGGATAATATCTTATGGATTTATCTGTAGTAGTAGTAGAACTCAGACTGACTGATGTGGCCTTATCATCAGTCTGCATCCTAGACAAACATATAACTAGTCGGTCTGACCTCCGACTAGTGTGCTCAGAACGAGGGGCACTGGAATTCTCTCGGCATATAGACCCAAATAACAGGCTAGAATGGGTGAAATGAAGGAGTGCAAAGCTCCGGTATCGAACAAGGCATAAGAAAGGGTGCTAAACCAACTGATCGTACCTCGAACGACCTCCGGTACTGCTGGGACAGCTGCCTCCACGACGTGCAACTTCCCATTCCCATCTCCTCTGTCTATCGACAATCTGCCACCTCCCCGACCACACCCTAGTCTAGGTCCCTAAGGAGCGCCCTGAGGTCGGCCTCCTCCTGCAACATCTTCTCTCGGAGTAGTGGGAGCTCACTGCCCCTGTTGCTGCTGATGGACGTGCCTTACTGGAAGCTGCTGCTGGGGCGGGTGCTGGGCATGTCCGCCATCGTCGTACTGTACTCGATCCGGGAAATGATTTCAGATATTTCCGTGGATCCTACAGATGAATCAACTCGGTCCTAAGCCCAAAAGGAAAGGGAAAGGACCAGGGGACCAGAACTGTTACTATTGTGGACTACTCCCTAATGGTCGGAACTGAGAGGGTCCTGATGCTGGTGGTCTGGTACTGATAGCCTTCCCCTTTGATGATCCTAGCTGGATCCCCTCTCGCGATACACCTCTAAGCATGTGCATCCTCTCCACCACTTTGGCCTTATTTTGTACCTTTATGTATGTTGGTAGGGTGAAGGGGGTAACAGCATACTTGAGGGAGGGACGGAGTGCCTCCTCTAAACGTCTTTCATGTGACTCCTCATCTGGAAAGAGGTCCTGAGCGAAACGTAGGAGGTCCTTGAACTTGATTCCCAATTCCCTTACTGACATACTCCCCTACTGTAGGGAGAGTATCTCCTGCCTCTTTTCCGCCTTCATCATATAAGAGAGGAATTCTGCCCAGAACTCCTTCTCGAAATCAGCCCATGCCACCTCAGCCTCTCCCATGTCCCCCAGGTAAAGCATCCCCCACTGACGCGCCGCTCCCCACATCTGTCTGACATCCAGAGGGACCCAGTACTTAGTCGGGGCCCGAATCAAGCCGAAGGCTATCACCAGCTCCTCTAACCAACTCTCTATCTTCATGTCAGACGTGCTACCCTCATATTTCTCTAGGGTCTGTTGATGGAAGGTCCGAAGCGTCTTCTGCCACTGGTCGTCCTCCACTTCTCGATCAGCTCTCCGCTGATCGGCCAAGTTAGCCTCACGGGCCTCGATCGCCCGCACCACAAATGGTTGCCTCCTAGGTTACATATCTACAAGGTAAACAAGGAATCCCTAATCCCATGTAGTGCAGAATATTGTTCTTAAAATTTTTAGACTTCGTTATTTATTTCAATTTCCAAAACACCCATGAAACATGAGAACACAAGTCATTATGATGCATGTACTATTCCTAGGGTTTCTACCATGCAATCAGAGTGGCCTAACATGGTCATTCGGTATGTCCAGAATCCTTGCATCAGATCATGGGGCCCCTAAAATCTTGTGTCCTAGCCGGTATTCCCTGGCCTAATTCACGCAGCACGGTCACCCAACATTGTTGCCCTGTCAACCCATGAAATCCTTACTATGCTTAACTCCAACCTCCATCCTATCTCTCAAACCTACCCCTGATACCATTCTTTCATGACCCACCTTCACCATAAAGGAGGGAAAGGTCAGCAGATTTCCAGGCCCTTCCTTCTTTAAGTTGAAGGATAGATAATGACTCCCGAAACCCGCCATGAATAGTTCTCGGAGTGGCGACCAGGCCCAAGGGTATAACATCACACACTAAATGGAAGGAATTTCCCTTTTTATTTTAATAGGACCAAGAGATAAGATAGTAAATCCCACAACACCAAACTGAATGTGCAAAAACGACTAAAGATAAACCATTCCAATATGCATGTTCAAATGTAAAAAAATACAAGTCACAAAACCCCACCGGAAAAAAAAGAATACCAAGAAAAGAAAAGCATCAATAGCCATTATCCTAAAGGTCATGCGCTAGTATGGTTCTGCACGATCCCCAATGTCCTCCTGAAAACATGAATGCAGTTTTTGTATACATAGGGTGGGCATACAGGTATACTCAGTAGGGAAAAACCAAAGACTCTTGTGCACATGTGGGGAGACGTACTAAAGTCCCGTTAGAAGTTGACAACCAATACTATCAAGGATTTCATCCATCCCACTCACCGGCCACACTCACCAAATAACGCAAGGAAGTAATGTATAAAAATAAAGCACATCGATGATTGGGTACCCCGCTTTACTTCCCCACTAGTTATTGAAGGCATCCAATGTATCGAACCAATCCTTCCATTCTCACCGCAGTCCCACTGCCACACCCCACCTGCAAACACCTTGGCCATATCAACATGCAATCCCACTGCCGAACCCCACCTGCAAACACCTGGCCCACAACTGTCTCACGTAAGAACACCTGCAAACACCTAGGCCAGAACAACCACGCCACGCCCGAAGACACCTGGGCTAGAAGATCCACTGACATGCATGCAGACACCTGGGCCTCATCCCGAAGACATTTTGGAAACCACCGTCCCACACACACCTGGGACAACCACCACACCACCCTGCCTGAAGATTCATGGGCTAATAATGGACTTCAGGCCATCACAGCCTACTCGGAGATACTTGGGCTATATGGGAAAGGGAGCAGAAAGGAGCTAATAACCAGACACTCATAGAAGTGTTGGAAAAACACCCTCCCCCATGAAATGGGGTGTTCGTCACTAAGTGATCAACTTGGGTGGGGCATGAATAATAAACACGAAAAATATAAGTATGCGTATAGGTTACAAGCACTCACCCAAATCTAGGTTTTTCTTCATCCAGTCTAAAGAGCCCAATTAGCACCCATGTCCACGTCACAACTCACACTAAACCAAAACCCATTTGTCTCATCCTTGTTTTCATGTTCATTAATAATATTTAGATGTGTTTTTGCACCTACTTGGGAAACTATCAAGCACAAGAACAAGCCATGATACTACCCCAAGTTCCCAAAAATCCAAGAGCTAGTGGCTTCTCAACAACAGAGGATCCTACCCCAATTCGTGATATCGTCAAGGTAACCACCCGACCATAAATTCACAACCACTGGAATCATAACAATAGGGGATCCCATTCCGACCCACATTAAAAAGCAGGCTCATGCCGGTATTTTCAAATTTAAAAGATTTAACACAATCCATGATTTCAAAATCGTTATGCTTTGACCGGGGTTATCACAGAAAGGATTGATCCTGGTGCTTTCAATTTATTTAGCCGGATGTACGTAATTAACAAAATTCCATTACAAAGAAAGGGTTCACAATGACAATAAAATCCATTTATACATAACCAGAGGTAAGGGTACGTTAATGCACAGAGAAAGACCACCAACGGCCGTGATTTTTAGTAGTCGTAAGCCCGCACAATTCAAAAATCCTTAATCATGGAAGATCATAAAAATAAAGCAACATCATCGATCACACCCCTCCCCATTTATTATTTTTGATCAATTTATTAACTTCATTAAGGTTTGCTTCATCCAATTATATAGAATCAAAATCATTCCCACCCCGCAAGATACACATAAAGGAGAGATGAAGGCGAAACCCCTACTTGATTGATCGACGATCGTTGTTTATCGTCACGCTCCAGGAATAAACGATGCGCGATTTGCAGGGGTGGGGCCTCGGGAACTCTAAGGACGAGCAGATGAATTGATGGGAGGGTGATTGAGAAAAAGAAACCTAGAAAGAACCCTTTAGTTTATAAGGGTTGGGGACGGTTTAGATAACAATGTGAAACCACGTAAGGAGCGGGGTCGTGGGTTTACCACACGGCCTCACACGTCATTAAAGGGGTCCTCGCCTTTGGGGGCGGTTTAAAACGACCCACACTAGGGTACCTCACTTAATCAAACGCCATTAATTGGCGTCAATGGGCTTTAAATCAGGCGTAAAGGGGTCAAAATAGGGTTTAAAACCTGGTTAGCGGAGCTACCAGTAGGCTGCGGCTGCCGGTAGACAAGGTTACCGGTAGGCTGTGACTATCGGTAGACCAAGCTAATGGTAGGCCGAGCTACTAGTAGGCCGAGCTACCGGTTGGCTACGGCTACCGATAGACCGAGCTACCAGTAGGCTGAGCTACCTGTAAGCTTCGGCTACTAATAGACCGAGCTATAGGTAGGTCGAGCTACCTGTAGGATGAGGCTAGAGGTAGACCGAGCTACCGGTAGACCGAGCTACCGGTAGGTCTTCTAACGGTAGGCTAAGGGTACAGGTAGGCCTACCGTGGGTCAAACTTCACCGAGAAGTTGGGATTTCCTCCCAGACCACCCAGAACACCTCAACCACCAGATTTTTACTAAGTGATGGACCTCCAACAACACATGCCATTACAAGATAATTAAATGATTCTTGTTAAAAAATGCAGTATTAAGATAACATTTTATCAATTTTCTCTTATATGAGTACTATATTTTTTATTTTTTTATTGAAAATATTTTATTTTATTTGTTTTTATAGTAATATATTTTTTATTAAAATATTTCCTTTTTTAAAATAAAAATATACTTTTGGATAAATTTCAAAAGGGGGTATAAAGTTGTTGATGAATTTTCAATTTTGTTTTATATTGTTTGAAAAATATATAATTATTATGTTTTCTAATTTATAAAAGTGGGAGATTGTGTGTAGTTGGGTATTACCAATTTTATATCTCAATTTTTAATGTTAAATTACTCTTATATAAAATTTTATTGAATTCTATTTTGTTTCAATTATAATTTATCTCTTTAACATGAAGTAATATATTGTTAGGCTATATGGTTTTTTATTACATTATATTCATTATATTATATTTTTTTATAAAAATTAAGGAATTCTGTGAATTTCCCTTACATTGATCTTCCAAGTACATTTAGGGGAACCTAATGGTCAGCCCCCATGTTGGTTCCATCTATTGAGTTATGCACAAATCTTGGTTATTTCATATTTCATGCCATCCATGTATGGGCTCGGGTAAAGGCCATGATTGTGTTCTTAATTAACCAATATTTTGGAATTAGTTAACCTGCACGTTCTTAATTGTACTATGTGTCTATGTCCTATTGTAATCTGATGTGAGCTACACAACTTCATTATACATATACCACTCATTCTCCATTTTTCTCGATTCTATGTCTGACTCATTTTTAAAATAATACTATTCATCTCTTTTAATTCATGTAAAATGATGGTGTCATGCATAGATGTTGAATTATTTTGTTTTCATACATAATATCTTTCTCAAGTTATCCTATGTTCTCATTTTTTGATTTCCATGAATTCATCTATCCACATACTCACCTATATCATCATCTTCGAGTATCCCCTCGATCTCCAAAAAACCTGACTTCTTCAACTTTATATTTCATTTGAAAGTGTTTTTTCTCTTCTTTCAATCTTTATCAATATCGCACAAATCAATTTATTAATAATTATTTCCTTTCATATTTCTTATATGGACATTATGTCTCTAGTACACCGGTGATACTCATTATGTTTCTGATATACTTAACAAAAATCTCTCGAACATTATGTTTTGTTTTGTTTTTTCTCAATTAATCTATTTTTTCATTTTTAATTTCTCAATAGTGGGATTCTCATTACCTATTGTGTTTCTTTGTCCTTGCTATGTTTTTTTTTCTGTTTGGCTTGAGTCATATACCCTCTATTTGTTGCACTAGAAGACATTGTTGGATGTTCTTAGGTATGGGTCCTTATCCCACCGCTAAAAACCATTGGTGGGTATTTTGACACACCGTTTTTACCAAATAATGGGTTAGTGAACCACCACTATAAAATAAATAGAAATTTAATTTAATCTACCTTTTACATCAAAAAATGGTTATCTTTATCACCATTTTTTCCTTCCTAATTTTCATATCCTCATTTGGTACATCTTCATGTTCAAATAGGATCGCATCCTTCTTTTTTGCGTGATGTATTTTATCTCTTTATATTTCAGGTTGGTTTTTTATTTTAAAATATATTAATTATTTTCTTTTCAGGTACTTTTTTTTATTTAGATCCCTATGATAGTCTTGTTCGAGATACCAAAACATCTCTTACATTTTTACCAAGTGAAATGTTTTCATCATAATTTTTTGGAATTTCCATAATCTATTTTATTATTTCTATATAAAAAATTTTCTTTTTCTTCTCCATATTGGGTATCAGAACTTCTACAAAATATTTTATTCTTCCAATAGTATAGAATCATGGATTTAGATTTTGTTTGATTCCTTATTCTTCCTATTTTTTGTTTTTTATTTCTGTTAGAACTAGATGAAAATTTCATCGTATTTAAGTTCATTATGATGTTTGTATATGTATATTCCAAGCCACAATTTGGAAACATACGATGGAATGTAATGAGTATCAATTGGAATCCAACATTGAGTTGTGACTCAACTTTGGACATCCCATGGTGGGAAGTCTTGTTATTCTGCATATGAATTAAATTATTATTATGATTCGTGGAATTAATTTTTTTGTGTAATTTTTTTATTTAAACTTAATTCGAAGCTAATAAAATTTTTCCATATTTGGACATTTCTAACGGTAGGTAATGACCCACCACACTATTTTTACAACGGTAGGTAATGTCCCACCATTATTTAAATATTTTTTCCAACTTTTTTATTTCTTCTATTTTATTTAATTTTGTTATAATAAATTACTTTATCAAATTTCTTGTTATTTCATGTTTAAATAATAATGAAACATGTGTTAAAAATTATTGAAATATTATTTTTACATACTCTCATACATTATTTTTAATAGATCATATGACTATGTTTTTCTCTATGTTTTTTAATGAATAATCATGAATGTTATGTTTTTTATGTTTTAAAAATTAGAAATTTTTTACAAATTTTATTTTTAAAAATTAAAATGTTTTTTTATAAATCATTTTTAAATATAAATTATTACTTTTTTATTTATAGAACATATGTGAAAAATAGATTGTAATTATCATATTATAATATTTTTATACACTAAAAAATTTCATGAATAAATTGGACATGGATACAATCCTGTAGATCTAATTTTAAATGATTCAAGAGATTCTTTCATGTATAAAAACACATATAATAATGAAGATTATTAATTCTAAAAGGATATTATTATTCATTTTTTATGGAAACCAAAAATTTTCAAGAAACATATTGAAATTATTTTTTGTTGTTGTGATCATCAAAGATCTTCATCGCTTTAACATTGCATCCAAAATCTATTATTGGTTTATTCATCCAATATAAAAGGATGGTTGAGATTTTCCTCCTAGAAAAAATTACGGTTCCATGTGACTCCATCAGAAGAAGGGGGTATACAACTAGGTGTGAAAAAATTATGTTTTTATTTCTATGTAATTGTGTTATCCCTCAAATTAAAATGTGTTGATTTAGTGAATTATTGCAACCTTGACGAGGAGAGTAGATTAAGGAGAGGACTAGGATATTGATGATCCAAACCATGATAAACACTTGTGTTATTTGTTTTATTTATGCACCAATGTTCAACACTATTATAACACTAGTAAAATGGAATTTATAATAATGAATCAAATAGTACTATAAAATACCCCCAACATTTTAATAAATTAATACCATGGGGCATAACAACACATTATATATATACACAATAATAAATTTATTCGTATTCATAACCTCAAAACCAGTGGATATTCTACATCAGTTATGTTAAAAAAAGTCTTTTAATTATATATCAATTTCAATATAAGATCGGTATTTTGTATACTAAACACAAGGGATTATATAATATAAATAATATATATTCTAAAATGTTGGGGTGTTAAATTATAAACCCAATAATGAATTTTTCCCTTATAATTTTATATTTTCCTTGATTAAAAGGGTTTAAAACATTTAAAAAACACAATTTCAAGATTTGAAGATAAAACATATGAACAATAAAGGTAATAATATTTTTAATATTTAAAAATTCATTTATAGAAAAAAAATAGTTAAAAGGGATAATAAAACATCCTTTTTTAAGGGGGGGAAAGAAATATGAATATAACATAGAATATCACCTAACCAGGATCCTATATAAGGAGAAAACTATAATGAATGGACTATATAGGAATGGATGAGAAAAATAATATCCCATGAATAATTTAGAGTGCTAGAGAACATAATTATATGAAATAAAATTACCATAAATCTATAAATTGATAAATGATAAAGAAAAACCATAAATTAATTAGAAGTTAATGTAAAAGGGTAACATTTATATATCAAAATCTATTTCCTATAGTTGAGGGATATTTTTACTGTCAAGATATAGAATAGGGAAAAAATACATGATTGCATTACATTCATTAACAATAGTTTCTTCCTTTGTTTTTTCTTGGAGTAGTTTTTTCAACAATATCTCATCTATTAGTCCTAGTAATGAATATTATAGAATAATATTTTATAACTAAAGCATAAAATAAAATTCTAACGGATCAAAAGAAAAATAAAGTGATGAAATTTTATTTCTCCACCTTCTATCAATTAGAAAATAAAAAAATGGTTATCATAATATAAGATAATATTATAATTTGAATAAACGCCAAATAAAGAAATATTTTATTAATTTAGTGAGCTTGCATGGGATACCACTAGACCTGATATCTATCCCAAATCATCATAAGGATGGAAGGTTTTCTTGGCCCCCATGAGTGGGAAACCATTCCCTGTGAATCACAGGAATCCCTTTAAGAATGATCTCACCAAAAATTATTATAGCACCAATGTAATAATTAAATTCAACATCTAAAATAAAAATCATTCCAAATATTTCAACTAACTACAATGATCCAACCCATTTTAATATACATAATAAGAATCCAATACTTGAAGCAAATCCAGGAATAATAAATACAACACCAACTAAAAACAAAACAACTACAAAAAAACATGAGCAAATGTTGAACCAACTCTGTGAAACCTTCAGTTTGCCACCATCTCCCAAATCTCCCCACATCGATCTTGATAAATAATAATGGGTTTATATGTGAGTATAAAACATAAAATATATTAATGGGAGCTAGAAACCATGCAGGTCACAACAACCTGTCAAATATAAATATATGTTTCACAAGCCAATTCATCAATACTAGAATCAAAATAAAGCTAGAAATTAGGTATTTCAATAATATAATGTATTAAAACCAAAAAAATTCCATATTAAACATTAAAATTAATTATAATAGTTTTCTAATAGTGAAAAAACATGTTTTGAAATAAAAATACATTGGCCTAAACTAATTAAAAACCATGCACACAACTATCATTTATAAAAATCAGTCTTTTTTTATAAAAATGAAAATAGACCATTTAAAATTTTTAACTGGAAAAATCAATATCAAGTCACCCAATTTTAAATACACCTCATGAAATCTAAGAATATTTTCCATTTTCAAAATATTTTTCCAAATAGTTTTGAAAACTAATTTATTAATGAAATAAATTAATACAAACACAGGTCTAACATCAAAAATCATGAACATAGTCTCAGAAGACATATATCATATATAACCACGTAAATATTATATAACAATGAAATTAGGGGAAATGGAACAATTTAAATCCTGATCAAAGTCCCATTAATCAATAATTAACAAAGTAATCGATTGTTTCTTGGGATTTACAATAGGATTCCAAATATTAGAATCATCTAACTATATGATGGAATACCCACCTATAAACCAAATATCTCAATGCACTATTGTACATATCAAAATCCATTCAATTATCATAGATAACCCTCATTATGATGAGAAACAGCCCATAAAGCCCATTGTTCCTAGAATAAATTGTGGTCAACTAGCATCATGTGAACAAATAAATGAATTGAGACATAAAAACTAAAAATCATTGTATAAAACTCATGGCATATCCAAATACACCAGCATTTATAACACCAATTTGAGAATAGAATGAAACATAAAATTCACCATGATGTAAAAAAAGAACATTCCCCCATTATGGGAGATTTAAATAATCACATAGTGATGTTGAAACCACATAAGGGGTAGAAAAAAAATAGAAATTAAATGGGTATATATAACAATATAAAAAAAGTTCCATAAAAGATATTAACACTAAAAAATTTCTTATAATTCCATTTCATCTACCCATTTCATAAACTAGACATCATAATAATTCTTCTGAATTTGGATATCACACATACTTTTTAAAACATTTCAATTATACACTTTAATAAGTATCTTCTTATTGTAAATATAATACATGTCCATTGTCCAACCATTTCAATAATCCCATTTTAAATAGGCCATCATTTTATTTTCAAAAGGTTATAATCAGACACTTATTTGAAATCATCATGTCAACGCCATTAAATAACACCTTTACAAATCATTAGGAGAATAACACCTCACAACAAAACTGAATTTCCTATAAAATAGTTTTTTACCAAATTAAAAACTAAAACCATGTCAAAACCCAATGAAAACTAAGAAAATAAGTTTCAAAAGACATTTATATATTTCATATAATATTTACACATTTATAAAATAAATTTCAAATATAAAAAATGGAATTTTCGTTAAAAACATTAGAGACAGATCAAAACACGATGAAATAGTGTGAAATACCTACAACATCATCCCATAAAATATTAATTTCATAAAATAAGTGTTCAAAAAACCCATGACAACATATAATTTACAAATGAAATTGTTTTATATAAATACCTTCCTCCAAGAGATGAATGTCAATATAAATCACAATAGATCGTGCCACCTTTGATTGAGAATACAAAATCAAAGATTAAAATTGTTTCTACAAACACTACACACTATAAACCCATCATTAAATCAACCTTGTACTATAAAATCGACCAAATGAGATACAAGGTTCTTGTGAAAATCCACATTTAAGAGAAGATATGGATGAAGATGAATAATTAAGAAATAAAGGAAAAACTCAGCTCAAACCACTTCAAAGTTATCACATGTAGGTTAATAAGTCATGATGGTGGAGGTTGGAGATCCTATTTGACCTCCCATGGATTTTAAAATACAGTATGTGAAAATAGAGGTGAAATCGCTAAAAAAGAAGTGGTATATTTTGAGAGAAAAAACAAGACACCTTGGTGGAAACATGGTTTATCCACATGTTTTTTCATACTGTCCACCAACCATGAAATGATCACTACTTGGGTTAGGAACCACCCAACACGTTACAACATTGGTGTTGCACAATTTTTTGATGTTTGTGTGCCTCATCTCCAACTCACCCCATGAACTAGAATGATTCTTGGGATCTCTGTATAGTGTTAGAAACTGTATGGAATCCCTTCAATGTAGCTCGGTCTAATTGATAGGCACACCCAAACAGGGACATCAAGGGGACCCCATGGGTATTACTAACTATGTAGAAAAAATATGATTCTGCCAAAAACCCTCCAAAAACATGAAATTTACTCCCAACACCAACCAAACAACATGATTTATAAGGAAAATACAAAATATATAATTTAAACAACATCACGGCATGTGGGGTTTGACAAACTACCCACAATTCCAATTTATTTCAATGGAAATTCTGTGGTCAACAATAAGGATGGGATAAAAAGAATGATCCTAAGAACAAATTCCACAATAGAAAAATCTATAATGATATAACCTTGAACAAAAAATTTATATCCTCAAAAAGGTCAAATTGGTCAACCATAATGATTCCAAAATTACTCCATGGATAAACATAACTCAAGAACTAGCAAGACGTCTTATGTAGAATGAGATACCTAACATGCAATCCCATTCATTTATAGTACTGATACTATAGTCTCCAAACCATTTATAGTTCCTCTAACACGGTGTCATAAGAAAATATACCAATATATGAATCCCAGATAAAATAGAAACCATGAGATAATCTCTATCTCAACCACATTCACTTTTAAAGATAATGAAATGAAAAACAAAAAATTTAAAACTAAAGAGAACGATATGTTCTCTCAAATTTGGTAATGACATAGGTTGATAAACTATGGTAAAAAATATATCACCCTCACATGCTATATCCACGAAAGACACATCTATGAACATGTTAGTATACCCAGTTCAACTGGCAAGTTTCAAAAACCCATTACCAAATCATTACCCCAAGGAAAATCACAGGTCAAAACAATCAGAAATTCATGATATCTAAAAAGTAATGGGTAGAACCAAAACTCTCAAAGGGAGTAAACCCAAAAAATGGGGCCCAATAAATGGCAATCAAATCCAACAACAATGAACTAGGAAACCTACAACAGTCTATAAATGTACATACATGTGGAAATCATTCTACAAGAAAATAATGTATTCCATAAAACCACATTCATATCATCCAAAAACTTTTATTAATAGAATAATCCAAAATAATCCAACAACCATAAAAACTATCAAACCCCACAATTACAACCAACCACATAATTATCTCAAAACACTATAAATAATTCAAAAGAGTGTCAAAACTGGTACCTCTTCACAAATCCAATCTTATAAAACTTTTAATGATAATATAAATGGACATATAACAAGAGCATTATATTAGACTTCAAATAGAGGTGATTATAATTCACTAGGACCCCACAATAGTTGCACATGATAGATATCCCCTTTCATTGAGAGATATCATGATCCCCATGCTCTAGATCATCTTGTTCCATTCCAATGTTGTCACTTCGCCCCTGGGGGTGTAAAAATTACCAAAGGTTGGGATGTTATCCCATGAAAGTGGTACATTATATGGGTACATAACATCATGATATAGTTTTTCCATATCCAGTTTGGGCGTTAGAGCATTGAGAGGACATATCCCTACTAAGAGAGAATTATGATGGACACACCTATAGTGTAACAGTTGTCATTCCAATGGATAATTATGGGTATCCACATACAGAGTAGATGACTTTTGAAGGAATCTATGTATTATTCCCACTTGATTAATTCCTTCCATGCTATACTCACATCCATGAGCTAAAACTAAGTCATCACCTACCAAATGATACCATTATTTTCCATCATCCATTCAAATGGTAGTATTTAAAACATCCGGAAATGGTGGCACATCTAACACAATAATATAAAGAATATGATCTTGTTGAATATCACCTCTAAATAATAATTCTTACAACGTATCATTCACCATGATCTTTGGAGGAAATTTTATTTTATTTTAAAAGTAATCTCCATACTCCCTCACTGATTGACCACCCTAATAGAGGTTCACTTTTAGAATATCATTCTATACATGGACATCCTTAATGAAGAAACTCGTAACATACTTCATATGGAAGTTATTTGAAGACATAAATTCACATATCTGAGAAGAAAAAATTAACTCCAACCAAATATTAGAAAAAACTGACTAGAAAGATCTTAAAAACTATCACCTATGAATCATTAGGTGTTACAAGAGAATCACAATAACATCAACATCTTCCAAAAATATCACCACTTCTACCAGCTCCAGATTACCACTAAATGAAAGGGGATACTATTATGAGGATTACGAAATAGAATCAAAGATTAAATAATTTTTATCATCCACCAATCCACTAAAATTATTGGATTGAATCAGAAATCGAGAAACACTTTTGACCATTCTGGGGAAAACTATAACTTATAGAACACATAATCCATAAATATCCATGTCTCAAAAAAATAATTCCACAATAATAGTAATAAAATGAAAAACCCCTTGAATGATGTAGAAAACATTCACCAATAAATTTTTAAATCACCCTCCATCGAAGAACAAGATAAAAATCTAGCCATCTAATTAAAAAATAGCCTTGGTGAAACACACACTTAATAAACAAAAAAAATTACAATGTAAATTTTATTATTCAATTAGAATGAGAAATCAAATAGCTATATAATTTTCATTAAAAATTATTTCCTTTGGAAAATATATTTCCCTTGAATCATTTTCCAAAAAAATAACATCAGAAGAATCTAAACAGGTTTTAAATGAATCTCTTCTACTAAGCGCATGAACACAGTCCAGAATCCACCTCCAAAAAATAATGATAACTTTTGGAGAAATCCCGAGAAGGTAGGATTTCAAATAGGTTTACAGGGGAATAAATACATCCATGCACATATTAGTCACATAGTTGGGAAGATCTGTTCTTGTTTTGAAATACACACTTCTAATGAGGATGACTCGAAATAATGAAAACTGCATATTTTTTTAATCAATGTGTGTTTACCATATAGAACAATATCCTCTCTATTTGTATAACAAAACCAAGGAACAACCCCCAATAACACTCATATAATCAAATGGGATCAAAAAATAATGATTCAAATACTATAAAATTTGAATAAAAATTGAATTAAAAATATTGGCCCAGCTTACCATGGAAGAATAAGGCTAAAGATGATAAAAATATCTCTAGACTCTACCCGCCCTTACCTTTAAACTTATTAAATCAATATCCACATTTTAACCAATACATAACAAAATTACATGAGATATATAACAATAATTGTTTCATAATAATGTAATGACAGGTCACTGGTACAATTTTTTATTGGACAGACCAAGGGTGCCATCAAACCCAGCATTCGAACAGACCCATTATTATGTATGAAGGGAATTCCCGATCTCCATGGGATGGAAATAAATGTTTAGGAATCCTCATAATCCCTTTTGCATATCTCATCACTCAAAAATAGATTTATATATTTAAAAATATAATATCTGAGTTAAATAAAAATATAAAACAGGTCAACCAACTACTATGATCCAACACATTTCCATATACCTAATTATCTTCAAAAACAGAAAAAGAACCATAAAAATAAGATACAATACCAAATAAAATGAAAATAGTAATTAACAGACCCATGAATTGTACAAACCCACTACGTTCAACCTCCAGTTTCTCACCATCACCCATCTCTCCCAACATCATACCTAAAAACATGAATGGGTCCAAAAAGAGAACATGAGAATTTAAATGTATAATTTTGAGATAAAAATCCAACTGGGTAACAAAAACAAATAAAAAATATGAAAAATTATTAAAAACAACACATTTGTTTTATTAAAAAAATGGTCTATTTAAAACATTTAATCTGATAAATACATATCATGCCACCCATTTTTAAATCCACCTCAAGAATAGTCACAAATGTCATTAATTTCAAAATAGTTTTTCCATCATTTTTTTGAAACATGTTTTCCAAAAAAATAACTACACCCAGACATGGATCAACTATCAAAAATAAGGTATCATTATTAAATTTACATATAACAAATATAAAAATGTAATGGATCCATAAAAATAAAATTACAATAAATGATACAAATGAGTACATTATCAAAATTCTCTCAATAATAACTAACCAAAAAAATCTAATGTGTCATGCGATCTACCATGGGATTTATAATGTGAAAAGAATGTAACTGTATAAATGAATACCAACATATGAACTAGTTAATGCCACATTCTAATGATAAAACTAAAATTCTACCCCCATAGTTGTTTGTGCCAAATATGAGAGGTGGGCCATTGGCGGTGTGTGAACCAACTTGTGGCAGAAATTAGATCTTCCACATTATAATAGCCAATACTTTACAAGAATAGATCTTAATTATAAATAGAAAAATATTAATTACACAACAAAAAATCACATAAAAATATGGTATAATTTTATGGTATTTAGTTACTCAGAAAACTAAACAACTGGTTCATAAACTATATACTTCATCTCTTAAATATTTCTTCAAATTTGGAACCCCATTTTGACATAATGTAAAAAATACCCTTCATCATATCCTTGGGAAAAAGAAACATAATAAAGGGTGACATAAGATTTTCATTAAGGGTTAAAAATGGAGACATCAATCATATGATAATAATAAGACACAAAAACATAACATTTGAAAAAATTATACTATATATCAAAGATCATGATATCATATCAGTGGATATATCATAGAAGTTCATAAAAAATAAGTGAACATGTTCATATAGTCCGTAACAAAAGAAATTACATGTTGATCATAACAATATTTATAAAAATCATGTTGACATTATTCATGCGTTATTTTCATGACCATCATAATGGAGAAACTCATTTATCAAACCTAGATCACTCCCCATTATATCCTTCAATTCTTTAATTGTGTTTTCCCTCAATCCATCCTTGTACTACAGAACTTAGTACACTTCCCATTACATTTTTTCTACCTCATGATGTACAAATATTTACCCAAGGGATTGGAGGGAGATATAGTCCCCACACCTCAAATATTGGAAACCATACATATTGGTTCCATAAGAATTTATATATTTAATCATATACAAACCCATAAAAATGGTTTTAAAAATAATCATTCAATAAAAAAATATCCCATGTAAATAAATTTCATAGACAAACCATTAGAATAGTAAGGATATAATACTTGAATAATATCCCCATTAGAACATAAGTAACATATGATATATCACTTGAAAATAATATATGACTAAAAATACATTCTTCTTTGAAAACATTTTATTTTATTAAAATTATGAAATTTTTTTAAAGAAAACATTTTATTTGAGGATAACCAAGTGATATTATATATGAAGAATAAAGATAGTATAGCATCAATGAAGTGGGAAACTCTATTCATTTATTATATGTTAAAAGACATTGTTCTTGTACTTTTTCCAGATAAGTCAAAAAGTATCTCATATATAAAACAAAATAAAATATCATTTCAAATCATTTAGAATATATTTATACATTGGAAAAAATGTTCTTAAATATATTATATTAATGGAAAATATATTTTTGGAATATATTTTTAAGAAACATGAATGTGGAATATAATTATACTCCAACAAATTCTTATGTATAAAAAATATTGGATAATAATGAGACTATGAAATTAACCGTTCCCTTTGGTATGATTTCAATTGTGCATATCTGAAACTCCTCTTCTTTAGTTATCTCCCTCTAGATCTCTATTTAATAACTCTAGAGTTGGTATTTTGGAAAAACCAGATCCTCTAAAATTTGGAGACCAATGATGGGATAGGAAATGGTTAAGGGATTGCTGAGCATAAATGCTCAATTTTGTGTGAATAAGTGTTGGAAGAGGTTCCATTTTATAATTCAGTTGAGGGGCATTTTTTTTAGATCCAAAATTATTAATTTATAATAAACTCAACTGCATTGAAAATTACACAGATATGTCCTGAATTAAAATATGAGATGATATAATTTTGTAATCTCGTCAAACCATAGATTTTATACACGTTTCTTTATAAATTTAAACCATTTGATTTTGGTTAAACCTTAGTTAACATATTTTAATTTTATCTATTATAACAAACATGTCAATATTAATAGAGTATTACTTTTTTACTTATTTGTTGTAAAATAGACCTCAAATGAACAACATATAACATTTGATAGCATATGATAATTATGTTTTTTTTTTAATTATTTCTAAATAATTTAATAAAATATTATTTTGATGACTTATCAATACGGTAAATTTTGACAATATTATTTTCAAAAAAAATTTTAAAATATTAATATACATAAATAGGTTCAATCCAAATATTTTGTTATATCTCCAAGGGTTCAAGGACGTCTTGAATATTTTTTGGATAGATAAATTAACATTATTGATATTAATTTTAATACTTATAATTTATTTTATTTTATTAATTCATCTATTAAATAATTGTTGTATCATTGTTCATAAATCCATTATAGTAATTATTTGATCCCTAACAATTATACTGAAATTTCCATTTAGATGATAAATATGTTATCATAAAAATTCATATGTATGATTGAAAAATGATTTTGGAAAACATAGTATTAATGTGGTATATTAATTCAAATCCTATAGTGTGAAAAACATGACTTATTTTTTAAAAAATTACTATAAGGGTATAATCAATATCCATGTTGATACAAATGGTCCAAAATTTAACCCTTGGAAATATTTGTACATGTACTCCAACAACATTGTATAATTCATTAACATAATTATTTACATTCAAAAATTTAAAACTAAAATTATAGGATAAATAAAAAAATTAAATTTCAAATATAATTTTATAGTCGAATTTGTCTTCTATATAAAAGTATATTAAAAATGGATTAGTTATTAAAATATGAGTATGTCATCATTATCATTTCATTAAATAAAATATAATTAATTTATTATTCGAATCCATGTGGCCTCTACTGTTTATAATTTTGGAAAAGGATTATTTCATTTGAAACCCCCTCATACAATGAATATAAAAATAGTGTTAGTGTAATTTTCAATTAATTATAATATTACTATTTCCCGTTAATTAAATGATTTACCTTTACCATGTTAACAAAATAATTGAATAAGTTACTATTCATAATGCTAAAAAATAAAAGATACAAATTTATATACACTTTAACCACTAATTTATAATTTTTAATCATTTTTAAAAACATCAAAATAGATATGTTTCAGAAATTAATTTTTAATTAATATTATTGATGGGGTGAGATAACAGATTATTAACGATAAAATATGAAAAATATTGAAATTTATATATATATATATATATAATGTAAATTTGATTATAATTACATAAATTAGATTAATTAATAAAAATAAATTTTTGTATAATTTCAAGTTAGTCAAAAATCTAATTTTACCCTATAAATTTTTTTGATTAAAATTTTATTTTAAATTAAAATTTAGTATTTTTTAAATATTCATCAGAAATTGAAACATATCAAAAAGTATCAAAAATTCATCTAAAGTAAATTTTTATATTCTTTTTTAAAATAAGTAGTTTATTTTCTCAAATAAATTATATTTATTTGTAATATTTTGGATTTAAAATAGGATCACCATTAAACGGGTGTAAAACTACCATTAAAAAGTATAAGTTTTGTTGTTTACATTTGGGTTTGTTCATAGCCTGTGAATATTAAATATATTGGATGAATATAAAAAATATATTATTTAATATATATATATATATATAATTGATATCAATTACTGATTGCATTTAATTATAATATATTAAGACAAAATGCCTTCAGGAGAACAAAATGGGAATATTTCCTTTTCATTCAATTTTATTATATTATGATTTGTGATTAACATATTAATTCACAATATATTTTTATAAGTATGTTATTCAAATTAATTCATGTTTATTTAACTTCTAGGTAATAATGGTTATTATATACTATCTTGTGATTCCATTCAACCCATGACTATACGCAACAAAATCTGTTGAATAATTAAATTTTTGTAGAGAGAAATATTTACTAAAATATTAGGGTGTTACACACATTTTACCTAGTTACCCTTGGCCAAAAATTATTTGGGGTATAAAAAAATAAAAATACTTTTCTCCCACATAATAAATCAAAAAATCTACCAACACCCATAATACCGAATAATGAATATCCTCACACCAAAAATGCACCATACCAAAAACAAGCATATTCCGACATAAGTTGGGAAAAAAGTATCACACAATGATCAAGAACCCACACATGGGGTAAATAAGAAAGGTAAAATCAAGGGGTTCCTTACACCATTTAATGAAAACCGTGTTTTCCCCAAGTCATTAATACATAAACATGGCTCAGAATACAATGTATAGTCCTCATTTCAAAAAAAACCCTATTTAAAACATATCTTCAAAATAATAATAATCACTCAATAATTTTAAAAAAACATAAAAGGTACCCATCAAAAATTTCCATAATCTTTGAAACCTAAAACAAGGCTGATGGATTCCCATTTCCATAAATCCCATTAAATTTATCCATCAAATAATTTTTACAAGGTAAAAAATAAAATAAAAATTTTTAACCTCCATTTAAAATCAATTAAATAACCACTTAAAATATTATGTAGTGGTCAAAAACTCACGTCAAAAAACAAATTTCCATTAAAACAATGTTCTCACAATTTAAAAACTAGAACCATAACAAATTTCAATGTCTAACATGAAATGATTTTCATAAATTCGATTATATCATTTCTAAAAATCATAAAACCATCGAAACTTCCATTTGAAACATAAAAAACATGAAATTGTCATGAAGAACCATTGATTAAAAGATAAACCAGTATTTAATAAATTCAATTCACCATAAATATATCACATATAATCAATATTTTATAAAAAATAATTCATATTACATAAGAACCAATTGGGTTCTAAAATGAAAAAACATCCTAGAAATACCAACGCCAAAGATATGATAATCAAGATGAAATTCTTTGTGAAAAATATCCTTCATCAATGACTATTTCCATGTGGATATAAAGATTGTCGAACAACACTTGACACTAAAACCACCTAATTATATCCAAATAATACAATTAAAACACCCATGATAGATCATGTTTTAATGGTTAAATCTCAATCCCATAGAACAAATAGAGGAAAAGGATGAGGGCGAATGAGATGAAGAACTCACCTCAAAGATCTTAGATATTTTTAAATTAAGGAATAAAATCTATAGGGGATGATATTAGATCACCTTTTTAAGATATAAATTAATGGATAACATAGAAGTGGAAAATGGGGGACCCCCCCATCAAATCATATAGGTTTTTTTTGGAAAAACCCCAAAATTTAAACACTTGATCAGGCTTACGTTTTTTGGAAGATGGTTTTCCAAATCATGTAGAACCTATACTAAATTAGACCATTAAAATTGTAGACTAACTAGAATGAAAATTGCATGGTAGGTACTTATAATATGGGCTAACTGTTATCCTCCCAATTTTTTTTAGAAATGTGGATTTTTCCACAACCAAACAAAAGTCAAAAGATGTCAAGAAAGGATAAAATAATTTAAAATTAACAACTTAGGGACATGTTGGGTGTCACAATTCATATAGAAAAACCTCAATAATAACACCTAAAGTTTAACTTAAAACATTCCATAATAATGAATACTTTAATCTATTCATAATATTCCAGACCAGTTTCAAAACCTAATAATTAGAAATGATTCATCAGTTATTATTCCTAGATCAATTTGAAATTTATCTTTAAACAAAACAAAAAAAATCATAAGTACACATACCAAAAAGGATCATGAATTAATCATATAGTCTATAAAATATTATAATATTTTACACAAATAACTAGGACCACCATAGAGCCAGAGAAAAAAATTATGTTTTCCTCTGAAAGATAAATTATCCTTTATTACTCAAAAAAATAAAATCTTAGACTAAAATATCATTTTACATAATCATATAATATTACCAAAATGACATGTCTCTTAAAAAAAATCATCCCTTTATCAGCAAATCACATTTAAATCTAATTTTTATTTATTTAATAAAACATTTTTTCAGAATATTTATTAATCCTTATATCCATTCTATCGAAAATTACCTTAACATCAAATATTATATTATACATTATGCTTTTCAATTTCATTCAACTTTTGTACAATAAATCTGAAACCAATCTTTTAAAAATAATATTTTCATTCAAAAAACATGTTAATATTTAGGGTTACATATACCTAATTTTTTTTTAAAAATCTTAAATGTCTCTACATCACATAAAAATTCAAAATATTATTAATTCATTTAATTTTATGTTTATTCTTAAATTTATTGAATATTTTGTAAAATAACACTACATTATAACTCTTGAAAAATTATATGTGGACCCATTAATCAATCAACATTATTAATAATCCATAAACATATTTTTTGATAATTTTTTTTAATAATTTCTATAATAAAAAATACGAATCATTTCCTTTGATTCATAAATCATAAAACATGATAAAAAAAATATAATCCAATCTTTTTATAAGTCATTCTCAGTTTCTAAATCTTCAACTATAATGGAATTCGATATTTCTAAAACCATTATCTATAAGTTCTTAATAATAGACTTAATGATATTTCCTCTAGGACATATACTTTAAAAATTCCCATACTCTCAATTTTTAAAAAATTTCTATTTTCAGTGAAAAATTTTATAGGTACTTATTTATATATTCTTGAAATGTAAGAAATTGTATTATTTATATAATTTGATCTTTATCTTGGAAACACATTTTTATCTTATATAGTTTTTTAAAAACTCTTATAGGTTTAGTTTATTAATAATATATATTGATTTTATGTAATGAATAAACCATATAGTTCTCACTCAAACTCCTTTCACCTCTGGTTTTTCATTCAAACCACCACAAAATTTTCTTTCATAAACATTGTAAACTTTGTGTCTTATTGTTTCTATCCATTCACTTAAAAAAATGGTTAGTGATTGCATGTAAAAAATAATAATACACCGTTGTATGAGGTAGATAAACATTATGGTATCATTAACTATGAAATCTTATTTTATATGATATCTATTCAATAAAAAATTACCATAATTGTCATGGCTCGACCTACCTATGCAAATTAACCTTGTAAAACAATCTCACGGGTCTCTTATAATTCCAATTATTCCATCTCAGTATAAATAATGAAATTACCAATATGGGTCATTTAGAAAACTAATTATTATCCCCACAAGCTTACAAAAGTTCATTTAGTGTGTTCGATTCTCACTCAAAATCACCTTGGGATATGTCTTAGAAGGTCACTCATCATGACACTAATCCAAGACAAGCATTATTAAATATTTATTTTTAATTTGGTGGGATTCTAAAAATAATGGTACGCCTTATTATAATGGTCGGTAATATTTAAAATTTATGTATCACATATCCCTAGGTTTTACACTCTCGACACCTTCATAGAATTATACCCTCATTGTGGACCCAATGCCTCAAACCTAGGAATAACCACAGTGCATTAGAATTGGATATGAATCCATTATTTATTACACAACCTACATTAAACCATGAACATATAAACTAACCTCATGGGTCTCATGTAATACTGTGGTGGTATTCCTAACAAAGGATAGGCTACTGTCTACTGAGTCACTTATCCTACTAATGATTTTCCCCAAAGGCCAGTAGTTTAACATTTATTGTGATTATCCCTCACTCACACACACCCTAGGAAATTTCCATTATGGTTAACCATCTTGAAAATACATATGGACATGCAATCACAACTATTTATTTTTAATTTAGAAGGTACTGAAAATAAAAAATTACACCTGGTTGTAATGGGTGTTAAAATTTATAATTTTACTTCTCACATATGAAGGGGTGTTGAATTAATTTCCAATATAATATCAACCTGTAATTTCTAATAAATATTCTAATATATCCTAAAATATCATCCTGGACTCTAATACTTTCAAAACCTTTTCTCTCATTCCAACAATAATTCAAAATATTTTAATCAACCCATCGTTAAATGATTTATAATAAGGGATTTAACTTTATTAAATTCTCATGTTCATTGAGAAATATAGTTTTAGATAATGTGGAAACACATTACATTTCATCGGGAACAATAATACATAGTTTTATTTTTTCCCATATAAACATAATTCTTATGTTTGCAATCTTATTTAATCAATGGAATACTTTATTAATTTAAGAAATATTTACATTATTCAAATAAATACTTAATCATCACCCTACTATACCATAAGACATTTCAAAAACATTTAAAAATATCAGACGAGCATACATAGATCAGTAATGGATATAAAAATAATTGAAACACATTAGCCATGTGAAAAACAGGAAAATATGTGAAATTGTTTACCATTTTTACAATTAATATTTGAGAACATAAATATAGAATATCTAGATTTTAAAATAAACCATTTCATAAAAACCGGATTTAAACCCATAATATTTTACAAAATCATAAAAGCAATATATGTTATATAATACTATGTGAAAATGTTCCTGAAAAAACCAACCATTCACCCATTAATGGTCATAGAGATTCATTACACCATGAAATAAGAAAAATTCAGTTAAAAAAATTAGTAATGGTAGATTAGATATATTGTATAAAAAATATTCAGAAGTATTTTTCACTCATGTTTAACCAATGATAGAATATATAAAGCCCTAATATTTCAAAGATCATAATTATCCTAGTAATATCATTCACGTTGACATTTTAAAAGTTTTTCATTACCTAATACATTGGAGATCTATATTGGTATCACCCAACCTCATGGGCTATACAAAACACACCCAAAAACATCTACTATTATCAGCAAAAATAAGATGGAAAAAATTATAATCAACCACTTTTCAAAATAAATCCTTAGAAAAACACATTTGTATCCATAAGTAAAGAACCTTATATTTTTAATAAAAAATGGAGAAGTTTCAAATTATTTTAATGGGAATAACAATTCAAATATAAGAAGAACAATATGAATTGTTTAAAAATTTAAATAAAATTAAGACATGGATATTTATCTTTATAAAAAATTAATGACATTACGAAATGAAATTCTTCTCATAAATATAAATTAATAATTTTTTTTAACTTTTCAAAAAAAATGTCAAAATGATCCAAACATTAAACATATAAACATTACATTTTGAAACCATAAATATAATATAATAATAAATTCAAAATAAACATTAAAAATGGATTATTAATAAATAATATCATTTTTCAAACATAAAAAACAACCCAAAAAAGATGATAATGGGTTTAAATTAATATTTCAAAATAATATTTTAATAAAAAAATACCTTTGGTTTTTTATTACTTTTAAAACAATAGGATTTTGAATTATATAATTTGAAATGGATTTAAAATAATAATAATTTTAGAGAATGAATGATAAAATACATCCATTATGTAATTCATACACCCAAAAATGAACATATGTTTTGAATATATCATAAGTCACAAAGAATGGAAAATGAAATGAGATGTCCACATACATTGAGTCAAGTCGACCTAAGGGAACCCTAAATATGTTGAATACTAAAATTATATTAATTATTTTCTTGCCTACAATATTTTCCCATGATAATTTAGTTATAATAATTACTATATTTTATTTATTAATATGTTTTATTTAGTCACTAAAACGGTGAAGTTCACATTGGAAATTTTTGGGTCGATAGGTTTAAACTCAAAAAATACAATGTTGTAACCATGGTCAAAGGGGTTACAATTACATTATATTCATAATTCTTAAAAAATTTATACTTGTTATATTTATAAATTGAATACAATTTCATGACAACCCCTATAAACTGGTCTTTAAAAAATATATGTGTAGTTTCATGAAGATGGTAGTCCATATGTATGTGTGTTCAACATTTTCATTTTTTTACTGATGGGAAAAATAAATATTTTAGATAATATTTTAATTTATAAAAATATGAAATAAGTTATAAATATATTATATTTTCATTTGATCAATCATATTAACAATCCACATTATTTGATGATGTGAATAACACATCACTATGTAGAGACGGTAGTATACATGTATGCACAAAGCATGTTTTCATTTTCAATAGGATGGTAAAGGATATAAAAATGTATTGTTCCTTAATAATGAAATCATTTGACCAATTTAATATATTTATGTCATTATTTAAAACAATTTAAACATGTTTTTTAGGTGGTAGAAAAATAAGTAAACATGAAACACTCGTTTATGAGTTATACCACTTCATTAGAAAACCACCTTTGGCTTACACCTTTGTCCTTATAGGGTTGGTAATTTAGTGAAGCAAAGACCTCAATGTCATTTGGGTGGATGTTTTGAAAGTATATTTTCATGAATTGATCGTGATAAAATGATCAAATAGTGTGAAAAAGAGAAAATGGAGTCTCCCATTTTTAAGTGAGTCAAGTGGTGCACATTTAAGGTTTAAAATTTTAGAAATAAATAAACGTGTTTATGAAGAGAATGATTCTATACAACTAAAAATTTTAAAATATAATGTGATATTGTGTGAATATAATCATATAAAAATAGTCAAGAATAAATTTGTTTCCCTATCATAATGTTATTACATTAGTTATTTTGATTACCCCATTATAGTGGTGAAACATATTAACGACGTGTACTATTAATAATGGAAAAAATTGAACTCATTAATAAATTTCAACCATACAATTCTAAATATAGAATCCATTTTTCATGATTCATTTTTTATAATTTGATGAACAATATTTTTATATAAGTTGGTAGAAAAGAATGAAAACTATTTGTTTAGAAATGTTTTTTAACACATTAAAATAAAATAAAACTAAAATAAAATAAAATTTTGATTCCAATATAAATGACTATGTTATTTAAAAAAAATATTATAATAATTTTATCCCAAATAAGAATTTAATTTTACATTTAAAATATATTATTTAAAAGAAATGAATTATAGTTTGGAAAAAATAACAATTTCACCATTAAATAAAAATCAATCTTCTCATAAGAATCCAAAGAATACATCCTAATAATATTATTATATTATAATTTTATAAATTTATTCCATTTTTCAAACAAATTATATAAAAAACAAATTATTTATAATATTCACTCACAAAATACAATAAAACCCATTTTTTAAGTAAAGGAATTTTTGAACCCTAAAATAAATATATAATATAATTCATTACTAAGTAAAAATGATCAAATTAATGTTAATAAGATAAAATGTATATAAAAAAATAATTTTTCATTAGATACATTTATTAATAGTGATTCATTTTTTATACTAAGAAAAGAATTCATTATACACATAAAAAATTTAGAACAATATTTTTTTACCTTCAAAATATTTTATCCTCATTTCCAACCAATTGATAATAAATATATTATTTATTATTAATTTTATTAAAGAGAAAAAATTATATTTATTACGTAATGTAGTTATTCCTCTTCATACTTTTCAAACCAGTGATTTTGTCATAATGGTAATATATAAATAATGATATTCTTATTGAATAATGTAATTCATTTTAAGGTCAATATTAAATGTAACGCATGTTATAGAATGTAAGATTTAATGAAATTTAATTAAATTATATTGTAGTGTTTAGAAACTATGGATTGGTGGGGATAATTTGTACATGGTACATGTTGGGATAAATCAAATTCTTATAAATGTTCCCAGCAAGTGGTTCTATTCATTATTGTTCATGTGTTATATGATAATTAATGTTTTGTTATTTATTATTTACATATGATTTAATATATTTTTTCACCAATATTTTATTATTAATGACGGATTTTGATCATATAAAACATATTTTCTAATATTAATCATTTATGATCCAAAGTATACAATGAGTTGTAACTTGTTAAATAGTTTAAAAAAAGTTATTTGATCTAAAAATATTTGAGAAAGGTTTATAATCCACTAAATATCTTTATATAGATATATATAAAGGATAATGGGTTGTGATATATGGTATTTGAATTTTTTTAAATTTATTTTTAAACTCATTAAAAAGGAATATAAATTTTACTCCCTCAATCTCTTCACCAAAAAATCATAGTAGTTTATGAGGAAAATTTTTTCCTTACTAAGTTTTGGGAGATTCACACAATGCAAGGATACCCTTAAAAGAAGGATTCTATTTTCTACATCTTAGTAAAATCTATCAAGATCATATTAAGGGAGCTTGATAGAAAAATTAATCATGTAAAATTAAATATCTTCACTATTCAATTAATATATTCAAAATATATGGATGGATCCAAGTAAATAATTTAATTTTATTCATTATTTTCAATACATATAAAAAATTTCTATCACCTGAAAAAAATAACTTCTATTAAATCAACTTCTCTCTCATTTAATTTAATTTTCAGATATATAAACAAATGTGAAAATATTATTATTTATAACCATGATGTTTTTTCATAAATATTTCAACATTTATGATGCTTTTAAAATATGAGTTGTTTTTATAATAAAATTTGTGTGGTTTTATAGAACTTATAATTAATGATTTGGTTTGCTGAAAATGGGTGCTAAAATTTGTAAATAAAAATATACAATCATAAGTATGATAATATTATTCATTCTCTATATACAAGGAATATGTTATTAGTATTGAGATATGATTTATATAACATCTTTGGAAATTAACCAAATAATTCTATGGTGAAAGCTATGGAATTACATTCCTAGATTTGATTTCGATAATTATAACACAAATATTTCATCCAAACCATAGAAAATCAATAGAAAAAAAATGATCCATTATATAATGTAGGATTTTTTTGGTTTATAGATTTATATAATAAATAATAACTCTTATATAAACCATCTACATCACTTTAAATGCTAATTTATCACAATTAACCATTCTTTTTTTATAATAGGAGATCATCATCATCCATATGACATCCCTTCTAAACATAACTCATTCAACATCATTCATTAAAACTTGGGGAAAATGAAGTACAAGATGCTTGAGATCAAATTCTCAGTAATGGTAAACATGAAAATTAGATACATAAGATCATGAATTGGAATTAGAGTGCATAATGGTATGATGATGTTATAATAGTGAATTACTGAATTATAAAATAACTCATAACCATCAATCCATAGATCATAAAATATGATAACATGAAAAAGGAATGAATCAACAGAATGAATAATCAAAGGCCTTGTGATATCAATCATGATCATTATAATCATTATAAACTCATGACAATAAATTATTTCTCTTTTAGGTAACCTGAAACCTAAATTTCATAAAAACCTATTAAAAACATTTAATTATAAGAAACCTAGGGATAACATCCAACATTATAATTAACAAGTGCTTTAAATTACTATCTGGGAGCTTTTATTTTTTAATCTATTCAGGTATTACCTGATTCTATCTAGGACATAATATGTTAAGTTGTTATGTAATAACCTTGTGATATCTAGGACACCCAAAGCTAATATGTAATGGACTTAACCAATATTATCCAAGTCACCCAAGGTATGTTGTAATTTAATTTTAGATTACATTCTAGGCCACCACAAGTTAATCTATAATTGGATTACCTGACACTATATGGGCTACCTGATGGTTAATTGTTAATATCAAATAACCACAACATGTAGATTTTATCATAAAACGAATAGAAACTATTATTATTCTTTTATAACCTGATCAGACCATGGAATAGAAATTGGTTTCAAGTTACTCTATTTGAAACATGATTAACATGAGTAAAATAAATGGGTTCTATAATAATCATTTTTAATCATGGTTATCATGTGTAAATGAAATAGGATCCAAAAAAATTATTCTTAAACATGGTTTTCATAAGAAAAAAATGGGATCCATAATAATTTATTTAGGAAATAATCAACTGGGGAAAAATAAATGGTTCTAATAATAATTTCATTGCGCAATGGTTATCCTCTGGAAAAGAAAAACGTTCTATGAAAATCTAATTGAAACATGACTAACCTATTGAATTTAAATGGGGTTCATAATAATCACATTAAAATATAATGATCCCCTATAAAAAAATGATATTTATAAATATATCATAGAAACATGGTTATCCTTTTGAGAATAAAAGTGTTCCATAACAATATCATTGAATCATTATTAACTCATGGAAATGAAATCATTTCCATAATAGTCCCTTTTGAACATAATAAACTTCTGGAAAACAAAAGGGTTACATAAAAATATATATTTTTTTAAAAATAATCTGCCCATAGAATGAAAGTGGATGGTATCAATACCAAATATTCCTCGAAGAATATAAGTAATTATAAGTATTTTTCTACATTGATGAAGAAATCCTATTAAAATATCATTATAAAAATTTTGAGTAAAATAATATTTATACATTCAAATGTGTCTCACACCACATTGATACGTTAGAATTGCAAATCCCATCAATGAATAACATTATATAAAACATATAATATCATGATAATAAGGATATTTATGAAATTACATTTCAATGGAGTTGTATTTACACATCATAATTGAAGAATGATGTATAAAATATCAAATCTGTCAAAGATGGAAAATTGTGACAAAAATCAATTAACACTTTAGTGACATTGAAATCGTAAACCCCATGAGAGAGATATCATAAAATGGATATTAAAATACACATAATTTCTTATATAATAATCATAAAAAAAATTCATGGTATGTATTTACACCCCACAACAAAAATATTTGGTTAATATGGAATAAGTATTGCATAAATAAATTTTTGACTAGAAAACCCCATACTATTGGAGTAAATTTCTAATCATGAGATATATGAATGGTAAATATCAATTAAAAATATTAATATCATGAAATAAATTAAATTAATGATATAAAATATCATAAGGCAGTATATACTCCAAATGAATTTAATTATGTTAATAATAACATCTATATCTCAATGTAATGTAAATTGAGACGAAACACCTTACAACTATGGTAATATCTAAATTTGAAACAGTATAAGTAATAATATTAATAGGAAAAAATATAAATTAAATTATTATAATATAATTAATTATATAACATAAAATATATGATTTATATTAACCAAAAAAATATGTATTTCGTGCATAATATAATAATCTCACACATGTAAAAAAAGTGAGATGATAATCCCATATCTTGATTCCAATCCCACATGTTTGTTGATAATATTCCTAATAATAATCTTATGCAATTTATTTATATTCTTTATAACCCTTATAATATTTTTTAATTTAACATCAATTATTAATAGGATATATACTATTACTCAATCGATATATTTTAAGTTGGATGTTTTGACCATACTCTGTTTATGCCTCAAAACTGACATTGGTTGGTTGACTAAAGATAATGTGGTGATTATTAACAAAAATATACATAGTATATATCATGAAATAATCATCATATTTCTACATGAATTATTATTTTAAATCAAAATATGGATAATTTATATGAAAAATTATCCAACATTACAATCATAGAGATGGTAGGTCGTATGTAAGCATGACTAATGATCCCATTTTTCAATTAATTTTAATTGGAATAGTCTATTGTTTTTAATACATTACACCAAGGATTGAAAGATAAGCGCATTTGACATTCACATGGCAGTGCATTGTACCCTACATTTCCACCTTCCAAAGGTGGGGGACATTCATCACCTCTTTGGATATTTCTTCTCCTTGATCGAAATGGGATGATGGGATGTCAGTATATCTTTTGATGGATTCTTCCACTGAACTCATCCCCTAGTCTGAATTTCCATAAAATATTTAGATATTGTTCATGATATTCTTTCGGGTGATATCTATCTGTGGATATTGGTTAATTACAAAGCTTATTTCCGGACATTCCAATGGGTCTTATTATGGAAGAAATCATTGGTCACGGAAGTAGTGACGTTTCCCATAGCTTGGATGTCTATATTCTAAAACCATGGTACACATGAATTATCCCTTATTAGATGGATTATTGATGGCGCAGATTCTCAATGAATCCCACATTGAATGTGGATAATCTAATTCCATAGACATGTCTCTGAGGTTTTCCTCGGATTCCCAGGTGTAACCTAGGGTACGTCAAGAGAATAATGCCTTCAGAAGATTGATTAAATAGATCATAACACTAAAGAGCTTGAATTATATGGATACATAGATGGGAGGGAGAGCCTAGATGGTTTATAGTGTGGATGGGTCAAAATATCTGTAAGGAAGGACCTTGTATGTTGTGTCCCAATAAGAGAAGGTTTCACATCATGAAGGATGATCAGAATGCTGCAAATCGCAGATCAAAGAAGGTGGGTCCCGAAAAAGGTGACACCAAGGATTATTGTTGTATGGGATTGATCCTTAGGGAGGATTCCAATGTACATCGTGTAGATGATAGGGATCAAACCTTGTGGTGTTCTAAGGGGTTGTTTGGGATTACACATGGTTAAGGGCTCGTCACAAGAGGGATGGTCTTGGATAGAGAAGGTGAATTGAGTGCGGTTTATTTATGGTTATATTCCTAAGAATGTCATGATCTCATCGGGATGTGGTGGCCAATAAAAATATATGATGGATGTGGAAAAATTATTTAGTGATGAGGGTGATTGAGGTGGAACCATTGTGAATATGATGGTGTTAGGATTGAACCTCAAGAGGTTTCATACATACCACATATTGGAGGAGGAGATCGAAGTACACATAGTTCCAGGATGTGGCAATGTGTCACATGAGGATGAAACTCATTATAATGGTGCATCGAATGGGACCCGTAAGAAATAAGACCATGTTGATGGGGCATGATCTTGTCAACTCGTAATGGCTTGATGGAAAGATACGAAGGTAATGGGTAATGGGCTTCATCGAGGGGAGGATTCCTTTATACTTAGTGTGAAAGGCAGGGATCAAAGTCTACATAGTTTAGGGACATGTAATATAATTGATCTTTACACAAAATATAATGACCCGAAGACATGTGGGGAATTACACATGGTTTTTGGCCCAAAAAAATAGGAACATACATTATAGAATATTAGGTATTCTGAATGGTCAGCTTCCCATGGGGATTAAAACACATCATATACGTGGATCTGAGAGATGCATCCCAAAAAGGGAAGGTTTTTCATTAGGTGTGTACATTAATATGAGGGAGTACTATAGTTTTCCATTGGTTGGGATCAGATCTGAGGGTGGATTAATACACACCATGTGTAGAATAATGGGTTTCAATCCCACGTAGTTCAAAAGGTTTTATAGTTTAACAATGTGTGGGCCAATGTTGATCTAACATAAAACAAACAGAATAGTTTTATTGTGTTGATTGAGGGTAATGAACCTCGAGGAGGCTTCCTACGTACCCCACATTGGAGGAAAGGATCAATGTACACATAGTTTAAATGGATGTAGTTTAACATCATAGATGACGAGGGGTATGGGACTTATGCATGGTAAGTGGACTAGAGAGTTTTTAGGGTAACTATAAAACATTAATCCCACGTTATTCATGATTGGTGTGAGAAATTAATGATGCTAATATACCAAATGGGTGTGTTTCAAATGGTGTATCCATGATGGATGGTAAGGGAATTATGCACTATAAGTAGCCTAGGGATAGGGATAATGTGACCTACTCTTGGAGGGAAGCCAATGGAATGTGACCAGATGTACGAGGAGGATATTCCCATCATATCAAAAACATTCTAACAGAGTGTTTCAGGGCAAACATGAAGACTACCTAAGGTGTACATATAAAAACACAAAGGGGTAGAGGAGTGGGAGAGTGCTAATTCTCATTATCCTTTGATTCCACACAAGGTATAAACACATGAAAAAACTCATAGTTTAACATCATGTATTGGGGATGAGGGTTCTTTCTAGTTTAATGTTCAGCAGCTCGGACAATGAGTAATCACCAATCATGACTTTGACATACATAAGTTGTACTAAACCTCGCCTGGGGGAGGGAAGGAACAAAAAATTATCAATGAGAGTGAGGTGTATGGGTGGTCACTAAAGGGTATCATGTTAGCATGTATATGAGAATAGGTAATAGCTATTTGAATACATATGTGAGGAAGCATAAATCATGGCCACATAACATTAAACACCACTTGAGGATACATGAAATCACATCATACAAACCTCTATGGCCATATGGGAGAGGAATTTATGAATATTACGTCCTCACTAATAATGTATTCACAAATATATGCTTCTTCATAGAGAGAATATAACTTTTAAAGGAGGTTATATCATGAATTATTGTAAAATGGGTCTCCGTGAAGGGATGATCTTTGCATTTCTTAGAACCCCAACTATGTAATATAGTCTACATGTTATTGGAGGGTTCATCGTGATGGTTGAATGTTCCACGAAGTCCAAAGTTCTCAAAATTGAATTTAACGTCTTGATGTTTGTGGGGATTTGTGAATGGAAAACCCACTTGAAATAGTGGTAAATCAGAACAAATGAAATGTAGTTCATGATTCTCAAATATCATGTGTGATTCCTTTTATCAATGGTTCGTGGAGTAAGGGGTGATTCACAAAATGGGTTCTCATAAGGTGAATGTCCATGGTAGTGATATTTCTAGGGGGAGTCTGATATTTATTAACATATAGGATTGTGATGCATGATGTCATGCAGTGATAGAGATGGTGCTTTACGATCGGAGTCAGCTCCATCGTATTTGAGGAGGATTCTGTCACTAACCTATGGTTACTGCAGTTCTAATCACACTCATGGAGGTGACCGTCACAAATTCATAGATTTCATGGACCAATCTATCTTCTAGATTAATTTAATTCACATTAATGAAGGGCTTCATGATGCGGATTCCTGAGCTAGACGCATTGTTTATTTTTTGTGCATTTTGGGGGTTAAATGTTTTTCGAAATAGTGTTTTCAATACATAATTCATCTTCAGAATGGATTTTAGTGATAATAAATGTCCACCCCCCTCAAAAAGGATTCTAAGGAAAAAATTAGGTTCAAATTCTAAAGATATATTACTGAAAATCGGTGGATCACGAAGGTGTCTCACAATAAGGGTTCATAATGAGATCTTTGAGAATCTCGGACTAGTCAGCGGTGCCATGATTCTCATGAGTCCAACACCTATATATCCAGAATGAGGTACCCATTTTCCTTATACTATATTCATGAACCTTGATCTCAATATCTTGAATTATGAAGCTCGAGAACCCTTGTGATTTCTCTTTGGGAATCGATATCCAATTATTAGTGTTCTATGAATGCTGCTTAGTGAACTGGTACATCTCAATCCCTTTTATCTACATAAAGGATGAAAATTCATTTGAGGCTCCATGGACATGCTCTTTTAATGAGATCCATGAACATAGAAGGAAAAAAATCCAATGTCTCGGAACAAATGGCCAATCATAAAGCTTCTCGATAGGTCTGTGTAGATGATTCTCAATGAAATTACATGATGAACAATGTCAAGCTTGGGGAATGGGTTCGAAGTCATTCTGACCAAATGAACTTGAAATAGTGTCTAATGTAAGGGAAAAAGTATCCCCTCTTAATGTGTTTTCTATTATATGTCTTATTAATGAGGTACATCATTTCTATTCCTAAAGAATTTAGGGATGGTACGATATACTAGTCCAAGGGCATGCCAAGTCAACACTAGTTGTTTAGATATAGCAATGGTCTTACCTGGAGGGATCATACACCTGTCACTACAAACTGCCTTTACAACCATATCAATGACTTTAATGGAAAGGCATTAAAACCAAATTTATCTTCACCACAATACCACACAGTCATCTTAGCTGGCTTAGGTAACCTAGGGAAATGGTAGACCAATAATTGGGACAAATGCCCATTTTGAGATTTCATGGATGAGTGGGCATGCGCCTACTAGGTATGTGTATCTTGTGATGAATTCACAGATTATCATAGTTGGTAGTCCAATATGATCATGTTTGGGCTTCTCAAGTACACATATACCAGCTGAAATACATAATGACAGAATGTGTTAGTAGGTGGTCATCGAGGACCAACACATTTCATCTTTATCGTGGGGAGGTCGACATCAGCCTCTGTGATATTTACTGTATTTCATGGATTCCAATTCTAGGGAAATGTACAATGAATTCCTCCATATGTATAATACATGGGAGGACATGGAGTAGATGAAAAGGCTTGAAAATGCACTAATTGACCTAGTGTTGGGGGATGATAAGCATTCGATGAGGGACGTCCACATTAATCATTGATTTAGACATTTCACGAATTTTCTACCAGAGAATATGGTTGAGGGAGATGATGAACCTAGGAAGCAGACTATGAGGTAGATTACCTTCCCAAAAGGGGATAAATTCTACAAGGATGGTTCTTACATTCAAATCCTAGAGGACATCCAGTGACAGTTATGGGGGTACTATACCAATACCACGCAACAAACAGTGGTTTGGGATTATTTCTACACTATGTTGAAGATGTATGTTGTCGTTCATGGGTGCATAAATGGGTGAAAGGTGAAGAACATTCATTATCGATTCCTTGATGATGATAGGGAAATATATCAATATTTGTTTCATAGTGTGGGGAATTTTGTACAAGGATTATTGCAATATCAGTTAGTGGAAGAATCCATAACATGTATTCATACCTTTGAACATTTTGTATGGTCATATATCAGAAAACATGAAAGTTTATGAATATATGGACCCCATTTCCCTTCAATATTCATAATTCTGATAAGCCATTATGAAAATAGTGGATAGTTTCCCATTAAACCTGACCTAACGGATGGTGCTGAACAATGTCTGGATAGTAAATGAATTCAATTTCCATCTATTTCCATTGTCGATGAGAGTATTCACTGATGGCGGATGAGGGATAGAAAAGCACATATGGAATCTCTCCACCTTTCAAGGTGGAGTTCTAGTATCATGGGAATATTGAGAGCCTAACTGCAATCCATATACCCAACGTCGCTTTGTGAGGAAATTAGGGTGTTTGTATAGGCTATTCTCGAGAGTTTACCTGGGGTATACCATGAAGATCTACCGTGTCTGATGTGGTAGATCTAGATCATGTTAGTACAATAAGGCAGGAAGATGCAGAATTACATGCCTCTTCCTTCCACCACATAAGGGATGATTGAGAATTAATCAAAAACCAAGGAAGTGCCATACCCAGGAGAGATGATGAAGAAAAGGACCACCGATTTTGATGATGGGGTGCCCCCACAACCTCAAGGATGGTTTTAGAAAATTTAAACTTCTCACCATTGTGGCATGGTTACACCATTAGCAGTGTGTGATATTCAAAGGCTTTATCTGGATATAAATGAAAGAGGATCTGTGGCAGTAGACCCAGTTGATCCAACATTGAAGAACATAGAAGAAGAGAACCCAATAATAGGATTCTATAGAATATCTACCCAAGATCAGGAGAAGTGGTTTCACTATGTGGACATTCCTTAATATTTTGTTTACCCAAAGCCATAGGAAGCTTGGGATGTCAAAAAAAATTCCTCAATTACTCTAAAATTTGGGTCCATGTCATAATGTTTAGGAATGATCATTATGAGATTGGTCAGACCAGGGCCTGCTTGATGGTGTCACATGTAGAGTGGGAGTAGAATGTGGTTGATCTGGATGACTAAGTGCACTCTTGAGGCACCCCACATCCAATGAAGGATTTGGTGAAGGTATTTATTGATCCAATGCCTCCACCACAATTTTATTCTACTTATCATGTGGAGAACCTTCTTCTTCTCATGGAACCAAAACGGTCTTGGGGTGTAGATGTTGGCAGTGGGATCCCCCGGGACGAAGGTGTGGTTCTAGCCTCATTGTTGGGATATTTCACTGAAACTTTTGAGGTAGGCTATAAGATGTTTTTTATGCGGTGAACATACTCGTGTTATCAATGTTTTTCAATTGAATTTTTTCCCCATGAGAGCCTCACACGAATAACCCATTTCTATGGAACAACATACGTAGAGGTAAAATCTACATGACTATGGTCTAGAACAATGGCGATCATAGGGTCCAAAAGTGATATGATAATCATAGTTTCTCCACTAGAATCTTTAGAGACCCAATCATTAATGGGGGGCCACGTCCTGGGGTCCCAATAGAAATAACCCAAGGGAAAAAGAAACAATTGGATCTTTGTATGATCTCTTCCTTAATGATTCCTAACAATGATACATGCATCCAGGTTAATTGAAATATTCTTTATCTGAATAGTCCCTCATGTAGCGAGTGGGCGGTTATGGAGGATGTTTTGGGGTCTCGGAACACATTTCCATATGGAAATTCACATCAACATGGAATTGGGCATAACTGATTACAAGACTATGATAATCAATTCATTGGGTAAAAAAATAGATTGGAATAACTTGAAAATATCAAGGAGGAATCTATAGATGAAGATCAATCACAAGATATGAAACATTTCCCATCTGATATCATACTAGTGGATGATATATCTAATGAACTCCAAAATGTGTTATCAGAGTATGAGCTCGATGATCCAGAGGAGTTGAATGAGTCTGCCTCTATTGTTGAGGAAAATCAAGATATCAATCCCTATGAATGGAAATTAATAAAATGTGTCATAAAAAAACACCACAATCAGAGTGGATAATCGGAATGGGATCGCATCATCTTCATCCGCGTGACCTATGAACTAGTGGGGAAGATACATGAGTTGCACATATCACAAAATGATATTACCTTGTTGAGAAAGTATGAGTGAGTAACCAAAACATCAATGTTTACTGGTATTGGAAGAAGTCTATAATCATTTTGAATCATCTGGAGGATGAATAAGAGATACAATGCTTAGAAATATGGATGAAAAATCACTCCTCTTTCACCATCACCCAAACGAAGCACATATCACGACTGCAGGTCCAGTTAGTGGAGCCAGAAGAAAATATAAAGTTATCAGGTCCTGAAGTGTCTAATATTTGGGCTGAGAAGGATCAATTACTTACTAGGGATAATGAACTCCTCCCCATGCTCAATGAGGAATGAAGGAAAATCCAGTGACAACAACATATCCTGGATGCATCACACCAATGTGTGGTGGAGTAGAGATGTTTCATAAAAGGGGTCAATCCATAGGTATAGTGTTTTTTTGAACTCACAAACATATTTATATTCTTCTTTTTTTCAAATGAGTTCATGGAAATATTATTACATGAATTGATTGTTGTATGTAAATTATATACAAAAAACAAATAATAATTAATTCCTAAGGTCTCATGGGTTATACCGACTGTGATAAACAAGGGAAAACCACATAATCATTCACATTGAATATGAGAGCATTCACCAATCATCAAATACTAATTTTTTTTTATTTCTTGAGTGTCCAACCAACAAATTCAGGATGAGAGATATGGGAATGTGACTATAGAATAGGGTTCTCCAAGCAGCCACCATGCCTTTCCATTTGACTATATATAACATGAGAGAGATAACACCAACAAAGTTAAACAAATCTGAACAAAGGGGATTGAGAAGTATGAATCATGACACCCAAGATTGAGAACACAATGATGAAGGTATAAGGATAGAGGATAACTATTGAAATTTTTTGAGACATAATATCCATGTCCCATTTACTTGAAATGATGATAAACAGATAAGGATCAATAGCTAATTGAGTTCAAAAACACGTGGCCTAACTCGAATTGTCATCTGATGTTGTCCAAAACATTTTCCCATGATGGTAGGTTAGCCAAAATCTGCATGGTACAAAGATATTAGGGGGTTCTTTTGGATGTGAATGTAGATGAGGATCCAAATAACTGGCATGTAAATTGGTTGGATGGAGTGATGATATTTTCAAATGGAGACCAATATTAATGATATTACGACACTGTGTTAAAGGCACATTTGGTGGGAGTATTGGTCTGAATCAAGATAAAACCTACTTTCTGGTAGAACCTCTCAAGTGAGGGCCTTGATTGGCATATAGTTTTATGTATTTACAATCAATAAGTTAAGAACGTAGTTTATCATCATCTGGTAAGGACATAGATGCATATGATAGTTTAACTTCTTATGACTAGGCGGCCACAAATACATTATGGTTGTATTTCCTAGACACTGGCTAACAATTCATTGTCATGTTAGACAGACTATGTGATCCTAGTATGAAAATATAGAGTTCATATTGTAATTGTGGTCAAATGGCCAGAGAGTTGGGCATTATTATGTATCCCATAAGGATGTGAATCAATACATACATAGTTCTCAAAGCACAATAAAGATAGATGCTGAAATTGGTACGAGAAATCCTCTCCTGTAAAGAAGCTGAAGAATCACATAATTATAATTCGGTATCCTGAACTAGTATGAGTTGGGGTCGCAATTTAATTTTTTGAGTTGGGAACATAATCTCTTATTTTATAGTCATTGATTTAAAACCATAGATTTTTTGTCTTGGCCCAATGCCAAAGTGTATGATCACTAATACATATCTCATAAGGAAGCGAATCAAGCCACATGTAGTTCTGCAATGTCTTGCAGTTCTACATCATGTAGTGAGGTCATGGGTTGAGATGTAGTTAATTATCATACAACTATGAAATGTGAACCCCAAAATAGACAAGTTTGGTGGGTTTGTTTTGAACCTAGCCTGAATGACAGAAAAATAATCCCACAATACAGCACGCATTCTCAAAGAAGAACCATTACCAAAAGGGAAAAAAGGGGAAATAATGGTGAGGACAGGAATGATATCAATGATGCATAAATCAATATATATCTCATATGGATCGTAATCAAGACAAACCTAGTTCATGGGGTGTTTGCAGTTCTGTCCCGTGGACATAGAAAATAAACATTAGATATATGTTGTTTGTTATTTTGTCGACTTATTTTTTTTGAATGAACATCCCAGAAAAAAAAAATTATCGCATCTTGAATAAAGACATATATAGGCATTGATAAATTCAATAGTGGATATCGAGTTCCCAATGTGATGCCCTATAACGTAAGAATAACACAATGCGGCGTTGTTGTTTTTTTTCACATCCAGGATGATAGTGTCACAGTTAAAGGTCATATGATAGGATTGAACCATGAATTTTAACATCTTAAGGTAAGGACTCTACAATTTAATGTCATTTGGGGAAATGTTAAATAGTATAAATTCATATCACAGGGATGAACGAGATATTAGTTTTGTACATTGATTTTGTGTCTACAACAAGAAAGATTAAACCATATCAAGAACCCATAAGCCCATGAAATCCATGCTCTATGTGGAAAACAAGGGGTGATGTTAGGATTCCCTATAACATGAGAATGCATAAAAATGAAATAGAAACATTGGGTTGAAAAATCATGATCATTTCAACAATCCTAGTCCACATTTTTAGGTGTGAGGGGGGATACCACCAGTGGTGTTGGAGAAGAGATTGGAAGAAAAATATGAATCCCTACACTGAATATTTGGGACACATGGGGGATTGGAATAATTATGGTGGATAAAATTAGAATATATTTTAAATATAGTATTCATGTCATGTGACCTATAATGGGATAAAATAACCGAGGGTCAGATAATTACCATATTCAAAAGGCAAGCAGAACCTGTCACAATATATTATTCAAGATCACCTAGAATATGGGCCCAGAATGATAGTAGATCTCTGAGGCCTAGAATCCATACCATTTGAGGAGTCCTTTAGAATGTGATGGTGGTGGATACCCAAGTAAAGGGAATGTGTGAACAGTTGATGGTACACAAGTAGTTTAACATAATGTGGTAATGACAAATGTAGATAAGAATAATCTCAATGGAGGTACATTGTAGGGATATTGTAAACCCAATGTGAATGAGAACAAAAAATGCACAATCACATACATGTACTCCTAGATGAACCCAAACAAGGAGTTTGGATATATTGATAGGATGGTGGCTAGACCATGGATGAAAATTCTAGGCATTCATACATATCTCATAAGGTTGAAAATCAAAGCACACATACTACTTGAATTAAAGTGTGAAAAATGGCCAATGCCAAAGGGGGTTCTATCCAATGAAATAAGTACTTTTAAGGTTCTAATGTAGTTTATTTATATGATCTAGGATGATAATGATCTTAGATTATGATCATAAAATTTTCACCATGATAATGATCCTTCTGAAGTGGAAAAAATATAACGTCATTTCAGAATGTAACCCAATGTGAATATGGAAGAAAGTGGTTTTCAAAATATCCAAAATTACTAAGAGGACATGAAAATAGTTGAAATCATGCTTATAGGAATTTGGGATTTGAACTCATAGTTTATGATTATGGAGTTTGGATAATAAGGTGTGAAACTCTTCTATGAAGGTATAAAACTTTTCAAGAACCCGTAATCCCACATGTTCCTTGGTCAGTGTGGGAAACAAGAAGGGGAGGAGGCCTTTACAACATACAGAATCACACAATATGGGAATGATTTTATGGAATTAATGAAAACCCAACAATTTTAGTCCACCCAGTCAACATGTAAATGTGAATGGAGGGATGTCACCAAGTGTATTGGAATTCCATCGAGAGATAAGTATGTGAGAAGCAATATGAATCATGAATGTAATCATTGGGATTCAATGGGATTAGTGTAATTATGGAGTATAACTACTAACCATATTCAAAACAAAATATCTATAATCTGTGACTATGGATGGGATTAAACAACAGAGGGCAGGCCGCTAACTATATTCAAAATGTGGCCAGAACCTGTATCAAGAATTTTGTTCAAGAACCTTTGGGACGTGGGCCAAGAAATGTAGGTGAGCCTTAAGGATGATCATCCATACCATTTGGGGGTTCTTTTGATGGTGAAATTTGATGGATACACAGATAACGGGAAATTAAATTTTGGTAGTGGAATTGGTGAATTTTCATGTAATATCCAACACTCTAAGTCTCATAACACTATAAAGACCCAAACCCTATTTCCCATAGTCGATGCCTTAATTAATTAGATTGGAATGATTTCAAGAAATTTGTATCCTAAAATAATTAATAGGTTAGTAGTTTTGGAAAACATGATACATACATAATTATAACCTCAAAACAAGGAAAGAAATACAAATAGAAATTTCATTCACAACATTCATAATTCCTAGGTTATCTCTACACGCTATTCATAATATATATCTTCTTCTACTAGGAAAATTAAATATAAGAAATGGTTAAGCTCAAATTCTTTGTAAGGGAAAGAAATATAGTGCAAGATATTATAAACATAGACATTAGGCATGGTGAATAACAAAAAACATGTTCCTTTAAAAGTGAACTTGAACATATTCTAGTTGAAATAAAATATGAATAAAAAATAACATAAGAAAGCATAATTGTTGGTATTATAATAGTTAAATAACCTGCTAAAAATTCAATATATAGTTTAATAATGAGGGAATATATAATGTCAGACATCATAAAAATATTGTCAAGGCCTACTCCCATGACCATAAATAACCATTTTGTCATAGCCTTATGCCAAGACTGTAGTTTGTCTTTTTAAACCACTCGATGCATCGAGGGGTTATACCGAGCCCCACCCATAAATTAATAATTCTAATGAATTTTTCAAATGAATGGAAGTAAACATAAACACCTTATACATTCATATTGAAACTAACATACGAAATGTAGAACACATTCCTCGAACATTAATCATACACACTGACCATTCAGAGTAAATTGTTGAATGGTATGAAGATAGAGATTCCAAAGTCAAACTAATCATAAACCATTCAATTAAATATTGTATAATATATCATTATATATTAATCTCAATAAAAAATAATAATAAATAAGTTTTTACAGATATAATAATATACTCATTAAAACAATGAGTAATTCTTCAGATAAATACAATATTGCTTTGAAAATAATAGATCTTTTGTAATACAATTTGTTTAAAATTAGATGTAAATTAATATATAATTTTAATAATAAAATGATTAATTTTTCAAATATAATAGTTTTTAAAAATATATTATATATATTCCCAGGAAAAATGGTAAGAATATTTTAAAATTTCTTTGAATCAGGCATTTATTTCCAGAAGAATTTTTGAAGTATCCTTTTATAAAATATAACTCATCATAAATGAAAGTAGGATTATGTTTGGTGCACATATATAGAACATTGGGACATAATTTATGAGGTCTAAATATAGATAAATAAGAATATAATTGTTGTACGTATAGTATAAGAGTAACCCATATGAAAATGGAGGTTCAGGTAGAAATCTGTTGCCTTATTTCTAATGGTGTTCATAACTTGATCATAGTGTCCTATATAAAAAAATTAAATTAATTAATTAATATTTAAAAAAATAATATTTTGATAATTGATTTATTATATCCTTATTATGTTTATTAATAGCCATGTTGATGGGTTTTAGAACATCAATTTTACTGTTTCGGAGCATATTTTTCCTTGGTATTCATTATTGTATTAATTATATACATGTGAGGATAAACATGTAAGATGAGAATGGTTTTTTAGAATAGTATATTTATTTTAGTTTTCACCATGATGAATATTAAATGGTTATAGTATTAATTTGGTTTTGAGGAGTGAAGATATTTCATTATATAAAACATTAAAGATAATATTTTCTGTTAGTTGGTTGTTTATTATCAAAACAAACTCATTTGGATTTATAAAATAATATCATGTGTAAAAAAGACTCTATAACCATTCATATTTTCTAATAAATATATTATGGTATTTTTCAACCATAAAAATGTTTTCATTAACAGAATTGAATATGGTAATAGAAATTGAAAACCTAACATCATGGCATGTGATAAGTTAACACATATCAGATAGTGTTTTCATTTATAGTATAAAAGAAGAAGAAATAAGAAATTATGATTAATTATTCCCTTATCATTACATAATTCGAGTAAATTTACGGTACTAGAGTTATCATAACATTTGGATAAAAAGATTTGATAAAATAAAAAAGAAAATAAAGGAACTCAAAATAAATGAAAATAAAAGATGAATTTACCTCTTGAATTTATCTTCCCTGATAGCCTCATTAGGGGAGAGATTTTGGACTTTTCTTGAGACCAAGGGATTATAGACATTAGAAAAGATCTAGGGAAGTGGTTTGAGAAGAATTTAGATAAACACAAGACATGGGTGTTTTAAATAGGATAAGGGTGAGGGGGGTTTATAGTGGATGATAGGGGTGATTTTTGAATATCTTATTCATTATTTTTTATTTCAATAAATACAAATAGTAGTCCTGATTCATGTGACCCATTATTATAATAAGTGAATTTTTAATTAACAAAGTGTGATTACATTTTCCTTGAGGCTATTAAAATGTAATTTAACAAATAATGTGTACATATATATGGTAAACTACCATATTTTAATATTCATAAAAAATCAAGAATTTTAGAAGAAAAAAAATTCACCCATAGAGTTGATTAATGAATTCGTGTATTATCAAGGTGCACTAATTATCTATTAATTATGATCATAGATGGTGTTATAAATCCCATCCCATTTTATGTTTCAATTGGATTAATAGGTGATATCTAGTCCACCACAAGTTTAGGTTTTAAGGTTTTACCTTATAATGTCTAGGACGTCCAAATTTAATGTGTAACGGGTTTTCCTAGGGCTATCAGGGCCACCCCAATAAATATATATAATTCTTATCAATTCAATACAGGACTCCCCATGTTAAAAAATGTAATGTTAAAGTACCAAAACATGAATAATATACATAGATATCTCATCTTAAAACTCATAGAAGAAATGATTCATATTTTATAAACTGATCGAACCATATTAAAGAAAAGGGTTTCATGTAGATCTCTTTAAAATATTATTAATACAAGGTAACAAAATGGGTTCCATAAATATTTCTAATAATAATAGTTATCCAGTGGAAATTTATTGGTTTTAATAAAAATCAATTTTAATCATGGTTAACCAATGGAAATAAAAATTGTTCTATAACTATCTCATATGGGAAATAATCAACCCTATATAAAAGAAGCGATATTTATAATAATTAGTTTTGAAATTGGATATCCCAAATGATAGAAATGGGTTGCATAACAAACTCACTGAAACATTAATAACCCATGAAATAGAAGTGGTTTCCATAATAATCTCTTTAGTACATAAACAACATGTAGGAAAGAAACAAATTTCATAAAAATATCATTGTAACATGGTTATTCCATATAGAAAAAATGGGCTCCATAACAATGTCATTGAAACATGATTACCCCAGTGAAATGATATATGTTCCCTTAAAATCTAATTAGGACATAATCAACCTATAGAAAAGAAATTAGTTTTAAAACAATATTTTTGAATGAAATCCAATATATCCATAAAAAGAAAGTGGATGGTCACAATTTGAAATATCCCTAGTGGACGATAGTTGACAACAAGGGTTGTTGAGAATGATGAATCAAAATAATACTAAGAGACCATTAACCACATTTTTAGTAGAGTAATCCTAAATAATTTCAATGTGTCCCACACCACATTGAAACATTTAAATCATAACTAACATGGAGTAATAAAATTAAAGGAAACAATGAATATCATGATAATAAAGAGAGTCATGATATAACATGTCAAATGAGAAATATATACACCTCATAAAATATTAATGTTTTATAACATAACAAACATCTCAATGAAGAAAAATTGTGACATAAATTTATCAATGCGTTGGTAACATTGAAACAGAAAACCCCATAAAAGATAGATTATCAAATTGATATGTAAATACTCATAAATTTTACTATAAGAATCATAAAATACATTCATTAAAACTATATACACCACACAACCAATATAAATATTTAATATGATATAAGTATTGTAGAAATAAATGTCTGACTAGAAATCCCCTTACTACTTGACTATCCTTTTCATCCAGAGATAAGTGAGAAATTAACAACAAATAAATATTTTAATATTATTAAATAAATGAAATTCAGGATAGAACATGTAATATCTAATTATATACACCATATACATGTAATTAGGTTCATAATAATTAATAAGACTCAATGCAATGTAAATTCAGATGAAACTCCTTACAACTGTGGAAATATTTGACTTGGAAACCACAAAAGTAATAATAATCAATTGAAACATTTTATAACAAGAATATAAAATTATTAATTATATAACATATTAAAATTGTAATTATATTAAAAACATTAAATAAGTAATTATTTTATATAAATTTTTAATCACATACGTAAAATATCTGATGAAAATCTCTTTCCTTAAGTCAAATCCATTACACATGTTCTTTATCGTACTGAATAAAAAAATTATTTTATTTATAAAAATTATTGGGAAACTATTTTGATTATGTTACTACCTTTATTTAACTCAACATCATTTGAAATTAAATTACATAATCAATTAATCTTAATATGAATGTTTTGACCATATTCAGATTTTATGTCATAGCTGACTTTGGTAGATCGACTATTGTCAATTAGATCACTTTATAAACACAAATAGAATAATAATCCATAAATAATAATCATATTTACACACCAATTACGTTTTAAAAAAAATCATGGATGGATTTTAGGAAATGTGAACAAATGTAACAATCATAGAGTATTTAAAATGAATGTACACATGAGTAATGTTCTCATTTTTCAAAGATAATCAAGGAAATAACGTATGTAATATTTATCTTCCAAAAATGATACTTATATTATAAACACAAAATAATTTATTTTTATATACTTATATATATCATTATATTTATTTGGTAAAGAAAAAAAAGAAATAATCATAACTCTTTGAGGAGGTGGTAGTGTACACTTCCACGAACTACTTTATGACTTTTTCAATGCGTGAAAAGGTAATAAACAAAATGATATATTTTATTTCTAGAAAGATAATGATTTCATTAATATCATAGTTATTTCATGTATATTAAATATTATTATTAAAATCATCCTTTAAGCATTCCATTCAATGAGTAAATAATTCAAATCACTTTGAGGAGGTTGTAATCCATGAAATCAAAAAAAATTATCATAATCCGAAAAAATATAATTAATGAAGGTATGGGTTATATAATAATTAAATAATCATAAATATATCATAAATATATAATATTTATTATAAAAAAATTATTTATATCATTATTTTCAACCATGAGTGGTGCTAACAGAAGAATGAATGACATTAGATTGTGTAGTGGTGGTCCGTCATACATATGAATGATGATTGTGTGTAACACCCCAAGCTTCCACGGTACGCTTCTCTTTGTACAATACAGTTGTGTGTGTTGTACGCAACTTCAAGTTCTAACACACAACACAGCCAATAAAAGTAGTCATTATGAATAGTAATACCTAATTTTGGAAATTTTATAAATTTTATCTTTCAAAATGGACTTCATTTATGGATTCAGAATATCGAAATTAGCTTAGGGTGAATTTTTGGTATTTTTCTGAAAAACATCAGTATTTGATGAATAGTGAAACCACTAAGTGGTAGTTTAAAAACTAATTTTTCGTGTAAATGAAACATTACCACCTATGTGATTTGATTTTCAAAAATACGACATACATGGTTGTCATTAGGAAGAAAAATGTGGTTCAATGGGATTAAAAAAAATTGTTGAATAGTAAATTTTAAGTATTATTAATCGCGATTAAAGGTAATTAGTGAAATTTAAGGTAAAAATGATAGTATAAAAATATAAAAATATCATGATACTTTTCCTACAATTATTGGATGACTCATGTCTGACCAAGAAAATACATGGGTCAACTTTGGGACCCAATGGAGCCACATGGGTAAGAAAATGACATTAATAACTTTTTATTTAAAGTAAAAACAAAATTGTCTCAAACATATGTTGTTTTACTAAAACAATTATTACATGGGGTTATGTAAGTTAAAATTTATACTATAAATATTCAATGTAAATATAAAACTATTTCCTACATCATGGTAATTTTTTTTATAATTTTTAGACATTAAATAAATCAAATTTTATATGACACCATGATGATGTTGTGATTACCTCATTAATTAACGATTTTAATAAAGTTGAAGGATAATTTAAAATATAATACATAAACTTGTCAAAAACCTGTTGGATTAGTATATTTACAACCCTTATCAGCATATCCTCGAAATATATCATTTTTGGACCTTTAAAATTCGAAAATCATTTCAGAATAATGAAACATTTCATGACTTTCCAAGAGTTCGCCTCCTCTCCTCTTATAAAAGGCCCCCACCACTACCACATTATTCACATCATCCAAGCCATTTGGCTCGGCCAACCTCTTCCAAAATACTCTTTCAACTTCCCTATCTTACTCCCAGAAGCCTCACTTCAGGCATAAATCTTCCCAAGGAATCCTTTGGCTCAAATAAAAAAGAGTTACTCGATTTTAAGGTAATGTCTTCTCTTATGTTCTTTTGTTTTATTTTGCTTCTCCAACCACATAAAATATTTTTATTAATTACTTTTGAAACAAAACCAGTATCTAAAATATACTATGATGTTTTTATGAGATTTATTTGATTTACACTTACACACACCTTCGTCTATTGGTTAAAGAACATACTGTTTCTGTGGGTGGTGAATTACTACCTCACGAAACCATGATTGTTAAATATTCTTTTAACACCTCTCATGGTGGCCATTATGATGAAACTATTTTCATATTATATATATATATATATATATATATATTATTTTTATGTTTTCCTTATGCTTCTGTATTTCAGATTTATGTCATACCTTTATGATTACCATAATGGATAAACGCGATAATTTCATTTTAGGAAGTGCGGACTACCGCCCCCTCAAAGTGATTTGAATCGTTAATGCCATATGTAAGACATATAAAAGATTAAGTAAATGATATTATATAGGATAATATACTATAATTTTAAATACACCTCTATATCATTATTATTTCATTCTATTTAATACGAAATAGAAATGAAAGTAGCATTCATGCGTACGTACGGCTTATTGTCTCCATGAACGGTGCATTTCATTTCATACCTCTAAATGTTACGTAGTATTATAAATTAATGTATATACTGAATATATATTATATATATTATTTCTACATCATGAATATAATTCTGTATATAATCGATATTTTACCACATGAAAAACTTGTAATTATAAGAAGTTTATTTTTGACTGAAGTACGAAATATCGTCAAAATGACTGTTATTAACATAAATAATTACATAATGTTCATAACATGGTAATAAGTGATATAAAAGTAATAATAAACTTGAAAAAGGTTCTTAAGAAATTATAAATTAACTCTAGTTTATTATTCAAGAGGTTAAATAACGGTCGAGTCAAGTCGGACATGAGGTAAGGGAATTTCTTCACCTAATTTCCATTATTTGGGTTAATCATTTACTTTCAAATTATGTCATGATATTATTATTCCATATCTTGTATTTTTACTATATTTATGTGTACTTATTGTGAATATAGTTAATAGATCTATTTTATTTAAAAAATGACCATTGTATGGGACTTCGTCTCAATCTCCATTCATTGAGGCTTATTTTGTTTTATACACAAATTTTTTTATACGGTGTATAAACCCCTTTGACATTTACATTTATTAAAAAAGAATGTTTTTATACAAAGCATTTTACTAAACGTTAAAAAGGAATATTTTTCTTGTCGTACGTATGCGGTGACAACGACTTCTCCGCCGACGTGACCATTATTTGAGTTTCAGCTTCCTCTACAAGGCATAACTTTTTTTAAAAGAAAAATGAATACCAAGTATTATTTTTCATTTATTTTGGTATTGAAAATGGTTTTGATAATGTTTTTATTATATCAATGTGTTTTATAGATATCTTGTGATTGAAATGTGGAAATTTTATGTTTCTTTTATGCATGGTTTATGTGATACGACTATGTTATGGTTTATGATATGTTTAAACCTATTCATATGAGGAATGAATTGGACTTAATAAGTGATGGGAGGAGACCTCTATAGCTCCTCAATGCATCGGTAGGTCTCATGATACAATCTAATGCGTTAGAATGAGGCCTTGAAAAAATATTATTTGTAGTCTTGGCACAGGGCCTTGGCTATGTGGTTATGATAGTCTGGAATTATGCATTCCATCACTATGAAAGTGGTTATTGATATTTCATGTGATTATTCGACTATTAGAATATCCATGTGAATAAGTAAATGAAATTATTTCGTTTTATTTTTACCATATTATGCTGAATTTAAAGTTTAAAAGGCTTTTGTTTTAGTTATACATTGCCTTAAATGTTAATGTTTATTTATGAAAGCTTCTGTTATATTGTGATCCTTACTGAACATCTGAGCTCACCCCTTTATATGTTTTAATTTTTCCATGATGTGATGAAGTAATTATGAATGACCTGTAGTGATATAATGAGGGGATATGAAGACAAGATGTTTTTTTTAGTTTTGTTTTACTTTGTGATGTAATGTACGAATTATGAATGTATCTAGTGTTTCCAAGGCTACTAAACTAATCGGTCTTTCGAGACTTAATCTTTTGTTATCACGCAAATTTTACGTAATAATGCACCGACTCTGGGTAACTGGGGTTGGGGTGATACAGTTGGTATCGGAGGAAGGTTAGTACTACCCTTGGAAGCTAGATTTAGATAAACTCTGATAAGATCACAATTCCCAATGATAGACTTTGAGGATTAGTATAGAAGAACTTATTAGAATTTTGGTATTATAGAGATTTTGTGAGTTTTCCAAGAAATACATACTTGTATGGATACGAGTAGGTAGAGGCGGCTTTGACACAGATGTACCTAGGGGTAAAACCTGAAAAAACAGCTTTGAGCTATACTCGAACGAGAACTGGTGCACGACAACATGCCTTGCTGCACTCTTGGTTACAACACTCCCGGGGGATATGCTTAGGATAATTCACATTTTATTTACAAACCATTATGAAGCGTTTATGAGTATATACATCTTCAAAGAAAACATTTTTATGATTATAGTTCAATTTATGTTAAGTGTTTTACAAGTTTGGAATTATGTATTTTGATTCATAAACTAATCTAGTTTCTACCATTGTTTATAAATGTCACCTAGTGGGGGGAATGGAAATAGTATCAATACACGCACTCCGTGTAGGAATTTCCTTCCCGCTCAAGATAATAATTGTGGAGCTGAAGATAAAACTCGTGCTGATCAACTTATCACAATACTAGGACAACTCACTCAGGTTATGAATAATAACCTTACTCATATGGAGCACCCTGATCCACAACGTGGATTATCAATGTTAGACCGCTTCATGAGGCAACAACCATCAAAATTTAATAGGGGTACAAATACATTAGTAGCTGAGCAATGGATAAACTCTTTAGATAAAATAATCCATGCCTTCGGGAGTAGCGAAAGGGAGAATGTTGTCATGGCAGTTTACTGCCTCACTGGAGATGTCGATCAATGGTGGTCGCTGATTCAAAACACAAAGGATGATGAAGAAGTATTAATAATGGAATGGAGGGTGTTTAAGGAAATTTTCTGAGAAAAATACTTTCTTCGTGACCATAGAGAAGATATAGAAAGAAAATTTCTGAGTCTAATACAAAATGAGGATGAGAATGTCGTAAAGTATGAGGTTAACATTACAAGGATAGCGAGACATGCTGTAGATTATATATGTAACTCAAGAAGTAAGATTGATCATTTCTTTGATGGGTTAAAACCATTTCTCTGTTGAGCTTTAGTATCACAATCCTTTTTATCATACGAAGATATTGTCTCGTGTGCTATCAAGATAGAAAAGGAATTCTCTAAATCTTATGACAATAAAGTAAATAAAGAGAAGAAGATAACAATGGAATAAGAGACTGATAAAGGGAAAAGGGAAAGAAGGATTTTCCATTATGCGATAATTGTGGGAAGAATCACCACGATACTTGCCTAAAGGGAATGTGATAATATTACAATGGACTTTGTCATGGGACTACCAAATAATCTTAGAAGTTATGACACAATATGGGTCATTGTTGATCGTCTCACAAAGTTAGCACATTTTCTTGCTATAAGAGAAGATCTACCACTTGAACGTCTAGCAATACTATATATTAATGAAGTTGTGAGACTTCATGCAGTACCCCTGTCGATTGTCTCGGTTCGTGATCCCCATTTTACATCAAGATTCTGGAAAAGTCTTCAGAAGGCCTCGGATACTAAACTTCATTTGAGCACTGCTTACCACCCTCAAACAGATGGAAAATTAGAACGAACTATTCAAACCTTAGAAGACATGTTGAGATCATGCTCACTTGACTTTCAGGTTATGTGGTATCAATATTTACCTTTGGTAGAATTTTCATATAACAATAGATTCCATTCAAGTATTCGGATGGAACCATATGAAGCGTTATACGGAAAGAGATGTCGCACACCAACCTATTGGGATGACGTTGGTGAAATAAAACTTGTAGGCCCAGAACTGGTGGAGGAAACAATGGAAAAGGTGAAGGTAATCCAAACCCACCTCAAATAAGCTCAAAGTATGCAGAAGACCTATGCTAACAACCGAAGGAAGGATTTAGAATTTCATGAAGGAGACCATGTTTTCTTGAAGTTATCTCCATGGAAGGGAGTTATAAATTTCGGTAAGAAGGGTAAATTGATTCCCAGGTACATCGGACCCTTAGAAATTCTATAACGAATTGGGGTTGTAGCATACTGTTTGGAAATGCCGCCAAGTCTCTCCAAATTTCACGATGTATTCGACGTATCACTATTGGGAAAATGCATGCCTCACACAACGCATGTACTCACATATGAGGAATTAGAACTGGAACCTAATATGTCTTATTGCGATGAGCCCGTCAGGATTCTTGATACAAGCAAACAAGTGCTAAGAAATCGGACAACTCGTCTGGTAAAAGTTCTATGAAGAAACCATAAGATGAAGGAGGAAACATGGGAACTCGAGGAACATATGATGAAGAATCACCGAATTATTTTTATAAAGTGATATTATATGAAATTACGAGGACAATATTCTTTGAAGGAGGGGAAAATTTAACACCCCAATCTTCCACGGTACGCTTCCCTTTGAATAATGCAGTAGCATGTGTTGTACGCAACTTCGAGTTCTAACACACACCACAACCAATCAAAGTAGTCGTTATGAATAGTAATACCTACTTTTTGAAATTTTATAAATTTTATCTTTCAAAATTGACTTCATTTTGGAATCGGAATATCGAATTTAGCTTAGGGTGAATATTTGGTATTTTCCTGAATAACATCAATTTTTTATGAATAGTGAAACCACTAAGTGGTAGTTTAAAAACAATTTTTTCATGTAAATGAAACATTACCACTTATGTGATTTGATTTTCAAAAATCTGACATACATGGTTGTCATTAAGAAGAAAAATGTGGTTCAATGGGATTAAAATAATTTTTTGGTGAATAGTATCTTTTATGTTTTATTAATCGCGATTAAAGGTAATCAGTGAAATTTAAGGAAAAAATGATATTATAAAAATATAAAAATATCTTGACACTTTTCCTACACTTATTGGATGAGTCATGCCCGACCAAGAGAATCCATGGGTCATCTTGGAGACCCCATGGAGCCACTTGGGTATGAAAATAACAATAATAACATTTTATTTAATGTAAAAATAAAATTGTCTCAAACATGTGTTTTTTTAATAAAACAATTATTACATGGGGTTATATAAGTTATCTTTTACACTATAAATATTCATTAGAAAGCTAAAAAGATTTCCTACATCATGGTAATTTGTTTATAATTGTTAGACATTAAATAAATTAAATTTTATATGACACCATGATGATGCAGTGATTACCTCAATAATTAACGATTTTAATAAAATGGAAGGATAATTTAAAATCTAATACTTACACTTCTTAAAAACCTATTAGATGAGTAGATTTATAACCCTTATCACCTTATCCTCGGAATAAATCATTTTTGTACCTTTAAAATCGTAAAAGCATTTCATAATAATGTAACATTTCATGATATTCTTGGAGTTCCCTTCCTCTCCTCTTATAAAAGGCCCCCACCACTACCACCTTATTCACACCATCCAAGCCTTTTGGCTGAGTCATCCTTTTCCCAAATACACTCTCAACTTCTCTATCTTACTCATAGAAGCCTCAATTTGTGCATAAGTCTTCCCAAGGAAACCTTTGTCTCTAATCAAAAAGAGTTACTCGATTTTAAGGTAATGCCTTCTCTTATGTTCTTTTGTTTTATTTTTCTTCTCCAACCACTTAAAATCTTTTTATTACTTTGTTTTCTAACAAAAAAAGTATCTAAAATAAACTAGTATTTTTTGGTGAGATGTATTTGATTTACACTTACTCACATTTTTGTCTAATTGTTAAAGAACTTATTGTCTCTGTGGGTGGTGAATTACTGCCTCACGAAACGATGATTGTTCAATCTTCTTTTAATACCTCTCATGGTGGCCATTTTGATGAAACTATTTTGATATATGATATATATATATATATATATATAATGTTTATGTTTTCCTTATTCTTCTGTATATCTCATTTATAGAATACCTTAATGATTTCCATAATGGATAAACGCGATATTTCATTTTAGAAAGTGCGGACTACCGCCCCCTCAAAGTGATTCTAATCGTTAATGCCATATGTGGGACGTATAAAGTATGGAGTAAATGATATTATATATGATATTATACTGGAATTATAAATACAGCTTTATACCATTATGATTTAATTCCATTAAATATGAAATAGAAATGAATGTAGCGTTCATGCATACGTATGGCTTACCGTCTCCATGAACGGTGCATTTAATTTCATACCTCTAAATCTTACGTGATATTATGAATGAATGTATATACTGGATATATATGATATATATTATATCGACATCAGGAATATAATTCTGTATATAATGGATATTTTACCACATGAACAACTTGTAATTATAAGAAGTTTATTTTTGAGTAAAGTACCAAAGATCGACAAAACGACTGTTATTAACATAAATAATTACATAATGTTCTTAACATGGTAATAAGTGATATAAAATGAATAATAAACTTGAAAAAGGTTCTTAAGAAATTATAAATTAACTCTAGTTTATTATTCAAGAGGTTAAATAATAGTCGAGTCAAGTCGGACATGAGTAAAGGAACTTCTTAACCCAATTTCAGTTCTTTGGGTTAATCTCCTACTTTCAAATTATGTCATGATATTTTTATGTCCTATCATGTATTTGTACTTTTTTTATGGGTACTTATAGTGAATACATATAATAGATCTATTTTATTTAAAAAATGATCTTTGTATGGGTCTTTGTGTCAATCCCCATTCATTGAGGCATATTTGATTTTCTGTGTTACTATTTTTTTAAAAATACCATAAATTTCATAGAAAAATTAATAGAAAAGAGAATTCATAGATAATTTTGAATATAAGAAGAGATTTAAAACAATTTTTTCATATATGTAATCAATTTTTGAACAGAATTTACATGGTGAATAATTTAAAAAATTATTTATAAAGTATAAAATAAGGATAAAAGTATATCTAATTAAATTATTTTGTGACGCATTCTTAAATGTGAATATGATATTTTCATAAATAAGAATATCTAATGTCTGTATTAAAGGTCATTCATTGAATATTTATAATATTTACTTAATGTAAATCATGTATATAAGATTTTAAATTCCTATATTATTGTAAAATGTTTCATATAATATAACATATATTGAAATATGAAATAGTTCATAAAAATCAATTTGTATATTCCTAAAATTAAATGGTCTATAATGAAATAAATATTTAATGACCGTGTTTATATATATATATATTATCTACAATTAATTTTTATTTACATAATATCTATATTTCTATTATTATGAAATGATCATAAAAATTAATCTCATGATCAAATTCATGATGTATTTATTAATTTAGTTTTCTCTCGACATTATTAATATTTAATTTAAGGTGATATGATAAAAATATATGTATAATTTAGTTTAATGTGTAAAATTATCCGTTACAAATTATGTTCCATATATATATATGAAATTATATGTTAATCAAGAAAAATGTTTTATTTACATTTATTCATGCCTATAATATGATTTTGATTAATACGTATTATGTATAAGAGTTCAATTGGGATTTAAATATCTGTTGAGTATTCTTCAATAAATATTGGTACTTTTGGTCGGACTACTTAATGAAATGCGGGCGTATGTTGTTTCATAAAAAATGGTGGTTGGCTATCTGAAACACTACTCATACTCGTATAACGATATTTTGTTTTTATGATTCCAATATCTAAAATAAATAGTTTAATGTGGCTTAGGTGTGGGATAAATTTGGATATCGGTGAATATAAGGGTATTTTTTCACTAAGTACACTCAAATAATGGGTTGTATAAACATTTATCCAAAATTTTGATTTCAAACAATTAATTTCGTTGAAGTATTAGAGAACTAGAAACTATATTGATAGATTAATTATAGAATAAATGTGAATTCATAACCTAAAATAGTGATATAACCAATCAATTGAAAATACTAAATATTAAGTTCCCTTTTATGGTTAACACATGTCAATACATTGATCGTACAACTAGGTAGGTTCAAGTTAATGGTCGGAACACCTCAATTATCTTGTGAAATAAATTGTTGAAATAGTATTCCTACGTGATAAGCAATCAAATATTTATATGATAATGGGGTATACTTAGTAGGAAATCCAAATGATTTTGGATTCTATATGAATATTGTTGGTATAATACACATGATAGAATTGGAAAAGAGGTATCTACTTGACTATCAATTATTCATAAATGAACTGATAAGCCTAATGACCTACCTAAATAATAGCTTTTTAAGAGAATAATAAAATATGATGAAGGATTATATAAAATATAATTCATATACCACTAATAGATATGATGTAAATTTAAAGGTCCCTTCATTTTAGTTTGTGAATAATTTAAAATATCTTTACTAAAATTATTATAAAAATAGATGATCATATAACACAATATTTTATTATAAATACAGTGGGGTCATCATCATCTTCTAACATGACTTTAAGATCCATTCTAAATTCATTAATTCTCAATGAAGGCAGCATTCAATAATATTAAAATTATTTTCTAGTTTTTATTTTGAAATAATGAATATTATTTGGATTCTTATAAAAACATAGCAAGAAACCTCATTCTAGTGGAGTGAGACACAAATAAAAAAATTTCATTGGTAATTATAATAAATATTCACCCTTATTATTTAAGAGTTTCTTATTTTGTTAAATGTCATACTGTATGAGAAATATAACAGTGTAGACACGTTTTAGATATTAGAACAGCTCAAATGGTATTATAATGAATATGATAAACATGAGAGATAATGAAATTTTAATGAACCCTGTTGGATTAAAAATTATAATGGGAAATAATTATTAACACATGTAATTAATCTTAAAGGGTATTTCAATGTTTCAAATGTTCTAGGGTAACCACTTTGGAATGATCTATCCATGTAATTTATTATAAAAATCATTATTTGATTGTTTTTTATAGTTTATTATAAATTTTTATATTAATGAATTTAAAAAAACATAATCACCTAGATTTAATTTTGATTTGTGAGTTTTTCATGAGATTTATATGATTGGGGGCCATAAATTATGATAGGGATAATAATATTGGTAATGGAGAGTTCATAACACCTTCTAAACTAATGAAATGTGCTTCTATGGATGTTTTGTTATCCCATAATGGGTAACCATAGAATTTAGTGAGGAATAGTTTAAAATACATAAAGGTTTGATGAAAAATCCATTGAGAGTGTATATTTGGTATTAATTTTACAAAATTAAATTATTAAATATTGGAAGTCATAGGATACCAATTATAAATTTTATAAATTTCATAAATATATTGATCTGTTTGAAACAGAAGAACCACTAATGGTTAGATATTCATGTATGTATTTAGGTGGTGAAGTAATTGGTTGTTACATGAATGAGATCAATTTAGATAATTGGTCCCTGGAAATAGTATATCACAATATTGATTTTTTTTTCAAAATTTTCACTTATGTGATAAAAATAATTATTATAAACATTTATCTTTGACAATAAATAATAAACATTTTTATAAACTTTGTTTATGACTTAGTATTATTATATAAAATGTTCAAAATCAGTTAAGGATAGATAATAGATTTTCCTTTATAAAATATTTTATCCATGTTATTTTATAAAATATGTGGGCGATGATCCCACCCCCTTTAATTGAAATATTTATAATGAATAAATTCTTTTTTTAATATATCTCTATAAAAAATGAATACAATATAATAAATGGATATTAATTATTTATTTGAAAAAAATTCCCAAATTGGTTATTAGTGGTATCCACTAACAAATAAATGTTTTTTCAAAGAAATATATTTTGGAGAAAATATCATTTTTAAGAGTATACTCACAGTATATTTAAACATATTTAATTTTAAAGAGATAATAAATTAGATTATTATAAAACCTATTTTCAAAGTGAACATCACTTATCATCCTAAAAATATATTGGTGTATATTGGTAAATAATGATATTAATTATAATATTTACATTTAAAATAGATAAAAAATAGTCACAAACTAATAAATATTTAATGAAAATATTCAAATTATGATGATGAAATTCATTGAGTGAGTTATAAGTTGGAAAGAAAGATATTAACGTCTTATAATTTGATGTTTTTGACTAAAGTCGTTTTAATATTTTATCCACAATTTGATAATGGGGAATATAATTCAAATTTTAAAAGTTATTCAATTAATATTACTTTATAGATGATTTTTATAAAATGATATTAAGAGAAATATTTATAAAATGGTCCCACGATGTGGTGGAAGGAATTATATTGACATATATTTAGTTTATGAAATCCGTTCAATCGGACATAAAAAAAATAATGGATTCTAGTATTATAAATAGAATGTGATTATACAGTCCCTTATTTAATGTTTAATAGGATTTAATAAATGGTTCTATGAATATAAAATTTAATATATTATATAAAAGAATGTATTTAAGTTATCATTCATGTATATTGGTTCTATATATTCAGAATTTGAACAGATAATTGGCCTTAAAAACATTTCGTTTGAGTCGAATATAATATATTATTGTCATAGTGTATTATAAGTTGTGATAATAAGTGTTTATTTTAATGTTTTAAATCTTTTATCGAGATGTATAATTTTATTGTGGTGCAAAAAGGGATCTTTTTGTGTTGGATAGACCACTATGTACACCATTTGGTGTATCATAAAATATTTCGTTAGTTTACTAGGGGTGTATATTTAATGTTGAATCCCTATACATAAAAATGAAAAGATACCCAAAATTAAAACCATCATACATTCATACTATTCTTGCATTAGGGTTTCTATTTTTCCCCATTGTCATCTGATGCTCCCAATCCCTTATTTTCTTGTAGGGTTCAGGATAAATTTCAATGGTTGGTTTAATTGATATATAGGGCTTAGATTGAGAGGGTGTACATCAATGGATTCATGGTAGGTAGTATACATGTTCTTTCCATTGGTTTTTTTGTAAACCAGTACATGTCGGTTTTTCATTATTTCCCTTTTTTATGAGTTCATGGTTCCTTTGACATGATGTGATGTAGTGGGTGTCTAGATGGTTAATTTTACCCACCTTGTTTCCCATGGGATGAAAAGAGGATGACTTGAGAAAATTAAGGCCACCTGTTGGGTGTGTCGGTATTCCCCGGACATAGAGTTTAGCCAAGTAAGTGTAAGGTTGTTGGGAGAGAACATAGAGCCACGATGAATATGTTAATATGCATGAAGAATGTGTAATTGGTGTTTATTAATACACTTAAGTTTGGTAAGGGTCTGGGAGATTTATTGGTTGGCATGAAAAAGGAGTAAAATGGATTAATGGATAATCATAGAGGATTAGCTTTATACTTGAATATGCTTACTGAGATAGGCATGGAAAATGGGAATGGGGATAATGATGTTGAGTAATCTAAATAAATAATGTTTTAATGAATTATGGAAAAATGTTAATTTCTCATTAATTGATATTGTTGTGATGTTGTAAGGGATATTGGATATGACTGTTGGGAGATGGTGAATTGTGTTGAATGATAAATAAGAGTGTGAACATGACTTCAATGAGTAGGTTTTTGACATACCGTTATATATCCACTTATTTAGACGGACCGAGGCTTTATATATTCCCATTAATGCACAGAATAAGGAAGGGGTTGGAGTTGTATTCCCCTAATTGTTTCATTCTACCTAGGCTGAGGCTTCGTGGGGAAGATTATGTGATAATTTAAATTTGATAGGGCTTGATTTTACTCACATACGTGTGAGATCATGGAATATTCCAAATTCATTAAACACATGAAAAAAGGTAGATTAAATCATGAAATTCAGAAGTAGTGAAAAAATATTCAATGGTATTATAAATTAAATGAACACAGTTTAGAATGGACCTAGGAATGTTTTACCCTTACATGTAATCATTTATCACTTTCATGAACTATCTTCTTTTTCTAGTTATTTTGTAGACAACGTTGGTTGTGGCCTACTAAGTTATACACATACCCTGCCTGGGTCGCCATTGGGTACCTGATCAGATTTCATTCTTGCAGGTCCGGACAAGGCTTAGGGCCTTATGATAGGGAGTTGAGATGGACATGGGACATGTTGCATGAGGTTCCACACTTGGAGTCCATATCCTTTTGCGGATCCTATTTTTTTTATTTAGGGTTTTTGTTCACTTGACACTTTATCATGGCATGGCATATATACAGTTGTATATGGTTGTACCCAGTAATGGGAAATGGTTAATTATTCCTGTTATTTATTGTTTGTTTTATTTTAGTTATCTCAGTAATTATGTGTTGTGGATTACTCTTTTAATGAGGGTATATTCTCCCCAAATGACCTATTAGACCCTCACTGCAAGTCGAGAAACTCTAGCATATGGGGAGGAACGCTTGGGGTATTGTAACTATCCAGATTGGGGAACCAGTTTAGTGGCTCCAAGGTCAAGGGAATTACACTCCTTTCCTATACATCACATATGAAATTAAAATTATTTTGGATGGATGTAAAATAGGTATTTTAAACATTTTTTTATAGCATATGTTTATGTTGAACAAAATCCTAGTTTGGAAAATCCCTAATTTCAAAATCTGTTTTCAAATTATTCAATTCTCTTTATGTTCTTAAATAGACACCCCATACTGGGAATGAAAATATAACTTCTTTTATATTATTTAATGGTTTTTTATTTGAAGAATAAGATCCCAGTAATTTAAATAAAACATCACCATTGGATATATTTTTATTTCAGTTATATATTAATTCAATACTATTTTGTTCTATAGAAAAATAATGATTTGTAATGAAACATTAAAATTCATAAACATGATTTTTTAGATACCATGATTTGTGAGTAAAATTATTTTCTAGTACATTATATATAGAAAGAATAATTTTGAATTGTACTAAATAAAATAAAATACATACATGAATTACATAATTGGTTTGGACATGAAAATGGTAAATTACAAACAAAGTTAACGAATTGTAATGAAAATATTGACTTGGATGAAGCTAGGAATATATATTAAAACAATCTACATAGAGGTATAATTGATATTATTATGTACTTGTCTACTAATAAACTAAAAATTAAGATTCGGTTAAGCTAATGTGATAGAATTCAAGAGAATTAAAATGAATCACAAATAAAATCTCCCAAAATAATTTTAAGATACTTAAAAGGATATCATTATCTCTCCTTACTTATTACATTAAAATTATGATTTAAATTTGAATTCAAATTCAGATTCTGATATTAGAGGTTGTACACTATATAGGAATAGAACCTTAGGAATAGTCATTTTCTTGTTAAAACTAAGGTACATCTTTCTAGTTAGAAACCATAATTTTATTGAATTATTTACTACTGAACCAGAGTTTATTTATGATGGTTATTTTTGGGGAAAATATTTTTGGATGAGACACACATTGCTAGATTTATTATTTAGTTATAATGAAGTATCAATCAAATGTGATTACATCATTGCTCTCAATATTTTATATATTCTGATAAATCATTCTTCAATAAAACATATAGATTATAGGAATCATTTCATAAGATATAATTATAAAAAATTTAATATTACTCTTGAGTTTATCTGTTTTTAGATTATTATAAAATATTTTCTCTAAATCCATTCTATGTAATAGTTTTTATTTTATTAAAATAGAATTTTTATTATTTGAATTTATATTAGTAAATTTTATTTTATTTGTTTAAATTTTAATTTCTACTAAATAAAAAAACAATTTCTTCAGAAAAACATTTGTGGAAAAAGTGGGAATCCTAAACAGTTTAAATAAAAATATAATTAAACAGAAAAGGAATTCATAAAATCATTAAAGACAAGACTAATGCTATTGAAATAGATCACCATATATTACATTTTTATGTATTTTCCATGATAATATCATCAAAATTATTTTACATCTTATACCATTTTTATATATAATACTATATGTTTATCATCCTATTATTTAATCCACATGATTAAATGAGTTTTTTCTTGTTCATAAAATCCATTAATTCCAAATTAAGACCAACTCAAACAAATATATCATAAATTTTTCTCACCTATAATTTTTTATCATTAATATAGAAATATCCATTATTTCATTATTCTTCACAGTGAAGAATGCTCTCAAAAAAATTAATATTATTTTTTTCTTTCACGAATTTCTAAATTAGAACATCAATTTTTTCAACCTACACATTCTTTTCAATAAAACCATATTTCCATTTTGGCCCCAACATTTTTTATGACATAGTTTCCATAGGTTTGGGAAAGTATAAATATTCCTTACACACTTTATATTCCAAACACTTAATCATAATACAATTACATTAGTCTTTTTTTCACTTTGACCCCTTCATCATCCTTATGCGGTGAAGACCTCTACCATGTATCCTATCTACATTTTCACATAAGAGTAAACACAAGCTATCATTACCGGATTCTGCTTCATATAGTCCATGACCATAACTATTTTTCCTTTCTAGAGGAGGGTCTTGGATGTGGAACTCTACCCAATATGATTCTCATGATTCAATCATATGCCATTACCCCTGGTCATGATCCAGATACGAGATATCCAGACATTAAAAATTATTTTCATGACATAGATTTGAATTTATCTTTTAGGGAATGAGTCTATTAAGTGCATTAACCTAACCCTCATATAATGTTTGGCTGTCCTACAATGTGATTTGATGAGGAATACAGAAAGAGGGGCCTTCATCACTAGTTTTATTCATTAGAACATCATATTTAGAATGAAACCCCATACACATATCCTCTAAATAATATGTGGTCTTTGGGATGACTGTAATTTGGTTTACAAATCCTTATGAATTCACACACTCAAATCCCCTAGAATTAATGATAATATAAGATTGAATATAAATAATATTATACTATTATATCATAAATAGTGACAACCCATATTCTCTAACATTCAAGTAATCAAAGGATTGAGAAAAAGATGTGGGTGTTCTGAAAAACTAACCCATAGTGATGTGGTTAGAATATCCTATTTTATATAGAATTCATAAGACAACCTGAAGATGTTTAAGATGGATTGTTCATAGTTATGGGAATATCTATAAAATACATTAATATGGGTTTGTTAAATTAGTTTTTAATGGAAGAACAGAATATGTTTATGAGCAATTCAATGGTCGAGTTCTGAGAAAAAATGAATTTTTTTTATTGTTAAGGGGGGAGTCATTCTAGTGTCATAAATGTATTTGGTTGAAACCGTTCATTTTCACCATGAAGGTGAATAAAAATTTGGATATCAAATTATTTAGACATATTTATTAGTTCCAAAATTAACTAATATGTTTAATTTTTAGTACTTATACATTTTAAATGTAACATGTGAATGATTTTTCACTTCAGTGGAAGGTTCATTGTATTTTATTTCCGAATAAAATTACCTAGGGAGTTGATGGAATAGAGAAAGTTTTTTTACCTGACATGAATTATTTATAAATCCTAATAAACAATATGAATATGAATATTTGAAGTTACGTGATTAAACTTATGAATACATTCTATAAATTGATGGATAAGATAATGTATTAACAATATGATAGTCTTATCTCCCTAGTAATAAAGAATAATGTGGTGGATATAAATGAGGAAGATTTTATGAAATGTCATAATAGAAATACCCTTTACACATTCCATTTAAATAATATTGTATGAGGCTAGAAAATCAGTTCACATTCATTAATTCATATTGGTCCAAAAGTTGTTGTTAGGTATTACCAATTCCAAACCTCACCCCCTAGGCATGATGCACCTACTAAGATAGTTCCTACTTAGGATCTGTAGTATTTAATTCCTTCCATGTAACGGACCAATTTTTTATCAATGGAAATTCCATTTTTATAATTATGTCCGGGAATCAGATGAAATCACAAAAAAATAAACTACTAAGTAATAACCTTTAAACATTATATTATCACTTCTATGATTTGAATTTCAAAAATCTGGCAGACATTATTGTGATCAAGTATATATTTGTTTTCTAAAAAGACAAACATATGTTTAGGCGAATAGTAAATGACCCTTAAGAATAGGAATGTTACACTTATGAATAGTAATATGACTTTTATTAATATTTAATTGTCAAAATAAATTGTAACAATACCAATGAATGTATAAATAAAATTTATCCATCTTATTATTGAGAATATGGTACTGTTTATATTTTTATTATTCATAAATATTTAATAAAAAAATAATAAAAAATTAAATAATTAAAGATGTAAACTTATTTTCATAAAATGTATTGATAATATGGTGTTTTTTTGTCTTTCGATTTTATGATAATTTTATAAGACCTTATGTAATTTTTTAAAACATTATAAAATCAGTTACAATTATAGAATTTATATTTTTCAAATAAATTATAAATTTAAATAAAAATTAAATAAATCATATTTAGAAAATTATTTTTAAAAAATGGTTTTGATTTTTGGATTTCACATGTAGAATAATGGTAAGGTTGAATTTTTTATTTTTTCTAAAATACATAAATTTTTTATTAATAGTAAAATATGTTAATTTATTGTATATATACAATATATATTAAATACGCTATTCCTAGAATCATCAATGAGTTAAGCACCCTTTGTTCAAACTCACATTCATATATTACTATTTTTTTCATAAGAATATTTAGTATTTTTTTCTTATGGATAAATGATATATGAATGATCAAAATATTAAGGAAACCATCATCCCCACAACTATAAAAACCACCCACACTCCCCTATTATTTTTACTCCTCTAAAGCCTTGTACCATACCAACATTATGATAAAATATTTCTCTACGACCCTCCCCCTTGTCCATTACCCCTTGTTCACATTAAAATACAAAATCTGCACCCCTAACGAGGCTCTAAAAGAATATTAACTCAAGAGGTAAATTCCACTTTTCAATTATTTTACTTTCTTTTCAGCTTCCTTTGTTTTCCTTACTATCGTTACCTCGCTTTATCTAAATGTTATAAAAACTCCATTACATTATATGTACTATAATGTTTTTATGGTAATGTAATAAGTAATTATCATCTCTCATTTACCCAACATATATATTATTAGTAAAAAATCCATCTGAGATGTGTTAATTTACCATATTCTACGAAGGTAGCTTTTTAATTTTTATTACCAAACTAAATTACACGTATAAAATAATTATTATGGATGAAATAGACTATAATATATGTATTATTTCTAATATATGGTTCAAGACCCTTTTATACACATTTCTTTTATTAATAAATAAAAATGTTTTCATTCTGGTAAAAACTACCAATTATCCTAAAAGGATATCACAAACATTTTTTATAATGATTCAAATTCACTCAAAGATACCAAATTAAATTTACAACCTTGTAAACTTTTAGATGTTGAATAATAAAATATAACTCAAATTCTATGAAACCTTATTCATTTGACATGAATTTCTATTCATTTATATAAGTAAACTGAATATAAAATAAATAAAATCGAACAATGAAATTGGACCATTTAACAATTCAAAAAAGAATATGAATAAACTCAAAAAGGTTATTCAAAATAAATTACATGTAATATAGGTTATGTAATTATTAATTAATGAACATAATTTTATTATTCTGGATTTTAAAATCATGTGGATAAAACCATAGACCTTATGTTAAGGGATTCTACCGGAATCTCCAATATTATTTCGGGTTGTTCTTAAATTATTTATAACCAAATGAAATAATATATTCCTATTATGTACATATTATAATTTCTATTAATAATTCAAAACTCAGTCATCTTGATCCATTAATCATTATATTCTCAGGATATACATGCTTTAAGTGATTCCCTTTTCAAATCATTTCGATAAGCAAACATGTCGTGAGGGAAATTCTTTAATTCATACCCAATTTCGGGTACAGAATACAATATATTTTTAACAATACATTATATTTCTAAATGAAATACTTTTTAAATGAAAAATGTCTTCTTTAACTTCTAGTATTATATAAAATAGTATTTTATTTTCTATTATAAATGATATTTCATATTTTCAACAGACCGCACTAATTTTTATAATTTTAATGTTTCTTAAAAACTCATTTACATGTTATAAATTAAATTTCATATCCATTATTATGATATATGTATATTATAAATTATAAATATTCATTCTTGAACTAATTAATTTTCTAGACACTTTTATTATACAACCATTAAATTATGCATTATGGATTCATTTCGATACTGATTCCTTTTCATGTGTTTATTTATGTTTATGTATTATTGATTATGTATGATTATATATGTGGAAAGAATATTCATGAAAATTTTATGATGAGTTCTCCCAGATAGCACATCAAAGAATATGTTACAGGTGAGACTCATGAGACATTATGTGTAGCTGTCTTGGCAGTTAGTATAATGACACATGCCCGAGAAACCGTACTCATCCCTTATTAATGTTGTGTAATTTTAAAAAATATAATTTAATTAATACATATTATTAAATAAAACAATAGATTTTTTGAAATGACCTGGAAATTCCATTTAATTTTTTTTAGATATATGGACATTTTATGAGTCTGTGAAATCTGACGGCCCACGATTCTGAGGCCCGGAGTGCCCGGAATGATTTCTTGATGTTTTGTTATGATTATGTTAACAGGCATAAGGAGTTTTCCTAAAAAGTGGAATAAATATTAAACGGTTAAACGGATCAAAAATATTGAGGGCACTGTTGCTCTCAGGATTGCGGGTTTACCCAAGGCACGACTTAAGATTATTCGGCACGGGCCTCCTGTGAGAAAACCCAAAAATAAAATAATCATAAATAAAATAATAAAATAAATTATTTTATTTTTTAAATGCTTATAACCCACAAATTGAAACTCAGATTAAAAGTTTAAGACAACAGCTGAACTCGTGAGGGTATTATTTCTTTAATCAGATACTAACATTGGCCGACACATGCCACCACAGAAAGTTAGTTTTTGGCCACAAATAAAATAATAAAGTGACAATTATTTTATTTTAAAATTCATAATATCTAAATGGTAACACAGATTTAAAATATGAGAGTACCATTCAGTTCGTTGGGTTATTTATAACCTAAGCAGAGCCAAACCTGGACTGGCACAGGTTGAGGTGACTGATAATAAATATCTAAACATTTTTTCAAGTACATTCAGTAAACGCATGAGCGGCATTTTGTAAATTGTGAATATGTGATCTGAAATGAAATCTTAGGGCACCGTTGAACTTGCAAAGCCAAAAATCTCTTAAGAAGACTTTCACCTCGACTGTAGTTAGTTGAGGGTGAAATTTAGTTTTTCGGTTTTTTGGAAATAAAAAAAATAAAAGAGGCTCATGTATTATTTTATTTTATCAATTATAACCACCCATGTGGAAGTTGGAAGTGGGGACCATCACATCTTAACCTCTCATTAGAGGTTATGAGGTTGGGGACCACCACACCTTAACCTCCCATGATTTATGTTAGTGGGGACCACCCGAGGTTTATCCCTCATAATGGGGGGGGGGAGATGAAACCTTTTTACTCCCTCAATTATTTTTATGTGTCAACATAAAATTAAAATCTTTCAATTTATTTTTATGTGACAACATGAAATTAAATTCATTCAATGTGTCAGCATAAAATTAAATTCTATCAATTAATTTTATTTGTCAACTTAAAATTAAATCCTATCAATTGTCTTAATACAAGATATGTGGGGAAGGTTTCTTGGAATCCTATCATTAATTAAGCCAACACACCTCTTAAATTGCACAAACTGTATTTAATTGGCTTGACCCCTTCTTTAAATTAAAGTAATCGCATCGTTGAAATTTATGAGGTTCCTAATAAATGAACTGTCAAAAATTACATGATCATTACAAACCTCCCCCCTCTCATATATATAGAGAGCCTAGGGGGAGGATTTGGGATGGCTTTTCCAAGCAACAAAGCATTGGTATAGTGACATGATGCCCAACACATGTAGGATTACACACTCCAATGAAGAACTCTTCCTCCACGAAGAACACCGAAAAGGAACATCTTCGACTTATTCATCGGAAGCGCCTTGCGGAGGAAACCAACGTGGGATGTCTTCAGCGAACGACCTTCCCTCCTCATCATCGTCAATGAACAGTAAGGGGTTGGGGATTTATTTGAATATTTTATTATTACTTCAATTATTCCATTCTAAAACCAAGAATCACAATGGATGATTTTCCTTGCGGGTTGGAATTTTGTTCTCGCGGAATGATGCAGGGTGTTGATGGAACGGCTTACTACCTCCCTAAATGAGGAAGGTGTTGGCCAAACCAACATGGACTAACACCTCTGCTATTATTGTCTGTGTTGTTCTTCATATTGGCGACGAGGCGATGAGACGAAGAAGAAGACAAAGGAAACGATCACGCTACACGCGACCTCCATAACCCACGCCGCTAGGCGGTTGTGCCACCCACCGTTCCAAACCGCACCGCTGGCATGCCGCACCCCCCACCGTCCAAACCAGCCGAGCCATGCTCGCCTCAGCCAAATTGGCCCCTGACCATCCACACACCCAGCGCCCCCCACAGCTCTGCTATCTGCGTTCCCCGCTGCTCTGATGTCCATGCGCCCCACGCGGTTGTTGGCCAAACCAGCCCCGGACGTCCACGTGCCCCACGTGCCCTGATTCGCTGCTGTCTGTACCAGTCCCCACCCTCTGCGTTCCCCACATCTCTGTTTTCTGTGCAACCCGCATGCCCCACACCGCCGCTGGCCAAACTGGCTCCGGGCACTCGGGCTGCGTCGCCCTAGCTGCGCCCCTCACGGCGCCCAGCCGAGCTGGCCTCATGCACCCTCATGGCACCCAACTGAGCTGGCCTCCAACACCCTCGCAGTGCCAGGCTGAGCCGGCCTCCCGCACCCCTGGCGGCTCCTCGGCTGAACCAGTCTGTGCCCTCATGGCGTCCCAGACGAACTGGCCCCTCATGGCCCCTCCGGGCCGGACAGCCCCCGCGGCCTACTGGGCTGGCCCCAATGGTCTGGGCTGAACACAACCGGCTGGCCCACATGATGGGCGGGGACAGACCCAACGAGTCAAACCATGTCGACCAAAACTGGTTCGGACTAGACCCAGGCCCACTAGGACCCGTTTACTTCTTTTGGCCATATCTTTGGCACTGGACACACGTTTGATGAACCATCAGTGGTGCTGGAATTCTTTGAGCGTGATGGTCTAATTGAGTATACTCCTCTAGAGTTTTAGGGTGAGATAGGATACGGTCAGGTTGGATCAAGCAAAAATACAATCTGGCCCTCGGGACTAAATGGCTAATAACTCCCAGAACGGGCGTCCAATTGACGCGCCATCTGTCACGTTGGATTTCCTATAAAAAGACAGATCTTCTAGACACAGCAACATGGTACTTCGTGGAAGTTGATGTACCGATAGATCTTACGATTGTTCCTAGATCCTACGTGGGTTCTACAACTCTATTTACTATTCCTGGATCCTATGTGGGGTCGAAAGCTCTGACTACTGTTCCTGGATCCTACGTGGTTTCGACAGCTCTGATTAATGTTCCTAAATCATACATGGGTTCGAATACTCTAACTACTATTCCTGAATCGTACTTGGGTTTGACAACTTTGACTACTGTTCCCGGATCCTACGTGGGTTCGACAGCTTTGATTTCTATAGCATGATCCTACGTTGGTTTGACAGAGTAGATGATTCTGTGGCTACATCCAATCATCCCTATCTCTCCACATAAGTTGTATACATGTGTGAGCTGAGTCAGCAATTTTTTGTTTCCTCATTATTGAGATGGATCACTTGATAACTTATGTATATGTATGGGCATATACCTAAGTAAGGTTATCTGTTGATTTCATACTTTGTGGTTTATCCTTGTTGGATTTTGTGAGACAATGAAGGTCTCGGGGTCCCTACTAAGTATCGTTATACACACCCCTATACGGGATATGCTCCAACATTTTTTTGTTGGTTGCAGACGATAGAAAGTGGTGACTGTGGCTGATAGTGCTAGGATAGGACGGTACCTGGATGTGTACCATAAGACGAGCTGGTACACAGAGGAGACTGACAGATGTGGAGTGCTAAGGAGGTTATGTATATCTACCCTTCATATAGGAATCCCGGTGGATGACCCATAAAATATATTTATTTACTTCATATGTACATGTACTTTAATTTTCTTGTACTTTACAGTTGGGATTTTATTTCCAGCACCTTTTTCTTTTAGCACTCTTTCGTTATACAGTGTTATTTAGTGTTTCGTATCTAGTTGTTTGCTCTGATTTGTGTGTTCACACTTTATAACGGCAATTCCTTCCCTGTTTTAAAGAAATACGTCTTTGGTACTAGTCGTCATCCCCTGACCTATGGAAAGCGGGCTTGGGGTAGTCACAGCATGGGCCCCGGGGGACGGTTCGTGACAAATTGGTATCAGAGGAGTCGGTTCTACCGAAGAACTAGGACTCTGATATTTCTTTTGAATGAAAATATTGTCAAGTGTATTGATTGTGGTTTTTAGTTCATGGTGTCCCGTGTTGGTGCGGCGACTGACGAATCGATACACCAGGACCCTGACTTCTGATTTCAAACACAATTCATGAAAACACTGATTGTGTGTGTGTTTTCAAGAGGCTTCTTTGTGAACTCTTTGAGTTACCTCTCCGGGTATAACTTATTAACTGTGGCACACATGTTACTTTTCAGGATGCCTCCATGCAGATAGACAGATCGTGTTTCTAATTTTGTATGCACTGACAGCCCACCGAGCGACGAGGCTATGGTGTAGGGCCCTCTTACTATGTTGGCACCTTCGAGTGGAGTAACAGCTGCTCCACCACCCATTGGGAAGCAGATACCACCAACCACATTGGAGGAAGGTTCATGACTACTGATCATATTGCATGAGTTTTAGCATAAAATCCCTATGAGGTTTCTAGGTGAGATGGATTCCCACTCAGCTGATGGCTGGCTGGAGGCGATTGCTAGAGTTTCCCGTCTAGTGGAGACACCAGTAGAGTAGTCGGTGATCCTAACTACTAGTCATTTTCAATGACTGAACATGAAGACGATATGCATAGTGATGAGGATTAAGTACATGGACCGTCACCCGAGATATTACCTTCGGGTAGTGTTCTAGCTATATCACTACTTGTTGGACATGAATTATAACTAGTGGTACCAGTAGAGGAAACATGTAGGCTTAGTGCCTTACACGTGTTTCAGCATCAGAGACCCCTCAAGTTCTGAGGCGAGCCTGACTAACAGGCGGGTGAGGACTGGCTCCAGGAGGTGTATGAGAGTTCATTAGAACTTCTATAGCTTCGGCAGTACGACATGTCGATAACTGAATATTCATCGAGGCATACTGATATTTCTTGGTACTCGATGAATATGGTAAGATCAGTGATTCAGGGATCGAAATTACAAGAAAGGTGTGTTTAAAGGAAATATGAGCCATCACAATTCCTCTATGCATTCCTAATTATGTTAGGGTGATAGAGTGAACATTTTTGGTTGAATGTTCTTTGGCTTAGCAGATACAGCCAGTGAATGTTAACATTGGGAAAGAAAAAAACGGGTGCCAGCCTTAGAGACTTGGGCATGTAAAATGTTTCTGGAAGAATAAGTGTTAGGAACAGATGAGTCTGTAGGGTAGTAGACATGGAAGTAGAGATAGGAGAGAATCATGAGGTGGTGTACTTTTTGACATGTTACAACCACCCCTTTTTTGTGGACCCCTCCAGGCTCAGGGAGCTAGTGGACAAGAGAAGAGACTAGTTGCAGGCAGTCAAGGAATGAAACCCAAGGTCTCTATGAATGATTCGAGTTATGATCTATGTTTACAACTAGCTGACATATCAATAGACATAGGTACTGATCAATCATTCCTTTCATGAATTTTGTCCCATACCTAGAGTTTCTGGTTAAACCGTTGACTTGACCCTCACTTCTAGAGATACCTTTGGTAGGAGGCTCGATAATCACACTTACACCGACAGTGTGACCTGACCCTTTAGGTGAGAGTTTCGATTAGACCCAATTGGTGGTAGCGTCAAGGAATTACGATGTTGGTTTGGGTTTGAATATGACATTCATAGTCCACACTCATGTTAATTGTATTAGAAAAAGAGGTTTTTTATCTACTATTTTGGGATGGCGTTTTCCTTGGTCGTCAAAAAAGGAAACCCCGGAAGCACATGATAAACTCATGCATAGGGGGTTCATCCAATCACTCGTGAGTCGTCCATCCTCACCCCATGGAATTAGATGATGACTTTGAGATAGTCTATACTTCTGGGAAGGGGAACATGGTATCAGACGCACATAGAAGGAGTTCTGGCCTACATCTACTCAGTGAGGTGACAGAGAAACTAGCCACTTTGCAGATATCCTTTGTGGCTCGAGAAGGAGAATATTTTCTTCGGTATCATATATTCACCCCCCCCCCCACAACTCCATTAGCATGTCAGGGAGGCACAACATGGAGATGCAGACTACGAGACATGATGTGCTCAGATATCTACAGGGCAGGCACCTGATAGAGTTTATGAAGGTAGGGATCATGTCATTTTCTTCAGGGGACATACCATCGTACCAATGTCACATTAGGAGGAAGTGTTGAGAGAGTTCCATAGATATCCTCTAGCGGTATATCCAAAAGTGTAGATGATGTACCAGGATCTCTGACAACAACACTGGTGACCGAGAATGAATAAAGAAGTTGCATTATTTGTCTCTTGGTGCCTCACTTGTCTGCAAGTGAAGGTGTAGAATCAGCTATCTGTAAGCATGGTTCAGCCTTTATAGGTCCCAGAGTGGAAGTGGGATGGGATATCCATGGACTTTGTGATATGACTTCTACGTACATCCAGGGGACATGACTCAATTTGGGTGATCATTGACCGACTCACCAAGTCGGCCCACATCCTACCAATCAGAGAGCAGGGTTCAGAGTGATTGTGACACCTCAATATAAAATAGATTGTGAGGCTACATGGATTAACCTCGATGATTATCTCTGATTGTGATGCAAAATTCACTTCCGGGCTATGGAAGGGGTTGGAGGATGCTTTCAAGATGGAGCTCTGTTTGAGCACCGCCTTCCATCCTCAGATGAATGGCCGGACCAAGCTAACCATTCAGAACCTCGAGGACATGTTGAGTGATTTTATCCTTGACTTCAGTCATAGATGGGAGGATCACTTGAATTTGGTGGAGTTTACATATAACAACAGCTATAACTCCGCAATTGGGATGGAACCTTTTGAGCCGTTATATGGGTGACCATGAAGATCACCATTGTGCTGGACTGACCCAGGGGAGTCAGCACTAGTGGGACCAGAGATTGTATGGGATACCACAGAGAAGGTGAAGATCATCCAGGAGAGGATGAAGACTGCACAGATCATGCAGAAGTCGTTTGCCGTCAATAGATGGAGACCTTTGGAGTTCAAGGAAGGCGACGACGTCTTTCTATGGGTCTCACCCTGACGAGGTCTACCGATATATGGTCGTGGAGGAATGTTATCTTTGAGGTTAATCGGACCTTTTCAGGTCCTTAGCAGAGTTGGTGAGGTGACATAACACATAGCTCTTCCACCTCAAATATACAGGGCGCACAGCGAATTCCATGTATCCAAGCTGAGATGATACATGCATGAAACCTCCCACATCATCAACCATGGTTAGATGGATGTCAACAATGGGGAGACTTTTACGGATGTTTTAGTAGAGATTGAGGATTGAAAAGTCCGTTTTCTTGATAGATGGTCGATACCTCTAGTACGCGTTCTCTGGAAACATGGAAACCTCTATGAGAGTACATGGGAGTGGGAGACTCAGATTCATGCTCAGTACCCCCACTAGTTCCCTTAGTTATGAGTTGTGGCTTATAATGACATATGTCCATATGGTGGGGAGAATGTAAAGACTTGGAATTTATTTGTAATTTGTTTTAAATAGATGGAAATTTTACAAGTATGTGAAATCTGACGGCACGCAATTCTGAGGCCCGGAGTACCCGGAATGATCCTTTGATGTTTTGTTAAGCTTAAGATAAAGGGGGTAAGAAATTTTCCTGAAAAAGTGGATTAAAACTTAAATGGTTACTCATATCGAAAATCTGAGGGCACCGCTGCGCTTAGGATTGCATGTTTAGCCTAGGCGCGACTTAATATAAGTCAGCGTAGGCCTCCTGTGAGATAACCCAAAAATGGCATAATCGTAAATAAAATAATAAAACAAATTATTTTATTTTTCAAATGCTTAAAACTCACAAACGGTAACTCGGATTAAAAATCAGATACCACTGCTGAACTCATGAGGGTATTATTTCTTTATGAAGATACTAACATTGGCCGGTGTGGGCCACCAGAGAAAGTTAGTTTTTTGCCTCAAATAAAATAATTAACTGACAATTATTTTTTGTAAAATTCATAACCTTGAAACTGTTACTCGGATTGAATATAAGAATGTATTTTTGGGTTTGTTGGGGCGTGTTTCACCTAGGCAGAGCCTAACCTGGACCGGCTCAGGTCGAGAGTGACTCATAATGATTTGTCAAACATTTTTCGGGTACATTCAGTAAACGCACAAGCAGCTTTTTGTAACTTTTGAATCGGTGCTCAGATTTGAAATCTGAGGGCACTATTGAACTGACAGAGCCGGTATTCACTTAATAATACTTTCACCTCTATGTTATTTGGTTGAGGGTGAAATATATTTTTTGGGTTTTTTTGGAAATAATAAAATAAAATAATCTCATTTTTTAATTTATTTTAACTATTATAACTACCCATGTTGAAGTTGGAAGTGGGGACCACCACATCATAACCTCCAGTGATAGTTTATAGTGGTGGGGACCACCCCACATTAACCTCCAATGAGTTATGGTGGTGGGGACCACCCGAGGTGTATAACTCATAATGGGTGGGGAGAGGAAACCTCTCAACTCCCTCAAATAATTTTCTGTGTCAATGTAAAATTAAATTCTTTCAATTTAATTTTATGTGTCAGCATAAAATTAAATGCTTTCAATATGTCAACATAATATTAAATTATATCAATTAATATTATCTGTCAACATAAAATAAAATCATATCAATTGTCTTAATGCAGGCTATGTGGGGAAAGCCTCATGGAATCCTCTGAATAATTAAGCCAACACACCTCTTAAATTGCGCCAACACGATTTCATTGGCTTGACCACCTTTTTAAATTTATGTAACTGCATTATTGGAATTTTGGAAGGTTCCTAATAAATGAAAAATAATAAATTCCATGATCATTATATACCTCCCCCTTCCTATATATCGGGAGCTTGGGAGGAGGGTTAGGTACATCTTCACCTATAGACAATGTGCCAGTAAAGTGACTCGATGCCCAACACTTGGAGGATTACGCTCTCCAATGAAGAACTCTTCCTCCATAAAGAATGTCGGAGAGGAACATCTCAGACTTCTTCCTCGGAAGTTCCTTGTAGAGGCAACCGACGTGGAATGTCTTTAGAGACTGACATTCAATCCTCATCATCGTCAACTAACAATATGAGGTAGTGGTTTTATTTTAATATGTTATTATTCCTTTAATTATTTTCTTCTAAAACAATGAATCATTGTGGATGATTTACCTTACGAGTTGGAATTTTGTTTTTGCAGAAGGCGCAGGATGTCGATTGAACCACATTCTACCACCCTAAACATGGAGTGTGTGGGCCATACCAACATGGGTCAACCCCTCTTCCGTTAATTTTTGTGATGTTCTTCAGAATGGAAACGAGGTGACGAGACGACAAAGGCGAAAAAGGCAATGACCGCCCTACCCGCGGCCTCCGAAACCCGTGCCGCCCGTCACCCGCACCCCCCCCCCCCACTAGGGCACACCGTACTGCTCACCGGCCGCACCACCCACTGGCTGATCAGGCTACGCTTCTCTGTGACCCGACCAAAAGGTCCCCTGGCCATCTGCGCACCCCAAAAGCCCCACAGATCTGCATTTTGCGCGCCCCATGCACCATGCGTCATCGCTAGCCGAACCGGCCCCCACCCGTTCACGCGCCTCGAGCTGTAGCTGGCCAAAAAAGTCCTTGGAATTCGTGCACCCCATGAACCCTCATGGCTCTGCTATCTGCATAGATCGCATGCCCCATGCCGTAGCAGGCTGAACCAGCTCCAGCCTTCCGGGCCGAGCCGCCCGAGCCGCGCCCCTCGCGGCACCCAGCCGAGCCGGCGTTCTGCGCCCTCGCGGTGCCCGGATGAGTCGGCCTCACATTCCCTCATCATGCCTGGCCAAGCCAGCCTCTTGCTCCCCTTGTGTCACCCCAGGAAAACCAGTCTGCACCCTCGTGACACCCCCAGCCAATCCGTCCCTTCGCGGCGCCTCCAGGCCGGACCGCCCTCGCGGCCTGCCGAGCTGGGCCCAGCGGGCGAAGCCGAACCCAACTGGCTAGACCACACGATGGGTCAGTCCATACCTAATGGGTCAAACCGGTGTGACCCGAACCAGGTCAGCCCAGACAGGGTTGGGCCGGGTTGGACCGGACTCGGGCCCACTACTAACACGTTTACATCATTTGGCCATATCTTTTGCACCAGATGCCCATTTGACGAACCATCTATGGTTCCTGAAATCATGGAGCATGAAGGGCGCTTTGAGTATACTCTACTAGAGTTTGGGGGTGAGATTGGATATGGTCAGGTTGGATCGAGCATGAATCCAACTATGACCTTGGGACTAAAAAGCTAATAACTCTCAGACATGGCACCTAATTGACGCATCGTCTGTCGCATTGGATTTCTAATGAAAAGACGGATCTTATAGACACATCGACTTGGGAATTCTTGGACGTTTATGTATCGACAAGTCGGATGAATATTCCTAGATACTATGTTGGTTTGAAACATCTGACAACTGTTCCTGAATCCAACTGGGGTTCGACAACTCTAACTATTGTTCATGGATCATACGTGGGTTCAAAAGCTCTGACTACTGTTCCTGGATCCATCGTGGGTTCGATAGCTCTAACTATTGTTCCTGGATCCTACATGGTTTCAACAGCTCTGACTAGTGTTCCTGGATCCTATGTGTGTTCGACAGCTCTAACTACAATTAATGGATCCTACATGGGGTCGACAGCTCTGAATACTGTTCTTATAACCTACATGGGTTTGACAGATCTGATTTCGATACCTGGATACTATGTGGGTTTGATAGAGTAGATGATTCAGTGGAAACATCTAATCAACCCTTTCTCCCTATATAAGTTATATACATGTGTGATCTGAGTCAGTACTTTAGTGTTTTTCTCATGATTTAGATGGATCACTTGATAACTTTGGTATATGTATGGGCATATATCTATGTGAGGATATCTGTTGATTTAAAACTTTGTGGTTTATCCTTATTATATTTTGTGATACCATAAGGGTCTCGAGGTCCCCTCTAATTATCCTTATACTCATCCCTGCACAGGCTATGCCCGCACATTGTTGTGTTGGTTGTAGACGACAGACAGCGCTGACTGAGGCTGAGAGTACTAGTACTGGATGGTAACCGGAGGTGGACCTTAAGAATAGATTGTAAATGGAGGATACTGACAGTTTTGGAGTGATGAGGAGGCTATCAGTACCCACCCTTCACGTAGGAAACCTGGAGGATGACTCGAAAGCTATTTTCTATTACTTCACTTGTACCAGTACTTTCAGTTTCTTGTACTTTATAGTTCGACTTGTATTTCTGAGCCATTTTTCTTTTAGAAGTCTTTTGTTATATAGTTTTAAAAAGTGTTTCGTATGAATTTGTGTGCTATGTTGTGTGTTTCTACACTTTATAAAGGCAATGTCTTCCCAGTTTTAGTGAAATACGCCTTTGGTGCTACTCGCCAGCCCTTGGCCTATAAAAGGCGGGCTTGGGTTAGTCATAGGAAGGGCCCTGAGGGACGAGTCGTGACATCATTTAACGATATTGTTTCTAGAGGATCATATTCAATTTTACAATTTATCAGAGTTGTAATAATATTAAATAGACAAAAATCCAACATCACCTCCATGCACAGAAAAGCATGGACCTCTAACTTTGGACTTCAGAGTGTCCTATGGGAAATAATTCAAATGAAGGGGTGAGCATTAAATAGGCCTGATATGGTATTTTTTTAAAACATAAATAATTCCTTTCTAAAAATTATTTTTAAAAGTCCATTAAAAGTAAAATTGGAAATATACTTTTTAAAAAATAAATGGAAACTACTTATGACTTGAAAAAACTAATTCAATTTAGAAAATACATTCGTTCAAAAAATTAATATAAACATATTCCATTGCTTTTCTGAAAACAACATGAAATATTATGAAAAAGAATATTATGAGGCCACTCAAATGTTGAAGTATGTTTTGGGCCTACTCACCTAGTGAAGGATGTGTAAACTCCCTAATAACATTATATATTTACATAGGATAAGTGTCGACTTTCCTGGAAAAAATTTAAGATTTCACTACATATATATGTGTTTGCCAATGGTGTTTGAAAAAATGTCAATGTAATAAAATAAACATTCATTTATATATATATATAATAATAATGTAAAAATATATATTAACTTCCATTGCATCACTTCAATGCTTGGTTACAACCAAAATGTCTTTCATGTAGACTTTGCACAGACTGTCCATGTATTTTATCTTCCTTTCCTGTATTACCTTTGTTATGCATATGAGTAAATTCATCTTATTAAATTAATCATAATAATTAATTAATTTTATCATATTGAAATTAAAATAAAACATTCAACATAAATAACTTATAATGATATTCATTTACATGTTAATTTTTGAATTATCCCTTGATATAAAAACCTAGAAATATCATAAATGCAACTAGTGTCGATGTAATGCCAAAACGAATGGCCATGTTTGTATGAGGATGTGACATCCCTTATTGTAATATTACATGATGAAATGATATGCATATTATATTTTTGAATCATTTTGATTTAATTATAAACATAATATTTACCATTTCATCCACATATATGTATATATATAATTATTACATGGAATTTATTATACTCTCAATTTAAAAATATGCTCATGTTTACTCAAAAAGTATATAAAATAAAATAAGCCTTATCATAATTATTACGTGTAATTAGAAATTGTGATCCTTAAAAATAACAAGAGTTTTTACCAAATTTCTTATTATTCTAAAATAAATTATATAAATTATCACCCTGAATAATTATACATTGTCTGTTAGATATATATATATATACATATATATATATGTGTGTGTGTGTATATATCCTAAAAATAATTATAGTTTATAAAATAAAAATCCTTCCATATAAAATAATATTAAGAAAAATAAAACCCATACAGAGCCAAATATGGAAATAAATTTGTTAACACCCATACTCATTTGGAAATCATTAATTAATATCTAGGAACTAATAAACACAACCCCATATTTATGAGATATGTTTTAAAATAAAAATAAATAATGAATCCTTAACATGTACTTATATTTGAATAAAAACAAAATAGATAGAATGAATATTAAATCATACATAATTATATATCAGTATATATATATATATTAAAATAATTTTATCTCTTACACGATATTGAAATAATCAAATATAAATGACAACTAAAATAAAAACATTTTCCCGTACATTGATAAATTATGAAAATGTAGATAGATGTATTTTATTACATATATAACAATAATTATTAGACTTAAATAGATGTAATTAAATCCTTACCACATGAATTTTAACAAGAAGAACTTCAACACAAAACTCACCTCACAAAATGTATTAAAACACAATGCAAGTGTTGTAGAACTCAAAAACAATGTAGTAGAGAGGCCATTTTTTCTCAACACAAGAACGCCCCTTTATAACTCAACATCACAGTTTATTAATAAATGTATTTGATAGAGGTGTTTTGGAGAAGCTTAACAACTAAAATATAGTTTGAGGTTTGGTCCACAATAAAAAGTAGAATAGTCACTTTTTTCAATCAAAATAGATTATATATATATATAAATAATCGTATGCAAATTGGAAATTCAATAGGATAATCAGATATTTCAAAAATTTAAAGGAAAAAGTCATGGGTATTATAAAACACAGTTTGATAGAACATCATATTCAAACATACTACATAAGACAGACCAAAATGATTGAAAAAAATCTTGGAAAACAAAAAAAACCGTTTTCCAATAATACTATATAAAATTGTGGTCTGTTTGAAAAATAATGGTTTTGATACAAAAAATATTCACATTTGAACAAAAACTGATTGACAAAGAACATATGAAATGATTCATAGATCAGAGATTGATAATATTTTTGGAAAAATTACCTAAAATAAAACAAGACACCTACCAAACCCTTGTTCTAGAAAAAACATAAAAACTATTTGCTACAAACCAGACTATGTCTCTCAAACACCCCGCCATCAATGAAAGGACATCATTAACATGGTCTACTATGAGTTCTCTTCGTGGTGAGACTTAGGTTTCTCTCCTTTTCTAAATAGAACTCCAGTAATGTCCACATCCTATTATTTGACACCCTCATGATCCACCTCCCGTTTTAACCTTCTCAAAACCCTCGATCTGCCACCTTCTACTTGGCTGCTTCATCCCGAAAGCCAGATCCATGGACCCCAAAACATGATTCTTTTGTTAATAAAAATTATTTTCAAAAAGCTTTAATATATAATTATTCTTAATTTTATATTTTAATTATATTTAATAAAAAATATATTTAGAATGTAATAGTATTATGTAGAAAATAAAAATTCATTCAAAACTAATATATATATATATCATATCATTGAAAATATAAATTTCATAAAACCAACCTATTAATATTTATTTAATGTATTTTTAATCAAAATGAAATTTCAATAATTTATAAATTTAAAAAAAATTATGAAATAGATTTTAATCTAATTTTATAACATTCATATATGTATAATTCCAATACACTATTAAAATAGTTATATTAAATAATAATTCTTTTATTAAAAAATGAAATATATTTACACATAAAATGTTATTCTAATCAATGTTTATAATTTGAAACTAATAATTATAATTTCACATATATATATATATATATTATTTTCACGAATAAAACTGAGTTATTTGTATAGGAATATAATTATCCATATGTTAGATTAAATAATTATTAGCATATATTAAAATATAAATATTAATTTTCAATATGTCCACAACATAATTTATTATTTAAGAAAATAATTGTTGATTTATAATTATTTTTATTCAATTAAAATATATTATATTATTTATAAGAAAATTGTCTTTAAAAATTTATCATTTTGTTTTTAATTTTTAATAAATCTACATAATAAAATATATTTTTAATAAAACTAAATATAGAATTTCGAGTCTGTTACCTAATTCCCCCACTCAATAAAATTGTGTCCCAACAATTTTTTTTGTCAGACTAAAAAATATAAATATCCGCCTCTTGAATAAATATACACCATGGCCACTAAAATTCTCTAATCTACTACTTAGATGAAAAAAACCTTTCTCCAAAGTTTCCTAGACCGTTCCTCTGATACAAATTATAAATACCTAAGCCTGAGCAAATGGACTCATCCATTATATATGTGGTGTAATAATTTTTAAAAAAAGATACATCAATAAATACAAATCATTAAATAAAATAGAATATATTTTAATATTATAGGTTTTGGGGGATCTGATACAGTCTTTCAAGTTATCAGAGTTGCATTAAGATTTAACCAAAATCCAACATCACGTCTGCACACACAAAAACATTAACATCCCACTTTGGACTTCAATGTGACACGTGTAAAATAATTTAAATCAAGTGTTGACCATTAAATATGACTAGAATGGGGTTTAAAAAATATTTGTTAAATCCATTCAAAAATATTCTTTTAATAATTACATCGAAAATACAATTTGAAGTATAATTTAGAAAATAATATTTGAATCTACTTAGAACTTGAAAACAAAAATTAAATTCATAAAATACACACATTAAAACAAATACATTAATCAAATTCCATTGTTTTTTAGAAAAAAAAAATCTATGAATGATTATGAAAAAAACTATTTTGTGGCCACTCAAATGTTGAAGGCTTTCTTTGTCCTATCCACTTAGTGAAGGATGAGTTCAATCCTCAATGACCTTCCATATTTACGACATACAAGCACAGAATTTCCTAAAAACATTTTCACTTCCTCTACATATATATGTGTTTTCCAATAGAGTTTAAACACATGTCAATGTAATAAAATAATTATTATTATTTATACATAGATATAATTATATATATAAATATATGATCTTCCATTGCATCACTTTCTAGTTTGGTCACATCCAAAACAACATCAACATAAAATTTTTCTTCAATGTCCATGTATTAAATTTTCCTTTGATGAATTACCATTGTTGTTCATATGAGTAAATAGATCTTATAAAAATAATCATAATATTTAATGTTGTTACTCACATTGAAATTTGTAGAAAAAATTCAAGATAACGAACATCTAATGATATTCATGTACTTGTTAATTTTTTAATTTAACCATTAAATTAAAACATAATCGTATCATAAATGCAATGGGTGTCGATGTAATGAAAAAATTAATGGCCATGTTTATATGAATATGCAATGTCCCTAATTTTAATATTACTTGATGACATGATAAGCATATTATTTATTTTTAGAATCATGAAGATAAAATTATAAACATAACATTAACCATCTCATCCACATATATTTATATATATACATATTAAATGGAATTTATTATACTCCCAAAATGAAATAAACTCATGTTTACTCGAAATATTGATAAATGAAAATAAACCATGGTGGAATTATTATGAGTACTTATAAATTATAATCCTTGAAAAAAATATGATTTTATATGAAACATCTCATTATTCCATAATATATTAGATAAATTGTCACACTAAATAATTATACATAGTTTGTTAAATATACATATATATATATGTGTGTGTGAGTCCTAAAAATAATCATAGTTCCATAACGTTAAAATAATTTCATATAAAACTATATTATCAAAAAAACACATACAAATTTAAATCCGAAAATAATTTTTTAACACCCATGCACATTTGGAAATCAATAATTAAAATCCAGACACCAATAAACACAAACCAGTATTTAGAAAATACCTTTAATCATACAAATAAGTGATAAATCATTTACATGTTCTTTGTTTTAAAAAATACACAAAATATATTGAATGAATATTAATACATAAATAACTATTAATCAGTATATAATTATACATAAGTATGAAAATAATTGTATTCTTACATTATTTCTAGATAATAAAATATAATTAACAAAGAAAATCAATATATTCTTCTCTTACGTTATAAATTTATGAATATTTTGATAGATGAATTTGATTACATATATAACATTTCATATTAAACATAAATAGATTTAATTAAACCATAAAATCCTGAATTTGAACAAGAAGAACTTCTACATGACACGTGGCACACTAGAAGAATGAAAACATCTCATGTGGTGAATAACTCAAAAAACAAAGCACTAGACAGTCCATTCATGTTCGAAAGAGGAACACGCCTTTATGACTCAACATCATAGGTCATTTATAAAAATATATTAAAAAATTGTGTTAGAGAATCTTATCAAATATAATACAGTTATAGGTTTGGTCCACACCAAAAAGAAGAAGAGTCAATTTTGTCAATCAAAACAGAGTATATATATATATATAATACTTCATGTTGGAAATTTAATTGGAGAATTAGATTTTGATAAAATAAAAAAGGAAAATTTCATGAAAATTCTAAAACACTGTTTGATTGAATATCAAATCCAGAGATACAGTCGAATTCGTATAAAAATTATTTAAAAATGTAAAAAAACAAAGACACAAAAATCATTTTCATATAAGCCTATATTAAACATTGATGTATTTAAAAAAAAATTGGATTTCATGTAAATAATTTTCACATATTAACATAACCCTATTGAAAAAAATAGAAAAAATTATGTGCATATCTGATATTGATAATTGGTTTCTAAAAACACCTAAAATAAAATAGGACACCTACCATAAACTAGATTCAGAAAACCCAAAATGAAACCATGTTTGTGACAAACCAGACGACATCGCTTGGACACCTCACAAGACATGAAAGGATGATGGAATCATGGTCAATGGTGAGTTCCCTTCGTAGTGTTACTCGAATTCTTCTCTTTTTCCATATGAAACTCCCATGAAGACCCCATCCTACTTCACAACACCCTCACAGTCGACCTCCCCTTTCTCATTCTCAAAACCATCAATGTGCCCCCTGCTACTCAACTACTTCCTTTCCAAAGCTAGATCCACAGACCAAAAAACGTGATTCTTTATTATTATTAATTTATATATTTTTTATTTTAAATCATTAAATTATTAATATTATTACATTTATATTTCAATTAATATTTAATGAAAAATCATTATAATGTACAAAATTTATAATGAAAATAATAAAATCATTCAAAATTAATATACGTATATATATATATATATCATATCATTGGAAAGAATAATTTTATAAAACCAAACTATTTATATATATTTAGTTTGTTTTTAATATAATTTAAATTATAATCATTTATAAATTTTTAAAATATTATAAAAAATTATAATCTAATTTTATAACATTTATAAATGTATAATTTCTATACTCTATTAAAATTGTTATATTATATAATTATAATTTTTTTAATCAAAATTCATAATATTAAAAATTTCATAAAACACTATTCTTGTAAATGTTTATAATTTAAATCTAATAATTATAATTTCACACACACACACACACACACACACATATATATATATATATATATCATATTTTCAAAAATAAAACTGAGTTATTTGTATAATAATATAAATATTAAAATGTTAGATTAAGGAATTATAAGAATATATTAAAATGTGAATATCAATAGTGAATATGTTCATAACATAATTTATTATTTATAAAAATAATATTTGACTTATATTGATTTCTATTAAATTAAAATATATTATATTTTTTCGAAAATATTCTTAAAAATTTACATTTTGTTTTTAATTATTAATAAATGTACATAATAAAATAATTTTAAAATAAAATAATATTTATAATTTCTTGTAAGTAACAATTATCTTTGACTCATGGTACCTTGTGGAATGGTCTTTATGGTTAAAAATGTCTTCTACTCCTCTATGTGCTATAAGGCCTAACTCATGCTAAATCTATGTCTTAAATTGTTTCCACAATACCATTGATTCATGTTTATAAGAACCCAAATTATATATTGTGATTCCTTATGTTCCATGCCTATTTATATCATTATGTTATGCCTTCTATCCCATGTACTATTTCTTTTCTCTCATGTTTATTACCTTGATGGTATTTCATCTCATCCCTTTGTATGTTTATCCCCAGGTTATCCTATAAATAAGTATGATCACAATGGAAGATAGTAAATCATTATAAATACTAAATAATGAAATGATATTTTTAGTCTCATGTTTTGCGTTTTATGTACCATGACTTCAAAGACACCGGAATCTACGATCATTGGCTTGTAATATGATGTTTCATAATACTGAAAATCATGTAAATCTATGTGTAAAGGGATTGGGTCTCTATAGTTGGTATCAAAGGTAGGTATAGTTATTTTAGGAGATTATTAATAGAGAACATTAGTAAAAACCTTAATAATGAGAATATGTATATGAAAACATCCATAATTTATTTTAAGTATAGACAAAGTTGTATATAATAAAAATTCATCCCTATCATGTTGTAAAATGGTAGAGGTGGATTTGGCACAGATGTAGTACAAGGTAAAACCAGAAAACACTGATTTGATCTTGACTCGAACAAGAACGAGTGCTTGAAAAGATTCCTAGTTTCACCCTTAGGTTGACAGTCCTGATGGATATGATTTGGTAAATTCATAATATTAGTTAAATCTATTAATAGGAAAATAAAAACTATTGGATCGAATATATAAATATATATATATATTATATGGAACAATAAAAGAGGGTGGGTGAATTGTTGGTTTAAAAACATTGTGTTTAAACACTTAAGATATTAGTTTAAATGATCTTAAACTAATACAATTCACAACAATAAAAACAACCACAATTGTATTGAATATAAAGGTATGAGATGATGTAATACTATTAGAAAAATAAAGTAATTGTATTCAAGAAGAATACAATAATCAGAGTAATATAAGTGTGAATGATTCTACCATAAAGCGTATAGAATCTATTAATACAATATGTAAAAGAATAATTGTAATTGAAACAATTACAATTGAAAGTGTAATGAAGAAAGGAAACAACACAAATTCCTTTCTAATGCAAACAACAGCTAAAAAGTAAAAGTATTACAATTCTTTTTAACCCATAGAGAAGGGTTATCCTTTCACCTAGGATAAGAGGTCTGTCTAACCACCACCTTGGTAAGTCCTCGATACGATGATCGGTTCGTCTGTCTGCCTATCCCCAGTAGCCCTCGATACGATCATCGGTTCGTCTGTCTGCCTATCCCTGACAGCCCTCGATACGATGATCGGTTCTTCTGTCTGCCTATCCCCAGTAGCCCTCTATTTTGTAGGTAATCGGCACCTCGGTCTTTCAATCACTTCAAATCCCTCGATACGATGATCAGTCACACAAAGCACAAATCATGAGAGAAGTCACAACGTCTCTCTCTAGAACTTGATAGAAGCAAGGTATCATAGTTGTTATTTCTCAGCTTCAAATGACCGCCTATTTATAGGCCTCAGGTTCCAACGGTGACATTTCCCCCAATGATCATATTTATTCGAAAAACTCGAAGGGACTTGGACACCTGGCATTATAACGGTCATATTGAAATAGAAAGCACAACATCGTTTTGATTAGTTTGTAACTAACTCAACGTCATCATTTTGGTTAAAACATAAGATATATGAACATGATAATCATGAGTATGATTGATCTAAAACAAGTCTTTTGATAAAAGAATAAAAGCATGCATGTGATAAAAGTATGAGTACTATATGTATTACTAAATGTAATGTATTGATATGATACAAAGTAAGATACAAAAAAGTGAGTTCAATTGACAGAGTTAGTATGATACGATTGATAGAGTCAGTAAGAAAATTATAGTCTGCACGATCAGTATGGTCAGTATGATCAGTATGGTCCGTACGATCAGTATGGTTGGTACAATCAGCATGATCAGTATGATCAGTATGCTCAGTACGATCAGCATGATCAGTACGATCAGCTTGATCAGTATGATCAGCATGATCAGTACGATCAGCATGATCAGTACGATCAGCATTGTTAGTACGATCCACGTGGTGAAAACATTTGTGATTTCAAAAACAATATATAAAAGTCAAAAGAATACTTTTGACTAAATAATCTCCCCCTTTTTGGAAAGCACATAACACAAAGTAAAGATAACAAGAAAAACTTATCTCCCACTGAATTATAGGAAACTCTTCTGAATATGACTTTCAATACAACTAACTCTCCCTTAGGTATATACTTTTCTAAGGATTGTATTCACAGATTTTCCTTGGTTTCGAAGTATTTGATTAAAACATTCTCCCTTTGTAAAAAATTCTCCCCCTTTATAAAACATTATCCCCCTTTGTGATTTACAAAAAGAATGGGGTATCCATGAGATGCCTGAAAGAGTTAGAGAAAGGAAAAGCAGGACAAAATAATGAGTAACAAAAATGTCATTAAAAAACAGACAGGTTCCATAAGAAAAGAAAAACAAATACAACAGTCATTTGTTTTCTCTTTCCTTTTCCTTCTTTATCAACACATGAAGAGCAGCTTTCATCTTTCTGATTTCATTCCTGTCTTCAGAAATTGAATCACCCTATGATCTGGGAAGCTCTTGTTGGTCGGAAAAAAGCTAATCTTGATTGTTGATAGTCTCCTCCTGGACAATGATTACTTCCTCCAGAGTATCAATACTATTTTGCAAATTCTTGTTATCTTTGGATAACACAGAATTCTGTTTCTTCAATAGAACCATTTCATCTTTGAATGATGAAACCTTAGAAAATTCAGACTGAAAGGCATTCATTCTTTCTTGCAACTCTTTCACAGTAGGGATATCTTCTCCATGAGTTACCCGATTCAGTCTTTCAACAGTTTCTTTGTCAAGCTTATTGAAATCAATCACAAGATCATTTAGAAAACTCCTTATATCTTCAATTGATATCTCATGGTCATTAACTAAGATCTTTGTTTTGTATGACCACTTAGTCATCCTGTAGAATGATTTCTTATGAGCGGCTGAACTTTTAGATAAAACTTTCAAATCAGATTCAACTGACAACACTCACTTTCTCAATACTCTTACAGAGCCAAACATCTTTTTCTGATTGTCAGTAATGATATCAATTTTCCCTTCCACCTAAGGAAATAGGGAATAGTCTTTTCAACCCTCCTAACAACATGAATAATGTAATCACTTTTCTTGAGAGAAATTGTCTGTTCTGAATCGGTATCTTCATCGTACGAATCCAGTTCATTTGAACAGATTGAGTCAACAACTAGCTATTTTCTTTTTTCTCTTTCTTTATCCCTTCTTTCTTCCTCTACGTTGTCACTGATGATAATAACTTTTTCAATATGAGAAGATTGAGCACCTTTCATTCCTTGAGAAGGTGTTTTATCCAGAGTTTCAAAAGATTCAACCAGTGCTTGATCGCCATGAGGAACTTGTTGAATACCTTCACTCTTCATTTGGTAAGATTATTCTCTACTATTTTTCGAACTTTGATGGAATTATAAAATAAAATATCCTTCCTCCTCTTCAACATCCTCTATCTCTTCCAACATTTGTTTCCCTTTTTCGTTCCCTGGTTGACTCTGTACGATAGGTTCTTGATGTATTTCATCCGTTATTTGAGCACTAGCATCCTCAACCATTTTTAATACTTTAGAAATATCAAAGTCTTGAGCCTTTATTTTCAAAGAAGTCTTCTTTTTCTTTTTAGCTTGAAGGGTTTTCTCTACCCTTATTATCTTAGCAAAGGCTTCAGCTCGATCAAGTCCAGAATTTGGATCACCTTCCTTTCTCTATTCCTTATCTTTTCTCTGTATGGCCACGACTTCTTTACTATATCTTAGATTCTTCTTTGGCTTTGAACTGGTTTGCGGATCTGACTTTTGAGGAACACCAATAGAAGGATTGTCTTTGACTAGAATATGTGCTGATTGATTCTTAGCCAATTCAGCTTCTAAATCATTTACAAAAAGTTTTGAATTCGAATCAAAACAAACATTAAACTTCTTCAATGTACTCTTACTAATCTAGGATGGATTCAGATCTATCAGTCTTCCATTCAATGGAATATTACAAAACTTCATACTCTCAAGAATAAACTTTGTAAGGATACCTGGATAGATAATCAAATGATATTTGATTTCTCCTGACTTGATATTCATAATTGTTTCAAAGATGTATCCCATAAGATTTACTTTTCTAATGCTAACAAGATAGTCCAACATGAAAATATTAGAAACCTTAAAAGTCTCTCTATCCCCTTTCATTGGGATAAGAAAACCTTGCATCCAAAGAGCTAAAAATCTATTGTTCGGAGAAAGATGAGCTACTTTCCTCTTTTCTTCATTTATAAAAAAAGAGACTTTTCGGCATTTTATTTGTTAAATGTACCATCTTCCTCTGGTAGTTTATGAGATAAACAGAAAGAATCACCTTCTATTGGAACTTTCAGAAAATGATCTTCTTCATTCACAGACATAGAAATATTTCTATCGTACACAACAAAGTTGATAGTCATGTTCTTATCAAACGATATGGTTTTGTAAAAATGACTGACTTCATCAATAAGAACCGGATATTGGGATACTGGTTTTTCAATACAAAAATGCTCCTGGCCTTGAAACAAAATGATTATTTTGATGGTTGAATTGTACGAATCGAAAAAATCTCGAGAAACTAACATTTCTCTGAAATAGTCTTTCTTTGAGAAAGTCTTTGAAGACATTTCGACTGGAGTATTAGCAGAAGACTGAGACATATTGGAGAAACCGCTTGAAAGATCATACGATGACTAAAATCGGTGCAGCATAGCTTCACCACAAATCCTAAAAAACCGGTGTGGGTTTGGGGAGGGGGGGCTATTTATAGGCGGAAATAAATGACAATTGGTCTTCTACGGTTGATATTTGAAGAAAAGAAATCAACAGATAAGATTAAAGAGGAAATAATTTTTTTTTAAACATATGTACCTACAGGAGATCGTAAGGTAATTATTGGTTTTAGTAGAATTAACAAAAATGGAAAACACAATCGTACGAAGAAAATGAATACAAGCAACTTTCATGTCGATGGAAAACAAAGTTGTTACCATGAACTGACGTGCCGAAGGAAAAAACCTTTTTACCACAAACTGATGAGCCGATGGAAAAGAAAATATTTACCATGAACGGACGTGCCGATTGAAAAGAAATTCATTACCATGAAGAGACAAGTGGATGGAAAATAAATTCGTTACCATGAACGGACATGCCAATGGAAAAGAAAATCAATACCATAAACAGACGTGTTGATGGAAAATAAAATCTTTACCATGAAAAAATGAGCCCATGGAAAAGAAATTCGTTACCATGAATGGATGATATGATAGGCAGATAGGTAAATAATATGATAAAACATTCAATACGAAAAACAGATAGATAAATAATACGGAAAAACTGTCAATACAATAAAAAAATACTAGGAGAAAAGAATAATATAAAATCATCATAAAAAAATGTTCTCCCCCTTTCGATGATGAGTTTTTTAATGTAAGGAGAAATGTAAAGCATGAAGTACATATGAATGATTATTTTAATGTAATCATTCCTAGCTTCTGTTTTATAAAATCAAATCTATCGGAAGGTAATAGTTTTGTAGAAATATCAGCAAGTTGTTCTTGTGTTCTGATGAATTGTAAAATAATATCTCATTTTTGTGTGAACTCTAAGAAAGAAATGTATAACATCTATGTGTTTTTCATGAGAGTGATGTGTTGGGTTCTTACTAAGAGCTATAGAACTAGTATTATCACACAGAATTTGGATTTTGGAAAAACTCCATCCATAGTTAGTGAGTGTGTGTTGCATCCACAACACTTGAGCATAACAACTTCCAGCTGCTACATATTCATCTTCAGTAGTGGAAAGTGCTACTGAGGGATGTTTTTTGTAGGACCATGAAACCAGAGAATCTCCTAAGAAATGACATGTTCCAGATGTACTTTTTCTATCCATTCTACAACCACCAAATTCATTATCTAAAAAACTCTTTAAAATAAAATCATTTCCAGAAGAGTAAAAAAGTCATAAATCTATAGTGCCTTTTAAATACCGAAAGATTCTTTTTACCGCTTTTAAATGAGAATATTTTGTATTAGATTTGTATCCTGCACATAAGAATAAAGAAAACATTATGTCTGGTCGACTAGCTGTCAAGCATAGCAAACATCCTATCATACCTCTAAAAATTGTTTGATCTACAGGTTTCCCAGTTTCATCAAGATCAAGTGTATTTGAGGTACCAATTGGAGTGTTGATACTTTTAGTATTGACGTAACAATACTTTTTGTGTAAATATTTAATATATTTATGTTGAGATATATATGTTCTTCCTGGTTTTTTAGAAATTTGAAAACCTAAAAAGAATGTTAACCCACCCATCATACTCATTTCAAACTTAGATTTCATTAAATTAGAAAAAAAAAATCAGTTAAAGACTTGCTGAGTTGAACCAAATATGATGTCATCAACGTAAATTTGAACAATCACATCATTTTTGTTTTCCATTTTTATAAACAGGGTTGGATTCGCTATACCATCTGTATACTTGTTTTGTAAAAGAAATCGTGTAAGTCTATCATACCATGCTCTATGGGCTTGTTTAAGACCGTATAGAGCTTTGGTATGTTTAAAAACATGACTAGGATTTTTTGGGTCTAGAAAACCAGGAGGTTGTTCTACAAAAACATCTTCTTGAACAAAACCATTTAGAAAATCTAATTTAACATCCATTTGAAATATTTTGAAATTAATGTATGCTATAAAGGCTAATAGAATACGAATAGATTCAAGTCTAGCTACCGGAGCATATGTTTCTCCATAGTCTATTCCCTCTTATTGATTATGGCCCTTAGCAACATGTCTTGCTTTATTTTGTACAATGATTCCATTTTCATCACATTTGTTTCTGAAAACCCATTTTACTCCAATTACAGTTGTTTCTTTATGTCTTTCAAATAAATTCCAGACTTTATTCCTCTCAAATTCATTTATTTCATCATGCATTACGTTGATCCAGTATTCATCACCTAAGGCCTCACTTGTACTTTTAGGATCAAATTGGGAAAGAAATGAAAGATGTTCTATTTAATTTCATAAGTAATTTCTGGTCCTTATAGGTTGATTTAAGTCACCAATGATGTTATCACTGTGATGATTCTTAGGAAACAATACATTTGGGTTTAGTAAAACATGTTCATCAATATATGGTAGAAATTATTTTGTGGTAATTGTTTCAGAAGTATTTTCTTGAACATTTTCCTCATAAGAAGGATCTTATAACAAAGGTTGATAATCAGTTTTTGAAAACACGTATGAGGATGTAGGTTGGGATGGTTTAAAAACAAAAGTAATAGTTTCATCAAATTTTACATGTACTGTTTCTTAGATATTACAAGTGTTTTTATTGAAAACTCTATAATCCTTAGAAGTTGTAGAATAGACTAGAATGATCCCTTCATCAGATTTTGGTGAGAATTTGTGTAGATTATCTTTAGTGTTCAGAATGAATACTTTTCACCCAAAAACATTGAATTTTGAAACTTTAGGTTTTCATCCAGTCCATAATTCATAAGGTGTTTTATTAATAAAATGTCTGGTTAAAACCCAGTTTAAAATATAACAAGAAGTACTAACAGCTTCATCCTAAAAGAGTTTAGAAATTTTGTATTCACTCAACATGGTTCTAGTCATTTCTTGAAGAATACGATTTATTCTTTCAACAACACCATTTTTCTGAGGAGTTCTTAGAGACTAGAAATTTTGAGTAATACTTTTCTTACTACAAAAAGTTTTAAATTCACAATTTTGAAATTCACCACCATGATCACTATGAATAGTTATCAATGGTAGATTTTTCTCATTTTTAACTCGGGCTCTAAAAGATTTGAAATAGGGAAAGGCTTCAGATTTCTTTGTTAGAAAATAGACCCATGTGAATCTAGTGAAGTCATCAACTAAAAAAATACAAAGTATTTGCCTCTAATCCTTCCAGTCTTTGAAGGACCAAAAACATCCATATGCACTAGTTTTAATTCATTATAAGTTGAATCTTAATTAATTGATATAAATCTTGTTTTATGTTTCTTTCCAAATTGACAAGGATCACAGACTTTAGAATAATCATATCTAAGATCCGGTAGACCCTTTACAAGTATTTTCTTTGAAAGATTACAAAGGTTTCTTAGTTTGAAGTGTCCTAGTCTTCTATTCTATAGTTATTATTGGTCTTCTATTGCACTTAATCAGGGTATGTTTTGGATCCTAAGGTCTATTAAGTTAATAGTGTATACATTCTCTTACTTATGTGCAGATAGAATGAACTCATCCTTGGAATTGTGAACTAAACACTTATAATTTCTCAAATTCAAAAGGTAACATTCATCACATAATTGACATATTCTGATGAGATTGTGCCTAAGACCTTTAATAAACAAAACATTTGAGATAAGAACCTTTCCATGAAAAACAATATTACCTATACCAACAATCTTTCCTTCAGAATTATCTCCGAAGGTAACCTTTGATCCTTTTGCTTTCATGATCTTGTCAAATAAATATTTGTTTCTGGTCATGTGTCGAGAACAACCACTATCCATGTACCAAATATTCTTTTTGGTAAACTTCTCATTTTCCTGAAAAAGAAACAATTTGTTTTTCGGAATCCAAACTTGTTTGGATCCAGAATGGTTAGATAACATAATTTTAGGTATTCATATTTGTTTTGCAAAATGAGATTTATGAGATCCTAAATACTATGTTCTATTAAGGGAGAACTCTCTTTTCTAGTGTCCACCACATTGACACTTTGAACAAAAATGAGTATTTTGTGGAACAAAATAGTTATTTTTGAAAACTGGTTTGGAATTAGTATAACCATGTCCATAATTATTTCTCAAAAGCCGAATTTGGGAATACATTTTTTCAAAGTTCACCTTTCCATAAGTAATGTTTGATAAAAAAATATCAAAGAAAAGATTTTTGACTTTAGTTTTAAAACTAAATTTTTATCCTCCAAAACATTTGATTTTGAACTAGAGTTAGGCTCTAAAACACTATTCTTAGAAATTACATTTTCTAGATACTTAGAAAGTTTATCCTTATCAGATTTGAATTTCTCAAGGGTTTTTAAAATACTTTCAAAATCGGAAGTTTTCATATCAAGATCATTAGAAATATCTGATACTCCTTTAGTTTAAACTGAAATTATAGAATTTTTTTTATCAAGCTTTTTCTTAAGTTTAGAGTTATCATTTTCAAGTAATTTAGAAAATCTAGATACTTCTTCAAAAGAAGGTAATGTATCACCTTCTGATTATGAAGATTCATCATTTGAAGATTCATAATATTTATTATCAGTATAATTTTCATTTAAAGAGAAATTTGTAATAGCTTCAGCATTGTGTACCTTAGACATAAGACAATTATCTTCAATTGGTAATTTGGCTATAAGTCCAATATTTCTCTATCCTGAGGACTCATATTCTGAAGAATTATCTGATCAATCGCTACCACTTGCACTCCAAGTATCATTTTCCTTCAAGACTTTATTTGTATTATAATATTTTTTTCTTATTTATTTAAGAATGTTTCTCATTTCTGTCATTTCTCTTCAGTAAAGGACAATCAGGCCTTATTTGACCCACTTTCTTACATTCAAAACAAGTTACCTCTGAATCATTCTTATCCTTCTTATCTTTCCTTTTGAATCTGTATTGGAAGTCTTTCTTTCCCATGATATTCTTCATCCTTTGAGAAATATTGTCTAACTCATTATTCAAGTGATTACTATCACTTGATTCTGATATAACATCTTTCTTGGCTTTGTATCTTGTTATCCTTTCAGGTGTTTTAGCTTTATATGTAAAGGCTACACTTCTATTCCCATTTTTCTTTTTATTGAATTCAGAATATCTCTTCATTCTTGTCTCATGCTGTAAAAGAGTTCCAAATAGTTCATCAAGAGTAATCTGGGAAACTTTTCTATTTTCATCAATAGCTGTCATTTTTGAATCCCATTCATTTGGAATTATATCAATAATCTTATCTACAAGAGCTTCATCATCAAGACCTTTTTCTCCCATATATTGTAAGCTGATGACAATTGTCATAAATATTTGTTGCACTTTACATACTGGTTCACCATACGGAAAAATAAATCCATGATACTCTTCTCAAAGAATTTATCTTCTTATTTCTATAACCTTAGATGTTCCAAAATATGCCACTTCTAATTTCTTCCAAATATAGTTGTCTACTTCAAAAGAAGATATCTGGCTGTATATATTCCTTATCATAGAGCATAACAATGTATTGTGTACCTTATAATTCATTTGATATTCTTGCTTCTCTTGATTAGTAAAATTACTGACTTCATTATCAGGAATTTTGTAACCTCCAGTAAGAATAATAAAATTGACTACACCAGTATTGATAACAAACGTTTTCATTCGATCTCTCCGATACTCATAATCGTTCCCATCAAATATTGGTGGTCTTGAAGGATTTAGGTTGTCAATTGACCAAATATTTATTCCTTCCATCTAACGAAACAAAATCATTTCCACTACAAATATTAGTGTAGTAAATAATTGAAACTGTAATATTAAAGTATGAATGCTAGTAGTATAAATTAGTGGAAAATTCCTCTTATACCAATTATTGGATCGAATATATAAATATATATTAATATTAAATGGAACAATACAAGAGGGGGGTGAATTTTTGGTTTAGAAACATTATTTTTAAACACTTAATAGATTAGTTTAAACGATCTTAAACTAATACAATTCACAAAAAAAACAAACAACCACAATTGTATTGAATATAAATGTATGATGTGATGTAATACTATTAGAAATGTAAAGTAATTATATTCAAGATGAATACAATAATCAGAGTAATATAAGTGTGAAAGATTCTACCATAAAGCGTATAGAATCTATTAATACAATATGTAAAAGAATAATAGTAATTGAAACAATTATAATTGAAAGTGTAAAGAAGAAAGGAAACAACACAAATTCCTTTCTAATACAAAAAACAGTAGAAAAGTAAAAGTATTACAATTCCGTTTAACCCAAAGAGAAGGGTTATCCTTTCACCTAGGATAAGAGGTCTGTCTGACCACCACCATGGTAAGCCCTCGATACGATGATCGGTTCATCTGTCTGCCTATCCCCGGAAGCCCTTGATACGATGATCAGTTCGTCTGTCTGCCTATCCCTGGCAGCCCTCGATACGATGATCGGTTCGTCTGTCTGCATATCCCTGACCACCCTTGATTTTGTAGGTAATCGGCACCTCTATCATTCAATAACTTGAAATCCCTTGATACGAAGATCGGTCGCCCAAAGCATAAAGCATGATAGAAGTCAAAATGTCTCTATCTAGGACTTGATAGAAGCAAGGCATCATAGTTGTTCATTCTTGGCTTCAAATGACCTCCTATTTATAGGCCTCAAGTTCAAATGGTCAAATTTCCTACAACGGTCATATTTCACTGAAAAACTCAGTGGGTCTTGGACACCTGGCATTATAACAGTCATATTGAAACAAATAGCGCGAAATCATTTTGATTAGTGTGTTACTAACTCAATGACATCGTTTCGGTTAAAACATAAGATATATGAACATGATAATCGTGAGTACGATTGATCTAAAACAAGCCTTTTGATAAAATAATAAATGTATGCATGTGACTAATGTATGAGTACTATAAGTATTACTAAATGTAATGTATTGATATGAAACAATGTAAGATACACAAAAGTGAGTAAAATTGACAGAGTTAGTACGATACGATTGATAGAGTCAATACGACAATTATTCTCTGTATGATCAGTATGGTCAGTATGATCAGCATGGTCGGTACGATCAACATGGTCAGTACAATCATCATTATCCGTACGATCATCATGATCAATACGATCATGCATGATCAGTACGATCAGCATGATCAGTACGATCAGCATGATCAGTACGATCAGCATGATCAGTACGATCAGCATGGTTAGTACAATCTGCATGGTAAACGACATTGTGATTTCCAAAACAATATATAAAAGTCAAAAGAACACTTTTTACTCAACAAAAACCCCTATAAGAATATAAGTTACATAATAGTTCATTGATATACTAGATTTAAACGTACGGAATCATAATTTAGGATATACTTTTCATTTACATGTTAATCCTTTTATGTTCAATGTTTCCTTATTATTCTTAATAGTTAAGTATCCAATCCATGGAATTGTACATTCATTTTCTTTGTTAATTGAGAGAAATAAAAGAACACATCAAAACAATCAATGTGATAGGGAAAGTAATGATTTATCTAATGATATGACAAATATTATAGGAGCAGGTGCTCAAAACATTATGAGAGTTCATTCTCAGCTAGATAAAGTTATGAATAATAAATTCAATCATGTGGAACTCCCTCATCCTCCTTGGAAAGAGAATGTTTTTGTTGAGTCTCAGTTATGGAGAAGGCACCCCATATTTACTGGATCATCAGATCCCCTCCTTATAGAAAAGGGTATTGACTTCATTGAAATGATATTCACTATCCTATAGTGCTCAGAAGAATAGAAAGTCAAATTGGCAGTCTAACATTATGATGGGGAAGTTGATCAGTGTTGGACAGTGATCAGGAATAAAATGACACAAGTGTAGATTTATTCCATAGATTGGGAGGAATTCCAGAGAATATTTTTCAGTAAATATTTTTCTAAAACCCTCCATCTCATGATGGAGAGGTGGTTCCTCCGACTCAAGAAGAAGGAAGATGATTTTGATAGGGGGTATGAAGAAAGCTTCACATGGGTTGCAATATATGCCTCTGAATTTTTCATGAACACCAATATAAGGAGGATCACTTCTTTAGCGGACTAAATCCAAATCTACAAAAATCATAGGCGATTTTAGACATTGATAATTATGAGGATATTTTCCCTTATTGCCTCAAGGTTGAAATAGATATAAGAGACTCCTGGTGGTCTAATGGTCCAGTTAAAAATGGTGTAAGATAGAGTCTAATATGGGTGGATAAAAAAAATAAAAGGCATGATGGAAAAATGATCAGACACCCCACATGTAAAAATTATGGGAATAAGAATGATGTTAACTATCTAAATAGAACCAATAATTGATTCAAATGTGGAAATATGGGAAATATATCAAATAAAATCCAATGGGATATGATGAATCCAATAATTGTAAAATAAATAATGAAGGATCAAATAAAAGTTCAGCATGTGGTGTAGTGTTATCACTATATGGGGAATGGAAATTGTGTGAACAATTTCACAATGCCAAGGGTTGTTCGAGGTAATCAACAACAACTTTTAGGGAAACAAGGAAGGGCTTATGTTATCACTACTATTAAGGTTTAGTTGGACAATGATGCGGTGATAGGTCTTGTAGTCATTCATTCAAGAATTGAAAATATATTATTTGATTTTGGTTCTATGCATTCTATAATATCCTACATGTTTGGTAGAACTATTCAAACACCACCTAAATATTTAAAGGATAAGTAGTCTATGGGATTGGAGAATGAATAAAATATTGTAATACATGTTTTTTTTACTCCGCCCTGATATATTTTTGTGGACTAATCCTCCCATAAAATATTATCATAATTAATTTAGTGGAGTTGAAAGTTATCTTGGACATCGATTTGCTATCGTTATATAAATCCAACATCAACTCTCAGGAGTGTGAGATAACTCATCACGTCCTAATAAATCATCTAATTATTTAAAAGTGTATGAATTAAGATGAATCATATTTTGAATCATTTTCACAAGTGTGGATATTAATTCCTTATGATAAATCATGTCTATCTCAAATAATTTAGATACATGAGAGAATCATGCTTAAATACATGCCCATTGTGAGGGATTACACTAATTTAGTCCCTGAAGAACTTCTGGATCTTCCATCGGATTGATAGGTTGAGTTATTAATTCAATTTATTCTTGGATATTTACCCCTATTAATGACACCTTAATGAATGCCCACCATAGAGGTGGAAGAGCTGAATGAGGAGTTATGTGATATTCTGGAGAACGATTTTATACCCCCATGTGAATCTCCATGGGGTGTGCCAGTCCTCTTCTTCAAGAATATGGATGGATCAACACACCTCTACATTGATTATCAGGAGCTCAATAAAATCACGATTAAGAACAAGTATCCCAATCCATGGATTTATGGATTGTTATATCAGCATTATGGGGACATTTATTTCTCTATGGTGGACCTTCGGTCGGGATATCACCAGTTAAAGGTGAGGAAGGATGATATTCCCAAGACATCCTTCTAAACAAGGTATTTTCATTAAGAGTTCAAATTAATTCCCTTCAGACTCTCTAATGCTCTAGAAATTTTCATTGATTTTATTAATAGTGTCTTAAAATTTTACCTTGAGACATTTGTGGTAGTCTTTATTGATTATTTTCTAATACACTCCAAGAGCAAGGAGGAACATGAGGATAATTTGAACTCTCTGCTAAAGGATTTACAATGGGATAAAGTTTATGTAATGTAGAGTAAATGTAAGTTATGGATCGAAAAATTATAATTATTGGGGCATGTGATCCCCAGAAAAGAGATATTTGTAGAACCTTCCAAGACAAATGGAATGGAAATGTGGCCCATAAAAACATCTGTAATGGAGATCCCGAATTTTTTGGGTCAATCTGGGTATTATCGATGATTTTTTCAAGACATTTTCATTATTTTTAAACCCTATATCCAACATGAAATGAAAGAGAGTATGGTTTGTCTTGACATAAAATTGTGATGATTTATTTAAGGAGTTATAAAAGTGTCTTGTCACTGTGCAAGTACTCACACTCTTAGCAAGTGGAGAACTAGTTGTGGTGTACAATGATACATAAAATAAGGGATTAAGATTTATAAATATTCAAAATTATAATTTACTAGCATATTCCTCTATTAATCTAAAAATACATGATCAAAACTATCCTACACATGATTTTGAGTCGGTAGCTGTGTTCTTTTCATTAAAAATATATAGGCATTATCTATAATGGGAGAAGTGTGAGATATATACTGATCATAAGAGTCTCAGATAAATATTATCTTAGAAAGAGAATAATATGTGCCAGTGAAGATGGATAGATCTCATCAGGGATTATGACTACTCACTCCACTACCATACTGGTAAGGAAAATAAGGGAGTAGATGCTCAAAGTACAAAAGATCCTACATCTATATCAATAATAACAGTTAAAAAGGATCCAATAATAATAGATTTTTAGAGAATGTACAAAGGAATCATAAAGGTAGGAACATCATCAATCATTTCTCAAATGATTTTTCAACCATCCCACAAAGTGAAAATAATGGATTCTCAAAGAAATGATGTAGAAATTTATAAAAGTATTGAAGCCATTAAAAATGGGAAATACTCTAAGTCCAAGATTGATGAGGAAGAACTTTTAATATTTTGTTTATGATTATGTGTAACATCCATTAAAAAGATGTCAGAAGAGATTTGGAATGGTGTATATAGCACAAAATTCTCTATTCACCTAGGGAGAATAGTGATGTATCGAGATCTCTAAGACAACCTTTGGTGGGAAAATATGAAGAAAGATATTGATGAATATACATCAACATGACTTTTATTTTATCAAGTGAATGAAAAGAGGAAAAATTATAAGGGGATGATAAAACCACTTATTATACAAACTTGGATGTGGGAGAACATTAACAAGGAATTTCAGTATGGACATCAAAGGACATCCTAAGGAAACAATGTTATATGGGACATTATGGATCTTCTTGCAAAGATAGCACACATTATCACAATTCGAGAGGAATTTTCAATGGATAAAAATTAATGTATATATCTCAAAGTTTTGGTAAGGCTTCATGGAGTACTTCTATCTATTATATCTGATTGATTTCCAATATTGAGCTCGATGTTCTAGAAATGTCACCAACACTAAACTTAACTACATTACGGCCTACCATCCTAAAACTGTTGAAAAATTTGAGAGAACTATTCGGACATTGGAAGATAAGTTGAGATTATTTTTTATGGACATCAAAGGAGGATGTGATTATCATCATCCACTAGTTGAATTCTCATAAAATAATTGTTTCCACTCGAGCATCTGAAAATCACTATATGAATCCCTTTATGGGAAAAGAATCCAAACACTATCGTGTTGGGATGAAGTCAGTGAGGGAATGTTTATAAGACCTCAAATGGTCAATGAAATGATGGATATGGTGAAAACCATACATGATCCATTCAAGGAAACCATAGTAAAAAATTTGTTATGCCTACAATTGTCGACGATACCTTAAGTTCAAAGGTTGAGACACATTACTCCTCCACATATCTCCATGGAAGAATGTTATGATATTTGGGAATAAAAGAAATCTATGTCCAGGGTACATTATCTCCTTGAATATTATTGATCGTGTTGGAGGTGATTCCAATAGAGTCGCACCTCCATATACCCTGTTTAAAGTACACGGTGTATTCTATGTATGCCTCTTAAGGAAGAAAATACCTGATCATTCAAATGTTCTTCCTTCATAGGTGGTACAATTGGAGAATGATTTTTCATACGAGGATAAGCTATTGATGATCTTGGATCAAAGAGATAACATTATACATAAAAAGACTACTCACCTGGTAAATGTACTATGGTGTAAACATAAGTATGAACGGGGAAAATGTAATCTAGAGGAAGGAATGAAGGAAAATTACCAGCATGCTTTTATGGATTATATTTTAAAAAAAAAAATTGAGGGTGAAATTTCATAAGGGGGGAGAATGTAAGGGCCCAATGTTTTTATAATGAAAATTCCCATTTTATAATTATTTCATCTAATCACATGAAATCACAACACAATAAACTACTATGTACTATATTACCATTAAGCATTATAATGTCACTTCTGTTATTTAAATTTTTAAAATCTAAAATACTTTGTTGTCATCAATAATATGGTTAGAGTCTGATAAGATATAAATAATTTTTTTAATAATAACTAACCCTTATGAATAATAATTTTACCCTTAGGAATATTAATATGACCCTTATGAATAGTAAATCAGCCAACTAAATAGTAACCTTACCAATGAATGTATAAATAAAATGTATCTATCAAATAAGTGAAAATATGATAGTGATGGTATTTTATAAGTCATACATATTTAACAAAACATTTATTAATTATTTTATAATTAAAATATAATATTTATTTTTTATATATTTTTTATATATATTCTGGTTTTATGATATTTTTATAAGAAATTTGTAATTTATTAAAGAACTATAAAATTAGTTATAGTTTAAAAATATGTATTTTTTAGGTAAATTATGATTTTAAATTAAAAATTAAATTATGCATATTTAAATAATTATTTTTGAAAAATGGATTTCATTTTTGGATTCGACATGTTGAAAAATGGTAAGGGTGTTTTTTTGGATTTTTCTAAATTACGTGATTTTTTTATGAATATTAATATACAAGCATTTTTTATATATACGTTATATGTTATATACACTATTAAAATAATAATCAATGAGTTAGGAACCCATAGGTCTAACTAACATACACATATTACAATTTTTTGTTACAAGACTCATTACTCTTTTTTGTCTAATGGAAAAAAATAAACTAATGATTAATATATTAATAAAACCTTCCTCTTGACCACAACAAAAACCACCCACACTCCCCTCTTCACTTCACTCCTCCTAGGCCTTATGCATTTCCTAAATTCTACAAAACACTCTCCCAAAGCTCTTCCCCCATTTCACAACATCAGTTGTCTTCCTCAGAAGACCAAATCTCTTCCTTTTAAGTGGCTCTAAAATAAGATTTACTCATGAGGAATATTCCACTTTTCAGTTCTTTTATATTATTTAAATTTCATTTTTTTTATTTTTTATCCTTCCCTCCCCTAATATAAATGTAATGAAAATTCGATAACCTTATGTGTATATGTATGTTGTTATGATAATGGACTAATTAATTATGTTCTCTCATTTTCCATTCTTTTATATTTGTAGAAAAAACACCATACGAGATTTGTTAATTTACCACATTCATGAAGATGGGTTTTCAATTTCTATTAAAATCTTAAATTATGGTGATGAATCCATTCATATAATTAAACCAAACAATAATATATGCACTATATCTCACATATTGTTCTGAAATCTGTTTGTACACATGGTTTTGATTTATAAATTAAAATGTGTTCGTTGTGATCAAAAACTGCCAAATAACACAAAAGGTTATCACTAAAAATTTATCTAATGATACAACTTCAATTAAATTATCCAAATTAAATTTATAACCATATAACCCTGTAGATGTTAAATAATAAATTATATCTCCAATTATGGATAACCATCATCAATTTACATGACTATCCATTCATGTATATCAGTAACCAAAACATGTAACACAAAGACCTAAAAAATGAAGTTGAATATCATAACCAATCAAAAAAGATACGAATAAACCTATAAAGATTAATAAATAAATTTTTTGTAAATTTTTTTGTATAATTATTAATTAATTAACCTAATATTATTATCCAGGTAATTAATATCAAATGGATAACACCATCAGACTTAAGGCAATGGATTCTACCCGATCCTCCAATATTCCCTTTAGATATTAATACTCTCATTTTACTCAAATGAAATCCCATATAATGTTTATGTAGATATTATAATTGATATTTATATTTCCAAACTCATGTATCAATATCCATTAATATTTCCATTATGTTGATATACTTTCTTTATGTTATTACCCCCTCAAAACATCCCAATAAGAAAACAGGTTTAATGGAAATTCCTAAATTCTTACCCAATTTCACGTAAACTATATGATAACAATTTAAGAAACTATTATATTTATAAGAACACTCTTTTTCCCATAAAAAAATTCTTGGTTCACTTATGTTTTTGTGTAAATTATATTTCTCTTTTTAGTTTTAAATTGGCGTTGATATTTTTGTTTGATCGCACGAAAATGTTTCAATTTTAATGTTTTGTAAAATATATTTTACATGTTATCAAATAAATTTTGCATCACTTATTATGATATATGCCTTTAAAAACATACTAATTATTATTATTGATATAATTTCTTCTTTTTCATGGTCACTTGTATTGTAAACCCATTAAATTATGCTTTATGTTTTGATTATGATACCCATTTATTTCTGTGGGTTTTCTTATTTTTATGTATGATTGATTATGTATGATTCTATATGTGGAACGAATATTCATGAACATTTTATTATGGGTGTTCTTATATATAACTCTAGTTAATTGGGTAAATTTTATTCTCATGAGATGTTATGTACAATGATCTTTGTGGTTAGCCTTGACTCCTACCACTATATTCAATTGTCTTTGTGGATAAACATGAATTACGCTCCTCTATGTGAAATGAGGCTTGGCTCATAATAAATCCACGTTTTAGGTTTCTTATAAATTACTATGGATTAACGTTTATAAGACCCATGTTTATGAGTTATGATTACATATTTCCCATGACTTTTTATATAATTATGTTTTTCTTTCTAACCCATGTGTTAATGATTTATTTCACATGTTTATTCCCATGCGGGGATTTTTAGCTCATCCATTTTTTCAAGTTATCCTAAGATTATCATATGATGATGTATGATAAAAATGGAAGGTAGGATCTCTTTATGAAGTCTACATAATGAAATGTTCTATTTAGTCGATTTTTTACATTGTATGTACTTATTCATCATAGAAACTAGACTTTATGATACTTAGTTTGTAAGGTGGTGTTTAATTATGCTTCAAATCATGTAGTGTTGTGTGTAAAATGCATGGGAATATGTATTCTATGTCAGTACCTTAGTTTCTTAAAGACAATCCGAATATAGTAGAGGATTTTCCTTGATGGTAAGGACAGGTTATTAAATCTTATGATGTAGTTCATTATATTGAGGTTGTTCTATAAGCCAATATTATAGTTCCAAATGATATTCTAGTTGAAACCATGTCTACTATTCAGAATTAATTGACTAACCATAACATGATGTTGAAAATTTTATGATTGATCTAGTTATTCTTTTTTCACTTGCTAATGTATATATATCATGAGATTCATCTCAGGAATAGTCATACCAAACATAACCTCATATAGGATTTGAATCCTACTGAGATAGTTCTAGCTAGGAAGGTGTTGGTGAAAGTAGCTTCAATGTAAAAACATTAATTTTTAATGGTCAGTAATGTTATAGTAGAGGCACAAAAAAGATGAGAAGTAGAGGTGGTTGATGCTTGAGAAGTAGTTTGACTTGTTGAGAATGTTTTGGAAGCAATTATTATAGTTTATGAGTAAATACTAGTTGATAATATTCCAACTGTTCTACCTATAGTATAAAAATATAATACTAAGGTTAAGAAGTATATAGTTGATCTAATTCTCCCTAGATCACCTTATGGTGGAGATACATTTTGAGGAGTCATTAGGGAGTCTATTTTTCATCCCCATACACCAAATATGTGATCTCCTCCTCTCATTCATGAATATATGCCTTATGTAAGTACAATATATAATTGTTCAGAAATGAAATAATTTTTATAACACTATTGACTATGATTCCTAATATAAAAGGGAATTATAATTATTTAATAATGTAATATCATCCTCTAAGGATGATATCAAGTACCACAAGGATAATTATATTTCTAATGAATACATTTTCATGTTATTTGGGATTTTTTTTCCTAGAAAAATGTTATCAAGAATCAGTAGTCATTTTTTTGTGAAATAATATATTTTTGTGGTTAGTTCAAAAGATCATGAAGACATGAAATCCAAAGAGAGTATACTAAATAAATTATCTTACGATGTCAATGTTCATTATGCACGGAGTATTAGTGGTATCTCTAGGTGACATGATACCTTATCTTCCTAGGGTCCAACCATACATGAATCAAGATATAGTAAATTAAATTAAATGTATTAATTCAGTGATGAAGGAATTCTAAAATATCATAATGATTGTTCTGGTATGCCAGTTTGAATTTATTAAGAGGTTTCAACCAACTACCACAACTTATACTTTTAGAGCTTCTATGTATCATGATTTTCATAATAGGATTGATAAGATACTTTTAGAGTTGAATTCTATGTAGTCACATATTGAATATAATTTGTTTGATTTGGTAAAAAATTTGTCATGGATTATTTCAATAAAAATCTCTTATTTGAATCTCAAGACACTAAAGAAGCTGTAATAAATCATGGAGTTGGAAAATATGTGTCCTTGAATGACACCATGGGTTATCATGGGGAATATATTTCTGGAATGTCAAAAGTGATCATGGAGGAATCTCAAGTTAATAAAGGGACAATATCGGGGTAAATTTTCAATTTGACCATAAACAATACACAAATAACATACTTTTAGATAATTGTATTCAAAAAGGTTGATTTATTATACTTTTCAGATGATTACATCACCATAAAATCTGAATCAACTCTAGAAGTTCTAGTTTCAAATATAGTTAATTAGATTGTTGTTTAAAAGCCTATCAGGATTATCCCTAGGGGTAAATTAGTTTCTCATTTCCTTATTATAACTATCCATGTTGTTCTATATCAATTTTCACCTCATTATACTATTTCTACTAACAATAATCTAGTTCCAAACTCCCATTCAATTATTCTTAATAGGTGGATCAGTATTTAATATAGAAAATAGACAATGTGGAATTGATGATATAGTCTAAAAATGGTAGAATAGTTTGTATGAATGGTTTTATGGACCAGATTTTGTTGAATCTACTTTTAGATCTTCCAACATCTCCATATAATTCTCAGTTTATTCCTATATTTAGTGCTCCATAGAGTTCCACCTCTACTAAGCTTGTGACATTCAATGGAATTGTCTGTAATGTTATCCCCTCTTCTTCCCAAATGCCTTTATAAAATTATATTATTATTATTATGTTATACAAGTGAAATATAACCAATATAATAGAAATGTGTGCATATGGATTATTCTATATAAGATTTAGAAATATCTCCCCATCTCATCAAGATATCTTTTGAAGATTCTAATAGAGTGTCGAGAAAATTTTTAATCCTTCTAACATCGAGAATTAATAAAATCAAATGTGGATACATCATTATCGATAATTCTATACAAGAAATAAGCTTCTTCATTTGACCCTCTAAATAATTTGGTGTCCTTATATGTATGATCATATTATTTAATTATAGTTAATCATAATATTTAATTAATATTCATCACCCATGTACAATATTTGTGAGAAATTTCACATATTTTTTCTATAGACGGAGCTACTTTTGAGATTGGTAAAAAAGTATTTCCACCAGTGGAGGACCCACATACTACCTCTAGGACCACTCTTAATTTTAATATACCTCCACCCAAACCAATATTTCAGTTTTTCCCTCTCTATACTCTTGGGTCTTCTTACTGGTGCATATTATATGTTTTTTTGTAGGTTTTGAATTTATTTTTTATATAAGTGATGAAAATTAACAAAATCATAATTATTCATTTCTTGTGCTTTTATTATGTATTTTTTTGTTTAATATTTTGTTTATTATTTTTTATGTTATTTTATTTATTAAATTTCAAGTCTTACAATAATTCTTATTGAGTTTCATTACTATACATAATAATTTTATACTTCTAAGTGCAAAATTATCTATATATTTCAACTCTATTACATTTATTTTAATGAAAAAAATGGGGGAGAAGTTATGCCTTGTAACAAAATGGGGATTAGTGTAATGTTAGACAGAGAAAATATGTGTAAACCTAACATTTTAAAATCAATATATATATTATTATTTTCTTTTTTAAATTATCTTAAAATTTTTCAAATTATCTATGAACAGTGTCTTATCAATCTTTTGATCCTAAAAAAGAAGGATATTGTTGGACCACTAAATTCATTCCACCATTTTACATGAAATTCTGGTTTTTATTATCTCAAAAACCATTTAAATATTACTAATGATTGTTATGTTTAAGTGTGTTCATTAGGTTTTATAATTTTTTAATTTAATCATTATTAAATCAATATGTTCTAGAAATCTATGAAAAACATTCTATGTTTAGAAAATTGGCTTCATTAAGCATATGGGTGTATAGAAAAACATCTCTGTGAGAAATTGGATATATAAATTGTTGACATAAAGGATCCTCCTTTGTGAAATAGCTACATCAAAAAATTGGCTATGTCAATATAACCTACATCAATGAATTTCCAACAAAATAATTTGTTTATAAAAATTATTTATCTATGTTAATAGGCAAAAATGTGTAATCAACTACACCATTTTGATATATGGTGAAATTTTCAATGTCGTGTAAAATCGCTATTTAATTTATTTATCTACTTAAATTCTTTAAATGTGATTAAGAAGCTTGTATAATATAAATCAGCTATGTGAATAAGGCCTACACAATTTCGGCTAGGTAGATAAATTAGCTACATGAAGGAAGGATGGATCAATTAGGCTATATTAATTCAAATGTGTAGAATTTTACTACCTAGGGATTTGTAATCAACCTCATAGTTCTCCGACTTTATATTTATTACCATTGGTGTACTTTTATTCATAATTAATGTTTTTGTGCATTCATAAAAGGTTTGTAAAACATATTTTTATTAAATAATATTATAATAAAATGAATGTTCTTAGAATGATAACAAGTATATGGATAATTTAATGGTAAGTACATCTGTTTATGTATCTCTAAGAAAACTATATGTGGAATTTTAAATCTAACCCTATATTTTGTGGATATGATATTGTGAGATTGTAAGATATGTTTCTCATGAATTTTCATATGTGGTATATATGTTAAAATTATAATATTGAGAAGAACATAGGAACTTGAACTATCATCTACAAAATCTCACTTGAAGATCTTTACGCAATAAATTTTTTACTTTTAGTGAAGAAAAAGATTCAAGATTTATATTTGTTTTGTTCTGGTAAATTTCAGTATAATTTTAGTAGAATCTCCTCCATATATATTTTATTCTTATCATCTATCATGGAGATTTATTATTTTCTATCAATTGAATCATATAGTCGTGAGCCTCACCTATAAACATACGGTTTATTATCATTATTTCAATAAAGGAACCTTGTAAAATAACTTTGGAGGATGTTATTTTTGAAGATTTTTTTATCATAGTTTAATGATCGTTTTTTTGTACCATTTTTTTCTACTTGAACGTAGTTATGCAGTACCTAGTAAAAGGACATTAAGTTCGAATTAAAAGCACTAGTATAGTAATGTTACAAATGTAATGGAGTGGACCATTAGTAGGTGGACTACATGATTTATATTCCCAAAACAACTATAATTCCTTGTGTATAGTATTTTTTATACTCTATATTATTTTTTTATTATTCATGTGTTAAGAAGAGATAATATGTAAATCATTTGATATAGTGGGCGGTTATCAAAATAATAAAAATTTAAATAACTCAATTCACCTACCTCTTTATTATTATTGTATATGGTGTATGTCTTATATGATCTTCCTTGATTAAATGAATATATCTTTTAAATATTACCATGATCAATTTTTGTTAGTCTATATGGAATATATTCATATATTTTCTAAGAGTAAAGAATATTAATAAGAACATTTTGATATTGTGATGATGATCCTGTGGAAGAAGAATTTGTATAGAAAATTAAATTTTTGATTTTTGGCTATATAAAGTATCATTCATGGGTAATGTAATCTCTAGTGAGGGTATCTCGGGGGATGCTTCAAAGAAAAAAGTTATTTACCAATAGAAAAGAACATACATGATAACTAAGTTCCATATATTTATTAATATGGTAAGGTACTATATAATCCTTTTGAGAGACATATTATTGATATACAATCAAACAACTAAGTTTACTTGAAAGGGATCTGAGTTCCATTGGGTAGATTAATAGGATGAAGATTTTAAGGATATGAAAAGATGGTTGTTCAACACACTTTTATATAAACTACCCCTGAGTGGGGAAGGATTTTTAATCATTAGTGATGTACCAAAGATTACATTTGGTTGTTTTCATATTTATAGTTATATGGAGATATATTATGAATCATGAAAATTGAATGTTTATGATCATAACTTGTAGAATGAGATATGTATACAAATCATACATTTCTCATATAAATGTTCAACAATAATATTGAGTGGGGATTAAAGAGGTGTAGAATGTGGATATAGAACTGTATGGAAGGGGAAAATTGTCCCCAAGTTCAACCATGATTGTGATGGAATGATATGTTTCATAAACCTAGAAAGTGTCAAATTAATACTATATCTAGGAAAGGATATGTTGTATGAAGTTAATAATTTTTCATTCTCTATTAATCCTTTAAGTAAAAAATATGTATAGAAATATAAAATAATATTTCCAATGGAACAAAATGAAGAGAGATATTAAATATTATCAATCTTGCTACTAGGTATGTTAGCATGTTAACGTTGAGAGACAAAAGTATATGGGAATGTTACAACCATTACTCATACCCTAAGGGAAATTTGAAAACATTATTGTGGATATAGTTATAAGACTCTCCATTATATATAAAATTCATATTGTTATTTTTTATTATTTGATCTTCTTATTAATTGAGAAATCTTCATTAGAATCATATAATGTATTCCTTCTAAACATATTGTTAGGATTTATATTAACAAAGAGTTAAGGTGACAATGAAACCCATATTATATTATATTTGACTAGGATATGAGGTTAACAATGAATATCTTGATAATTATTTAGAAATATTTTGTTATTGAGTTTATTTTAAGTACTACATATCATCCCCAGAAAAATAGTCAGTTGGAATTGACCGTTCAAACACTATTAGACATCTTGATATCATTCATTATTGACATAAAATTTTGGTGGGATAAATAATATCTATTCGGTAAATTTTATCACCAAAATACATTTAATTAAATCATTCATAGTAATCCTTACGAAACACTCTATATAAGGAAGTGGAAAACTCCAACATTCAGGGATGAAGTTAATGAATTAAAGATATTGGGACCTGAAGTAGATAAGTGGATTTTAGAGAAGTTTAAAGCCATTAAAAAGCTCATAAGGGAAACTAAAAGTAAATAAGAAACATATTCTCACAATCAGAAGTGAGATCTAGAGTTTAAATTTCGTGATAAGGTATCACTATTAATATATCAATGTATGATGTTCATGACATGTGGTTAGTATAAAAACTTTATTTCTATATATATCATACCCTTTAAGATTTTATTTCATATAATAATGGAATCATTCCTTTTGAAACATCTATTGAATCTCTCAAAATTTCATGATGTTTTCTATGTATCAATCATAATAAATTTTATACCAGATCCTTAACATGCACCAAAACAATAGGTCATACCATAAGAAAAACATCCCAATATTAAGGAACAACTGGTGGATATTCTATATTGTAGAGATAATAGTCTATGAAATAAGATCATTTACCTGGTCATTGTTTTCTGGAAAACACATACATTAGAGTTTGTTATGTGTTAACTTTGGGTGGTGATGAGGTAGATGTTTATGATTATTTTTCTATTAGAGTGATGCAATTTTGAGTTATAAATTAGTTTATGTGGGATATATATTAACACCCCTATATTTTACAATATATTTTTCATCAAATAAATTTAATTTATTAAATATCATTCTATACAAGAAACTACGAGTCAAAAAGTAGTATAATATTATTTATAGATATAACATAGATATTAAAATTGGAAATATTAATATAAAAAAATAAATTTTAAAAAATATACAGAGACTTGTTATATATTAAAAATCATAGACTGAATCATAATAAGTACATAGTTTTCAGTCTTGTGATTTGATTCTTAAAAAACAGATTTTCATCCAAAACTGGTTTTTATTTCTATTTGTTGTGATTATTGTAATTATTAAACCAAAAAATTTTGAAATTTTTTTTAAAAAATTCTATGATATTTTAAATTATCATATAAAAATTATATTGTGGTGAAATATTTGGATTTTTATAAAAATAATTATTTTTCAATAAATTTTAAAAAATGTCAAGTTTTAGAAATCTACCAATGAGATTCATTATGTATTTAGCATCAATATTTGAATTTCATACTAAATTTAAAATGTATTATTTTTTTATAAATAATTAAATTAATTAACTTTGAATTATATTAAAAATATGTTTTGTTATAATTTTATTTTTAATCATAAAAGCACAAAATTTCTTAAAATATTTTTCATTCTGCATTACACATTATCATTAAAATAAATTTCTATAACATATAAAAAATTAATATTTTAAAATTAATTCCATATTTTGAGTATTCATAATTAATATATTTTTATTATAAAAACTTATTGTTTTATTATTTTGACTAGAAACCATAGAAAATATTTGTCCCCTTTGTAATAGAGTTCAAACTCTATTAACCTTAGGGGATAAAAAGTTAAAATCTCTATGACACACTAATTTAACTTGTTAGGTTAGTGTATTTAGGAAAAATATATTTCTAAGAAGTTAAATAATTTATTTTAAAATATTATTTGAAATAATGTAGGCCAAGATTCACTTTTATAAAGAATAGATATATATTTTTTAAAATTAAAACATTTTTTGATATTTATATTTAATAACATTCTTGGAAGATTCCATTTGGATTTTTCATTCTCAAAAATCCAAAAAGAATAAATTTTTACTGTTTAACCAAAAACCATTATGTGAACCAACGTATTAAATGATTTTCAGTTGAAATTTTGTTTACAATTAAATTGGTTGATTTCATAAGAACTGTACTTCTTGTGTTTTGTGTAAATATATTAAAATTATGTTCTACCAACTATTTTATTTTAATATGATAAAATAGATTCCAAATTTTTAATCATAATGTATAGATTATATTAATATTACCAATTTATCTTTTTTCATAGAATTATGTTATCGGGTTAGTTAGATATTTTTCATCGATGAGTTAAATGATTGTCAAAACATTTTTATCAAGGAAATAATGCATAAAATGTGTCCAAAACATATCTAAATGTGGTAGGTTTGGTTTATTTAAACCATATAACTTCATATATTTTAATTTTGGGTACCTATGATCATTTTCCATGATTTATATCTATATATTTGTGTTTGTGTGTTTGTGTATATTATTTAATTTTTTAAGTAATTCTTTGTGTCTCCATTCCATACCTTATAAAAGGATACCACATATCCTATCTAACCCACAAATCATAACACTTCTATCTCAAAACATACCTATAATAATACCTTCCATTATTCCATCATCACTTCTTAGAGCTTCTTATCTCTCTAAAATTCCATCCTTTCAAGGGTTAAGGTGAATGCCAAAGGGTATTTATTAACAAGGTGGTATAACTCTTAACAAAGTACTCTTAATTTTATTTTTTATTATAAATCATATAAATTATTGTTATCAATTATAAAATAATAATTATTTTTTCTTAATTATACTTATATCTATTATTATTATCGAACAATAATTATTCACCAAAATTTAATCCTATAGGGAAATAAATAATCTATGTTGCATACGTGTGGACTACCGCCTCTATGAAGATATGGGATTAGATTTTCTAAACAGTTTCTCAAACCTTTTTATAATGATGTATTTGATGAATATATATGAAATTTATGGTATTATTATAGTTCAGGAAAAGTGAATTGTTGTTTTATTTTCTTTTTCAATCAATCAAAAAGTTGAAACACCACTTATGTGAACATATGAACTATCGTATCCTCAAAATGATGTAATTTATTTTTCATCCCCATTCTTTATGAATAATTTTTAAACATAATTTAAGGAATAAATATCACAATAATGACATTATTAAATTTCTATAGATGATGGAACCATGATCATAGTACCCTGATAAAGACTAATGAATAGAAACATTGCTAAAAAATTGTTACCACCCAATATAGTAACATTAATAGATAATTATTAATATGTTGGTGATAAGATATTATATTTATATCATATATGTCATGATATATATAATTTTGGTTTTGGAATAGTTACACAATTAATCAACATTTATTATATTTTAGGTACAAACTTGCATGAAGTGAGATGGAATTAGAATAATGTTATTTATTCTTCAATACCATTTTAATTAGTATAGACTATTCTTGAATTTAAATTGAGAAATTTTATGATTATTATTTTATAAAACTATTTCATATTTTTATCCTCTAGTTATTTAATGAGTTTTTATGTTTAAGTTTATTTTTCCCTCTTTCGATATCAAGGATGTTTAGAAAATGTTTTCCTGAAAATATTAGTGTATTCTTTTCATTTATAATGAAAATATTTTTATTCTATATCCATGTTCTCTAAATTTCGTTCAATAATGATATTTACTATTGTTAATTTTTTTAAATTTCAATTTTACCCATGTTATAGAATTTATAAAAATTTTAAAAATAATATTATTTTCATTTTCTGAATAATGCTATTTTTAATGAAGGAGTGAACATATTATTTGTTTCAATTATTATGACATGGACATAATTTTCCACCACCATGATATCTCAATTATTTGAAACATGAATTATATAAGGACTCGGCCCATGTTTCCAAAAGTGGGTGCCTTATTTAATTATATTGGAATATAAACAAGGATTATGCATCCCGAAGGATTAAGTTGTTTAGTATTACTAGAAATAAAATAAATAAAAAGTTCAAATTTACATCAAGAACGATAATACAGTACTAATTTATCCTATTTTAAACATTGATTCCTCCTAGATTATTCTTTCAAGTCATTTATAATTCACTTCTTTGTGTCCTGGAAAAATTAAGCATAAGAAATGGGTGAGAATAAATGCTCAGTAAGGGTATGAAATATAGCAGAAGATACCATAAACATAATACATGGTGAATAACTAAAAATGCATTCCATTAGAAATAATAAACATGAGCACATTATGTAAAGAATATGAGATGATTAAATAATGCAATTATAAAAAATAATTATGGGGATTCTACTAGTCGAATAAACAAATGAACTTTCTATTAATCGCTACATTATTAAGGAAATTCAATATTCCAAACATTCTGGAACATTTTTTCATGGCCTCGTCCATGACTTCTAAAAATGATTAAGTCCTTGGTGAAAACCATATATCACATTAGGAAAGGCCTCAGCTAATTCCACGTCTATGTGGATAATGATAACTAATGATCAATCGAGGGGCTCAGCCTAACCCCTCACATAATAAGTAGAATTAATTCCTCATATAAGTGGGGATAAACATGAAAAACATTTACATTCATATGAAAAATATATAACTTTTCCCAGTCATTATACATATAACACTAACCATTTCGAGTAATATGTTGAATGGTTTTAAGATAGATCACCCAAAATAAAATTATTTATAAAAAAATTCAATAAAACATAGTAGATGATAGAATACATTATTAATCCAAATAATCCATAAGAATCAAAAAGAGTGGTGAATTAGACAAAAATACTCTTATAAAATCATTAAGAAATTCATGAGACAAATACTCGTTTATTTGGAGGAAGAAGAGTTCTTTTAGAATAAAATTTTTATATAAAAAAGTTAATTAAGATAGAATTTTTATAATAAAATGAGTGATTTTATAAATATAATGGATTCTAAAAATTATTATAGAGTGGCCTTAAATATAGGTAAGAATTTGAGAAATTCTCTTGAATTGGGCTTGTATTTTGGAAACAACATTGCATGTTCCTTTCAAAATGTGTAACTATCCATAAAATAAGGAAATGTTCTACTTGGTAATCATATTTAGAAAATTTAAAAAGATTTTATATCAATTACATAATAATATAAAATAATTTCATTGAGTTACTTTAACAATATAAGTAATCCGAATGAAAAAGGAGGTTAGTGTGACAAAACCCTTGCCTTAATTATGAATGTGTCCTCCTGGGGAACATAAGGTCCTGAAATATGTAATTAGACTCATTAATGAATTAATTAAGAACCTTTCATACTTTTATTTATTATATAATAATTATTTTTAGTTCACTTTTGTCTTTATTGATATGTTATAATATTGAATTTCGTCGTTCTAGAGTGTTTGTTTTCTTGATTTTCATAATCAGTGATATTTTTTAAGTATAGAGTTCAAGTGGAATAGTTTTAAATCTCCAAAATTGAAATTAAATATTATTTACTAAAATAAATAACTTTCAATGGTCACTTATATCATTTGGTTACAAGTAATGAGGACGATTAAAAAGATGACAACCACTTCGATTATTTGGCGGTATTAGGATTATTATGATCTGGTTTGTCAAATAAATTGATAATATGTACATATACTGGTTCATTAATATTAATTAGGTTATAAAAAATATATTATACTCTTTTTCAACAATAACAATTGTTTCAATACCAATAATGAAGGAGAAATTGAAGAATGAAACTTTTTCGTGCACAACGGTTATAAATTGGAACCTCGTGGTCGGTGATTGCATTTATAAAAAACGGAGGGAGTAAAAATATTGATGATGGTTGTTTAATTCACATGATATAAATCTAGTATATATATGATAAGGGAGTTACCAAGGTCATTTTAATAGATGAGGTGAGTATATGATAAAAAAAGATGATAAATTGAAATGAAACTAAATGAAAAGAATGGTGCTTTACCTCTTGAAAAACCTCCTTGAGAGCCTCCATAACGGAAAGCTTTTTGGAAATTTGGAAAGACCAGGATCCTCTTGGATGTTGGTAGTGACTAGGAAAAGTTAATTGGGCACATAATTGAGGAGATTCAAGGCTTATAAAAGTGAAAAAAATAGGGAGAGAGGGGGGGTTATAGTAGAGAAGAGGAGTGATTTTTGAATATTTAATTCATTATTTAATTATTTTCCTCAAGACAACCAATCGTGTGGTTTAATCTTGAACCATAATAGTAAAAAGTGCATGTGAGTTTTATGAATGTGGCCTTAAATAACTTATGATTTCATAAATTGTGTATTTCATTGATAATTTGTATATAAAGTATTTTTCAGTATTCCAATATTCATAAAGAAATTCATTAATTTTAGAAAAATACCAAAAAAATCCCGCCAACAATTTTTTAATATTTAGATTTCAAAAACTAACTCAATTTGTCTAAAATAATTTTATAAATAATATTAATTTCATTTTTATATATAATAATATATAATTCAAAAAAATAACAATTTTAAAGGAATAATTAGTTTCATATCACATTGAAAAATTAATTAAGATCTAATTATCTGATTTCCTTACGAAAATAAAATATTATCATTATTTACTATTCATATGGGTCATATTTTTATTCATACTACTATTAATAAGGCTATGTTAGTATTCACCAAAAATAATGTTTGTTTTAACAGACTACAAATATATTACTGATCACAACTATAGATAACCGTTTTTTGAAATTCAAAATATAGAAGAGGAAAAGTTGTGTTCAAGGTCTATATTATAAAATGAATTTATTTTTAAAACCTTGGTGTGTTACATTCCCACTACTTACAAAATTTATTTCCTCGAAACTCAAAAAATGTTACCTAAAAAGATTTTGTAATGTCGTCAATATAAGCTCCTTAGGCTCCCATTTTGATTCCTCCATCTTATGGTTCATCCAAAGAACCATTACCATACAAGTCATCTGATTTATCAATACTTGTTTTGTGGGATCATGAATATTGATATGCTCTTCACCAAAAGACATATCAAGATCAAGTTCAATTTATTCATAGGTGAGTACATGTGTTGGGTCTGGATGTATTTCTTTAACATTGATATGTGGAAAACATTGTAAACATTGGAGAGACATGGAGGTATTGCCAAATTGTAAGCTACTGCTCCAATTAGGTCGACAATTTCAATAGCTCGGATGTACCTGGGACATAATTTTCTTTTCTTATTGAATATTTTAATACCCTTTAATGGATATACCTTTAATAAAATTTGATCCCCTTATTCAAATTCCAAACCCATCCTTCGGTAATCAACGTTGATAATTTACCTACTTTAAGCTATTTTGATATGGGTTTGGATAATTTTAACCTTTTTCAAAGTTTCCTCAACATGTTCTGGGCCTACGAGCTTTCTCTCACCTACATCATCCTAGAAAGTATGTGTGTGCTGTCTTTTTCAATATAATTCTTCTCATGGATCAATTTGAATATTCGAATGGATGATATTAATATAGGAAAATTATATGAGAGGTAAATACTAATCTCGCATACCATGAAAGTCAAGTAAACAAGACCTCAAAATGTATTCAAATGTTTGAATACTCTGCTGTGATTTTCCATCAGTTTGTGGATTGTAGGCATTTACCAAACAATGATCAGTATCTAGGGCCTTTTAAATACCTTTCAATAATTGTTATGTAAAACGAGGATCATGATGAGAAACAATTGATAAAGTTACACCATGATGTCTAACAACTTCATTAATATATTATATTGATAAAAATTCAAGTGGTAAATCTTCTCTTATAATAAGAAAATGTGTTGATTTTGTAAAATGGTCAACAATGACCAATATCGCATCATTCATTCTAAGATTCATTGGTATCCCGATGAAAAATTATGTGGTAATATCATCCCATTTCCACATAGGAATAGGAAGGGGTTGCATGGATCCTCCAGGATATTGTCTTCCAGCCTTCACCTATTAACACATGTAACATCACGACATATCATTTTAAATATACCTCCTCATGTATTCCCACCAAAAATATTCCTTTAGATCTCTATAGATATTTTTTCTACAAGGTTGTATAGATAAATTATAGCTATGATCATCATCCAATAGTTTTCTCTTTAGATTAGTGAAGTGCACTGTGTTGCATTTGTTGTCAATGAGGCATGAAGTTGTCTTGGAATGAATGGAAGTCAAGGAATGTCAAGATGTGAATGACAAAGGTTGTGATGGTGTTGGTAAAGAATGGAGAATGGCCATGGAACTTAGAGGAATGTCACTTAGGAGATTCACTAAGTGGCATAGGAGATGTGGTTGAAACATTCTCTAGTAATATCAGACGATTGTTGAGATGCTCTTTAAGTTCAAAGAACTTGTATCCTGATGATACAAAGTCACACCATGATTAAAGACCATGCATTGTATTGACAATGCATGAGGAGATGAAGAAGATCCATCCACAATCTCTAAGTGTATGAAGTGAGTTAATGAAGTCAAGGAATGTCAAGATGTGAATGACAAAGGTTGTGATAGTGTTGGTAAAGAATGGAGAATGGCCATGGAACTTAGAGGAATGTGACTTAGGAGATTCACTAAGTGGCATAGGAGATGTGGTTGAAACATTCTCTAGTAATATCAGACGATTGTTGAGCTGCTCTTTAAGTTCAAAGAACTTGTATCCTGATGATACAAAGTCACACCATGATTAGAAGACCATGAATTGTATTGACAATGCATGAGAAGATGAAGAAGATCCATCCACAATCTCTAAGTGGATGAAGTGAGTTAATGAAGTCCATGCACTATCACTTAGTGCATGTGAATTGAAAAAGATCCAACTTGATCTCTTATTAGATCAATGAAGAACGTTGAAGAATCTATTTGACTAAGGAGCTCGGTTGATGAAGAAGAACCTTCAAGAATTTCCATTCCTAAGTGATAAATAAATCATGAGGATGAATGGAGGAATTCTTAAGACGAAGAAGAAAAATGTAGAAGAAGAATGGTTTGGCATTTAGAATAGGCATTTTTCATATGGAGTACTTTGTTTTTTGACAAGGTAACATTCTGTCCCTTTGCCAAAAATATGGCCAGCCAAGGCACCTTGGGGGTTCAACCCCAAGGCATGGGCACTAGGGCACCATGCCCGGGGGAACTCGTGGGGCGAGCCAGGGCGGTAGGGTGCACACCCAAGACACCGCATGGGCGCCTGGGGCACGCCCGGAGGAGCGCGGCAGGAGCCGCAAGCCCCGAGGGCACGCAGTGGTGAAGCCCGCGCACCCGTGTGTGCATAGTGGGTGCTAGAGCGCGCCCGCAGGAGGCATGAGTGGGCGCAGAGCGTGCCCGCAGGGAGAACTCGGCGCGGGGCGGCACCGAGAGGGTTGGAAGTTCAATTGAGGAGTGGAAGGCAGCGGCACATTGATAAATCGCGGAAATATCGGCCGCCAATTCGATGTGGGACGCGGGATTTTTCCGCGGAGCGAATCCTGGCCGCTCGATCGATCGCGCGCCAGATCTGGACCGCTCATCGCATCCCGCGCGAGATCTTCTGATCGCGGCCGTCCGATGTATTTCAAACATCTGATCCGACGGCTAAGAGACTGTCCTCTTCCTCGAGCTCAGCCGCTGCCACCCGCGTGCCTCCGTCGAACCAGGAGCAACCCGCGATATGTTTTTGAGTTCCCGGCCATCTCCGATCAAGCTGAAGAGTCCATTGGGATCGTCTCGACCTACCGAACATGATCATGCATAAAAATATACTTGCATGCAACAAATGAGGAAATTCGATGAAGGCCGAGGCAAACGAAGTTGCCGAGGCATCGGGTGTTCGTGTTTTGCATGGGATGGCCTAAACAGAGGCCATGCACACGTTCCGCGACTCATGCATGAGAAGGAGCGAAAAATAAATGAGCCCGCATGAAACAGAGAGTAAAAACAAGATTTTGGAAATCTTGAAAACCCGAGATATTCGGGAGTTTGAATTTATATCCCACGCGGATGAACCGAGGCCCTCTGCCTATATAAAGAGAGGCCGAGACCTCTGAATCGCTTGCTGATCCTTTGAATATTTGAAGTCTCGTGAGAGCCTTTTGTGCCTCATGAAGTTTGGAGCTCTGCGCAACCCACTTGCGCGACGAAGCAGCCCGAAGCCACCCTTGGCTTCGTGAAGTCCCTTTTGCGCATATTTTCTCAAAAGAAGTTGGAGGAGACCCTGCGCGCATCCCTTGCGCGACAGGAAGGAGACGAGCCGCATCACCTGCGCGCCTTCGTGGTTCGTTAAGGCTTGCGCGACAGAATTGCCCGCGGCAGTGTTGCACCCTTGCACACTTGACCCTGCGCGGTTGTGAAGAGAGGAAGGCCGCACCCCTTGCGTGCCTATTTTGAAGGTGGAGTTCGGGCAGTGTGTGCACAAGAAGTGGAAGGCCGAGGCAGTGCCTCGTGTGTGAACTTTGAGAAGACCGAACCTTTGTGCTTGTGTTCCAAGAAGACAAGAACACCCACGGGCAGTGGCTTGTGTGTGCACCAAGTGAAGACCACACATTTTGTGTGTGTGCAAAGTGAAGAAGAAAGGCTATGGGTTGTTTGTGCAAGAAGAAGTGAAGGGCAAATCCTTGTGTGCAAAGAAGACTAAAAGAATAAATTGTGTGTGCTAAACAAGAACAAGGCCGAACCTAGTGTGTGCACTAAAAGTGTATACACATTAGAAGAAGAAGAAGAAGTTCCACACTAAAGTAAAACACACTTCTAAGTGTGTGAGCAATTTGAATATAGTGTGTGAAGATTGTGGAGAAGGTGTGTGCTTAAAAGTGACTACACCCTTTGTGGGTTTATTGCACCAAGAAGAAAGAAAGGGGAGTGCATGCTTACATGCAGGCACATGAACACGTGAACAAAGAAAAATATGGTTGTGTGCTTTTGAGTTGTCCAAGACCGGAAGTTCTTGAAGAGAATTGAGAAGGCCATGCAGTCAGTGCATGAGGAAGCAGAGTTGACATGCACTCAGTGCATGAAGATGATTTGAAGTGAGACTGGACCAGACTGAAGTTAAAGATATCAGTTGTCTGAGTATTCAGTAGTTGGAGAGAAGCCAGGTCATCCTTAGAAGAAGGTGATAAAGCCTGAGCAAGACGAGAAGACCTGATCATCACAAGTGATCAGAGGTACAGAGCAAGTCCAGCAGTCTTTATCCCAGACTGCTGAAGATACTTGAAGAAGCTTAAAGTGAAGAAGAGCTACTCGTGTGACTCGAGGAGCCAGGAGAAGACCCTGTGGGACTCAGGGAGAAGAAGTCTTCAGTGGGATTCTGGAGCAGGCCAGTGGGACTCTGGTAACACTGTGTGAAGCAGTATAAAGACCCTCTTGTGGGACTCAGGAGAGATACAGTGGGAAGCTGTATCGACCATTGTAATACTAACAGATTATAATGGGAGAATCCATGCTGGGAGAGCATGGCAAGGATGTAGGCCTTTGGTGCCGAACCTAGTAAATCCTTGTGTCCTGTGCCTTTTCATTACTGCATTATCCGGGAAAGGTTGAGAGACATAAGAAGAGTGGATCGAGGCCTTAACAAGCCATAGACTTTTAATTGACTAAGAATCAATTAGTAAAAAGTTTTAAAGGATCACTGATTCACCCCCTCCCCCTCTCAGTGATTCACACTGATCTGGGCACTTCAATTGGTATCAAAGGGAAGGTTACCTCTAAAAGATCCAAGGGAGTCTTTATGAAGTGCAGATTTGAGGAAACGAGCGACCAGCCTCAAATGGAGATATCTGCCAAGACTCAGAAAAATAGAAAGAAGAAACAGGCCAAGAAGATGAAGAAAGCTTGTCCTAGCTGTGATGAAGTTGAAACAATGAATGATCTTCAGAGTGCACTCAAATATCTTTAGAAGACAGTTCCCATGGAAGTGGCAAAGTGTATAGCTACAGGCATCCATGATGTTCATGAAGAAAAATCACAGTTAGAAGAAGAAGCCAATGCAATGGAAGATCAATTGGCTAAAAGGGTTGGCATAACCAACACTCTCAGAAAGCTGGTGAAGGCTAAAGATGAAACTGTTTCTCTTTGCAATGAAAGATATGAAGACACTGCTGAAGAATTGCAAAGAAGACTTTCTGAGAAAGAATTCTTTAAAGTAATAATCAAAGATGTTTACCATGCACTGGAGAAGAGGCACAAAGTTTCAATGAATGTCAGAAATGCTCAACTCGAAGACAAAGTCAAAATGGTGAAGGAGCTGGACAATTCATTGCAAGAATTGAAAAAGGTGCATGAAGACCAGATGAAACAACTGGTGGAGAATTGGGAAGGAAATCTAAGAACTGTTGAGGATGAGAAGAACTCCCTCAACATGAAATACTTAGAACTGGAGGTGATATTGAAACATCTGCAATCACCTAAAGCTGAATCCTCCCAGTCAGCTGGAAGAAGAAATGTTGCCACTCAAGTGAGCATTGAGAAGGATGATTCTAAAAGAAGGGCATCCTCTAGTGAAAGTGCAACATCTTCTAAGAAGAAGGTTCCATCCATCTGGATGGGGAAGGTGAAGAAGTAGGGCTCTCCTGAAACAACACAACTTGTCAAGAAAAGTACCCAGCAATCAGAAGCACACAAGAGGTCAAGATTTGTGGGTCAATGTTGGTGTTGTAACAAGTATGGGCATTGTGCAAAGGATTGTTGGTACAATCCACTGAATGCCAAAGCACAGAGGAAGCCCATGCCTAGGGGGAGCAAGCCAGAAGAAAAGAAGCAGCATCCACAGGTCCAGAGACATCTGTTTACTGCTAACAGATTTGGATTGCTTGACAACATCTGGGATGTTTGCAAAAGTGGTCAAAATGATACATGTCAATCTCCAACTGTATCCAAAGATGAAAAGAAGAGAAGATCACTGAACCTGGCTAAAAAGGAATCCTTGGGAAGCAAGAAGAAGAAAGCTGAAAAAGCTCCCAAGAAGATGTTGAAAAAGGAAGGGAAGTCCTTGGAGTCTAAATCCAAGAAGCGTGAGTCATCTAGAAGGACCACCAAGAAAATATGCTTCTACTGTGGAAAGAAAGGTCATACCATGGATATTTGCAAACAAGCCATGGAAATAAATAGAAGCCAACTGAACTCAAACAGACAATCAATCCAAAAGAAGCAGAAGGGATTGATTGAAAACAAGTTGCCTAAGAGAGGTAGCTTGACAGCATCAAAGGAACCATGTGGAACGTCCAAAACTGGGGCCACTCTTCCAAATGATTTACTTGTCATATGGCCACATCAGTTGCAACTTGCCAGAGAACTATAAAGAGTTGAAGACGAAGCTCTGGCAATTGCTAAAGTAAAAGGGAAGAAGAAGGTTTCACATGAAGATGTTTTGAGAACCACACCAGCACAATCATCAATGAAGATCAAATGTGCAAGTGTGAAGACTGGTGAAAATGGGACATCTCGGTTGAGAGAATCTTCTCAACCTTGTTGTTCACATTGATGAACCAAGGAGGTTCCATCTTATTCCCTTATACTCTTGGTATATACATGTGCTAACATTGCAGGGAATTGAAGATGATGATCATTCTCATCTGGAGGATGGTTTGGATAGAATGGAGTGCACCCCTTGAGGGGGAGCCAATCTGGAGAAGATGATGTTCTGAAATTAATATCATCTTGAGAAAGTAGATGAAAGGGGGAGCTTTATCTTTGCACCTGAACATTCTAATGTGTTTTGTGAAGTATGTGCAGGATTTAGCAATTCATTGATATATCAGAAAAATTTCAAACCCCTGAAGCATGATTTCACATATGTAGAGAATTATGGACAGCTTTGAATTCCTTGGTCATATCACTCTTGTTTTCTACACCGGGTTAGCCCAAGTAGACTTAGAGCTGATTTACTAAAGGTTCTTTGCTAAAGAGAACATGTGGCATCGTCCCTCTCTTAGTGATTTTCAAGAAGATGCTATTCAAAGGGAGGAAGATATTTTTGAAAGTGAACCACACCACACCTTTGCATTTGATTGCCAATAAGGGGGAGACTATATTGGCACACATATTGACCCATTCATATGTGCTGAAGGAGTGTATTGACAACAAACACAAAGGGGGAGATTGAAGTGCACTGTGTTGCATTTGTTGTCAATGAGGCATGAAGTTGTCTTGGAATGAATGGAAGTCAAGGAATGTCAAGATGTGAATGACAAAGGTTGTGATGGTGTTGGTAAAGAATGGAGAATGGCCATGGAACTTAGAGGAATGTCACTTAGGAGATTCACTAAGTGGCATAGGAGATGTGGTTGAAACATTCTCTAGTAATATCAGACGATTGTTGAGCTGCTCTTTAAGTTCAATGAACTTGTATCCTGATGATACAAAGTCACACCATGATTAGAAGACCATGCATTGTATTGACAATGCATGAGGAGATGAAGAAGATCCATCCACAATCTCTAAGTGGATGAAGTGAGTTAATGAAGTCAAGGAATGTCAAGATGTGAATGACAAAGTTTGTGATGGTGTTGGTAAAGAATGGAGAATGGCCATGGAACTTAGAGGAATGTCACTTAGGAGATTCACTAAGTGGCATAGGAGATGTGGTTGAAACATTCTCTAGTAATATCAGACGATTGTTGAGCTGCTCTTTAAGTTCAAAGAACTTGTATCCTGATGATACAAAGTCACACCATGATTAGAAGACCATGCATTGTATTGACAATGCATGAGGAGATGAAGAAGATCCATCCACAATCTCTAAGTGGATGAAGTGATTTAATTAAGTCCATGCACTATCACTTAGTGCATGTGAATTGAAAAAGATCCAACTTGATCTCTGATTAGATCAATGAAGAACGTTGAAGAATCTATTTGACTAAGGAGCTCGGTAGATGAAGAAGAACCTTCAAGATTTTCCATTCCTAAGTGATAAATAAATCTTGAGGATGAATGGAGGAATTCTTAAGAAGAAGAAGAAAAATGTAGAAGAAGAATGGCTTGGCATTTAGAATAGGCATTTTTCATATGGAGTACTTTGTTTTTTGACAAAGTAACATTCTGTCCCTTTGCCAAAAATATGGCCAGCCAAGGCACCTTGGGGGTTCAACCCCAAGGCATGGGCACTAGGGCACCACGCCGGGGGGAACCCGTGGGGCGAGCCAGGGCGGCAGGGTGCACACCCAAGACACCGCATGGGCGCCTGGGGCACGCCCGGAGGAGCGCGGCAGGAGCCGCAAGCCCCAAGGGCACGCGGTGGTGAAGCCCGCGCACCCGTGTGTGCATAGTGGGCGGTAGAGCGCGCCCGCAGGAGGCATGAGTGGGCGCAGAGCGCGCCCGCAGGGAGAACTCGGCGCGGGGCGGCACCGAGAGGGTTGGAAGTTCAATTGAGGAGTGGAAGGCAGCGGCACATTGATAAACCGCGGAAATATCGGCCACCAATTCGATGTGGGACGCGGGATTTTTCCGCCGAGCGAATCATGGCCGCTCGATCGATCGCGCGCCAGATCTGGACCGCTCATCGCATCCCGCGCGAGATCTTCTGATCGCGGTCGTCCGATGTATTTCAAACATCTGATCCGACGGCTAAGAGACCGTCCTCTTCCTCGAGCTCAGCCGCTGCCACCCGCGTGCCTCCGTCGAACCAGGAGCAACCCGCGATATGTTTTTGAGTTCCCGGCCATCTCCGATCAAGCTGAAGAGTCCATTGGGATCGTCTCGACCTACCGGACACGATCATGCATAAAAATATACTTGCATGCAACAAATGAGGAAATTCGATGAAGTCCGAGGCAAACGAAGTTGCCGAGGCATCGGGTGTTCGTGTTTTGCATGGGATGGCCTAAACAGAGGCCATGCACACGTTCCGCGACTCATGCATGAGAAGGAGCGAAAAATAAATGAGCCCGCGTGAAACAGATAGTAAAAACAAGATTTTGGAAATCTTGAAAACCCGAGATATTCGGGAGTTTGAATTTATATCCCACGCGGATGAACCGAGGCCCTCTGCCTATATAAAGAGAGGCCGAGACCTCTGAATTGCTTGCTGATCCTTTGAATATTTGAAGTCCCGTGAGATCCTTTTGTGCCTCGTGAAGTTTGGAGCTCCGCGCAACCCACTTGCGCGACGAAGCAGCCCGAAGCCACCCTTGGCTTCGTGAAGTCCCTTTTGCGCATATTTGCGCAAAAGAAGTTGGAGGAGACCCTGCGCGCATCCCTTGCGTGACAGGAAGGAGCTGAGCCGCATCACCTGCGCGACTTCGTGGTTCGTTATGGCTTGCGCGACAGAAGTGCCCGCGGCAGTGTTGCACCCTTGCACACTTGACCCTGCGCGGTTGTGAAGAGAGGAAGGCCGCACCCCTTGCGTGCCTATTTTGAAGGTGGAGTTCGGGCAGTGTGTGCACAAGAATTGGAAGGCCGAGGCAGTGCCTCGTGTGTGAACTTTGAGAAGGCCGAACCTTTGTGCTTGTGTGCCAAGAAGACAAGAACACCCACGGGCAGTGGCTTGTGTGTGCACCAAGTGAAGACCACACATTTTGTGTGTGTGCAAAGTGAAGAAGAAAGGCTATGGGTTGTGTGTGCAAGAAGAAGTGAAGGGGAAAGCCTTGTGTGCAAAGAAGACTAAAAGAATAAATTGTGTGTGCTAAACAAGAACAAGGCCGAACCTAGTGTGTGCACTAAAAGTGTATACACATTAGAAGAAGAATAAGAAGTTCCACACTAAAGTAAAACACACTTCTAAGTGTGTGAGCAATTTGAATATAGTTTGTGAAGATTGTGGAGAAGGTGTGTGCTTAAAAGTGACTACACCCTTTGTGGGTTTATTGCACCAAGAAGAAAGAAAGGGGAGTGCATGCTTACATGCAGGCACATGCACACGTGAACAAAGAAAAATCTGGTTGTGTGCTTTTGAGTTGTCCAAGACCGGAAGTTCTTGAAGAGAATTGAGAAGGCCATGAAGTCAGTGCATGAGGAAGCAGAGTTGCCATGCACTCAGTGCATGAAGATGATTTGAAGTGAGACTGGACCAGACTGAAGTTAAAGATATCAGTTGTCTGAGTATTCAGTAGTTGGAGAGAAGCCAGGTCATCCTTAGAAGAAGGTGATAAAGCCTGAGAAAGACGAGAAGACCTGATCATCACAAGTGATCATAGGTACAGAGCAAGGCCAGCAGTCTTTATCCCAGACTGCTGAAGATACTTGAAGAAGCTTAAAGTGAAGAAGAGCTACTCGTGTGACTCGAGGAGCCAGGAGAAGACCCTGTGGGACTCAGGGAGAAGAAGTCCTCAGTGGGATTCTGGAGCAGGCCAGTGGGACTCTGGTAACACTGTATGAAGCAGTATAAAGACCCTCCTGTGGGACTCAGGAGAGATACGGTGGGAAGCTGTATCGACCATTGTAATACTAACAGATTATAATGGGAGAATCCATGCTGGGAGAGCATGGCAAGGATGTAGGCCTTTGGTGCCGAACCTTGTAAATCCTTGTGTCCTGTGCCTTTTCATTACTGCATTATCCGGGAAAGGTTGAGAGACATAAGAATAGTAGATCGAGGCCTTAACAAGCCATAGAGGTTTAATTGATTAAGAATCAATTAGTAAAAAGTTTTAAAGGATCACTGATTCACCCCCTCCCCCTCTCAGTGATTCACACTGATCTGGGCACTTCAATTAGGAATATCAGGAACTCAAATCCTTTTTCTGAATTTCAAAATTCTACCATCATATTTGAAGTCAATCAACATCCAATCATTTATAGAATTAATTTTTTTTTGAAACTCCTCGTCATAAGACTGAGAACATTTTATCCTTTACATTAAATAAGGTTTGGAAACCATTTGAATATTTAGTGATGTGTTACGTTCCTTAATAATTCCCATATCCATCATTACTAGATCCATTGACATAGGATCCCTTTCAAATCTCATCTTATTCATAAATCCATGATCATTTATGCTTAAAAGATATTCCCCCTTGTTTTCCTTTCCCAGTTCATAGTGTATATTGAAATCATAATCCTTCGGTAGTTCAAGACATCATCTTTGCCTAAGGATGACTTATTTCTGTGAGAAAATATACTTCAAAATCTTGTGACTAGTATATATCTTACATTTTTTCCCATAGAGATAGTGTCTCCATATCTTCAAATTAATGATTACAGCTCCCAACTCAAGATCATGAGTTGGATTGTTTTGTTAAGGATTTTTTATCTTCCTAGATGCATAGCCAATCAGTTGATCATTTTTCATAAATACACAACCAACTACTTTCATGGATGCATCGTTATAAATAACACACCCATAATTCCACGATAGTAGGAATTGGATCAGATCATTCACTAACCACCTCATCAATTTTTAAAAAAACTCTTCACATTAATTTTTCCATACAAACCTAACACATTTTCATGTAATAATGATCATTGGGATGGATAAAACGGAAATTTATGAATGAATCACTGATAATATCCAATTAAACCAATAAAACTATGTACCTTAGTTATGTTTGTTGGAGTAGGAAATTCTTGTACAGCCTTTGTCTTCACATGATCTATATATATTCCATCCTTAAGAAAATGTGTTCCAGAAATGAGACATGTTGGATCAAAAAATCACCCTTGCTAAACATTCTATATAATTAATTTATTCTATGAGTCTTCAGAAATGTGTGCATGTGATTTTCATGATCTTTATATCATTTAGAGTATATCAAGATATTATTAATAAACACCACTACATAGTCATCATTATATTCCTTGAAATCTATATTCATCATTTCCATAAAAATTTATACTGCATTAGTCAGTCCAAAAATCATTACTGTAAACATTTAATGCCCATACCTAGTACGAAATGCTGTTTTTGGATTGTCTTCTTTCCACACAAGAAACTGATGATATCCAGATCGAAGATCAATCTTTGAAAAATAATTTTCTCCATGAATAAGATCAAATAAATAACCAATTCATGGATTAAGATACTTATTATTTATTGTAAAATCATTGACTTCTATGTAATAAATGCACAACCTCAAAGAAACATATTTTCTATTAACGAAAAGAGCATAGGCTCCCCATGGAAAACAATAGGGAGAATAAATCATTTATCACTCAATTAATATTGTATTTTATTTAGAACCACTAACTCCATAGTGTTGATTCTATAAGGGTTATTTGATATGGGCCTTGAACCAGGAATTAAGTCAATGGAAAACTCAATTTCCCTCTCTGGAGGAAGTCTAGTTAAATCCTCTAGAAAGACATCAAAATATTATTAAAATGCATGCACATTTTTAATTGAAAGATTTATTTCCATGCCCATAGATATTGGTTTCACTTCTTCTCCAATAATTTAATTTAGTAGAGCTACTCAAGGAGGATCTAGATGAGAAAGAGATGGTTATGTTTCTTACCTAAAGATAAGGGATTCAATGTCATTATAAAAAAGTGTAACTTCTTTCTTCTTTCAATAGATCTTCACGTCATAATTTAACAACCAATTCATACTGATAATTATATTTAATTTAGTAATCTTTATGATGACATGGTCAAGAAACTATAACACGTTTATGTGTCATGAGGGGGAATAATTAGCACCCCATTTTTGAAATGATACATCCACTATGGGTTTTGACTGATAACTCCTTTATTAAATCAAATTGGACATATCTCATTTTCATAGAAAACTGGGAGGATAAAAATAAATGTGATGATCCAAAATCGAATAATGAATTGTCTATGTTTGATCAAAATGATCAATGTACGTTCCACCACATTGTTAGGAACTTCATCCTCTGCGGTTGTGACCTCATAATCTTTTCCCTACTCCCTTGTCCTTTTCTATGGCTTGTTTCCTTGACACTTTGGAAAATCATTTGAATTGTGTCCCATCTCCCAAAATGTATATCATAGAAAATTAATGGCTTCTTTCTTCACCTTGTAATAACAGGAAGATGGTCTTTCTGACAAAATTTGGAGCATACTCTTTTTTCCTTTAAGCTTGCACCAGGGTGTTTCCTTCAATAGTTATCACAGGGTGGAAATTCAATTGTTCCCTTCTTCCTTCTTACCTTGTTCCCTTTCCCAAAGATTTTAGCAGCCCTCTTTTTCTCATGATTTCCCTTAAAGTAATAAGACTTAGAGACTTCTTTATCTGTTGAGATAACACATAAAAGTATATTCTCATAGGATTACAAACATTGGTAGACTAGTTACCATTGGAGGATTTTCATTAGGAAAACAATGAGTCAATCAATATTTCTCCTTGAATTTTGTATATAGTCCACATCATTTCATTCTAACCAAGTGAAGATATAATTAGAAATTTCACCATTACTATCTTAATTTTTCTTCAAATTCAGAAACATCCTTTATACATTTTATTGACTTTCATGGGGAAAGTATTTATATAAGAAAATTTCCATAAATTCCCTCTATTCCCTCACTTATATCTCTTCATCCCCCTTTGTGTTTTGGAATAACGACCACCACTAATATGAATCTCATAATAGAGGATAAACCGCCATGACAACCCTCTCACTTTCATTACATCCTGAAGAGATAAATAACATTTCGATATAACATATCTATTGCTCAGTTACAAGTGGGATTGTAGTCCCATTGAATGACAGAGGTATTTTTTTGAGAAAATTGTTGACATGAATTGGTTTACCAATTCATGTCACCTATGGAATTTATCAAAGTCAAAAAATAAGGACAGTACAACCTTGAGGTGTAATGAACTTACACCAGCAGGGATTTAAAGGTGTTATAAAAATATAAATCAAAATAAAGTGATCAAACATAGATCCTCCATTTGGTGGGTCCAAATTCTTCATACGGGTAAGGCTATTATTCATAACCTGAGTAATTTTTCCCAGTATATTTATATGTTGCTCAGCACCAGTCAGAGCACCAGATCTAACATCACTATCTTGCATTGGAGAGAAATCCCTACTAGTGACATGCATGTTCATGCAGTTTCCATTCCTTCCCCTAGACACCATCTATAAATAATGGCATAAACTATGTTACAGTATGAATCATAATGTATAATATTAACTTAACAAAATACATGTCATAAAATGATATCCTACATATGGATTACCCCAAAATAAAAAAAAATAGGCTTCATTGAGGGAAACAATTACATTTCACTCCATAAAAATGTCTTGTTATAAAAATGTGAATTATCCTAAGAATATTCCTTGAGAGTGTAAATACCAAGCGTGCAGCAAGGCCTTTTTCCGTGTTCCAGGACACCCTGACTCAATCCTGATACTCTTTGTCAGAGCATTCACACTTATATACATATGTGCCAGAGCCACCTCAAACTGTTTGAATCAGTATAGTGATTTATTTGATAGAAAGAACCATGTTATCTATTCCTTACTGAAATACCATGACATTATTGTATGTTTATCCTCAAATACTATCTTATGTAATTGTACCTAATATATGTTTTCTAAATCATGTTTCTAATTTTTCTACTAAAATTCTTTTGCTACCAACTGTATGGACCTGACTACAATTGCCCAGATTTGTTGCCTTATTTGATTACATTGGTATATAAACAGGGAATATGAATCCTGAAGGACCAAGTAGTGGAGTATTATTGGAAACATGATACATAACTATGTTCAAATCTACATTAAAAAATTAAATACGACAATTACTTATTCAATTAGAAACATTCATGCGTCCTAGATTATGCTTGCAAGTCATTCATAATTTACATCTTTGTATCCTAGGAAAATGAATCATAAAAAATGGTTGAGCTCAAATGCTCACTAACGGTTTGAAATAAAACAGAAGATATCATAAACATAATACATTGTGAATAATTGAAAACAAATTCCTTTCAAAATAATAAACTTGAACACATTATGGTAGGAAAATTAGCTGAGTTAATAATTCAATAATAAAACATAATCATGCGTATTATACTAGTCGAATAACCACAAGAATATAAAATTACTAGATTCATAATGAGGGAAACTCATATTCTGAAAAATTTGAAACATTCTGTCAGGGTATCATTAGAGACTTCTATGAAAAGATTAATGCCTCGGGAAAAACCATATATCACATTGGGAAATTCCTTAGCCAATTCTACATCTATTCGTATCATGAGACCTATCGATGCATCAAGAGGCTATATCAGGCCCCACCTATCACATAATAAGTCCAATGAATTACCCATATGAGTGTGGATAAACATTAAATCCATATACATTCATATTGAAACTATCATATAAAACATAACAATATTTCCCCAGTCATTGAAACTAAAACACTAACTATTCCGAGTAATATGGTGAATGGTTTTAAGACAGATCACTGACAATAAAATTAGAAATAAAAAATTCAATAAAATTTATTAGATTACATCATAAATTATTAACCCCAATAATAAATACAAATGAACAATACTGTTGAATCAACTGAAAATACTCTTATAAAATCATTAAGCAATTCTTGAGATAAATACTCATTTATTTTGAAAAGAAGAGTTGTTTTAGAAAAATCGTTGTATAAAACCATAAGTGAAGTAAGATAGTATTTTCATAATAAAATTAGTGATTTTATTATGATAATGGTTTCCAAAACAAATTAAAGAGTTCCCTTGAAAATATGTATGAATTTGAAAAATTCCCATTCATCGAGCCCGTATCTTGGAAACAACAATGAATGTTACTTTTAAAATGTGTAACTATCCATAAAATAAAGAGTGTTTTGGGTTGATGAATATATTTAGAACACTCACACAGATTATATTAGTATCTCGTAATAATATATAAGAATTTCATTAATCTAATTAGACACTAAAAGTAACCCGAATGAAAATGAAGGTTCAGGTGAGAAAACCCTTAGCTTAAGTTTGAATGTGTTCCCCTCTTGAATGTATGGTCTTGGAATATAAAATTAGACTCATTAATGAATTAATTAATAATATATTAAACCTTTATTTTGTTTATCATAATTATTCATATTTCATTTATGTCATTATTTATATGTTATAATATCGAATGTCGTTGTTCCAGAGTGTTGGTTTTCATGAATTTCATAATCAGTTCTATTGTTTTATATTAATGGAGTTCATGTGGAATGGTTGTAAATATCCAGAATTGAAAATTCATATTATTTATGAACATCTAGAATTGTTAATGGTCATTTCTATCATTTTTAACATGTAATGAGGATGATTTATTAGATGAAAACAACTTCGATTATATGGCAGTATTTGCATTATTATGAATTAGTTTTCCATATAAATTTATAATCTGTACATATACAGATTACATAATATTAAGTAGGTTATAATACATAAATTATTTTATTGGTCAACAATAAAAATGGTTTCATGACCAGTAACAAAGGTTAAATTTACGAACAAAACTTCATCATCCCCAGAGGTTATAAATTGGAACCTCATGGATGTTTATTTCATTTATAAAAATAAAAGGGTGGGATTAAGAATATTGAAGATGGTTATTACATTAAAATGATAGAGATAAATTCTATATATTATAATGATGTTATAATGGTAATTTGGATAGAGGGGATGAGGAGAGGATAACAAAAGAAAATAAATTAAAATGAAACCAAATGAAAAAGTAGGGTGCTTTACCTCTTGAAATAACTTCTTGAGAACCTCCTTAAGGGAAGGGGTTTTGGAATTTTGGAAGGACTAGGAGCTTCATGGATGTGGGGAGTTACTAGTTAATGGTTATTGGGCCGATCATTGCGAAGCTTCGAAGCTAAGAGTACGGAAGATAAGAGGGAGTGAGGGGGGGTTTATAGTGGAGGAGAGGAGTGAATTTTAAATATTTAATTAATTATTTTATTATTTCCCTCAAGGAAACCAATAGTGTTGTTTCATGTGATCCTTAATATTAATAAGTGCATTTTAGTAAGAACTATGTGGCCTTAAAAACTTATGATTTCATAAATAGTGTATTTCACTGATAATTTGTATATACGGTATTTTACCATATTTCACTATTCATCGAAAATTCAAGAATTTTAGAAAAATACCAAAACATCACCCATACCAATTTTCACTGTATAGAATTTGAAAATGAACTCCATTTTTTAAAATATAATTTTATAAATATTATTAATTTAATTTTTTAAATAATATCATATTTAATTCTAAAATAACAATTTTAATTAAATACTTAGTTTTATATCACATTGAAAAATTAATTAATGTCTCATTATCATACTACCGGAATAAAATAAAATATTATCAATATTTAATATTCATATGGTTAATGTTACTATTCATATTACTATTCACAAGGTTTTGTTACTATTCACCAAAAGTCATGTTTCTTTGACCAGACTCTAAATGACTTTGTAATCACAACTCTAGATGACCATTTTTTGAAATTCAAAACATAGAAGACGAAAGTTGTGTTTAATGTAGATATTATAAAATTCATCTATTTTACAAACCTTTTGGGTGTTAAAAATTACATGTTCCGTGATCTATTGAATTAAAAAATTTTGTCTCCATATTTTGGAATTCATTTGATTTTAAATTTGGGGTTGAAATTTTAAAACTGTATTTTCTTTATGAAATACTCCAAAAATATTCTTGAAGATATTTTACATATATAATAACATCATGTGATGATAATTATAATTTTCTGGGGATATGATCTATTTATTCTATCTAGGTTCATTCTCAAGATGGATCATGTTTATGATAATTAATGAATCTTGTTTATTTAAAAAATGTTGGCTGATTTTCAAATATTTATGAATCTAGTGTCAATTTATGAGTTCTGTAAAGATGATATGATAAATGATTGGGGATTTTGTGGAACATATATATGGTCTTAATTTTGTGATGGGTGGTCCTAGAATTATTTATGAATCCAGTTTATTTGGTTAAAATATATATCTTATGAGATAATTCTAACTGGAATGGGGGATGAAAAAATATATGAAAAGGACTCTCTCGATAATGATATTATTGGGACTGAACATTGACAAAGGATATAATGGAATAGATATTGTACCTAATCCACTATGACAACATTGGAAGGGATGCATGAATAATGAAATAATTTCCTATTCTTATGTTTATACCACAAACTTATATGATATTCTTATGAGGTATTAACATGTCTTGTGAATATTTATTAATGATTCCTCACACTTATGAATTATGTATTATGTAATGAAAAAATTTTCTTCCATGATTTATGATTAATGATCATTGAATTATTTGGTATTATTATTTCAAGTTATGATCATATTCTTGTACACTTATTTTTATAAAAAAATATTTTACATATAGTATGTTTTATACGAGTTCAATGTGACATGATATTTATGGGATACATTAGATATCATTAATATAAAAAGAGAATTATGGAAGTAGATTAAAATGATATTAAACCTTTACAATTCATGCAGGGATTGTAATTTTATGTAATGAAAATCATCTAATGAGATTTAATGTTTATGCATGAAAATTTTGGGTCTCTTTATTTTTATTAGTAGTATATATCACATTTATTTCCATATAGATGATGTATCATGATATTTATGGATGTTGAGAAGGGTTGATAAAATTAATTTTAGAGGGGGTGAATATACCAACATTAAAATAATAAATAGAAAAAATAATTTTTAATGTTATTTAATATAGTAATTTTCATTAAAAACTAAAAAAATAACACCTCGAATTTTTATAGTGGTTTGGTAAAAATTAGAATTAGTACAATATTATACCTCTATACATTGTGAGAGATATAGTTTGTACTAAACTAATTTTTAAAGATTAATCATAACCTGATTATAAAATAAGTTTTCTACCAGATGTATAAATGAGACACTCTATATTTTATAGAGATTCTCACCCTTTTTACAATACTAAAATTAGACAACATGGTCCTAAACCTAAATGGTCCCCACCTAGGCATCTTAGAGTTACAAAAAATAAATAATTCATTCATTAATTTGAATATAAAAGCATAAAAAAGTAATATAAAAGGGGATATATGATAATTATAGTTATAAACATAAGTAAAAAATGAAAAAAATGTAAATCTAGGAAATGCGAATAGGTACTTCTTCTTGGATAATGAATTGAGATGTCTTTTCATGTATGAAGTATAAGTTGTAGAAGTTTTTATTTATTACTTGATAATTATTCCCAGAATATGAAAACATTTTTTCAATGGAATAGGTTTGTAAAATATGACAGTGATCACAGTAAAGACCATTTAGATCTAAAGATTTTGTCTTCTTGTATTTGATGAACATTTAATTTATTTCAATGCCATTATATTTGATCTATAAAACTAACAAATAAATCATAAAAGGGATAATGTAATTTAAATTAAAAAATCAAAACTTTACCATTGAGATATAAATATCATTATAAAATAATTTTAAAAAACAATTAAATTAAAAACGTAAATAATAATTAAATCTAATTTAAATTACATCTTATAAAATTCATATAGACTCCATTAAAGTATGTCTAATAAATATCATAAATATCATCAGACAACATAACTATCAAAATTAAATTTCAAAATTCATTTTCATTTCATATAGTGGGTAATTAATCAAATTAAAATAATACTTCACTATATATAAAAAAAATTAATTAATTATTTTTTGGTAAAGAACATTAATTTATAAAATAATAAAACAAAAAAATAACACAAAATAAAAAATTATATAACTGGAATATATGTTGAATGTATATTCATGAATAAATAATCAATTAAATAAGTGTTAGATTTATTTTAAATTCACTAAAAATAATCACATAGATTCTATAATATATATATATATATATATGATATCATAAAATTACTCAAAAATAATTCATATGAGAATTCAGTAAATCATAATTTCAAAAATAATGAAATATAGATCATTCTTGAAATTTGTATATTTTAGAAGAAGAAATGTTTTATCAAAATGAACAAGAGTTCTAAGTGACTATAAGAGATATTCATTATGGTCTGTTAAATATATATTATAACATAGTGTGTGGATTGTTCAATTCTTATTGTGGTTGTTGTATTGGTTGTGTGAATATTATATTTTGTAGTCATTTATGTTACAATATAGTGGAATGTTGGTTGATTGGTTAGGTCCTTGTAGGTTCACATACCATGTGAAAAAAACATAATCTATGGTATGTGTACTTATAATGAAAACATAACATGTGTTCTGTTGAGTTTTCATATGAAGCATCATCAATCATCCATTCCACCATGAATGACCCACTTGTATTCGATGTGCAACATATTATAGATTCAGGTCGGTATTCTTTAAGGACTCTTCAAACTATGGATTGAGTCCATGTCATACGCATCCTTTATCTAATCTGAATGTTTGAGTGAAGCATGTTGTAATAATGTATATGATGTTTTATAAATCCAGCAGATGATGGAAATATGAAAATCTATATACAAGGGTGTAGTTTAGATAAATTGTTACAAGGACTATTGTGTGATGTGGAGATATTGTTTCAAAATTCATGAATGTGAAGACTTATTTCCCACCATTTTACACATTATATTTATCCCATATAGTAAGAACCATGTGGTATTTAAATTTGAAAGGGAACAGGTTAACACATGAAAACTATTACAATCATGCACTAGAATATCTCTCCTGAGGTCAGCTGAACAATGATATATAGTAGCATCAACCAAGGTGAGATTCACGAAGCAGCCTCTGTGAAAATTGTATGAAGCTAAAGGTGATTTCACTTGAAAAAATTGTGGTTATTTGCATTGAGGGAAAAAATTTATGTGTTCAATTCAAAAAAAGACATTTGGTCACTTAAAATGCATATGGTTAATTAAAAAACCCATTCCGTCAGTAGTCAAAACAAGGTTTGGATAATTTCTAGTCTCTATAATTATCATATTTGGAATGGTATTAAGTTGAAATAATTATAGATAAATTATATATTTATCCATAGTATGAAACAAAACTTCAATATGACTTATTTATTACGCAATATAATCAATAAAACTATTATATAAATAATCTAAAAACTCCAACAAAATGTAACTCAGAAATTAAAAATCATTAATTTGAATTTTATAGGATCCAAATGGAAATTTTAGCATTACATTCAATGGAATATAATATAGATAAATGTCTTGTTTATTCATATCAATAATAACTTTACTATTAAATGTTATATATCTTGATTAGTCATGTAAAAATATTAGCTTTCACATTCAAAAAAATATGCAATTCTTGATATATTGTAGAAGATTTGGTAATTTTATAGAGAACTCAAACTACATTTTCATACTTTCTCTTAATGGAATTAAATTTAAAATAAAATTATTTTCCATGAAACACTACATGTCGTTTGTAGATTCGGTCTATGTAACTCATGTTATCATTGAATTAAAAAAGGGAAAAATATACTAAAAAATGTTGTAAAACCATAAAAAATTAGCAAGTTTGGACTAAAAGTTTTGTCATATATATATTGATTCAAATATAATCCATGTTCATGAAAATATTTAAAATTTGTTTATATTTTATATGAAATAGAAGATATAAAATATAAAACAATATATATCAAGATATAATAAATTGACATTGATATTGTAAAAAAATAATTCTAGAAATTATGATTAAGATATAAAAAATTAAATATTTTCATGAATTGGAATATTAAAATAATAAAATATAAATAATCAATTAAAAAACTCCCCATTTTTTGAAAATTAGAAAATTGAATCATGATTTCATATAATAATCCCCTTTTTAATTTTTATAAAAAGAAAATATTATGATATATTAAAACAAGAATATTTAAAAGAGAAGTGAAAGAATCCATTTAGAATTATCGAAATTCCCCCTAAATAAATGAAAATTATTTTAATATAAAAAAATACATAAATAGAAATAAATTTCTAACATAGAAATATCATATTACAATTTCACAAACATTTATAAATACAATTTTTTGATAAATGTTTTTTTCCATTTTATTTTGTGATTGAATATATACATGTATAATATCTCCTCTATTAACATAACCATAATGAAAATGAAGGATTTTATCTATTTAATCAGTAATTGAATACTTTAAAAGTTGATTTGAAAAATAAATAAAAAGAATAACTATCAAAATATATAGGTATATTTTCAAATTTAAAACCATTGTCAAACAATGTTTTTATTGTCCATAATTATTGGGAGAATCAATATGTAGTAGATATATACTCAATTTTATAATTTGAAAATGAAATTGAGTTTTGTTTTCTTGAACTCAATGTAACTAAATTCTTACCAAGAGAATGCCACATACCAGAACTGAATTTTTTGTCATGACTATATCCACCAAAATAAAATTCATACTAACAACTCAAATCATATCTATTATGCATCGAATAAAATAATCCAAAATTAGTAGTTCAATTTAAATATAAAATTATACGATTGACATCCTTTATCTGTGGTTCCTTTGGATATTATTTTAATCTAAAACAAACAAAAATAGTAAACATTATATCATGTATTGAATTAGTTAATTAAATCAATTTTCAAATCATTCCTTTAAATATTTTATATTCTACAGATTATCTTAATGATTCAGAATAGAACATATAATTAATAATCATATGGGATTTAAAAATATTTAGAATAATTACAACTGAAACATTGATAAAATATTTGAACTATTTTGATTGATTCACAAATATTACATCAATTATTTAAAAAATAGAATCCCTATAACGATTTAAAATATTCTCATAAGACTCATACCAAGCTCACTTGACATCAAATTTGAAATCTTTTTCCATCCAAAATTATTTCCTCATATAAATAATATATCATCAAATTAAATTTTAACCATTAAAATAAAATTTTAAATTCACATAATAAATAAAATAGAAATAAATTTGCCATAAAAAATATGATTTTATAATTTAAAAAATATTATCATATAAAGAATGTGGAAATTTCATAAGAACATAAAATTAATTTGATAACATAAAAACATGATTAGAAAATTTCAAATTTCCAAAACATAGGTTTGATAAATATAAACATATTAAAAAATAAAACAATTTAAAACTCCGAATTTTACATCCCTTGAAAATAACATAAAAACATAAAAATGGATTAAGATGAAAAACATTTTAATAGATTAAAATCATGATCAAGGTGAAAAAGAATCATAAAAAATAAATTTATCTTGAAAATTAACATGAGAAAAAAATAGCTTTATTCAAAAAAATCTATCAAGACTCATCTGTCTTATTACTAAAAATCCATTTTGTTCTAAAAAACATATAATATAAAGGTGGATAAACTGAAGGCCAATAATTTTTATGAGAAAATTGACTAAGATCACCAAGAATGATAATTATCCAATTAAATTCATTTAAATAATCATTAACATTATTTTCAACAAAATCAAAAGAAATAATAATTAGCATTCAAATTTCAAAAAGAATTTATTTTTTTATTACTAGAATCAATATTACCCATAACATTTTCAAAAATATAATCTCTATGATTAATCTAATAACTACCATCATTTCCATAATTAGTAAGCCACCCCTCAATTTATTTAACCTTATCTATATGTTTTTATTCACAAAAATTAAAATATCTCAATTTAATATCAAAATCATTATAATATGAATTAAATATCACATTATTTTCATCAATGAGGACATGGAAATATATATTAATAACCATAAATAATTAATTATAAACTCTATAAGCCTTAATATATTAATAATAACCATGAATTGATTTATGTAATAATTATCATCAAATATCTCAATTAACCATTAAATTAATAATATAATCATTACATCTGATAACCCTTAATTAAACAACTCTCGGATTTTTACATTAAAACAATACATACTAATTTTCTATCAAGCAAAGTATAACAAGAATTTTATATTAAATAAAACAAGATGTAAAATTTCTTTACACTGAAAAATATCTTCAAAAATTATATTAACAAAACAATGTTCATCCTATTTCAATATAAGTTTAACTTTTTTCTTTTACAAAACCATTTTTCCATCAAATTCATATTGATGAAAATTTATAAAAATAAACCATCCATTTAAAAAAGAGAATCAAAAATCAAAATATTAAAATAATTACTTTTTTACAATGTATTAAAAAATTCAAAAAGCGTTTTTCATTTTGAAGAAAATTACAAAAAGAAATAAATGTACAAAAAGTATGATATTTATGTGATGAGGACCAAATAAATCAAAATTTAATAGCATAAATATTTTGCATTTTAATAACATTAAATAATAATTAATCATTAATTAAAATGAAACACTTATCCTTTTAAAATTTTACTTCCATACCATAATCACATAATTGAGATATAATAATTAAATTATGTTTTAAGAATTAAACATATAAAAAAGTATAAAAGAAATTATTTTTTCATATAACAAATTTACCAAAACCTTTTACATTAAATTTGTAATTATATCCAAATATAACATTTCCTATATCAAATTTTTTTATGGGGTAAAGTTGGATTGGTGTCCAGTTATATGATTAGTTCATACACATTTTATTTCCCTAATATCATTATTAAGAAACAAAATCAATTTTCCAGTAAAAATCAATTACTTGAAAATTTTGGTACCAAAACTACTTGGGGAAATATTCTATTAGTAAAATATTTTTTATGTACACACACAGAATTTAAACAATTATTGTATAGTACTCTAGATAAAAAATATTTTTAAATATGAGCCTTTATAAATCCTAAAGAATTTTAAATCTAATATTAAAATCATTTTAAAATATTCTTTTCATGATATGTTAAAATCTTGTTATAGTAGAAGTAATCCAATTTTAAATTATCACAAAAATTTTACAATACATTATATATAATCCGTTATAATATTCCATAACAAATTTTCTTTTATTTATTTTATTCCAATTCATAATTTTATGATACTTTTCACTACATTTATTTAAGGAAGGAAAATGTTTCTTAAGACATACAACTTTTCTTTCAAAATATAATTATATTCATGAAAATATTTTATATTATCATATGCATTAGAATTATACGACAAAGTTGTATTCCAAATTTTTCATTGTTTTTCAAAAAACCATTATTTTTGAAATTTAGTTTCAAATTATTTTCCACACAATTTTAAAATAAATCATCCTCTTTGTTACCATGTTTTTTATCCTTTCATTTTTATAATTTAACTCCAAAACCTTATTAATATTGAAATTCATAGTAATAATTAGAAAAATAAAAATAAAATCCACTATCACTAACCTCATTCAAAAAATCCATAATGCTTAAGTTGGAAAATTATTTCTTCTTTTCATAATATTCACTAGAATTATCTCATTATGTACAATTGTAACATGTTTTTAATAATTTTTCCCATTTATTATTCATCTTTATTCTTAATTTTTTTTGGAATTTATAGTAGATATTCCATTTATTCCCTAAAGACAAGTGACATATGATGTATAATAATTATGAATTTTATTATTATCTCCATTTATTTTATCCTTTTTGGATATTTTTCAATATCGATTCTTAATACCATTTTTTTATTCATTTATAGACTCCAGTAATAATATGATCCATATACACTTTTTTATATCCCTAAGTTAATAATAATAGGTGTCAGTAGAAGATAAATTTATAAAGTTGAAATCTACTCCATTTATTATCATTGTCTTCTCTTTAGACATGATCCAACAAATTCATCATGAGCGTAATACTTACATTTGTTTATTTCATCAATGATATCCCTCTTTGAAGAAATCATAAATACATCTGAGCCTATTAGTGAACTCCCTCACTTGTATCTCTTGATCTTGGATTCTCTTGGAGGAAATTATGATGGGGAATTACTCTTAGCAACTTCTAGCATCGTATCCCAATCCATATTCCATCCATATGTTTCTTTGCACATCCCCCTTGTCTCTTCACTCTTCAATGGATCCCACATCTGACTCTTCTTACCCATTCTCCCAAGTATTTTTTGTTCTTTTTAGTGGCTAAGTCATTCCATTCTGTACTTCACTATATTCTATATTCTATTTCATATTCTCTCCTTACATAGATTTTCTAGTGTAGTTCACTATAGGGACAACATACACCTTTACCACCCCTCATTCTACCATACCTTATGCACCAGTCCTCTACTTTGGGTATTTTTATAGGTGTTCCATATAGGATATGTAGATTGTGGGGGTGGAATTCAGTTTCCATCTTCACTTATAACCTTGCTATCTAACCCATCTAGCTCAACCATGTATTGGTCAGTCTCGATGAGGGTTCTGCAAAATCTTATGAGGGTTCTATAGGGTGCTATTAGTAGTCCCAATTCTCTTTCTTGCCAGCATTGGTTTCTTTCTCAACGTCTCAGAATTTTCATTCCTTATCTACCATGGTCATTAAATTATGGTTTTTGACATTAAAAATATTGAAACATTATTCCTACTAGTGATGATGGTGATGATATGAGAACTCATGAAATATTCATGTCCACCAATGGAAGCTCTGGTTTGATTTTTTTTTAAGATTGGTTTGGATCTTGGTACTTCTATAGAGTTATTTGGTAGGGTGATTTATAAAAATTTTCATCAAGGCAATGTTGGCTAGTTTCTTTGATGATTTTTTGAAATGTTAATTTCTACGGGATGTTTCAGTGGGTTCTATAAACTGATGTCATTATAATGATGGTTGATTTGAGGATATTTCAGCTCGCTAGACGTGATGGAATTGGATACAATGATTATATTGGATTGAAACTTTATGATGATGATGATAGTAATGTGATGATTATTGTAAATTGCGGATGACCAAGTGCACTCGATGTTTCAATATCGAGGTAGGGTTTCTAGAGGATCTTGTGATTTTATGGATATGTCGTTGATGTGATGGTTCCCCAGAGGAATTCTCGACCTTTTTTATTTTCTTTTTGTTCCCATATGTTTTGAAAATTTAATGTATTTCCTTCCCAAGGTAAGGTGAAATTAGTTCATTTTGAGTTTCCATTATACCCTTGAAATTTCTATTAATGAAAATAAGAAAATTATTTGTAATGAAAACCTTTTTGGTATACAATTTTTTTATACATCTCTTCATAATAAGTCAATATGTACTATATTCTATAATGTTTCTCTTAGGGTATTTTTTTAATTTCTAATCAATCTGAATTAGTGGAAAAATTGGGGGAAAATTTCATCTACACAAATAATGAAATATTTTATCTAATATTAAAGCATTCTATGATCAGTTCAAGTTAATTTTTCTATGAAAAGGTGAGTAACTTTTTGAATCTTCCAAATATCTTTTTTTTCATTACATGCGGACACCAGACTATAATAACTTATGTCAATAATATAATTTAAAATATTTAATTCTTTTTAAACCTAATTATAAACATTGATTATTTAATAGTATCAGGGTTAGCTTCTATTGGTTTATAGATATTTTCATTGATTGGCCAATTTTTTATACTTAATTTTTTGGGGTATACCTCCATTATAAATTTCCAATAACCATAATCATTTCTATATTTGTGATGTGGATTCTGAGGAATCCATGCATCATTTATATTCATTCATTAAATTTTATTAGGATCGTTTTTCTTTTGAGTATGTTGTCTATGACAAATAAGAGAAAAATAAAATAAATACACATGATCCATATCAAAGAGGATTAGTTTCTTTATATAACTAGTTCGTATGAAGAAAATACAGTGTTTTGAAAACCTATCCTTAACATGGTAAATGATGATGAAAATTTTCATGTAAAAATTTGTGATGGAAGATGCTATAGAGGGGGTTAATAGACCGGCATATATTTTATAACCCTATAAAATAAATATCAATTATAGTTAAAATATTTAATTTATAGTGTAATTAATATGGAAGAAAAAATATAACTTTTACAGTGGTTTAGTCTAAATTTTCCCCAGCCCACTTATATGACTCTTTACTCTCTCATATATATGTTTTTAACTAAATTTTTTATTTATGTGTAATAATATCCCGATTACAACATACATTTTATATTGAAAGTATAACCAAGACACCATATTTTTTTATGTTTTCATAGCCTATTTAAAATATTATCAATAAGAAATGGATGAAAGAATCCAAATGTTCCAGATATTAGAATATTTGAGGGAAAACCCAAATAAATAATGAATTTATACTTTTGAATGTATAAAAAAATATATAAAAGTATTCTACATTTGAGATATTGGACATAGTGCCACATGCATTAGATACCAAGATGAAAAAATATATAAATGATAAAAGAACATGTTTGAATTCTAAATTAATTAATTAGTATGTCACATCAATAAAGTATTAGAATTGGTAGAATTTTTCATTCAGCAATTGAGAACACTATCTAAAATATGGAAACATGTTTTCATGAGAACTGGTATGTACAACACTTCAATGTATAAAGTAAAGATATATTAATTCTCAAAATTTCATGTTCTCTTAACAAGGGACCTTTTAATGTGTCCAAAAGAATTTAAATAGAATTTTAAAAGTGATAAAATCAATATCCATCTTTGTAAATTAATTCAAATTCAAACATAATTATTAGCGAAGCGAGCAAAACATTCTATTACTAAATAACTATTGAAAAAATAATTTCAATTCATAACAAAAATACAAATTTGAAGTAATTTCAAGTACTTTTATAACAATTAAAATATCCACCCCAAAAATATTTCAATGAAATCCTATATTAATTGTAAGACAATATACGTAGTATATTATAATTTTAATAAATAGTCTAATAGAATGTCTTGTTTAATTATTCCCAATTTATTTATTCTTCCTTAAAAAATCTAAATTATGTTTTCATAAATTTTCTATAATTAATTAGAAATTTATAAAATAATAACACAATTAAATAAAAATAGAATAAAAAATCTAAATAATCAGAATATATATTGTAATTATATAAATGAATAAAGAATATATTAAAAAAATTACATATTTAAAATAACCTATAAACTATTCACTTAGATCTTATATAATATGAATATATTTTTTAGAAATCAATAATTTATATAAAATAATATATATAAACATTCAATAAATAAGATTATCCAAAATAATAAAAAAAAGATAATAATTATAATTTATAGATTTTAGAAAATTTTATAAAGTATCTAATTAATAATGATAGTCAAGTTACTGTGAGGTGTATCTGTTGTGGTTGGTTATCTTATCATCCCATAATAGTGTTTCATTGGTTTATGTAGTATTGTGGTTAGTGAACTGGCCATGTGAATTTTATAATGTGTATCCCCTAAATTTACTGTATTGAACTCTATTGGTTGAATAATCAATCTGTGGTAGGTTCAATAACCATTAAAAAATCATAACATGAGATATGTTTACATACCGTGACTACATAATAGGTGATCGGTCTAATTATCATATGATACATCAGCAGTATACTAAACTACTCTGAATGATTAGCTTGTGATTTATTTGTAGCATGCAGTACATTCAAGATAGTATGTAAAATTGAATCTTCAAAATTTTGATCGAGTCCCTATTATATCTACAATTCATCCAATATGATAAGTCTATGAAATCATTTTTTCATACTGTATATAGACACTTATAAATCATGAAGATGATGTACTTAGGAGAATCATTTACTATATATGCGAAATTAGTGCATATCATGTAGTAGAATTAGTTTCATGTGATGTGGAGATGTTGTTGTAGATTGGGTGACTGTGAATACTTCATGCACACCTTATTCATTCATGATATTCATCCATAACTATATGAAAAATATTAAATTTCTTCATTAAAAGAACGGTTTCAAACATTTAATATTTTATAATCTTACGGTATATAAGCTCTCATATAGTTAGATGAACAATGACATATATAGTACCTCTATCCAATGGGAGTGGCGCAAATCATGTCATATGTGATCGATATGAATGTGAATGCTTTCCCACTTGAAAAATCATCTTGTAGTAACTTTAAAAAAATCATCTAACCACTTAAATAACACTTGTTCCCACTTAGAAACTATAAGGATACATAGAAAAACATGTGGAAACTTTTCAACATATGATTCTGTGAATTTTTATACTATCTACACATCAAATTTTAAACTAGGTCCAGTTTTGTTGAATGTATAAAATATTACACATTTTCAATATGTCAAACAAAATTTTCATTGTTTATAATATAAGTAAAGATATTATCAAAACATAGTGACATAAATAATCAATAAAATGTAAAAAAATCTAAAAAAATGAAAAAAAATCCATTCAATTATTTGAGAATTAAAATTCCAATTTCATCATTCTATTAAGTTGAATGAAATATTTATAAATTTATTATATTTAAATTTCAATAAGTTTTTCCAAATTCAATTCACAGGTAATGTTATCAAGGATAATGGTAACTATTATATTTGAAAACTATATTATTCCACAAATATTACGGAGTATTTGGTCATTTGTTTAACAACTCAAAAAAATATTTTACACAACCCGTTAGTGAAATTAAATTTATATATTTATATTTTATTTCCAAAAAAACAATGTTTTCATATTTATTATATATTAAACTTATTTTATCACAGAATAAGAAAAATAGTCAACAAAATACAATTTTTGTACTACCAAAAACATGTTGCATATTCCGAGCAAAAGTGCGGTCATTCAGTCATGGATTCAAACATCGTTGTAGATGAAGAAAATAAATATATTTTTTTATATTTTATATTAAATATGTATTATAATATTAAATGAAATATATATCAAGATATAATAATGTTATAGTCTTCTAGTAAAATATATTTCCATTAATTACGAATAAGATATGATAAATATAATATTGTGAGGAATTGGAATTTTTAAAAAATAAAATATACAAACTGAGAAATAAAAACCCAACACATTAATGAAAATATTATCATTTATAATTTTTAAGTATATATATTTTAATTTTTATCATTGATATTTATTTATCCATGGGAATATGCTATCACATTATAATTTTGTAAGAGAACAAAATCCACAAATGTAACATGCCTAGATTTTATGAAATAGTTTATTTAATTATTTAAATCTTCTCAACATATTTCATTTCAGACAATAGTGAATATAACGTCTCTTATATGATAGAAAAAAAAAATTATTCCTTCTAATGGAAGGACATGTTATGCTTTCACTACATGCAACAATTATATTATCTTGTGGTACATGAGACACTCTGATTGGATTGTGTTACATACAACTCCAAGTTCCTTCGAAATATTTCATTAAACAAAAAACCATGTTTTACAAAACTACAATAGAATATTAATATTATTATTAAAATATAATTATAATTTTATCCCAGCCATTGGAATGGAGGTTGTGAATAATAATATTTAAATAATGATATTTTTATTTAAACAAGTATATAAGAATAATTTTTTCATAACTAATTAACTTGAGATGAAAATAAAACTATTTTGAAAATATAGGAAATCTTTTGATATAAATCTATTCTTATGTTATCAAACATGTTTACATAAATAAATTAATTAAACCAAATTTTATAAATAATTTAAATTATATATATATATTGTTTCATTACAACTATATTAGATTCATATTATGTTTTTTTTATACAATATATAATAATAAAACCAATTTTGCGCATAAAGATATTTATTTTTCTAAAAGGTAATTTTACCACAATTTAATTGTTTTCAATCTATAAATCAAATTTTTTTAAATTTTAAAAATTTTATTTTGTAAAATTAAATTAAATTTTGAATCCATATTTCTAAATTATATTTGAGTGATTTATGGTTATTTTTCTCAGGCGATCCATTTTTTGATGAATACTCAAAAATAAAGAAATTTTAATTCAAAACTTCATTTTCATTAAATTTATTTATATAATTAAATTATTTTTAAAATAAAATTGTATGTATATTTATATATTTTATTCAAAATTTAATATTGTTTATGTTGATTTAATTAATAGAACATTAAAATTGGACATAAATAATTTCTATCTTTTGAATATTTTTACATTAATAACCAATTGTCTTATCCCGTCTGCATGATATAAATTTAATTAATTTCTGGCCCATTTGTGATTAAAATTTAGAAAAATGGATTCAATTTTTTGAATAATAATATAATATAATTTATATAAAGTAAAACATAGTTTTATACCAAAAATATTAGTGAACATAATTAAAATAAATTATAGTGATTAATGTAAAAATGAGTTTACACAGTGGTTAATCAATAACATAATGTACCAAATAACCTAAAAAATGTCCAAAATTCATTTTATGGACATATTTAAACAATGTTATCAATTTTATATTATATTTAAAATTAATATTGGAACATGATATAGGGGAGAACTCTGAATAGTGTTTACCTTTTTATATTTATAAGAACTCCACTCCTCCTCTCCATAAAAATGGAACACCCCCCCCCCCCCCCCCCACACACACACACACTTCCCCACAAATCTCAATAACATTAGATCATCCAAACCATAACCAAAAAATCTCCCAAATTTCATCCTATAATATTAGAAGCATCAATTTAGGATGAAAGAAAACCAAGATTTAAATTCAGTTCAAACTCAATGAAATTGCCCTAATAAGAGGTGACACCCTTTGAGAAGAACTTTTTTTATATCTTTATACACAACATAAATTACTCATCTTCTAATATTATATAATATCTTTAGTAACATAAATTAACTGATATGTTTTTATGTAAATTGTATGAAATTCACTAACAAAAACTTATATCAAATAGGATACACAATCATCCTTCGTGTGTATGGTGGACTACCACCACGCAAATCTATATTGTCGGTTCTTCCATTACAATCTTTAATGGTTATAAATAATGATATAATTATATTTTTTATGATATATATAATATTTATAATTTATATTCATTTATATAATTATTATATTACTAATTAATTCATGATTTCAGTTTTTGGAGAATATGATAACTTCGTATGTTGACGTAGGGACAACCACCTCCCTAAGGCGAAGAGATTTGTTCACACCTTACATTGAATGTATTACAGCTTTATTTAGTAAAATTATATGATTATTATGACATAATAATTCTACTAGGATGATAATATATATATATACATATATTTCATTTAATTCTTTTCTTTCAATACAACAACAATACAGAAAAAGTGTTCATGCGTATGTATGGCCAATAGTCTCCATGAATGATGCATTCCATTTAATATTTATTACTCTTATATATTATTATATATAATTATAATATATATATAAATATGTTATTTAACTCAATTTTTTGTTTCTAAAAGTATCTAAATCTTGATCTATATAATAGGATCAATAATTAAAAATAAAAACATATATAAAAAACAAGCGGTTACTACCCGAAAATATAACATTAAAATGGAATTGATAATAAATGGGTAATATAAAGTCATAATAAAATAATGTATGGTATGATATATAACTATATGTTTCTTAATTATATATTTAATAAACGAATATTAATTATACCGAATCATTGGACATGTACTAAAAAAATCAAGAATTAAGGTAAGGGAATTTCCTCACATTCTCATATTCATGAGATAGAAGCCATATTCAACTCACATTTATTTTATGTGATGTATATAATTCCCAATTATTTGTTATATAAATAAATACAATTATTTAATAACATTAAAAGATTCAATTTATGTTATTATTTCATGGGGATCATGATTCAAAACATACTCAAGTATAAAGGGTATTTTTATCCTCAATTTTATTTCTATGAAACTTATTCCTTATACAACAGTCATTTCTTATGTGTGGTGTATAAAACACACATGAATGTATTATATTAATTTCATAATTTTTTATATAGGTATTAACTTATAAATTTTACTATATCAATTTTATGTGGTTTATGGTTTATAATGTTTCAAATTGGTAAAGTAATTTTGTCTCAGTTTGCCTTTTTTTGAGACACATGTTATGTTATGCACCTATATTATTTTACGAGGTGTATAAACTACACTTTAAAATTTTATATCAAGAATATAAGTCATTTAATGATATTTTATTACTAATTTAATGTTATTTTCTCATTTGGATTATGATTCAACATTTAAAAGATAGTTTTAGTTTATTATTACAATTACATCATTTACCGAGATTGTTTTTTACCATCATTCAATCGATGAAATGTTATAATTTGTCTCTCAAGAAACCTCATTATTTTTCATGTTCCATGGTAATTCATTAAAAAATGAGATATTTGAGAATGTTTTTAGTAAAATAAAAACTTATTTCCCTCTTCATTTAGAAATACATTTTATTAAAAAACCATGATTTCTAAAAATGATGTAAAAAATTTATTTTAATGAAATTCACAGATAATTTTCATGGAAAATTAATTTTTAAATAATCTTTTAAAAATAATTTTAAATTTTTGTCAAATAATTCCTTATAATATTTCATGGATATTTCTAAAGAATATATTTTAAAAAATGATTATTTAAGTAGAAATATTTTTAACAATTAAAAGATTTTAAATTATTTTGAAATAGTATTTTATATGTTTTAATGAAGATTTTAACGAAATAGATATTGAACATTTTTATGCCTTAAAAATTAATCTTCTATGAAATGTTATTTTCTTTATGAAATGTGCCATGTTATCCTTCAAAATAAATCTCCAGATAAGATAAAATAATTGGATATAGTTTTTGATTTTCTAGGGATATATTCTAAGGACACAATATTCATTATTAATATAAATAAACTATGTTTAAGATAGCAAGTTATTTTGTGATACATAATTCATTTAAATATGTTATACATTGAAAAATTATTATCAACCCTATTTCATTTTAGAGGTTATTCAATGATGAAATGATTATGAAATTGGTCTCTTTTCAAAAGAATATTATATGATGAAATTTTTATGATACCCATTTCATTTAATTGTTAATAAAATTATTTTTATGAAACCAATATCATTTTATGGTTCATGATATGATGAATTTTCTTATTATCTCATGGATTACAAATATAAGATTCAATTTTGTGACGGGTTGGAACTATATCTCCTTCTAATGCATTGGGAAATGATTTATATCCCATGTGATAAACATGGATAAAATGGGTAGTAAACTAAGTTTAGTAAGTTAATTTTTCTGCTGATATCTTCATGGGAGAGGACCATGACTACTAAGATAGTCTTGTGAGTGAACCATGAATACTAATATTGTTTTGGTTTTGAACCTTGAAAACTAAGAGATTCTTGCGATAAAACATTGACTACTCGGATTGTATGGGAGTGAACCTAGACTAATAATATGGTTAACATGTCGATGGGATTGGACCACTCTAGGAAGAAGGTCTAACATGATAAACTCTATTGAAATGATTAAGACAACGAATTGTGGTGTGTCCCTCCAAGTAAGAGCATCCCTTAAGAAGCTCCTTGAAATGTTTTGGTAATAATCATTGACTTATAGGGAATGATTTTATATGATTATGAGAATTCTAGAAGTCTATGACTTATGCCAATTATATTCTTTAATGAATCTTTCTGTTTCATTTCCTTATGATTCATGTCTCATGAACTACCAACATTTATATAATGACTCATGATTATGATCTTTGATATGAACGGTACATTTTTAAAATGTAATTATCAAGTTCACATACCCATATATACATTTTATACCAATGTATCTTTTTATTCCTATACTCACTGTGTATTTGAGCTAGCCCTTTCTTCTAATTCATTTCCCTCGGTTTTGAATAATGGTTCTATATAGGATTAATAATTCGAAAGATATTTATGGAAGATGTTTAAGACCATTCAAAAAATTATAAGAATGTGTTCCCAGATACTACAGACAGATTACTATTATGATCCCTAGGAATATACTTTTGTATTGTTCTAAATATTCATCTAAAATGATGTAATATCCATCTTTTAAGAATGTTTCAATATAAAATCACACCCTAAAGAATTATTATAAATCAAAAAACCGTTTTTATGTGTTAGTAGAGTTAGTAAAGTCTAAGTGTATATCCTATTTATAAGATTTAATATATATGATAATATTACATTATATTCAGAATCATTAATACTTTATAAGATAACGTGGTTAATAGGTTTGATAACCATGAGAAATTTATCATAAAGTATTGAAATTACCATGTTAACCAATAAAAAATTCTATATAATATTAATTTTTTTAATCCTCTCATCAATCACTTTTATAATATAAGTATACATATATATTGACAACTTTCATTTCATATGATGAAATTACTAATGAATTATTTTATCTATTGAAAAAATTTGGTTTTCAAAATTTGGGTTGTAATATCACTTTTTATTCAGTTCTAAACACAATCCTCCAATGATCCTTCCATACTTCATTGAACATGTAATATAAGACAATATCATTTTTAATTACTACTAACATTTTCTTAACCAATAATGAATATATTTAAAAAATACATGAAAATTTTAATATATATATTGTGTGTTTTGAAGGAATCTCTGTGAAGGAATATTGTTCATATCCTTTATAGATGTATGTTTAAGGTGAACCTATCATTTTGACACCTAATTAATAATATCTATACATGCTTTTCACCATCAATATGTATTTATCATTATGAACATTGTCCAAAAATTAACCAATAAGAGATATATTATACATTATCTTTATCAAGATCTCTCTAAGATCATTATTATTAATGAAATAATATATTTTTACACATCTTTTTTAAAAAAAAAGAGGAATGGTCTACCCCTACATGAAGCACTTCCATAAATAAAACTATTATAAAATTATCATGTATTTTCTAATAAATAATTTAAATTTTTGGACATTATAGATATTTTTTATATAATATTTTCCATTTGTTCTTTACCTCCTCAAGGGGTTCCTCGACATTCTTTTGATGGTGACTCTACATTCCATTTCTATCATTCTCTTGATTTTCTCTCACTTTTGTTATATTTCACTTTATGGTTATTTCGCTTTTCACAACTTCTATTTCTCTTTATTAGTGTTTGATCTATGTGATTTCTCTTATATCATCATCTTATAACCTATTTTCCACATCTCCTATTCCACATTATTGGGTGGGTTTTAATGCATCACCCTTTTACAATTATAATAGTTCTCATTTTGTTTGAGAAAAATCCTATTGTGGTGGTATAATGCTTGATGTTTTTACATCCTATCCTTAGGGTTCCCTCTTGATCTCATTTTTTTTCTTTATAGCCCAGACACATATCAATCCATTCCCATTTTTCTATGGTGACTAGATGTTTTATATGATTTTCATCTCATAGGAATTTGAGTTCATGGACTTTGTGTCTTTTTATGATTGTGGATATTTTATGGGAGTGTATCAATGTAATTTGCATTTTTTGTAGTGTTTTAAAATTAATCTATGATGGTGGTTTCCATTGGTGGATTTTCTTTGACGAGATTATGAAGTCTCCCACCCCTTTTTTAGATTCATGGTTGTGGTGTGAATGTGTTTATTTCATGTCTCACTTAATCACTCATATAGGTTCATGATCTTGTTTTAATAATAAGATAATTGGGAAGTAACTGAATAGGATATGCTACGTTTTTTCACATGATGTGGAATCATGTTTAATGTAGTGGTAAATTCATAGAGGAAACTTTTTGTAGTGGATGTGGGGTGAGATATGGAAAAATATATCTATGCTAATTTTGGATGCATTTAGTATTGGGTTGGTGATCCTATAGTGACTATTCGTGGTGATGACTTGATTATATTGTATTGGATTGGAGTAAATTCATTTGAAGTGTAGTTATTTTTTATTAGTATTTTGGATTTTATTTGTGTTTCCTTATTAACATCAGTAATGATGATTTATGAATCTATTTCTTGATCAAGGTGTTGGTGGTATAGAGGTGTTTTAGTCATCAAAAATGTGTGATGGGGATGATAAGTGGCATGATGATGGGAAACATGGCCTTTTTGGTCATTTGGTGTGGGGCTGGAGACATGATGTGGGTATGACCACCTCATACCCCCCACTTTTCCAGCACTATTTCATTTTAAAAAATTTATTCTTTTTTTAAAATGTTGGTTGTATTTTGTTTTTAATATTGATATATTTGAAATGGTAAGGTGGTTTGATTTTAACTATTAACTTATAGGTTCCCGCTAAACCAAAAAGTGGGTTTATTCAATAATAATGAAATAGAGTAGAGAGGGATATTTCATAGATGTATTATAGTGAGAAAAAGATAAATTGAAAACTCAACCACCTGATTTGTGGGAGACTATGTTAACATTTGGGAATTATATCAACGTATTTCTAAACAATTTGTATATATTCAATATTATATCTTTAACAACCATTTAAACCAAATGCCCAACATTATAAGGTATTAAAATCCATTTTGAAGAAGTATTTTATATAATTAGTTTTTTATCCTCTTACATCGAAATTGAATAATTTTTTTTACATTAAATTATGTTTATCATTCTTATAAATTGGTATTAGAAATATATAGAGTATGAATATCGATAAAAGAAATTTACAGTAATCATCTGAAATATTATTTCATTTATTGAAATTATCTTCTTTTAAATAATAATTAGGGAATAGTTTAATGATTTGGATAGCAACATTATAACTTGAGGTGTTTTCAGTGGTAATGAATTATCCCTAACTTATTGTTTTTTAGTCAATTATATTAGATAAAATAAATATATAAAGGAATGTGTTGAGATAGAATAAAATAATTCATGGTTGTTGATTTTATAACAAGTTTACCTATAACCACTTCATTTTTATGGTCCTCTTCCGCTATAGTGATTTTGATGCCCTTCAGCCCATGTGTCTATTATTTTTGCGATCTGTGGTTATCCACATGAAATCAAACACAACTCACACTACAAAAAAAGTACATTTTCGATGGCTTTTTTGCGAAGGGAATAAATCACGTGGAAAAATGTCCGTCCAAGTGGTTATTTGGGATGGGGGTATCAACCCGTCACAAATAACTGATTATTGGGGATGGGATTTCGTGTCCCATTGCAAAAGGTTTGCTGCTGGTAGTGCACCAAACCACGCGAAGGGTATTTGTGACGAGGGATCCCCTCGTCGCAAATACCCGGCGGTGGTTAATAGCTTTTTGCGATGGGATGTCCTCTCATTGCAAAAGGTGTGTCGGCAGGGACTATTTGCGATGGGACCCATCACAAATAACTTTTTAACTGCCGACATTAATTAATGCGGGCGTAGGTAATTGCGACGAGTCCCGTCACAAATAATCTTAACTATATTTACCCCCATCTATTTTTTTCTCATTCCACTAAATTTCTATATCTTCTTTCTCTCTGAACTTTGATTTCTGAGGGAAAAGTTTTCTAAGTTAATTTTTTTTGGACACGAAGAAGTTGTGAAGCCTTCTACATCAATAGCAAATCACGTTTAAAGGTATTTATGTATTATTTAATTTATTATTAATTTCAATTTTTTATGTTAATTTTTGTTATTGTTGATTAGTTGTAATTTAATTGAAGTTAAATTGTTTTGTCATGACTATTTATTTGTACAAATAAATTGAAATTATAAGTATTGTTTTTTAATAATTAGTAGTAATTTGTAATTATTAACGATAATTAGTAATGTATATAATTACTTTGTAGTAATTAATAATAATTGGTAATAAATAATAATAAATAATAATAATTAGTAATAAATATTAATAAATAGTAATAAATAGTATGAAATATTAATAGTTTTTAATAAATAGTAATAAATAGTAATAATGAGTAATAAATAGTAATAAATTATAATAACTAGTAACAAATTGTAATAATTAGTATTAAATTGCAATAATTAATAATAAATTGTACTAATTAGTAATAAATTGTAATAATTAGTAATAAATTGTAATAATTACTAATAAATTGTAATAACTAGTAATAAATTGTAATAATTACTAATAATTAGTAATAAATTGTAATAATTAGTAATAAATTGTAATAATTAGTAATAAATTGTAATAATTAGTAATAAATTGTAATAATTAGTAATAAAATGTAACAATTAGTAATAAATTGTATTAATTAGTAACAAATTCTTTTAATTAGTAATAGATTGTATTAATTAGTAATAAATTGTATTAATGAGTAATAAATTATAATAATTAGTAATAAATTGTAATAATTATTAATAAATTGTAATAATTAGTATCAAATTGTAATAATTAGTAAAAAATTGTAATAAATTGTAATAAATTATAATAATTAGTAATAAATTGTAATAATTAGTAATAATTTGTAATAATTTGTAATAATTTTTAATAATTAGTAATAAATTGTAATAATTAGAAATAAATTGTTAAAAATTGTAATAATTAGTAATAAATTGTAATAAATTGTAAAAATTAGTAATAAATTGTAATAAATAGTAATAAATTGTAATAATTAGAGATAAATTGTATTAATTAGTACTAAATTGTATTAATTGGTAATAAATTGTATTAATTAGTAATAAATTATTTTAATTAGTAATACATTGTAATAATTTGTAATAATTTGTAATAATTTGTAATAAATTTTAATAAATTTTAATAAATTATAATAAATAGTAATAAAATTTAATAAATTGTAATAATTAGTAATAAATTGTAATAATTAGTAATAAATTGTAATAATTAGAAATATATTGTAATAATTAGTAATAGTTAGTAATAAATTGTAATAATAAGTTATAAATTGTAATAATTAGTAATAATTTGTATTAATTTGTAATAAATTGTAATAATTAGTAATAAATTGTAATAATTAGTAATATATTGTAAAAATTGGTAATAAATTATAATCATTAGTAATAAATTGTAATAATTATTAATAAATTGTATAAATTATTAATAAATTGTATTAATAAGTAAAAGAATGTATTAATTAGTAATAAAATCTAATAATTTGTAATAATTTGTAATAATTAGCAGTAAATTGTATTAATTATTAGTAAATTGTATTAATTAGTAATAAATTGTATACATTAGTACTAAATTGTATTAATTAGTAATAAATTGTATTAATTAGTAATAAATTCTATTAATTAGTAATAAATTGTATAAATTAGTAATAAATTGTAATAATTAGTAAAAAACTGTAATAAATTGTAATAATTAGTAATAAATTGAAATAAATTGTAATAATTAGTAATATATTATAATAATTGGTAATAAATTGTAATAATTAGTATTAATTAGTATTAATTAGGAATAAATTGTAATAATTAGGAATAAATTGTAATAATAAAGAATAAAAAGGAATAATTATGAAAAATTAGGAATAATTAGTTATAATTAGAAATAATTAGGAATAATTTGTAATAATTTGGAATAAATAGGTATAATTAGTATAAATTAGGAATAAATGCTAATAAACAGAAATAATTTAGAATAAATAGAAATAATTTGGAATAATTAACAACAACTGAGAATAATAATAATAAATGGAAATAATTAGAAATGAATTGGAATAATTAGCAATAAATAGTAATAATAAGCATTAAATAGTAATAATTAGCAATAATTAGTAATAAATAGTAATAGTTAGTAATAAATAGTTATTGTTAGTAATAAATAGTAATAGTTAGTAATAAATAGTAATAGTTTGTAATAAATAGTAATGGTTAGTAACAAATAGTAATAGTTAGTAATAAATCGGAATAATTAGTAATAAATATGAATAATTAGTAATAAAAAATAATAATTTGTTAGGAACATTTAGGAACAGTTAGTAAGATATTTTAATAAATTTTAATAAATTTTACGATCATGGCATAATTTCTAGGGGATTGACGACACACATTTTGCTCGATGACTTTTCTACTTTCTACTCTCACCGACTCAAAACATTATGAAAAATTTGCTGCTACATAGGCATATCAACTCTCCTATGCATGAGATGGGATATGCATTCGTAGTATCACATTTTTTATAATCTTTTTAGGCGGTAAAAGTTGGAAGAAGACGATTCATCGATGAAAAGGGGGATCTTTTTTCCAACGGCTCATTTACATGCATCTTTGTGACACTGAAATGACACTGAAGAATCTGGTCGGAGTTACGCATATTCATTCTCATGCATACGAGAATGAATATGCATAACTCCGACCAGATTCTTCTGTGTGATTTCAGTGTGAGAAAGATGAAAGTAAATGAGCCGTCGGACAAAAGAGTAGCTGTCAATCCCCTGGAAATTGTGTCTCCCTTAATTAATTGTAATTATTAAGAAGTAGTAGTAATAAGGTATATTTTTCAGATAGTTTTATTATAATTTCAAAATGTTCAAAATAGTGATGATTTTTTATTATGTATAAATATATGGAATAAGAAATTCGACATCATTCATTATTATATGATCACGCTTAGATAAATTAGTGTAGAAATCAAAATGGTTCGTGTTTAAATCACGTATATATTGATGGTGTTGAATCTTTCTTATAATTTTTCATCATCAAAACCAGAATATGTTTTAGAAGGCACAATGAAGTGTCCTTGTAGAAAATGTGCTCTGAGAACATTTGACACATTTTACAAGGTTGGGGGACATATCTTGCGGTTTGGTTTTCAACGAGATTAAGTTTTTTGGTATCAACTTGGTGAACGAAGTTCCAGAGAAGATACTAATATCATTAATCAAGATCCATCACGATTCCAATATTCAGTACATGATATTTCAGGTCCATCTCTTCAACAAACTGAAACTCATGATGATATCGATTTAACTCTTGAGTTTCCACCATCTGAATTTTATGAGTTATTGAGGTCTACTGAGGATGCATTATATCCTGGTTGCAAGATAAGAAAATTAGAAGCATTGGAAAAATTTAGGGCTATTAAATTAGATAATGAAATGTCAAAAAACTATTTTGATCAGATATTTTCTTTGGTAAAAACACTATTACCTGAAGGAAATGTGTTTCCTGCAAATTACAATGAGAGAAAGAGGTTGGTTCATAATCTGGGCCTTAGTTATAAAAATATTCATGAATGTTAAAATGATTGCATCTTATGTTCTGGTGAAAATGGGTCGTTGGATAATTTTCCCACATGTGGACAATGGAGGTATAAATAAGCTCAACCAGGGAAGTCTGGATCGGTTCCTTTAAAACAGTTGAGATATTTACCCCATACACCCAACCTCCAACATTTATTTTTGTCTCATAACACAATGTCAATGATGTCGTGGCACAAAACTAATATTTCAACCTTTAAGAACATAAATCATCGATTTGATGGTTATTCATGGAAATATTTTGATCGTCTGCATCTGTTTTTTACTTTAGATTCCTGAAACATGCGATTTTCTCTTCCAACTAATTGTTTCTGTCCGTTTGGTTCTTATGGTAGTCAGTATACATATTGACCTATCTTTATAACTCTGTACAATCTACCTCCATGGATTTTGATGAAGGAGCCCTATATCTTTTTGACCTTATAAATCCCAGGACATCCGAAAAAGAATATTGATGTTTATTTGAAACCATTGAATGATGAGGTAAATGAATTGTGGAGTAACGGTGTTAGTACATATGATGTTGCTGTGAAACAATATTTCACATTAAAAGCTACATTGATGTGGGTGATTAGTGACTTTCTTGCATATGGAATGTTATCTGGCTGGAGTACATATGGTCTGAAATCATATCCTTATTGTATGAAAGACAAAAAAATTATGCCCATCAATGGAAAAAAAACCATGAAATTTTGACTATCATAGAACATTTATTCCAACTGATCATCCTTTTCGAAGGAACTAATCTAATTTCAAAAAAGGCACAATTGAAAGGGATGATCCTCCAAAAATGATCTCAGGTAAAGAGTTAAAATATGTAGTATTTTCATTACCTCCAATCACATTTGGGCCAACAATAAACCAACAGAAAATTGATGGTTTAGGGAAAGAACATAATAGGATAAAACGAAGCATTTTTTGGGATCTCCCATATTACTTTGATTTTTTGGTCCACTACATGTTGGATGTCAAGCATTTTGAGAAGAACTGTTTTGGGAATTTATTTCACACAGTTTTGGATACACCAGGTATGACCCAAGATAATATAAAAGCACGATTATATATTGCCCAAATTTTTAGGTGACCAGAACATGAACTACATGAAAATTTCATATCATAAAGGTCAATTAAGCCAAAAGTAGCTTATACACTGTCCAAATAGAGTGGCTTATAATTTTTTCAGTGGATTTCAAATTTGAGACTTCCAGATGGTTATGATTCCAATTTGGGTAGATGTGTTAAGAATATTTATATTTCCAGATTAAAAATTCATGATTGTCATGTTATAATGGAAAGACTTATTCCAATTGTATTTAGAGGTTTGTTGAATTGTATGATTTGGGATTTGATAACAGACGTATCAAATATTTTATTCGAGGAATTTTTGCGGCACCAACAGACTACGATGTGCTAAGATGGATCCTAATTTATATATATATATATATTAGTTATTTTTGAATATCTACTAAAAAAATCATTTTTTGTTTCAGATGGATCCTGATCTATTTGGCGAGATGCAGGAGGCTGATCTGCCTTTGGATGAGGGGGATGTGGGACCATCTGACCCTCATCCTAATGGTTGTTCAGGAGGTATGAAGCGGGGGCAAGGTCATGCACTAATGATGATTTATGACAGTATCCCCGAGGGACGTCCATGTCTTGGCTTCAATCCACGCACTCGGAGGTTTGATAACCTGTATATTTTAGTTAGCATTTTCATTAATTTTATTATATATATACTAAATGTTTGATTATTTAATTTTTTTCATTGTTTTCCACATGTAGCTATTGGAAAGGGGATCTCTATCTTGTGAAATTATATATCTCAACCATGGGCCACATGGAAACATATTCCCGTTGATGTGTAGCTCACCATGTAAAACCATTTTCTTTTACGTAAATAAGTAATATTTATTTTGAAATTTATTTTATTAATAACATTATATTATAAATTATTTTTAGGGTTTATGGTATCCGATTAGGGATAGCATGCGTGATTCTATCCATGCAACATGGTAGGTGTCTATGTATGAGTGTTTGCATCAGTTTATTCATAATGGCAGAAATAGATCCATTAAGAAAGCAGGAGCGACAGTTTTTGATGAGTCGTGTAGATACCACCAACCAGAGTACATTTCATCTCTGGTTTGGGATGGATTATGTGCACACTGCTTGGGAGGTATATTTTAGAGGAGTTCTTCATTGGGTCGGCAGAATCGGGGGAGATAGGAGGTGACACATCGAGCTGGTAGTCGTACATTCAGTATGCATCGGGAGCATCTGGTAAGTATATTTTTTTTAAAAAATTATATAAATTTAAATATAAACCTTCTATTTTATAATTCTATAGGCAGTCGAGCATCCCGATATTACGGAGTTAGATGTTTATCGAAGGATATATAGTTATCTATCCACTCAAGATATTAGAGGCGATCGCCAGTGTCAGATTGTGGTTAGTATTATTTTTTCAGTTTGACAATTAAGTGCATATAATATTTTCACAATTTTAATTTCAAATTTGAATTAAAGGAGTCATATGAGGCTGTGACCACTCAGACATAGGCTGAGGGTTAGGACGAGGCAACTGATCAGACCAGTGCACACCATTTTGACGAGGCAGCATGGATGCAGGTGACTCAGTATGGCTTTGAGAAGGGCCGAGTAGTTGGTATCAGCTCTCATTGGACTCTTAGTACTAATTATGGTACTGATGTGATGTTGGTGTCCATCTCGAGAGGAGGTCATGGAGAGGCATCATATTCTACCTCACAATATCAGGATAAGTTAAGAGCTTAGAATGACATTATAGACAGTTTTCAGAAGCAGTAACAAGATATGAATCAGTGGTAGTAGTAGTAGTAGCAGAAGTAGCTGCATAAGGAGGAGATGCATTGATAGCAGCAGAAGCATCAGGAGTAGATGGAGTAAATGCGTTGTCTGACTCATAGTTTTGGGATGATGTTTTTTCCACCATCTCCTTCATCTCCTCCACCTCCTCCAAAAGACGACCCCTAGTGATTTTTTATGTAAAAAACATTTGAATTTAACATTTGTTGTAATATAAATTATTTATAGTTTCTATATTTTATATTGGTGTGAATATTAGATAATTTAATTCGTAATTTTTTATGATTTTTTTTTTGAATATTGATTATTTTAATAATTTTAATAATTTTGTTTTTTAATTATTTTAAAAATATTAATATTATTATTTCGTTAAACAAAATTTTATTAAATAAATTTTTTTAGTATTGTATTTTATATTGTTTGTTTATTTTTCTAATAATTATAATGATTATAATAAAATTTTAAGATTTTTTTAATATTATTTTGTGAATATTGAAAATTTTAATATAAGTTTATTTTAATTATTTTAATAATATCTAAATTAATTTTTCAATAATAAAAATTTTATTAAAATTAATTTTTTTAATTAAATTTTTAATTGTGACGAGATTTGTTGTGACAGATTCCTATCGCAAATAGTCTAAATAATTTTTTTAAAGTATTTGTGATGGGATTAGGGACCGTCACAAAAAGTATTTGCAATAGGCCCGTCGCAAATAATGGAAATAATTTTTTTTAAAAGTATTTGTGAAGAGATTACGGGCCCGTCGCAAAAAGTTTTTGCGACCGGCTTATCACAAAAAAAATTATATATATAAATTATATAATCAGAGACTTATTTCCGACGAGGAAGTAGCCCGTCAGAAAAAAAATATTATTTTCGATGGGCCCATTTCCAATAATATTTTTTTTGAGACACAGTTTTCTATGATGGGATCTTTCTGGCGGGACCCCGTCGCAAAAATATATTAGTGACGGGCTCCCGTCGCAAATAATAAGAAATATAGTAGTGTCATGATATGGAAAATCCTGTTAACATTAAATAAAGGTCTAAAAAAATATCACTAGAAGACTATAACCTTAACAAGACAATGATTAATAATTTAAAATAAGGATATAACCAAGAAAAATAAATAGTGTGTGTGTATGAAATACGAATTGTAATGTTAATCATAATAATTACATGACACAATGATATATAAAATTGAAAACATTATCAGGTTATGTATATTAGATATAAGAAAAATGATCTTTTAATTATTTGATCATATATATGATTTATAAAAAATAGAAATGATAAATACATGGGGAAACTTCTTCAAAAGTCCTATACCATTCTTCAAAATAATATTCCACGCTCGAAAATCTACTCGATCCTAATCAACTATACATGAACACTTTTTCAACCTAGAGTAATAATCAGGATATATTCATATAAATCAAGGTCTATATATTTAATGTTAATATAATAGTCAATAGAGTTCCACTGATGGTTACCTTACGATATGTCACAATTTGTGTGTGTTTTTGTGTTTTGTTCTTGTGTGGTACATGCATACATGTTCAAGTACATGAAAAATATAGTAAATTAAATATTTACACTCATCACATAATATTAGTACCAAAATTGTTATAATTAATAGTTCCGAAGAACCAAAACTATCACAACTGATACCTGAGGTCTCCACCAAACCATTGTTCGACCACTATTCCTAGAAACAACGTATCATATAGTTCCATAGAAAAATAGTCAATACTATTTTCATAGTAACATCACGTAATATTGTCCCATAACATAAGTGATTCCACACTTATCAAAATAACTTCAAAATCATATGATTTCATGAAATGTCCTTTTATCACTTATCATAGTAGCCATTCATTCTATGGGGGTAAATCAATCTATTACATTACTTCTTGATGAATGTATCCATTAAATTTATGTAACAATGTGTTTTGGTTGAGACCACATCATATTCCTTCCTTGTTTTCACCATTGAAATTTGTAATGAAATGATGTTAATCATGTAATTATCATATTCTTTAATTACACATCAGAATTAATCTCATTCATCTACAATGGATTTCATATTTTTCTCTTCATATGATGTCACATATGAAGAGTTTGAATTCATTTTATGATTTTATACACATTTAACAATCAATATGAGGCTTAAATAAAATATTTTCAGAAATTAAATATTCAAGCATTTTCGGAAATGATCAAATTAAATAGAGTGAATGGTTGAGGTTCTTGGAGGGGAATATAAATTTATTCAGCCGTTATATATTGTGTATAAAAATAATAACACTCTGAGGAAAAAACTAATTAAGCACTCATTTATCTCAGATATTTTAACATTGGGTTATAATGAACTGTGGTTTATGGAAGATTCATTATGAACATCCATGGATTTTTTTTAATTGTTTTATACCCTATAATGGAGGAAATCATTTATTTTTACAAAATATTCTACGTCAAACTCATGGAGTAGAACTCAAATCTACCAATGAAAGATCCACCATTTTTTATTATTTTCTCATTCAATCCTTATATATATACTAGTTTTTTTGTATTTTTTTCCCTCCATAATATTTTTGATTATAGGAATACATAGAAAACCCTTTAGTGTCAATAAAGTATTTTTTATCAATGTATTGTCCAATATTCGAATGAACAATAAAATTAAAAAAATATCAACTTCTAGTTTTCATAGCATATCCCACGTAAAATGGGTATTTTAGTTATTAAATTAAAAAGCGATTCTGACATTACCTATAACAAACAGTCATTTTCACTATTTTTGTTGCAAAAACCTTGACATAGTATCATTCAAACGATCATTATGTTCAACGAAAGAGAATTGTGAAAAATATCGAATTGTAAGACAATTAATCCATTTCATGGTTAGCCAACAACTATGCTATAGTGACCTCTATCATGATGAAAACCTATAGAATTGTACAATAAGATAATTCATTTCCCATATTGTCTTTGACTATAAGAAAATTTAATTTTTACAAAAATTTATTTTCACTAGACTAAATATTCCTTCAAAATATTTTCCTTAAAAATTATTTCTTTAATAGACCATTAATTTCATCACAAATAATGATTTCTGTAATTGTTATTGGAAAAAGATTTTGTCTCTCATCATGAAAGGAATTGGGACACCTGTACATGCAATAATAATTTATAATTTTTTCGATGCATATATTTTTTCTCCATAAAATAGTTTTCACATAATAAATATTTTTAACTTACAGAATAGTACATAAAAAATGACCAGTAATAAGACAATATATTTTCAATGGAATAATATGTTCCAAATAGTCTTTAGATTTGTGTAAAATATTATTTTGTGGTGTTTTATTACTATACCTATGTCATCTGTTAAAAAAAATCTCACAACTATTTATTATAAATAGTGTTCTTTTTTGTAATGAAAAATATCTACACAAATACATCAAAATCATTATTCATAGCTTCCTACCCCTCCCCTCCCCTCACATCTCATTTCCATTCATTCCCTTGAATTTTTTTCCTCAACAACTTTCACTTATTCTGGATCTAGTATTCACCATAGTATAATCGAGATAAAATTTGTAAATCATTTACCATATTACCAATTTGAGGGTATTTTTCTATTTTTTTTAATTATCATTCGTTTTTTATATTTAATAGAATATATATTTCTTTAATTTCATTATTAATTTAGTATAATAATGTTTAATTAAAATTATTAAAATTTAATAATTTTTAATATAATAATATATGTTACAAAAGAATAATAATTATTATTGGTAATTAATAATAAATTAGTATATCTCAAAAAAATTGTTATAAATCGATAATAATTATTAAATCTTATTATGAATAGACACAATTTATTTTAAATTTATATAATTTAGTAATAATTAGTTATTTTTTTTGTAATGTAGTATATATTTATCATAAAATAATTTGAATTAATAAAATAGATATAATATAATATAAATTCATTCCAATTGATATAAACTGTTAAAAAATTGTATAAAATAATAATAATTATTATATATTAAAAAAACTATTAAATAGTACTATATATTAAAACAAAATTATAATATTTGTTATAGATTTATAAAATTATTTTTAAAGTGACGTAATTCTATATAAATTAGTAAAAATTGCAAAAAATTAATATGTGTTAGTATAAAATCATTGGTAATAGAATTTAAAAATATATATAACTACATATTAATTTAAAAAATTATAAATTGATTTAAATAAATTAAATTTATTGAAGAAATAAAAAATTTATTATAATTTTTTTATATTCCCTTAAAATTACTGTCAATTATTATAAATTGTTATAAATAACTAATTACATAAAATTTAATATAATATAAAAAAATATTATAAAATAATAAAAATTAGATCATGTTTTTAGAAATTAATAAAAATTATTTTAAATAAATAAATAATTTAATAAATTATTATAAATTAATAAAAAACTATATATTTCTATAAAATTATAAAAAATATTATAAATCCATAAAAAATTATTAAAAATCATCATATATTTTCATTATATATAATTAAATAAACAAAATTAATTATATTTTAAAAATAAAGAATGAGGGAATATTCGTGTCTTTATAAAATAAGATCATTATTGGACAAAACCTCAATGAAATTAAAATGGTTCGAGAATAAATCATGTCTATATTGAGGGGGTTTTATGGTCCTAAGGGATCATGTAGTAACCCTAACAATGGAGTGAATCAATAGTGGCCTAGTATATTTATTTGCGTTAAAATTTGATTTTCTCTCTTCAATTAAGTATATCAATCATGTGTCTTCAGTTAAAATTTATGGATCTTTATTACATAGCCTCACAAGTTTGCCTTAAAAAATGAATGAATATTTATTAAACAACATATGGATTCTTACAAGGTTCAGTCTCATCGTGACAACTTACTATTTATCATGTTGACATGCCTTGAGTCTTGAATTTTCTACAAATACTTTTATTATCAGTTACCTATGGAGTGGGATGGTATTAGGCATTACCCAATAATATGTCCCATAGAAAATTCTCTTGAATTTATATTATACTAGTCCCACTAATTTATAATGCTTTACAAAAATTGAATATGCCTTATACATCCACATAAACATCCATTGAACACACATGTACGTCATCATATTCTATAGTCATGGTAGACTAAACTTTTCGGTGTCTCACTACCTCGAACTATGATGTTTGAATCATCTATAAATTGACACTTAATTTCAGTCCATCCTTCCTCTTCCTAGTTATATAAATCCAATAGATCAAATCATTATATTGAAACTTCAGGATACATTCATCTCAAAACATTAACACAACTAAATCATTCTTTAATGATATAGTATGTTGATTCCTTTAAAAAAATCATTTTCATAAAAACTCTCTCTAATTTATTTCTCATCAACTCCAATAAAAATTGAATTATTTTTTATTATTACATATATGAACACCCATTGGAAAATTTGGTTAATTCATTTGTTCTAATTTAAAACTCTCACTCACTTAAAGTATATAGTTATTATATTTAATATCATTTAAATATATCAGCTTTTGACTTTGTCAAATAAAATACATAACATTTTTTAAGCATTATTAAATCCTGACATTACCTTAATTAATTTTTAACTTCTTATTTATTGATTATCTTCATAACAATGGATGTGAATTCATATTAATTATTTGATGAAACTGAGAACACAAGTAAATTTTGTTCTAGTTCTTGTAGAACATGGAAATGTAATTTAAGTAAAAATATATTATATGAAATTAAAATTTTAAATATTATTAAAAATAATTACATTAGGATAATTTCCCTCTACTGAAAAAACATTTGGATAATATACTTACCATGAACATGCCTCATTTTAGCATACTTCTAGTATAAGTGTTTCTGGAGAACATAATTATTATAAATTTACATTTATTGAAGGTTCTTCTAGTGAATATACATCCATATAATGTATTTTTGGTTAAAGTAAATTTCTTTAAACTTATATTTAGTTATTAAAAATTTTTTAAATAAACTTATTATAAATTAACATATTCATATAAAACCATAACCATACTTCATTTCATAACACATAGCATCTATGATGAGAATAAATATAGTTGGTAGTATAAAAATGATACAGAAAAGGGTATTAATAAATTCATCTGGAAACATCCTCATTATTTTAACACTTAATCTATACATTAGTAAATTAATCATCAAGTGAAAACCACATACAGAATCATTTTTTTCCATTCCTCCAATGTGAATTTCATTCTCTGATAGCACAATACATCATCGTTTGATTTCCTAAATATATGGTTATTTATATTTCAAGATATTTGCCTCTGGTGGTTCCATATATTGAATTTTTATTCTTGTCTTAGTTTAGAGACTTCAACACTAGACTTTAGAATACATAACTGACATTCTAGTTATAAATTATCCTCCACATCACTTCATGGTTTTTCAAAATTCATTTAATAATATTTCCTGCGAAATTATCTTATGATAATCTAGATTTTGTCATCGTCTAGTAAACTCAGTTTTAGTTAACATATTTTTTACTTCATAAATACATTATCTAATTATTATTCAACTTATATCAACTAGTTTTTGCATTATTTTTTCAATTATCAAATATTTAGATCTATTGGATTATCTATTAATAATATGTCATCAATATACTAGTTCATAACCCTTTCATAAACACTTCTTGTATATAATGATTAGTTTTTCTTTCATATCATTGTCTTTGCCTTTAAGATCATTTCAATCAGTGTATTTTGTTTATATACTACCAATTGTAACGTTATTAATTATCACTCTAAATATCTGAATCATTTACATCGTTGTATTATACCATAATTTTAGTGACATTATCCTTACATTTTTCATTAGTATATCTCATATCTATGTTGTACCTTTTTTGGATGGTTATAAAATTTGGACAATGAAATTTCAATGGACTTACTTCAAGAACACCCCTTAGAAATTTTACCCTTCCACATAATATTTTACTTTTCCATAAAATATTGATCCAAAATATAATATATCATTTATTCATCATATGACTACTTAAATAACCCCATTAAATTATTTTAAATTAATTTTTTTTAAAATAATTGAGTTTTATCTTATAGTAATTGAAAATATATTTAAAGTGTTCTATGAAAGGGAAAATATTTATCAGTTTTATCTCCCAATAAATGTTTCAATTTCAATACCCATTATTGACATCTTTTCAGGACATAAGCAATTTAAAAAAAATTATACTCCATATTTTTCACATTTAATGGAATTTAAAACATGATATTATTGACATTAGGATTTCGTAGTATTTATTATGTAAATAATCCATAAATCAACCATCTCAATTTCTATGTGATCCACTCATGGAGAAAAAACAAGTTTGGATTACTCATACATTAATGTAGTATATAAAATTTCACAATTCATTAATAATTTTATGAAATATTCTTATAGTGGTAAAATAATTAAAATTTCATTCATCTTAAATTTCTACATCGTTCTCAAAAAATATATCAAAAATGTTCAAACATAAAATTGGAGATTCATCCACCTTTAAAAAATATTTCCACTTTGTAGTAAAAAATAAAAATCTCTCATTATTTCATTAAGATGATATTTATAATTAGTGAAGATACATATCAACATATATTAATATGATAGCTTATTTATTTCTATTGATTATCAGTATCTATACCATCATTGTCACAATAATTTGGGGTTAAATTTTCTTGGTACATTAATGTTCACTTTAATAGAATGGTATCATCTATTTTCTTAAACATTGGTTGTCCACAATTTGTTTATTTATTCCAACTACATTATGTTTTTATAATCACAAAATTAATTTTTGGAGAAAACTCCCACAACGTTAAATCACGTATAATTACCTTTTTCATTAAGCATCATCACAACTTATATGAGAATAAGGTTGTTCATCCTTTTCTCATTAGTTAGAGAAACATGTATAATATTGTTTTCCCAACCTATAAACTCCCCTTACATTAGATCCTTTTTCCCCCATACTTACAAAAAAATTCCTAGAATTAATATTCATGTTTTTCTTGGATGAATTTCACTTTCTTGTATTATTTTCTTATGTTGAGAATTATTTATAACTTCTGTTGGAAAGATACATGTTTTAATCTCTTATTTATCTTCCAAAAACCGTACTTTTTTAATTATTCTTGCTATAAGATCATGAAGACCGTTAAAATATGTTCGACTTATTCTTCATTATGTGTTTTCATACTCACATAAAAAAATTTAATATCCTATGATTACATATTTATTTTCCGAACATATCATATCCCTATAACAATTTACTTTTTTTCAAGAGTGTGATTATCCAAATTAGACTATCAACACATATTCATAAAATTCAATAGGTTATTCTTCATAGAAAACATATGATGAACCTTAACATCCAAATTAGATATTTCTCTCCCATTTCAATCCACTTATATATTTTTCATGTTGACTAATATAGTTCCTTGACAGTTCTTATATTAACTAGAAAATTTAAGGAATGTATAAAACTATAAATTAAGAGGTAATTTTTCCATGTATTTAATATATTTTCTTAGGCATGGAAACACCAATTATATTCTTCAAAGGTGGAACCACCATTGTAACTTATTTTTCTTTACTCCCTATGGAATAATTACAATCCATCTTACATTAATTTTCCCTTAAATATTGGGGGCACCTTTTGTAATATTCATTTAATAATTTCATAGTTGAAGAAAATAAATATTCTTCATTGTCATCATAACGTATTTGACAATTTTAATATATATATATATATTAACTTTATTTAAATATATTAGATAATAATATATTTTTATTCTTCATTGAAACCCACTAATATTGTATTAACTCATTTTTAGATCCCCCTATTTATAGGCATTTCTTATTTTACATCATATGTTATTTTTTACCAAAAATGATTGAACTATTTATGAAAATTTTACAACACCAATAGTTTCTAATTAATATACTCTTAATTTATCATGTATAATTTTCGTTAGTGAAGTATTCTTCTATAAATTCATATTTTCAAAAACCTTTTAGTAATCCTCTTCACCTAGTTATTTTTTATAACTTCACTAAATAGTTGGTTTTATCTATATCTTTCTTCAATAGACTTCATCACAAACTATATTCATCAATGTTGAAAGAATCCCAATTCGTGCATAAAAATTCTTCCAAATATGGGTTTATCATTTTTTCTAATTACTGAATTATTGAAGATCTAATGTTTTCACATTTGTCTTGTTGCAAGATTGATTATTCAAAAAGTAATAATATCATTTAAAATTCCGAGAATTTTCTATTTTTAATACATATTAATACTCTACTTGAGTATATTTTCTATTTCTAAACATTACTACTAACTCTAGAAACATTAAATTTGATGTTATTTTTTAATCTCCAAGAAATTTTATATTATCCTCGCAATATGCTGTGAAATTTTGAATACATTCTTGTATTATCATACATTCATTTTGTAAATAAATTTCAAGCATTTTTTTATTACTATAATTTCTAGATGAGATTATCAACATCAATGGTAGGTTTTGATGAATGGAAATGCCATCCATAACATTCTTAAATATTGATATCACACAATAGTACATCTATAATTCTTAATTCCCAAGGTTGTTCATTTCTTGTGAATATAAAACCATTTCCTCCCTAACTTCATTGAGATTAGTGATTCATTTCCATTAAGTTATTTTCTCCACCAATGCTTCCTCCATTACATCAATTTCATTCTCAAGCAGTTATTTTTCTTCTAAAATTCACTTGATAAATGAAAATATATAAGATCAAACTATGAAATATATGTTTTTTAATAGTACATAACATATGTTTATATCTCAATAAAATAGATTCAACTAACTCAAACAAAACATAGCTTGAGTACACTTCATCCAGATGATTAATTATGATTGATTTTTCAATACAGTATTAATTTTCATTACCTTGTGGTACTATTGAATACTTCTTATGATGATTTTGAGAGTGAAAATTGTACTTCTTGTTATCTTATATCTTCTTATGATTCTTTAATATTTTGGAAAATACATTATATATTCTACTAACTAGAGTGTCATCTTTTAACATTTTCTCTATCATATCCACGTTATATATCTTATAAAATATTTATTTAATATCATAAAATCAATACATCATCTAAATAAGTGAAAAATAACATGTATATAATTTATAGATTGAAATAGATGGATCATATCCTTTGTTAATAATTTAGGGTACCAAAGGATCATGTGGCCACCTTGAATGCGGGTGAATAAGGGGGCGAAAAAAATTCTGATTAATTTAGACATAAATTTAATGCTTCCATTATGATAATTGAACCTTTATCGTTATTTAGGATATATGGACCTTTATTATTACCCATTAACACCTTTCCATTATTGAATATGGAAAATTTATCATAAAAACACATAGGGATTATTAAATGGTCCATCATCAATGTGATAATGTACTCTGTATCATGTCATCACCCATAATTTCATGAATTATCCACTAATAATTTTATTATAAATTACATATGGTGTAGGAAGAGGTCATCCTTTACCCAATAGTGCATCCCACCCAAATTTATCCAAACCATAGATTTTATAAGTTCCCGATAGTTTAAAGTGTTTAACCAAACATGATAAGATCTTAAACTCCCACATAAACTTTAGTTTAACTCAAATTCATTTCGGACTATTTTATAATTGTTTTAGATTGATCTTATGGAGATCTTACTAAAATAAACTACGATATATGTATCTTCTATGTATTGTCTTATAACTATATTTTGGATCATCACCTTCAAGTATTCTAAATCCATAGGACTCAATCAATTCAACAAAACATCATATTACATTATTCTCCAAAAAATTTCTTAACTAAATATTTCATAAATTATCTGGTTAGATGATTCATCTAAATAATTTTTTTATTAAAACTATCTCTCAATTATTTCTCATCATAGAAATATAAAATGGAATTAATTTCCCACTTTATATATCTAATATATCTCTAATTATTGTTTGAAACACATTGTATTTAATTTTAATTTCAAATTCAATTAATTTCATTGGTCAATAATCTTCATAATCTTCCGAAGAAATTATAGTTTATAATTTTCAAATGGTTCACAAATCACAACATCAACATTCTCCAACTCATTAATTGATCTCTCCTAGAATCAAGAACTATCATTCAGGAATATTGAAATTTTAATTTATATATTAGAATATTTTAAATAGTGTTTATTTCATATTATTTTAGGGAAGATAATAAAAACCATGTGCTAAATGTTCTTCCAGTGAATTTACATTTATTGAATGCACTTCTTGTGAGCATAATTTTGATGATGGAAAAATAGGTGAGAATAATTTTGATGAATATAATATATCATATAACACTATAGTTGAATGTAATTGTGGTTAATGTACATCAATTTAATGGAATTTTAATTATCATAATTAAGGTAAGTATATTTGAGGTTAATTTACTTCTAGGGAATGTAATTCTTCTGAATTTACATGCAATAAATGTAATTATGTTGAATAAAATTTTAGATAATTTACATCTTTTTAATGTAATTACATTGAATTTTATAGCGAACCAATATTATCATGACATAAATAAATCAAATAATCATATTTTTTTAAGATCACATCATTCAATAGTCACATAATCCATGTAATGAATGGTTTTGTGTCTTAGAAATCAGTTACACAAACATATTATTCTCTAAAATTAGAAAACATTTTGAATAATTTGTTTCTATAGAAAATTTCCTAGAGTCTTTAAAAGATGTCATAATATTCATTAACTATAGAAAGGAAACATAATAATGTTGTCTTTTGAAACACTCCATAATAGAAAATCTATTTTATAAATAATTAATCATAAGAATTTGGTGATTATAAGGAAAACATAAACATTTAAATAAGATATCTTAAGACTGTGTATTAGAAAAAAATTATGGATCCGCATAAGATCATATAAATTTTGTTATGTAAACAAAAAATATAACACGTATAACATATAAATATGACATAAGCTGAAGGATACTTGAAAATGATTAATCCTAAAAACATGGAATTTTCTTGAAATTAAATGATTCTGAAAATAATAAATAACTAGATAAAAATTGGTAATTTTTAATAAAATAAAAAACACGATAATATGTAACATCCATATGAATTGGAAAACATGTCTAACCAAAACAATTATTTTCACACCTATATATAGAAACACATTCTCTCTACACCAAAAAATGTGTGCAAACCCATTATGTAGAAGCATGTGGGAAAAAATACATTATTCCTAAACATGAATATATAAAAACATGTATGATTATACCAATGCATAGGTGGGTGATATAGGAACCAATCTATCATTATCTATACTTATGTTTCCCACTTATAAGTAATCATCGGCGTAACATAAATAACTCATGAAAAATAATGGGTTTCTTAAACTTATTAAAAAATAAGAAGATAATAAAAAATAAGATATCAAAACCTCCTTATCTAAAAGTATTCATAATTTAATAAGATGTAAAATGAAACATAATGATAGATATATCAGTTAAAGATAAGAGATACAAATCATTAAGATGGTTTTTTGAAAATGTTTTTTATTTATCGTTATAAAATCCTTAGTTTCAACTACACTTCGAAGATGTCCCCATTTTTTAAAGAAAAACTAAAATAATAAATTACATGAAAATTATTTTATAACAAAAAAAATTTCCCCAGAAATAAAGAAATTATATCAATAAATATGGAATGTATTGGAAATTTGATGTCCAATAAAAAAATTCTGTTAATCAAAGGAAGGACATTGAGATACCAAGTCTCATACCTTCATTTTTGAAATCCATAGACTGATTTAACATCCTCTATCAAAAAGATAAAAATATTAATTACTTACTTCAAAACCTTGTTACTATTTTATTTTATTTTTACTATTAATTTACAACAATTCCATTTACATATTAGATTTTTGTAATCTCTTTTTTAAATATTTTATTTATAATCATAACTATTTTGAACTATGTTTGTAAAAACGTTGATCATATTCATTTTTATCCAAAATATATTCATTTTAAAACCATTAATTTCATTATAATTTATTTTTTATAAATACTTATAACATTATAATTCTAGTATTTGGGGTTTTAAATCACATTTTATTAAAATGAAAATGGGAAAGAATGACTTTCATGATTTTTTTACTGACATAAATTTCATACCTTATAATGATTATTATGCTTCATATTATTAAAAAAGAACCATATTCATTAAATAAATTATATTTTAATTTAACATATATTAATAAAATATAAACCAAAACGAACCATTTTTTAATATTAAGTAAGAAATGGAAAACATTTATTTGTGGAGGTGGTAGTTTACACAACACACCATTCGTGTCTTCATTTTTTGTAATGTAAAAGGGAATGGTGGTAAATGATTAATACATATTAATTATATCGTAAAATTAAAATACTTATACTTATGTTATCATTCTTATATGTTGATATTAAATTTGGTGAAGAAGAATCTCGTATAATGAAATATATAAAGGATGAGATGTTTAATAACTTCTTTCACACTTCAAGTATTATCGTCATTATGAAGGGGGTTAAACCCATGAGGGGTGATATTTTGAGAATAAAATGATATATATATATATATATATGGTGGATTTTAGTTTTTATAAGTCTATTTTGTAGAGTATGGGTAGAACTTTGTGTTTTTTTGGAATGATGGGAAGTGCGTAAAATAGTTCCCCATTAATAAGTGAAAATAAGTGAATTTTTTTTAAATACACATAACTATTCAATAATGAGAAGTTATTATCAAGTTGTGTTCCAAAAAAATGATAAATAAATAAGTTTGGGGAATTTAAGGTTGAAAATAATGATCAATATTCAAAAAGTAAATGTTATGAACATTTCCTTCTCTTTCCCTCTAAGATTACTCAATTTTACCATTATAGTTTTGACTATAGAAACTAGTAATTACATAATTGATTTATCCTTTAAGACTAAAGAGAAAGAAATTGTTATTATATAATTTATTCCCCAATACCCTAAATAATAACTCCAGTTTAAAAAAAATTATCTTTTTAAAACATTAATTCTAACACAAATACATATAAAGTAACAAACGTTTCTTTTAGACATGTTTATTTTTAAACCAAAATATATATGATTAGAGTGTAATTATAAATAACATTGGTTTAAATGGATATAAAATTATTATTATTATTATTTTATTTTTAATTTAATATTAAAATAAATCAAAAATAGCATTTCATCATGTTATCATTTATGATACAAAATAGTTAGAAAACATATTTTATTAAACTAATAAATAAATTCTCAACATATAGAGCTTGGGTTTAAAAATTCTAAATATTACTTAAATATTCATTATTATATTTTATAATATATAATTAAATATATTTTTTAAAAAAATCAATTTATTTTTATAATAATTTATTTTCATAAAAGTGGAAACATTGAAAAAATAACTATTTTTACTAATCACCTTAAAATTAATAATTTCCAAAAAAAAAATTAATACTCATAAGATAATATGAATATGAAAATAAATTATATAAATTTTTCAAAATTCACATCATAAAATCTATAAACATGGAATTAAAATAAAACTATAAAATATAGTGAAAAAATAACAATTTATAATTAATAATATTTTACATATTAACTATTATTTTAAAAAATCAAATAACACATGAAAAATATCCATTGTATAAAATAAATTTTAATCATAAGATAAGATTTTATTATTTTCATAGATGAACTAATTATTTTGATATATATATAAAATTAACATTTTTTGACTTTTTTTATAAATATATTTGTTTATATATATTTCAGAATTTTGTTACAACAATTTATGACTTTTCATTTATTCATCATCTTATAATGTATTTTTTTTTGGTTTTTAATGTGGTCAAAGACATAAAATATAGTATTTAATTAAACATTAAAAACTCTTGTTTTGTACATTCTTCCCTTTAATATAATTTCTTCATCTAAATTTCATTACATAGACAAAAAAATGTGATGGTACATTTATCTCGTCACATCCTTGGGTTCCCAAGTAGCCTCCTCGGAAATATTATTTATTTATTGAAATTATACCATATGATATATCTTAATACTTAGAATCATATTTCTTTGATATAAAATTTCTTCTAATTTTCCATATATGATATATCATAATCTAGTTGCACATCTTCTAGGCTTATCACATGTGAAGGGTCTGGTATGTACTTTCTCAAATGTGATACATTGGATACATCATATACAATAGGATTAAAGGGAGAACAAAGCGATAAGATAAAATCAAAACATGGTCATTTATTAAAAAGGGTCGGATGTGTCTAGGGATCAACATTCATTTCTTCCCAAACCTCATATCTCACATCTATAGAAATATTGAAGGAACACCCTATCACAAAATTCAATCTCTATATCTTATCTGGAATTATCTACATAACTCATACATATACACTATGTACCATCCATATAAAATTAAATGCTTTGAACCTTATCCTTCATTTTGTGGACAATGTAAGGACCAATCATCTTATTATCTCCCACATTATCTTGAAATGTTGGAGTCAGACACCTCTTCCTATGAAGATCTATATATGTTAATACCTAAATGATAAAATAGAAGATATTTTCCTATTAGAACTCTACCATGAAATGTATTGATACAAACATCCATCGAAATCCATTAATTAGTATCTCAAAATATCCTCGAGAGTTTGAATTATCCTTTCAGATAGGAAAAGTATATGAGAATGATATTAATTTCTAAATATTAGCTATACCCCAAAATATTTTTTAATATTCCTCTATAATCTAAAAATTAACATTAGATCCCAATCAGATATAATGTATTGTGGTACTTCATGAAGCATAACCACTTCCATTGTACATATCATTAAATTTTGGTAAAGAAAGGAATCATTTCTGATAGAAATAAAATGTGAGGACTTTATAAGGAATTAAACCACAACCCAAATACCAATATGGCCTTTAAAATTTTGGTGTGGTCCTATGAAGAACTCCATGGTAAATTCAATTTCACATATTTTTATGTATATTTTTCTAATTATTATATGGGATTATTTTGAGACTATTCATGAAGAAGGAATGCGATTCCAAGTCCCAGTGTTCTCAGAATTTATTTTTGGAAAATATTATACATTTAATAGTGTGTGTGAGTAGTTTTCCTTAAAATTGTGGACAAAATTCTAAATGGGTTTCCAAATTAAAAATCAGAGAGAACCATTACATTCAAAGAAGCGATTTTATCCTAAGCATGGCATAACATTGGTCGGTGTTTTTTGAAAATAAAAAGTTGTTTTTTGACATATTGGGAAAAAAATTATTCATAATATTTTTTATTCGATGCAATGATTTCCCTTTTATAGGATTATTTGGAATTAAAAATGGAACCTAGATCAAAGATCGACAGATCAACACAACCACACATTCATTGGATCAAGTATTGACCAATAATGATTGCACAACTTCTCTCTCCTTCAACGATCGTTCTAAATTGAGTTAGGGCATGTGTTTTAATTTTATTTATTCATTGTTCTTTATTCCTACATCAAAGGTGAATAAATCAATTAAAATAGTGATTTGTGGTTTCTGAATATTACAGGTTGGGGTTGTATTTGCAGTTTTTATTATGGGGGTTGATTTGTTTAGATATTTTATTTTCTTTTGTGATTTTTATTATAGAATGAATCAAGTTTGAAAATAAAGGTGTTTGAGGTTAATCCATCGGTTGTTCCACGTAATTATCTCCTCTAAATTTTTTTTGTTCTTCATTTTCTCCATGGTATTGAGGATAACTATAATTGACCTTTCGTTTTGTGGTGCAACGATCCAAGATTTAAAATGTAACCCCACGGCGACACATCAAAGGTGTGACAGAAAAGGTGCGGTGATATTTGGTCGAGAGGGGGGTGCACAGCGGTGTAGGATACGGTGCATGGTAGTGTCAATGGTAGGTTGTATATTCGTACACGGGGAGCAGCTGTGTGGGTCCTGGGGCCAGTCCACACCGATGGTAAGGTGGATGGTGAGTCACCGGCGAGTCAGCTGGAGGAGGAACATGACCTAGAAGGGCCGGGTTAGAGCCTATGGTAGTGGAGAAGTTACAGGTATGTGTAGCACATGAGGCACGCAGACACAAAAGTCTAGTCACATGGGACACGACACAGCACCACAAGGGAACTAAGGGGCATGTGTTTGGGTTGTACTATCTATGCATAGGCCGGACCAGGGGATCCAGGATTCTCCAGCGGCCCAGTGGTCCATGGTTTAGTAGCCCATGTGGGTTGGGATAGGCTTGGTCGGTTAGACCAGTTTTGGTTGGCATGTGGGTCAGTCTGGGTCTGGTGGGTCAGATCAAACCTGGACTACACCTAGGTCTGACCTTTATAAAAAAATATCCACATCATTCAAATTTTGTGTCTGTTTGATGAGTTTTTACAGAATTTGGACCCCATATATGAGATGATCTTTTTGAAATATCCTATGCTGGTTTTTGTGGATGTGTGGATTCAAATTGTATCTTCAGATAAATCATATCCATGAATGAGCATTCTACAAGAATAATATTATGGCTCACTATGACATTGAGACTAGGTGATTATCTAGGACTATGTGACATATTATGACAATGTGTCTTACGAAGACTATATTTCGTACTGAGAAAACATTCTTTATCAACACTAAGTGTGTCAACGGGACTATGTGTCTTATCGATTCAGGGTGTTTTATAGATTATGTCTGATAATCATGTTTTTACGTACTATAAAATTATACCTATGTGAGATTATTGTACTAATTTTTGTATACTACATATATTTCACTTTCAAATACATATTTTATTTCTTAGTGTTATTCCTTTGTATTTTCAGTGTGTCCTACTAAGTATTGTTTTACACACCCCTATACGGGCTTTTCTTGCACTTGTTTAGCTTTGTGAAAATGATCGATGCTTTGACGAAGAATTAGGTGGTCCTGGACTAGGTGGTTCTTAGAGAGGCCAAATAGTTAGTGTGTGCTCCTATGGAATTATTCAGATTACCATTGCCTTCCCCCTTAGGTATTATTTTCTGTAGATGTGTTTCATGAACTCGTGCCTTAATTTTTACATACACTATCTTTTGGGGGGGCTTGTATTTTGGCCCTGATTACCATACAATTTTCTTCATTCGAACTCTTTGGTTGATATAATAGTGTATTCATGATATTATTTCCTTATTTTTTATAATTTTCATCGTTTTGGGTTGGGATGTGTGTGTGTGTGTAGAGGTACATAAGAAAGTGCCTCTAATTTGTAAGATATGCCGACTCAAATCTAGTCCCTAGATACTAGTCTATTAGAAGGAGGGATTGGGGTAGACATGGCATATGTCCCTCTGGGATGAGTAGTGACAAAGAGGTATCAAAGGGGTTGGTTCTACTAAAGTAACATAAGTCTGTGAGGTTGTATTGGGGAAATGGTGTCATGTTTTTTGAGTTCATCTTTCAATACAGGGATTACAGTTTTGGTGTAGAAGTCAACATATGCATACATTAGGACTATGGACACATGCTTCTCAACTCGGTACATGGAATAATTAGTTTTTGGGGAAACCATGGTACATGAATCATATAGTATTTGGGTGTGTTTTCATGCCCTTCTTGAGTTATATTTTTTGGTACATACAATTAATGGTGGTAAATATTGTTCTATTTTAGGATACCTCCATGTAGACAACTAGCTAGAATTCCATTGCATGGGTATGTGGATGATGCTCCTAGAGATGTGGTGTCAATACATGGGATTGTATTGTGGCTTGATCTTATGAGGGGGTTACCAGTGATACCACCAATCATCGAGAAAAATTTTCTACCCACACTATTGGATATGGATGTACATACTCTGTGTGAATTTCATTTTTTCCAGAGGCGGCGTCCAACCAAGTGTGATGATGCACAAAACCCAATAATAGCTGAGGATTTGATGGAGGAAGTAACATGTGTCGTTTTCCTTATGAGGATGCCTTCAGAACAAATGGAAGTCCTATTTGTGAGTCTTCTTTATGGGACTATGGGTGATGGAGGAGCATAGTGTCCCATGAAACCTGGTGAGGTGGCTCTCTATTTGGAATACTTTGAGAGTCTCCTCATAGTGGACATATTTCTAGCTATGTTGTGATCAGTTCACATGAAAGAGCTCCATTATCTATAACATGGCAGTCAGAATGTGGAAGATTACATAAATAGGTTTACTGATCATTTACTCTACTCCATGGATATGGTACAAGACCCATTCTGCATGGCTCAATCCTATGAGAGTGGTTTAATCTGACAGATCAGGTAATCCATGATTCCCCTTGATATTCCTACTTATGATGGGTTACTGGAGTTATTTCTATTAGTGGATAGATTTCTAGAAGCGCATACAACGGCATTGGGATTTACTTCCGGGATCCAAGTAGTAGAGGCATTGGTGGTAGTTAGTCAGAAATAGTCACAGGGACGAAAGCATGTCTGGCTCTCTAGGGGAAGACCACATCATATAACATCAACAGTGTATAGATCCTAGGGTGGAATGGCTTAGATGAAGGATAGATTGTGTTACTCATGCAGCAGTCGAGGATAATTACCTCGTGATTCCCAAACCATCATAAGACCAATTATGAAATCGTAGTGGGAGCAGCAAGATAAGGGCAGAGGCAAGAGTAGGGTGGTCTACAGGGTAGTATTAGTGGATGAGGATTAGGTAGTGTATCACGATGTGGGTATAAGATCGATGTATTACAAATACCACCACCATGTGGTCCACAAAAATCTCATGGATCTCGTGGATAGAGACTAAGCAATCTTTAAATGATAGAGTCTAATGCCCCCTAGACACCAAGAATGATTAGTGGTACGATCTTTGTCACTTCCACCATAGTTGCAGTTTTGATTGACATGGTTTCCAGTAATTCTTTTATTTACAAGAACATTGTTGGAGACTCACGGATTCGGGTGGAACCCTTGAATCAAACATGAAGTTTAGATACTTATACTGTAGAGGATTATAAGATCACAAAATAGTACAGATAATGTGACCTTTCTATTGGAAGTGGGAGTTACAGTTGGGATCTCTTGGTAGCAGTGTTAAGTCCTTATGATTTCATTCTCAATATGGATGGGTTATCCACATTTCATGCTCATATTGGCTTTTATAAGGCATAGAGTGTGGTGCCTACATAGTGATGGTACCACATTTTCCTTTTTCAGTGATAAGAAAACACAATTATCATAGGTTTCACTCAAACATAAGAGGGTGTAGTCGATCACTCATATGTTGTCTAGCCTCACCCTATCGTAGTTGATGATATCATACCATAGTTTCCTGTCAGGTTGGATGAGTATGAGAAAATAACTTCTATAAATGTTCAATGATTACCTACCCAAAGGAAGGTATACTTTATCATTGATATATACCCTGAGACAAAACTGATATCTACGCCTGCATATTTGATGACACCAATAGATTATTTTGAGCTGATGGTACAAATGGGGGACCTCTAGAGGAAGGGCTTCATGAGACCCAATGATTCACCTTGGGTAGCATGAATTTTTTTTCCAACAATTCATATGAGATCTTGAGATTATGTTTGTACATCTAGTTCTTAAACCAGGTGACCGTGTTGGATTTGAATCCACTACCAAGGTTTTATGACCTCTTCGATCAGCTATAAGGAACAAGGTGGTTCTCGAATATTGATCTCATATCTAGGTGTCACCAGCTTAGAGTATGAGATAATAATACTAATGATGGAATTTAGATATTCATATAGACCCAATGTGTACTTAAGGATTCTATTTGTCATGAATATATCCCCATTAGTGTTCATGGGACCCGTGAAATGTCTATTCCAACCTTTATTATACCGATTCATGGTGGCCCTCATTAATGACATCCGAGTGTACTCAGTGTCTGAGGAGGAACATTCGAAATACATGAGGATGGTACTTCACAAAAACTGAGAGCACCGAAATTATGGGAAGATCTTTAACGGTTATTTCTAAATTTGTGAGGTCTATTTTCTAGGACCCATCATTTCAGAGGCTATGGTTTCAGTTGATATAGGTAAGATAGAGGTAGTAAATTCTTGTGAACCACACTAAATCGCTATCGCGGTGCGGAGTATACTTGGTTTGGATGGGTACTATCGAATTTTTTTACCTAAAATTTCCTAGGTAGTCCCATACTTGACAACATTGAAATGAAAAGGAAATACTTTCTTGTGGATGGAGAAATGTGTGGAGAGTTTTTTGAAAATGAGTTAGATTTTGATGATCGATCCAATTTTGAGATTACTGGAGGAGGGTTTCGATTACATGGTTTTTTAGATGCATCAAGAACCATAAATAGTGATGTCCTTATTCAGGGGAGAGTGGTGATTTCATATGGTTCATGAAAGTTGAGACCACATGATTAGAACAACACAACCCATGATCTTGAGTTTTCAGTGGTATTGTCCGCATTAAATATGTGGATACACTACCTTATGGGAAAGCGGTTTATAAAATACTCTAAGCACAATAGTATTAATTATTTCCTCTCATAGAATGATATGAACATGAAACACATGTGATGGCTATATTTTCTCCTAAACAATGATTTAGATATTTTATATAATCCTGAGAAGGGGAACATGGTGGATGATTCTCTCTGCAGTAGATCGAGTTCAAAACTATTGTACATGGTATAAGAGTAGTTGACCTTGTTTCATATATCCTTTTTGGATTGAGATATAGCAACATACCTCCAATTTATGGTTTTCACCCCTACACTCTTACAATGATTCAGTGTAGCATAGATCAGATATTTCAACCGGGAGATACTACATGTTCAAATGTCTACAAGGCATGCCCCTAATGGATATCTAAATGGTGGGGGAACATAATATTTTATAGGATGTATAGTAGTACGAATGGAATTACGAGATTATGTTTTGAGGGAGTTCCACACATCCCATTTGGAGGTACATCATGGTGTGGTGAAGATGTACTCGGACCTTAGATGTCTATTTCGGTGTCTAGGAATGAAGATGGGAGTTGACAGTTTTCCCAATTATGCCTCACTTGTTAGCAAGTGAAGGCTAGCACTAGTGTCCTGAAGGTCTTTAATCAGCCCATTGAGGTTCCATAATGAATTAGTAATGGGATATTTATTGAATTTGTGATGGGATTACCACACAAGTTCAAGTGACACGATAAAATTTAGTTTATCATTGACCGACTAACCGAGTCGGCCTAATTCATACCTATCTGGGAGAAGAGTTTAGTGGAGAGATTGGGAGATATTCACATGTAGGAGATAGTTCAGCTTCCGATAATATATAAACTATTGTTTCATATCACGATGCTCATTTAACATCACAGTTTTTGAAGGGATTAACAGAGGCATTTGGAACTCAATTAGGCTTGAGCACAACATTTCATCCCCTGGTGGATGCCCAGATGGGGTGGACCATTAAGTTTATATAGGACATTTTGTGAGCCTAAATCATTGAATTTGGTGATGGTTGAGAGGATCACCTTCAACTGGTGGAGTATTCATACAACTATAGAAACCACTCCACCATAGGTATCACACAATATGAGGCTCTTTATGGGTGACCCTACATGTCATCGATTTTCTGTATTGACCCTCGAGAGTCACAAATCATAGGACTAGAGTTAGTACGAGCTATAATAGAGAAGATAAAGATCATCCAAGAGTGGATGAAGACTACACAGAGCTAGCAGAAGTACTATTCCAATTGGATACAGAGACACTTAGAGATTTAAGAGGGAGGCCATGTGTCCCTTCGAGAATAACCTGGTCATGGGTTGTGGTTGGGGAGGCACATTGTCTCCGAGGTTCGTCGGACCCTTTCAAAAATTGTGTACAGTGGGAGAGGTGGAATACTATGAAACCCTAACCACATAGTTGCACCGAGCACACATTTTCATCCACATGTTGCATATTAGGTGGTATTTACCTAACCCATCCCACATAAATTTCTGTGGTGAGATGGACATTGAGGATGGGGGATTTTTTCTATATACTCGGTGGAGATCAAGGATCACTAAGAATGGATCCTTTGTGGGAAAGTGATTTCATTGGTGTGTGTCTTATGGCAGTCCAAGAATCTCGAGGATATTACGTGGGAGTGGGAGGATCAGATTCATGCATAGTACGCACATTTTTTGAGAATTCTAGTTTTTTTCAAATTTTGGGTACATAATGCCCTAATGTGGGAAGAATTTATTGTCCAGTAATTTTTTTTATTTCAAATATTATATGGGATTATTTTCGGAATAGTCACAGAGAAGACATGCAATTATGAGTCCTCGTGTGCCAAAAATAGATGCTTGAAAAATATTAAACATTAAGTAGCACACATGAGTAGTATTTCTAAAAAAGGACGAATATATTCTAAATGAGTGCCCATATCAAAAACCTAAGAAAATTATTGAATTCAACAAAGTAATTTTACCCTAGAAGAAACCAAAAAATTTTCAATGGGGTCGACTGTGAATAGTAATTTTCAGACGTAATAGGACTAAATATATTTTAAATAAATATATATATTTTTTTTATTCCACACAATTACTTCCTTTTTTAAGGCCTCCCATAATTCCAGGGTTATCACAATAACCCTTGAATTACTCTAAGACATAGGGGAGAGAGAAACTCTGGAAAAACCAGCTGATTTATAAGAAATATATCTTATATCAAAGATCAACATATCGATGCAACCACAAATTATGTTGATGAGTGATGATTTAATAGATTCTCTCTACATCAATGATCATTCCAACTTGAGGTAGGGCGGGTTTCTGAATTTCATTTCTTCCCCATTACTTATTCCATAGAATAGAGTGAATCAATTGATGAATGGTTTGATTCAAGGGTCATGTGTATTGTGGGTAGGGATTATATTAGCAAAATTTACTATTGGTGATTATTTGTTACAATTTTTTATTATTATTGATCATTCTTACAGAATTGATTAAGTCGAAAACAAACAATGTATGAACTTCATTCCTTGGTTTGTTCCACGTTCTTTTCTCCCCGGATATTATTCACTTTCTTCCCATTCTTCACACTATTTGTGGTGTTGAGACAAATGATGGTTGTTCCTTAGTCTCATTATGCAAGGATATAAGATTTATGTTCTGAACTTATGTAGATGAAATGGAGGTGAGACTATGATGGGGCACTGATATTTGGCTGGGATGGTAGGATATTGTGGTGGATGGGGCATCGACTCCAATCGGTCCAAGTGAGTGGTGGATCAGGTTAAGGGAGTTGGTCCAGTACAATAGTGAGGCATATGAAAAGTCACTGGTGAGGCGGCCATCAGAGGAGGAACATGGCCTAATGGGACCACATTGGATCCTATAGAGGTTCTGAGGTCATGGGATGCTAGAACATCTAGGGAGTGCAGACATAGAGGTCATTCCATGAGTGACACAACATAGCATCACGGGGGAATATAGAGCACATGGTTAGGGTGAACCGCACCAGGCGGACCAGACCAGCCCTCTTCCATGTGGGCCGGAACAATGGAGGTGGTATACTCTATTGGCCAATTAGTCGAGGCCAATTCAGGAATCGTCTAGGCTAGGTTAGGTCAGACATACCAGGTTGGGTTATCTTTCTAGTCAGATCACAACTGTGTCGGGCCTTTTTACCAAAAACAACCATGAAATCCAAAATTTTGGTATGTTTTATGATATCATTATGGTGTTGGTACCCTTATTAAGAGGTATTCCTTTTGTGATATTGTATGGTGTTTTTGTGTAACTATACATACAACCTACTGGCTTAGAGATTAGGTTGTCTTGTAATGATTGTGCTACGAGTGGAATCTTGTTGCTGACTATGACATTGAGATTATATGAATTCATGAGACTCATTGACGTATAGAGTATAAATGTATTACCAATACAATGTGTCTTACTGAGACTACATGTCTTATCTATACTGAGTGTCTCATCAAGACTATGTGTCTTATTGATTCCAGGTGTTTTGTGGATTACGTCGGTTAATCATGTTTTGCATACTTTGGACTTATACCTGTGTGTGATTACTGTACAATTCCATTGGGTATACATTATCTATTTATTAGTGTTATTCCAATTTAGTGTCATGGCATCCTACTGAGTATTGTTTTACTCATGCATCCATGGTTTTTCCCTACCTATGTGGTGTCTTGTGCAAATGATTAAAGCTTTAATAGATACAAAGGTGTACAAGGACCTAGTGGTTCATAGAGAAACCAGATAGTCAAGGTGTTCTCAAAAGACTTCATAAAAATGTATAGTAAATTTCTCTTTAGGTAGGGTTTTCTACAGTTGAGTTTCATGAACTTGTTTAATCACTTTTATAGACTCTATTTTTTATGGTCTTTTATTATGGACCAATTCACATTCCAGTTTTCTATTGTCATTCCATGTGGTTGGTATTTATGTTTATGATCTCTTTTTTTACTTTTCATCATTTTGGGTTGGTATGTGTGTTTTTGTGTAGGTATGTAGGAGACTTTCTCCCATAGCCCTTATCCTAATGGAGGCGGTCTTGGGGAAGTCACAGCATGGGCCCCTCTGGGATGGGTCATGGTAGTTATAAGGAACCAAGAGTGTCATACATAGATACTGAATCTTAATATAAGAATATTAATTAGAATTCATAAATAGATTCCTTAGGATCATAACAGTATAGTTCCTTTGGATTCTGGGAAACATAAAAAACTCATTTATAAGAGTTTTATGTGACCAACCACGTAGTTTCTCAGAACATGCACCATTCTTATACATGTCACATGTAATACCTATTATTATATATTAGAGAAGAGAAACAAAATAAAGTGTGTGATTATATTCTTAGTAACAGTAAAAAGGGAAATATATAAATATAATGCGATGATATGTTTATGTGAACTGGCTATAAGAAATAAAAACTATACCCAACATATCAAAGATTAAAATAATGAGTCATATAATAAATATAAGTAGTTTATAAGATAAAAATCATAATAATTTCAAGGAATATGAGTCATAATTAGATAATAAATACATAAGACATAGAATTATGGCATATACATAGTCATAGAAAATCATTTCCCTAGAAGTCAAGGATCATTCTAATGTGGATCATAATTTAATGGGTTTACTCCCAAAAGCATCATAGTAGTCAATGTTCCCTCTAATGAATATCATAGCTGATAGTGTAACATAGTGAATTGGTTTAACTCTCTATTCCATTATCATTTTTCTAATGAGAGGTCAACATTTTCCCAATGTATTAGAAGGATATTTTGGACCCATATGTCACATGATGAAAATCATAAATATTTTTTCGACCAGATAACAAAACGTTCATCATATTAAATCCGATGAATTTAAATGGGTTTAATAAAATTTTTAATATAACATAACCTATATAAAGGAAACATGTTTCATTATCATTTCATCATTTCATCAATGAATAACCCTAGGAGAAATAATCTAGTTTCAATATAATCTTTTCACCATATAACACACAGATAAGAAATTGGATTCTAAAACATAATTTATTCCTAGAAATAAACCATCTATATAAATACAAATCATGGAATCCTTGGATCATATCCCTAGTAAATAATATGTTACATAAAAATTTTCATCTTAGATAGAAAATAACATTGAATGATCACTTGGAAAATTTCATGGGGATAATCCTTTCTCTGAAAATCATATTTTGAAACGAAAAAATCATAAAATATTTTAGAAACAATTTTCATTGAAAACATAATATTAAAATTATAATGGAATCATTAAAATTATTTTTTACATGATGGAGGGTAATTCCATTTTTTCCACACACATTAACCCAATTTTTCCTTTAACATTTATGATAAAATCCAAATAATAATTGTTCATAATTGACATGAACATTCATTTTAGAAATTTTTTTGAAAAGTAAAAAAAGGTAAATATGTATGGAAACGTTCATATTATATTATTACAAACAATCATTAAACCATATTTAGAAAATATAGTCATGTAATAAAATGGGTTTTCAACCAAGGAAGTAAATAATGATTTGTTTCTTTAAGAAAATTATTTTAGAATATTTTTGAATATTTAGTTTATATAGAGATGAAAACGAAGAAAAAAAAGTATTTTCATAAAATAACCATATGAGAAAGAAATTTATTCTTTTATTTAGATATGGATAATTATATTCTATTATTTTAAGCCTAAACATAAAGAATCCGGATAAACTATAATACTGCATCATAAATCCATTTCCGCATTGGTAGCTTTGAATTATATGCTCATGGAAAATTAAAATTAATAGAAACATAAAATAAAATTATTATAATTTATTTTATGATATTAAATTTCAATGGATCTTTATATAAACCTCATAAAATAACATATGTTAATAACATAATTTATCCTCCAATGAAGACAAATTGAGACATAAATTCCTCCTCACTTCAAAAACATTCCACTCATAATACACATTAAAGTATATCATTTAATTAATCATTAAGTATAAGGAAAATAAGTATATTCATGATATAAAATTGAAATTGTTCTATGTATACCCCACACAAAAAAATATTTGATTGGAATATGGAATATCTCTCCCAGAAATAAAATATAGAATAGAAATCTCGTACCATAGGATTGTAATTCTCTCATATACATTTTGAACTCATATATTAAAAAAATATTTTTATGATAAAACTACTATAAAAACATAATTATATATATAATATCATATATTATTTTCTTATAACATTTTATTACCCATTTATAAATAATTTTTTATTAAAATCTTATTTCATGTAATAACAATAATGTTTTTCATGAATGGTTTAATATGGTGTTTTCAATATTTGACTTGGATAAATTATACATAATTTCTATAATTTGATCTATAATATAAATATATTATATATTAAAATATTATGTTTTGATATAAATACATAATTGTTATAGATATAAAATTTAATGTATCATTCATTGATATTGTAGGTCGTATGTTCAGATGAATACTATTTCCATTTTTTTAAGAACGGAATAAATGAATGGTAAAGAATAATTCCACTTTATAAATTAATTATTTTGTATTATATATATCTTATATTTATTAAATTTATTCTTGTTACCTTCTTTTCATATCTCCATAGGAAAAAACCACATCTCTTCATGAGGTGGTACTTTTCCAAACACACGGACATCATTATCGTATACCATGTGGAATGGAATATAAGATGGTATATTTGATATGATTATTATAGAAGTATAATTAAGTTCAAAATATTATATAAATATTAATTTAAAATATCCCAATAACCATATAATTATAATATAAATTAAAAACATATCTCATGGGTTTTTTAAATGGTAAATGACTGTACTCATTTCCAATAGTTTCGTTTCCCATTTGAGGGAATACAAAAAAATGTGTATCATGAAATTGAAATAATAATATATCATTATTTGGATATACTGAGGTAATTTTGTTATTATGTTTTAATATTAATTCAATGTAGTGGAGGATTAAATAACACAAAAACACATGTTTAAGAATTTTACCTATTCTTAAGAGAGAACTTTTAGTTCTGTACCTAAAACCTTATTTTGAAGTTTTTATAATAAATATAAGTATTATAGGATGATATGAGAGATGAAAATAATTAAAATTTTAAGGTATTGGCTAATGAAAATGGTTTTGGAAGTGTCATTAAGAGATGAAAAGCAGTGTCCTTTATTAAGTTTTTGAGAGGGAACAATTGTAATGATTCAAAAGAATAACGTTATCCCGAAATTTTCACATACAAAAAAGATAAAAAAATGGTTCAAAATCACTAAACAGATGTTATAATTTCATAATATATCCATAAAATGGGTTTTGGAAAATATTATTGGTTTTTCCCCATTATATTTTATGTTTAACACCTCGGTAAATTAGTTTTAACCCTAACCGTGGTAACAATTCATTGTGGTCAAAAATTTAGTTTCACTTATTATATTATATTAATTATTATGATTATAAATATTGAATACATTTTTTCAAATTTAATTCCCAGAATTTTAATATGTTAATTTAAAATTAAATCAGGAGACTCAATAAAAATGCATTTTTCCAAAGATAGATGTTTTATAAGAATTAGAAGATTCTATATAAAAATTGAACATTAAATTAACTCCAAGAAACTATATTGGTTTAATAATATCATATTTGGAAAAATATATACTTTTATAACCATATTATAAGAAAATTTATTCTTAAAAAATTTTTAAATGAAAACGAATGTTTCAATAAAAAATAATATTTTTCACTATACATAGAAAAATTATCATTTTTAGGAAAATCATAAAATATCACCCAAAAATTATATTAACTTGTCAATAACCAAATTTATGTTTACTATTTCTCATAAATTTTTTAAAAATTTAAAATAATATATTAATTATTTCTTCACAAAACCAAGAAAATCCTTTTATGGGAGAAAATTGAATTTCTAAAAAATGTATAGTCAATCCAAAAAATAAATATTTTTTAACAAAAAATTTTTTATATAAGAATATATTCATAATATTTAATATTTTTTTTGTAAATTTTCAATCCATCTATAATAATTGATAGTTTATAATGGCAATGTAAAATACTTACTTAAATAAAATATTTATTTTTGTTGGAACACAATGTTGTGTGTAACACAAGCTATCAAAAAGATTATATTTATTCGAAAAATATTTCATAAAATATATAGTTGTTACATTATACCCCTATTAAAATGAATTTCTCCAATTAAATTCATCAATATAATATTAGAAAATATATATATTTCTACCTCATTATATTTTCACGTTCCCACATAGCTTCAATAAGCTGGAGGTTTCACCATAAAACATTGAGCAGGTGTTGGTCTTCCTTCGTAGAACATTATCTCTATATTCCGAAATCTCCACTAGTTAATCCTCATTGTAAATATCTTAATATACTATTGTGAACTCTAATTTTATTACATGATAATGGTATATATTTACTTCTTCAATAGAGATACATGGAACACATCATATAATTGACTGTGGTTTGGTGAAAATTCTAATTGATATGATACTATCTCGATATGATCAATAATTTCAAAGGGACTTGTATACATAGGTTTTAGTTTACCTTTATTACCAAATATATTAATCTTTTTCCCTGGATAAATTTATAGAAACACCTTATCACCAACGTCAAATTTCAGATCCGGTTGAATCTTATCTACAGAACCTGACTCTTGAATTCGTGCCAGTCGTATGTGTTGTAGAATGACTCCAAACATCTCCTACATTTCTTTTTTATCTTAGGTCCCAATAAAATTATTCCTCAAAATTCATTATAGAACATTAGTAAAATAAACATTGTTTCATATATGTATCCATAAGTATCCATCTGAATACTTCTGTGAAATATATTGTTGTATAAAAAATAAACATGAGGAAGATGTTAAACCCAACCACCATAAAAATACAAATAAAAGGATATTAATATATCCTCAAAGTATTGAAATATTCTCATAGACTAACCATATATCTAAGGAAAATACATAGTAATGAAACTAAACTCTATAGTAGAAAAAATCTAAATACTTCTCGATAACTTGTAGGGAATCCTCAGATCCCGACTAGACAATATAATTTGGTAATCCATGAAACCTTACCACTTATTTAATGTATATCATGGCAAGCTGATCCAATGATTAATATTCTCTAATATCTATGGTGTGTGATGACTTTGTAAGGTGATCGACAAAAACCAATATAGCATTGTACCCTTTCGAAATTTTGGGAGTCAGAAAAAAATCAAAGGTGATGTCTTCCTATATCTATTTTGGTCTCGGTAATGGATAAAACATCCCCCTATAAAGTTTTCTATCAATATTGAATTACTAACATACCATGAATCAAAATAAAAAATCAATGAAATCAGTCTTCATGACTTATCAATATAAAATACTCATTCAAATCATTTTAAATATTCATGTTTATAAGATGGATAGAGATTTAATATCTATGATCCTACTCTATCAACTCCTTCAACAAATAAAGTGTGTATGGAACCCCTATATAGTTAACGAACATTATCATACCATCATAATCAAGGGTAAACTAAAATTAATTTATAAGCATATTCTATAGCTCTATATTGTCTTTCTATGGCTCTTTATTCTTAACTTGGATAGATTGTTTAACATTTATTTGAGGATGATTACGATTCTACACTTCCTTCAGGATTTAAAAATACATCTTTCGAATATCCATATATATTTTATATTTTCTAATCCTCATCATTGCTAAGCTATCATGATCAATTCAACTCAAAGAATCAACCACCTTGTTCGCTTTCCCTAGGTGGTAATGTATTGAGAAGTCATTAAAAATAATCATATCCAAAAAACATCTCTTCCACATGTTCAAATCCTTCTATTTTATTATATACATTCAAATTAATAATCAGTATATGTATCATACATTTCCCCATTACGACAACTCATATATATCATTAATGAATATATTACCAGAGCCAACTCCAAATCATGAATTGGGTAATATTTCTCTAAGAAAAGAAAATTTTGTGAGGCATCATCTATAACCATATCATTCTTCGTTTGAATGCACCCTATTCCCATATTGTATGCATCACTAAAAATTATAAACCATTCTCTCCTATAGGGTAATGTAATCTTGTATGTGAAAAATAATATTTCTTAGACTCCCTCAAAAAAATTCTCAATTTTGTCCAAAAATTTATACTTGGATCCTATTTTAGTTAACTTTGTGATTGTATTTGATTATTGATAAAAATTATCCAAGAACTGTTAACAATATCATGTCAAATGAATAAATGTTTTTATCTCAGTCGATGTGGTTGGTCTTTTCCAAAATTCAATCATCTTTTTATTTTATGGATCCACCGATATACCACGGCTTGAGATTATATTAAACAAAAATTATTGATTTATATCTAAAATTGAATGTTTTTATATTATTTATAAATATTATAATTTATTTGTGTCATTATCATAATTCTATAGTGTTCTCAATGATAATTAATTCTCTTTGAAAAGGTAAGAATATCCTCTTTAAGGGATAACATTATCTAATCAAGGTTATATCTAAACACTTTATTCATTTAATTCATTATGATTACAAGGTAATTTGTACAACCATGTGGAATCACTATATACTCAATGTGTCCATAACATATACTAAATAAAATATTGGTTATATCCTCCTTCTTGACCATCAAATGATGATATTCATAATTAATATCAATCATAGAAAAGTCATTATCTCCACCCAGTTGATCAAACAAGTCACCAATACTGGGTATATAATACATTTTCGTTATGATCCAGTTCAAATCTTGATAATAAATGATACTTTTCATTGATCCAGCATTATTTTTGAAAAATATAGTGAGGGAACCCAATGGTGGCACAACTGGCTGAATCAACCCCATTTCAATATTATCATTTACATTATTCTTCAATTCATATAACTTAGTTGGGGATATTCTACAGGAATTTTATGTAATATGTGTTGGCCTATGTAAAAGTTATATTGGAAAATGAACATCATGATTTGGAGAAAGATAATGATTTATTTTTTTAATGATATCAAAGAACCCATGCATAAAAGTTATATCATCGATTTTAAGTTTCTCCGCAATAATATGATATTAACACCCCATTTGAAAATGAATTTTATCATATATAATGGATGTTATTTTCATAATTAGTTCATATTTATCATATCACTAATAGATAAACAAAGCTTAGTTATAATATCAATAGATACATTCTTTCCTTTACAAATGATGTAGGATTTATATAGAGAAATCTTGTACATTTTTCAGATAAAATAAAATTCAACTAGGGAAAGAATGACAATATTTTCATGAATAACATTACTATAAATTTTAACTAGATAAGAATCACATTTTTGGAATGATATCATCATATCATATGGGGTTTTATTAGTAATTAAATATTTAACTATGTGGGTGTCATCTTGATAACCTAATAAAATTATTCATATATAAAATAATGGGTAGATTCATAGTCAAATAAGGAATTAAAAGTTATATATTGGATGGTATGTGTACCTCTCAGACCATTTTTATTACACCACTAATTAGTGGTATAGATCTCCTGAGATTTACCCACTCCTCGTTGCATAAGAGGTTACTAAAATCAAACATCATCATTAACATTTGGGTTTGTCCACTAGATAGAATAGTTCTTATACTCCATGAATTAGAAACAACATTGTTTGCGTCGCATATTATATGGATAATTTTCTCTATTTTCTTCATTAGACAAATTAATTACATCCTATTAAGATTCAAATTCTTAATGACCATCCATTATACAAATGAATATTTGACCAATCCCTTTAAAAATTTATCCTCTACATTTCCTACCACACATAAAGCATAAAGAAAATATCATATTCTTTTCTAAATAATTTTTTGTGTGCCCCTTGACAACTATATTTTTTTTATGAAATCAATTTGATCAATGGTTAACTACAATCTCAATTTCCCCCTTGAATGAACATTTAAAAATTTCTTCATAGCTACTGATGTTCCTTACTAATAATTCCATTTTGATACTTCGTTTTAATCCAATGACGAATAAATCAACCTTAATATTAGTTTAGATGATAATTTCATATGTTTACCGCAACAGACATGTCAAATTTCCCATATATGTACCAATGAATTATTTATCCTTCTAATTTAGATGAAGTAATTCTATGTCCATTTTCGAATCAATAATGATCATGATTTACTTATTGAAAAATAATCTCTTATACTCAACCCCCAATATAGATTCAATTACATAATTTTTCCTTCCATTATTTATAAGAGTCCTCAATTTATCTTCTTTTTACTATCCATATGATATAAATTGAAAATTAATTTTCCATATTTCAACCATTAGGGAATAGAAAATATATTTTTAGTGGTACTAATCCACTTAATAAATATAACTAGATAAGTGGAACTACTAAAATATATTCTATGCATCCTTGTAAATGAATCATTATAATATTTTCTGATTATTTACATGTTTGGATGCATAGGATGATTCATATATTATAATTTTTTGTCATAGAAATGAGATGTTTCTTCTAACTACCATAACATTTAGTTCATAAGGATTAAATTCATTTCATTTTTCTTTGCATTAATCATTTACATGGTTTATTCAGGGTTCATCCATTTACAAAAACTAAAAATAATATCCTGATAAAATATAATAAATGTTTTAAAACACACAATCATGAAAAATATTTTATATTATCATTAAATCAAGACACATTAGTTTCAATCCATGACACCTATGGTTTTGTCGTGGTTATTCATGGTAACGATATATTCATATAATTCATGATGGGTTGTGAAAAAAATTTAAATTAACCATTGTATTTCCATGGGAGATTTAAACTAGGTGTTCAATAGAGCATGTTTTTGTGTAGCAGATAATGATGAGTCAAGCCCAACATGCATGTTTTAGAGTTATTAACCCTAGGTACATATTTTCCTGAATCATTTCCAATTTTGGTATCTAAAAAGGGATGTAAGTCTATGTAAACCAGATAATATACTACATACCAAAAAATCAGGATAATATTCAATACGTACTCTTATTCTAAGGGTTATCACTATAGTTTTCTCATCTTTGTTATGAAAGGATGAATAAACCAATCATCTGTTACCAACTATAAAGACCTAGGATTATGTTAAATGGATATTACATCAAAATATATGAATATTTATTACTATACAAAAATATACTCCTAGGGATTTTCAAGTGATATTCCCTTTTAAAACACAATAAACATAAAAAAATAGTTTCAAATATTTCTACTTCACTCCCACTCAGTTCTTTATAAACAGAACCCTTATTAGACATATAAAATGTAACACATATCATCATAACCTGGGGAAAATTGATATAAGAATGGGTGAGTTCATATGATCAGTAAGGGTAAACAAGGGAAATATGTTAACATAATGAGAACATAAGTTTATGAAAATAATAGAATAAAATATAAAAACTATACAGTATGTATCAATGAAGAAAATATTGACTCATGGCATGAATATTGGATTTTTCTAAGACATGAATCATAAAGAAATCATATAAATTAATCAAATATAGCATAAAATTGAAATATTACATGGGATTATGGAATACACAGAAGCATAGAAAATAATGTTCATAGTAGTCAGGGATTGTTTCTAAGTATATTATTGTAGAATGGGATCACCACCCAAACCATCATTGTAGTAAAGGTTCCCTTCCATTACTATCATAGTTGATATAGTTCCATACTGAACTATGTTCATTCACAATTCCAGTCTTATTTATGTTATGGTATTTTTATATATAACCAATGCATTGGGGGTTGATATTGGCCCCACACATCACATAATGACTGTATAAATATTTATTCCATGGAATTATAAAACATTCATCATATCAAAACCGAAAAAATTGGGTTTCATCATCTTTTTATCACAAAATAACCTTTTTAATAAAATAGTTATCATAATTCATTGATCATTAATTCATAGAATAATCCATGTAAAAGGAAACAGGTTTGTTGAGAATATTATCATGGTAGAACCCAAAGATGAGAAATTGGATTCACAATTAATATTTCTTGGTAAATACAGACCTTCTATAGAAATAATAACATTGGAATACAAGGATAATATCCCATGTAAAGCCTACGTAACCTCAAATTATTTCATCTTAGATAAAATTTGATTTTTAACTATCACATAGAATACTTTTTGAGAAATATACACTTTCATTAAAAATAAATTTTTAAAACTATAAATTATTGATATATTTTGTAAATTCTCTTATTTTAAAATATGCTTGTATATATATAATGGATTCTTTATAACATTTTGTTGTTGTGATGGAGGTAAATTTATTTCATGATCTACACGTTAAAAAAAGATTCCTTTCATATTTTCGGGAAAATATAAAAAAGAGTTGTATCGAAAAAAAAATGAATATTATTTTTAATATATTTTTATACATTAAATCAAGAAGATAAATTTCTTTGAAAATCATTATATATTTGAAAAAATATTCATTAAAACATTTTTTGAATTATGTATTTTTAATAAAATATGTTTTCAACTGATGAAATAATAAAATATATTTTTAATAATAACATTATATAGGAATCATGATAACATAAAGACAATAAAATAAAGGAAAAATGTGTATTCTCATGAAAAAATTAGAATGAAATTCATGACTTAATATAGATATAGATGATAATATTTAATCATCAAAATCACAAACATAAACAATATTGATAAACCACGAGTTTGTATCATAAAACCCATAATAATATGATAACATTGAAACATAGTACCCATGAATGGAAATCATTAAATGACTCATATAATTTAATCATAATATCTAAATTTATGATATAATATGTAAAATAGGTTTTATATACACCTTATAAAATAATATAGCTACATAATTAAATTTAGGTCCCCAAGAAGACATATTGAGACAAAAAAATCATACCCCTTTGGAAACATTCGTATTACAATCCCCTTTCTAGGATAAAATTAAATTAAAAATTAAATATATTGAAAATAATTATATTAATTAAATAACAGATCGATTGGGTAGTATATACACCAAAAAAAGAAATGATTAGTGAATATATAATATGTCCCCAATATATAGAAAGAGAGACCTGAAATCCACTACCTTAAGTATTGAATTCCTTTGTACGCATTCAAATAAAATTAATAATAAATAATGTTTTATTAAAAATATATATTCTAATACAATACATATATATATCATTCCATTTATTATTAACTAATGATATTTTATTACTCAATTATTAATATTTCCTTTTTATAATCACATTTTAGTTAAAACTGATTTTTGTTTTCTTGTAGGTTTAGGTTTGATATATTTGATCCTTTTACATTCATTATAGTTTTTTAATATATATAATTTTAACCGTTATATAAATATAACATATATTCATTATAGATGTATATAGAGTAATCCATAGAATATAGGGAAATAAAATGAAATACAACATTCATGGAGATGGTTTGTCATACGTATGCATTAACGTTGTTTCCATTTTTTAGTAGATGGAATATAAGAAATGTATATAATAATTCAACATAATATCATCATTATTATCTCATATATATCACATATATTTATTTATTTTATCGTTATAATCATTAATTAAAATCATTATTGAAAAATGAATCACATTTATTAATAGGCGGCAGTCCACCGTACAAAAGAACGATGTTATCATAGCCCCCATTGAATATAATGTTTGAATGTATAAGTGATATGATAATTATAAAATTATATTCACCCAAAAATATCATATATATTAATTTAATATATCCCTATTACCATCCATGTATAACATAAATGAAAGTCACATCAGATTTATTTGTGAGGCGGTATTCCTCTATAAAAATGATCGATGATTTCATTTCCCATTTGAGGGAATAATAAAAATATATGGGTAGTTAAATTAACATAATAAAATATCATTTTATATCTGGTACTATTTCTATTATACTGAAAATCCCCAAGATCTTGTCAGACCAACTCATACCAAACCTTTAAAAAAAGACAATGTCATGACATGTAACGACCCAATGTTTTTCAATGGAAAATTCCTTTCTTATATTTATGTCATAAAAAACATGAAAACACAATATAATGAACGAATAGGTGATAAGTGACCTTTTGACATAATTTTGTCACCCCTATGTTTGGAATTTTGAAAATTCGACATACATGGTTGTGTTCAAGATGATTTTTGGAGTCTAATGAAACAAAAATAATTTTTGGTGATTGGTGACCTACCCTTATTAATAGTAACATACCATTATGAATAGTAATATGACCCTTATGAATAGTAAATCATCCAACATAAGAGTAACGTTATATATGAATAATAAATTAAAATTTAGACATCTTAGAAAGTGAAAATTTGACCTTAGTAAATGTTTTGATATTTTGTAACTCGTAAATAATTAAATATAATTAATTAAATAATTTAAAAGAATATTTATTTCCCTAAATTTAATTCATTAATTATTTATTCAATTTCTTATAGTTTTAAGATAATTTAATAAGGCCCTACGTGATTTTTGAAAGTGCTATAAAATCACTTTTAATCTTAAAAACTGTTATTTTAAGTAAATTATATTTTTAATTAAATATTAAATTAATAATATTTAGGAAATTATTTTAAAAAAATTAACTTCATTTTTGGATTATACAAATTAAAAAATGGTTGGTGTAAATTTTAGGGATTTTTCTAATATACTTGAATTATTTATGAATAGTGAAATACCGTAATTTACAAAATAAGCTAAATAAGCTAATTATAGGGTCATGTGTGATGTTCTGCTGATGTAAGCCCACTTGGTTCGGGATTACATTATAAAATTACTATTATTGGTCGTTCAATACTCACGATTACTTGTCCTGTGGGGAAATAATAAACTAATCAATTTTATATTAAGGAAACCCCTCTCCCCTCCACTATAAAAGCCACCCTAATCACCCTCTTTTCCTCACACCTCTCAAGCTCCAATTCTTCCCTAAACTCTACCCAAACACCTTCCCTATCCCCTCCCCCACGTCCAATAGTTTCTGATCTCATCAAAAATCCAATCTTAGGCCCTCAAGGAGGTTCTCAAGACGAGGATTCAAGAGGACATTAAAGAGAAGGAAGCATTCGGGTACAAGGTAAGGAGAAATTCTCGAACCCAACTTTCATACCCCAGGATCTACCTCTTTCACTCCATTTTGATATGTTCACTACTTAATGATCATTTTTTCATCATTGTATATCCTTTTCTGAGATATACATGTTTTCTAATTAAGTTTATGTCAATCCAAATGTTTTCTGAAAGAACATTTCTCTTAAGAACTCAAGTTTTACCTCTCATTCATGGTTGATGGTTCTTGTATCATCTATGTTGTTCCCTATTTCTATTGGGAACCCAAAGTTTATGAATTTGTTCTTATGAGATGAAACCCATTCCTTTTCATGGGTTAGTTATGTTCATTTATGTCATATGTTCATTGTGGCATGCATGATAAATGATAATGTTATTATGTGACGGGTGCACCCGGAAATATATAGCGCAATATGAATGTTTAAATGTGATGGGTATGCCTAGAATAATATAGCACTCCAATGCATTGGGTAAAGTGATTAATCTCATGAGTAAATGTGATATGATTTGTGAACAAGACACTAGCTTGGTTCACAAATATGTGAGGTAGTTAACTAGTAAGACATGATGTTTCATTTTTATGCATTGCCACATTTCAGGCCTTTTATTTATGCTCCTCTCATGTTTATGATCTTTTTCCTATGTCATGATTATGCTCACCCCATGCTATATTGTTCATATCTAACCTCTTAATATGCTTCTTGCTCACCCCTTTTGATATATATCCTTAGGTGGCTACATGTACTAAGGAGAGTACAAGTGTCAATAAGAAGCTAGCATTGAAGAAATTAATTAAATGTTTATGCTGATATTGTATTTGTTATGTATGGTCCTAGTTTCCCAAAGACACATATCATTTGGATCCTCTATGTGTAATTCTATTATGTTGTTTATATTTAAAATGATGTAATGTTAAAGTAAGAAAAGTCTGGGTCGCTATAGATGGTATCAGAGGAAAGGTCTAGTTAATTTGGGAATTAGGATTAGTGAACCCTAAAGAAAACCTCTAGCATATGACTAAGTACAAAAATTAACACAAGGATATTTACATAGGGATCCCATATGTTATGTTTTTGGTATAATTGTTCAAATTAATAAAATATTCATGACTTGTTTACTTATGTTTTGGTATAACCTTTTCTATTTTGGAAAATAGTGGGAACCAGGAGAAATCAGGCCAACAACTCATGTGAGGGCCAGTGCAACGATTTCCCGAACGACATCCCCAATGATTTGGGAGGTGGAGATCAAAACATCATGGCGATGCTAACCCAATTATCTCAGGTCATTAACAATAACCATAATATTGGTGAACTTCCTCCTTAACAAAAGAGGGAGCAACTGGCTATCAAATGATTTATGCGGCAACGACCACCGACGTTTAGTGGATCTTCTGATCCACTAGTTGCGGAACAGTGGGTCAACTCCATAGAGAAGATCATTTCTGTTCTTCACTGTTCTGAGACGGAGAAGGTGACTCTAGTCGTTTATCGTCTCGATGGAGAATCCTATCAATGGTGGGCTTCGATTAAGAACACCAAGCCGATGGAGGAAATTTAAGAGATGGAATGAGAAGACTTTAAGATAATGTTTCTTAATAAGTAATTCACACAAACTCTTCGCACAAAGATGGAAAGAGAATTCATAGAGCTCAAGAAAAAATAAGGAGAATCTGTTACAACCTATGAAGCAAATTTTACAAGGCTTTCCAGGTACGCTTAGGGTTTTGTTATCAAAAATGATAGCAAAATTGATATATTCTTTAGTGGAATAAAACAAAACCTTAGAAAGGTTGTTTCAATTTGATAATTTGGGAGTTATGAAGAAGTTTTCTGGTGTGCTCTCAAAGTGGAGATGGAGTTTGGAGAATGTTCCCATGTCTATGGTGGTAATAAAAGAAAGATGGAGTTTCAAGCTAGAGGATCTAATGATAAAGGTGGGAAGAAAAATCAACGACCCAGATGCCAAAAATGTGGGAAGTTGCACAATGGGAACTGCCTCAAAGGGATGGGGAAATGCTTCAAGTGTGGGAAAGAAGCACACCATGCTCAAGAGTGTCGAGGAGACACGAAAAGGAATGGGAATGTAGCCAATAAAAGGAGAGAACCACTCATGGTTCAATGCTACAACTATATAGAGACAGGGAACTATGAAAAACAATGCACTAAACCTTGATCTCTCGAGGGTAATCAGTGTCAGCAACCACCAAATCCAAAGGAACAAGGGAAGGCTTATACCGTCACTAATGTGGAGGTGGAGCATGATAATGAAGTCGTACAAGTTACACTTCCTATTCACTCAAGAATGACAAAAGTCTTATTTTATTCTTGTTCTATGAATTTCTTTATATCTTGCAAGTCTGCTAGAACTATAGAATCGAAGCCCTGAAACCTTGATGTAGAGATATCTGTAAAAACACCAAGTGGTTAAATCTTTGCAACCCAAGTGTTTGACTCTTCTCCTGTTGGCGTAATTTGGAAGATTCTCCCAAAAAATCTCATAATACTTCCCTTGGTGGAATTCGATGCTATAATGGGAATGGACTAGCTCTCATTATATATAGTGCATATCAACTGTCGGGAAAAGGAAATATCTTTTCATATTCTTAACCATCCCATTCTCTTATACAAATTCAAGTAATATCATGAATCTCCTTTGAAAACCCCTTCAATGGTGTGGGTGTTTATTTCTTATGAAGAAGCATACCTCACCCAAATGGTTGAGTCAATGAAAAGTTCCAAACATGAGGAAATTCCCATCATGAGGGAATACAGCAATGTATTTCCTGAAAAGTTACTTGGAATTCCCCCGAATCGTGAGGTAGAGTTCTCAATTGAACTGATACCTATAGCTACTCCTATCTCAAAGTGTCCCTATAGGATGGATCTTATTAAACTAGATTAGTTAAAGAAGCAACTGCAAGAGCATCTGGACAAAGGGTTCATAGTCCCAAGTTCATCACCTTAGGGTGCACCAGTGCTCTTTGTGAAGAAGAAGGATGTAACAATGCGGCTGTGTATCGATTATGGAGAACATAACAATATCACCATAAAGAACAAGTATCCTCTCCCAAGGATTGATTACTTGTTCAACCAGTTAAGAGGAGCTCAAAACTTCTCAAAGGTGGATCTTCATTCTGGATATCATTAGGTAAAGGTGCAAAAGGAAGATATTCAGAAGACTACCTTCCGTAAAAGGTATGGGCACTATGTTTTTTCGGTGATGCCCTTTGGACTTACTAATGACCCTTCAATATTCATGTTTTTTGATGAATAGAGTTTTTAGACATTACCTCAAAAAATTGGTGGTAGTTTATATCGATGATTTTTTCATCTACTCTAAAAGCAAGGAGGAACCTGAAGAACATCTAAGACTTGTGTTGGCGATATTAAGAAAGAATATTATGTATGCCACGTTCATAAAGTGTGACTTTTGGATGAATCAAGTCACATTATTGGGACATGTTATTACAATTGAGGGAAATTCTGTGGATCCTTCAAAGATAAAGGTGATTGAAGAATGGCCCAGGCCCTCTAGTGTCACAGAAATCCATTGTTTTCTTGGATTTGCTGGGTACTACTGACGTTTTCTGAGAAACTTCTCACGATTGTCAAGCCCGCTAACTAAGTTAACAAGGAAAGGGGTAAAGTATGTCTGGACAGGAGAATGTGAGGGAAGCTTCAAATAGCTAAAGAGAAGGCTGATCACGACACATGTACTCACACTACCGAAAAGTGGAAAAAGTTACGTGATATACAGTGATGCTTCAAAGAAAGGATTGGGATTTGTACTCATGAAAAATGATAATTTGATAGCCTACGAATCACAACATTTGATGATCCATGAGCAGAACTACCTGACACATGATCTAGAGCTGGCAGCCTTGATTTTTGCCTTGAAAATTTGGCAGCACTACCTTTATGGTGAGAAGTGTGACATATACACCGACCACAATAGCCTAAAGTATATATTCACACAAAAGGAGCTCAACATGCATCAAAGGAGATGGTTAGAGCTAATCAAGCATTAAAATTGCTCTATTAACTATCATCCTGGAAAGGAAAACAAGGTAGCTGATGCTCTAAGCAGAAAAGAACATGGTACATTATCCAAGCTGTGGATTGTAAAAGACCCTATCTTCATGGATATGCAAAGAATGGATTTGGAAATCATAATGGAAGGCGATACATCCTTATTTTCCCAAATTATTGTGCAACCATCCATATAGGAGAAGATTAAGGAAGAAAAAAGGGATGATGTGGAGATACAAAAGAGGGTGAATGTAGTAAAGGAAGGGAAGCTGCAAGAGTTCCATATCAACGATGATGGTGTGATTTGGTTTGGACCGCGGCTTTGTGTGCCTTAATCACCAAGGATAAAGAAGGATCTATTGGATAATGCACATAGCTCAACTTTCTCAATCCATCCTGGGAGTACCAAGATGTATTGTGATCTCCGAGAACACTTCTGGTGGGATAACATGAAGAAGTAGATTGTGAAATATATATCAAGGTGCTTGGTATGTCAGAAAGTTATAGTTGAGCAACAAAAGTCCAAAGGTATGATGCAGCCATTACCTATACCCATGTAGAAATTGGATAATGTTACTATGGACTTTGTCACGAGTCTCCTGAAGACGTCAAAGATAAATATTGCGATATGGGTTGTGGTTGACCGACTCACCACAACTTCCCATTTTATCGCTATTCGGGAAGACCTCTCTCTTGAAGAAATTCCAAAGATATATGTGAAGGAAGAGGGGAGACTTCATGTTATTCCACTCTCAATTGTCTCTGACCATGATCCAAGGATCTCATCAATATTGTAGAGGAGCCTTCAACAAGCTTTGAGTACTGAATTAAATTTCAGCACGGCCTATCACCCCCAAACTGATGGCCAGTCTGAAAGGACTATTCAGACGCTTGAAGATATTCTAAGAGCCTGATCTCTTGAATTCAAAGGTGGTTGGGATCAGCATATCCCATTGGTTTAGTTCTCATACAACAATAGAATTCACTCGAGTATTCATATGTCTTCTTATGAAGCTCTTTATGGGAAGCGATGTAGAACTCCAACCTGTTGGGATGATGTTGGAGAAAGAAAGCTTCTTGGGCCCGATCTTATTCAAGAGATGACAGAGAAGGATCAAGTCATCCAGAAACACATCCAAGCTACTAAAAGTCGGCAAAAGAGATATGATTTCAACTGTTTAAGGGACTTGGAGTTCGACATTAGAGATAATTTCTTCCTTCTAATATCTCCATGGAAGAGAGTCATGAGATTCAGAAGGAAATGGAAGCTATGCCAAATGAATATTGGCCCCTCTGAGATCCTTGACCGCATAGGAGTTGTGGCCTCTCGACTTTCACTTCCACCGAATATGGCTCAAGTTCATGGTGTGTTTCATGTATCACAACTAAGGAAGTACATAAAAGACCCCTCACAAGTACTAAACTCAGAGGTGGTGCAGGTGAAAGATGATATCTCTTATAAGGAGCGGCCATTAATGATTCTAGATCAGAAGGATAATGCTCTACACAACAAGACAACCCATATTTTCAAAGTGTTGTGGAGGAACCATAAGTTTGAGGAAGCAACCTGGGAACTTGAAGAGGAAATGAAAGAGAAGTACCCCCACCTTTTTCTGTAATGTGAAATTTTGGGGGTGAAATTTCTTAAGGGGGGAGAATGTAACGACCCAACATTTTTTAATGGAAATTTCCTTCTTAAATTTTTGACATAAAATAACATGAAAACAAAAAATAATGAACTAATTAGTGATAAGTGACCTTTAAACATAATTTTGTCACACCTATGTTTGGAATTTTGAAAATCTGACATACACGTTTGTGTTCAAGATGATTTTTGGAGTCTAATGAAACAAAAATAATTTTTGGGGAATAGTGACCTACCCTTATGAATAGTAATATACCCTGATGAATAGTAATATGACCCTTATTAATATTAAATCATCCAACCTAAGGGTAACATTACCTATGAATAATAAAATAAATTTTATACATCTTGGAAAGTGAAAATTTGACCTTAGTAAATGTTTTGATATTTTGTAAGTCATAAATAATTAATTATAATTAATTCATTAAATTAAAAGAATATTAATTTCCTTAAAATGTATTCATAAATTATTTAATCAATGTCTTATAGTTTTTATATAATTTAATAAGACCCTACGTAATTTTTTAAAGCGCTATAAAATCAGTTTTAATCTTAAAAACTGTTTTTTTAAGTAAATTATAATTATAATTAAATATTAAATTAATAATATTTAGAAAATTATTTTAGAAAAATGGACATCATTTTGGGATTCTACATGTTGAAAAATGGATGGGGTAAATTTTTGGGATTTTTCTGAGATACATGAATTTTTTATGAATAGTGAAATACCGTAATTTACAAAATAAGCTAAATTAGCTAATTAGAGGGTCATGTGTGATGTTTTGCTGATGTAACCCACTTGGTTCGGGATTAAATTATAAAATTACTATTCATGGTCATTCAAGTCTCATTATTCCTTATATTTTGGGGAAATTATAAACTAATAAATTTTATATTAAGGAAACCCCTCTCCCTCCACTATAAAAGCCACCCTTCACACCCTCTTTTCCTCACACCTCTCAAGCTCCAAGCCTTCACAAAAATCTACCTAAACACCTTCCCTATCCTATCCCCCACATCTAAGAGCTGATGGTCTCATAAAAGACCATTCTTAGTCCCTCAATGAGGTTCTCAAGAGGAGGATTCAAGTGGACATTGAAGAGAAGGAAGCATTCAGGTAAAAGGTAAGGGAAAATTCTCGAACCCAAATTTCATCCTTGTAGTTCTACTTCTTTCATTCCATTTTGATATGGTCACAACTTAAAGATCATTTTTTCATCATTGTCTTTCCTTTTCTGGGATATAAATGTTTTCTAATGAATTTTATGTCAATCCAAATGTTTTTCGAAAGAAGTGTTCTCTTAAGAACTCAAGTTTTACCTCTCATTCAAGGTTGATGGTTCTTGTATCAAGTATGTTGTTCCTTTTTTCTTTTGGGATCCAAAATTTTATGAATTTTTTCTTATGATATGAAACCCATTCATTTTCATGGGTTAGTTATGTTAATTTCTGTCATATATTCATTGTGGCATGCATGATAAATGGTAATGTTATGATCTCACGGGTGCTCCCGAAATTATATAGTGCAATATGAATGTTTAAATGTGACAGGTGCACCCAGAATTATATAGCGCTCAAATTCATTTGGTAAAGTGATTAATCTCATGATTAAATGTGAAATGATATGTGTACAAGATTCTAGCTTGGTTCCCAAGTATGTGTGGTAGTTAACCACTAAGACATGTTGTTTCATTTTTATGCACTGCCACAATTGAAGTCTTTTATTTATGCTCCTCTCATGTTCGTGATATTTTGCCTATGTCATGATTATGCTGACCCCATGCTATATTGTTCTTTTATAACATCATACTGGGCTTCTAGATCACCACTTTTGATGGATATCCTCAGGTGGCTACATGTACTAAGGAGAGGACAAGTGTCAATAAGAAGCGAGAGATGGAGAAATTAATTAAATGTTTATGCTGATGTTGTATTTGATATATATGTTCTTAGTTTTCCCAAGACACTAAACCTTTGGATCCTTTATGTGTAATTATATTATGTTGTTTATATTTAAAATGATGTAATAGTAATGTAAGAAATGGCTGGGTCACTATATGACATCACAATGGAGGTTTACTGGGCCTATTTAAAAAATTTCCACTCACATCTGCCTCAAAAAATTGCTAACAACATTACGAGACCAAAAAATACCACTCTAGACATGACTTCTCAATAGCCTTATTTGAAAAAGCATCAACAACCTGATTAGCCTCTCTATAATCATTTGTCACATAAACAATGAGACCACTTAAGATTCACATATATTCGATACAAGAAGACAACATCCCCCATGGGACATTCCAGGACCAGATCCTAATAATATAAATAGGAACCATTGATTTTTATTACAAACAAAGAATGAACCAACCATGGTGAACCCGATAAGTGATGGGTTTAATCATATCCCACAACTCAACTTCAATGGAAGATAATTGTCCAATATAGTGATAAAAATAGCTCATAATAAAGCCCATATAGGTATGTAATACACCACAACATCCTGATGGGCCAGGTCCACCTATGGACACCCCATCAACATTGACTCTCACCCAATATAAAATGGGAGGAATCCACCTAGTTGACTTCACCACCAATGTTTTTTATCCTTCTAGAGTCACTAATGTTTCTCATGAATAAAAAATCACTACAATAATTAATCCTACTGCCAACATGTACTTTGGAACCATAACAGAGTGCCCAATGAATACATATAACACGAGACATAAATTTTGTCATAATATCATTGAAAACTATACCATTTCCTTCCTTCTAAATGATTCTAATGGTGGATGCTGTAGAAAGCGACAACAGTTTCCTAACATGGTAAATTCACTATGTACTAGAAACAGAGGAATGAAAATCTTCCAGACATCGCATATCCAAACGACACCCAACCATGTCTTTAATATATCTCTAAAGCCTGCAAGTGAAAACACAAGAAAGAAACACATGTTCAATCATCTTCATTACTGCAACAAATAGTGGACAGGCTGAGGCAATCTGAATTCCATAACATTGAAGGAGACTCTACACTGGGATCCACTTTTTCCAGATCCTCCATAAAATAAGATAACGAGTAAGAGGAATAAATTATGTCTGGAAATAATTAATCCATCAAGTTGTTGTGATCTTCCCATAACACATATATTCATACAATGATATAGTACATAAATTACTTGAGGAACTCTGCTTCCAAACAAGGATGTCACTGTCAATGTAATTGTATCATTGAATTTAAATTTGAATTTGAGAATAAAAAAAGTCATATATATTTAATATAGCGGCCTGAACAGAGGAAATTGATTTATGGAATATATCAAGTTGAATATCATAATCCTCTTAAATTGAATAGGTTAATTAAGGGTTTCTCTAAGCATTCAAAAAATTTCCCATACAAACGAAACACTTAAAACAATTCATAATTATAATATCCTAGGAAAATAAAGAATATGACATTTTATTATTTATTAATATTTATGAATTAAATATTAATTTTATTTTAAATGGGATTATATATTTAATGGTGTTCCTAACATGCAACAGTGGGTTTCTCTGAAAACATATGTTCCACACAATTTTGAGTAATATTAATTAAAATAATATAATATTATTATTTTAAATGGTAATTAACGCATTCCCATTGTAATGGTGGTAATATAAAAAACTATATATTATATTATTATACATGTTTGTTAATTCTTTTTAACATTAATACAATAATTATTAGAGTCCAAAAATGTGAATGAATCTAATTTTAAGCGTAAATACTCTAATATTTTTTAAAAGGCCGATTTATTGCCTTTTGATGGAGAACCCTCTTTAAATCTAGTTTTTGATACTTTTATATTTTCTATTTGAAATAAAATTAAATTATTCTTTAGAATCAGGAAAATAAAATTTAATTTGGGTAAATGTTTGGTATTCTTCTGATGAAGTTCATTTTTTGTAATGACTTTTTAAAAATACTACTTTTTAATTCAAAACTGAATTTTAATCTAATTTTATTATATTTCTAGGTTTTATTTTTAAATAGTTTTAATGATTAATTAGATTAAATTATTTCCATTTAATCCAATGTTGGTCATTTCAATTAATTTCACCTTGAAATTGGACATAAATAAGAGTCAATCTTTTGATATTTATAATTTTTAAAAAAAACTCTTTTTGTTTTGACAATGAGAATTATTTTTAAATTAATTAATGTAACATCTATGTTTTGAATTTGGTAATATAGTCTTCATTTTTTAATTTTCAGTATTAAATATAGCTTATGCCGAATGTTTTGTATTTTTCTGAAACCCTTCCATTTTTGACGAATAGTGAAGACACTATGTAGTAGTTAAAAAGAAAATTTTTTCATTTAAATAAAATTTTACTAATTCTATAAATTGAATTAAAAAATTTCATACATGGTTATTATCAATAAGTAAAATGTTGTTCAACAAGATGGCAATAATTTTTGTTGAATTGTAACTCTTGACTTTTATTTACCATGGTTAAAGGAAAATAGGTTTATTCAACGTAAAAATAATATAATAATAATATTAAATATTTAGGTCATTGATGTTGGATAGTAAAATTTATAGCTGTTACAAAATTTAAGGCTCGTAAATCTGATTTTGAAATATCTTATAGTTTGTTTGATCAAATGTTTTCTTTGGTTAAATCATTTTTTCATAAATAAATACATTAACTATAATAATTGATTAAATAAAAAGATGGTTTTTATTTTGGAACTTCGTTTTTAAGAGATCCATTCAAGTTAAAATTATTACATCATATATTATAGGTTATTTGTTTCATTATATAATTTACAGATTTATAGAAAATAAACATATAAAGTTGTACAAGAAGTACTTTCTAAATTTATTCATATTAAACAATTGATTTATGTTCTAATTACATCATGACTATGATATTTATTTAGGATTGTAACACAATTATATTAATGACATTGCATATGAACAATATCATTGTTGATAAAAACATGAATATTCTTTATGTTGGTGATTCGTGAAAATAATTTGATTAGGTTAATATATATTATTCTTTTAAACCTCATAAAATAAAGTTGTTTCTTTCTACTGATGTGATGTATCCATTTTTTTTCTTAATACATTTATTATTAATGAATTTATATTTTCATTACACTATACAACAGACCTCATTGGATATTAAAAAAATTATAAATATTCGTAATTATTAATTCTTGGTCATTCGAAGAAGAATAAGAAAATTTATTTGAATCCACTAATTGATTATTTAATTTTATAATGGAATGATGATGTGCATAAATATTATGTATATAGATATTAAAATCATATATCTAAATCTGCATTAAAATAGAAAATAATTGAAATTATATTCTATGGAATGTTATTTACATAGAGTACTCAAGAACTAAAATATTTTCCATTTATCTTGGTAGACAATAATATGTTTTTTCTTTTTAATTGGAGGAAGGATATTTTTTTAGTGTGATCAGATATCTCTTTCTGTATAACACCCGTTTTGAAAAAATAGATATAATTTAAAAAATTATAGGATGGAAAAATATTACCCTCTAGAATTGTACATAGGAATTCATGTAAAATTTATTGTTTATTAATTAGTAACTGTTAAATATGGTCCATCTATAATCAAATAAAAAATAGCTGGTCTAAAGAGATATCACAATAGGATAAAGGTATGCATTGTTTGGGAGATTCTTTGTCATTATGACTTTTTATATATATTATGTTATATGAAATGTATATTGAAAATAAATATACTGATTACATATTTTAAACCATGATTAACAAACCTAGAAATTAAAATGATGAAATAAAATAAATTTATATCTTCCCCAAAATTACAGTTCTCCTAGACTTTAATTATTTGTGAACATATTTTTTTCTATGACTGAAACTCTTGGAAAAACCAAGGATACAGTAAAAGTACGGTTATATATGTCACAAAATTAAAGGTTTCATGGAATTCACATATTGAAAATGAATTTTTATAAAACGTAATGATTCCAAAATGGAATTGTAAACATGTATTAATTTTGTTTTTATTATTTAGTCAGTGTATTACATATTTTAGATTAATGGTTTTCTATGCTTCAAATATCCCACTTTCTTTAATAATATGACATATTACTATATTAAAAAAGTGTGCACTGTAATGTCCAAAGGGGAATATTACTACCTATTATCCTTAGGGGTTATTGAATTATTAAATATGGGATGTCTTGACTTAAATATCATATTTATTTTGATACATTTTTGTAGAGACCATGGACTGTGATGTACTGAATTTGGTGTAAAATTTTATTTTTATAGTTTTATATGAATTTGAAAACATATTTCCATCATCATTCATTGAATAATTAGTAAATTTAATTATTAATTTTTCATTTGTAGGAATTTATGTAGGAATAATCAGATTATTATCGATGTACCCACTTGAGCTATAAAAAATTGACAATAAAGGTATGTGAAAAATCAGCAGTTACATGTTCAATTTTCGAATAGTACATATAGATGGAAATTTCCAATTTCTACTCCAGTTATTTTCTATCTGAGTATCTCTCAAATCATATGAAAAAACTCAAAATGAGTGAAATGTTTATAATGTCAAACTCTTTTCATTTTTATAATTTAATAATCATTGTATTGGTTTTTTGTCATTATAAGTTATTTAATTTATATGAATAAGTTTAGATACCCTGTAAATATCATCTACAAAATTGTGAAGAAATAAAAAAATTAATATATTAATGATTATGTTTACACATGTTTTTTTAAATAATTGTTAAAATTAAATTTATATGAAATGTTTTGTCGAATATATGAAAACCATCTCTAAGTATAATTCATACTAATTACTTCAGTTTCACTTAAAAACATTGATAGTAAAATTTTTAATTTCTAGTATGATATACTAGTAACATCAATTGTTATGATTTATCATATGAAATACATTTGATATTTTATAGGAAATTATTAAATTTTTTATTTATAAAAGTATCACAACAAGGAAATAAGTTTTAGAGATTATTATGTTCAATGTGTAATCCACACTCCAAATTAGTTAAATCTTATAATGTGTGTTTGGATAATTGATTTTGGTTACAAACACACGCAAATGGAAAAATGAAAAAAATAATGAAAAATGGTGTTTGTTTAAAAGGATCCCATCGTAATGAATGTGTGTTTGACATTTATGGAATGCTGGATAAAAAAATTGAGATATGTTAGTGGGGGAAAATTATGTAATAACTCTCAAATATCATTTTTTATACCGATGATTGTATGTTTGTTCACAAAAAAATAGAATCATTGATATTAAATAAAAAAGTAATCTAGTTGTATATGAACCATTTTTTCTTTTATATCAAGCATATAAAGTTCATTATAAAAAAATATTTTGATTTTTTTAGATATTTAAATGATTGGTGAATGATATTTCATCACATAGTGTTTATTGAAAAGTATAGTGATTATTTTAAAGTTAATGGTATTAAAATGTAGAAAACATATCACCGAATATATATATATATATCTTTATTGATGAGAAACAGTTATCATGGAATTTACCTCATAGTTATGTTATGATGGTTCTGATAATATTTATGATGTAGCCAATGACTTTGAAATTTAATGGGATAATGACTTTTAATCTCAAATGTAAAATGATTTTGTTGAGGAAGAAGATGATGAAATTAACAACAATGAATATTAAAATGAATATGGTGATAGAGATGGAGATATAGATTTATTTATAGTTTATATTAGATAAATATTTATTATTTTAATATTTTTCATATATGTATTGATAATTATTTATGAGAAATATTATTTTTACATCGATTAATTAAATGAAAGGTTCTATAATATTGAAATTATATTTTTTTATAGAATGAAATATTTATAATAAAATTAATAATATGTCTCAAATTAATCTAGTGGATTACAAAGACTTCAAAAATATCTTGAATAATTTTCAAATACCTTGTGATAACCCTTAATATTTTTCAGATGAGGGTGTTGATGTGTCACTTATTACCCTGTGTGGTTGGAGCATTATGTGATTGATGATTCTTGGTATTATTATGATGAGATATCCATCTATTAACATGGATACATATTAGAATATTTAAACATAAAAATGAATTTTATTTATTTTTGAATAAGATTTCTTTTATTTTTTAATTACTTTACTAATTTTTCTTATTTTCCTAGTTTTTTCATCTAAATAATATTTATGTTAATGATATTTTGTGGAATTATTTTTTCTTCTCCATGGGAATTATGGGACAAGGTTCCTATACATTTGAATAATACTATACTGAAGCATTATATTGTACATATAAATACATAATGTAATTAATTTTAAATTGTTGTAATTTGTAATTTGAAATATTATTAAAAAATCAATGTATATGGTCTTTTATTGATGAGATTTTATGATCCTCTATTTGAGTGGCTTGGTAGGCGTATACACATGATCTTTTCCATCATTTTTTATATATCCATCGGCTGATAGATTTAATAAGAGAATCTCTGAGTGTATTTGATGAATCGTATAAGGATTATTGATAAAATTATTTTCATGATTATTCTTGGGATGGATTTCATATATACTAGATAGGGGAGTCATTACAAAAGGATATCTGATCTGGTCGACATATAATGGAATGATAAGAAGTCACACATTGAGTTCGAGGACATATATTTACAAATAATCATTGAAATTTAGTAAGTGAATTATATAATAAATTAAATATTTAATATTAAATTTGTATGATAAATTTATGAAGTCAACAGTTAATCAAACCATTTTATAGTTTGATGTGTACAAGAGTATGGAGTGTGATAGTACTTGACTTATTATTGGTGATAGGTAACAACATATTATGGTTAGTTTTTATTAGTATTTAATATTTCTGTAATATATTTATCTTATATTTTTAATTTATATTTATATAGTTTTAGGTGAAATATGAGAAACTGGTTTCTCAAAGATACGATAGTTATTTTGAGAAAGTTGGTGCGTATAGTAATAGCTCATTCTAGTCACATTTCGATGAGGATTCTTGGAAGACGGTAGTGATGAGTGGTCATTAGAGAGGGTTGGGTGATCATTATAGGTTTAAAATCAACCCTGTATAGTCAGTATTGAACCAAAGTGATGCCATCATATGTCTTAGAGGGACCACATGGGGGAAATTCAAAATTTTCATTTAATGTAGTAGTTTATGAGGAGTGGACGCAATCTCAGGATGATATTATACAGATACTGACTAGATATTAAAAAGAGCATGGAAAATAGAAGGAATAGTAGTGATGATAGTAGGATTGGGGACATGAGGAGATTGAGAATATTCACCGATTTTCGTGTTTTTTAGGTATATAGTTTTCCCCTCCATATTAAATCTACCTCCACCTCCTTAGTGAAAATAATATTTTATTTCCTTTTATGTGCTTTTTAAAAAAAATATTAGTTGTAATTTGATATTTAATGAATTTTTTTTAATTTTGAGTGTATTATTTTATAAAATATGTTTCTTATGAGGATGTATAAAATAAATTGAAAATAACATTTAGAAAATGAATTAAAATCCTATAACAAATAACATTGATGTGATATATTATTTATAGACCTAGTAATCATTCATAAAAAAGTTATCCTTAGATTATTTTTGATAAATCCATAATAAATAGTATTATATTCTATATAATTCCTCTTATGAAAATTTTTTATGGATTTCCATTTAAAATAACATTTTATGATGGAATTAAATCATAAAAAATATTGTTATATGTATTAAATTTCTTCTCATAGATTTTATAGTGTTTCCCTAAAATAGGTATAGTCATCTAAAATTTATTTTCATAAGAAAAACAACATTTCGAAAATTTCATGATAAGGTAAAATGGTTTCACCTCATAATGGGTTTTCTTTGATATAATCCTTCTCCTAGAATGGAATAATTAACAAAAATGTGTAGAAAACGTGTTTTAAATCATGTTATTACCATTGATTGAAACCATTATTTGGTTTTTAATTATCCTGTAGAACCCTATCTAAAACATCTTCCAATCATTCCATGGAGACAAGAAATTTTATTATAATTTAAATGAAAATAAATTATTTTATAAATTTATAAAAAACCAGCCATCAATTTCAGATTGAAGGGTTGATACCCATTCTGTAATGGCTATATATAGTGACATTAGAAGAAAAACAATTTATAAAATTTCTGTTAATTAAAATTCCTTAAAATAAAATAGTATTTATATCTAGTTATTAATTATATTCAAATGTGTATAATAACTTTTTTTATATTGAGATACCATATTTCAAAAAATATTAAAACCCTTTCCAAATGATTTTATGTTGATTTCATTACAATATTTAAATAAAATCAAACATGACATGTTTATTTAATGTAAAACGCAAAAATATGAACTGGTTATCATTCCATAATAAAATTGTCCAAAAATTACATAATTTTGTTAAATGGTAATGAGTTCATATTAATACCATGAATATAAAATTAAATTTATATTAGATAAACATAAATGTTTCATTTTTATCTATTACAAAATTATAAAATGTATATAATTTATTTATGAAATGTTCATAAATGTCTATCTTATTTTGGAATTTATTATTATTTAATTTATTAGTTATATTATTTATATAGTTATTCATGAATAAAAATGTTGTATATTATTAATTTAAATTTAATTTTGATTTAATATGGTAAACTTTTTTTAAAATTTCTATACATACATTTAAGGAGTTACATGGTAGGTATGATAATTGATTTTTTTTCTACATTAAATTTTACTTATATTTGGATATGAGATTGAATTAAGAATTTAATTATTGTTTATATATATTAGATATTATAATTAGGATGTAATTGGTTTTAATCTAGAGTGATGATCTATGGGTATAGGGACATTAGGTATAACATCTCATAGAATGTGTATCTTAATAATTTTCTAGAAAAGTGTTATATATATAGTGATTGATCGATTCTTAAAACAATAGAGTTTTTTAAAATCATTTTTTTCTACACCTTTATATAAAATGGTTTTTAGCATATGAATTGGATGCATTTTTATATGTTCAAATGTAATTTTATTTTAATTTTTTCTATTAACATGAACTTTGGGTTTGGTTAAGAGTTTTAAATTAACAAGGTTTAAATATATTTATTTTGTTTAAGGAATTATTATTAAAAATTAATCTGTTAGAATTTTAATTACATTTAATGGGAATATATGAGATAATATGGTGAGATTTTTAATAACCATTTAAAATGTTATGAGATAATTAAACAATCTATTAGTTCATGGAAAACATGGTTTTCCCTCAATTATCCTGTGTAATATCAGAATGTAATGTGATGATACTAGACATTAGGTTCCATGTTTTTAGAAAATGATTTTGGATACACTTAGATAAGATACCCTACACATTGGGGAATCAAAAAAATACATTAGATATTATACATTTTTTATTATACAAGGATTTGTCCACATAGATTGCCATGATCCATATATGTAAATACCCCATTCTTATTTACACTGAGTCAGTGGTTACTTTTTTATATTTTCATATGATGAAAGGAATAGAATCATGTATGTATGAATAGATTATTAGTCTTCATAAACTAGATATATACTTACAATGTAGTTAAAAATTGAAAACATAAAATACAATATGTGTTTAATTTTAGAAAACCATATTTCCCTCCATATATCTCTACATTTCATTCACAATACACTTCCTTGGGTCCTCAAGAAAATATAAAATTGAAGAGGGTGATATTAGATTCTCAATAAGAGAAATAATATTGAATATGTTATCATGAATAAATAATCATAATCAATATGGAAAGGAAAATTACTGAAACACATTCCAGTTATATAATAACATGAGTATAATATAGACAAACTAAATGATAATGAAATAAAAAATATATTTACTCACATGGGCTTGAAAATTACCCAATGACAATATAACCAATATAAAAATAACAGTAACAACAATAATTGAACTCATAATGTTGGAATGAATAATGTTAAGAATCTGATACATATTCTCAAGACTTTTAATAATATAGTATAAAACTATGGGTCAAACCCCATTTCATTTGGACAAATGATTTGTCATAGGATACCTACCCATACATTAATGGGCTATGTGATTTGGGCCCCACCCACAACCTAATAATTTCAATACATTCCTCATTTGACATTTCTTAAACTAAATAAACATGACTTTTTATATTGAAAAAATAACATACAAAATGTTAATAGTCACCCAATTATTAAATACATTCATAAACCCTAGACAATAATATGTTGAACGGTAATGAAATTTTACATCCCCAGTTAAACATCTCATAAACCATCCGGATAAATAATAAGGATATAATAAAAAAATATCCCCAGTGTATCATATGTTCAATAAAGGGTTGATGTTTATTAAGAATAGAAATACCATAATAATTTCATTAAAATATCTTTGAGGAAAAGAAACTTTTCAAATTTAAATTATTTTTAAATATAAAAGTTCAAAAAATAATAATAATTTTTTTTCAATACCTTTAAAAAATTTCCATTAGTCATTAAAATGTTGAGTGTTCATGAGGGAAGGAAATATTATACTTTTCGTACACATTAAAAAATTCATTTCACATGTTTTGTAAATCCAAAATAAGAGTTTATTAGAAAACTACATGAATATTAATTTCAATAGTGTTTTCAAAAAGTAAAAAATGGTAATAAAATTCATTGGTAAATCATTTAGAGAAATGTACAAACATTTTTAACATAATTTTTAAAAAATGTGATTTTTGAAGGAAAATGATTTTCGACTAAAGTGACAAATAATATTAGATTATTTTAAAAATCATTTTATGTGCCAAAGAAAGTAAATTTAGTACAATTAAAAAAGACTTTCTGATTAACCATATGAAAAAAATTAGATTATGCTTAATAAATATAAAAATAAATCCACTAAGGCTAACTAAAACATAAATAATATTGAATGATAATGAGATTGTGAAATACACAATTACTATATCATCCTGAACCAGGTGTTATGCACCCATTCTCTATGCTGGACTACCACATTACCTCATTCAAAAATCCAACTATTCCAAAGGATTCTGATGAGTAGTGAGTGTATAATAATTCAATCATAGGGATATAAGACCATCCTTTATCAAATTGATACACTAGAGATAACAAAAAATACTGGAATAACATATAAACATAAAAAATCTAATATATAAGGATAAAAACAAAAGGAAATTAAAATATCTAACTTACCCAAAAAAACATTCCATGCTAACATACATTTTACATTTCTATAGTGAAACTCTAAGGAATGACCCTGAAGTCTCCCAAATGGGTCACGAAACACGTAAGTTTCCATCGTACATGATTCATCCCCAAATTAGCTATACAACATGGTCTTTTTTATAGCATATCCTGTAATCATGTAATATGTTGAGTACCAATAAGGAAGCCCATGTGGCTATGACTATAATGCATTAGGCCACCACTAATGGTGTCTAAAACAATATCTATTCAGAACCATGTTTTCAATTTTATAAATAAATAACTATAACACATAAGAAAATATTTATCGCATTTTCATATATTCTTTACATAACCACATTGACACCTTGGTTCCTTGTCATTATCATCCCTCCATACCTATTGGGGATCATGTTGGTTCCCAAAATATTCCAGGAGATATGGCATCTCAATACATTCTTCGAAACATGACGGATCTATAAATATTCTCATGTGAGGTAATATCTCAGAATTCCATTATTACCATTATTTACTTCATAATTGAATTCCCACATTACCATTAATTCTTCACACATTAGAATAACCATGTTCTGGTGCATTAATTTATAATTTACTGAACATGTTCCCATTCATACTACACTCATTAGAATGTCCATGTTCACATTCTCTATTTCGAACATAAATAACATTTTTACTATTCACACATCCCACATTAGAATTAAGTTGTTCCCATTAATTAATTCACAATCAAATGGCCATGTTAACATTCATCAACACACAATACAATGAACATGATCCCGTTATTTAATGAAAACATGAATGACCATGTTACTATCTGCACATCACACATTAGAATGACCATGTTCTCATTCACTAATTCACATTTGAATGAACATGTCTCCATTCATCAAAAAATAATTAATTCAATTATTATTTATCCACAAAAATTACATTTCAAATTCAAAAAATAGTGACACCCGAAAATTCTATTCGATAATCAATAAATTTACTAATCACATTAATAATATGAATTTATTCAAAAGTTAATTAATAACATCAATTCCATTACTAATTCAAAAATTAGTTTTTCACTTCATTTACTATAATTAATTCCCAAATTAATGAATTATTTCAATGACATTGATAAATTTACCCATTAATTTATCAATACTCACAACACAAAATACCATTATTAATTATAGAATTAGTTATCACACTATTAATCTCTATTATTAATAATTAATCTTAATAATAATTATTACAACATAAAAATTTCAATAACTCTTAATTAATTATATAACTAATTACATCAATCTAAAATTACTGAAATCCCCAATTCTGCATATCATCAATTAATTAATTCAAAAAATTAATTAATTCAATCAATAACACAATTTATAAACATCTAAATGAAAATATAATGTTATATATACATAAATTAAATGAGTAATTTTGAACTTTAATTATAGACAAACTGTCTCAATTTTTCGACAACTGATCGACCAAAAGAAATCCACAAAAATTGAGCAGCACAACGACATAGAATGATATCTGAATCTCAAAATAAAAAATCAAGATAAATAAAAAACTGACCATTTAGATCTAGATATTGATATAAAATCCAAGATCAAGATCTTACAAAATAGATTTATAGATGTAAATAACCAGATAATTCCATATTTTTTTTAAATTATTTTGGATTATTACAAGTCTGAAAAAATTGACGGTGTGTGATTCCAAGACCTGGTGTGCTCAAAATGATTTTTTTTAACATTTTTACGGTTTTTAAGAAAATGTAGGGTCGGTATTTTCTAACAGTTGGACCAATGATTAGCATTGAAATCCATGGACACCGCTAAATCCACAGCACCAGGATTCTCTTATGGGGGGATTAACATCGACAACAGTTGGTTGGGACAAAAATTTATTTTTTGGACATTTACGGAAAAGTAAAATAACATGAAATTTTTATTTTATTTTTCTCCAACAGTTGAGCGGTGGTGGTGGTACCACAAGGTTTTCAAGAAATTTAATGGAATGACTCATATCTTGTGTAACCACACCACATTTAATTATGTTGACTCATTAATTTCACCAATTAATTTGCCCTTAATTGAATGATGAATTAATTCCTTAAATCCTCCTTTTTTAATAAATCGTGGGAAAAGGGCGATTTGGGAGGAATTTGGTGGTGAGCTCCGGCGAAGAGTCAATGAACCTTCTTCCAATGAAAAAAAAGTATTTGACAAATCCCATTGAGGAATCGATCTAGAGGTCGGCAGTTGATGAATGAAAACACACATGAAACTTCTCTTTAATTTTCAATACCCTCAAAAAAGGAAGCACCACCATCTGTAACAGTCACCAATGATTCTCATGGTAGGGGTTTATTAAAGCTAATCCTTGATTAATTAAATTTCTAATGCATGTTATGATGTTAATGAGGAGGGAGAGAGCCAATAAAACATGTCCTAGACCCTCTGCCGCTTTTTTTTTGTCACGTTCATTGAGGGATGATCATAAAACATGGAAGGACCCCAAATCCAGAAGCAACGAAGTGACGAGAAAATCATCGTAGGCCCATCGGGGTGAGCGGATGGGAAACAGACCACCGAAGCTCAATCAGTGGCCCGCAGATGTCCTGATGACATAGCCCTGGCACGACAGCACTGACAATCGGTGTCGGTTGCCAAAGGCAGCGGTTGGAACCCACTAGTTGGGGAAGAAGGTGGCATCACTCGGAGCCGCAGTGGATAGTCAGGGAGGCCAGCAATAGCTGACCATGGTGGGGTAGTCGTGGAAATCTATCGTGCTCTACATCTAGCAGTCCAAATCATTGAATCCATAGCAGAAGGGGACCCACTCCCTGTGAGTACCACAAATGGACAAGTGTGGTGCCACCTAGATCTTCCAATCAAAGGTCCAAACATCTCTTTGAGCCGTTCGGGAAGGAGGTGGAGCAGCTCCCCTCACCGCGCATGCCACCAGTTGGGTTCCCCTCCACCTAGTGGAATGGACCACCCCGTGGGCCGCAGCCCTACTCATCCGAGTTGGCACTGGCTGGTTCGGGCAGAGATGGGTCAGAGCATGACCAGGTCGGGTCTACCAGAACAGGGTTGGGTCTGCGCAGGCTAGGTCATTTCGGGCCCGAACCCTTTTGGGCATATATACCCATAAAAGGACGTATCATGAAAACCATATGTCCATTTTAATAAGCGTTTATAATGTAAGGATACATGGAGCAATAAAGTAATTTTGATATACTCAACATGAGTTTTGGAGAAAGTTATAGTATGGATGGGTTGGATCGTACCTGAATCCAACCAGGCCCTCATCACTAAAATGATTATAACTCTCAGAATGGGTGTCCAATTAATATGCCATCTATTGCGTTGGAATCCATAAATAATGGTGGACATTTCGATTACTATTTTTTGGAATCAAGTGTATGGTTATCACTTTATAGTGACCCAGTGTGGATCAGCATCATAGCGACCCTGTGTGGATCATTATTTACAGTGGCCCTATGTGTATAAGCATCATATACCCCTGTGTGGATCAATATTCATAGAACCCCTGTTTGGATCAACATCATAGAAACCCTGTTTGGATCAGCATTCATAGTGACCCTATGTTGATCAGCATCATAATGAACATGTGTGGATCAACATCATAGTGACCTGATGAGGACTAGCCTTTGAGCTGCTCGTTGTGGACCAACAATCATATCGACCCTATGTAGATCAGCATTAATTGAGACCCTCTGTGGATCGACATCATAGATACCCTATGTGGATAGGCATTCATAGTGGCCATGTGTTGATTGGCATTCATAGAGACCCTTTGTGGATCAACATCATAGTGACCTTGTGCGGATCAGTATTCATAGAAACCCTATGTGGATCTACATCATAGACACCCTATGTGGATCAACATCATAGAGACCCAATAAGGACCATACATAGAGTGGCCTATTGTGGATTAGAGACATAGTGACCTTGTGTGGATCAACATCTTATTTCTTATTTCTCTGAGTTGTATACTTGGTTTGAGACGAGTCTTTTGATTTGTGTTTTGTGATTGAGATCATGCTTTCTGGTTTTCCTTTATGGGATTCTCAGAGTTCTTTGGTAGTCGTGGGGTCCCTACAGGCTATTTTTATACTCACACCAACACAGGCTTCACCCACACCATGTTGTGTCTTGTGTAGACGAGAGGAAACCTGGACTCATACTCGGGGAGCTAGGACCTGATGGTGGACGGAAGTGACCTTTTATGTGGAAACATGTGGAGATGATTTGTACCTATAATTCGGGTAGGATCATTGGTGGACAATCCATGGAGATGTTTACAATTTTTCTATTGTAGTTGTATGTTTTAGTTAGGCTTGCATTCTGGCCCCTTTACATTCTCTACACACTTTTAATACGGTAGTTTTACTTAGTGGTTTCATCTTTTTGTGTTCGTGGACTATTTTTTGTACAGGTTTAAAGGAAATGCCTTTCTATTTTAGGGATACATCTTTCTGGTGCTAGTATCCAACCTCTATCCAATAGAACCTGATAATGGGGTAGTCATTGCATGGGCCCCGAGGGACGAGTCATGATAATGCTATATCATAGGAGTCTGTTATACCGAAGATTTAGAACACTGATCACTTCAGAGGATCAATAGTTTTATATGATTCGAGTATGGTTTTCAGTTTTGGGACTTCTGTTTTGGTGGGGTGTTCAACGTATCTATACACTAGGATCCTAAATTATAATTTCCGACTCAGTGCACCAAAACACTGTTTTCGCTTGTTTTGGAAATGATTTACTTTGATCTCTTTTGAGTGAGCTCACCAGGTATAACTGATGGACCGTGCCACACATGTTCCATTTCAGGATGCCACCAAATAGATAGCCATCCAAGATTCTAGATAATGTACACGATGATGGCCCATCGAGCGACGAGGCTTTGGTGTAGGGCCCTCTTACAATGCTAGAACCTTTGGGTGGTGTACCAGAAACACCTCCAATGGTAGGGTAGAAGTTCCCAAAATCCCCATTACAAGAACATATATGCTGAATGAGTGTGTTTCATGAGTTCCAGTGATAGAGGCCTCTGAGGTTTCTAGGTGAGATGGATCCCCAAGTAACTGTGGACTGGCTGGAGGCTTCGACACAAGTTTTCTACCTAGTTATGACACCAATAGAGAAGATAGTGATCCTAGCTTCTAGCCTATTCTAGGGAACAATAGGCATATGGTGGAGTTTGATTCCCCAGACGGATGATGTGATGACCCTCACCAGGATAGACATCAAGAGCTTGTTTAGTACAGAGTTTGTACTAGTGACTTCATACTCAGTGTGTATCCTGGAGTCGTTGCACTTACAGTAGGGTAGCCTATCAGTGGCACAGTACTCAACGAGATTCACTGACCTCTCATGCTACTCATCTACTATGGTATGCAACCCATTCTTCCAGGCTCGACCCACTAATCAAGGTCTCCAGCGGTAGATCATAGTGTCGTTGATATTACTATATATCCCAATGCAGACTGGAGTAATCGAGCGAGCATTATTTGTGGAGAGATTCCTAGCTGAGTTGCAACTAACGGTGAAAGAAACCACCAGACAATAGGTAGCTAAGTCATCTATAGTGGTTTGTAGGGATATTATTCAGAGGTCCAAGAGGGCCAATCCTAATGGAGTACTACCACAAAATGTAGGGTTGGAAGTGTCGAGCTCACGATGTAGTGGGGGTCATCAGGGAAACCACCTTTGTTTCACATGTGGCAGGTAGGGGAATATGGCTCGTGACTGCCTGACCCGCTGTACCGGGGATCAGCAGACGATCGAGGTACCGCCTAGGTAACAGATGAGGTTCGAGTGATGGGTTCTGTAGGGGAACAGACATGGCAGAGGATAATTTCGTGCAACCAGTGGTGGAAGAAGGATGGATGTTCTACCACCACCACCCCATGTGGTCTACCCCGAATACAAGAAGATGGTGGAAAGGGGTTAGCTTAGTTTCAGGTAGTAGTGGATTATGAATATAGTGCTCCATAGATGACAAGAGGTATGATATGTTTCAATTACACTCTAGTTGCAGTTCTTATAGATACAGGATCAGGTCACTCTTTTTTTCCACATCACTCATTAGGATCTCAAAGATTCCAATGGTTCTGTTGGCTCGATACGTATAATAAGAGACTCCTATGGAATAATATTCTATTATCACACACTGGTGAAGATTTTTTGAGCTCACTCTAGGAGGTGATAGCTTCGGCTGGGACCTCCTTCTATCATCATCGAGGCCATATGATGTCATCTTGGGTATGGAATGGCTATGCACATTCCATGATTATATTGACTTTTTTAGGTGCAACGTGTGGTGTGTTCGTGAGGATGGGATCAGGTTTACATTAACCAAGGAGAAGGGAACCTTTGCATTATTGGATGGAATTTCTCGAAAGAGGTTAAAGCCGAACACAAATCAGTTAGCTAGCCTTACCCTCTGAGCAGTTGACGTGAGGAGTCCGAGTTATCATGTAGTGGTGGACCAGTATGCCGATGAATTTCATGATGATGTACTGGGACTACCTCTTCGCAGAGAGGTAGACTTTTTCATTGACTTGTACCCTGATCCAACATGGATATCTATACCAACATATCAGATACCTCCCGCAGATCTTCATGAGATGCAGATACAATTGGAGGAATTGTAGGGTAAGGGGTTCAGATGGACTAGTGTTTCTCCATGGGCATCCCCGATTTTGTTCTCCATGAAGGCAGTTGAGAGTATGAGGCTTTATGTGGACTATCGGTGCATGAACAAGATGATCGTGGATAACAAGTATCCACTACTGAGGATAGATGATCTCTTTGACCATCTAAAGGGAACTCGATAGTTTTTTAAGATAGTCTTCAGATCAGGCTATCCCCAACTCAGGGTAAAGGATAAGGACGTACCTAAGACAGCATTCAGATGTCGTTATGGCCATTACAAGTTCTTGGTGATGCCCTTCGTCATGACAAATGCTCTTGCAGTGGTCCTTAGGCTCATGAATATGATCTTATAGCCTTACCTCGATCACTTCATGGTGGTCTTCATTAAAGACATCATGATATACTCGGTGTCCGATAAGGGGAACACCACACGCCTAAAAATAGTTTTGGATACACTTCGAGAAAACCATATTTATTGTAAACTCTCGAAGTTCCAGTTATGGTAATGGAAATTCCACTTACTAGGGCTAGTTATCTAGGAGGATACTGTTGTAGTGGATATGGAGAAGAAAAAGTCAGTGCTTTTTGGGAGCCAACCAAGAGTTTGACCAAGGTGCAGAGTTTCCTAGGTTTTATGGGTACTACTAGAGATTCGTAAACAACTTTTTTAGAGTTGCAGAACCATTTTTATCTTTCAAAAATAATGGGAAACCCTTAGTTTGTATGGAGAGATGGAAGTTGATTTTTTTGGAGATGAATCAGAGGTTGACGAGTGCCCCCATATTGAGGCTACCAGAAGAGGACGTTGGCTATTTAGTCTACTACGACACATTAGGGACCAGACTAGGTTTTTTCCTGACATAGGAATGATCGGTGATCGTCTAAAGCTCATGGTAGTTGAGACAACATGAGTAGAACTATACTAACCATGAACTGGAGTTAGAAACAGTGGTATTTGCACTGATGATTTGGCTGTACAACTTTATTGGTGAATGATTTACTATTTATATTGATCACAAGAGAATCAGGTATATTTTCTCTCAGAAGGACCTGAACCTGAGACAACAAAGTTGGATAGAGTTCCTCCAGGACAACGACATTGATATAGTCTACCCTTTTAGGTAGGGGAACATAGTAGCAGATGTAGTTAGCATGTGTTCTGGTCTATAGTTTCTCAGTGACGTGACAAAGTATCTATTTTCATTGAAGTTATCCTTCATGGATAGTGATGGAGCAACTTACCTCTAATCTTTGATAGTTACTCCCCCAGTCCATCAGCTAGTCAGGGAAGCATAGCTCGGTGACCTAGATATCGAGGACGGACATGCTCAAATATCTTCAGCACAGGCTCTTGATGGATTTTTTGAAGTTGGGGAGCACACTATTCTCACCAGAGGATGCACCATAGTACCAGTGACACTTAGAGAGGATGCATTGAGCGAGTTCCACACATCCCATTTGGAGGTTAATCCTGTAGTTAAAATGATGTACCCAGACATTAGATGTCAGTACTGGTGTCTAGGGATGGGGAAATTAGTGGCATAGTTCATATCATGATACCTCACTTGTCAATAAGTTAATTCAAAGCATTAAGAACCAGAAGGCATAGCTCAACCAATTGTGCTACTATAGTTGATGTGGGATGGTATCTCCATGGACATCATGGCAGGGCTTCCACATACTTCTTGGGGTCATGAATCCATCTAGGTGATCTATGATCGACTGACCATGTTTTCCCACTTCCTACCCATCCGAGTGAAGGGATCAGTAGGGATCTCGATACGTCTATATGTACAATAAATCTGATGATGTCATGAGGTTCCATTGATGATTGTAACATATCTCTATGTCCATTTTACATGTCGTTTATGGAAGGGTTTAGAGGAGGCATTTGGGACTCATCTATGCTTGAGCACCATCTTTCATCCTTAGAAAAATGGTTAGATGGAGTGTACCATTCAATCACTGATGGAAAAGCTTGATGCTTGTGTCCTTGATTTTGGCCATAGATGGTAGGACCACCTTCTAGTAGTGGCGTTTATAAAAAACAATAGTTATCACTACACCATCCACATGGCTTCATTTGAGGTCATGTACGGGCAACCTTGCAGATCACCTCTATGCTGGACAGACCCAGGGGAGTCATCACTTATGGGTCCAAAGTTGGTAGAGGCTACCACATAGAAGGTGGATATCATTAAGGATATGATGAAGACTTCTTAGAGCCGACAAAAGACTTATGCCGATAGAAGACAAAGACCCTTGGAGATTGATGATGGAGACCATGTCTTCCTGTAGGTCTCACCCTGATAAGGATTACAGAGGTTCGGACAGGGTGACAAGCTATCTCTGAGGTTCATCAGACCTTTACAGATCTTCAAAAGATTAGGCAAGGTGGTGTAGCATGTAGCTTTTCCCTCATATATGCACGAAGTGCATAAAGGTTTCTATGTGTTGCTGCTGAGGAGGTACGTGAATGATTCACCACACATTATCGACAGGGGCGAACTAGAAATTGATGTTGGTGAGACATTTGCGGAATTTTCTGTGGAGATAGATGATAGATATGAGTGGGTCATTCATGGGCAGTTGATTCCTCTAGTGAGTGTTTATTGGAAACATTGAAACCTATAGGAGAGAACATGGGAGCGTAGAGCATAGATACATGCTCATTATCCCTATTTGTTCCCCTAGTTTTGTTGTAGATTTTAGGGGAAAAATCTCTAGGGTGTGGAGAATTTAATGAACCTAATATTCCAAATAAATATTTTTAAATTATTGGGGACTATTAAGATTCTGTGAAAATTGATGGTGTGTTATTCTGAGGCTCGGTGTTCCTGGATTGATTTTTTGTAAATTTATTAAGGTACATTTAGTAAAATAATTGGTTTCATTTTATATCATTTGGATCGAAGCATAGAATTCAAATACAAGGACACTATGGAAATCTTTAGCACATAGATTCGATTAAGGGAGGATTCATATTGACCAGAGTAGGTCAGGGAAAATGTTATTTTTTGGAATTTTTAAATAATAATAAAATAACATGAAATTTTTATTTTATTTTTCTCCAGTAATTGAGCAGCAGTGGCAGGACCACTGGGTTATCAAGACAATTGATGGATAGAGTCATCTATTGTGTAACCACACCACATTCAATTAATGTGACTCCTTAATTTCACCAATTAATGGTCCCTTTATTGAATGATGAGTTAATTACTTAACTCATTCTTTATTTTGTTAAATCATTGGAAATGGGATATTTGGGAGGAATATGTTGGATAGTTGCGATGAAGCGTCGATGGCCTGTGGAAGTCCATTCAGTGCGGCACTGGTGCGGCAGCGCCGATGACTAGCATCGACAGGTGATGGTGGTGGCCAATGTTTACTAGCCATGGAAGGAAGCAGCGCTGCTCGACGGTATGACAGATAGTAAGGGAAACCTGTAACGGCCAACCACGAGGGAGGCTAGTCGGAGCATAGTTTCCCACCACGTTGAGCAGGACATGACTTCGAAGCCATGGTTGAAGGGGACCGGCTCCCTGCAGGTCCCACGGACAGCTAGGGTGGCGCCACCTAGCACAAATAATGAAATACCCAAACGACTATTTGATCTGTTCGTGAAGGAGGGGGAGTGGCACCTCTTCCCGTGCGGGCTACCAGCCAGGTGCCACACCATCTCACGGGCCGGACCACCCTGAGGGCCGGACCACTCAGTGGGCCACACCCGGCCGAAGTGGGTAGGGCCGGTGAGTGGGTAAACCCCGCCAGAGGGGGATGGGCCGGACCACAGCCCAAACCCGTCCAGTTATAGCTAGGCCGGGTCAAACCTGGACTAGGTCGGTTCGACCCGAACCGGGTCCAAACGGGCCTGAAACATTTCAGGCATTGATACGCTTAAAAGGTCGTATCTTGTGAACCAGGCATCCATTTGATGAACCGTCTACGGTGTTGGGATCCTTGGAGCAATAATATCCTTTTGAGATACTCCACCTGAGTTTTGTAGAAGGTTTAATTACATCTGGGTTGGATCGTAAATGAATCAAATATGGCCCTTTTCCCTAAAATATCTATATCTCTCATACATGATGTCTGATTGACTTACCGTTCATTGTGTTGGAATCCCTATAGAAAGATGGACAAATTGGATACTCCTTTGTGAAATATTGTTCTTTATTGTCACTTTATAGTGACCTTATGTGGAATAGAAACATATCAACCCTGTGTGGATCAGCATTCATAGAAACCCTGTGTGGATAAACAACTTAGTGACCCTGTGTGAATCAGTATTCATAGCGACCCTGTGCGGATCATCATCGTAGAGACACTATGTGGATCAGCATCATAGTGACCTGATGAGGAATAGATTTAGATTGGCCCATCATGGATCAACATTCATAGTGACCTGGTATGGATCAAAATTCAAAGAAACCCTATGGGAATCACCATCTTGGAGACCCTATGTGGATCAACATTCATATCAACCCTATGTGGTTCAACATTCATAGCAACCATGTGGGGATCAGCATCATAAAAACCCTGTGTGGAATTGAATTCACCACTAAACTATGTGGATTAGCATCATAGTGACTCTATGTGGATTAGCATCATAGCGACCTGAAAAGGGCCATCCATATAGTGGCCCATCATGGATCAATGATATAGGAACATGTCTAGATCAGTATCTTAATTCATGTTTCTCTGAGTTGTATACCTGGTTTTAGCTGAGTCCTTTGATTTGTGCTTTTTGATTGAGATCAGGCTTTTTTTATTTCATTTTTAGAATTATGAGAGACCTTCGGTGGTCTCGGGGTCCCTACTGGGTATTATTATACTCACCCCTGAACAGGCTTTGCTCACACCTTGTTGTGTATTCTATAGGCAAAGGGAATCCTTGACTGAGATTCGGGGATCTTGGACCTGATGGTGGATGGCGGTGACAGTGGACATAGGGAGCTATGGAGATGATATGTGCCTAACCTTAAGGTAGGATCCTTGGGGGACGATCCTAGGAGCAGTTTACTGTTCTTTGTTGTAGTTATATTTTTCAGTTTGGCTTGTCTTGCAGCCCCTTTACCTTCAATACAAACTTTTACTACTACAGTTTTAATTCTTAGTTTCATCTTTTTTTGTTCTTTCAGTATGTATTGTATAGGTTTAAAGACAATGCCTTACCGTTTTTCAGATATGCCTTTTCGGATCTAGTCACCAACCCCTGAACTGTTTAAGGTGGGCTTGGGGTAGTCATGGAACGGGCCCCAAGGGAAGGGTCAAGAAAATATATTAGCAAAATAGAGGGTTACTTCTATTAAAGAATTGAGAAGGAAAAAGGATGAATGTTAAAGTGAAGGGAATAGATCCACTTATAAGGAGGGGTAAGTTCATTCATCCAGACTTATAATCATGAAGAGAAATGGTTGTGATGGATTATAATTCAACCAGAGAGCTCAAAAATCAGAAAAGAGGGCCTAGGGTCTAATGGGGGCTGATTTGGGATTCATTAGGTGGTTTGGGAAATTTAAAAAGTAATAATTGGGAAACAATAATTCTCGCACATTGTACTCTAGTCATGGTTACACAATTTTTTTTAACTGTTAGCCTAAATACAACCCATATTTTATAAGGGTGAAATGTTAATCCTAGTAAAGAGAAGAGTTTGAAAAAACATCTAAGGACCATTTAATTCCCCTCTGTCCTATGACGAATGGCCAGCTGGGCTAGGGAACACGGTTTGGGAAAATTGTGGGCTAACCTTAAAAAGCCTTATTTCTTCCATTTTTCTCAAATTTACACCAAGAGACACCCTAATGTAAATCTCAAATGAAATGTAATGAACACTAAATAATATTACATGTAAAAAAGCCTGAGAAAACTCTGTAAATGGATATGCTCTTACAATCTCACCACCTTCTAAAAAATAATCCTCAAGTTGCACTCCTAACAATATATATGATTTAGATTCAAATGGAACCGACCATTGTACACAAATATTTTCTTACCTTTCTCGTCTTTCTTCCTATCTATACCTTAATTTCCAAAATACATGAACTATCAGCAAAACCATTCCCTATAACTCTTTCTCAATGCAATCTAACACACGTATCAGTTTATCATCAAAATACACATATATTTTAAACTCAAAATCGTCCATATTGATCAGAAGAGAAGTCTAGGGTTGATACAACTGATGTTGTGACACATGGAAAACAAAATCCATATAAATGTATTCCTATGGAATGGATGATCGGTAGCCCACCATCCTAATTCTATACATAACCTGAAATGGTCTGATGAACATGGGTGCCAACATTACATGTTTTTGTATCCTACGGTGATCCAATGTATGAAACACCATAAAGAATACATGATCACCCTTAGAAAAATCTAGGGTCCATAAATTTATATCATCATATGAATTATGCCTACTCCAATTTATAGACATATGCTTTGAAATTAGTTTCACATGGTCTGAAGTCTCCTAGAAAAGAATCCTACCCATCAAATCTGACTCACCTGACCACATATTGAGTTGTGGAAATATTCATGGCCTACTATAAATGGGTTTAAATGTTTCCAAATATATATATTTTTAATAAATCTTATTATAATAAAAAATCCCCAATCATAGTTTATTCTGCCAATTTCCCCCAAAGTCTATGAAACATGCTCATAGAATATCACTAATAACATGGATAATACACTCTAGCTACCCATCTGTCAATGGGTGGAATGTCACACACAACAGTATTTCTGTATTGATCACCTTCGGTTATCAATGATGGAAGCATGACATAAAGTTCAAGTAATACTCTTAAAGGATGTTTTTTGACACCCCCTATAGAAAAACTATCACTTGTACATACGAAACTCTTAGTTTATCATTTGTGAATGTATCCTCTATATGTATGAAATGTGTTACTTTTGTTAGTCATAACACAACAACCCAAAAAACATCATTTTTTCGAGGAGTCCTTGGGTGATTTACAAAAATGTCCATGGTTACATCATCCAAATTCAATTCTAGAATGACCAATGAATTTAGAAAACCAATAATAAATTGATGCTCTTTCATCACCTATAAATTAATGAAACATCATTTCACAGTCTATACTATCTTCTTTTTCATTCCAAGACTTGAAAACATTTATCATAAGTTATGAAAAATTATGGTGACAAACATATTTACCAACATCTTTAAGGTGTGAAACTCATGAATCATCTCCTCCCATAGTCTCATTTGAATAAAAAACTGATTTATAATATATAAGATATTATCCTCATATATGCTTCAATCGGAAGGTGACAAACCATCATTAAGGATTTACCTTAGGGTCAATCATTATGGATCCTCATACTTCCTATATCTAATTCAGATCAAAAGTGTTGACGCCACTAAAAAGGATATCAGAGTCATCTACTCCAGACTCTCCTAAACTACAATGTGCATTTCAGTGAGCAAGGTCATCGTCTTCCACTTAGAACTAGACTCTAAACAGCCTGATTCTATGTTTTCCAAATCAAAGAGCCAACCCCACAGTTTCCTTTTTTGAGTGTATATGGTATATCAAAATCAAATTACATAATATACTCAACCAATATCTATTTATGGAGATTTAAATATTGATGAGAAAGCATTTACTTCAACATCTTTTGATCAGTATACACTATAAACGTTTTCCCTAATAGATAATTCCACCCACAATTCAAATCATAAACAAATGATGCCAACATTAGGTCATGTATAGGGTAATTTCGCTCATCAGGCCTTAAATGTTGAGACCTATACACAACATCTCAATCTACATGAATCAAAACATCTCTAATTCTAATCAAAGAATAATCACAATACACCATATACGTCCCACCCAACTGTGGAAATGTCAATATTTATGTCAAGGATTAGCACTTTTTTAGTTCTGGGAAAGCAATATCACAAAAATATTAAAAATAAAACATTATCCTATTTTTTTACAAGACCATAAGTTGTATTTCAAAATGTTAAACCTCTTGAATAAACCTCATATAGTGTCTAAATAAAACAAAAAAGAAATAGATATAGGAAACATTCATGGTATGTTCTAAAGAATCAATTTCAAGAACATTCTATAGGTCCACTAACACACCTTCATCAGTGATGATTTAACCCAAGAAGTGTACCTTACCAATCCAAAAATGATAAATTGATTTTTTGGTGTATATAATATTCTCTATTAGTGTACACGATCTGATTTCAAGGTGTTTTTCATGATCTTCATGATTCATAGAGTACACCATGTTTTCATCTTTGAAAACATTCACATACTGATATAGGTCTTGATTCATGATTTTGTTCATCAAGAACATTAAAATTGTTGGTTTGCTCATAAAATATAATGTAATTAGAATGAATTCATAGAGTACACACCATCTTCTAAAAGTGGTCCTCAGTATATCACAAGTCTGAACTCTCAAATGATGATACCCCTATCTGAAGTCAATATTTGAGAAAACACAAGATCCTTTAATCTTTTAAAATATAATTTCGATATGTTGATGGAGATACTAGTTCATTACAGCTATCTTATTTAACATCTTGTAATCGACATAGAAGTGAAAACTCCCATTCAACTTCTTATCAAACAACATAGGTGATCTCCAAGTTGACGACCTCATATGGATAAAACTATTGTCCCCCATCTCCTCCAGCTCAGCCATGAGGCCTTGAAGTACTATCAATGCCACAAAATATGGTGAACTATATTCTAAATAATCCCTTGACATGATCTCAATAGTGAATTACACATCACTCATAGGTGGAATACATGATATGTATTTAGAGAAAACTTCCTTAAATAGTTATAATACTATAGAAAAACATCTAGTTTCACACATCTTTCATCTAATATCAAACAAGAATCTTGGCCTATGAGCTCTCCCAGCTACTGAGTGATTGACCATGCTTGTCCATCCGGAATATCCAATTCCCCATGGATAATGTAATTGTAAACCTTAGGAGTCATAAACATTTCTACCTAATAGTAGAAATATATATGGGATTTGTATATGACTAACCAGTCTATAAAGATTATTAGGTTGAAGCATAACACGTTAAAAATATTGATATCACACAAAAAAAATGGTACTCCACGATATCTAAATAATATCCCTTGCACAAACAGGTTTCATTAGACCTCACTCCCAACAGTGTATATAAATTCATTACCCCACTCAAAACTCCACATCCAGGATCGTATCATTAAAAATATTTGTAGATTTAAAGGAATGATAGGAATTCGTATATGAATAAAAATTTAGATAATGTAGAATCTATAAAAATATTACAACTCACTATTAATGGTATAGCCTATCTATGTATAAGTGTATGTTTCACTTCCTAAAAAAAGTCATCACCTATCCCATGTGGTGTCATATGATTACCCTAAGCTACAAAATCTTACTAATATGCACAAACATTCATGGAAATATCTTTTTCACCTCCTATAACACTTATGTCAGTCGGACTCCGGCTATGAGTCTGAAAAGAAATAGAAGATCTGATTCCCACACTCTAACTCTGTCTAGCCACAACATCACTAAAAATATGTCATTTTGTCTGAAAACCACAATAGTTGTCAGATATTCCCATAATGCGTGCAGTATACTAGTGTTTGTGGATAGTTTCAACAATAATATCCCAGCCAACCACACTGATGGGAAATCACTCTAGTAAGGTATTGTGAAACTGACTCTCATGTTTGACCACTCATCATCCTAATTCACTAACTAAAGTGCTCATAATGGTGATTCATGCTCTTGAAAGTCACAATTTCGGATAATCTATTAGAAAATATCAATCTAGAACTAGAATCCTCATTCAGGTCCCCTCATCTATTATACAATAATCCACCACCCCAATATATATATTTTATAGAAAATGTAAACTTTGGACTTAATCTCGCTCTTATGTCCTTCCTAAAATGACGTTTTGTAACTATCTATCTTCTTCCACTATTGGGGACAAGATGTACAGGTCTATAAAAAATTCCACATTGTCTATCAAGGAAATTCTCCCATAATTCATCCCCATGACCTCATGTGAATTCTATTAGCCCCACATCTATGGGTATACGTTATCTGGGAACATGTCTAAGAATTACATCCATAACATATCATTTGTCTGTCTAGTCTATTCATGAATGACCCAACAGGGTTTCACTAATCCCCATAGTATATAATTTTCCAAATTTTCCATCATCTCAGTATGAGTATCAATATAGTCATGTATCATCTAGATGGACTCATCCTAGAACTCATCTCTCTTAGTTCCACCCATTCCAGTAAAAGTTGGAGGGTTCTCCAACCAAATATCTCTCGTCAAGTTAAGAATTCTCTTCTTGACCTGCCCTGTGACCCTTCCCTGAAATATAATATAGAGTGAAAAAATCACATAGACCAATTCCACTACTTCCACACCTTCCACTATCGGTGCCTCAAGTTCCACTACAGGTAGATAATCATCATCCATCTCCTCTTGTCATCCACTCAACAAGCATTATTCTGGAGGCATATCTCAATAGTGGAAAATAGACATATTAGGACTCATAAAACAACATTATAAAATTTACAAAAGGTGAATTTATCCCAAAAATTCAAACAAGTCATTTCCCTTAACCTCTCTACATGGTCAAAACCGATGTTCGATTACTACCCTTAACTATCAAACTTGTATGTATCGGTTATCTTGGGTAAACAAAATCTCATGTAAAATTTTTATTTAAAACCCCAAACATTCAAATTGATCATCATTCGATAATTTTTAAATTCTATATTTTCAACGATTTTCCTTTCTATTTCATAGTTAATGAAAAATTATTAATGTTCAAAAACATTCTTAAAACCTATTTTCACATGCGTGCCTACAATGATGCATGTCACAATAAACCAATGTGCCCATAATGTTGTAAGAAACTAAAATCTTATTCCATACCCGGACATGATTATATTATGAACAATTTTTTATAATCAATAATCACATCACACAACAAGTGCATAACCCTAGCTGAAATAATATTCAACTATAAAATCACACAATAATAACAAAATCTTTTACCATGGGTACTCGGGTTTTCCCCTATACATGGGATTGTAACTCCCGGGATGAGATCATTACCAAGGTATGAATCTTACTTATTTAATATATACCTTTAAAAAATATTAATACAAAATAAAAAGAAAATACAACAAGTCAAACATCAATTTTTAATGTCTCGACCCAGGTTTCGTGCAACGATGTCACGATCTAGACTGCTACATGACCTCTGGAACACCTCCTTTTATGTTAAAGGATGCCGACTAACAGAAAGGGTCTTATATTTCATTTATGGGGATAATATACCCCATTTTATTAGATTAATACCACTGTATAAATAAAAAAACAACATAATAACATACAACTATAAACAATACAATATCTCCAGATAACCAGACAAAGAAAACAATATCTAACTAAATTAGTAACCATTCCCTATTAAAGTATGGATCAATTGTCTTAAATGAAACTCAAAAGGAATAAACTGATGACTATATGGTAGATCTTGAACAAAATTCGGTTCCCTCATCCATGATCCATCCCAAAATTAGCTATCTGACATGGGGCATTTCCATCAACTTATTCGGTAATCTTGTAATCTATTTGAGTACCGATCAGGCCGCCTGAGTAGGGTGTGAATACAACTCAGTGTGCCACCACCAACAGTTTCTAAACCAATATCCAATCAAAATATCTATATGTAGTTATATAAAGTAATAATTACATTGCATAAGTTAATAGTTTTCACATTATCATTTATTCTGTAACAACATTAACTCTCGGGTTCTTGGGGACTCCCTTGCCACAATAACTGCTTCATCAAATATCATAGATCGAAGTATTCCTGGTGATATGATATCCCAATAACTTCTTCAGATCATACAAGAGCCTGAAGTATTCATGACTGAATTCATATATCCGAATGCCGTTATGACCATTCTTTTATTCATACCTAAATTCCCATGTTATGATTTATATTACACACAATAGAATGATCATGTTCCCATTATTTAATTAAAACATGAAAGGACATGTTACTATTCATACTACACATATTATAATTAACATGTACCCATTATTTAATTCAGATATGAATGGTCATTATACCATTGATACATAAAAATATAGAATGACCATGTTCGTGTTCTTTATTTCACATTCAAACTTCCTTGTTACCATTCATCAAAACACATTAGAATGGCCATGCTTCCATTTCTTATTTCACACTTGAATGAAAATGTTACCATTCAAACAACATAGATTAGAATTAAGATGTTCATATAATTTAATTCGTATCCAAATGACTATGTTACCATTCGTCAACACATAATTAATAAATCAATTAATTATCTACATAAATTCTAATGCTTATCCAATAATTAGTTAAACTGAACTATTCCATTAGATATTCTAATAATTAAAAAATCACATAAATAATATTAATTTACTCAATAATTAATTAATAACTCTAATTTCATTAATAATTGAACAATTTTCTTATCAATTAATTTATTTTTATTAATTCCCCAATTAATTATGTATGTCATTCGCATTAATTAATTTATCAATTAATTATTCAATAATCACAACTAAATATTCCATAATTAATTCCAAAATTAATTATCTCATTTTAAATCTCAATTCCTCGTCATTAATTCCACATTTAATTTTTTCAACTTAACAGTTTTAAAAATATCCTAATTAGTTCTATACTTAATTTCTTAAATCTAAATTCCCAAAATCCCTAATTCTACATCTCTACAATTAATTAATTCACCTAATTAATTATTTCAATCCTAAAAAAACTATTGATTAACATCTAAGAAGAAATATAATATTCTAAAACTATATTTTAAATGAGGAGTTTTGGATTTTAATTATTTACCACATACATTAATTTTTTTATGAAATATCACCCAATGTAAATCCCAAAAAAAACCTATTTTCAAAACTCTAAATTTAGATTTAACAAATAACTATATTTTAAAAATAGATCTTGATTTTCAATAAATGATATACCTATTCCCAAATATATTTATATCTTATCATAATAAAGTATTATTTCTTATAAAGAAAGGGAGCCGAGAAGAGGATGAACGCGAAAGAAACCAGATAGGATCTTCTTACTGAGAGGGGTGAAGATCATTCATATGTTCTTTAAATCACAAATAATTAAGGATGGGAATTATTGGAATTAATATATAAAGATTCATAATTTTAAAATAATAATTATGGTCAAATGAGATCACTTTGAGATTAATTACGCGTTTTGGCTAAATAAGAAACTAATTTTTCGGAGACATTAATTCCCTCACATGGTTTCTTGGGAATGGGTGGACGATTTCCCATAAACGTACATCTAAAATGTGCACCTATATTATTGGGGTTAATAGCTACTCTTAACATTTCATGGGGTTTGAAAACCTATTTTCCAACTATGAAATTCCTCTCTATCAGCGGTCTCATAGTTAGCTGTGTTGGGGTGCAAAGTTGAGGAAAATCATGCTCCAATCATGTAAAACACTATTATTTCCATTTTAATACAATTTAAAACTAAAAACAATCCATCATAAAACAAAAACAATGTTTAATCAATAATAAACAAAATAATAACTATAAATGATCTTGACATAACATTTGAAAAGGTCTGGATCTTTCACTACACACTTTGGTAGCATTTGAATCAAAATCCCCCTTAAAGAAATAACATAAAATAATATTTTAAATACCCTGAATAGAAGTATATTGATGAAATAAAATATAAAAATTAGTATTATATACATAAAAAAATAGATTATTTGGATTACAGTATATATATCATAGAAATAAAAGTGACAATAGAAACCCTTACCTCATGTACAACGTCCTTTGTACATGTTTAAAATAATTGTTTTATAAATATAGGTTCTATATAAATATATTATGGAACCAAATAATATATTATATATATTATATGATTTAATTAATTTTATTTATGACCCATTTATAAACAATTCATTGTTAAAATATATGTTTCGAGTGATAATTGCTTCTTTTTTCATATATTTTTGGGTTTAGTAATTTTGATCATTTTATATTGATCATGGAAACATAATATAAATAATATTAACCATGATATTAATATAATACATATTAATTTTTCATTTATTCATATTATTATATATTATTTAGAGATCTAATAAAATATTACACCATTTATGGAGATAGTAGGTCATACATACTGATGATTGTTATTCCCATTTAATTAACAGTATGAACGAAAGGAAAATATATATTAAATAATAATTGTATAATCATTTTTATATTTTATATAGGATTAATAATAATAAAATCTCTCATTATTATAATCCATGTAAAAATAAAATGAAAAACACCTCAAATTGTTATCTGGAGATAGTAGTCCACACGTACGCCCGAGCGATGTTATTGTTTTCCAAAAAAGATTCTGGTAAGAAGATAGAGGTGATATAATATTTTCATAATTATGGTTAGGTCATATATATCCCATATATTCAGTAACTCTATCCTTAGTAACTTCAATGCAATGGATAGTCCTAAATAAATCACAACGATTCACGAGGTGATAGTTCCTTGTACACATGAGTGACATTATTGTATCACCCCATAGAATGGTATGTATGAATTTATATGAGATATTATAATTAAATAAGGATAATAATGTCATAAATATAATATTAATTTGTTAAATACATCATTATATCAAAACATTAATGGTGGTAATGTAAAATTAATTTTTTTCGTTCGTGAGGCGGTAGTCTGCCATACCCATAATTGACAGTTTCATTTTATATTTGATTAATGTGTATATGGATATGGATTATGTAATTAAAATAATAAAATATTTTTATTTTTTTGATAATTTTTTATTATTTTATAATTTTTGAATATTTTTCTGATGATGTGGAAGAAGAAATAAAATAAATATACTCGTGTTAGAATCATTCCTCTTCTTCAGAGAGGATCTTTTTAATTACACCTAAATCCCTTTTAAGAAGGATTAATAATAAAAATAATTATACAGGGAAATTATTATGGGTTTAGGGAATATATTTTTCAGATATTTTCTAATAAAAGGGGTTTTATGAGTGATTTATAAAGGAGAGGGTGTAACCTTTTATAAGTTAGGGAGAGGATACACATAGAATTTTTAAAAAATAATGTCATACCTATGATTCTATCATACCATAAGAATAAAAAAAGTGTAATTAAATAAAATTATATATTTTATGGTATATATATGTTCATATAATGTATTTTAAACATGTTTATTTATTTTATAATAATTATCTTTTTTTAATTTAGCACCATGTAAAACCCATTTTTATCTTAACCTTTGTAATTAATTTTTATTATTTTTACTATTAATTTTAGAAAAAAAATTAGTTTAATATAATATATAATATAAATTTTGTTTATTATTTGAATTTAAAATATTTTTACAAATGAGATTAGCAAATTTGTATGAATTCAACTTAAAATTAATTATGTAGAAGCATCGAAAAAAACAATTTTTCAAAAAAAACATTTATAACTAAAAAAGTTTTTATATCATAATTATAGATGAACTTGATTAAAATGAACTAATTTTATTAAAAATTAATATTATTGAAGTATTTTAACATTAAAACTAGATAAAAATATATTTTGACTATATAAGTAATTAAAACAGAAAGGTGGTTTTCAATAAAAAACTAATTTCACCATTTTAAAGGAAATTAATCTTTTTAAAAAATTATAAATAATTAACAAGAAGTATAATTTATATATGTAGATTTCAAAAATGTTGTTTATTTTTTCAAAAAAAAGTTTCTAAAATTGGATAATATAATTTTAAATTTTTGGTACAAAGTTTCTCTAAATCGTCATTACGATAAAAATAGTATTTTAGAAAACATTTTTTTCTTTTAAATACTTTTTATCTTATTTATAATAAATATATGAATATATAATTTATATTATACATGTGTAAACCATACAAGTTTCTCAATTTGGTTTTTATATTTCATTCACATCCACTTAATTTCTAGTTTTTAGTGGCCATGTTTAAATAATAACATTTTAACATAGTATCAAGTTTTGTTGAAACCCAGTGTTGTGTGGTTCACTAGATAATTAAGATTTTTAATTAATTTAGAAATATATATATATATATATCATAATATATAATGGTGTTAGATTCTATTATAATCATTATTTTACATTCCAAATATGGTTTCAAATATTATGTTCCACTTTTAATATCTCAGGGCGTTACATTCTTCCAACAACAAAAATTGTGCCTTTGAAATATACCCATGGTCACAGAAATTAGGGGTTTGACATTTAAAATACAATTGTTCGATAGCACCACATTAAAAGTGTTAATAAAATATCCTTTTAATAAATGATAATGTGAAATACAACGTTTATATAGAATAACACATATTAGGTTTCCATGTAAGAAAATATTGGTGGGAAGTAAGAGATGTGGAAAAGGAATAAAATGGTCAATAATTAAGGGATTGATAGAGATATTTGAAGATAATAATTTCAATGATAAATTTAATTTTAAAGCCCTAAAAACCAAAAATATTTGTTGATTTATATTACCATTTGATTTATTGAATATGAATTTAAAATAATAATATTTGTTTTCAAGATCATTTTCCTATATTTGATGAATTCATTTTTTGTATAAGAATAAAAGGAAATATAAGTACTTCATATATTTATATATCATATGAAAAATTTAATCTTTGGGTTGTTCTTTGATCAATATCAACAACATATCTTACTGAACTAAATAGATTTCAAACAATAATAATTTTTTATTCATGAATCGAATAAATTAACTTTTAACAGATCAGAAAATCTATAAACGAGTGACATGCTATTCCTCTATTGTTTACCCAAAAAATTGTTAGAAAAGTATATACAAAATAATACATTTACCTCTAATATCACACTAGTAACTCCCAAAATTAATCTTCATAAGTTTCATATACGGTTAAAAATGATACTAATCCAAAATATGTCAAATAAAATTCAATGTCCAAAAATGGTAAAGGACAGTCATTAAATCATCAATATATTCCCCAAAAAAATAAAATTTTTATCGTAATGTATAATTCCAAATATTTTAAAATATTTAACACTATAAAACCTTAATGAATACTTTCATTCTTCCAAAAAAAATCTGTTTTCAAATATATTTGATAAGTCTAAAAATGTAGTAAACTCTTACAAAGATATAATAAAAGATCAAATTATGAACCAATTTCAAGTTAATCAAAAAAATCCCCTAAGCATCTCTATACTATTATTATCTCAACACCAAGAACATATTAAGGGTTATCCTAACTCAATAAAGTATTTTCCAACAAGATATAATTTCTAATGAATCCCATTTCCTAGTACTGTTCAACACATACTTTGTAGTTCATAAATTAAACTGTTGAAATACAATCCTTATATATTTCATGATTCTTAAAATGAGAGAATCATTGATAAAATACTACTATAAATTTATTTATAAATCCAAATAGTTGAACTGTAATACTTCCATTTATTAAACCATTAACTTGGATTCATCATCTTATTACATAATACGTATTTTCTTTCTTATGACATTCTTAGTCTCTTCATAAACCAAAATGAATACATTACTCAAACAATCATTTTGATCCCCTTTTTATGATTTTACCCTATCAACTAGATTTTCATAATTTTAATTTTCTCTATATTTAAAATGAATAATAATCTATTATATCATAGGTATACCATTATTCTCAACCATTACGTTAACAAAAAAAATTTATTTTTCCTCAAAACAACTATATTTGTGTTGTTCTTTCTTCACCCAAAACACCTTACTTTTCCTTCAACTAATACACATGGGTTTGTATTCACACATTATCAACATATTTAAAATGTAACATTAATTCATTAATGGTATCAACAACTAAATATCTTAGTTATAATTAACCTTCCCATCATTGTTGGGTAGAAGAGTTAGTTATAGTGAATATTATTAATCATATATAATTAATAATAATTTGGAATAATCAAAACATCCTCAACCAATTCATCATCTGATTTAGTTTCTCATCGATATATTTTTTATCATATTAAAGTTTAACCAAATTATTTCGTTTTCCATCCATTAACTATAACAAAAAAACATTGTGTAAGAAACATTTATCATAGTGAAAAATTATATAATCATGAAAAATTATATATAATATGTATTAATGATGACACCATATATTCAATCAAAGACAACAATGGATTAATATTAGGTAATTCTTTGTCATTTTAAATTTAAATCCATTGTAATGGTTCATAGAGTGAATGTAAAATAAAGAGATCATACACCCCAGTTATGTCAATTTAGGTGTGCATTAAAGCCCATTTTCGAGTACTAGGTAACAATAATGTAAATCCCGATGGAACTTTCTCAGATTTATTTCCACCTCTTACCTTTGGTTCAGAACCACATCCACATGTGGTATCCAGACTATGATACATTTCAATGAAAACCCACATAATCTCTACCCTACTAAAAAATGTGTATGTTCCTCTATACTTATCCCCAGAGTCTTTCATAGGTTTAAGTTCACCAATTTCTTTTTTCATAAATCTACTTCCAATGGGTTTTTATAAACTTCCTTTAAAATGAGTTCTAAATCACCTAACTATAGTATCCTAGAGATAGTGTTTAATTTTTTACATTTCTATAAGATACAATGAATTGTGTCCATAGGGAAATAATAGTTTAGTGGTCTTAGTAAAAAAGATGCATACTTGATCTTCATATTTCATTTGAAATAATAAAATACCCCATGTATTTTCTTTGAGAATTAAATATTTTCCATTAGGATATACCTACGTATTAATCACAACACACTTATTAGTGTCATGTGATAAATAATACTTAATAAACTACTGAGCTCAGATTCGTATTGAGATTAAGTGTATCGTGAAAGTTGTCATGAATAAATAATCATAATAAATATGGTAAAGTAAATAACTGAAAAACATGTAATTTAAAAAATATATTGAGAGAAAAATGGATATAATCAATGATGATAAAAAAATAAACATTCATAATCACAGGATATTGAAACTTATGAATGGATATTCTGACTAATAGAATAATGAAATGGAAATAAAAAACTAATCTCATAATAATGGACTGAATAATTTTTGGCATATGAAACATAGAGTCAATACCATTCAATGTAGTGTTTGAAATAACTAGTAAAAACTGATTTAATTTTCAAGGCTGGTATTTTTCATGACACATACCCATGCATTTATGGGCTATGAAATTATATACGCCTCCCATAAAATAGTAGCTTTAATGTATTCATCATATGGAAAGGGGTGGAACATAACCAACATTAACATTTATATTGAAAATATAACATATGAAATGTAAATACATGCCCAAATAAATAATTATAGACTTAAATAATCCAGAATAATATGGTGAATGGTAGTAATATTGTACATCCATAGTCAAACTAATCAAAACCCAGAAATATAGATAATAATTATGGTAGCAATACAACATATCTACAGTGGATCATATTTAATATTTTTACCAGCTTATTTTAGTGTTAAAAAATCATGATTATTATTTTTTCTAACAAGTTCAATGTTTTATTTTCATGAACAATTGTTTATGATTATTATTGAAATAAAATTTTTCATGTGTTAATCTATTGTTAGTTCAAAAATGGTCTTTATTTGGATATAATGATCTGCTATTATATCAACTAAATCAATCAGTGGACTACATCTACTATCTGAATATACTAGAAATGGATCCATTGTTGATGATTTCATATGATATTATTTAAGATCTACCATAATATCTGATGATCTACAATTGAATATCTATCTCTAACATATCTACAGTGGAATATCTATTGCTAATAGATATACTACTAATAGATCTACAAATGAAGATATATATCATCTTCATTTCTAATACTGGTTCCGTCTACCACCAGAGATGATCTACCACTATATTTAATCTATTTTTAGAGTTGATATACAATCAATGGGGATCTATAGTTTCATTCCTGGCCCCTATTTCAATTTATTTACTCCAATATTATGTTTATGAAATGTAATACATTCATGCCAAGGTTGGTTTTAAGAACAACTATTCTTAAACTACTCCATGTTTCATTTAAATAACAATGTTATCATCTTAATTTAGTGCCTATGTTATGGTTCTATGATTTATTTTTTTTATTATTATTTAATGGATAATTACAACAGGAGTTCTATATATTCAGAATAACTCCCTTGTTCATGTGTGTGGAAAAATGATGTAGAAAAAAGATCCAAAATCAGTAATAAAAAAGTGATACGTGTATAGGGATAATTTCGACCATGCATTCAATAAAATCTACCAATTTACATACTAGGAATTGAATGATTTTTACATAAATCTACCACACTCTATTTACATCAAAATTCTAAAAAACCTATTCGAGATCCTTGTAAATATAATCTCAATGACACAGCCAATTGAAGTATCATCGATCATTATTACTCACAGAGTATATTTATCTATATCATTCTCTCAAAGTTTTAGATATAACTTTTGTGTAGTGTGTTGTTGTAAACTTTTTTATATACACATTGTATCGAGTTCTTACACTAGATAATGATTCACACATTCTCTGAAACTCAATTTTTGTATTTCGATGAATAACTGTGGAATATTTTAAATGTGACCAGGTAGATTTATTTTCCAGCGTAAAACTATGGAATGAATTTGAGTGTGTAAAAACAATGTGATATTTATTGTAAAAACTAATTAAGGTTTTGGATCATGTGTATTATTTAATAAACATAATAACATTAGGTCACTTCCATGTTGAGGGGATTAAGCCTCTACTTGAGATAAAACCCCTTGTTTATTTTTTTGTAAGTTTTATTAGTTATTGTTTAAATATTTTAATGATATAAATGTATATAATTTTAAAATATATTGAAAAATGATACATCAATAGTTAGTCTTCAATTTTTTATATTAATTTCATGATTGATTAATTTAATAATAATATTTAATGTGATTTCAAATATTATTTTAACTGATCATTAATACATCTCTGATAATTTATTTAAAATATCAAACATATATATTTCTACTATATTTTAAACTCGTTGTTTTTTCTATTTGATGGATATAAATATAATTTAATCGAAATATAAATTTTCATTAGGAACTCAATTCACCTATACATATGATTTACTCACTTTGACCAAAATTTTCTACCAAATGTTTTAAAATATCATTTTGACTGTGTTTTAGTTATATTTTTAATATATTAAATTTCTATTATTTATAAATATAATTATTTATGGATAATAATTGACAAAAACAAAAATTTCACTAATTAGTTTTCTTATTTAAATATCATTAACTATAGTCAAAGAAATATTAAGATGAAAATTCACTTATAAGTATATTTTTGATATTTGGATAGTAATTGATGATTGATATGTAAAAAATAAAACATATATATCATCATGGAGTGAAAGTACTAAATCTACATATAAAAATAATTCTAAAAAATTGAATTACTTGTATTGTTATTTATGTCAAAATAAGTTGAACAAAATATTTTATTTTTCTACTACCTTTGAAATTTGAGATACACTACATATTTCTCAAGAAGGAAAATATATTGTTAAATATTTGTGATTAAATACTTACACCATTAAATATGACACATTTATGATGAACCATGATGAGCTTCTATCTGACATGTTTCTCAAGATCAATGAGATAGTGAACCAAATGTATGTATTGGGAAATAAAATCCCTGAGAATTATCATTGAATGAGACTTCATAGATTCATACCCGAAGTATGAAGGGGAATATCTGTATTAATATGATAATCATGTGAAATTAGTACGCATCTAGTAATGGACGTTATTGGAAATAAAATGATATACGAACATGAAATAAATGTGTACAAGGAAGAAGTAGATGAACCAAGATGAAAATATGTCTCTTTCAAAAATTAGTCTTTATAATAATACGAGAAGATAAAATTTGATAGACCATGTTATGATGATACTACTACTAATAGTGTTAAGGAAATTATACATCTCACAAGGTGTTTCAAATTGTTTTACCAAAGGAATTAATTCTTTATGAAACCTATTTAGAAAGTAAAGTACAACGATAAGTATAATGAAAGAAACTAATATAAAAATTATGATTCTATAAATGAGATATTCTATTATTATTTCCAGATATTAGGACATATTAAAGATGATCATATGAAGAAAATGTTTATTAAAAATTTTAAGGATAATTATTATAGGTATAATAGTTATATGTAAGAAACATGTAGGACATCATGAGATAATTAATGTGATTCTAATTCATGTAGAGAGGACACCCAAGATAGAGATGACACATGATTTATGAAAAAACACATTTTATGTATCAAGTTTTTTTTCTTTATCTCCTATTAATAATACTTATCATTCTGGACATTAAAATAGTAAATAAATCATGTTAAAAAAGTAAATTTATTAATACTATAATTCGTTGGGGTGTACTTTCAATGAACATAATAGTAAATATAAATACATACAGTTGAAACATGATTTTTCTTCTCACCATATGAAATATATTATTACAAGAAAACCATAAAAATACTCACTTTATAAAAGAAAATAGTTAGTAAAAATATTTCAATGAGCAATTATATAAAGATATAGAAATATTTAAAAATAGAAGAAATAATTTGACCCATATTATGAGAAATAAAACTAAACCTAAATGTATAATTGGGATAGGCTATTATCATAGAAAAATATGGATTATTATATATAAATTTACCCATACACCTTGTTCGAACAGTTTTATTAATAATTATTATTCTATTAGACCAAACAATGATTTTCTTCTAAAAGATTATGGTATGATTATTGGAAACCAATTAAACTGTTATAGATTCCAAAATCTCCTATTAAAATTACATATGGATGCAATTAAAATATGTTTACCAAATAAATTTTTATATTAGATATATTCTTTAGGATTTCTAAAAGATATGCTATAGTAAAAACTTATGGTTTCTGGATGGTGGTTTCTTCACACAAAGGACTATAAACTATTTATGTTTCAGATAGAAATAATTGTTTATGGTGGAAATTTCACCTTTAATGTTAATGTTATAGATAAAATAAATGGTTTGTCCATATTGGTAATTTTATAACTAGTTTAATATCCAATGTTTTCGATGTAAATGGAATAAAATACAATCAACGTAGAACTTCTCAATTTTGTGATGATTGATTCCATGATAAATATGGAAATAATTAATACAGTGTTTTTTATTCTAAAAACTATTTATATTTTTCTAAATTATAAAATGGTAAATTTTATTCTATTAATTTAGATTCCACATTTTCTGAAAACATTTACTATTTAAATACTCTACATAATGAATATTGGATTTAAAATAGGGGACTATGCTATTTAAATTTTAATTCACAAAAATTGATAAAAAATAAAGGGTTCGTAAATGATCCTCCTAAACTATAATTACTCAATGATAATGTTTTTAACCAATGTAAAAAAGTAAAACAACAAAAAAATATTTTAAATCCTTGAAATATGTTTCATCTTCTTGACCACTAGAATTTTTTTCACATGAAATGTTCTAGACCCTCCATAGTTTCAAGATTAAATAAGAAGAACGATTTTTATCTACTAATTTTTTCATTCTATAGATATAATAGCGTATTATTTATAGATAAAAATTCAATAATTTTTATTGTTTTAATAAGTAATGTAAATCTTTATAAAATGATACTGGACTCAGCATTTAATCATTATGAAGTGATAATGGCTATGAGTTTTTTGTAAAATTAAATGAAGAATCATTTTAAATAGTTTTTAAAAATTAATAAATGGGTAAAAATTTATTTAATGCATAATTTTTATAATATTGAAAATGTTTTTGAAAATAGTTTTACAAAAAAATAATTTTGATTATGAAATATAAATTAATTCTCTAAATGAATACTAAAAAACAATCCATAATAATGATGAGATTGTAAAATGCACCCTTACCTCTTTTATAACATTTGAATCACAATCCTGATAAAATAAATTAATTAATATAAAACATTAAATCCCATTAGGTTATATATATTAAAAATATAACATATAAATTGGAATTATATACACCATATAATGGAATAATTGGTGAATCTGGTATACGTCTCGTGGATGTAAAAGTGATATAATAAACCCTTACCCTAGGACTGATTTCAATCATATGTTTTTAAACATCCATTATAATAAATATATAATTATCATATACCAAATAAATAAACATAATAATATTTTTTATATAATATATTATTTACTTATAGTCTTTTATGGACCATTTGTTGACAATTCTTTGTTAAAATCACTATTTGGGTAATAATAGCTCCATTTTTCTTGTTTGTTTTGGTTTGGTAACTTATTTAATTTTATATTGAACTTTTTTTAATCATATACAATTTTTTAACCCTGATAAGAATATAATATATATGTCCATCAATTATGTATTTATAGTAATCTATTATTGATAATTAGAAAATTGATTACTCCAATTTTGGAGACTGTAGGTCGTGCGTATGAACGAATGGCGTTTCCATTTTTCATGATGGATGGAATGAAAGTAAAATAAATATTACGAAACCATTATATATAGAATTTTTATTAACAAATTCATTCCTTATTATGATCCATGTAAATATAAAATGGAAAATATCTCACATCCTTATGTGGAGGCGGTAGTTCACATGTGTGGATGAGAGATATTTCATTCAACAGATTAGAATGTAATATTTTATATAAGATATAATATTTAAATAATTATGTTTAGTACATAAATATCATATATAATCAATAACTAATTCCTTAATACCTTCAACATAATGTTTCATATAAAATAGAATCACTTTGTTTCAAAAGGCGGTATTTCTCGGCATACACGAGCGACGATATCATATCCACCAATATAATGGTATGATAGAAGTTATATGAAATTTTGATACATATAGAAGTATAAAAAGTTCATAAATATCATATAAAAATTTTAAATCCATAAATATATCCATCCATGATTACTGGTGATGGAAAATTAATTGCATCTGTTTGTGAGGCGGTAGACAGTTGTGCACAAGATTGATTTTTTTTCATTTGATATATGTAGAGAGGGATATGGGTCATAAAATTAACATAATAACATTTAAATATATATTTTATATATTATTTATTGTTGAATAATTTTATAAAATTATTTAAATGTTTTTTAGGAATAAATAAAACAAATACAAACAATTAAAAAAATTCCCCTTTTATGTAGGGTCTCTTTAGGTTTATAACTATAGCCTCATTGGATAAATTCCTAATAAAAAAAATGTTTCTAAGATGGATTTATGTAATTATAGAAGACATTTTTTAGTAATTTTCTTAAAAAAAGGGTTTTGGTAGTGTGAAGTGGATAGGAGGGACATTCTCCTATTATAAGTGAGAGAGATAACACACATGGAATTTTTGAAAAGATATAGTGATAAAAATATTTTCCTAAACAAAAAAGTATAAAAATGATAATCATATAAAATTAGTTGTTTTAAGGTTTAAATATTTTCATAAAATGATATTTTTACATTTTTATGTCAATTTTGACACTTATCTTCTTAGTTTCATCCCAATCAAACCTATTTTACTTTTATTATGGTAATTAATTTTGTATCATTTTCACAATTCATTACATTAAAATATTATTTTGAAAAAATTATATAATATAAATTATGATTATTAAAAATATTTATTCCATATTTAAAAATTCAATTCCACGAATTGGATGATGTAAATATTAAAAATAAACCCAGAGACGCATTGAAAAAACAGCTTTTCTCAAGAAAAACAATCAAAATATGAAAAATAAATTATCTCATAATTCAATATGATCTTTCTTCCAATACATAAATTATTTATATGATAATATAATTTTACAAATTTTCATTTAATGTTAATTTAAATTATTATTTTAATTTTTAAATAAATTACAGAATAATACATATTCTAAAAAATAGTAATTTTCACTATTCATCAAAAAAGTTACCTCTTCCGTAAATTATCAAAAATCGACACAATGATAATTTGTACATGTACATCTAAAAAAATAATTTTTATTTTTTAGAATAAATTTTTTAAAATTGGTAAAACTTATTTTTAGATTATGTATTCTATGTTTTACTAAAATTTTCTTAAGGAAAATATAGTTTTTGAGAAAACAATTGTTTCCATCAAATGGTTCATATTTTATTTATATTCAATATATAACCATTGAATTTATTTTAGAAAAGTGTAAATATTATAATTTTCATAATTTATTTATTCTTCCTCATACACAACAAATTAATTTCTATGTTATAATGGTAATTTTTTTAAAAAAAATATTTTTAATAGAATATCGTGTTTCGTTTAAACCTTTTGTTGTGTGAAATTCAAGTTATCAACTAGATTTAATTTATTCACAAGTGATTATATTATAAATTATCAAGGGGTTATATTATCTTATAATATTTTTTCATATATTCTAGCAAATATTATTTTTGTCTTTTAAAATCTGAAGACATTACATTCGACCCCCCCCATATAAATAATTTTCATCTTACAAATTTATACATGATGTTGGAAATTAAGGAATTGGGTTTTGAAATTAAATTTTTTATAATCCCATATCCTAAAAATGGTTTCTAAAATAACATATTTATAATAGATAAAGACCAGTAAAAAGTACATATAGGATTACACATGCTAGTTTTCCAAGTTGGAATACATTGTTGCAAAGTGAAAATGTACACATAGAAGAAACGAATAATTATTTATGTTGAATTATTGATATCATTTATCACAATATAATTAAGGATAAATTGACTATTAAAAAACTCGAAAAATATATCTTGTATGACTTAAACTACCATTTTATTCATTATATATAAAGGTAATATGATGACATTGTTGTTTCAAGATACGTTTTATAAAGTTGATTAATTATGTCACTATCAAAGAATATAATATAATATACATATATGATATCATTCAATATCAATAGCATAATGTCTCTAACTGGTTATGATTTAATAGACATCCACTTTATCGCTTACTCCTATAAAGGAATATAAAAAAAATTAATTTTTTTTCTAGTGGAACTAAAATGAACATTTAATTGATCATTAGATCCATGAAAGAGTAACAAGCTATTTCTCTTATATTAACTAAAACCAAAATTGACATCAAACCATATTTATTAAAATATAGTAATATCTAATACCACAATAGTGACTCGAAGAATTTAACATAGTCCATTTCATAAGTGGACATTTTAAAAAACGAGCCAAATTATGTCTAACTAAATTCAATTTAAAAAAATTAGAAGGATGTTCATAAAAACATTATTATATTCCCTGTAAAAAAGTATTAATTAATTTCACATTACAAATATGTGAATACCTTGATCACCATAATACCATTATAAAAATATGGTTGATTCAAAAAATAAAATCTTCGGTTAAATAATATTTTCTATTATTCAAAAAATTAAATAAAATCCAATAATGATATCACAAACCCTCAAATCACAATACAATTTCAAGAAAACCTATATAATAACCTAAAAATATATTTAATATTCTTATCTTGAAATCAAGAAAATATTATTGGTTACCCTACCTAAATTATTTGTTTTCCAAAGAAATCAAGATTCCAAAAAATAAATTAACATGGTACAATTCAACACAAGAAGTAAATTCCATAATGAAAACTACTACAGTAAAATCCTTTTATGTGAATCTTATATAGAAAATATCATTTATAAAAATATCCTATAAAATAATTAATGAACACATACACATAGAAATTAATTATTATTCTTTTTTATTAAACCATAAACGGGTGTTCGTCATCTTATTCCCTTATGCCTCTTTACTCTGATATTTCATTTATAATCTATTCATTATCAATATAGAAACATTTAATCACACTATATTTTTGATCCACATGATGATCTTTTTCCTTAGACAAAGATTTAAATATCTTCAATATTTTCCACATTTAAGATATTCAATCATTGATGATACCTTATGGATTTTTATTCACATCCCTTACATTAGCTAAAATTTTAATATTTTCTCGAAAATGAAATTCTATGTGTCCATATTTTATACACTAAAAACATCTTCATGTTCTATAAATAAATTCATTGTTGTGTTTATTCCCACATTCTCAACATATAGGGAACTAGATCTTTTTTACTTTATGATCTTGACCATTCACACTCTCAGTAATCTCTACCCTTCTCTTCATTGGTGAGTCCAAAAAATTTGTCAATTTTCATGATATTAATCATATATCATATTGAATGATATAGAATAATATAAAATATCCATCACTCTAGTAATAATACAATCTTCATTTTCATCAATGCATCTTCTATAACATTTATGATTAAACTGATTCCTTTTGGTTAACATCATTCAATAAAACCAAAAAGAATATTGTATGCCACAATAATCATATTATGTAACCAAATAATCATTAGAAATCATTTATAATATTTATAAATCCTGACACCTAAATTTCAATATCATACTCCTATGGTTTAATAAAAGGTTATTCATTGTCATTATCTATCAAATGTGTCATAATAGTTCATAAATAAAAAGTAAATTTATGAAAGGTTATCCCCTAAGACTGTCAATAAATCCGTTTAGTAAGGCCCATTGTCATGTACCAAGAAACAATCATATCAATCCAAATACATGTTTTTCATAGTTTTTACACCTAGTTACATGTGTTCTAGAACAATATCAACTTGTAGTATCTAGATATGGATGTCTTGATAAGATAAAACTTATAATCTATACCAAACAAAAAATTTAGGATGTTTCCAATATACATATACTCAATGTATATCATGGATTTATGCTTCCTAAATTATTTTTTCCAAAATTTAGTTCCCAATGATTCTATTAAACATTCTCATATAGTAACAACAATGACCACGCCCCATTTAGCTTAGATTTAGTGGAAACATAATAAAATATTCAAAAGATAAAAATCAAAGAATCTTGAAGAATAGAATAGTTTAGTAGTCTTTTTAAACTACATGAATACATCAAATTCTCATTACAGATGAAAACATACAATTGAAAATGTTTTTTATATGAGAACAATATGTTTCCCCGTAGTGTATCCCCGTATATTAATCACAAGACACATACTTATGTCAAGGTGAAAATAAAAAATAATAATGGGGAGTGATCATATGCTTATTAAGGGTATGTTAACGATGTAATATATCTAGAATAAAAAATCATAAACATTATGTAATGGTAAATAACTGAAAGACATTCATTTTAATCAATTACTTGATCATAATATGGTAGCAATAATTAATAACAAATAAATTCAACTAAAAATCATATGTTATTGAAACATATACATGGATATTATATATAGTAGAATTAGAACATGGGAATTAAGAACTAATATCATAATGAGGAATGTATATCTCTATACATCCGGAACATAATGTCAAGACTATGCACATGAATGTTTAAAATTATTGGTAAAACCCCATTTAATTTTTCAAACTTATTTTTCTAAAAATACCTAATAATTCATTGATTAAATATTTAATTTTTTCCATATCCAACAAATAATATTAAAAATGAATTACACATATGGAAAGGGTGAAACGTAATCCACATAAACCTTTGTATTGAAAAAATAACATATGAAATGTGAGTATATACCCTAATCAATAATCATAATCCTAAACCGTCGAAATTAATATAAAGAATGGTAATAAAATGTAAAAACGCAAGTGAAACTAATCATCAATTGTCCTAAGAAATAATTATGATTATTTCAATAAAACATATCCTCAATGGATCATAAGTATAATAATATGTTGAGGTTGATGATCCATATAAATTTTATAAAAATCAAACTAAAAAATTCCTCGGTAAAATAACCTTTTCCCATTGAAATTATTATTAAAATTAAATGTTTTAAAACTATATTGAAAATAATTTTTTTTTAAATAACATTTTACCCATAAATTAATCATAAATCATGGAGTTGTCCTGATGTCTAGAAATGTTGTACATGTTTTAAAAGTTAAAATTAATATTAATTATGATTTTTTGGTATATGTAAAATGGTCCTTGTTTTGAAAAAGAGATGAATATTTGTTTAATAATATTAATAGTTGGTAAATATTTATTTGATTAGCCATTTTGATAAATCTATTAAAAATTGATTTTTTTTAGAAAATAAGATTTTTTTAATAAAAATGATTTTCGATTGGAGATATAATTAAAGTCATATTTACTTAAAAACAATTATCAAAATAAATAATTTCCAAGGATAATACAAATATTATTGTTAATAGAAAAAAGTTTATTTATTAAAAGATGATAAGATTATATACATAATTTAAGAAATATGAATTAATTTCACAATAGGAGGCGTAAATATAAACAATCTTGTACAATGATGAGATTCTGAAATTCACCACTACCATAATGGTAATGTCTGGTTCATAATCGCCATGAAAGAAAGAAATTCAATTGAAAATTTAAATTACATAAAAATAAATAGATTCATGACAAAAAAATATCAAAAGGGTTAGTATATACACCGTAAAAAGGAATATGTAGTGTATATGGTCTTTATCTTCTTAAAATAAATGTTAAAAGAGAAACTCTTTCCTTGGGTATGATTTCCATCATACCTCTTTAAAACACATATATAATAAATACTGGTTTATTATAAATATGTTAAATATCCTTAATATTATATTTAATACCATATTTTAAAAACTTAAGGTCTTTTATTAACTGTCTATTAAATATTCTTTGCTAAAATACCTATTTTTGGGTGAAAACTACTTCATTTTTCATGTATGTTTTGGTTTACTAATTTCAATCCTTTTAAATTAGTCTTGGTTAAATCATTGAAAAACGTATTACAATAATATAAATATCATATAGACTTCTTATATATATATTTATAGTAATTTATAATAGTTATATATAGAAAATTGGTTGCATCGCTCGTGGACATGGGTGGGTGTACATACTTTTAAACGATGTTTCAATTTTTCTCGACGGATAGAATGAAAGGAAAATAAATATTAAATCACAATTAAAAATTATTATTATGTGATTTAAAGATTTTATATTAATAATATATATATTTATTACCAACCATTTAAAAATACAATTAAAAAAATCTCACATCGTTATGTTGAGGCAGTAGTCCACACCTACACATGAGGAACACTGTTGTTTTCCAAATGGTTGAAATGTTAAAAGATAGAAGAATTATTATATTTAATTAAGTGTTTTTAGTTCATAAATATGAAATTTATTAATTAACATTGTCTTAAATACCATCAATGTAATGTTTAGGTGAAAACAAATCACATCGCTTCATATAGGTGGTAGTCTTCTGTATATATGAGCAACATTTATATATCCCCACATAGAATTGTAAGTAGGAAAGAATGTTTGATATCATAGTTAAAAATTAATAATAAGATCATTAATATAATATTAATATGTTAAATATATTATTATATCCTTTTCCCAATGATGGCTATGGAAAATTAATAACATCTCTTCGTGAGGAGGTAGTCCATCAAACATACGATAGACAGTTTTGTAAGCCACATGATATAAATGTAGATGGATATTAGATATTCCATTAAGATAAAAAAACTCAGAAAATAGTGGATAATTTTTTTATTATGCTATAATTATTTATTATTATTTTATTGTGGTGGAATAAGAAATAAAATAAATGAGCAGGTTTAAGAATTTTAACTCTTCTTCAGAGAGATTATTTCGGTTGATACCTAATGACTTCTTATAATGGATTCATAATAATAATAAATACTACATGATTTTTTTGGATAATTAAGGATTAAATTTGGGATTTTATTTTCTAGATTAAAGGTTTTTGTACTTGTGTTGAGAATTGGATATGGGTGGCCTTTTATATGTGGGGGAGAGGAAACACATCGAATTTTATAAAAGGAAAAGTCATACCCATGTATTATCATTAACAAAAGGTAAAAAATGTATTATTAAAAACCTTTATATTTCATAATGAATAAATATATCCATAAAATATGTTTTCAACATGTTTTAGTCTATTTTTTACACTTATCTTCTTAGATTAACCCCCCAGAACCTCATTTTTACCTTAACATTGGTAATTAATTTTCACTTTTTTCATTATTAATTACAGTGACCAATTATGATTATTTTATTAGATAATATAATTTATTTTTATTTCATATATTGAATCCATTTTTTCAAATTTTATACATCAAAGTGTCACCATTCATTTTAAAATTAAACTGATAGACATGTCAAAAAATAGTTTTTCAAAAAAACATTTAAAATTTTAAAAAAAATATTTACATAAAAATTCATAATTGAATTGAATAAAAATATGTATATTATTAAATTATAATATATTAGAACTAATTATACATTGAAACCAATTTAATAGAAATTAAATTTTTAAATAATTAAAAAAATTCAAGTTTCAATAAAAATCATCATTTTTTAATTTTCATAAAAAATTGACCTTTTCATGAAATTCTTCAAAATTCACCCAAAATTAATTTTGAATTGAATATCATAAAAATTAATTTATTTTTTCCAATAAATTTTATAAAATTGAAAATAATTATTTTTAAATTTTGTTAAAAATGCGTTTTTAAATCTTCTTTTATAATGAAATTGTTTTTCAGAAAACATTTAATTTAATTTCAAATTGTTCATATTTGAGTTATAATAACTATATAACCATTTAATTTTTATTATACATGTTTAAAACATATAATTTTCATTATTTATTTAGTCATATTCAAACCCACCAACTTAATGTCTATGATATAATGTGGTTGTGTAAATAATAGTATTTTAATAGAGTTATAAATTTCACATAAACATGGAGTTGTGTGCATGGAAAGCTAACAAAGAGATTGAATATATTTGAAAACAATATATCATAAAGTGTGATGTTTTTAAATTATCTACTAATCCAGATGTTGTGTGTCATAAAGGCTTTCTAGGATTATGTTCCACTTTTAATATCTACGAGAGATATAATATATTCAATAATTGATGTAATTCTATAAAAGATATAGTCATTACTTCTATTGCAATCTTAGTTGGGATAAATCATGATAAAATATGAATTTTTGTAGGAATATATGAGATATGTGTTAAATTGGTTCAACAAATTTTTCAAATCACTTTCAAAAATAGTCTTTAACAAATTTATGTAAAACATGATCCTCATCTGAAAAAAATCCATTTTAAATAAAAGAAAATCATCGTCATAATAAAACATTAAATTGAGTTAAATATTAGAAAATAAAATGCTTATTGGAAATAATATCATAAATTACTACAGAAACTTGAGAATATTTATTATGTGGGTAGAAATATTCTATGAGTTAGTGAAACAAATTCCAAAGGAAACATATTTCAATTACGTTATTGAGGAGAAAAATAGTATTTATTTTACACATAAAATGGATTTTATTGATATTTCAACATTTTTTATTACCTCAATAGATACCAAACTCTAGAATTAGCATGAAATCAAAGATAATTATTGAATAATAAATAATTTGAAAATATTATATCAAGAGAAATATACACAATAATGTTGCAAAGATATACAAGAACTATTTTAGTGTAATATAGTTTGAGGTATTTCTATCTCTTCTAATATTCCAAATATTATGGGGTTTCTAAAAGAAATAGGGATACTAGGGCCACTAAGAAAGTGTGATATATCCATATAATTCATTCTAAAATTCTTTTTATAATTATTATGATTGATTATTTTTGAATTAAAACATAAATGAGTTCAAAAAGTATATACCTGATCTTTTGAAAGAGTTGACGATTGTTTAGTATGACATTGGTGGTATAGGTTAGTTTTCCATGATGATGGTATAGATGGGGGATGGTAATATTTTAAGAAAAAATCTAAAATCTATCGATGTCATAGAGATACTATATCATCATGTATTAATGTTATAGAATTTTGTTCTTCTACTTTTATTGGTTGTTGATAATGGATATACATTAAAATAGTTTCGAAAATATGTAAATGATTTCATAAAAATATGGATTGATTCATGGATCATAAATTATATTCCTAAGAGAAATATAATAGGGTTTCTAAATTATGGAGTTGGATATATTAGATTACATTTAATGAACATGTGGATAAAAATAAATAATATTAGATTGTCATCATATTTTCCTTTTTTTTAAGGTTGGGGCCGAAGCCTTAATTTATTATTTAAAGCAAATACCTCTTTAGACTGGGTAGAGGGTGACCCATTACATAGCCCAAAGGCCCAAGGCCAAGTGGCCTGAAAACAAGGCTTGAAATCCCATTTTTTGGCCCAAAGGAACCCTCGGTGAACAATACTGCTACAGTACCCGCGCTGCTATAGTATCTGCTCTAGCAACCGTCGCCGCTACAGTACCTGCTACAGTCCCTCCGCCGCTACAGTGTCGCCGCTGCTACATTTCCACGGCTGCTACAGTACTGCTACAGTGGTCTGCTAGAGTACCCGGAAATTCACCCCTTCCGAGATTTGATCCCTGGTCTTTTGGATGCCAAGCAGGAGCTTGTACCACTAGGGTACAAGCTCGTTGGCAGTCATCATATTTTCCTCTGAAGTGATAATGTTATATTTTAATAAATTCATATTATTAATAAATTAAATTATTTTCTTGATACATGTGGTTATGTTTTTATTATTATTAAAAATTCTTGAAATGAATATAAAGATAAATAATTTTTCAGTCGAGATAAAAGTTCTCCTCCAAATATTATAATAATATACGAACGATTTGATCAAACCACCCAATAGTGTCATTTTATTAAAATAATAATTGAACTATTAATGTATGACATTTAGTTTCCTCTAACTTATTTTCATTAATAATTATTCTATGTTATCATAAAATATTATAATTAGAAATTTTAGTATTCGTTATAGAGATGAAATATATGGTCCTAAAGAACAACAAAGTTTTTCCGTTCCAAATTACCTACCGTGCGTACCACTTAAAAGTTCCTAAACTAAATATTTTTCATACAAGGAATAAATATTTTATAATCAATACATATATGATTTTTTTAATGATTTATATCACGAAAAAATCATTCTATGTTAAATTTTTAACATTATCCGTGTGGTTGATCTCACTAGGGGGTGGTTGGGTCCAATGAAAATCATGTTTCTAGTTGAGGATTGACTAAGATGGTATTCTTCCTCTCATATGATGATTATGAAATCTTGGACTTTGATTTAGATAGTGTAAAGACCCATATTTTTTCATGTAACGTTTTTTTAATTATATAGAATTATTAAGAGTCTACGAAAATTGGCAGCACATGATTTCATGGCCCAGTGTGCCCAGAATGAATTTCTGAAGAAAAAAAATTATGTACTTTCAGTAAACGCATGAGCAAAATTTTCATACTTTTTAACCGGTGCTTGGATTAAAAATATGAGGGAACTATTGAATCTTCAACGTCATGATTATCTCAAGGAAGGATTCACTTTTACCACAGTAGGTCTGCAGAAAAAGTTATGTTTTGTGACTTTTTAAATGAAATTAAATAAAATAATTCTCTTATTTTATTTTTCATTCTTATCCTCCAACAAACAAGCGGATTGTGGGGCCAACTATGTGTCAATCTAGTAAATAGTTTGACCATTCAATCTAAGTAACAACAACGTTAAGAATTGGGAAGCTTCCGAATTAATTAGCCATAATTAATTACCAACGTTTTTAGTTACCCTTCCCCTATACTATTTATATGGAGCTTGGGGAGGGGTATCGGTACATTTTTTCTAAGAAAATATGTGCCGACCATGTTCCTAGATGCCAAATTCATGGAGAACAGAGTTGGTTGAAGAGGGTTGTGATGAGTGAAACCGAACCACGAATCAAAGATCGACGTACAAGCAGTGTCGTTGGAAGCTAGTTGTGGAGGATTGTGAACACTGACCTACTTCAACAAATGCGTGCTCAACATCGTTATTGTGTTAGGGGTTTATATTATTTTAAATTCCAAGAGTTTGTAGATTCTTTATCTCCCTCGGGATTAAGAGATAATGAATAGGGCATGGGCCTAAATAACCTGACCCGAACCCTCATCTAATTTTCAACTCTTTCAAAATCTGTGGGATACCATCGGTGCAGTGACACTAACCAGTTATGAATGAGGTAGCCTTTCGAAGCATTATTCCAGTGGAGGCCGCGATAGAATGTTTTGGAAGTCATCAGAGTAGTCGACATCGGTCGGCCGTGGAGGAGGTGTGGTGCACCGTCGCATGCCACCAGTGAGCAATGTTTCATCGATCGACAACTGCAACGGATGGAGAAGGCGGATGGCACAATGGAAAACCGCAGAATGGGAGGCGGCACGACCAACATACTTCCAACGGGCAGGAAGGCGGCACGACTAGTGCCCCACCGATGAGGAGAGGGTAACGGCCGAAGCCAGGACGGAGGCAGAACCAGAACATCTAGCGGGTTTCACGGCAACTGGGCAATGCCTAAGTGGCATCGTCGCTTTATGAATCAAAAGGACCTCAGGCCATTCGGAATACTGAATGGGGGTTTCATCCCCTTTCTATCTCGAGCGGACAACATGCCACACCACACGCAGTCGGGCCTCCACCCAGCGGTCTCCCTCCTTGATGTCTGCCTTCTTCACACCGCCCCATTTCAGGCTGGGCTCGACCTTGGCCTAGCAGGATGGGTCCGACCGCATCCTAGTGGGCCGAGTCCACCACGGCCCAGCCCAGACCGGGTTGAGCCGAGTCAGTTCAACCGGGTCGGACCGGACTCATGCCCAACTGAACCAAAAAACACTTTAAGGTCTTTATCTTGAAAACCACACATCCATTTGGCAAAACATCTACGATGTTCGGATCCTTGGATTGGGACGGTCCATTTGGTATAGTCCACATGTGTTTTGGAGGCTATTGGAGTACATTTGGGTTAGATCAAACTGGAATCCAATAGAGAACCCAGAACTAAAACACATTTAACTCACAGATCGGGCGTCCGATTGACACACCATCTATCGCATTAGAACCCTTATGACATTGCGGTCCATTGGGTTACTAAATTTTATAGCTTACTAGAGATTGATGCATGACCCATATCTCAAGGGTAAGATTCTACATAACTTGAGCACACCAGTTCTGAGGAATCCTGTGGGAGGCTGTAACGTGAAGCAAGAACACTGATCCTGTGTCGGTCTACACTCAGCGAATCTGTGTGGATCAGTGCATACCAATCCTGTGTGGGTAAGATCTTATGTGGGTCAGTTCTAATTGATATTGTGTGGGTCAGCTCATAATGATCATGTGTGGGTCTGATCTTCTGTGGTTCATTGGGGTTAGTTATCTATCATTTCTATGTGGGTCAGTAAGGTTTAGTTACCTATCGATCTTGTGTGGTTCAAAAGTAGTTCTACTTAATAGAAAAATATGATCAAGTCTTACAACTAATCCAATTTACATTTGTAATTATGTTATACTTGATTGTGAGCTGAGTCACCTCTATCTTTGTGGTGGTATTTGTGGGTTACTTATATCTTCGTGGTGTGACCTGTGTGGTACTTCAATCTTTATGGTGTTACCTTTTTGGTACTTTTATCTTCCTAGAGTTAACTGTGTGGTACTTCTATCTTCATGGTGATACATGTGTTGTACTTCTACCTTCATGGGGTTACCTCTGTGGTACTTCTACCTTTGTTGTGTTTTCTTCATGGTATTACATGTGTCGTAATTTTACATTCATGGTATTAACATTGTGGTATTATTTCCTTAGGTATGAGATGAGTATGTCTTGATAACATAAGTATATGTATGGTTATATACCTAAGTAGATTATTTGTCTATTGCTTCGTGATTTGAGATTAGGGGATTCCTTGTGTTATCTTTTTTTTGTGGAACTCTAGGAGACTTACGAGGTTATCGGGGTCCCTAATGAGTATTGTTATACTCACCCATGCATGGGCTACGCCCACACCATGTTGTGTCTAGTGTAGAGGATGGAAAACATTGATTGAGGCAGTGGAAGCGAGGATAGAACGGTAGCTAGATATGGACCATATAGCATGACATGATGCATGTACTAATGTTAGTGAGATGTACCTACCCTTCATGTAGGATCCAATGTGGGATATCTAGAAGTTTATTTGTACTTTTTTCATCGTACCTGTACATTTTTCAGTTGGGATTATATTTCATCCCCTTTTACTTTCAACACTCTTTACTATCAGCACACTTTTACTATAATATTTTACATTGTGGTTTCTTATTATTGTGTTCTTAGACTGTCTCTCTGTACAGGTTAAAAGTCAATTCCTTCCCATTATAGGAATGCATCTTTCCGATGCTAGTCTCTATCCCATGGCCTATGGAAGAAGTTCTTGGGGTAGTCATGGCATGGGCCCCGAGGGACGTGTCATGACAAAGTGGTATCAGTTGATTCAGTTCTACAAAAAAATAAAACTCTAATATTTCCTATATGGAATTAGTGTTACGTGTTATGAGTGTGATTTTTATTTCGGAGAATACAGTGTTGGGGAAGTGGCTGAAGTATCCAAACACTAGGACCTTGACTTCTGATTTCTAACTCAGTGCACGGAAACACTAATTGCGTGTGTTTTGAGAGGTTATTATTTTGATCTCTTGAGTCTGGTCACCAAGTATAACTTATTTACCGTGGCACACCTATATTATTTTATGATTCCCCCATATAGATATACATAGATGATTCCAAAGAGAGTATGCGATGACAGCCCATCGAGTGATGAGGACACGATACAAATCCCTCTTACGGTGTTTCCACATTCGGGTGGTGTACCAGTAGAAGCACTACCCGTTGGGTATCCATTACCACCAGATCCTCCAGCAGAGGATGGAAGCCGATATTGCACATTGCACGAGTTTTAGCGGTAGAGTCCTCTGAGGTTCTTAGGTGAGATGGACTCGCAGGCGGCTGAGGATGGGATGGATGCTATAGTCAGAGTTTTCCTCCTAGTTGGGACATCAGCTGACCTTATGGTGATCCTAGAAACCAGCCTTTTTTAGAAAGCAAAAGGTAGATGGTGGTGCATGATGATCTAGATATACGACAAGGTGACCATCATCTGGGCAGACTTCGAGATCATTTTTAGGGAATAGTTCATCCCAGCGACCATACGATCTATCCGTATACATGACGTTCTTCACATACATTATAGAATCATAATTGTGGCGCAGTACTCGGCAATGTTCACCAATCTCTACTTTTACTCCATAGACATGGTATGAGAACCTTCCATTAGGGCTGAGACCTTTGAGGAGTGTCTTCAATAAGAGATCAAAGCATCGACAATATCGCTCGGCTTACAGATGCATAATGGGGTGCAAGAGCGATCACTTTTGGTGTAGTCATTCCTCGATTTGATATCACCGATAGAAAGAGCCACAACCAAATGTTAGGAAGCAGAGTCATCCGCAACAGGCGGTAGACGGTTGATGTTGGGGCCCAAGCGGGCCAGGCCTTCTCGTGGATGACTTCAGGATACAGGGTCAGTGCTGCAGGGAACAAGGGATAGAGGAGTATAGATTATGAGTATATAGTGTTACATGTGTGGTGGGCAGGGCCATAGGGCTCATGGCTGGCAGACCCACCTTGCAGATGAGCAACAGATGGTTGAGGGACCACCGAGCCAGAGTCAGATATTTGATCGAGGAGGTCTGCAAGGAGAAGGAAGGCATGGAAGGGGAGCTAGCTCTGTATCTAGTAGTGTGTTTTGATTCAGGTTTCCACCACCACCACCTCTAGGTCTTCCACCCCGACCACAGGGAGCAAGTGGATAGGGGCGAGCTCAGCACTAGGTAGCTGAGGAGTATGACCACGGTACCTTGGAGATGATTAGATGTATGATCTATGTCTACTACGCCTAAGATTTTGTACTTATATACATAGGTGCTAGTAACTATTTTATTTCAAATGCCCCTTTTTTGAGCTCAGAGATTCCTGTGGAGCCGTTGGAAAGATCATTACTGCAATAGACTTCTATGGGAGAGGATTCGACTATTACACACTAGTGACGACAGTGTGATATTTCGATCGGAGGAATGATCATATGCTGGGAACTTCTAGTGGCGGCATCATGGCCGTAAGACGTCATCTTGGATATGGACTGTTTATACATAGTCCATGCCCAAATTAACTATATTAGGCACAAAGTGAGGTGTGTTCTTGAGGATGGACCAGGTTTTCCATCCCTGGCGAAAAGGAAACCATTTCACCATAGGATGGACTTAAACAAAGGAGGGTGCATCCGACCACACACTAGTTGGATAGCCTTACCCTCAGAGCAGTATATGTTGAGTGTCCCAGCAATCCTATAGAGGTGGACCAGTATGCCGATGTCTTTTCTGACGATGTTCCAGGACTAGCCCCATGTAGAAAGGTAGACTTTTACATCGACATATACGATGGGACGACACCAATATCTACACCAATATATCGGATAGCTCCCACAGAGCTTTGTGAGTTACGGGTATAGTTGGGGGACTTACTGAGAAATGGGTTAATAAGGCCTAGTTTTTCTACCTGGACAACCGAAATTTTTTTTCCAAGAAGGAAAATGGGAGTTCGAGAGTTTGGGTGAACTACCGGTGCCTGAACCAAGTGACCATGAAGAACAAGAATCCACTTCCAAGGATTTATGATCTTTTTTATCAGCTAAAGGGAGCTCATTGGTTTTCAAAGATAGAAATCAATTCAGGCTATCATTAGCTTAGGGTACGAGATAAGGATGTGCAGAAGACGACCTTTAGATGTCGATATAACATCTATGAATTTTTGGTTATTCCATTCAGCATGAAAGATTCCCTAGCAGTGTTCATGGGACTCAGGAACAAGTTCTTTCAACCATAGCATGATTTCTTTCTGTTGGTCTCCATCGATGACATATTTATATAGTAAGTGATAGAGGGGGAGAATTCCTATCATCCGTAGATGGTTATGGATACACTTCGAGGGAACTATCTTTTGATAATCTCTCAATGTTACAGTTATGGATACGAGAGATGTGATTTCTATGACACATTATCTCGAAGGCTAGAGTTGCAGTGGAACCAGTGAAGATAGAGGATGTACTTGCTTGGGAGACACCTAGGTGTGTGACTGATGTACAGAGTTTTTTGGGGTTTCTTGATTAATAATGGAGATTCATGCACTGCATTTCAAAAGTTGTGAAACCATTTTCATCATTGAAAAATAAGGGACAACCCTTCGTATGGATGGATAGATTACAACAATGTTTTTTAGGAGCTGAGGAAAAGGCTGATGAGTGACCCCATTTTCAGGATACTAGAAGAGGGAGTTGGGTATGTAGATTACTACGATGCATTAGGGACTAGACTTGGGTGTTTCCTAATACATGAGTGAGTAGTAATTACATATGTCTCACGACAGCTGAGGAAACATGAGCATAACTATGCTACCCACGACCTAGAGTTAGCAGCAGTGGTATTTTCTCTGAAGATGTGTCGACATTACTTGTTTGGAGAATGTTTTATAGTGTACTATGATCACCGACATCTCAGGTATATCTTCTCAAAGAAGGACCTAAACCTAAGACATCATTGATGGCTAGAGTTCCTCCATGACTATGACTTTGAGATAGTCTTTACTCATAAGAATGGGATTGTGGTATCAGATGCACACAGCAGGAATTCTTGTATGCAGTTGTTGAGTGAGGCGATAGAGCAGTTATCCACGTTGTAGATATACATTGTGGATAGAGATAGAGAATATTACCTCCTTTCTATGACAGTCACTCCCCCACTCCTTCAGCGAGTCAGGGAGGCGCAACTTGGGGACATTGTATATATCGTTTCATGTTCTCAGATATCCTCAGGACAGGAACTTGATGGATTTCAGAAAGGTGGGGAGAACATCATCCTCCTCAGAGGATGTACCATGGTACCATTTCTCTACTAGAGGAGGTGTTGAGGAAGTTCCATACGTCCCCTCAAGCTGTACATCCAGGTGTGGAATGATGTACTAGGACCTCTGGCATCAGCACTCGTGGCCAGAGATAAAAACTGCAGTGGCCAAGTTTGTTTATCGATGCCTCACTAGTCAATAAGTGAAGGTTGGGCATCAGGTTTTATTAGTCTTAACTCATCCACTAGAGGTTCCGAAGTGGAAGTGGGTTGGAATCCTCAGGGAAATTGTGATAGGGCATCCATGTACATGTAGGGTACATGATTCTATCAGGATGATCATTGATTGACTCCCCAAGTCAACTCACTTCCAACCTATCCGAGAGGAGGTATCAGTAGATGGATTGGGAAGCATTTACATACATGAGATCATGTGGCATCATGGGGTTACATTGATGATCATCTATGAACGTGACAGAAATTTTACATCCTTGTTGTAAAAGTGATTATAGGATTCGATCGGTACTCATCTATGTTTGAGCACTTCCATTCATCCTCTTATGGATAGTCAAACTAAGAAAACCATACATACTCTAGAGGACATGATTTGTGTTTTCTTCCAAGATGTTGGTCGTAGTTGGGAGGATCGCATTCCCATTGTGGGGTTCTCATACAATAACAATTATCACTCCACCATCATTATGGCACCATTTGATATCCTATACGATTGAATTTATAGATAACTTCTATGCTAGATAGGCCTAGGTGAGTCAGCACTTATGGGTCCAGATTTGGTACGGGTTACCACTGAGAAGGTGTAGATCATCGAGGAGTGGATGAAGACTACACAGAGTTGGAAGATGTATAATAATGTGAAAAGACTGAGACCTTTGCAGTTCCAGGAGAGGGACCACATATTCTTTTGAGTCTCCCCTCGGCTTGGACTATGGATATTTGGCTGAGGTAGCAAGCTACCACCAACGTTTATCAGACCATTTTTGATAGTTTGGATGATTGGTGTGGTAGCATACCTGTAACACCCCAGGTAAATAAAGAATATGACATTTTCATATTTATCCATATTTGTGAATAAAATATTAATATGACTTTAAAGGGGACGCTATTCTTGATGGCGTACCCAACACACAACAACGAGTTTCTTGGAAATCTTACGTTGCACTCTAATAATAAAATAATATTAATATAAATGGTAGTTAACATGTAGTCTTTGTATTGGCAGGAATGGATATAAATAACTAAAATATGATTATATATGTTTTTAAATGTTTTTACATTTATCTAATAAAAGATAAAGGCTTAAAATACGGAAAGAATTCAATTTTAGGCATATATGCCCTAGTTTTCACTAAAGGTTCACTTATCGCCTTTTGATGGAGAACCGTCATTAAATATAGTTTTGTTCACTCTTATAAATTCTATTGGACCAAATAAAACTCTTCTTAAGAATCGGGACATCAAAATTTACTTTGTGTAAATTTTTGGTATCTTTCCGGAAAAAGTTCATTTTTTTAATGAATAGTGTAAAATGTTGTATTTTAATTCAAAACCACTTTTTAATATAATTTATTTATATGATTATATTGTCTTTTGAATTTGTTTTAAAGTGAAATTAGAATATATTTTTACCATTAAATCCAATAGTGGTCTTTGGAATTAATTTCACTTTGAAATCAGACTTAAACTAGTGTCAATCTTTTGATACTTATTGTTTCATAAAAACACGCTATTTTCTCTGACAATGGGAATTAATTATTAAATAAATTAATGTAAATTATATGTTTTGAATTTTGTAAAATAGACCTCATTTTTGAATTCGGAATATCAAATATATCTTAGGGTGAATTTTTGGTATTTTTCTGAAAAACATCAATTTTTGATGAATAGTGAAACCACTAAGTGGTACTTATAAAAACTGATTTTTCTGTTTAAATGAAATTTTGCCATATTTGTGTTTTGAATTTCAAAAATCTGACATACATGGTTGTCATTAAGAAGTAAAATGTGGTTCAATGGTATAAAAATAATTTTTTGGTGAATAGTAACTTATTAAGTTTTTAATCGCGATTAGAGGTAATTAGTGTAGTTTTTGGTAAGAATAATGTTTTAATATAATGAAATGACCTAGACACATGTCTTACCCTCATTGGATGTGTCATGGCAGACCAAGAAAATCCATGGGTAAACTTGGGGACCCCATGGAGCCACTATGGTTGGAAAATGACATAAATATCTTTTTATTTAATGTTAAAGTAAAAATGACACAAACATGAGATGTTTTACTAAAACAATTTTTACATGGGGTTATACAAGTCATATTTTTCACTATAAATAGTCATTGAAAAGATAATAATATATCCTACATCATAGTATTTTTTTTATAATTTTTAGACATTGAATAAATTAAATTATTTATGACATCATGATGATGCAGTGATGACCTCATTATTTAAAAATTTAAATAAAATGGAATGATAATGTAATATCTAAGACCTAAACATGTCCAAAACCTATTGGATGAGTGGATTTAGAACCCTTATCACCTTATCCTCGAAATACATCAATTTGAGACCTTTAAAATCCGAAACGCTTTTGAAAATAAAGTAACATTTTGTAACATTACAAGAGTGCCCCTCCTCTCCTCTTATAAAAGGCCCCCAGCTCTACCTTCTTACCCACACTCCCAAAGCCTTTGGATCGGAAAAACCCTGCCCATTTTGTCTCTACACATCCATCTCTAACTCCTTGAAACCTCACTTTGGGCAGAAGGCTTCCCAAGGAAGCCTTTGAGCTCAAACCAAAGGGAGTTACCCGATTTTAAGGTAATGTCTTCACTTGTGTACTTTTGTTTTATTTTGCTTCTCCAACCCCCTAAACACTTTTTATTCATTTATTTTGTAACAAATAAAGTATCTTCAATATACTAGGATTTTTTTATAAGAATTATTATAGCTACACTAACACACACCTACATCTAATGGTTAAAGAACATACTGTTTCCGTGGATGGCGAATTTCTGCCTCCCGAAACTATGACTGTTCAACATTCTTTTAACACCTTCAAAGGTGGCCATTAAGATGTCACTATATTTATATATGATATATAATATGTTTATTTTTTCCTTAAGCTTCTGTATTTTTCATTTATGGTATACCTTTATGGCTTCCATTATTGGTATACACGATATCTTCATTTAAGGAAGTGCGGACTACCGCCCCCTCAAAGTGATTTGATTCGTTAATACCAAATGTGGTACGTAAAAAGGATATATTTAATGATATTATATATGATACCATACTGGAATTAAAATACTATTATGTATCATTACGTTTTAATTCCATTAAATATGAAATAGACATGGAAGTAGCGTTCATGCGTACGTACGACTTACCGTCTCCATGAACGATACATTTCATTTCTTATCTCAAAATGTTATGTAATATTATAAGTACACCTATATAATGGATATATATGTAATATATTACATCTGAATTATGGATATCATTCTGTAATTATAACATATATATATCCCTCTCATTTTGTTTTAATTCCATTAATATGACAAAAAATGAAAGTACCGTTCATGCGTACGTACGGCCTACCGTCTCCATGAACGGTGCTTTTCGTTTTTTATCTCCAAATGATATGGAATAGTATAAAATTAATATTTACTGGATATATATGATATTTTAATCATTAATACTGTTCTGGAAATTATTTACTTATAACTACATAGGAAATCTTTTTTCAAACAAGTTCATTTTTGACTCATGAACCAAACATCGGAAAAAATGTCTGATATGAACTAACATTATTAAAAAATTATTATAACATTATAATATGTGATATGAACTGAATAATAATATCTAAAGGAGTTAATTAGGCAATTATTAATTGACCAATGTTTATTATTTAGGAATATATAGAAACGAACAAGATAAGTTGGACTTGAGGTATGGGATCCTACTCCACTCTTTCTTTTTAAGTACACTCTTTTATGTCATTCCTTTTAAAGCTCATCTTTCATGTTATTGGGATATTCTTTTATATTACTATTACTGTAATTTTTATGTTCATGTGATGAGAGACCCTATTCTCTCTCATCAATCCATTTTGGATGTTTTGAGTGGTGCCGTTAGGCTGCCGAATTTTCGTAAGAGATATAACCTCTCTCTTTCATTTTAAGTACTCTCCTTTATGTAACTTCTTTTAAGCTCCTCTTTGTTATGTTGGGGGATGTTATTTTATATTCCTCTTTCTATAAAGTTTATGTTAATATGATGAGATACCCTATTTGATCTCATCAATCCATTTTTGTAAGTTTTATGTGGCGTCGTTAGGCTGGCGAGTTTTCGTAAGGGATTTTTCATCTCACTTTTATTACCTTGAGATTTATGCTACATTTGCCATAATTTCCTTTGAGTGGTGTATGTACTGCCCATTATTTTACTAATTGTGTAATATACTTTCTTTTATGAGTATTTCAATCAATGTTGTATTGTCCTTCTTTCACGAGGTGTATGTTTCGAAAGATACCCAAGTCGGTAAGGGAACCTTTCAACCTCCTCTTTTTAAAAGACTTCTTTTGTTGGGTATTTTAATTTACATATTGATATTTTGGGATATGTTCTCATATATCCTTATTGATGTAAATTTTATGTCCAAGTGATGAGATAACCTTTTTTTATCTCTCATCAACTCATTTTGATGTGATGTCGTAAGGCTATCAAGGGAACTTCTTAACCCAATTTCGATTTCTTTGCGTTCAACATGTAGTTATTGAATATGTCATCCTTTGAATATGTGTGAATGACCTTCGATTATTTTACACTTAATATCCACTTATATTTGGTGTATTCTTTTGTCACACGTAATTATGTAATTGATTTATCCTTAAACCAAGGATATCGTCTTTGTAAGGGACTTCGTCTCAATCTCCTTTCATTGAGGCATATTCTGTTTTATACACAACCTTCTTTTATATGGTGTATAAACCCCTTTGACTTTTATGATTATTCAAAAGGAATATTTTTTATACGAAGTGTTTATTAAACGACAAAAGAGAATGTTTTTTTCGTACGTATGCGGAACAACGACTTCTCTGCCATCGTGACTATTATTTGAGTTTCGGCTTCCTTTACAGGCCATACCTTCTTTATAAAAGAAAAACAAATACCATGTTTTACTTTTCTTTTCTTTTGGTTTTGAATATGGTTTTCATAATTTATTTATATCAATCTGTTGTATTGATATCTTGTTATTGAAAGGTGGAAATGTTATGTTTCCTTTATGCATGTTTTATGTGATAAGATTATGTTATGGTTCTTGGGCATTGTTATGAAGATGGGTGGTTCCGTGATAAACTAAGGGCTGGTGAGCCCGATATAGCTCTCCAATGCATTGGGTAATGCGATGGAGTGAAACGTTGAGGTTTCTCCGAAGAGATTTAGGGAATATACTATGGTGAGTATTGCAAACGTAACCAAGAGAGTTAATCCCTACGTAAGAATGTTATGAATGCCTCAAGTTACCTTTTATGTCTTATGATTTCTATGATTTATTCATGATTTTATGAGGTATGTTAAAGTGCCTATGTTTTATGGGTAAAGTATGATTTCATTCTTATGTATATATGAACTCATGTTTCCTTTCCATATTTTTATAACCCTTACTGAGCTTTTTATGCTCATCCCATGTTTTTGAAATGTTTTTCACATGTCAAGGAACAGGTACATGATGTGATGATAGTGTCAAGGATGTGTCAAGAAAGAATCCATGTTTCATTTTAAATATGATTCCATTGATGGGAAGAATGAATACTGTATTTTATGTAACCACTTTGTTTAAATGGGGAATGTAATGCAAGTTTCATAATCTAATTCTCTAAAACTCTAAACCTGAAAAGATCCTCAATGTGTAATCTTGTAATTACTCAAGATTAAGTAAGGTTTAAGTCTGGGGCCTTATAGTTTGTATCAATGGTCGGTTTAGAAAACTTTATAGGTTAGGGTATTCTTTAAGCATAAGTGACATTACTATATTGGCTAGGATTTTAGAAAGTGTCATAGTTTTTAGATAAAGTGAATGAGTAAGTATATCTTAGTGTTTATCTTACTCATTAGTTCATGATGGTTATGTTGATATACTCACACTGGACTTTTTGGTTTTAATAAATGGCTGGATCTAGCAGGCACCAAAGAGACAACAGGTTTGAAGGAAACTGGGGTGGTTCTATGATTAAGATACTAGATAAAATGGGGGACTCAATGAGGAAACTTGTGGTTGTTCTAAACCAACTATCAAGGAGTCATGATCAACCACTTGAACCTTGGTATGATCTTTAATGCATCATGTACAAGATGACCAATCTATGTGGAAGTTCAAGTAATAATTATAACGGTAACCATTAGAGTTTATATGATCCTTACTTTTGAGGTAATTATGGGTTACTATATATTATGATGGAAGTGAAAGGAATGAGATAAAATTGAGGTTAAATTATTTTATGGTTATTTTGTGATGATTTTATCTCTTCTTGTGGAATTATTTTAGAATTATACAGTTTTGGAAAAAGGACAACACGCAGACCGTGTGACTACCCGCCGCGTCGGACAAAGCTGTAGGAATCGAACCCACAACCAAAGTGCGACTGGTATTTATCGCCTACCACTGGACTACGTGAAGTCCCTGGTTAGTTTGACTGATTCTTTTTTTATTTAGATGATTTTATTAATTAAGAGTATGTTGATTTTGGGTTATCTATGTAAATTTATTAACCTATCATGGAGGATATGTGATTAGGTTGATTACTTTTCAATACAAGACATTAAGAGAAACTGATGTTGTTTGGACATAAATGTTACGATTTAACTTGGAAGAATATGTGACTAAATCCGTCAACTATTTGGGTTTCAATCTTAGTTCGGTTTACTTTGAAGAATTTTATGGAAAAATTGTTTATTGAATGGTCCTCGTTGAACTTTGGGTTTTGTTGGACAAATTTTGGAGATTAAGAATAGATTTTCTTTTTATAAAGGGTTATCCTTTTCTGGATTATCTGATCTTGTACTAACCTTTTTGGTTTGGTTTTGGTTAATGTCTAAAGACATGGGAAGTATATAGTTCTCTTTGGTGGATTATTTGATTCTCTATAAGTTGATTATAGTACTCTTAATGTGAACAAGTCTCCCTAAATACTCGTCTTTTGGAAAAAAAATATGAGTTTGATTAAGGAATCTAGTAAAAGTTGAAAGTCAACATGATAAGTGATTATGATTCCTTATGAATAAATTTTTCAATAAAAAGTAACTTAAAACAAAAATTCTTTCTATTAACTTTTCTTATTGGGGAATCGAATACTGTTTAACCCATCACAAGTTTGTGATTTTCTTATGGTTAACTTTCTCCTAGACATGTTTACTATCACTCTCCCTCAAGAACATGACCCTTTGCTTTTTATTCCATGTCCATGTTTTTCTACATGGAATCTTAGTATGGGTTAACTCGGGTGACCTCTGTAATTATCTTCCTTTATTTTAAAGTGATTGTTTTACCGACTCTTGTTCCGATGTGGGACTTTCAAGGATGTTTCCAAGCTCAATTTTAAAAATTGCGAGGACGCAATTCTCAAAAGGGGGGAAGGATGTAACACCCCAGGTAGATAAAGAATATTACATTTTTATATTTATCCATATTTGTGAATAAAATATTAATATGACTTTAAATGGGACGCTATGCTCGATGGCGTACCCAACACGCAACAACGAGTTTCTTGGGAATCTTACGTTGCACTCTAATAATAAAATAATATTATTTTAAATGGTAGTTAACATGTAGTCGTTGTATTAGCAGAAATGGATAGAAATAACTAAAATATGATTATATATGTTTTTAAATGTTTTCACATTTATCTAATAAAAGATAAAGGCTTAAAATACGGAAAGAATTTAATTTTAGGCGTATATGCCCTAGTTTTCACTAAAGATTCACTTATCGCATTTTGATGGCGAACCGTCATTAAATATAGTTTTGTTCACTCTTATACATTCTATTGGACAAAATAAAACTCTTCTTAAGAATCGGGACATAAAAATTTACTTTGTGTAAATTTTTGGTATCTTTCTGAAAAAGTTCATTTTTTTAATGAATAGTGTAAAATGTTGTATTTTAATTCAAAACCTCTTTTTAATCTAATTTATTTATATAATTAGATTATCTTTTGAATTTGTTTTAAAGTGAAATTAGAATATGTTTTTACCATTAAATCCAATATTGGTCGTTGGAATTAATTTCACTTTGAAATCAGACTTAAACTAGTGTCAATCTTTTGATACTTATTGTTTCATAAAAACACGCTATTTGCTTTGACAGCGGGAATTAATTATTAAATTAATTAATGTGACTTATATGTTTTGAATTTTGTAAAATAGACTTCATTTTGGAATTCAGAATATAAAATATAGCTTAGGGTTAATTTTTGGGATTTTTCTGAAAACATCAATTTTTGATGAATAGTGAAACCACTAAGTGGTACTTATAAAAACTGATTTTTCCGTTTAAATGAAATTTTTCCATCTTTGTGTTTTTAATTTCAAAAATCCGACATACATTGTTGTCATTAAGAAGTAAAATGTGGTTCAATGGTATAAAAATAATTTTTTGGTGAATAGTAACTTATTAAGTTTTTAATCACGATTAGAGGTAATTAGTGTAGTTTTTGGTAAGAATAATGTTTTAATATAATGAAATGACCTAGACACATGTCCTACCCTCATTGGATGTGTCATGTCCGACCAAGAAAATACATGGGTCAACTTGGGGACCCCATGGAGCCACTTTGGTTGGAAAATGACATAAATATCTTTTTATTTAATGTTAAAGTAAAAATGACACAAACATGAGATGTTTTACTAAAACACTTTTTACATGGGGTTATAAAAGTCATATTTTTTACTATAAAGATTCATTGAAAAGATAAAAAGATTTATTACATCATAGTTTTTTTATATAATTTTTAGACAATAAATAAATTAAATTATTTATGACATCATGATGATGCAGCGATGACCTCATTATTTAACGATTTAAATAAAATGGAAAGATAATGTAATATCTAAGACCTACACATGTCCAAAAACTATTGTATGAGTGGATTTAGAACCCTTATCACATTATCCTAGAAATAAATCAATTTGGGACCATTAAAATCCGAAACGCTTTTGAAAATAAAGTAACATTTTGTAACTTTACAAGAGTGCCCCTCCTCTCCTCTTATAAAAGACCCCCACCGCTACCTCCTTACCCACACTCCCAAAGCCTTTTGCTCAGCCAACCCCTGCCCCTTTTGTCTCTCCACATCCCTCTCTAACTCCTTGAATCCTCACATTGGGCATAAGGCTTCCCAAGGAAGCCTTTGAGCTCAAACCAAAGGGAGTTGCCCGATTTTAAGGTAATGTCTTCACTTGTTTCCTTTTGTTTTGTTTTGCTTCTCCAACCCCCTAAAATCTTTTTATTCATTTATTTTGTAACAAATACAGTATCTTCAATATACTAGGATGTTGTTATAATATTTATTTCAGCTACACTTACACACACCTACATCTAATGGTTAATGAAAATACTGTTTCCATGGATGGTGAATTTCTGCCTCCCGAAACAATGATTGTTCAACATTCTTTTAACACCTTCAAAGGTGGCCATTAAGATGTCACTATATTTATATATGATATATAATATTTTTATGTTTTCCTTAAGCTTCTGTATTATTCATTTATGGCATACCTTTATGGCTTCCATTATGGGTATACGTGATATCTTCATTTAAGGAAGTGCGGACTACCGCCCCCTCAAAGTGATTTTATTCGTTAATACCATATGTTGTACGTATAAAGGATATATTTAATGATATTATATATGATACCATACTGGAATTAAAATACTATTATGTATCATTATGTTTTAATTCCATTAAATATGAAATAGAAATGGAAGTAGCGTTCATGCGTGCGTACGGCTTACCGTCTCCATGAACGGTACATTTCATTTCTTATCTCAAAATGTTATGTAATATTATAAGTACATATATATAATTGATATATATGTAATATATTACAACTAAATTATGGATATCATTCTGGAATTATAACATATATATATCTCTCTCATTTTGTTTTAATTCCATTAATATGACAAAAAATGAAAGTAGCGTTCATGCGTACGTACGGCCTACCGTCTCCATGAATGGTGCTCTTCGTTTTTTATCTAAAAATGATATGTAATAGTATAAAATGAATATTTACTGGATATATATGATATTTTAATCATTAATACTATTCTGGAAATTATTTACTTATAACTACATGGGCAATCTTTTTTCAAACAAGTTCATTTTTGACTCATGTACCAAACATCGGCAAAAACGTCTGATATGAACTACCATTATTAAAAAATTATTATAACATTATAATATGTGATATGAACTGAATAATAATCTCTAAAGGAGGTACTTAGGCAATTATTAATTGACCAAAGTTTATTATTCAGGAATATAAATAAACGAACAAGACAAGTTGGACTTGAGGTAAGGGATCCTACTCCACTCTTTCTTTTTAAGTACACTCTTTTATGTCATTCCTTTTAAAGATCATCTTTCTTGTTATTGGGATATTCTTTTATATTACTCTTACTGTAATTTTTATGTTCATGTGATGAGAGACCCTATTCTCTCTCATCAATCCATTTTGGATGTTTTGAGTGGCGCTGTTAGGCTGTCGAATTTTCGTAAGAGATCTAACCTCTCTCTTTCTTTTTAAGTACTCTCCTTTATGTCAATTCTATTAATCTCTTCTTTGTTATGTTGGGGGATGTTCTTTTATATTCCTCTTTCTATAAACTTTAAGTTAATATGTTGAGATACCCTATTTGATCTCATCAATCTATTTTTGTAAGTTTTATGTGGCCTCGTTAGGCTGCCGAGTTTTTGTAAGGGATTTTTCATCTCACTTTTATTACCTTGAGATTTATGCTACATTTGCCATAATTTCCTTTGAGTGGTGTATGTACTTCCCATTATTTTACTCATTTTGTAATATACTTTCTTTTATGAGTATTTACATCAATTTTGTATTGTCTTTCTTTCACGAGGTGTATGTTTCGAAAGATACCCAAGTCGGTAAGGGAACCTTTCACCCTCAACTTTTTAAAAGAATTATTTTGTTGGGTCTTTTAATTTACATATTTATATGTTGGGATATGTTCTCATATATCCTTATTGATGTAAATTTTATTTCCAAGTGATGAGATACCCTTTTTTATCTCTCATCAACTCATTTTGATGTGACGTCGTTAGGCTGTCAAGGGAACTTCTTATCCCAATTTCGATTTCTTTGGGTTCAACATGTAGTTATTGAATATGTCATCCTTTGAATATGTGTGAATGACCTTTGATTATTTTACAATTAATATCCACTTATATTTGGTGTATTCATTTGTCACACATAATTATGTAATTGATTTATCCTTAAACCAAGGATACCGTCTTTGTAAGGGACTTCATCTCAATCTCCTTTCATTGAGGAATATTCTGTTTTATACACAACCTTATTTTATATAGTGTATAAACCCCTTTGACTTTTACGTTTATTCAAAAGGAATCTTTTTTATATGAAGTGTTTATTAAACGAAAAAAGGGAATGTTTTTGTCGTATGTATGCGGTGACAACGACTTCTCCACCTTCATGACCATTATTTGAGTTTCGTGTTCCTCTACAAGCCATACCTTCTTTTTAAAAGAAAAATAAATTCCATGTTTTACTTTTCTTTTATTTTGGTATTGAAAATGGTTTTCATAATGTATTTATATCAATGTGTTGTATTGATATCTTGTTATTGAAAGGTGGAAATGCTATTTTTCCTTTATGCATGTTTTATGTGATAAGATTATGTCATGGTTCTTGGGCATTGTTATGAAGACGGGGGGTTCTGTAATAAACTAAGTGAGGGTGAGCCTGATATAGCTCTCCAATGCATTGGGTAATGCGAAGGAGTGAAACATTAAGGTTTCTCCAAAGAGATTTAGGGAATATACTGTGGTAGGTATTCCAAACGTAACCAAGAGGTTTACTCCCTACGTAAGAATGTTATGAATGCCTCAAGTTAGCTTTTATGTCTTATGATTTCTATGATTTATTCATGATTTGATGAGGTATGTTAAAGTGCATATGTTTTATGGGTAAAGTATGATTTCATTCTTATGTATATATGAACTCATGTTTCCTTTCAATATTTTTATAACCCTTCCTGAGCTTTTTATGCTCATCCCAAGTTTTTGAAATGTTTTTCACAGGTCAAGGGAAAGGTACATGATGTGATGATAGTGTCAAGGATGTGTCAAGAAAGAATCCATGTTTTATTTTAAATATGTTTCCGTTGATGGGAAGAATGAATACTATCTTTTATGTAACCACTTTGTTTAAATGTGGAATGTAATGCATGTTTCATGGTCTAATTCTCTAAAACTATAAACCTAAAAAGATCCTCAATGTGTAATCTTGTAATAACTCATGATTAAGTAAGGTTTAAGGCTGGGGCCTTATAATACCACTTGGAAATTCCACCGCTGATGGAGAGGATGCAAGACGTCTTCCACGTTTCCTAGTTGAGGAGATATGTGCACGACCCATCTCATGTCATAGACCATGGTGATAAGGACTTAGATGATGGGGAGACGTTTACAGAAGTTTCAGTAGAGATTGAGGATCGACACAAGTGAGTCCTTCATGGGCAGTTGATACCTCTGGTGCCTGTTTGCTGGAAGCACGGGATCCTCTATGAGAAAATATGGGAGAGGGAGGCTCAGATTCATGCTCAGTAAGCCCATTTTTTTCTTAGTCTATGTCTTGGAATTCATGGACGAAAGTCCCTAAGGTGTGGAGAATTTAAAGACCCAGATTTTTTAAGGTAATTTTTATAATTATGTAATTGTTATGAGTCTGTTAAAATTGATGATGCGTTATTCTGAGGCCGGGTGTGTCCTAAATAATCTTATGAACTTTTTTTAGGTACGTTCAACAAATGCACGAGCATCATTTTCTAAATTTTGAACTTGTGCTCTGATTAAATATACATAAGAACCATTGAATCTGCAATTCCAGGATTTTCTTAAAGGAGGATTCAATTTAGCTTTAGTAGGTATGGAGAAAAATTTATGTTTTGTGACTTTTTAAAATAAATAAAATCAAATTATTTTATTATTTTATTTTCATTTTTATACTCCAATGGACAGGCAGAGTGTGGGGCCAGCGATGTGTCAGGCCATAAAATGGCTTGACCCTTCAATCTAATTAAAAACAATGATATGGAATTAGGAAGCTGTATAATTATTGATCCACCATTAATTCTCAAGGTCATTACTTACCCCCCCCCCCCCCCTCTTATTTATATGGATCTTGGAGATATTTATCGTCACTACATCTCCAAGTAACTAAGTGTTGACCATGTTCTGAGGTGCCAAACGCTTGGATGACGGAGTAGGTTCCGGTGGGAGGTGATGAGTGTCAGTGAACCATGAATAAAAGATTGACGTACGAGCATCATCATTGGAATCTAGTTGTGGAGGATGATGAACACCGACCCGCTTCCACAAACGTGTGTTCAACATCATTCTTGAGGTAGGGGTTTAGCTTATTTTAAATTCCAAGTGATTGTTTATTTTTTATCACCCTCAAGATTATGACTTAACACGGAGGGTGTGTGCCTAATGAACCTGGCCTGAACTATCCACCACATTAAAACCCTTTCACCTTCAGCAGAATACCACTAACATGGTGACAATGATCGCCTACGAAGGAGGTAGTGCTGCGATGCACACTGCAAGGGGAGGCAGTGGCATAAAATCATTATGATCATCGGAGAGGCCGACACTAACCTACTGCAGACGAGGTGTGGCGCACAGTTGCACGCCGCAGGTGAGCATGTGGTCGCGGCTCAATGGCTGCAATAGACAGAGAAGGCATCATGCACAACGGTCAGTCGTGGAAAGGGAGGTTGCATCACCAGCGCACCATCAGCGTGTAGAGGGTCACGGCTGAAGCTGCAGTGGAGGCAGAACCCATTCCTCCAGTGGGTTTTGCGATGACCGGGCGATGCCCACGTATCGCCATTGTTTCATGATATTGAAAGGACCTGGTCCATTCAGAATATAGGGGGGGTTCTCTCACCTTTCCATCTCGAGCAGATAGAGGTTTGCGCCACATGCGGTCAGGCCGCCTACCTAGGCAGAAAACCCCTTGTCGTTTGAACCGGCCTTGTGGGCCGCCAATTTTGGAGCACCCTAGTGGTCTGAGATGAGTCCACTATGGCCCGACCTAGACCGGGTTGGGTTGGGTCGGTTCGTCCGGGTCGGATCGGACCCCAGCCCAACTGGACCCAGTAGCACTTAAAGAGCCATATCATGAGAACCAGACGACTGTTTGACGAACCGTATATGGAATTGGGGTCCTTGGATCGAGACGGTTCTTTTTTATACTCCACGTGGTTTTTGGAGATAGTTGGTGTGTGGACGGGTTGGATCGAACCTAAAAACAACCAAGACCTTATAACTAAAACGCTTTTAACTCACAGACTGGGTATCCAATTGATGCACCATCTATTGCATTGGAACCCATACGACATGGGGGTCCTTTGGGTTACTCTTTTGTAAGGCTTATTGGAGATTGAGGTACATCTGATATCATGATTGTCTGATTCTATAGAAATCGAGCACAACAGGTGTGTGGAATCATGTAGAAAGCAATAGCGTGATGTAAGGGTCCGATCCTGTGTGGGTCAGCGCTCAGCGATCCTATGTGGTTCAGCGCATACCGATTTAGCATGGGTTAGATCCTGTGTGGGTCAAAACTCAAGGATTCCATGTGGGTCATCGCATGCCGATACTGTGTGGTTCATATCATGTGTGGGTATGTGGGGGGTTAGTTACCTATCTATCCTATGTGGGTCAGTGGGGTTTAGTCACCTATCGATCTTGCGTGGGTTAGAAGCAGTGCTACATAACAAAATTAGATTATCTAGACATATGACTAATCATCTATACTTCTGTACTTATGTTATACATGATTGTGAGTGGATTCAATTCTATCTTCATGGTGTTACCAATGTAGTACATCTATCTTTGTTGTGTTAAATTTGTGGTAATTTTATCTTCGTGGTGTAACCTATGTGGTACTTTAATCTTATTGGTGTTACATGTGTGGTACTTATATATTGGTGGTGATACATGTGTAGTACTTCTAACTTTGTGGTGTTACCTGTGTGGTACTTCTACCTTCATGGTGTTGTATTCATGGTGTTACATGTTTGGTAATACTACCTTTGTGGTTTTAGCTTTGTGGTATTTTTTTCCTCCTCTATGAGATGAGTATGTCTTCATAACTTAGGTATATGTATGGGAATATACCAAAGTTGAGTTGATGTCTATTGAATTTCTCTTCGATATTGGGGGATTTCATAGTGGTATCTTACTTTTTGGAATACTAGGAGACCTATGGGGGTCTCGGGGTCCCGACTGAGTATCATTATACTCACCCCTGCACAGGATATGTCTGCACATTGTTTTGTCTTGTGCAGATGAAGGACAACATTGATCGAGTCTACGGGAGCCAGGACTAAACGATAGCCAGATATGGACCATCTAGTTTGATGTGACACAGGGACTATTGTTATTGAGTTGTACCTACCCTTCAGGTAGGATCCTCGGTGGGTGATCCAAGAGCAATTTTGTACTTTTTCAGTTGCACGTGTACCTTTTTCAGTTGGGCTTCTATTTCGACCATTTTTACTTTCGACACTCTTTACATTTAGAACACTTTTACTACAACAGTATAAATTGTGGTTTCTTCTTGTTATGTTCTTGGATTGTGTGTCTATATAGGTTAGTAGTCAATTCCTTTCCATTATAGGGATATTCATTTCCGGTGCTAGTCGCCAGCCCCTGGCCAATGGAACGCAGGCTTGGGGTAGTCACGGCACGGGCCCTGAGGGATGAGTCATGATAGTTAGACTGAGTTAATTCATGGTTATAATATGTTAAGATATACGTGTCATATATATCTACCAGGATGTGGTTAATTTGATGTACTCATCTTCTTCAGATGAATGAAATGTGATCTATTCGTCAACATGGTCTATCTATGGTCAGAGAATCAAGAACGCTTATGTTGGGTATATAGTATTTAGAATATCATTATCTCCTTATCACTCTATTTTACATATTATTGCATTAAATTATTATGCACACTTGTATATGATATATTTTTTGGATTAGAATTGAAGTACATGTGTCTGATAAAGATCAGGAAAGGTACATTTATTGTTGAATTGGAATAAAAATATTGATAGAAGTTTGTATATTATTATATATTTGGATTCAAGAATTCAAAATTATTATCAATGATAACATGACTCATAGGGCCACACAATATGTTTTTGTAATATATATGGATTATAAAACATTGAGAGAAACCCAAAAAATTATAAGAAACTAGAAGAATATATGGATCGGTTTTAAAAAATTAATTGTCTCTGATGTGACATGTGATGAAAATGAATTATAGTTTTTCAAAAATTAGTTTTCAAAGATATCAAAATAAAAATTTGTAAATGGTTTCCCAAGAGTTATTATTTTATTTTACATAAGGTGAATGTATTTTAAGTAAAGATGCTTTAGTTCAGATGGGATATTGATAAAATATTAATTAAAGTGATAAAAAAATTGTGTAGTGGTTTTTCCAAATCATAGTCTATCTTTGTCCACCAAAAATAATAATGTTTAAAAAAATGATGTGGTGGATCATGCATTTATTTGTCACATAATAAAATAACATATAATTATTGATCTTATTCAAATCCAATCACTGCCATACTTTTTTATTGACCATATGATAATGAATTGGATGAGTTTATATTAACTATTTTATTTTTTAACTATTCAAAATAAATAGGTTGGTTAAATCCAACCATTTCAATAGTCTAAAAGTTTAATAATTTTATATAATTATTAAATTAAATATGAGGATTGTTTGAGGTTCTTATAAGCATAAAAATGGATTAATTATCATGTAGTGTGTGTTATATTTGGAAATATGCAATGATGAACTCATCATGCTCTTATTTCTCTTAAATTATTAAACATAATGTTTTGAAAACATTTTTATAAGTGTGAAACTTATAAAACATATCACAATTCATGATATCATTAGATACCCAGTGATAGAGGAACCATTGGATGCTCCTCAAATATCTTAATCAACTTGTATAGACAATATCGGATAGATGTTTTAAAGGTATAATATTATTCTTTTTTTATTATTAAATAAAAATTAATTAATAGATCTAGGTTGTTTTCTGTTTTCGGTATTGTCTGAAATGAAATTTAAGATAAATTTGAACCATCTCAAACCATTAACAGTTATCTATTATGTCATGGAATACAAAAGATTAGTTACCATATATTTACACAATGACCGACAATTTGAAAAATAGACAAATAGAAAACAAAACATATAATTTCATAACCGATATCCTAGCTATCTGTCATTATCCCATACATTTAATTTTTTGAACACCCTAACTGAAAATATAGATATAATTCATTCCCAAAAAATCTCACCACTCTGATAATCATCACCAAGACAAATATAATTGCATTTTTTATTTACACATCATTCCAAAATCATGAAACTATGTCAAATAACTATTAACAATTAGATAACTTACCTACCCTTAGTGGGTAATCTCTTATATATGCATAAAACTACCCATAATCTCTTACTATTACTTTCATACCCAACTCAAACACATTAATGGTGGTTTCCTATCCCTTATGAACATATCCCTTCATTCAATTCACTACCTCTATGGTGTAATGAATCCTAGAAATAACTACACAACTCTAACCATAGTAGAATACTTCCCATTATAATTTTAATCTCCTTATCTTTTCTATAACATAGACCCCAAAAATTTCAAAAATAATTTCTATTATACTTCCCAGGGCCTATAGACCACACTCACCTTTTCCTCCATACTAACACAAAAAGTAACATTATAACCAACCCATATCTCATTTTTTATGTATTTTCTATAATCAGTAAAATGATAACCAAATACCACAAAATGACCTAGTTTTATATTGTTGTACATAGACACCCATTTTGATTCCATCATAGAAAACAAGTGAAAGCATCTCAAGGTTACATGGACACTTTAAAACCATAGAATCACATAACCATTTGTTAATTTTTTTTAGTAAAAATGGACTTTATGGATTCCTTCACACAATTTGGAACCCTCCTAATCACTTCTCGGGCCTCCTATACACAAATAACCATTCTTGTATAACACATAACAAAATTAACGCATAATAAAATTGATAATATATCAAAGACCGACAACCTTGTATATATTGGATTTATCTCATCCTAAATCATCACATGATGTATTCTCAGTAAATAAATATTTAAAAATCTATCAAAAAATTATATATATTTTTTACAAATCAAACCAAAAAAGGTAAAAAAAAACTTGTGGAATATTAGTGATTAAGTTATCTTTACTATATATATATCAGATTTTAAAAAAAATTATTTATTAAATAAATCAAAAAAAAATTAAAATGGATATGGAGGCTATATAGTGGTGGAGTTCCCTTGGTTAGTCATAATGGTAGAGGGATAAGGAGAGGAGGAAATGAAATAAAAAAGTAAAATCAATATTAAGACACCAAAAAATAAAAACATAAATATCAGGGTTTCCTACTCTGTAGGCCTCCTAGTGGACCACTACTGGTACTCTCAGTGGTCACCTAGTTAATAGTGGACATACACTAGCTTATAAATTGTAAAAAAAGTTTCACAAAGTCAATTCTTACCTTGCATGATAATTTTGGGTTTCCATCAGGCTCCCAAGGATTGATATTTCTACCCACAATAAAACCACTATATAAATATATTTATTAATTTATAGAAATTTATTTCATAACCACAAATCCACATCCAAAACATGTTATTAAATATTAAAAAATAATTCATAATTTATCCCCCAAATTAAAATTTCCAAATCCAAATTCTGCCACATATCATTTAAGTTAGATTCATTATTTTATCCATTACCAGTAATAATTGAAAAGGTATTTATTTATAGTTACTTCACAGTATCTTGATTGATCTCAATTTATTATTGTCTCATGGATCATTTTCATCATAAACCCATATATTGGTGTTTTTTTATTAATTATTAATTTAATTTTGTATGAAAAATTTATCCATTGGAGGTTCATTATGTGAAAAATTAGTTCCTTCTATTACATTAAGGGGATTCTTCAATCTAATTGGGTAATATTTTATAAGATTTCTATCTTTACCATACATGAATTTTTTCTTGTTTGTATGATCAAATTTCTCATTTTTTTATAAAGGAACTCGATCATGGTGAAAGGGTTTATAGATGTTAGATTAATATTTTTGACATAAAATAGAACTACAACACTTTGTATGGAATACCAATTTTGTTTTCCCATGGATCACATAGAAATTTTGTATGAATGAAAAAACCAATTCAAAGCATAAATATTACCATGGTTAAATAAAAACTTATTGGTGTACTCCACTCATATATATATAGGTCACTATAGATATCGGTTTCTAATATAACACCTCTAAATAACATCCACATTTGAACCATATAACCTCAAAATAATACCTCAATTACTAGGTTCTATCATGATTGATCAAAGTACTTCCCAATGCTCGTATCATTATCCAAAGTTCATATAATTGATCAAAAAAATTACATATAAACATTATCAATGAACCCATTGGTTTTTTATCAAGAAAATGTGAGAGAAGTTTTTTAGAGAGGAAATCATATCATGAGGCTCACCCCATCCATTTTGGGTCTTAAAATGGTTTCATATCCTATTATTTAAATTCATTTATTTTAATTAAAGACCTTAATGATTATAAAATGTTAAAGATAAATTTTAATATATTTACCAACATAGTTACCTCAAATTAAATGTCAAATATATGTCATTACTCATATATAAAAATATTAAAAGTTATATAACTAATTTATAGATATTAACATTTCTTATTCATCCAAAATAAAATTAGTAATCCTAAATACTAAATGACATCTTGAAAAATAAGCATTATAATATTTGATTATTTTACACAAAATAACTCATGAATACATTTAAAAATAAATTCAATTTTCATTATTATAAATTTAAATAGAATAGTTGGACCAATTAAATTTTCATTACTCTTACTTAAAAATTAGCCGACCACGCACATGGTTCCTATCTCAATCTAAACTCCAATTTATCAAGATTAGCATTATTTTTCAATAAAAATTGGGTGTAACCCTCTGGGACCTTTTCTTAGTTGTAAAGAGTTATATTCATGGAAAAGGTGTGGAATCTTGGTACACATCCTATTATATAAAGATAAAAGAACATTTTATAACATTAATAGACTCTTATGAACTCACAACGTGTAATATAATCAATTTCTCTCATGATATGTGATAAATAATGATGAATTCTTGGTGCTATATTGATTTAAATATTTATATATATTTATACTGAATTTTTTGGATGGAATTTACTATATATCCCATGGATATGGATTCATTCGAGGAACTACCATCCAAGTTTTGTTTATAAGGCTATCTTTTCCCTATAATTATAAAAAAAGAACTGATTTTTGATCTTTCAATTTATTTATTTTCACCAAAAATTCAACCAAGATATTATAATTCACTACAAAGAAAAACTATCTTGGTTTATACCATACATTAATTTACGTGATCAAATGATACACCTTCATAAAAATATGTATTCAAGAGAGGAATACACATGCTCTTAGATAATAACATCCAGTGACACTGATAATATGTGGTGATCTTATTATCGGATTAATCCCAGTGATCTCTTCAACTCCCTATTAGTATGTGAAAACATCATTAGAAGAATTCTAAATTATTATGATTCCAAAACACTTAATAATCAATCATAATATCCATCCAATCAATGTAATTTATCTATACCAAATGAAATATGTTTAATATATTTTTCATAGTATCTTGAGGATCTCACTATAGTTTGGAACATCTAAAGAATTTCGGTAAGAAAAATATTCATATTAAATTACCATGTAAATATTTTAAATAGATGTAATAGAAAAATTATGCTAAGAAAAAATAAATCATAAATGATATTATACAATATATAGTAATAAAATAGTCCTATCTAATTTAGTTCTAGGGAACTCACTCATACAACACATATTTCTACTTTTTATGAAATATAAAATTGTAACTCTTTTACATTATGATATATATCATTTAAACATCATTTACACACTATTTTAATTTATCATAACAAAATACATTGGTTAATTACTAGTTTTTAATTATTATATATACAATAAAAATAAACCAAAAATAACAAATTGAAATCAAAGTCTCTCATTAATAAAAATTTTTAGAGACTTGGTATTAATAACTGAAGAATTGATTAATTATTCTTTTTGGGTTAGTGATAAATTCATATGTGTTCCCTTATAATAATATTGACTAATTTTCTATCCTTTTTGTGAATAAATGGATATATATTTATCAAAAATCAATTTTTTAAACTAAGACTAATGCATGGAGTATGTTTCTTTGTTTTTCATTATATTCTTGATAAATTTCATCTACTAAATTGAACCAATTTCTAAATGGTAAATAGATAAAACTATATTCTCATATTAAAAACATTAAAAAAATATAAAAAATATTATTATATAGACTCAATTTTTAGTAATTATTAAGTCATGGGATCCAATAAACAATAGATTGTTTTATCTAATTATGGGATTCATAGTTAAGTCTAAAATTTAAGGAATGTTTAAATTTCACAGATGATTTGGTTATTATTAATAAACAATGATATTTGGGTATTTATATCTTGAATATTATACACATTGAATCCCATCATGCTGGTTTATTCATTGGAATTGTCATTACATTTTCAATCACATTTATTTCTCATTATTATCCTATAATTTATAGTAATTTATTAAATCCACATATTTTTCTATATAATGGTAATGTAAAATAATTTTTTTTGAAAATAATCATATTAATGTACAAAATATATCTTATTTTATCTTAACCAATTATTATTTTGGTTCCAATTTATTTTTATTATGTTTATCCCCTAATTAACCCTAAAATTATCCAAATATTTATTTAAACCTTATAAGATTCCAACTATACTAACACAAATCTATAAACAATGATCATATATAATTTTATATGATTATACATAAAAAATAACCATTAATACACATAATTACAAGATATATTTTGAATATACTTGGCTATTGGATATACAATGTATGTTATCAAATAAAATATAGGTTCATGATTTCTAATAGTTAATATAATAAAGTGATGAGCCTAATATAAAAATAGAGGTATGAACACATAAACATGTTACATGGCCTATAAATAAGTATATCATAATTTAAGGATCATGATCTATGGAAATATAAACAAGAATCATAACATAGGGATGTGTCTCTTGCATATTCATATGAAATCACAAACATAAATCATGGTTTTCATCCTAGACATCAAAATAAAATAGAATAATATCCCTACATAGGTTATTTATAAAATAATATCACGAGATATAGTATTTACCAAATTCATTATTGGAATATTTATGCTTCAAAACATCCATTTAAAAATAATATATTTATAAATCATTGTGAAATGCTAAAATGAAAAAATAATCATTGATATATCAATCTTATTAGAGTGATTAACCTATACGAATTAAGTTTAATTAAAAATATGAGGAATAAAATATATGCAAAGAGATAAATTTTATGATTCCAAGAATATAAATCCCCATAAAAAGATTTACAATATAATATAATTTATATTTAAATGTTAAATTATAAAATTTTACATCAATATATAATATTTCCTAAAAAGTAAGATAAGAAAACATAATAAAGTCTAGTAATTTCCATTAAATATTCATATTTTTATAAAGATGTAAATATTTAAATAATTGACTATAAATGAAGAATAAAGGAAATATAAGGTATTAAAATTACAGAATGAATAATAATTTCAATGAAAATATATAAATAAAATACCATTAAATTTTTTATAAAAACACACTATGTGGGAATCTTAAATAAAGACACACACACATATAGAGAGGTATAAAACCCAATTCATAACTTATAAACTGTTCTTCAATCATAGAATGCACTTCTGAAATAACATTACAAAAAAATTATATGGGAATAGTACATTTTTATATCATAATATGAATAATAATAATAATAATAAAACATTGATATAGAAGAAAAATATCCGATAAAAAGAGATGTAAAGAGGAGTTATCACTTAATTGAACTTCATACCTTCATGAAAAAACACCAAATCCTCATAAAATAAACGTTAGTTTTTTATTTAAAAATATAAAAACAATATTTTAATTAATTTAATATAATATTTTTCACCTATATTAATTTGGTACTTATTCATTAGTTATTAATATTTATTTTGATCATTAATATTTTATAGTTCAAATTAATTCATGCCTATTTTGGTATGAGGGTCTCATTTGTCAACATTATTAATGAGTTACCAAAGATTTATAATTTTTATCATATTAAAATATTAATAAGTTATAAAATATAATTTTATTTACATGGATACAACATGTATTATTCATGGTGAAATGATATCACTCATTTTTTGTAGCCTCATAAATTGAGAAAATATATTTTAATAATTGATATATATTATATTTTATAATAAAAAAATAATATTAAATTTAATTATTATTCTTTATAACCATTATTTATGATTTTATACATATAATGATTAAAATGATTAAAATAGAGTGTCGATATTTATATATGTGTTTATAACCACCCAAAAGAAAGCATGACAAAAGGAATGAATTTCAATGAATAAATTAATATTTCAATAAAAAATCCATTTTATAGAATTATATTCATATTAATTTTGTTTTATTGAAATGAATATTTATTAAAGAATATTAATCATGGTAACACAAATTATGTTCAATGATGAATATGTTAACCACATTAAATAATTTTGATCATCCATTACATGCCCATCATTATTTTGAAGTACTTAGGACCGCATCTTGTCATCAGGGGCTCCTAATTATCGAGTGGATGAGTAAGAGATAAAAGTTTACCCTACTTTTTTATTTATACATAATTATTTATGGTTTAGAATTTCTTAATGAATATATGATTAATATATGAAATTTGGGTGGCATTTCTAAATATACACATTAATGAATTATTAAGGAAAGTAATTATGTTTAAATAGTAACTCAATAATGAAAGAAATGAAATAAATTTTTATATTTCTATTATAAATTTTTTTCATTAATAATTTATTTCTATTTATTATTAATTTATAACTCATTTTTTAATATAAAATATATTTACAATATATTTCACTATTCATTTAAGAAAATTAGTTTTCTATCAAAAACACATGTCTTCTATACTATGTAATTCCAGTATATTAATTAAAAATAAGAATTTGGATTATTATTTCTAGACTCTAACTAAAAATAAATTTAAATATTAAATATAAATACATAATATATATAAAATAATTTTTTAGATTTAAACTTATTTATTTGGAGTGAAATATAAAATTTTAATTTATTTTCATTCTTTAATTATTAAATGGATGTTAATTATTCATTTTTAATTATTAATATATTTTTTATACATTGGTCCCCTCGTTAATGTGATTGAATTTCATTAATAAAAAAATTTATAAATCCATTGGTAATATGCATACCCTCTTAGTATATATACCATAAATGTAAAAAATAATCTCTTTAACCATTTACATTACTAGATATAACCTTAAATACTTCTAAAAAATAATTCAACCCATTCCTTTATTAAATCCAAATAAACATTTATCATATTTTAAATAGACTTAATTCATTGTATAATTATTTTTGAGTATATTATTTTTTATATGCTATAAATTAAAAATTTTCTACCATGTACTATAATATTGAATTTTATTTGTTATACATTATTATTTGTTTCATTTATGGATATAATATATGTCTCAAACCAACCTGTATACTCTAGTAACCTAATAACTGAGCTAGCTCTAATAAGACCCAAAAGGCATTCCTGATCCCCATGGCATGGTGACTCGCACCTGACATCACTCAAGGCCCAGAGAGAATGAATTTTCCCCAAAACATTAGAAGATAAAGATTACAACTTATTATGCTAAAAACTCCAAATGGAAAAACTAAAAACACAAGAAGGATACAAAAAAATTAAAGAAGTATATAATCAATGAAGTTAATAGCCAACAATAAAAAAATTCAAGCTTCTGAGAAACAAGTGGATGGAATCTCCATCAGTCACCAATTTTCACTCCAAGCGGAAAGGACGTAGATCATCCCCCACCTCCAAGTGGAACATTCCCCATTTTCTGATATGGAATAATAAATTCTAGAAATTTCCAAAGATAATGATAGGGTGTGTTCTATAAATACCAATAGGGTCTCAACAAGTGTTACAGAATTGATCCAAAAACAATAAACCTAATCATGCATTAAATTTTAGTAAAAAAAATACATGGAAATTAATTTTTATATTTATAAAATATTATTCCATCTCAAAATGGAAAGGAAAATTTTTAATTCGGTATTTAATAAATATGTTATATAAAATGATTATGATAAATCCTTTGGCATGAGTAAAATAGTTCTATAATCTATGATATATATAATTAAAATATACACAAAAATCATGGTGGTCATCCAACATAATGTATAATAGTTTATGGTTATAGGATCCTCACATATATCATATATGTGATCACTGAAAATTATGTGTACATAGGCCCCTCATACTCTTGTGAAATAGGACTCATCAACATTACATTAGTGATTACCATGTTGAACTGTGTTTTTTTCAGAGTTATAATCATCAATACATTTCAATGGGATTAATATTCTTTCATGCTTATCCAAAATTACCTAAAAAATCTAGTTCACATGTTCTCAATCAATAAATATATAAAATAAGATTAAATAATCTAATTTTAAAATAATCAACATTTACAATTTGACTTCCCATTTTTTAGTTTTAATATTCAGACTAAATTTAAAAACAAAAACATGGGTTTTTATCATTTAATTCCATTTAAATACAAAAAAATCATATATTTCCATCATTTAAATTTAATAAATTTTCAAAAATCAAGTGTCAAATAATTTTATCAGTTCTGTAATTTTGAAAATGCCCAGCACATTCAAATATTATCGAAAGTGAGGAATTTTTTCCTAAAATACATTTCATTTCATATTCCATAATCAAATCAGATAAAATCATTGTTTTATAAATAAATTGAAATAAACATCAAAAAATAATGAAAACAAATATTCTATTACATGGAAAATCACCAGGGAACCACATTCCTTAATTCACATAATCAATCATTCCATTCCCAAAAGGGTAATACTAACTGATAATGATGGACATGAAGATATAGAACCACAACCTATATTCATGATCCAACACAACTGAGTTTAGATAAATCAATTAAATTTTGATGTATTAAACAATGAGGAGAGAATGTGATAAATAACTCGATAGGATATTCACTTATCTAGTAATGTGAACCATAAAATGCATGATGATCTATCATAGAATGAGTAATATAAACGAACCAGAGGTTCCCAAAATCACCCCTGTGAGCCTCTTGGTGGAGAGTGGATAGGTTTGAAAATGAATGAAATTGAAATAATATCTAGGGAACACTAAAAACCACCTACCTAGATAAGAACAGTATATGTAATGCAGTTTCCCATCCTATAATCCACGAATGCCACTTAAAATAAAAATGGTCTTACCTTTTTTCTGAAATTTTATTTTTTAAATTACAAATCATTAATTAAAATTAAAGGGTATGTAACCTTTCATACCATTTGAAATAATCAAGGAATATTTCTACATAGAAATACATGGTTTCGCATCCCGCCCCTCATCGCTACCTTGATTCAAGGAGAAATTTCTATATGGCCATAACTGATATCCCCTGGGCGCCAAAGGCTGGAAATAAATTCCATGGGATTCAACATAATTGGGGTAGTATTTTTTGTTTTAGAAATAAAAATTACGAACCAAAAAATCCTAAAAAAACAATAAATTATTCATAATAACAAATTTTATATCACAATGAATAAAAACTAAATATAAAACCCAATCATAAATAGAGTACCACAGTGAATGACAAAACTAACAAACCTCAAGAATCAATGAAACATCATGAAAACTCCTAACATGATTTATGCGCTAACACCACTATATATACCAAGTATCATGAAACACCCCTAAATAAATGTGATACCTTTCCATTACCTCTAATCTGATAGAAAATATCTGCAAAAGAACCAAAATTCCAAAGTTTGTATGAGTAATAAATTTCAGTATGATTTTTCCAAATTAATTCCTTACTGATTCCAATAGGATAGAACCTATTAGATAATTTAAATTAAACAATTTATTTAAAACAATATATATAAAAAAAATTATAAAAAAATTAGATAAAACACTTCTAACGTAATAAAAATTTAAATCAAACCAATCATTTTCACAGTGAAACTATTTCCAAAGAAATCTACCAAACAACTCTCTAAACATTTTCGTATCTCTTTTTTGGTTTACTCATTCCATGATTCACACACACACCCACACGCACATTTACACTTCACTACCAGTTCCACACTCATGACTGAATTCTCATCCATCCACTATTTTTTCATTAAGTTTCTAATCACTGTGTGTCCCAATGAAACACGCCACTTATCCTGGGTCTTGTTCCTTTTTATTCTAATGGCACACTCCCCTTAGTTCAGTATATGTAGAAAGAACAAACTCACAAAAATCATATAATCCAAAACCATTTTAAATTAAAAATTCCATCCATTTCGATAAAACAAAATTTTCATTGAAAAAATCTCAACAAAAACATTCTCCACAAACCAAAAATATATATATATTGAAGTTGGAATTTTAAAATCTATATATAAAACAATTTTCACAAAAACCAATTTTCACATTTCTATAAATCCATAAACCATCACAAAATAGGGTTTCTAACGTGACATTATTTTCAATTTCAAAATTAATTTAAAAAATTTCAAAAAAAAATTGAAACTAATAAGTTATGTTTTAATATGTGCATTCTAGAGTGAAGCCACCAACCTCAGAAATTATATAGAAAATTAAGAGAATCATAAATTATTATACCAAATTGGGTAGTATCTCTATAAACCCACCTTAAATATCTTTCCATAACAACAACACAGTCATATAAAAACATGATTGGAAAACTGTATCCAATATATATCCCAAACGGACTACATATACGATTTTGAGAGAGGAAAGGAATGTAGACCTATGAAAAAAACCAAAAACAAAGATATATCATGTGAATGTGGCATCGAAGCACCATGAATTTCCATCTGATCACTTATAGTTTGATGAAGAGAGACTCTAATTCTGTTTGGTGGAAGGAAAACTAAATTTAGGGTGAAAATATGGGAAAATAGATCTGTATAGGTGAAAATGAGTGAGGTGATCTTTTTTCTGGATATCAATTTTTAATCGTCTCTGGTTAGTCAAACAGTTCCGAAAACTGTGTGATAACCATTGACCAGCCATTTCCTCAAGAAGAATCTCACCTAGATAGCCTACATGGTTGAAAAAACCATTAACAAACCATCGAAAATTCATCTTTATCACCTTTCATGGTTTCTTCTATGTAACCACCTGGTTTGGTCAAACATTAGGCCTAACCGTGCTCATGTCCAAAAGCCTAGGTTTCACTATGAATGGTTTTATGCAGGAGTTTCACAGTTTCTAATATTCGTGATCAATCTGTGAAACATTATAAATACTCTAAAATCATCCAAAAAGTAGTCCAAACCCTCCCAAACTTCTTACCCTGAATAAAAATAGTCGAGTTACTCTAGTTGTAGAGATATTGTAGGGGTGAGTTTAATCTTTTGGGAAAAAAGGTTTCTCATGGTTTCTAATTGTCAAAATGTTTGGATAGAAGTTTAATGTAAGTGATATTTTTTTACAAAATATTGTATCATATGTATTTATTTCAAAACCCCTTCTATTGTAAGTAAATTTTTTTTTTAAAATCTTTTAAATCCGTGCCTTTCTAAAAACCCTTCCTTGTTAGGGAGTTATATTTTCAATGTTATTATTTTTTAACCCTTTTTTATATAATTGTATATATTATTTTCATATTATAACATTAGATTTTTTAAAAAATCATTATATGATTATTTTCAAAAACCCATATTTATATTAGAGAGTTCATCTTAAATAATTATATTTTTCCAAATCTATTTTTTAATAAAAATAGATTTTATTATATTAAAAATACGTTTTTAAAATTATATGTATTTATACTTTTAAGTATGACAGTTAATTAAAACAATTATAGGTGTTTTTAAATATTAAAGCTATTATTTTATATGTAAAATTTCATTTAATAATTATGTATATTCGAAATATGTAAATTTATTGCCATTCAATTTGTATGTCACTAAAAATACATGCCTACTTTATAATGTTTTATTTCTTTGTATTGGTCTCCTATGTATGTATATATTTTTAAACACACACACACAAACACACATAGACACACACACATACACAGAGAGATATATATGGATATATTTATTATTATACATTCAAAAGATAAAAACTCAAGTGAAAATAAAGAAAAAAGAGTGATCAAAATGTTTTATAAAATTTTGGCACTTGGACTTCGAAGGCATGATAGAGATCTAGGGAGTGATCCCAACCCTCTAAGAAGGGTTAAGCTGTGAAATCTGTCAATGTTCCAAGTGGGAAAGTGGTTTTATTTTTTGTGTTTCTTAGTATTTTATTAATAAATCATTTATTATTTTATTATGAAAAGAATTTTCCATGTATTTTCAAGTTTATTTTATTATGAAAAATGCTTTCAAAAAATTTATTTTCAAATTAGTATATAATTTTATAGGTTTGTAAATATTAATTCTAGGATTTTATATTTTGGAAAACCTAGTATACTATATTTTTGAACTATATTTCAAATGTTCAAATATAGGATAAATGAAAATATTTTCAAAAATATCTTTCTAAATTATTTATTACTAGATTTTCACTTTTTTTAAAACCCCTTAATAGAAACTTTTATGCTCAGTTATTTTTAAAAATGTTTTTCATATTCTCATTAGAATATCCAAAGTATTATATCATCATCAAAGAGTTAGCATGACTGATGTCAAAATGATTTTAATTTATTAATTGTTTAAAATCTAATATGTTGCAATAGTTTTTCATTTTCCTAAAAACCTAAACTAGAATATATCTTCATTTTTTTAAAGTACTTCATTTTTTCATTTAAGGTTTATATATATATATATTAATTTTCTATTTCATGAAGAAAAACATGTCTCAGGTTACTACAAGAATTACTCCTCAATGAGACACACTTGGTTAAACAAAACGCTTCTAAAAAATTCTTTTTGTATCTTATTCAATTACTCAAACACTATATATTTCATTCTATATAGGTTATTTCATATTTTCTAGGATCCAGGTATAATATTAATTAATTACACAACAACCCTTTCTGGGGGAGTTTAGTTTAATTCTTATAGAAATACAAAAAACTGTTCTAGAACAATGGCCACCTATAATAAATTTATACCTTTTCTTTTTTAACTAAAATAAAGAAATATTCCATTATCTTGATAATAATCAAGCTAATATATCTCCCCATTGATGATAATTAATGTTTTTCCCTTTAAGATAATTGAAATATCTATATTTATATAGTTTTTCATAGAATAAACCTTTTTCATCTATATATCCCAAGTATTAGTTTCTATTTTGTCATTAGAATGACCACTGGGTTTATGGAGATATTTTACTCACAAAATTTTGTTCTGAAATCCGAATATATATTTCATACTTAAATAGTTCCTAAAAAAATATTTAACTGAAAACTATACTATATAATATAAGTGTTTAACATGCTTTTTTTAAAAACATAAATTAAATAAAATAATTTATTGAACCAGAATCCAAAAAGGTTCTTTTTTGAATTGAGTGTATGATGAGTGTTACAACCACAACATTTTTGGATCCTCAACTTCATTAATTATAATTTCAAAATCTCATCATTTCTCGCATATCATCTATTAGGGTTGATGATGGTTTACATGGATTATCTTCATATATGGACACTAATATGTGAAATGTTCATGTTCTAAACACTTGATGCATTGTACTATAGGTTGTAAATTCAATAACTTTATTTTTTAATTGTAATTAAAATGTCCAGACAAATCATATTGATGAATGTTTTGAGATATATGGAAATATTTTCCAAAATATTATCACATTGCACTCCCTTACATAAAATTCTCAGAATTATTTTTCCAAAAATTCTTGAAAATGGGTAGTTTATTTGTTTATTCCCTTCCCAGTTATGGTCCAAAATATTTAATATTTAGTATAATAATCCTCTTCTTATCAAATTTCCCATGAAACACTTATTTATCTCCAAACAATTTTTCATACATAGGATTATATCACACTATCTTCTCATAACTCCAAAAGTCACTAATTATAAGGTATTTTAATAAATAATGTATTGGTTCACAAAAAAATCAATTTATCATGCAATTAGAATAAATAAAAAACACTAAATCATATTTCACAAGTTTAGTAAAGTCCAAATAATAAATCACCATTGGTTTATTTTCATATTGTTTAAATTCAAGGATTTATCATTCTATTGTCATCAAAAGAATATGAGGAAAATTCTTATTGAAAATTATTTTTTATGTCTTCCCACTATATAAATTCCACCTCATCCTTTGGCATCAAGTTAATTATTATTTTCCACCACTGATCGGATTATCCCTTAATTAATAATCTACCAAAGTAACATTATCATTCTCATAATAATGGAGTTAATGAACTATCTTCTCTATAGTATTGATCCATCATTATGTGATTAGTGGATTAGTGGTTCTATGGATATTTGGTCGTTGTTGAGGCATAAATGATTAAAATTATAGTTTTTCCAGCCATGTTGAATCCAAATTCTCTACATATTTTAGTTTATTATTCATAACCTAAGATAGTCGTCTCACCCTCATCATGATTTTTTCCACTTTGAATCCCCACTTATTTGGAATTTCATGATCTATTTTTTTGTTTTATCTGTTGTTTACATGAGTCTTTTTATTTCATCCATTCTTCCTAAAGAATAAAAATTAAGGGATAAATTTTTTACTATTATAAATATCATAATAATAATTATAAATGAATTTCTATGCCTAAAAGAATCTATTAAATCACTTTTATACTATTATACATAAATCTTTAAAAAACAATTATCTATATATCCCCTATAATGGGTTTTAAAATTCTTGTGATTAATAAAAGTAAATCCCCCAAGAATGTCTAGCTAGGTGTGATATCTAGTGAATAATGGTAATGCGCCAGGTATAGGATTCGTTGATTCCTAAAAATAAATTTTGGGGTTATTACCCCTTTTTATATTTGTTTCCACAGTCACCTCCACATACTAGTATCCAAATAAGGATGTATTTTTTCAGAAAAAAACACTCAATAATTCACAAAAATTTATGAATATTTTCTACGTTTAGAATTATGATAGGATTTAAACTAAAAACAATATTCAGAATTTCCCTAAATAATTAATCCTTTCCATTGATACCAACAACATAAACCAAAAATTTTATACATGTTTCGTTACATAATTCCATTACTTAATATTATATTAATTACATCAAATGATATTTTTAGGTTTGGTGTCCGGGAAACTAGGTAAATAATTAAAGGTGTTCATAAAGAAAACATAATCATAACATTTATTTAATCCTCATTAAATAATCTGGAATTATTTTTCCTAGTTCACCTCAATATAAGTTATTTCTTGGGGGAGTACATCAATTGAAAGGGGTGAACATAAATCCTAACAAAGATAAATAATGGAAATGGAATGTGAGTGATCATCATGGATAATTCTTGAGGCATAACATGATAGAATAATCATAAATCTTTGATAAATAAAATCGAAATGTGTCTACAATTCAAAAATGAGTCATTCATTTTCATATCACCAAGGTTCATCACCAAGGTGTCATGAAACATATTCCCAAGGTTCCCTATGGTATTATAAACATGTTATTTCTATATATTGATTCTTTACCAAATTCATTTGAAAAAATCATGGTGAATTACTAAAATTTCTTAATTGATGTGTTCTTCATATATCATAAAAATAATTTTATTAACAACTCATAGAAAATAAAGAATTAGTTTTATATAAAATCATCTAGTACATAATTTTTGAAGGACTAGATATTTTCATCAATTTTAACACATGATGATGGAATGTGGATTTCATAGAATTAAATAAATAAGAAATTAACAATAATTACATCTATATAAATATCATTGAAGAAAAATATTTTTGGTTTATCACAATATAAAAAGGTGGCATGGAATATTAAACGAATGAATTTTGTAGCATGATAGGTATAAAACATTGTTTGTGGAACATGATTAGTGATAGATAATAGAAGTATCTCATTGAAATAATAAATTGATTATCCAAATGAAATGATCATTAGTTTTTGATAAAATAATAACTTTTATTCAAAAATAAAACTACAAATGAATTACTTGGATAAAAGGTAGTTAAAGAGAATCCTTTACAATGTGATACAGCTTCTTAAAGCATGACAATAGTTTTAAAAACCATATAAACTACTTTGAAATAAAATCTAAGAGGGAATATGAGGATAATATCATGATTAATTGTTTTATATTGAAAAATAATGGAATATGGAATGGGTATTTATATAAAATGTGAGAGGATTGTTTATTAATTTATAAATTAGGGAGTGAAATGAGGATAACATCATGATTAATTATTTGGGATTCGAAAATAATGGAAGAATGAGTGTGTATTTATCGAAAATTTGGGTCTATTGTTAATTAATTTACAAATATAGTATATTCACTAAATCTATTACAATTTCTTTATACTTACCATGATAATTTATATCACATTACAAACTATTAAAAATTTTGACTATATTTATAACATGAGTGGTCTTAATAATTGAATTATTGTCTGTGGAGTTTAATTTGGTTTATGGATTGTTCTTTATTATATATCTCCCAATAAATTTTTAGATTTTATTGTAAATGTTAATTCCTAAAATGTAATGTCTTTAAGAAATATAAATTGTCTTAATATCATCTTCTAATAAAATATTCTTCATCAAATAGTTGTTCTTATCTTAAGAGCATAAAGAAATATGGTTTGTTATAATAGGATAAACTACAACATAATATTTCCTAGTCTAATATTTAGGAATTATAAAACATGTACATGGTCACTGCATAAAACATTTATATTTGTTTTAAAAAAACCAACGTACATATTTAGATAACAAAGCCACCCACATAAGCCATTTCCAAAACCCACAAACACATGTTCCCATTTAATTAGGAAAAACAATATGCCTTATTAAAATGAAACATGTACCATTTTATAACATGTTACTAGTTGAATCCATTTTTGAATCAAAATACCCATTTTGACACCATTTTTTAATGTGCTCACACATAAGATATTTTAAAATTTTAAATATATTTTTTTTAGATAATAGTTGTGAACTCATCTATAAATGAATGAAGCTCTACACCCATATAGTTCAAACCCAAAAATCAATCCACATGACTTAAGGGAATATAACGATGGAATATAAACTAAAAATTTAACATAACAAATAAAGTATGGCGGATGAAAAAACCAAGAACTAGGTTAAACTCCCCAAATAAGTACCTAACTGATAAATTGAGTGTCTCATAGGCTCTACCTTTGTAATAAAAATTTTCCATAAATCTATCCATAAAAGAATATAATCATTAAAACTGGATAGTTTTATATTGTAATTCAATATTTTCATCGCACTATCCAACTCAATAATTCTAGTGAAAATGTTCTCCACCTAGCCCTTATTCCTATTATAACTAGTTGAAAACTACAGGTGTTTGAACTAACTACATTATCAAGCTACATCATCAACATAGTACATGAAATTCCATGAATAGTAAGTGAGTGAGGAATATAATCAAAAAATCAATGTGTACCCATAATTCAAAAGCATAAATACCCTTTCCCCTAACACTCAATGATGTGAATCCCCATATCCTTACAAATCATTCGCTCAAGTCATAAAAAAATCAAACACAAGGGGAGAGAAAATCACCTCATAGTGGTCATAACCCACACAAGGTGTAAACAATTAACGATAAATAAAGGGGTTCTATATAAATTCTTTATTTAAAACCATACATCCAAATGGAAATTTATAACCAAATAAAATATCTGATTACTGAGACCATTCCCATTCAATAAATTACATTCTAAACCACATTTGGAAAATGATGGTAACAGAAAATCATTAAAATCATAAATGTAATCCTCACACAAAGTATTTCTTCATTGAAAATACAAATCTTTTCCAAGGATCCTCATTTAAAACACAATTTTTATAAAACCCCATGTAAATCATTATAATAGTTTCAATGAATTCTTTAATTCATTTAAAATGTAGCATTATACCCTCTACCAAGGGTGTCCCTCTTTGAAAAACATAATAAGGAAAAATATAAAAAAAACAATCCCCATAATTACATTTAAAACTACCCACCATAGAATTTAACAAGGGTTAAATCACATAAAAAATTCATATCACTATTTTGAACCCATAATATGACCCCCTATCATAAATAATTTGAGTTCAACACCTGTCCTAGATATCTAAATTCCATTTAAAGGCATTTTTTCACTCATTAAAAAAACAAATAAAAATCCAAAAATTAATCTATAAAACCATTTGAAATTAAAATATCAATTTCACAAAAATAATATCATTACTAAACATTCTATATCATAGTTGAAAATATGAAGTTTATATAATAAACCATTAATTCTTAAATCTAAAACACTATTAAATGATTTCAAAATACCACAAGGTGATCACATATAATACTAATATGATAAAAATAAAATTTAAAAATCATAAGAAAAGTTTGTTTTCAAAAATGAATCAATTACATAGTAAAAACTACCTAAAAATGTTAAAAATAAGTTGGTACCCTTAGAAACATATCTTATCTAATAATTATGACACCCATGAGAATATAAATCGCTCCTTTAACACCTATAAAAAACAAAAAATAATAAGTCCTCTCAAAACCCTAAAATCAAACCAAATGATACATATGATTCACGAGGGAAACTAAAGACAACAGATAAGTGAAGGATAAGAGATTAAAAAATATAAGATAGGAATAATAACCTAAAAATCTATTAGAAAATTGAAACAAAATATCAAGATTATAAGGTGTATATGGTAAAACTCCTCCAAGATCACCCAAGAAGGTTTACTGGTTTGAAGGTGATGAAAAATGCGTCAAATCCTTAAAATCAGAGAGGTAAATGTTAAATTTATGATTTTTAAACTCCGAGAAAGGAAGAAAAGTTTGTAAGGGATGTTTTTTAATAATTCCTCTAACCATGTGTTGGACATTGGCTTGGAAAAGAACAACCACACATCATTAACCTTAGGCACTTCACTATTGAGAAAACATTCTGAATCCATTCAACTTAGAACTTTTAATATCTATAGATAAAACCACATGCTCACTATAAAATTTAACAAACCATGCAAAAAAAATGCTCCATACCACATACACAGCAACAACCGCACACAGTTTCTCCTACGGGTCACATAATTTGTACTTAATTAAGAAAAACCCATTTTGAAAGACTATAAATAGTTCCAAATGGACTAAAATAGATCCTCATCAAGTGAGCCCACAATTTTCCCTGAAACCAGGAATCATAACAGTTCATAGTTGGAAACCCATCAATGTTCTCCTAGTTCCATGTTTAAACTCAAGGAAAACACTAACCAAACCTCCACTTCAATGAAAGAACTCAAAAATAATAACATTGTGGCATGGGGGGTCTCACACATTACCATCTTATATTAGAAATCTTATCAAATATAAATTTCGTTTTTCTAAAAATACATTAGACATCCAAATAATAAAAAAAAATTTATATTAAAAAATAATACATTAATAAAAGAAACTATTATAAATGTATTAAATTATAAAAATAGAATTCTTTTTAGGGGGATATCTCACGAATTATAGAATCTTAAAATTTATAAAATAATTGTTAAATTCCCTTAAAAACTATCATTCATTCAAATTTTCTATTGTTTTTTTATCTTATAAAAGTTTTCCTTCATGTATTATTGGTTCATTTAAATTGTATATTTAATATTATATTATTAATATTAAAATATCCACATGACAACTAATTCCCTATTGTGAATACAAAACATCCTTCAAATGTCTTGTTGGGTATTTTGTTGCATTATTTTCCAACTATACTACCACTCCTGCTGGATTTATTTATCTGAAATATGATTAATGAAAAATTATATATGGAAAACTATCTATTAATAAACCTAAATAATATAGATAAACAATATAATTATATTTATATCTACTTAAAAAAATTGTGACTCTTTTTGGGTAGTTATACATTATAAGAATTTCTAGAGTTACTAGTTTAAATTATATTCTTTGAAAACTAATTATCTCATAGTCTTTAAGTCCCTTTTTTATTTTATAAATTCTCTTAAAAATGTATCCATATCATGAAGTAAATTAAATTCCACCAATAATAGAATATTGATTGCCACATTATTTGTATTATTATTACTATATTTATTTACATCTTCTTCTTTTGGTTTCTTTGACTGCACTATCCTTGAATGGAATGATTATTTTATATATTTCATTTTCTCTTTTTTATTTTTTTCATATATTTCCTCAAAAATTCTTCACTATAATTATTTTTCTTTGGATGTTCCATTGGAGTGATGAAAATATTCTGTAAACTAATTTCATCTCTGTCATATAGCGATTGAAGTTTAATTTGTTTATGTTTTCCATCATTATGAGGCATATGGTTTTATTGAATATAATTTTTTAAATAAGAAATTTATCACTCTCACATTTACATTTTCATCTAGACTGTTTTTATAATGAATATTAATATATCATTTACTCATAAGCTTCTTTAAGGCATCATCTATTTGTCCCATTTTTTGAAACTCCATAAGATCATTTCCATGGTTCTTTAATTTATTTTTATGGTTATTAATTTTTTTTTGAGGGATGAAAATATGTTTAATAATTAAATACTAGTGGGTTTATTATTTCTTTGACTTTAAAAAAACATTGGTATCTTTTTGTTAGATGGTCATTAATTCTCATCTGCAAAAATGATGAGATTGGAAAACTTATTGGAATTATTTTTGAAATTATTCCATGTGTATTCACTATAAAAACTATTGGCCTAATACCTAATTAATATTTTAATTATCTCTCTAAAATTTTGTTATTCATTTTTTAATTTTATAGTATTTGATATGTTAATCACTAAAAAAATTGTTACATGACTAGTTCTTGTAATTGTGGATAAAAATTAATGTAAAGATCCTATGATTTAAATATTTCCCCAATATGAAATTTGGTGTGGGATATATTTTCTTATTTAGAGTTATATATCCTACGATAAAATTTATCTCATCGATTATATAGTTAATCTATTTAGAGTTAGGAAATTTAACATGTCATGAAATTTTAGAAATTGTACTCTATGCAATACATTATAGTGAGTTTTGAGAAATCATACCAATACACATTCCTACATAATTGAGAAATAAATAGATAAATTTTCCCACTATAATATGCCTCAAATATGTTATTACAAAAATTTATTAGTCCTAAGTATAGTAATAAAAATAATTGGTGTTCATAAATTTTTTTATTTGGGTGGATAATATACATTTTCATGAAATTTTTTTAAAACCCATAAAAAATTTATCTATTATATTTCTTAATTCGATAAATATATTTTACTATAGTAATGAGTTAAAAAGTGATATTTTAGAGTAAAACATTTAAATTTCATGCAAGCATGATGTATCTTGAAGTCATAAGATATAAATTTATTCTTCTAAAAAACTTTACATTAAAAATAGTCATTATCTTCATTTCACTTGATCTTAATAAAATCCTATTGAGTTCAATATAACATAAAACATTAAAAAAATATATTATATATACTTCAATGGATTCTCATATAAATGTCTATAAAACTTGGGAAGCAGTTTTAGTCCCTGTATATGCTCAAAAAAATCTTACAAAGATATATATGCTACATAATTATCTTGAAAATTTAAATCTAGTTCTATAATATCTCATATATTTTATTCCAAATTTTAATATTTTTAGCTATTGTTTATTATTACAGGTCATAATTTGTTGTATTTTTCATTTCAATAGCGTTATTATATGTAATTTTAACACATTCACTTTTTAAATATTCTACTGATCCAAAATATCTATCTCTATTGAAGATTTTCCATTAAATCTCTAGGTATAATCCAAATGTATTATGATTTCATGATTAAATGATTTATAAAAATTAATAAATTATAAATTATAAAATGTAGTGTCGAAATTAAAATATAAAAATTTATTGGTCTTTAGTCATAATCTAAAAATCAAATAACATTGAATGATATTATCCAGACTCCTCAAAAACGATGCCAAGTTTCTTATATCGGTCATAAAAATAAGTTCAATTTTGTATTTATAAAACACTGATAATGATTCTACATGGAATAAATTTCCCCAAGGGATTTTTTTTGAAATATGGGTATTTTTTTTTAGTCTCTTAAGATACCCCAATGGCAGATAAATTTCTACTTGGGAGTTTGGGGTTAATTTGACAAATCATATGATGCTCTCCCCCTGCCTCCCATTTTGAAAATTTTTAATATATATATATGAACTCGGTCTAGCCAGAAGGGAAAGATCCAAACCATTTATTTAAGGTCAATAAAGATAAAAATTTAGAAAGAAATTGGATGAGGTCATACAAAGAGACACTCACTCATCCTGAAAATAAAAAAATGGTTCAAAAATGAAGTATCTTTTCTATAATAATTATTTGAATCATCATTATCATCATCAGTTTCCCACTCCAATAGTGAATTACCATGATTTTTTATCCAAAGGATCCTCTCCTTGGACTTTTCCTACACCATAATGAGAAGGATCATCGATTACTTGGAAGATAATTTTGAATAATCATTCCATGGAATATTTGAATAATCCTTGTGTGATGTTCATTATTGAAAAATTAGAGCGAAACCTTCACAGTTGACCATTTTTTCTTTTACTTTTTGAAATTTTTCATTAACAAATGTAGGGTCACCGCTTTCCAAATTTCAGAGTTGAGTGGTGTAAAATAAAGCAATATACATCTTTTTATCACTTCCTTCTTCTGTGACATTACCACATTTACTAAATAATCCTAAAGAATAAAAGACATTTATAGTTTCTTTAAGATAATATCTACTCTTCTATATATCATATTTCCTAGACCTAACATCATGTGGAACATATCTTTAAAATCCCATAGCTATTGGTTTCACAATACAACCTTTCCCATTATATTTTGAAGTAGGAAACCATGGGAAAACACCAATAGCCTCATCTATTGATTTTTCCAACCTCACGAACATGCATCCCAACGTGACTATTTCGTTTCATGAAAATCTAATTAGAATGACCAAACTATTGGAAATGATCAGATGAATAACCTTGCTGGTCACCAATAGAAACATCATTTATTTCCCCTTATATTTTTGTTATATTAGAACATGATTAACCTATGTAGAAAAAAAATTGACCATTTACCATCTCCACTACTCCTATAATTTTAGTCCTCAATAGGACTTTTACCTTTGTTCATATTCCTGTAGCTATCCACTGTATCCCCCCTAAGAGATATAAATGAACATAGAATCTCATTGTGACACATATCCTGAGAATTAACAACCATATTTCATCCATCACAGTATTCTGACATAATCTCAGAATGCATTTTATATTATGGAGTGGTTTGGTGGAGATCGATCTGGAGTATTACTTCGATAAATATATTGTTTTCATTTGTCCCATTAATATATATGATTAACATAAGGAGTTGTAACGTAATTTATTAAGGAATAAAGATGAACTAAAGGTAACTTTATCTTCCTTAGAATATAATATTACACCAGAAATTTTCTGGAAGGGAACCATAACTCATATATCAGAAGATGATGTGACCATTACAAATAGATTGGATATATGTATTACTCTATAATCGATTCTATATAGTTGTGGAAGGGTACATTTTTATGGAAGAAAATGTACTTGGTTCTTAGATTACCTAAAATTTTAGGGTTTGGGTATTGGAAATGAATTTCTCATGGTAGGGTCTTATATAACATTATTTTTCCATATGTGGAATTGAAGATAAATTACTATGGATTTAATTCGATCAATCTGAAAGTAGGTTTGTAAAAAATCCATGTATCTACTAATGGTTTCAATCAAGTCAATTTTATAAAAACTTTTGTATAGGTATGTTTGAATTTTTTTTTAAACTTGGTCCTATGGAACCCTTCATTTTTTTTTTAAATTTCATATTCTATTGGGCTACAGATAATGGATATTTCCACCAGATGGTATTCCTTTGGTCACTACATTAGAGTTTTAGATGAGGTGGTCCTTATCTCTACCTTAAAGTATAAGTTGATCCTTTCTATACCCCATGATTTGGTTTTTATTAATATTCAATATCAGAATATCACTTTTTTCAATCCCTTCTATGGAAATATTAGACATTCATTGTCAAATTTTCAAGAAGATGTTATGTGTTGTAATTTCCATAGGGATGGACATTCCCTGGATCATTGTAGGGGGTTAAAAGTGGAAAAAGAATGTAGTTATCAGTGATGGAAGTTGTATTACAAGGATAAAGGCCAAAATTTCCTCTTCATGTGAACCATTTATAGGTCCTAAGATGAAGAAGAATTTGTGTGAAACAATTGATAGGGGGAATACCTTAGATACCGGGGAAACATTTTCTACATATTTCTTTTCAATTTCATTGTCAACTCATATTGATTATTTGGATTCCATGTATCATGGACCATGTATGAAATTATTAACTGGTATCATGGAAGGGGTGCAGGACTCTGAGCATACCGTTATGATCTGGTGAATTTTGATATCTCAACTGAAAAATATAAGGAAGATAATTCTATAGAAGATAAAGTGGATTTTGAATTTATTAAGGAACACATCTTATCCACCGTAAAAGGGAAAGAATAATCCATAATGTTGATGGATCGTCCTAAAATTCTTATTATTAATTTAGAGATAATTTATTATTATTCTAGCATTTTTATATCCCCTAATAGTCCCATGAAAGTATACAACACTTAGTCTGGGATTCACAAATCATCTTAAAGCTAAATTCTATTTATTTATATGTTTAGGACCTCTAATTGGTTTCTTATAGGAGACACATATCACATGAGACTATGTATGAAACAATACATGTTCATTCTACTAATTCTCCAACTTGTTTTCTATTTACTAGTCACACAATGTTGTTAGATCCAATATTGGTTTGTATAGATTACATGGCTACTTCTTTCACTCCATATGTTTTTTAATCAACCCAGGTTTCAACTTCAGGTCATGGAAGAATTGGAGGGGTTTTACCCTTCCATCTTTTTTGACATTGTGAAATATTATTATGATTCATTTGTGATGTCCTCTGTAAAAGAATGTAAACCTGTAAGTGTAGTGAACATTAAAACTCCTAAAAGTAATTATGTGGTTTAAATGATTCCTTAGGGTCTTAATGATGAAATTCAAAAATAAGTTGATTTGTTTCTCAAATCTACTTTTTCCAAAATAAAACATGACATTTTATCCTATAGAGACTACCTAATAGTTCAAAAAATATTATCCATAAATATGGAGGATAGCTACCTAGTTGATCTGGAGTTTGATTTTTGGGAGCTCTCTCAGAAGTATAAGAGATGAATCATTCCAGAGGACTCCTCTAACTTGTTGGATGATGAGATGGAGATTCTTCAATTGAAAAAATCATATAATATTGGTCAATATCTAAGGATTTTAGGTTGACATCACAAAAATACGGTTTCTAGAGGAAGAAGATGGATTTGATATCTTGTTTTAATTTCTTTGGTAATGTATTCTTTTACATGACTTGTATTCCTCTTCTTTTAAATTTCTGTTCTATTTATTTTTTCCTAATTAAATTTTTGGGTGTGGGTTGTCTTTCCAACTCACACTCTCACCACTTTTCTTTTAAATATATTTATTAATCTATTTTTATTTTCTAATATAGATATAAAAATAATTATATAATTATTTCAATATAAATATAATAATATATTTACATTTATATTTATAACTACATATATATTAATTGCATTTATTAGTATATTTATATTTATATTTATATATTGTAAATTTTATATAATTATAATTATATTTAAAAGGTTTTAAATTTATTTATTTAATTATATGAATTTATTAATATATATATACGTATATAAAAATATTTATAATTATATAAATCTATATAAAATTACATAAATATATTATTAATATATTTATAGATATATATATTTATAATAATAATTACAATTATTGATTTGTTATTATATTTATGAATGCATAATTTTAATATTTTAAATAAATTTATAATTATATAAATGTAATAGATTTTCGTGTTCAAATATATTTATTCAAAGATGAGTCCTAAATATTTGGAATATTTATATGAATATATATATATATAATTAATTAGTTAATTTTAAATCTAATTTTGATATGTAATTAATTGTATTAATATTTCGCTTTCAGAAACACCTTCATCAGGTTTTGATATGTTTCTTGTTTTAAAAATATTACTCAAACTAAAATGAATTGTTAATCATTAATTATTTATATATCGTTATTAATAAAATTAAACCTATATAATTATAAATAATTATTTATATATTTATAAATATATTTATATAATTAAATAATTTTATTTATAAACGTAATTATATATATATATACTAGGAATGGTGCAGACCATGGATTAAAACTCAAGGCCCCGAGAAAATTTTTAAAAAAAAAATTCACCATATAGAATGATGATGGAGTTTAGAGATTAAAAATTGTGACACATGAACTATCACAAAAAAAACAAGAAACCAGCACAATCATCTTTTTTATTTCTAACTCCCCTTCCATGTGATCTACTATGTCCTCTCAAGTGCATGCCTCAACACCATTATTTAGGAGTTTCCAATCATAACCCTGGTCATCTATGTCCAATGAATCATCATCCTTACGAGGTTCAACAACTTGACCTCTATCTTTAAAATTTCCTATCATCACATATTGACGCTCATAAAAATCATCACTCTATGCATGCCTAGAGGCCCCAAGATGCTGTTGAGGTGAGGATTCCACTACATCATGCAGAGATTGCTAGGCCTCCTCATGACTTATCTCATGGTACATAAATATATATATAATTATTTTTATAATTATAAATTTATTTAAAAAAATATTAAAATATGTGTATATATATATAAATGAATATTTTTTATATATACATATATTTATATATTTATATATTTATAATTATATTAAATTATTTATATATTTATTAATATTTATTAATATGTAATTCAATATATTTACAAATATATAATTATAAATATAATAAATATATCTATTATTTAAATAAAATTTTTATAATTTTTTAATTTTTTAAATATACTTTTTGTTTATAATTATATAAATTCTTTTAATATATACATATATATATATATATAATTAAATTTTTATATATTAATTAAGTTTTTTAATGGGTATGGGTGAGGACCATAGGTTGTTTTTTCACCCCCAAACCCATAAGTTCTAATTTATGTGATGTTGGGTATCCTGGGAAACTAAAAAATTACAACCTACCACCATTATAGTAAAAAAACATAAAAAATCATGTATAAATTTTTTTGGATTCCACACAATCAAAATTTTGTTTATACAATTATATATATATGTTCTGGTATTTATTTATAATGAAATCATGGTAAAAATGAGAACGTGCTAGCCCTATATATTGGTGATCATCCTATCATAATTATGAGGGCTTGGGTCAATGTTTTTCACATGGGTTTTCATATTTTCATATTTAATTTTGTGTTTAATCTAGTTCATCAATTGTAGGCTTGGTGTTCTAGTAAATTAGTTTTACATTAATTCACTAGATTAATTTCCCCGGTTATTGATGGAATATACTCTATTTTAGAAACTGTTATTTCAGGAACACTTTTATCCAGCCCAAGTGCATTAAGACATTTCACATAATCTCTTATGGGCTTCCATACTAAAACATATGGGTGATAGGAATAATTTATCATCCAAACATATATGTGAGGTACCATCCATTGTGGAAAATGATATATCATTGAGTTTTCAATAGAGAATAATCCCCTCTTACCAAATACCGCATAACTATTTCTTCTCTTAAATAATAATTAATATGATGCAAATTATCTTCCACATAAACCAATGTTTCTCCCTCTATTGGGAAACGCCATCTACAAAATATTTTATGATAGAAAATTGATAAAAAGCACCACCATGGATCCACATTCTCTACCCTGAGTCATTATTATCATTCTAAAATTAGTTTTGGGCCAACCACATCACACCTAGGATAAACCATGCCACTGATACCATTTTTTTCAATTCATTCCCTTCATCCTTATGTTTTTTAGACCTAACACATAATCCCTAATGGGGTTCTATCTTAATACCATCATATTATAAGATGAATTAAAAATCCAATATTATATGTTAGCCACTATAAGTTTTGAAAACCAATAGGGTATTGAGTATTCAACCAAACATTCTCATCTTGACCCCTCAAATTGGTACTTCCTTATTATGGGTATGTACCATTCAGTTGGGTTTTCACTATGGTTGGTTTTATGTCATACTATTTTTAAAAATAGGAGTTATATCTTATAATGGTTTTGGAATCACATGTAAAACTTATTGGTGGGTACATATCAAAGGTAGTGTTTTTGAGATGGGTACTGAGTTGCTCACCAATAAGGAATTGGTTACAATGATGATTTGGATATGGAATTGTTCATTTGAGGGACCCATAGGTATCTGTGTTTGTGTTGTATATGAATTTATCATGGATTTAATTGTTTAATGGTTCAATTATCCACTTTTAATTATATTCAAGGAAAGGTGTGTTTGATTTCATCAAGAAGAATTGTATATCAAACCCACTCACATTTGAGTTTTTCGGTATTAAATTTTCTTGTTTTATGATTTTGGTAGTTTGAGTTATATTGGTTAAAGACACGGGTGGGTTGGTTTCCCTAAGTGTCTAAATTTATATTTGTTTTTAGGGGTTATTTTTGTTGTCTGTGGTTTTTGATTTTGATCTGGATAATATAATTTATCCAATATATTTTCTACAGTTGTTATTTTATGGTAATTTTCTTTAGTGCTTCATATTGATCTCCGAAATTGGTCGTTAATTGGATTTAGTGACATCCATCTGAAACAATTTTTCAATCGTAGTTGGACCACTGCTAAATAGAATTAATATCCACTATATGTGGACTCTAAATCTCCCCCTAAACAATTGTAGAAGTTGTCACGTGGATGAAAATGATAAACCAGTTTGGGAGTCCCTAATTCCCTAGAAAAATTAAAGAGTTAGTGACTTCCAAAGGAAGTCTCTAATCCTCTTAAAATAAATAAAATCATTAGGGACTTCCTATAAATGTCACTAACCTGAAGTTTTGTTTTTAAAAAATGATTTTTATATCCATAAAATAACCAAAAAATACAAAAAAATTTAAAAAAAATTTAAAAATAGGAATCCTGACCAAAAAAGTTATCTAAACAGTTAATCAACCCGTTCAATCTTCATTCTCAATAAACCTATACAAAAAACAATTAAACCAAGCCACTATAAATTAATATATTTAACATTAATTGTATATATTCATTAAATATATATATATATATATATATTGGATAAATAAATTTATATAGTGTTACCTTAAAAAATAATCAGAAATATAGATATGAGGAAAATATAATCCGAAATATCTATTTACAACATTTATCAGTTAAATAATGATTATTAAAAAAAAATTAACATTTAATTATCAATCTAGGAATTGGATTATCAATATGTTGATTCTTAAAGATTAAATATTTTTTTATGAATGTTTTACTATCCTTTCACATAAATCAGAATTAATTTTCTCATATTGACACCCTCACTAGAGATATTTCATTTTAATAACAGTACAAATTGTTACAATTCATTTTTCATCATTCCAGTTGACACGAGTATCTAATAGATGCAATGTTTATTATTAAAAATAGAAAATTGATCAATGATCATTCTCCCATGACATCCTATCAATTCAAGTTCATTTTCCTGGAATTAACCTATTTTATGTGAATTGTCACTAAACTCCATATCTGGGAGATAAACATCACTTTTGATTATACATGAATGTTTTGGTATGTTATCCATATATCTATACTTCTAACAAATTTTTAATTACTTAAATACTTTTTTCATAATATTTCATATCCATCAGAGTTTCTTTCGTCGATTTTGAACCCTAAAAACATGATTATCCCATTATTATAAAAATGATAATAAATGTGAAAATGGACCATTAATTGTACTAACCAATCCAAACACCTGAATGGTGCTTAGTTGATTCCCATAGATCATATATGATTTTTCGAATGTTCTTCTAGCTTCATAGATCAATTTGAACTTGTTTCCTCAAGTTTTACCCCATATGGGAGATATGACATTCTAATAAAACAATTCATTTTTACCCATATTTTCATATCATATCGAATGAAATGAGAATATGATGGATGCGGTTTGATTCCATTAGATAAAGAACATATCATATATTGTTCTCCTATAATTTCATATCAATATTTTTGTGATCTCTTGGTACTCACCCTATTATGAGATCGGTCCCCACACTCCAAATCTGATATACAAATTTCATTTTTTATCATACTAATAAATCCTGCAATCAGATCCATGTGTTGAGCCTTCCTGTAGATTCTAAGTTGCATAATGACCATTTTCCTAATATTTCAATTGAAGTAGTACGCATTTCATTGGTTTTGAACAATACATACTTGATTTTACCTTTCTTACAAAAATGGTAATAAATGTGGAAATAAACCTTAAATTGTACCAACAAAAATGGTAATTGATTTGATGTCTGATTGATTCTAAAATATCACATATGATATTAACATGGTTCTTCAAGATTCCCAAGTCAATCAAATGATTTGATCAGTTTTTTCACCCCCAAATGGGATATATGTCTTTTTAATAATAGGTGAGAATGTTACACATATTTTTCCATAATTTCAGGAGACATGAGAATCTTATGGATGTGTTGTTGATTCATACATTTAAAAAATGGATTAAGGATAATTCTATAGTTATTTAATTTCAATCCAATGTTATTTACATAGCTTATTGTCCCATTTTACATTATTATTTACTTAAATCCAAATCTGATGGGAGAATTCTAATTTCAATGATACCAATAAAGTAAAGTATTCCATCAACATGAAAATAATTCCTAAATATTTTAAATGGTATAAATATTGTTTTTATATAATTTAATATCCATAAGAGATTATTTGGGTGTTTTTGACACTTATAAACGTGAGTTTCCCATAATTAAAAAAATGGTAATAAAATTGAAAATGTAATTTTAATTGTACTAACCAGTCTAATAATTGGAGTGTTGTGTAGTTCATTCAAATATTTATATATGATACAAGGAATTAACTATAATATTTTAATGTCAATAAGATTTTGGTTACTCTTTTTTGAACCTCAGTCAGGTTATATATCATTTTAAGCACTATAAAATGGAACTCTTTGCTTTCTATCATATCAGGTGAATAATAGTGTCCAATAAGATATAGGTTAGTTCATTTAGGTGGCATATAGTCCAATTGAATTAAAGGGTTTTCATTATTTAGGACTAAGTAGTTTTTATATATTCTTATAATAAGGAATTAAATCCTTCGTGTCAGTTTAAGGGAGTATTAACTATGTGTAATTCAAAGAAACATATAGCTGAGTCTGGAGTTGGAATTCTGTTATGAGAGGTTTTATTATTGTATTACTTAATTTATTATGGGATTTATTTGATTCATGTAATCCTCATTCATTTTTTTAATTCAATTGGTTTAACTTATTAAGCATAATGTGGGTGCTTTATATTCATATACGACTTCTAACAATCCCTTATGAAATAGAATTGAAAAAACATAGAAGCGATAGAATTATATCTACTAGTAATTTAATGGGTGTTGGGGTATATAGAGGTGATGGCCTAACAAAATTTAACAATCAAATAATAATGTAAAAAGAAATATTTAACAGAAAGAAGAATTCAATATTGAGAAATTTAACAACAATGAAAAATTTATTGGTAACATATTAAGTGATCTAGTTGATTAATACACCATAACTTCAATCTAGGAGTCTCATAACCCTTTTAAGACCATGGATAATAGTGAAAAAATCCCTTCAATGGATATAGATACTTATAAAAATAATAATTTTAAAGGGAACATTGTCTCTATGATGGGATTTTAGACAATAGAGATAAATGAAGAGGAACCTAATGTTTCAACTAATTAGAAGATTATTAAAAAATATTAGTATTAATAATAAAATCACTCAAAATAGTTCTAAATGGATGACATAAATTTTACCCTATAAATTATGAAACATGAAAATTATTAAGGGATCTATTGGTTTCAAAAATCAACTTTCAAGTTGAAAAAATTAAAAATATATACTTGCTAAGAGATTAGTTATTGGAATTTTTAGGGACTGGTGAAGTATTAAATAAATATTACTCTAAAAAATCTATCGAAACCATCATCTTAGAATTATAGTTATTTTGGACCAATATATCATCTAAAAATCATTCAAAGAATTCTATTTTAGGTCATTGGGAAATGATACTGTGGGGATAAGAAACTCTACTTCTGTGGAAACTATCTATGTTCTCATATCTACTAATGCGAATGGGTTGACTTTCATTTATATCAGTCATTAGATTTTATCTAGTAATGTCTCTTTTGAAGGTTACTCCATTTATAAATATTTAATTTCTTTTTTTCATACATATCAAGTTGCAAGTTCACTTTGGTTTGAAATTTAGAACCTAAAATCTATCGTATGTGATTAATGTTGGAGATGGAGGAAGAGGTTATGTTATGGTACAGATTAGAATCCATTTCTTAGTAAACGACCGGAAAGAGTATGTTTATCACTGATCTATTTATTTCTAAAAAAGTGTGACCCTTATTAATTTTTTGTTATGTTATAATGAAGGGGAATGTTTTCCATATCATTTATTTTAGAGAAACATTTTATTTATAGATTACTGTTGATAAATGTATTGTTGGATATATGGTGATATAGTAATATTCTGGTTGTCTTTAATTAAACATGTTAACCTAGGTTTTTTTATTAATGACTTTCATATTGTTCCAACTCACTACTTGGTGGAATTAGTGTATGTTCATTGTTTTAGCAACGATGTTAAAGGGATGATTAGGAATATAGTGTGTCAAAAAAATCATTGAAATTGATTAACATGGTGACCCATTTACATAATTATTTTTTTAAGAATTTGGTTGGTAAGAGAGTATTGGTTCTGCACTAATCCAATTTATTTGTAAGGAAATCATTCATAAATGTGTACAGACTCTCAATATTTTTTGATAGTTTTATTTCAATTCATTTAGTGGTTTGGATGAAAGGATTAGTGAATGAGATATTTATTTTTTTTTCATTTTATAATTAATGGAGTGTATTGAATATCAATATTTATTAGATGTTTCCTTTTTAGGGAAAAAATACACAAGGTATAGAAAATCAAAAAAACATGTTAGTGACTAGTAAGATTGATAGAATCTTTTTCAAGCATCCCTTGTGAACCTGTAATATTTGGTATTTCATAATATAAATAACATTTTTGTTATTTGGGGACTGATAATATTATCCCAATTACATTTTTCAATTGTAATATATAACAAAATAGTTTCCATTTTATCACCAATTTGTTTCTCATACACATTCCAAGGAAAATGGAAGAACTAGGATTCAAAATAAATACTTTATTAGGGACATGTATGAGATATCAAAACTAATAAAAATTTACATTTATATGGAGATGTTGATTCTAAATTGAAAAAAGTACAACATAATATAGTGTAATTATATCATGATTTTTCCCAAATAATTTTTTAAGATACCCTCTAAAATGAATAGTTGAACATAAGGAGAATAAATTCTAGTATTCTGTGTTGGATGCTCTTATATCCCAACCCTCCTAGATTAATTGTTTTGGTTTTTCTGAACTAATATTATTTTAATTAATTTCCCACTCTACTCTTCAGTCATTTTCCTTATTCCAATCAATTGTCAATGATAATTAATTGCCTCCATCCTAGTGTAATATACTAGTATTGACTCTCAGAAAACATCAAAGATTCAATAATTTTAGAAGATACAGTAATTAGTAGACTATTTATTTCCAAAATGCATCTATGCATTAAAGTAGTCAACCTCCTAAAATGGAATTTACAAATAAAACTATGCCTGCATTCTGACCTCTAACAAACACATTACCAATTTTCATTCTAAGAAAATTCTTGGAATGAAAACCCCAAAAATACATAACATCTAATGAATCCCAGGCCCATAAATCTCTTATACCACTATATATAGTCCCATAAATTCAAATAATACTTTTTTCAACCATAAAAATAGCCTCATCAGAAACTAGAGAAAAACCAATGAATATTATCAAATAGAATTTCAATAATTTTATATAAACCTATGAAATATGATTGAATTAAATAGAAAATAGGGAATATAAATTCCTATTTTCATGTCTTAAGAATATTTTTTCCCAACCATGAATGACCACATAAAAAAATATCCCCTTCTTGGATATACCAAATATTGTGGGAATTCCAATATATTTATTATATGATTCCCAACATGGTCTAATTAAATTTTAAATATAGTCTAAATTTTATTTTTGACTTTAGTAAAAATAAAAAAAATGATAGACAATTTGAATGAGAAACCAAAAAGATAAAACTGAACAGACCTCTAGAATTTGATGCATTATGTGGGACCATGGATTATGAATCTGTCTAGTGTGGAAGGCCCTACATGAAATAAAAATTATAATGTTAAAATTAATTTATTTAGTATAAAATAAATATATAAATTCACAATAAAATTTCATTTTAGGATCCCTTGCACCATAAAAAAGATGAATATACTCTTGTAATGCTTTAACCGCAGATAATAGATACACATTTATTTCATCCTAAACAAAAAATTGTTCCTCAAATTTTTTTGCCAATCTAAATTTCATAGAAAAAATAATATCTATGGCCTTAGAGAATGACACAACAATATGAGGAATCCCCATTCCAAATATCATGTTTTATCCATGTGCATCATGACCAATAATGAAGTGTAATATCTCATCCGTTGACATGAAATGTTTTCACTGGTCCTCCGGCAGCTGTGCTAACTCAGCATCAAATTAATCATGTATAATATATAAATATAAATATATGTTTTTATACATATACATGTATTTGTTAAAAAATAGTACAATAGCAAACTATAAGAGCTATACCCACCGAATCATTTTGAGCACAAGTCATCAACCACAACGAAATTTTATCAGTCAGTGGACCTTTCTCCCATATGTGTATGCCAATAATATTTATATATATAGAAAACATAAACATATAAATAATTAATATTAAATGTGAACAATAAATTCATCATGTTGAATCTTAAAAACATGACAAGTCTAAATCCTTTGAGGTTGTCTATCCAAAACACAATTCTCAGAATAAAACTCTACCACCTCCAATAGTTAGTTATTGAAAAGTTAAAACTTGTATAATGATAAAATTCTTAAAAATATATAAAAATAAATAAATAGAAACATCATTGCAGCCCCAGTGGATGAATATGAATCGATGTCATGACACTGAGATGGAAAAATTCATCACCGGACTCTGTCTAGAAAGTCCGGGGCACCCGTATTTAGTACCCAGTACTCCCTATTAACACTTACTTTATGATATTTTTACATTATATGACATTATACCTTGATCTCTAGCTCAAACAGGTTGAGTAAAACTCTCATATTTATCTATTTAAGTAAAAAAACACAACTATTTTTAAAAAAAATCAATGAAAATAAATTGATCCTATTAACTAATAATCCTTCAATGGACGATATGATCTACCTTAGGGGAATGAATCTGAGCCACATAATGTCAATGAAAATGAATTTGGGGTATATATGATATGACCTAACAGAAGAATAAATGTAGTGACACCCACTTCCATGGGATGGTATGTCTTAACAAATGACGTGTTAAGGGCTGTGTTGGAATTCCATGATGAAATACTACAAACAGACCCTCAATTGTGAGGGGAATAAGTAGTTGAGTATTATACTATTGAAGAAAATATCATGCATAATTAGACATTTTTTCATTTATATTTTTTAATGCTGTTTTAAAAAAATCAAATTTACATTCATACATACCTCGACCTTTATACCCAGAAGGATCTTCATCATAATGGGGATATGGTACTAATTCTACTAAAATGTCTATAGTAATAGAATTAATTACTATAGAATGAATTCATTGAATATTATAGGTCTATATAATGTGAAAAAATGGACCGATGTAATTTTTATTTATTTCATTCATATTTTATCAAATATAAACTCGTGGATGGATCAAAAATCAAGTCCTATACAAGATATGATATTTAATTACTAAATAAACTTGAAATCCCATAGAAATGATAATGTTACAATACCCATTCTTCACTATATTGATTCAAGGAAATATTTTTTTATCAAATATATATAAGAGAAAAAAGGGGATACACTAACAAAACTAAAAACAAAACTGAAATTTTTTTATTGTATTAACATTAAGATTCAAATAATTATTTCCAATGAACTTTGGATGAACCAATCGTCATAAACATTATGAAATTAATTTTTAGGGAAACATTATATTGTGATAAAATACTTTAATTTGAGTAATTTATACGTTGAGTTGGGATACAGTAAACATATTATTGTTATCATTTTTTCATATATTATATATATATTATGGTTTTCTATGTTATATTATATAAATATTATAGGAATATATGTTTATATATTTTTTTGAAAAATAATTCCTTTATTTATTTTTACCCTAATTGGTGTTATTTTTTATGCATGTATATATTAAATATAGAGTAAATAAAGATAGAAAATAATTTAAATAGTTTATAAACATCTAAATAATTTAAAAAAAAACTGGAGATTGGGAAAACAGCCATACCTTTTATTAAAAATGAAAATCAACCAATTATCCTTAAATTCTCTCTCTAAAATAATGAATTTCTTCTTCATATTGAATTATGGTGTGTTGAAAATGTTTTTTTTTTTGAAAAAATTCTACAGTCTCATGTTCATATCATTCATTTAAAAACTTTCATTGCCTTGAATTTTTCTAAAAAACATTCCATTTTGGATTTTATGTTATGGTAATCAAGAAAATATTATATTATTTTAATGTCAAAATTATTGGTTCATTAATAACTCATTCGTCTCTAAATATCATACTGTTAAAATTCACTAATATAAACAAATGTTGATCAACATTTCTTCCACATACTATATCAAAACAATTAAACTTTAAAAATACATATTTCAACATGTATATTTATAAAACAACAATTATTTATTTAAAAAGTCTGTAGTAATAAGAAAAATAAAAAATGGACAACCAATTCCACAATTTTGTGTTTTTCTTTTTTCATAAACATAGTTAATATGAAAATAGAATCCATTAACATCTATAGCATTATAATAATGAACCATTACTGATATAACCTCGGTATTTGGTTAAATTATTTAGTTAGTGTAGAATCACCTTACTCCAATAGGTTATGTAACTGCATATTTCACTAAATTCAATAAAAATTTATTTAAAAAAAATTGTACTATATTACAATCATAATAAATATATATACCTGAAAATTCATAGACCAGGCATGAAATGGTGCATAATTTGAATTTTGAATTTGATAATCACTCGCACGATACATCTCTTTTTATAGTTCAATAATGTGTTTCCTACAAATGATAACACTATTTTTAACTTATCGAATTTATATATGCAAACAAAACCTATAAAAGTTATACTATAAAAGTAATAAAAACATATTGACTCAATTTTTCAACTGATAGATTATTGAATAGTTATATCGATAATCTTATACCCACTCAATGTTTTCTATATATAAAATAGTTCCTTCCCCAACATCAATATGATAAATCCTAGAGAGATTATGTAATTTTTTCTCAACACCCATAATATATTCGAAAAAAATAGTATACACAACCATCTAATAAACATTGTTTATTTATTTCTCTGAGTGTTATATATTATATAAAAGTTGGTTTTATTTATTCAAATAATACTCAATAGGATGCATATACCTAAATTTCATTAGTCTAGTAATCATTAATATATCGATTTGGTGCACTATAAAGTGAACCATAACATTGAAAAACGAGATTGGAAAAGTTTCTCCACTGAAAAAGAGTAAGTACAATTTTGTTCCACAAAATTTTTAAATCACCCATTCGTTTATTTATTATACAAATATATCTAAAAACTACTCAAACTAATAAATTGTTGAAAAACATTAGGTGATAAACCATCATAAATTGTGATTGGAATTAACTTTTGAAGTAGCATATGATAGTTATGACTTTTCAACCCTTAAAATGTACTTATTGTCACATTCACACACATTTAAATATAATAATTGTTACCATCAGGCATGTTGATCATCTTCAAAATAGAATGAAATGTATATTTATCTTTTCAATCATCGTATACAATTTAGTAAGCATGTATGCCTTATATTAGTCACCCAACAATAAATTCCATAATTTTAATAAACTAATTTCTTTAAAATAGAGTCATCCATTGACACAACCATTTCATTTTCCAATGACACATAAAATGGTTCAAAATAAATTGTCAAAAAAATTCATTATTCATTACATCATGACTATTCTATAGCATGTTAGTTTTAAAATAAGGGAGATTAAAAATAGTAATTTTATTCTTCCAATTTTGACTACGTTGTTTACCCTCACCATGACTATTGGGTAATAGATGCGACCTTAAATATTGAAATTCATATACTTTGTGAATGTAATATTTCTTGATCTGTTATAATGTTTGTACTCCGATCATGTTCTTTGGTGTTCAGTTTAACTCATTACAAAAGTCAAATTCCACTCCATCCTTTCTAATCATTTTTTAATGGTGAACTCAATTTATATCACCAATGTATTTATATTTTTCAAAAAGATTAAACCATGGATAATTTTTACTTTTATTACATCAAATGAATGAAAAGCCTTGTTTTGTACTCCAACCAGAATATTTTTCATATGTTGAGAATTTATTTATTTTCCTAAATAAATATGGTTTCACATTGAACATTTCATTCATTTTATAGTTGTATTTCATCACACCATCCCCCCAAAATTTATTAAAATAATAAATAAATGGATGAAGGTAAAAATAAATCATATCCCTCACATTTTTATATCCATCAATAAGAATGGAATGTTATAGAAATTATTTTTTTATACAATTCCACCGATAAATATTATATAGAACCGACCCCATGGGCTATGTTCTACGATTTTCACCAACCATATACCTCAATATAATAAAACCATCTACAAACAACCAAAATTTGATATTACAACTATCGTTATTAATGTCAGGGTGTCTCAGATTAAAATAATTTCATTCAAGAGAGTCTTATGTGTGGGTTATCATATTGCTTTCTTTATTTATTACTACATTCCATTTAATTAATTTAGAAACATTAGATGACATAAATATTCTATTACTCCTTATATTTAATAAAATGTAACTTATTTTCTTTATGGAAATAAGTTTCCCTTGTTTCGTGGTATAGCATTGATGGGTCTAATTTTACCAATTAAATGTACACCTAGAAGAGTTACAGACAATAAAATTGTGAAAATAGAAAAATTCCTTTCTAAATAGTATAGTTGTTTACACATTCCTCTATGGCCCCATTTTTGATACTAAAGTTCTATGTCAACTTTTAAGCATCATAATATGACTTAAGAATCTAAGAGTTAGTACGAAGTACTTTTCTCAATAACAACAACATCAAATCAAATGATGTATCATACTACTAATTCAAATTCATCAAGTACAACAACTCTATGATAAATGAAAATTCAATGTAAGAAATACAACAAAAATATCATTCAATTTTTAAATTATCATATATTTAATATAACATCAATGAATCCTGATATTCACAAGAGTGTAGATTTATCTCACTAGTCTCAACATTTTGTAATTCAGTTCCATTAGCATCCAGACTACTTATCATTTAAGTAATAATATCATGCATTAGATCAGTCATCCTTACATAAAGACAATATTATTTATTTATATCTGTTGAAAATGAATATAATCTTATCCATGACATGTTCATCTCTTAAATATTATTCAGAATCCCATTCAATTATAAGTTCTCTCTCATGGACTCCCATATAAATTAAAATATATTTTAAAATATTATACACAGGAACCTATATATTCAAATTGAAATCCTCAGGTGAAATAAATAAACCACATAAGGGTTTCAAAAATATTCTCTAAATGTTCTATTTGGTTGATTAATCCAACTCTTGTCCATTTTCATATTTCTAAAATGAGTAGTAACATTTACACAAGACATCATGTTTCATGTATTTTTAAAACATAACATCTAAAAATATATTTAAAACAAGTACTAATCAATATCATGTGGAATTTAATTAATACTTTTCTAAAACAATAAAATAATTCAAAAATAACATCATCATTTTATTATTTTTAACTAATTATACACTTAATTTTATACTTTATTTTTTTGTAAATTACTTAATATTTTGTAAAGTAGACTTTATAGAAGATTTTTGGATAATAAAATATATTTAATAGAAATAAAATATTTATAAAAAGAATATATAAAATAAAACCCAACTACGAAATATTTTTGTTATAAAATGATTTTTTTTGTTAAACTTCTTAATAGATAATGAAATAATAATATCTTTTTAATGGACATGTAAATATAAAGAAAATATTAAGTCTTAAAAATAACACATGAATAAGTTGTCAAAATCATTCTTTTTTAATAACTGAACTAAAATATATATATATATATATATACTGATCTGGTGACTCTATTAGGTGTAGATCATTCAATAAATCCCCAAAACCCAATCCTAAAACCTTGGATAGGTCACCCCATTGAATTCATGGAATCATCCTCATCATTCCAATCCTTCATTATTAAACCATTTATTGATTTTTTAAACATCCACTTACTATTAATTATAAATCATTATCGGGATTACATGAAATTATTTTAAATTAATTAATTAAAATTATAAATATATAATCTAATATAATGTTATGAATTAAAATATTCTCTTTTCAGTTGTAAAAGATAAAATTAAGGTTTGTTGGTTTCAATTTACATTTTCATGTTAAAAGATTATCATATTAAGAAAATTAATGTTCCATGAGTCATATTGAGAGAATTATTATATAAACTAATACTTACAGATCACCACTAATTAATCAAGTATCCAAGATAAAAGACTATATTCTTGTTAATAAATTGAATATATTACACACAAAATTATTTTTCCACTCATTTGTGTTAGCTCTATGATTCTTTTTCTTCGAAAAATGATTGATGAAAACTCATAAGAGAAGGAAACTTGAAGGAGTATTAATCAAATTTTTGAAAATATTAAAACAAATAACATATAATGTGATAGTGAATAAATTTATATAAGTACTCAATATATGATTTTGGGAAATTTAATCAACAAAAATAGATGAATCAACTCATCATGTATCTTTCAAATAAAATAATCTATTAAATTTCCATGCAGGTGAATTAGCATCATTGAATAAATCCATATATGGTTTAATAATTTCTAAATTAAGGTGTAAAATTGATGCACTTATTTGATATGTTAAATGTTTTTAATCCAATAAATCTATAATAAGGGTATAATTTACAAATAAATTTCTATATATATTAGAGTGAATTTAGTTTTATCAAATGATGTTTTTTATATTTTAGTTTAATGTGATGAATAACTAGGAATTTTTATTCCCTTATTATTTGGTTTACTCAAATAAAACATGGAATCTAGGGATGTTTGTCTATAATATCAATTGACATGGAACTAATATAATGTACTTACCTTTTTCAAAATCAAATTTTACTTATATAAAAGTAAATTTATTATATAATGATATGGTTGCACAAATATTTAAGGAATAATTATCATTAACACTCCTATAATATATAAAAAATACAATTGATACTACATGTATGAAACATTAAACTAGTTAAAAAAATAACATAAACGATAAAAAAACATATCATAATATAAAAAAATCATAAATTCACATTATAAATGAAAAATGAACTTGGACCATTTTTTTGTAAATCCCATATTGGATTTATATTCTTTTTATTCAAACTCCTCAAGTTTTAATCAAATGTTAGTGTATATAATTTTATTGAATATCCAACAATTTTCTTCTTGGTATAGATTATACGAAGAGGGTTTAAACTTATCATGGAGTGGTAATAATGAAAATTCACTTTTGATTATTTGATGAAATTACAGGTCAGGTTGAATATATCATATTTATATAGTTCAAAGACAAATCACTATCCATATTCCAAAATTTTATTAATAATCTACTTCATGTTCTCTATTTTGATCATACAATTCGTATTTATAGAAATTAAGGAATTTTAATTCTAAAAATTAATATTAAATCATTTTGGGAAACCTGATTTCTAAATTTAAGTATGTTTTCATTCCAAAAGACAAAAATTATTCGATTATTATCCCCCGTAAATTTTTTCTCCAATATGAATCATTTTCTTGGTTTAGATCATATGACACATGTTCTCAAAGTTCATTTCACTTATAATACAAAAAAAATCACATTGATCATTCCATGAAAATCAAATATCAGCTTGATGTATAATTTATTACTAAAGGAATCATATTAACTATTAATTTGTGTTTCTATATAGCTATTACACAATAAAATAAAGTAGGATTACCTAAAATAAATTAGGGATGGGTGTTGACTGGATAAACACAGTATATATTGTTATTTCATAATGAAAAAATTGATATAACGTATTATAATAAAAAAATTAAGATAATAAGATTAGGTTAAATGTAAGTGTATATATGAAATAATTCTCACCTAAATATTGGATTCCAAGGAAAATATTTGGATACACTACATTAGAAGGTCATATAGGGAGAAAACATCAATCAAGGAATCCAGATATTGTGTGTACCTTTGGGGAGTACACAGAGAGGCATCAGAGGCATAACCAGGGTGTAGGAATAGGTGGAGGTTGAGTGATGTGTAAGGGGTTGATAGAGGTGTGATTTTATCGGTGGTTGCATTAGCTCCAGGTTGTATGAAGGGAAGGGGGGGAGGTAGTGGTTTCATAATCTATAAGGGGTGTTGGTGAGGTAAGATGGGTGGATGTTGTTGCTCTTTGGAGTATCTGGTGGTAGGGGAGGAGGTGGAGGCCTAGTGATGTGTGATGGTGGGGCAGTGGTGTGAGTGGATTGGTGGTGGAAGTCTCCAGGTGCTGTAGTAGAAAAAGGTGAGTCACAAGGTAGAGGGAAATAGGGATAAAGGAGGTCGAGGCAGAGGCATAGGTGGGGAGGTGAGTCATAAAGGTAAATGTTGCAAGATCCATATGTATAAGTTTAGGTGGATAGGGGTGTCAGATATGTATATGATGGGAATAGTGAAGGAGATGGTAGGTGGATGTAGATGGAGCATAAATAGAGGGGTATGGTATCTAGGGGCCCTATATGACTTTTTGGGGATAGATACCCCTTTATGTTATATCTTTCACATTTTGAAGTAAGTATTGGTCATCAATAGAAACCGCCAAAGGTGATCCCCAATTTCAAGGGGTGGAAATGTCCAAAAATCAAGTAGAAAATGTGATTTTATCAAGAGACGATCATTATTTTTTCAATGTATGATAATGGATTTGGCATCAAAATAAGTAAAATTATAATGAGTGGATTTGAGTCTTCTATGGTCATTGTTTTTAGTCTTTAGCCTACTCCTTGATCAATTGGGACTACGGTCATGTTTCTTCAAAATTTATGTTTAATTATATGCAATCCTTAGGAAATCTATGGTACTTTTGATACGGGTTGAATTGTGTTTCCTCTACCTTATTGTCATGTTTTTTTGTCTTATTCTTGAGCTTCTCATTAATTATTTGTTGATATGTCCAATTTATTTTCAATTATAAGGGATCTTTTAATTTATTTATAGTAGAAAATAATTATTAAAATTTCTTCTTGAAAAAAATGAAATTAAATATTTTCTCAGTTTTGGTTTTATTCAATAAAAAATAATATATGAAAATATTAGAAATTTAAAATATTAATGATCCAATATGATGTTTATCTTTCAAGGTATTTCCTAGGTGATATAAATCATTTATAACAAAATATTTTAATCTCTTATTTGATACCTCTTCAAGAACCACAAATTATTAACCATGGATTATAACTACCGTGCACTATTATCAAAATATGGGTATTGAAATGCATGGTATCAAAATGAATTAACCCTATTTAATTTTTTGTGAATGAGTAAAATCATTTATATAATTGAGAAATGATGTTATGGAACATCAAACCCAAGGTACAAAAAACTAATCTGAACCAAGAGAATTATGGATCTTGTTGCATAAATATTGAGTTGTCTTAGATCACATAACATCAAGCCAAAAATGTAAAATAAAAGATATTTTCAAATATAATAAGAAAAACTTTATATATTAGATGAGAAATTTTTTATTGTACAATTTTTAACATCATATAAAAATACAGAAATATAAAATTCTCAGAATATAGATAGTTATGGAATAGTAAGAAATAAAATATTGAAATTTTGTATATAAACTCATATCTATATCCTCACGAAAAAAATACATTGATTTTAGTTCTCCACAAAAATTGAATAAAAAAATGGGAAATATTAATTTTTTATAAGACTATTCACATATTTAATTATTTCTATATCTTTATATTTGAACTATCAGCTCATTTTATTCTCTCGTCATTGTATATAAATTTTCTCCCTCAATATTATAAGAAATTTTATGTTTCTCCAATGATTAATGAAAAGAACTAATTTTTCATGGATATTATATCATGATTCCATTGATCAGATAATTAATGTACTATTTTAACTCTAATAAGTTTTGTTCTCTCCACTAATGGTTCAATTTTTATTTAAACAAATATTTTATAAAGATTTGTATTAAATAGAAAAAATTATGGGTGTGCGAACCTAAGAAAATACCAATAAAAAAGAGGCTCAAACCATATATAATGTGGCTGATGTGAATAAACATTCATCGCTAGGGGAACTCAAGGGTATCACATGTACAACCACTTAGAGAAAACACCAAGAATCATCACATAATACTAATGTAAAGACCTGGAAATCTTGTGGATTATCTTTTCATAAAAACATGTGAATTTTAAGAGTCTGTAGTCTCTGACGCCGCATGATTCTGAGTCCCGGTGTGTCCATAATCAATTTATGATGTTTTTTTCTGGTACGTTCAGTAAACATAAATGCAAAATTTTATATCTTTTGAACTGGTGCTCAGAATCGAAATCTGAGGACACCAATGAACTCGCAGTGCCGGTATTCTCTTAAAGAGACCTTTATCGCAGTTGTGTTTTATCGAGGATGGCAGTTAATTATTGGGGATTCTTAAAAAATTAAATAAAAATTATGTGTGACGTAATTTTATTTAATTGGTGGTTTAATCCTCCAAGGGGAAGTTGGAGGTGGGGACCACCCCCACATAACCTCCCATGGGAAGATATTATGTGATGGGGCCCACACAAGCATCAAACTCCTCAACTCCCCTTGAACTCCCCTTTAACCCCATGAACCCCCAATTAAGGAGGATGAAACACTCCCTTTAATTATTTTGGAGCCTCTTCACCTCCTCCCTCCAATTTAATGAGACAACCCACCTTTTTAATTAATGGATGTAACTTAATAAATTTGAATCTTTTTTAATTCATTAAGCCATTCTTTTAATAAGTTGTGTTATTTTATTTTTATGTTGGTTGGCACATATTACCTTTGTGAAACTTTTTGGAATTAGAGAGAGCATTCTTCCCCCAAATAACACAACGAACATCTACAACGACCTCCATCCGCGTTAAAGGAGTAGACGCCACCCATGATGAATGTTGCCAATGATGGTGCTTTTTCCTCGGACACACAATGACGTCAACGAAATGCCACTATCATCAACAAACAAACATCAAATCTAGGTGGGGGAATTTGTATTGATATTACATATGAGTTATACTCTTCTTTCTTCATCTTGTGTTGTTCTCATGATGTCGAATGCTTGCAACATAACGAGGAGGGTTTGGACCGCATGAACACGTTCCGACCCTCCCCTCTTTTGTTGTTGTTCTGTTTCTCCTGACGTCAGAGGTAGAGTCGAAAAGGCGATGTGTCATCGCACCACTCTAAAGAAGAACCATGGAAGACGAAAGGGGGCTGGGGCCATGCGGGTCACGGCAAACGGAAGAGGCAAAGACGCTGCCGACTAGAGGCGGCGGTGGCAGCGGTGGTCGCGCGTCGGTCGCGTGGAGGGACCGGAAGCCGCATGGGATGCCCGATCCATGGAACAACTGGCCGACTGAACTGGCTAGTCCACGTGTAGGAGTCGTGACACACGAAGGCACCGCATGGAGGGAGATCGCGGCCCGCATATGCGAGCCGCTTGGGTGAATGAAATGGTCGGTTGCATGCCGGCCGGGCTTTAGAACCGTGGATCCCTTAGGCGCTAAGTGGAGGAGGATGTGTCCCGCATCCATGGGCCCCTCTGCTGAGTGAACTATCCGGCAGTCTGCCAGATGGGCTGGAGAACCGCGACACACGCAGGAACCATGTGGGAAGAACCGAGGCATGCTGTGCAGGCCGCCCGCGTCGGGCCGAACCGGCCGACCTGGGAGAGGAGGAGGCGACACCATTTGGTGCTACAGGGAAAAACGGATCGGCCCACAATGCGGGCCTAGTCTGCAGGTGGCCCACACCCCACCGGGCCAGGCCGACCCCCAGTAGGGTCAAAACCTCCGAGCCAGATCGGGTTGACCTGCCAGCCCACTGAGGGTGACGGGTCGAGCCCGTCTTCGATTAAATACAAATATCTCCTAGACAGCGTGTCTGATTAATGCACCGTCTACGGAACCAGGACCCTCATGACGAGGAGGTACTTTTGGAATACTCTAAGTGAATTTTGGGAAAATTTTGAGAACGTCCGGGTTGGATCGAGCGTGCAATCAAATCGGTCCCCTGGAACAGAAACGTCAATAACTCTCAGACTGGGTGTCTGATTGATGCGTCTTCTGTCGCGTTGAGTTCCTTTTGATGAGATGGAACTATGGGATACATCATCTCACAACATCATGATATTTTATTTATCGACACTTGGCTCAAGGAGAGGACCCTCTCGGAATCGACCATGTTATGTGTAGGAACCCTAGGGCTGGCTGTGACTACGATGACTAATGTACCGGAATCCTAGGTGGGTTCGACGGAGATGACTACTATACCAGAATCCTCCATGGGTTTGACAACTATGAATATTATAAGGGTATCCTCCTTGGTTCTGACAGTTCTGACTTCTGTTCATGTATCATGTGTTGGTCCAACAGAATAGTTGGTCCTGTATCCTATGTGGGTCCGATAGCTTAGCTAGTCCTGTATCCAGTGTAGGTCCAATAGCCTAGATAAATCAGTGACTACATCTGATCATCTCTATCACTCTACAAAATAAGTATACATATGTGAGCTGAGTCTTGACATTCAATCATTTATCTTCTAGGTGATTGACTTTTCATCCAGTGTGGAATGGGTTGGGTTTGGGCTTGAGAGTTGGAGTCGAACTATGATTGGTGACATAGGTATATGTAAGGGAATATACCTAAGTAAGGTTGGTTGATACTCCGTGATTTTATCTTTTTTTTTGGGTTATATTTGCTAGATATTGTGAGACCCTGAGGGTCTCGGGGTCCCGACTGAGTATCGTTATACTCACCCATGCACGGGCTATGCCCTCACTTCGTTGTGTTGGTTGCAGACGATGGACATCGCTGATTAAGGTAGAGAGTTGTAGAGCTGGAGTGTACCCAGAGGTGTACCACATAGCGAGACATACATGGAGCGGACATAGAAACCCGGGTTGCTGAGGTGGTTATATGTACTCACCATTCAGGTGGGATTCCTGGAGGATGAATCAGTAGTTTCCTTTTAAACATTCTGTAGTTGTACTAGTTTTACAGTAGTTTGTACATTACTGTTGGGCTTGTATTTCCGTCCCCTTTCCTCTCAGCACTTTATTTTGTATACAGTTTTAATTAGTGATACTTATAGTTGTGTAATCTGTTTTTTTTTTACTTATTAAAGTCAATGCCTTCCCTTTTTATCAGGAATTACGCCTTTGGTGCTAGTCTCCATCCCCTTGCCTATGGAGAGCAGGCTTGGGGTAGTCACGACACAGGCCTGAGGACGGGTTGTGACAACTAATATAATGATCTCCACCAGTGGATGAAATGGGGGTGATTAGATCTATATTCATGACATCAAACTATACAAATGGGATACTAGAAATAACATTTTAAAACCTCTATTGTATCAACTCTATCTGCACCCAATAACCATTCCAACAAAACTCAGGAATCAATGATGGACTAAACCACAAAACAATATACCTTATTAATCTGTAATAGATCTCTTAAATATATCATGTATTTCAGATATGTAGTATGAAATGTATGTGAAATCATGGACCTCTAGTCTTCTTGATTATTTTGGGACTAAATGATCACATAGAAGATTCGACCATCTCTCTCTCACTAGAGAATAATTACATCATTTTTACAGATTTAATAACCTTAGAGGTGATACTTTTCCTAATTAAATAAAATATGTGGTCATTATTTTATCATTAACATCTCCTTATATTCTATTATACCACCTAAAGATGTTATCGAGGTGATAAATAACATTTACTAACAAAATTAATGCAAATTTAAATTCTAACATTCATTTCATATATCATAGTTACCTTCATGGAAACAACTAAAACAGGGGAATATTATACTCTATCAACCCCCATGATGTCCAATAAACATAATCAATAATATATTTCATATTATATACATTTATATTAATCCAATTGTCCCGAAGAAACATAGTGTTATTTAATCTATATAGAAACCCTTATGTAGTAAAAGAAAGCATCTAAAATCTTCATTCTGTAGCACTATAAATATATTACATTATCAAGGAATAACCATAGTTAAGTTCAAATTTAGTTTAAGAAAACTTATGTTACTATTTTACCCAATAAAAACACATACAAATGGTTATCCCAATATCTAGGTGAATAAAACCTTTTTATCATTTCTTTAATATCTTATGTATCCCAAAAAATAACCAGACTAAAACATATGGTAATTAGAATTCAAATCAATATATTTTATCATTTTTTTACATATATAAGGACCCTAAATTATATTTATGGGTACTTATAGTTTTTATTTGGGTTAAAATTATGTTTAAACCAAATCTGTTTAAACAATTTCTCATATTCTAGAAATTATATAATAAATCATTGATCCATATTTCATCCTGTGTTATTTGTAAGTATAGTTTTAAATATCTTGAATTACTATACCCTTATATTTTTACAATGACTGATTTGTGTGTATGGTTTAAAAATTATGAAGAACACAAGATGAGTTAATGGATGATTTTTCATAAACAATATAGTTTATAATGCATTTGTCAAACTATTCCGTAATTACAATAAACACTGTCCATTCATAAATTGTTAAGTTGATTCATAATTTGCATAATTAATGCAAACAAATATCCAAAACATCCACAAACTTAAATTTTCTAATTATATAAATATTAATCTCTTGATATTAATATATTAATTGTCAAGAATGAACTTTTAACATATTTTCTCACTCTACTATTCATTATGAATTCCATAAAAACTATACTAGTTTCCATAGTTGACACTCAATTATTATTAAATCATAAATAGGTATCTTGTTTTTAGGTTTATTAAACATTATATAATATTTAAATTCTATTATTATTCTTAATATGACCTTAAAACAACCAATTTTATCACCAAGCAATGCCTTTTATATATAAACTTGATCCATCAAATTCCAAACATCGTCAAAGACACCATAAAGCCAAAATAATCCCTATTAAACAATAATTCAAAATAATATATATATAAAATGAAGATATCAATATTGTACAACATTTATTATCAATAGTGAAAATTAAAAGAGAATATATTATTCAATATATGTATCGAAAACATGGATGTTTTACTCATACATACATCTAAAAAAAGAAATGTGAGGCCATTCACATTGGATTCGTGTAGCCTAATTTGTTTGGATAATGATGGGACAAATTATCGTATCCCATATTGCACACCAGACTACAAATCTCCCTGGTAGAGCTCTACGATGATCTCATTAGTGGTTGTAGGGGAAATATTCACCTTCTTCAGGGGTCCGGTGGTTGATGGTCTCTAACCCTAATTTTTGGGAAATATAACATCACTAACCTGCTGTAGTAGAGAGAAATAATGACACTGATAGGTAACTGTTAAATTTCATACATACTATAAAATCTTGAAAAATTTCAATATAGCTCTTTGGACATTGTTCCATTAACAATATAGAAACTAGGGAATGGGTGGTTATAGCACTGTAGTATTGTGGAATTTCTTCCAGTGGTCACTCTAGCATAATTAAATTATGGTTTGATTGGTGGGATAGTGATTCATATTCTTTATTAGATCATTCAATCTAGATTATCTATGTGTGTGAGAAACTATGAATAGATCCCTGTAATTTTGATCCCAAATCATAGTGAATTTTTATTCCTCTCCATGGTTGTAGATATCATTTTTCTCAACTATGTGAATCTTTGTGTATGTGTCCTATCTCTTCATTTTCTTTTGTTCTCTATATTCTTCATCAACAAACCTCTATCATTTTGACGTGTGATGTTTCCACAACACTATCATCATAAAAGGAAAATTAAAATGGATGTTAGTGCATTAATATCATAGAAATAAATCTTTAAATTTTTATCAATATATGATAATATTTCAGATATGATATTCATTGAAACCAAATACAAATATTGAATAAATGAAAAAAAATTCCTTTAATAATTTTTTTAAAATATTATAAGACAACTAAAAATGATATTAATGGTCCAAGACTATCAAATTAATTAAAAAACTACAAATATTGTGAGATTATATGAAATTAACTAAAAAGAATTTAACTGAATAAAATTCTTTTTTATTAGTTCATACAATGTTTGATAAGTGTTATTATATTTTCAAATGTAATATGAAGATTTTGAAGAAGTTTAATAATAATTTGAAATGGTCTTAAGAAAAATTAATGTAGCTCTAGAATAATTTGGATCTAGATAAATGTATTGAGTTGAAGATGAAATTCAATAATGTTTTGAATAAGGTGTATCAACATATAAGTCATTGGTATAACCTATGAGTGATTCATTTTTTATATTATGAAATGTCATGAACTATGTTCAAGTCATTATTTATAAATATATGAGTCATTGTGAATGAATTAATTTTCATATGAGTCATATATGAGATGATGAATTTATGTGAATGTCATTGTATACTTCTATACATGTCATCTGAGATGTGTACATGTGATTCAGTGACTTCTTATGAGTCATTCCATAAGTAAAAACAATCATATGTGTATATGGTATTCACACATATAGTACATTTTGACGTGTATATTTTATAAAGTTACTTCGTTATAGTGAGCTCATAATAAATTATTTACGTAAATTCATAATCCTTATTCCACATGATACTTTGATGTTCTAAACATAATTCATTTTTGACTAACATTGAAATATAACCCATGTGAGAATTTACCTCTTTGTAAAAAAATTAATGACTTATGGAAATACTAGTGCAGAATCAAATTGCGTTAACAAAATGATAATTGTAGGGATCTTAAAAATATTAACTAATTATAATAAAAAGTTAAGAGGCATTTAAAATTATTTTTTAATGAAATGGGGACAGATTAAGATAACTTTTTTCACTAATCATTATAGAAATAATATCACATTTTATGAAATGAACTATGGTTCAAGATGGTATTAAAGAGAAACCTATTAAAAAATGACCTAGTTTGAATGAGATGATTTCTAGGTCGAGATTAGAATTTTGATGCCACAAAAACATTTTCATTCAGTCATGGATAAAATTAGAGATTTTTGTGAATTTTTTAATATTAATTCTTGATATTTGAATATCTCGTGAGGAATTTATCCTGAGTCTTAAAGGCATTTGAATCCATACAATAAATTATATTGAATATGTTATAATAAGAATATCAAATTAAATATAACTATACAGGGTTTCCATATCTATTATAGAAATAATATTTAAATAATATTAATGAGAGAATTATTTCACTATAAGATAGAAGTTATATACATGAAGATGCGTGTGATAATCTGATGATTAACTAAAAAATGTAACTATTTTTATCAAATAGAAGAGAATCTAACAAAATTTTATAATTCAATTTATTTTAAGATGATGAATCTGATGATATTTGGGAGAAAGTGATATATATGTTGTTTATCCACATACCTAATGATGATATAACACTATTGTTAGTGATCATTAATGTGTCATGTATATTAGAGACCAAAGACCATTTGTGATTCATCATACATTTACTGACAAAGGCATGAAATTCATGTTCAAAACAAGTCATGGACATGTTGAATGATGAAGAACTTGGTTGATGTATACAATTTAAGCAGGCAAGATCACTCAATGTTACATTTCAATAATTTCTTATGAACGTCCCTTTGAATAACTTTTTCGAGGGATTGTTGGGGAAAATCAAAAATGACTTTTATAAATAATCCATTATTTTAGATGAAACATAATACAAATCAATATAATGGACACCCGAGAGCTATAAATTTTTAGTCAATTTAGATACTATATGAGTAATCAACATTTTAATTAACAATATTCAAAATCTACAATGATCATTATTCACACATTTTACACTAATAGACATATCATACTTATTATAATTCTGTATAATTGTTTGAAATGATAATATAATAAAGTGTAATATTAGATGATCGGTGATGGTAAACATGATATATAAATATTGAAGATCTTATTTAACCATTATATGAGAATAATAGATGGATAATATGATCCTAAATTATGGTAATAATACCCAATCAATAGTGGATCATAAATCATGATTTATAGAATAATAATTTTGCATAAATGTCAAGATTCATAAGAGTATGGAAACATTATTAATGAATAATTAGCCATGAGAACATATAATACGAATTTTATTATTTAATAAGACATTCAAAAACACATAAATATATAAAATCAATTTATTTTTCATGTCCCACTACTAATACTATCATCACATATATTTTAGAGTCCCACAATGAATTACATTTTCTGTTTATTCCCTTTTAAACAATGGTGGGAAGCTCTCTATAGTGGATCGATTTCACTCCCAATTCCCTTAAATATAATCTCATTTTTTAAAACATTTACCAAATGGATTATACGATTATATACTTATAAAACAACCCATCACATAATGAGAACCAGACTTTTGTGCTCCACAATATAACAAAAATATTGATAATTTAATCATATCATAATAAACCAATTGTGAAAAACATGTTACATGAACACTTATTTGAAATATTATCAACATTATACATCCATATAAATATATTTAATGTTAAAATTATAGAATACCCATAGTGATTAAAAATTTTCAATAAAGGATTTTGAACTAGATGAAAACACCCTTAATAAAAGAATTACATATATTATTTGAACAAAGGGAATAATCTTTTCTTTTTAAAACATTCTACAAATGAGAAATTTTAAGAACAAATTGAGAATTTTTTTTTCTTTTATAAAACACGGAAACATATAAAGTGATAATCCTGATTAATAATGGCCATTTATGTGGGGAAATACAGTCAAATAGTAAACACTTACAAAAATATTATTTTCACACCATTACAAATAAACATAAAATTGATCAGTAATTAAAATGTTAAGGAATTAATTTTTAAACCTTTTTAAAAAATCATAAGGTAATATAGAATAACTCTAAATGTTATTTTTCATAAATAATAACATTCATGATACAAAAATTCAATTGTGGACATAAAAGAAAATGGTTCTCGGCTTAAAAGAAGAAGTAAAAATATATATATTATTTTTTAAAAAATTTTATACCATAAATGGATAAATAGAATGAATACTTTAAAATTTTTAACTAACTAGGGAATGAGAAAAAATATGTGGTTCTGAAGAGAATGAAAATAAAATTTCATGCAACGAAAATTGAAACATAATCAATAATGATAAAAAAGTGAGAATTTAATATCAAACATTACCTCATTGTACCTCTTAGTTAAACATGATATATAATCCTATATAATATATTTAAATTTATTATAAATCCATATAATAATAATATATATATCTATATTACTATATGTTATTCACTTATAATTTCTTATTACCAATTTATTAATAATTCTTTGTTAAAATATATATTTTGATGTCAAATATTCTCTTTTCCATGCATGTTTTGATTCAACGATTTTGGTCCATTACACTAAGTCATGGTTGAAAATTATTAATCATTTCACAAATATCATCTTTTTTATTATATAATATTTATAACCATGCAAGATCAACGGTGATGTAAAATGGTATATATCACTTCATTGAGGTGGTTGTTTTCACGTACACATATTTGAGGTTTTCATTTTTAAATAGATGGAAATAAATGATGAAAGACCATAATATATCTATTAATAATCATAATATTGGCTAAAATATCATATTTTTTTATTTAAATCAATCTTTATAACCAACCCTGAGTGTTGGTGATGAAATGTCACGACCCGTCCCCCAGAGCCCGTATCTTGACTACCTCATGCCCGCCTTCCATAGGTCATGGGTTGGGGACTAGAAAAAAATGAATAATTCCATAAAACTAGGAAGGTGTTGCCTTTATAAAATGTAAACACACACAACTAGAGTACAAACGAAAGAAAACACTAAATAAAAACGGTATACAAAAGTAGTGATGAAAATTAAAGGGGCTGCAAAAACCAGCCCAACTATAAAGTACAAGGAAAAGACAAAACAGGTACAACTAAAAGACAAATAGCTGGAAGGTGTCTAGTAGCTCCTGGAATGTCCCCCATGGATCCTACCTGATTTTAAGGTATAGATAGCCTCATCAGCACTCCACGTCCGTCCATCTCCTCGGGGTACTGACTCTTGGTGACGTCCACATCCAGGTACCGTCCAGTCCTGGCGCTCTCAACCTCCATCAGTGTTGTCTGTCGTCTACATCTAACACAACTAGGTACATGCATATCCCATGTAGGGTTGAGTATAATGATACTCATTAGGGACCCCGAGACCCTCAAGGTCCCACAAAATCTAAAAAGAATAAACCACAAGTAAAATTTCAACGGATATCCATTACTTAGGTATATGCCCATATATATACCTAAGTTATCAAGTAACCCATCCCAATAATGAGGAAAACACAAAGGTCATTGACTCAGATCAAACCAGGATTTTAATTATCAAATCCAAGGCTACTAGAGAACTACTACTCTGTTGAGTAAAATGGCCATGTCGCGACTTTGAGGCGTTAATCACTAACCTTAGACTGCTGAGGTACTCCTCATGTCGAGTACCATGGGTCTGCTGCCAAACCGGGCATTCCTTCTGTTGTGGGTCTACCGCCAAACCAGGCGCTCCCCCTAATAGTCGTCAGAGGTACTCCTCTTGTCGAGTACCATGGGTCTGCTACCATGCCAGGAGCTTCATCCTCCATGGCTCTGCTGCCAAACCTGGAACTCCATCCACTAGGCTTGTCAAATCACTCTGAGTCGAATCGGTCATGCAGTCGTCAGGTCTACAGCTAGTATGTCTCTACAGTCCACATGCTCGTCTCCAGGAGGATCCTCTCCACGAGCTACTGGTCGATACTACAAGTGTCGCAAACTCTCAAGTTCAAGTATCTCAAAGGACCGCCACGTCATAGGGGTCTCAATGCAACTGACGGCGTGCCAATCGGACGCCCAGACTATGAGTTATTAGTCGTTTAGTTCTGGGGGCCCGGTTGGTTTCGTGTACGAACCAACCTAACCGTGTCTCAATTATACCTCGAACTCTCATGGGGTATACTCAAAGAGACAGCTATGATCCATGAATACTGGCATAGATGAAATTTTGTCAAAAGGATGCATGGTGCCAAAGATTTGGCCCAATGAGGTAAAGGGGTCATTAATGGGCCCGGGTCCGGTCTGACCCATTAGGACAGACTTGGCCCAACCTCGCCTGGGCAGACCCGGTCTGGGTCAACCTAGTCTGACTCGCTGGGTCTGACCCAGCCCATTAGGTGGGTCAGCCTGCTATGTTTTGACTTGGTCCGTTGGGCCCGGCCTAGCGGACCGTGAGGGTCGTTCGGTCCGATAGTCGCCACGTAGGCTGCTCGGTAACTCGGCTCGGAAGACCAAGCATGTTCATCCTGCAACACCGTAGGGGCGCCACGAGGGCGGGGGGGCGGCTGGACTCCGAGGAAGTCACAGGTACACCGGGTAGGCCGTGGAAGGAGACGGGCATTCGGGCAGCGTGCCAGCAGGGGACGCGGGGCGTCGGGGAGCACGCCAGTAGGGGCGCGGGGCTCCAGGCAGCACGCCGGTAGGGGAACGGGGTGCCAGGAGGGTGCTGGCCTGGGATTGGGGTACAGAGAGCATGCCGACAGGGGCTCGGGGTGCCGGGAGCACGCCTCTAGGGGCGAGGAGCACTGGGAGTGTGCCGCCATGGGCGCCGGGCAGCGCGCCGGAATTGGCCTGGGGGTGCGGGGAGCATGCAAGGGTGCCACGGGGGTGACACAGTTCACAGAGGCAATGGGTAGCGTGGATTTTGTTTGCTGCCTTCGTCGCTGTCACCACGTGTACCACCTTCGTCATCGAACGTGAACAAACAAATGGAGGGTCGTACCGTGTTTCTGCGGTCCAAACCGTCCTTGTTACGGTGATATCATTCAGTTCTCAAAGCGCACAACATACTACGGAGAATGGAGGGTAATATTCAATCATAAAAATAACCCCTACCTCGTTTTTATCGATGATTGATGATGAATTCGCAGTAGGGAAGACGTCATCATTTGCGATGTTCTTCGTTGGTGACGTCTTCTCCTTTGACGTAGATGAATAAGGAAGAATATGGCATCGTCGTTCATCGGTGGTGGAAGAGACGTTCCCTTCCTTGCCCCGGTTGAAGAAGGAAGAAGTCGACGTTCTTCGTTCTTCGGTGGTTATTCATTGGAGAGAAAAGGCTCCACCAAAAACTTATCCTCTCCTTAGTTCTCCCAACAAAGCTTTTGCCAATAAAAATAAAATAATAGTGTGTCATTTATTTTAATGGTTGCAATGTATTAAAAATAATTCTAATTAATTTAATTGGTTCACATAATTAAATGAATGTATTTGGAAAGAATTTCAATGTTTTCAATTAATTAATTACAAGGGTTTAATTAATTAATTGTGAGGGAGTTTTCACATTTAAAAACAATGAGGGAAGGTGGAGAGGCCCCCCACTTTATGGAGAGTTACAAGGGGGTTTAAGGGGTTTGAAGCTCGTGTGCCCCCCCCCCCTAAAAATATCATCCCAAGGGAGTTTATACTCGGGTAGGCCCCACCACCATTACCTCCCATGGGAGGTTTGGGTGTGGTGGCCCCCACCTCCAACCTCCCCTTGGAGGTTTTCAAAACCCAACTAAAAAAAAGGTAACACATTATTTTTATTCAATTTAATTAAAACCCCCCAAAAATAACTTCTACATTCGTTAGAACACAACTACGGTGAAGGTCTCGCTATTCAATCATCAACGATGTGAGCTCCATGCTATCCTCATATTTCAAATCTGAGCACCTATTCAAAAGATATAAAATCCCAAACGTACATTTACTGAACGTACCCAAAAAAGTTCAGAAAATTAGTATCAGTCACCCTCAACTCACGTCGGTCGATTTTAAGGTCTACCTAGGTGAAACACGCCCCAACAACCCTAATGGTACTCTCGGATTTTTAATTTGACTAACCGTTTAGAAGTTATTAATTTTACAATAAAATAATTGTCAAATAATTATTTTATTTGCTGCCAAAAACTAACTTTTTCTGGTGGCCCGCATTGTCCAATGTTAGTATCTTCTTAAATAAAGCATTCCCGCTCGAGTTCAGCTATGGTCTCAGATTTTTAATCTGTGCTACTATTTGTGAGTTATAATCTTTTGAAAAATAAAATAATTCATTTATTATTTTATTTACGGTTATGCCATTTTTAGGGTTTCTCACAGGAGGCCCGTGCCGACTAAACATAAGTCACCCTTAGGGTAAAACCAACATCCTAAACGCAACGGTGCCCTCAAATTTCTGATCCAAGTTACTGTTTAAGAGTTATTACAATTTTTTCAAAAAAAACTGCTTATGCGTGTTAACTTAAGCTTAACAGAAACATCAAAAATTGATTCTGGGAACACCGGGCCTCGGAATCATGCACCGTCAGAAACAGAGGACTCATAAAATTCCCTTGTATATATGAAAAGAATTTGCACAAAATATCTGGGTCTTTAAATTCTCTCCACATCATGGATTTACTTCCCCATAAGCAACAACTCTAACTAAGGGAACAAAGGGGGGGTACTAAGCACACATATGAGTCTCCCACTCCCATATGCACTCCTGGAGGTTCCCGTGCTACCAAAAAACATGCACCAGAGGTATTGACCATCCAAGTAGGACCCTCTCTTGTAGATTCTCTATCTCCATTGGAACCTCCTTAAAATTCGACTCATCATCGATGTCCAGCTCCCCATTGTCGATGATATGAGATGATTCATGCACATATCTCCTTAGCTGAGATACTTAGAAGAGGTTGTGCACTCGATGAAAATAAGGTGGAAGATCTAAGTGGTAAGCCACCTCTCCTACTCTACTAAGGACCTAGAATGGTCTGTTGAATCACGGAGATCACTTTACTCATTGGACAATTCTCTGTAGACCTCCATGAGGTGATACCTATAGAAATACATGGTCTCCATCCAAGAAATCTAGAGGTCTCCATCCGCATATGACTTCTTCTTGCTCTGTGCAGTCTTCATCTTCTTCGGGTTTATTTGAACATTCCCTATGGTAGGTCGTACCATCATTGTTCAGTAGGAAGTGGGTGACTTGGTGAGTCAGTCGATGATCACCCAAATCGAATCGTGACTCCTACATGTACAAGGAAGTCCCATCACAAAATCCATGGATATACCATCCCATTTCCACTCTAGGGCCTCTGAGGGCTGAACCAAGACTGCTGGTACCTGGTACTCCGCCTTCACTTGCTGAAAAGTGAGGCATCGATAGATAACCAATACTACCACCTTCTTCATACTTGGCCACCTGTGCTATCGTTGAAGGTCCTGGTACATCTTCACCACACATGGATGTACTGGTAGAGGGGATGTGTGGAACTCCCTCAACACTTCCTTCTAATGTGAAACTGGTACCATGGTACGTCCTCTGAAGAGGACGACGTGCTCCCCACCTTCAGAAAAATCAATCATGTGCATGCCCTGTGGGTATCTGAGCACGTCGTGTCTTACAGTCATCATCTCCACATTGTGCCTCCCTGACTTGTTGATGAAGGGGAGGAGTGAATGTAAGAGACTGTAGTAAGGCTACTCCATCTCTATCCACAAAGGATATCTATAAGGCAACCGGCTGCTCTATCGCCTCGCCTAGAAGCTTTATACCAGTCCTCCTGCTGAGCGCATCTGCAACAATGCTCCCCATACCGGGAGTATAGACTATTCGATGTCATAGTCCTAGAGGAACTAAAAACTGAAAACTACTACTTCCATGAGGGTAAGGCTGGCCGACTCAAGAGTGATCGGTTTCAACCTTTTATGCATGAGTTTGACCTATGCTTCCTGGGTTTTCTTTTTCTCATACTAAGGAAAAAACTACTCAAACATTGTAGATAAACCACAACCTTGTTCCCTAATATAGTCAATCTGAGTATGAATTATGAATGTCCAATCGATACCAAAACCAATGTCGTAAGGCCTCGACACTGCCACCAAGAGGTTCTAACCAAAACTCTCACCTGGAGGGTCAGATCACACCGTCGGCGTAAGTGTGATTATCGAGTCACCTACCCAAGGTATCTCCAGACGTCAGGGTCAAGTCAACAGTTTAACCGGATACACTAGGTCTGGGACGGGATTCATGGAATGATGGACTGATTGGTACCTATGTCTATTGATATGGAAGCTAGCAGTAGACACAATCCGTACATTGAATCATTCTTATATCCCTTGGGTATCACTCCTTGAACACATGTAGTTACTCTCTTTCTCCCCCCTCTAGATCCCTAAGCCTGGAGGGGACTATAAAGGAGGTTGGTTTTAACATGTTGAAATGTACACCACCTCATGCTACTCTTATAGCTTTACTTCCATGTCTGTTGCACTGAAGATTCATCTGTCCATGTCACATCCCCTTCCAGAAACATTTTTACATGCTCAAGTCTCTAAGACTGGCGCTGGTTTTTCTACTTTCCCACTACTATCATTCACTGGTTTTATCTGCTCAACCAATGAACATTCAAACCACAAAGGTTCTCTCCACCACCCTAAAATGAGTAGGAGTGCATAGAGGAATATTGCTAGCTCGGATGTCCGTAAACATGCCTTTCTCGGATGTCCGAGCCCTGAACACTGATCGTATCATATTCATCAAGTACCCGGAATGATCGGTACACCTTGATGATCACTCAGCTACCGACAGGTCTTCATGTCAAAACTATAGAAGCTGCAGGGAACTCTCAGCCACCTCCTCAAGACAGTATTCAACCACCTGTGAGTCGGGCTTGTCTTGGAACATGAGGGGTATCTGATTCATAAATAAATGTAAGGAAATAATCTTACATGTGTCCTCTACCGGTATCGCCTATAGTGTCTTCTGACAAACAGTCAGTTATATAGTTGGCACACTGCCTGAAGGTACCATATCGGGAAACGGTCCACGTACTAAATCCTCATAACTAAGTGGACCAACCTCAGGGTAACTCACTGGGAATGACTAGTAGCTAATATCACTATTTTCTACTAGTGTCTCAACTAGGTGGAGAACTCTAGAAATCGCCTCTAGTCAGTCCTCTACTGCCTGGGAATCTGTCTCGCCTCGTAACCTCGAAGGCCTCTGTAGCTGGAACTTGTGCAACGTGCTCAGTAGGCATGCATTGTCCTCCAGTGTGGTTGGTGGAATCTACTTCCCAATGGGTGGTGGTGCTGGTGGTACACCACCCGAAGGTGCCAACATAGTAAGAGGGCCCTACACCAGAGCCTCGTCACTCGGTGGGCTGTAATCGAGTACTCTTTCAAAACTCCAACTGGCTATCTGGGTGGAGGCATCCTGAACAGATGTGACATGGTCAAAAGATTATACCTGGTGAGATGACCTGGTTTGAGCTAACTAAGAGATAACTTTTGAAAACTCACACGCATTCAGTGTTTTCGTGTTCTAAGTCGGAAATCCGTAGTCAGGGTCCTTGTATATGGATACGTCGATCGCCGCACCAACACTGGACCTCCTGAACTAAAAACCACACTCAATATCCTTAACACTATTGCTTCACATAAATAAAATATCATAGTCCTATGTTCTATGGTAGAACGGACTCCTCTAATACCAATTTTTCATGACATGTCCCCCGTGTCCAGCATCGTGACTAACCCAAGCCCGTCTTCCATAGGCCAGTGGCTGACGACCTGCTCCAAAGGCGTAATTCCCTTAAATTAGGAAGGCGTTGCCTTTATAAAATGTAAACACACACATCCAGAGTACAAATGGAATCAAACACTATGTAAAAACTGTATACAAAAGTAGTGCTGAAAAGTAAAGGGGCCGAAAATACAAGCCCAACTGTAAATTACAAGGAAAAGACAAAACATGTACAACTAAAAGACAAACAGCTAGAGGGTGTCTACCAACTCCTGGATCATCCACCATGGATCCTACCTGAAGGGTAGGTATAGATAACCTCCTCAGCGCTCCATGTTCATTCGTCTCCTCCGGGTACCGACTCGTCGTGAGGTCCACCTCAAGGTACCGTACAATCCTGGTGCTCTTGCCCTCTGTCAGTGTTGTCTGTCGTCTGCATCCAATGCAACGATTCGTGGGCACAACCCATGCAGGGGTGAGTATAACAATACTCAATACGGACCCCGAGACCCTAATGGTCTCAGAAATTTAAATAAGGATAAACCACAAGTAAGATTTCAACGGATAACCATTACTTAGGTATATTCTCATACATATAACTATGTTATCAGGTAACCCATCTCAATCATGTGGAAAACACAATGGTCATTGACTCAGCTCAAACAAGTATTTTCATTATCAAAACAACAGCTGCTAGAGAAATCCTCATCTGTTGAGTACAGTGTCACTGTCGCGACTCTGAGGCACTACTCACTAACCTTAGATTGCTAAGGTACTCCACCTGTTGAGTACTGCGGGTCTGCTGCCATACCGGGCGGTTTGTCCGTTGTAGGTCTGCCTCCAAACAGGGAGATCCCCCTAATAGCCGTCAGAGGTACTCCTCCTGTCGAGTACTATGGGTCTGGTGCCAATCCAGGTGCGCTGTCCACCGTGGTTCTGCTTCCAAACCAGGAGCTTCATCCACTGGGATAGTAGAATCACTCCGAGTCGAATCGGTCAAGCAGTCGTTAGGTCTACAGCTACTAGGTCTCTGCACTCCACATGCTCGTCTCTGGGAGGATCCACACCACGAGCTACTGTTCGATACTCCAAGTGTCACAAAGTCCCACGTGGAAGTATCTAAAAGTACCACCACGTCATAGGGGTCTCAACGCAACTGAATTCATGTCAATCGAACCCCCGGACTGTGAGTTATTAGCCTTTTAGTCCCGAGGGTCGGGTTGGTTTCGTGTACGAACCAACTTGACCATGTCTCAACTATACCCCGAACACCCGTGGAGTATACTCAAAGGGAAGGCTATACTCCATGAATATCGGTGCCACTAAAGGTTCGTAAAAAGGACGTCTGGTGCCAATGATATGGCCCAAGGAGGTAAAGGGGTCATTAATGGGCCTGGGTCCGGTCCGACCCGGTCGGACCGACTCGGCCCAACCTCGCCAGGGCCGACTTGGTCTGGGTCAACCCGGTCGGACATTCTATGTCCAACCCAGTACATTGGGTGGGTCATCTCGATATGTTTTGACCAGGTCGTCTAGGCCCGGCCCAGAGGACCACCAGGGCGGTTCGACCCGATAGTCGGGGCGACTCGGTAACTCGGCCCGGAAGACCGGGTCGGTTCAGCCAGTGACACCACTGGGGAGCTGCAGGTTGGCTCAGGAGGCCGGTGGCAGGGAGGCCTGTGGGCAGGCCGCACAGGGCACGTGTGGGCCAGATGGACTTTGTACAGGCCATAGGTACACCGAGCTAGCCGCGGCAGGAGACGGGCAGGCGGGCAGCACGCCGGCAGAAGGACTGTGGCACTGGGAGAACACCGGCAGGGGTACGGGGCACCGAGGAGCACGCCGGGATGGGCACTGGTCACCGGGAAGCGTGTCGCCAGGGGCGCTGGGCGCTGGGAGCACACCGAAAGGGGCGTGAGGCTCTGGGTAGCACGTCGGCAGGGGCGCAGGAGCGTGGGTAGCGCATCGGGGCATCGCAATTCACGGAGGCCGCGGGTAGCACAGCCTTTGTTCAATGCCTTCGTCTTCATCGCCGCATTTTTAACACCTCATTCTTCCACAGTACGTTTCACTTTTAATAAAACTGTAATGTGTGTTGTACGTAACTTCGAGTTCTAACACCCACCACAACCAATCAAACTATCCGTTATGAATAGTAATACCCACTTTTTGAAAATTTATAAGTTTTATCATTAAAAATAGACTTCATTTTTGGATTTGGAATATCAAAATGAGCTTAGGGTGAGTTTCTGGTATTTTTATGAAAACATTCATTTTTTATGAATAGTGAAAAAACAATGAGTTATAGTTTAAAACCGAATTTTTATTTAAATAATTATATATATTATTTTAATTTAATTAAGGTCAAAATAGATACATAATACCTATATATGTTCAATTTAATTCATTTGAGTTATTTTAGTATAATTTTAGATATATAAAACTTTTATTGAACTTTTCACAGCCTTTTACCCACCTCCTAGGAGAATTTAGAAATTCACATAAAACTTAATTGTACCGCTTATGTGAGTGGAATTTCGAAAATCAGAGAGACACAATTAATATCAATGAGTAAAATGTGGTTCAATTTGATAAAAACAATTTTTTTTGAATAGTAACTTTTAACTTTTATTTACCACGGTTAAAAGTAAATAGGGAAATTAACGATAAATATGATATTAATATTACCCTAAAAAAGTCATAATAGTATTGGACAAGTGTATCTCGACCAAAAAAACCTTAGGACTAAACTATTATCATTTAGGTGCACTTGGATTATTTTAGGACATTTATTATTATTTAATTTAAAAAATAGTTAAAAGAGTTAAAATCAATGTTTGATAACTAAAACATTTTTAATATAGGGTAATAAATAAGATAAATTAGATTATAAATATTCATTAGAAATAAAAAAATATTTCCTACATAATGGTATTTTATTTATAATTTTTAAAAATTAAATAATTTAATTTATTTATGACACAATGGTGATGGAGTAATTACCTAATTAATGAAATATTAAAATAATTGATATTATAAATATAAAACTAATTGTAATTTTAGTCTTTTTATTAATTCCACTAATTTTATAGGTTAATATGACATATTATTATTGGTTATATGAATTTAATTCGAAGTGATAATGATGTTTTGAATTTATCAAAAACAAAATACCCAATAGTGTCAAAATTGACATAAATGATTTTTTAAAACAAATATTATATTATTAATTGATATTATTATCCTAAAAATATAAGGTTCTGCCATAAGAATTATATATTGATAGGTGTATTATTAATTGACCACTTGGGGTTCTCTTAGATTTTTATAGTATGTTTATTGACTATATAATATAAAAATAAAAATAGATATGGTAAATGTCAAACTATTTATCTAAGTGTTAAATATAAATGATAAGGTTAATATAATGACCCAAACCATTCAAAATATATTGGTTGAAAGGATTTCTACCCATCCCCACCATAAAATTTAAATAATCAACTTTTGAGCCATTATAAACCCAATATGAATTTATTATAAACTAATAAGTATAGATTTTTTTAAGGTTCCCCCCACCCCTCTTATAAAAGGGCCCTCCCCCTTCACTCTAATTTACACCTTAAAAGCCTTTTGTTTATGTCAAACCCTTACCAAATATCCTCTAAACTTCCCTCACTTCTTCCTAGAGGCCTTATTTTGATCATAAATCCATCCTAGGGGGTCCTTTTGATCAAATCTAAAGAAAGAACCCGAAGAAAATGTAATGTTTTCACCACCCTCTTTCATGTTCCTTTCTTATTCTACTTCTTATTTCTTTGTTATTCCCATTCTAAAATAATAACTCCAGTATCATATATATACTGTGATGTTTTTTGGTACAACCATTTTCAGTATTATATCTATCCTTTAAAGGACATGTCATCGTACGTGCGTACGTACAACATACCGTCTCCACGTCGTGGTGTAATTGTTATTCAAAACATTATTGTTTGGAGGGGTATAATAATGATGTGTAATTCATTAAAATAATAAATATAACATGATAATGATTCTCTATATATGATATACTATCCAATTATATATATTTTTAATATCAAAAGAGTGATATTGTCCCTCATGCGTACGTACAGACTACCGTCTCCACGAACATGATGGGATTCATTCCCCATCATATCCATTCAAGACTAATTCTCATTTAATGATTAAAAATAATGTTTAAGTACTTGATATCATTCTGTATATGAATAATATAAAACTTATCCATAACAAACACGGATTATGTAAAAAAACATATAAAAGAAAACGAGTAAGTTAACACCCAAAACAATGATAATACTAAGATATTATTAAGAAAGCAATGTTAAAAGATCATATATGATATCATATTAATTTAAATGATTCTTTCATAATTTGATTGAAATTATTTCACCATTATATAGGAGGTTAACCTAGCATCGTCCAAGGAAAAGTAAAAGGTAAGGGGATTTCATCTCACTCTTTATTCCCGTGAGATTCTTGCCATATTTCTACTATTAACTTTTCTGTGGTGTATGTACTTCCCATAATTGTATTATTTGTGTAATAAAAATTAATTTATGTGTCTTTACATATTCATTGTATGATACCTCTTTCATGGGATGTATTGTTTGTATGTTTCCAAATTGGTAAGGGTTTATTTCACAATCTCGTCATTATCTCAGTTGTTTATATGTAATTATCTACTAGGACCTCTTTATCAACCACATCCATGTTTCATAAAAATGTATTTCAAAACAATTTTACAATTTTAAAGAATATGGGTTAAAGTCATTTATACCCTTGTATTACTTTTTATAAGAAGTTTATAAATAAATATTTACAAAATTTTCCAAACAAGGACCTTTTTATCCTTTTCGAAAAATTAAGGTTAGAATGTCTTTTTTTAACTTATATGGTGGGTACGGCTATTTTCCATCGTTGTAAAACCTTCGAAGCATCCCTTCAAAGCTTATAAATACATTTTCAAAGTAAATTTTTTATTTTATAATTATGTTACTTTTAAGTGATTTCAAAAAAAGAGATATTTCTCTCAAATAGTTTTTATTTCATCTATGTCAACAGCCTTTGATGGATTTTAATCTTTTTTCAATGTGAGTTATTATGATTCAAAACTTCAATATTGTATTGACGGTTTTGTGATATGTTTGACTGTGGATGTGTTGTTTTTTATACCATTCATGGTTTATGGATAAAGTATTGACATTTCGTATGCTAGTTTTACTATTAATGTTTATGTTCTGTTTAAACCTGTTCACATGAGGAATGCATTGGACTTAGTAAGTGACGGGTGGAGCCCGCTATTTCTCCCCGATGCATCGGTAGATCTCATGAGACAAGCTAGTGTCTTATCACAATTCCTTGGAAAAATCTTATTTTTAGTTTTGGTACAAGGCCTTGAAAATGTGGTTATGATGGTCTGGCATTATGCATTCCATCATAAAGAAAGTTGTTATTGATATTGCATGTGATTATTCGATTAGTAGAATATCCATGTGAATAAGTAAATGGAATTATTCAATTTTATTTCTTCCATATTATGCTGATGTTCAAGTTTAAAAGGCTTTTGTTTTAGTTATACAATGCCATAAATGTTTATGCCAATAAATGAGATTTTATGCTATATTATTATCCTTATTGGGCATTTGAGCTCACCCCTTTCTATGTTTTATTTTTCCCAGGATGTGAAGAAATATTTTATGAATGACCTTCAGGGATAGTATGGGGGGATATGAGTGTGGACTACGGAGACTATGTTGTTGTAGTTTTCATTTTATGATGTAATTTAAACATTATGAATGTATCTAGTGATTCCAAGGCTACTAAACTAATCGGTCTTTCGAGACTGGATATTTTGTGATCATGAAAATGATATGTAATAATGCACCGACTCTAGGTAACTAGGGTTGGGGCGTTACAGTTGGTATCAGAGGATTTTTAGTACAAACCTTGGAAGATAGATCTAGATAAACTTTGATTAGAGCACATAGACCTAAGATGGACTTTGAGGATTAGTATAGAAGAACATCCTAGAATTTTGGTATTGTAGATATTTTGTGAGTTTTCTGAGAAATACAACCCCATCTAGATACGAGCAGGTAGAGGTGGCTCTGGCATAGATGTACCAAACTGTAAATCCCAAAAACAACACTTTGACCATGACTCGAATGAGAACTGGTGGACGACAACTGGCCTTACTGCACTCTTGGTTACGACACTCGTGGGGGATATGCTTAATATAATTCTCATTTTCCTTAAAAACAATTATGAAGGGTTTATGAGTATATACATCCTCAATGAAAACATATTTATGATTAAGGATTATATCCATAAATAGTTCAATTTATGTTACGTGTTTTACAAGTATGGAATTATGTATTTTGATTTATAAACTGATCTAGTTTATGAATTTGTTTAGAAATAGAGCCTATTGGAAGAAATGGAAACCCTGTCAATGTACTCACTCCATGTAGGGGTTTCCCTCATGCTCTGGATAATTATAGTGGAGTTGGTGATGCAACTGGTGCTGATCAGCTAATCACTATATTGGGATAACTCACTCAGGTTATGAATAATAACCTTACCCGTATAAAGCACACTGATCTGTAGTGTATAAGATCAATGTTAGATCACTTCACGAGGAAATAACCACTAACATTCAATGGGAGTACAAATCCATTGGTATCTGAGCAATGGATAAGTTCCCTATATAAAATATTTCAGGCATTAGGGTGTAGTGAAAGGGAAAAATTTATCATGGTAGTTTACTGCCTCACTGAAGATTCTGATTATTGGTGGTCATTGATTCAAAACACAAAGAAAGATGATTAAGTATAAAATATGGAATGGAGGGAGTTCAAATAGATTTTCTTAGAAAATTACTTTCCTCGTGACCATCGAGCAGATATGGAAAGCCAATTTCTGAGTTTCAGACAAAAGGAGGATGAGAATGTCACAAAGTATAAGGCTAACTTTACTAGGATAGCAAGGTCTGCGTGAGATTATATACGTAACCCAAGAAGTAAGATTGATCATTTCATTGATGGGTTAAAACCATTTCATCATCGAGCATTGCTGTCACAATCCTTCTCATCATACGAAGATATTGCCTCATGTGCTATCAAGACAATAAAATAATTATCTAACTCATATGACTTTAAAGAAAGTCGAGGAAAGAATAGATCTGCAGATCACTCTAGACATGGAAATAAAGGGAATAAGGAAAATTTTGAATATCCATCCTGTAGTAAATGTGGGAAGAAACACCTCGAAACTTTCTTAAAAGTAATGGGAGTCTGTTACAAGTGTGGTGAAAAATGCCACCAAGCTTGTGATTTGCAAGGGGAAGATGGAAGCTACCGATGTCCAATGCTACTATTGCAGGGAGATGGGACATTATGAAAATAAATTTCCTAAGCGTTAGGGGAACATACCTCAGAAAAGTCCAAGGGATCAAGTCCTTACTTATGCTATCACTAATGCTGAGATAGAATCTCTGAAAGACGTGGTGGCAGGTAATTTAATGGTTTCCTAAAGTTTAGAAAATGCCTTATTTGATTCTGGATCATTGCATTGTTTCATATCTTCCCATTTTTCTAAGAAAATTAGATATTTCCAAGTTGATTTAACAAGGGAGTTGTTAGTTAAAACTCTTAATGGAAGTATCATTGCAATAATTGTTTTTGAATCATTCCCCATTAGAGCACACAAATTTTCTTTATATGTGGGTCTCATCAACATACCTATGATCGAATTTGATATAATCCCAAGTATGGATTGGCTGTCATATCATGATGCAAAAATTTATTGTAAAAATAAGGAGGTTACTATTTTTGATGATGATGATAAAGAACATCTTATCTTCAGAGTAGAATCGTCATCGCATGATTCTTACCTAGATCCACAAACAATAGCTCAACTAAATTCAATTACTAGGGAGGAAGAGACTGAAATAACTGTGGGTAAGGAAAGGAATGTTCAATTAGAGGATGATCGTATTATGAAAGAATATGTAGATGTTATTTCGGAAGATTTGCTTACACATCCTCTAGAATGAGAAATTCAGTATTCAATAGATTTAATTCTTAGATCAAGGCCCATATCGAAGACCCCTAATAGAATTTCTTCTATGTAATTAGTTAAACTAAAGAAAATACTAGAGGAATTGAGTAATAAGGGATTTATTCACCCTAGTGTTTCTCCATGGGGAGCCCCTATCATTTTTATTAAGAAGAAAGATGGATCTATGAGGTTATGTATCGAATATAAGGAAATCAATGCTATATCAATAAATAACAAGAATCCTCTACCTCACATTGATGATTTATTTGACCAAATGCATGGAGCTCAATACTTTTCAAAGATTGACCTTCGATCCAGATACCATCAATTGTGTGTGATGAAGGAAGACATTCTGAAGACAGCATTTCGAACTAGGTACAGGGATTATGAGTTTACAGTAATGCATTTTGGGCTGACTAATGCACCCTCTGTATTCATGGACCTAATGAAAAGAGTTTTCAAGGAATATCTCGATGATTTTGTGGTGGTATTTAATGATGATATCTTGGTATACATCAAAATCTACGATGATAATGAAAATAACTTGTGCATAATCCTGAAGACTCTTAGAAGACATGAATTATATGGGATGTTTAGCAAATGTGAATTCTGGCTTCAGGAGATCTCTTTTCTTGGCCATATTGTCTCTATGGATGGAATCTCTGTTGATCCTTCTAAGAGAAAAGAAATCCAAGAATGGCTAGTACCAACTAGTATAACTGAGGTATGCAGTTTTATTGGTTTAGCAGCTTATTATCGACGTTTCGTCTAGAATTTTGCCCGGTTGGCTAAACCATTAACAAAGCTTACACGTAAAGAGGATAAATTTGTTTGGAAAAAAGAGTGTGAATAATGTTTTGAAGAACTAAAGAGAAGATTAGTCAATGCTTCTAAATTGACTCTACCATTTGGGGATGATAGGTTCATTATTTAAAGTGATGCATCGAAGAAAGGACTTGTTGAGTCCTTATGCAAAATGATAGGGTTATTTCCTATGCATCACGATAGCTAAAAATTCATGAGCAAAACTATCCTACTCATGACCCTGATTTATCTGTTGTAATGTTTTCTTTGAAGATATGGATACATTATCTCTATGGTGAAAATGGGAGATATATACCGATCAAAAGAGTTTGAGGTAGATTTTCTCACAGAAAGAACTCAACATGAGGCAAAGGCGATGGCTTGAATTACTCAAGCATTATGATTTCACGATACACTACAACCCGGAGAAGTAAAATAAGGTAGCAGATGCTTTGAGTTTAACATATCATGGTGTTTTCAATAAGATGAGAGTTTAAAGGGATCCTATTTTCATGGATTTAGTAAATATGGATATGGGAATCACCATGGAAGGTGAAACGTCAATACTTTTTCAAATGGGTGCCAAACCATCTTTACTAGAAAAAATATAGAGTTCTTAGACCGATGATGAAGAATTTAAATAGAATATTAAAGCTATGAATGATGGGAGATTGAATGAATTTTTTTATGAAGAAGGAATTTTTAAATTTGTGAAGAGACTTTGTGTTCCCGGTAAAACTGATCTGAAAAGGGAATTTTTGTACGATGCTCATAGTTCCAATTTGTCTACACACCCTGGGACAACCAAAATGTATAGAGATTTAAAAGAACATTTTGGTGGGAAAACATGAAGAGGAAGATTTCTGATTTTGTGTCATGATGTATGGTTTATCAATAAGTGAAAGCTAGAAGGAAACAACCTGGAGGAGTAATGCAACCTCCTCCCATACCTGAGTGGAAATGGGATAATATCAAGATGGAATTGGTTATGGGAATACCAAAAACTCTTATATGGGATGATGCAATATGGGTTATTGTTGATCTTCTTACAAAGTCAGCACATTTTCTTGATATAAGATAAGATCTACCACTAGAAAAACTATCAAGACAATATATTAATGATGTTGTGAGAAATCATGGAGTGCCCCAATCGATTGCTTCTAATTGTGATACCTGTTTTACTTCAAGATTTTGGAAAATTATTCAAAAAGCCCTAGATACTGAACTTTGTTTGAGCATTTCCTACCACCCACATTATGATGGATAATCATAACGAACTATTCAAACCCTAGAAGACATTTTGAGATCATGATCACTTTACTTTTAGGGTATGTGGGATCAAAATTTACCTTTGGTGGAATTTTTCATATAACAATAGATTCCATTCAAGTATTCAGATGGCACCATATGAAGCATTATATGGAAAGATATGTCGCACAACAACCTGTTGGGATGACGTTGGTGAAAGAAAACTTGTAGTCCCAGAACTGGTGGAGGAAACAATAGAAAAGGTAAAGGTAATCCAAAACCACATCAAAGAAACTCAATGTAGGCAGAAGAGCTATGCTGATAACTGAAGGAAGGATTTTGAATTTCAGGTAAGAGATCATGTTTTCATGAAGGTATCTCCATGGAAGGGAGTTATACGTTTTGGTAAGAAGGGTAAATTGAGTCACAGGTACATTGGACCTCTCGAAATTCTAGAACGAATTGGGGTTGTAGCTTACCGTTTGACAATGCCTCCAAGTCTCTCCAAAGTTCATGATGTGTTCCACGTATCACTATTGAGAAAATTCATGCCGGACCAAACTCATGTACTCACTTAAAAAGAAATAGAACTGGAACCTAATCTGTCTTATTATGAAGAGCCCATCAGGATTTTTGATACAAGATAAAATGTGCTGGGAAACCAGGAAACTCATATGGTAAAAGATATATGGAGAAACCATAAGATGGAAGAGGAGACGTGGGAACGCGAAGAGATTATGATGAAGAATCACCCAAGTCTTTCTTGCGGTAGTATTCTAGAAATTTTGTGGATGAAATTATTTGAAGGAGGTGAGAATGTAACACCCTAAGCTTCCACGGTACGCTTCTCTTTGAATAATAAAGTATTGTGTGTTGTACGCAACATCGAGTTCTAACACACACCACATGTAACACCCCAGGTAAATAAAGAATATGAAATCTTTATATTTATCCATATTTTTGAATCAAATATTAATATTACTTTAAAGGGAATGCTATGCTCTATGGCGTACCCAATACACAACAATGATTTTCTTAGGAACCTTACGTTGCACTTTACTAGTAAAATAATGTTATTTTAAATGGTAGTTAACGCCTAGCCGTTGTAATGGTAGGAATGAATAGAACTAACTACAAAGTGATTATATATGGTTGTCAAATATTTTTACTTTTTACAATAAATGTTAGAGGATTAAAAATTTGAATGAATCCAATTTTAAAGGTAAACATTCAAATATTCTTTAAAAGGCCGATTAACCGCCTTTTGATGGAGAACCTCTTTTAAATCCACTTTTTGAAAATTTTATTTGTTATATTTGACAAAATAATATTCTTCTTTATAATCGGGACATCAAAATTTACTTTGTGTAAATTTTTGGTATTTTTCCGAAAAAGTTCAATTTTTAATGAATAGTGAAAACTGTTGTATTTTAATTAAAAACCTCTTTTTAATATAATTTATTTATATGATTAGATTATCTTTTGAATTGGAATTAAAGTGAAATTAGAATATATTTTTACCATTAAATACAATAGTGGTCGTTGGAATTAATTTCACTTTGAAATCGGACTTAAACTAGTGTCAATCTTTTGATACTTATTGTTTCATAAAAACACGCTATTTGTCATGACAGCGGGAGTTAATTATTAAATTAATTAATTCAACTTATATGTTTTGAATTTTGTAAAATAGAATTCATTTTTGAATTTGGAATATCAAATATAGCTTAGGGTGAATTTTTGGTAATTATCTGAAAAACTTCAATTTTTGATGAATAGTAAAACCACTAAGTGGTACTTATAAAAACTGATTTTCCAATTAAATGAAATTTTTCCACATTTGTGTTTTGAATTTCAAAAATCTGACATACATGGTTGTCATTAAAAAGTAAAATGTGGTTCAATGGGATTAAAAATAATTTTTTGGTGAATAGTAACTTATTAAGTTTTTAATCGCGATTAGAGGTAATTAGTGTAGTTTAAGGAAAAAATAATGTTTTAATAATATGAAATGAACTTGACACGTGTCCTAACCTAATGGGATGTGTCATGGGCGACCAAGTCAACCAATGGGTCAACTTGGGGACCACATGAAGCCACTTTGGTTGGAAAATGACATCAATATCTTTTTATTTAAAGTAAAAGTAAAAAATGAGACAAACATGAAATGTTTTACTTAAACAATTTTTACCTAGGGTTATACAGCTCGGAGTTTTGACTATAAATATTAATTGGAAAGCTAAAAAGGTTTCCTACATCATACTAGTCTTTTAATAATTTTTAGACATTAAATAAATTAAATAATTTATGACATCATGATGATGCAGCGATGACCTCATTATTTAACGATTTAAATAAAATGGAAAGATAATGTAATATCTAAGACCTACACATGTCCAAAACCTATTGGATTAGTGGATTTAGAACCCTTATCACCTTATCCACTAATTATATCAATTTTGGACCTTTTAAATCCGAAACTCATTTTCAAATAATGTAACATTTACTTACTTTTCCAAGAGTGCCCCACCTCTCCTCTTATAAAAGTCCCCCAACTCTACCTCCTTACCCACACCTCTCAAGCCTTTGGCTTGGCCAACCTCTGCTCATTTCATCTCTCCAAATCCCTCTCTAACTCCTTGAGGCCTCACTTTGGGAGGAAGTTTTCCCAAGTAAGCCTTTGAGCTCAAATCAAAGGAAGTTACCCGATTTAAAGGTAATGTCTTCACTTGTGTTCTTTTGTTTTATTTTGCTTCTAAAACCCCATAAACTCTTTTTATTCATTTATTTTGTAACAAATACAGTATCTTAAATATACTAGGATGTTTTTATAAGAAGGATTCGAGCTACACTTACACACACCTACATCTAATGGTTAAAGAACATACTGTTTCCGTGGATGGCGAATTTCTGCCTCTCGAAACGATGATTGTTCAACATTCTTCTAACACCTTCAAAGGTGGCCATTAAGATGACACTATATTTATATATGATATATAATATGTTTAAAATTTACTTAAGCTTCTGTATTTTTCATTTATGGAATACCTTTATGGTTTCCATTATGGGTAAACGCGATATCTTCATTTAAGGAAGTGCGGACTACCGCCCCCTCAAAGTGATTTGATTCGTTAATACCATATGTGGTACGTATAAAGGATATATTTAATGATATTATATATGATACCACACTAGAATTAAAATACTATTATGTATCATTATGTTTTAATTCCATTATATATGAAATAGAAATGGAAGTAGCGTTCATGCGTACGTACGGCTTACCGTCTCCATGAACGGTGCATTTCATTTCTTAACTCTAAATGTTATGTAATATTATAAATGCATGAATATACGGGATATATATGATATATATGATATATATGATATATAAATCATGAATAAAATTCTGGATATAATGAACCTTTGACCACACGAACAACATGTAATTGTAAGAAGTCCACTTTCGACTTAAGAACCAAGTATTGACAAAACAAACATTATTAACTTAAATGATTACATAATGTCTATGACATGGTAATAAGTGATATAAAAGGAATAATGAACATGAGAATGGTTATTAAGGAAGAATAAATTAACTCAAGTATATTATTCAGGATATTAAAGAATGATCGAGTCAAGTCGGACCCAAGGTTAGGGATCTTACTCCTATCTTTCTTTTTAAGTACACTCTTTTATGTCATTCCTTCTAAAGCTCATCTTTCTTGTTATTGGGATGTTCTTTTATATTACTCTTAACATAATTTTTATGTTCATATGATGAGAGACCCTATTCTCTCTCATCAATCCATTTTGGAAGTTTTGAGTGGCACCGTTAGGCTGCCGAATTTTCATAAGAGATCCAACCTCTCTCTTTCTTTTTATGTACTCTCCTTTATGTCACTTCTTTTAAGCTCCTCTTTATTATGTTGGGGGATGATCTTTTGTATTCCTATTTCTGTAAACTTTATGTTGATATGATGAGAGACCCTATTTCCTCTCATCAATCCATTTTGGAAGTTTTAAGTGGCGTCATTAGGCTGCCGAGTTTTTGTAAGGGATTTTTCATCTCACTTTTATTCCCGTGAGATTTATGCTACATTTCCCAAAATTTCCTTTGAGTGGTGTATGTAATTCCCATTATTCTACTCTTTGTGTAATATACATTCGTTTATGAGTATTTAAATCAATGATGTATCGACCTTCTTTCATGGGGTATATGTTTTGAAAGATACCCAAGTCGGTAAGGGAACCTTTCACCCTCCTCTTTTTAAAAGACTTCTTTTGTTGGGTCTTTTAATTAACATATTTGTATGTTGGTATATGTTCTCATATGTCCTTATTGATGTAAATTTTAAGTGATGAGATAATTTTTTTATCTCTCATCAACTCTTTTTCTGAATTTTGAAGTGACGCCGTTAGGCTGTCAAATTTTTGCAAGGGAACTTTTTAACCCAAATTTGATTCTTTGGGATAAACTTGTACTCCTTGAATATGTAGTTCTATGAATATGTGTGAATAACCTCTGATTGTTTTACACTTAATATCCACATATATTTGGTGTATTCGTTTTCCACACATAATTATGCAATTGGTTTATCCTTAAACCAAGGATACCGTCTTTGTAAGGGTCTTTGTCTCAATCTCCATTAATTGAGGCATATTTTATTTTATACACAACCTTCTTTTATACGGTGTATAAACCCCTTTGACTTTTACATTTATTCAAAAGGATTATTTTTTCTACGAAGCGTTTTACTAAACGACAAAAAGGAATGTTTCTTTTACGTACGCGGTGACAACGACCTTTTCCTCCGCCATGAGTATTATTTGATCTTTGGCTTCCCCAACAAGCTGTAATGTTTTTAAAATAAAATAAATACCATATACTTTTTTTTGTATTTTGGTATTGAAAATGGTTTTGATAAAATATTATATTATGTTAATATATTTAAATGATATATTGTGATTGAAATGTGGAAATGTTATCATTCCTTTATGTTGGTTTTATGTGTTATAATTTTATAATGGTACTTGGACATTTTATGGGTGGTTACGTGATAAACCATATGACGGGTGGTGTCGTGAATACCAGGACGGGTGGTTACGTTATAACCTCCAATTCATTGGGTATGGAAGTCAGCCGTATGGCTATTCCATTAAGTATGTATGGAAGTTGGCCAAATGGCTATTCCATTAAGTGATATGTGTGGAAGTCGGCCTTATGGTTCTTCCACTTAAGTATGTTTATGTCCCAAGTTACCATTATATGTTATGTGATCTTTATATGGGTTTTATGGTAATCTTTTGGTTACATAAGGGTAAGTAATGAACTTTTATTCAGTGAAGAGTTTTACTACTTCGAAAAGGTGAAAAGTATTACTTTGATAAAGTATACATGGTTTACTTGTTGTTTTGAAAAACTAACAGTTTTCATTCTTTTTGTATCCCTTACTGAGCTTTTTATGCTCATCCCAAGTTTTTGAAATGTTTTTCATAGGACTTAACGTGGAATAGGGTCAAGGATGGGATCAAGGGAAAGTCATTCTACCTAAAACATGGAACTAGACATGTTTCTTTTTAAAAGAATTTATTATATGGAAACTTAGTATAAGTTTCTACTTTGTAATCTTTTGAGATGAAATAGTTATGTCCTAATTCTCTAAAAAGCTAAACCTAAAAAGATCCCCAATGTGAATTATTCATTTAATTCAATATTAAGTAAGGTTTAAGGCTGGGGCCTTATAGTTGGTATCATAGGTCGGTTTAGATAACTTTAGAGGTTAGGGTATTCTTTAAGCATAAGTGACATTACCATAATGGTTAGGATTTCTGAAAGAGTCCTAGTTTTAGATAAAGTGAATGAGTAAGTATATCTTTGTGTTTACCTTCCTCATTAGTACATGATGGTTTTGTTGATATACTCACACTGACATTTCTATTTTTAGTGAATGGATGGATCTAGCAGGCACCAAAGAGACCACAGGTTTGAAGGAAACTGTGGTGGTTCTCTGATTAAGATACTAGATAAAATGGAGGATTCAATGAGGAAACTCGTGGTTGTTCTAAACCAAATATCAAGGAGTCATGATCAACCACTTGAACCTTGGTATGTTCTGTAATGCATCATGTTCAAGATGACCAATCAATGTGGAAGTTCATGTAATAATTATAAAGGTAACCATTAGAGTGTATATGATCCTTACTTTTGAGGTAATTATGGGTTACTATATGTTATGATAGAAGTTAAAGGCATGAGATAAAATTGAGGTTAAATTATGTTATGGTTATTTTTGATGATTTTATCTCTTTTTGGGGAATGATTTGAGAATTATATAGTTTTGGAAAAAGGACAACACGCAGACCGTGTGACAACCCGTCGCATCGGACAAAGCTGCGGGAATCGAACCCACAACCAAAGTGAAACTGATATTTATCGCCTACCACTGGACTACGTGAAGTCCCGGGTTAGTTTGACTGATTCTTTTTAGTTAGATGATTTTATGAATTAAGAGTAGGTTGATTTTGGGTTATCTATTGATATTTATTAACCTATCATGGAGGATATGTTATTAGGTTAATTACTTTTCAATACGAGACATTAAGAGCAACTGATGTTGTTTGGAGATAAATGTTACGATTTAACTTGGAAGAATATGTGACAAAATCCCTCAAATATTTGGGTTTCAATCTTAGTTTGGTTTACTTTGAAGAATTTTATGGACAAATTGATTATCGAATGGTCCTCATTGAACTTTGGGTTTTGTTGGACAAATTTTGGAGATTAAGAATAGATTTTCTTTTTATAAGCGGTTATCCTTTTCTGGATTATCTGACCTTGTACTAACCTTTTTGGTTTTGGTTTTGGATAAAGCCTAAAGACATGGGATGTATATAGTTCTCTTTGGTGGATTAGGTGATTCTCTAGAAGTTGATTATAGTACTCTTAATGCGAACAAGTCTCCCTAAATACTCATCTTTTGGAAAAAAATATGAGTTTGATTAAAGAATCTAGTAAAAGTTGAAAGTCAACATGATAAGTGATTATGTTTCCTTATGAATAAATTCCTCAATAAAAAGTAACTTAAAACAAAAATGTTGTCTATTAACTTTTCCTAATGGGGAATCGAATACCGTTTAACCCATCACAAGTTTGTGATTTTCTTATGGTTAACTTTCTCCTAGACATGTTTACTATCACTCTCCCTCAAGAACATGACCCTTTGTTTTTTCCTCCATGTCCATATTTTCGTACTTGGAATCTAAGTATGGGTTAACTCGGGTGACCTTTTTACTTATCTTTCTTTTTTTTAATGTGATTGTTTTAACGACTCTTGTTCTGATGTGGGACTTTCAAGGATGTTTCCAAGCCCAATTTTAAAATTACGAGGACGCAATTCCCAAAAGGGGGGAAGGATGTAACACCCCAGGTAAATAAAGAATATGACATCTTTATATTTATCCATATTTTTGAATCAAATATTAATATTACTTTAAAGGGGATTCTATGCTCGATGGCGTACCCAATACGCAACAATGAGTTTCTTAGGAATCTTACGTTGCACTCTACTAGTAAAATAATATTATTTTAAATGGTAGTTAACGCCTAGCCATTGTAATGGCAGGAATGAACAGAACTAACTACAAAAGTATTATATATGGTTGTCAAATATTTTTACTTTTTACTATAAATTTTAGAGGATTAAAAATTCGAATGAATCCAATTTTAAACGTAAACATTATAATATACTTTAAAAGGTCGATTAACTGCCTTTTGATGGAGAACCTCTTTTAAATCCACTTTTTGACAATTTTATGTGTTATATTTGACAAAATAATATAATTCTTTAGAATCGGGACATCAAAATTTACTTTGTGTAAATTTTTTTGTATTTTTCCGAAAAAGTTCAATTTTTAATGAATAGTGAAAATGTTGTATTTTAATTCAAAACCTCTTTTTAATCAAATTTATTTATATGATTATATTATCTTTTGAATTGGACTTAAAGTAAAATTAGAATATATATTTACCATTAAATCCAATAGTGGTCGTTGGAGTTAATTTCACTTTGAAATCGGACTTAAACTAGTGTCAATCTTTTGATACTTATTGTTCCATAAAAACACGCTATTTATCATGACAGCAGGAATTAATTATTAAATTAATTAATTCAACTTATATGTTTTGAATTTTGTAAAATAGAATTCATTTTTTAATTCGGAATATGAAATATATCTTACGGTAAATTTTTGGTAATTATCTGAAAAACTTCAATTTTTGATGAATAGTGAAACCACTAAGTGGTACTTATAAAAACCGATTTTCCGTTTAAATGAAATTTTGCCAGCTTTGTGTTTTGAATTTCAAAAATCAGACATACATGGTTGTCATTAAGAAGTAACATGTGGTTCAATGGGATTAAAAATAATTTTTTGGTGAATAGTAACCTATTATGTTTTTAATCGCGATTAGAGGTAATTAGTGTAGTTTAAGGAAAAAATAATGTTTTAACAATATGAAATTAACTTGACACATGTCCTAACCTCATTTTATGTGTCATGGCCGACCAATACAACCCATGGGTCTACTTGGGGACCCCATGAAGCCACTTTGGTTGGAAAATGACATTAATATCTTTTTATTTAAAGTTAAAGTAAAAATGAGACAAACATGAAATGTTTAACTAAAACAATTTTTACATGGGGTTATACAAATCAGATTTTTGACTATAAATATTCATTGGAAATATAAAAAGATTTCCAACATTATAGTATTTTTTTATATTTGTTAGACATTAAATAAATTAAATTATTTATGACATAATGATGATGCAGCGATGACCTCATTATTTAACGATTTAAATAAAATGGAAAGATAATGTAATATCTAAGACCTAAACATGTCCAAAACCTATTGCATGAGTTTATTTATAACCCTTATCACCTTATACACGAATTATATCAATGTGGGACCTTTTAAATCCGAAACCCATTTTCAAATAAAGTAACATTTACTTACTTTCCAAGAGTGCCCCCCCTCTCCTCTTATAAAAGGCCCCCACCTCTACCTCCTTACCCACACCTCTCATGCCTTTGGCTCGGCCAACCTCTGCCCATTTCATCTCTCCACATCCCTCTCAAACTCCTTGAAGCCTCACTTTGGGAATAATTTTTCACAAGGAATCCTTTGAGCTCAAATCAAAGGAAGTTACCCGATTTAAAGGTAATGTCTTCACTTGTGTTCTTTTGTTTTATTTTGCTTCTCCAACCCCATAAACTCTTTTTATTCATTTATTTTGTAACAAATCTAGTATCTTAAATATACTAGGATATTTTGATAAGAAGGATTCGATCTACACTTACACACACCTACATCTAATGGTTAAAGAACATATTGTTTCCGTGGATGGCGAATTTCTGCCTCCCGAAACGATGATTGTTCAACATTATTCTAACACATTTAAAGGTGGCCATTAAGATGACACTATATTTATATATGATATATAATATGTTAATTATTTACTTAGGCTTCTGTATTTTTCATTTATGGAATACCTTTATGGTTTCCATTATGGGTAAACACGATATCATCATTTAAGGAAGTGCGGACTACCACCCCCTCAAAGTGATTTGATTCGTTAATACCATATGTGGTACGTATAAAGGATATATTTAATGATATTATATATGATACCATACTGGAATTAAAATACTATTATGAATCATTATTTTTTAATTCCATTAAATATGAAATAGAAATGGAAGTAGCGTTCATGCGTACGTACGGCTTACCATCTCCATGAACGGTGCATTTCATTTCTTAACTCTAAATGTTATGTAATATTATAAACGCATGTATATACAGGATATATATGATATATATGATATATAAATCATGAATACAATTTTGGATATAATGAACCTTTTACCACACGAACAACATGTAATTGTAAGAAGTCCACTTTCGACTTAAGAACCAAGTATCGACAAAACAAACATTATTAACTTAAATGATTACATAATGTCTATGACATGGTAATAAGTGATATAAAAGGAATAATTAACTTGATAATGGTTCTTAAGGAAGTATAAATTAACTCAAGTTTATTATTCAGGAGATTAAAGAATGATCGAGTCAAGTCGGACCCGAGGTAAGGGATCTTACTCCTATCTTTCTTTTTAAGTACACTCTTTTATGTCATTCCTTCTAAAGCTCATATTTCTTGTTATTGGGATGTTCTTTTATATTAATCTTACCATAATTTTTATGTTCATATGATGAGACACCCTATTATCTCTCATCAATCCATTTTGGAAGTTTTGAGTGGCGTCGTTAGGCTGCCGAATTTTCGTAAGAGATCCAACCTCTCTCTTTCTTTTTAAGTACTCTCCTTTATGTCACTTCTTTTAAGCTCCTCTTTGTTATGTTGGGGGATGTTCTTTTGTATTCCTATTTCTGTAAACTTTATGTTGATATGATTAGAGACCCTATTTCCTCTCATCAATCCATTTTGGAAGTTTTAAGTGGCGCCGTTAGGCTGCCGAGTTTTCGTAAGGGATTTTTCATCTCACTTTTATTCCCGTGATATTTATGCTACATTTCCCACAATTTCCTTTGAGTGGTGTATGTACTTCCCATTTTTCTACTCTTTGTTTAATATAATTTCGTTTATGAGTATTTACATCAATGATGTATCGACCTTCTTTCATGGGGTGTATGTTTTGAAAGATACCCAAGTCGGTAAGGGAACCTTTCACCCTCCTCTTTTTAAAAGACTTCTTCTGTTGGGTCTTTTAATTCACATATTGTTATGTTGGGATATGTTCTCATATATCCTTATTGATGTAAATTTTAAGTGATGAGATAATTTTTTTTTATCTCTCATCAACTCTTTTTCTGAATTTTGAAGTGACGTTGTTAGGCTGTCAATTTTTTGCAAGGGAACTTTTTAACCCAAATTTGATTCTTTGGGATAAACTTGTACTCCTTGAATATGTCGTTCTATGAATATTTGTGAATAACCTCTGATTGTTTTACACTTAATATCCACTTATATTTGGTGTATTCATTTTTCACACATAATTATGCAATTGGTTTATCCTTAAACTAAGGATACCGTCTTTGTAAGGGTCTTCGTCTCAATCTCCATTCATTGAGGCATATTTTGTTTTATACACAACCTTCTTTTATACGGTGTATAAACCCCTTTGACTTTTACATTTATTCAAAAGGATTATTTTTTCTACAAATCATTTTACTAAACGACAAAAAGGAATGTTTCTTTTACGTACGCGGTGACAACGACCTTTTCTGCCACCGCGAGTATTATTTGATCTTTGGCTTCCCCAACAAGCCATAATGTTTTTAAAATAAAATAAATACCATATAATTTTTTTTCTATTTTAGTATTGAAAATGGTTTTGATAAAGGATTATATTATGTCAATATATTTAAATGATATATTGTGATTGAAATGTGGAAATGTTATCATTCCTTTATGTTGGTTTTATGTGTTATAATTTTATAATGGTACTTGGACATTTTACGGGTGGTTACGTGATAACCCATATGACGGGTGGTGTCGTGAATACCAGGATGGGTGGTTACGTTATAACCTCCAATGCATTGGGTATGGAAGTCGGCCGTATGGATATTCCATTATGTATGTATAGAAGTTGGCTAAATGGCTATTCTATTAAGTGATATGTGTGGAAGTCGACCTTATGGTTCTTCCACTTAAGTATGTTTATGTCCCAAGTTACCATTATATGTTATGTGATCTTTATATGGGTTTTATGGTAATATTTTTGTTACATAAGGGTAAGTAATGAACTTTCATTCAGTAAAGAGTTTTACTACTTCGAAAAGGTGAAAAGTATTACTTTGATAAAGTATACATGGATTACTTGTTGTTTTGAAAAACTAACAGTTTTCATTCTTTTTCTATCCCTTACTGAGCTTTTTATGCTCATCCCATGTTTTTGAAATGTTTTTCAAAGGACTTAACGTGGAATAGGGTCAAGGATGGGATCAAGGGAAAGTCATGCTACCTAAAACATGGAACTAGACATGTTTCTTTTTAAGAGATTTTATTTTATGGAAACTTAGTAGAAGTTTCTACTTTTTAATCTTTTGAGATGTAATAGTTATGTCCTAATTCTCTAAAACTCTAAACCTAAAAAGATCCTCAATGTGAATTATTCATTTAATTCAATATTAAGTAAGGTTTAAGGCTGGGGCCTTATACCACAACCAATCAAACTAGCTGTTATGAATAGTAATAGTAGCTTTTTGAAATTTTATAAATTTTATCGTTCAAAATGGACTTTATTTTTGGATTTGGAATATCAAAATTAGGTTAGGGTAAATTTATGGTATTTTTCTGAAAACATTCAAATTTTGATAAATAGAGAAAAAACAATGAGTTATAGTCTAAAACCTTATTTTTATTTAAATAATTATTCATTTTATTTAAATTTAATTAAGGTCAAAATAGAGACATAATACCTATATATGTTCAATGTAATTAATTGGAGTTAGTTTAGAATAATTTTAGATATATAAAAATTTTGTTGAACTTTTCACCCTCTTTTACCCACCTCCTAGGAGAATTTGGAAATTCACATAAAAAATAATTTATCCGCTTCTTTGAGTGGAATTTTGAAAATATTAGAGACATGGTTAATATCAAGGAGTAAAATTTGGTTCAATAAGATAAAAATAATTTCTGGTAAATAGTAACTTTTTACTTTTATTTACCACGATTAAAAGTCAATACGGTAATTAAGGGTAAAAATGACATTAATATTACCCTAACACATGTCCTAATACTATATTACAAGTGTATCTAGACCAAAAAGAACTTTAGGAATAAAATATTATCATCTTGGTTGACTTGTATTAGATTAGGACAGTTATTATTATTTAATTCAAATACGAGTTAAAAGAGTTAAAATCACAGTTTAATAACGAAAACATTTTTACTATAGGGTTATACATTAGATAAATTCGATTATAAATATTAGTTAGAATGATAAACATATTTCCTACATAATGGTATTTTATTTATAATTTTTAGACATTAAATAATTTAATTTATTTATGACATAATGGTGATGCACTAATTTCCTAATTAATGAAATATTATAATAATTTATATTATAAATATCAAAATAAATGTAATTTGAGACTATATAACAATTACACTAATTTTCTAGGTTAATATGATATATTATGATTGGTTAGATGAATTTTATTCGAAGTGATAATGCTATTAAGAATTTATCAAAAACAAAATACCCAATAGTGTCAAAATTAACATAAAAGAGTTTTTAAAACAAATATTATATTATTAATTGATATTATATTCCTAAAAATATATGGTTCAGCCAATAGACTTATATAATTATAGTTGTATTATTAATGGACCACTTTGGGGGTATCTTGAAATTTTATAGTAAGATTATTAACTATATAATATAAAAATACAAAGAGACATGGTAAATGTCAACCTATTTAACTAAGTGTTAAATATAAATGATAAGGTTAATATAGTGACCCAAACCTATCTAAAATCTATTAGATGAACGTATTTTGACCCATAACCACATTAAAATTTAATTAATCTACTTTTGATCCATTATAAACCGAATATTAATTTATTATAAAAAAATATTTCTAGCTTTTCCTAAGGTGCCTCACACCCATCGTATAAAATGGAACTCCCCCTTCTCTCTAATTTACACCTTCAAAGCCTTTTGTCTCAGCCAAACCCTGCCCATATATCCTCTACTATTACCTAACTTCATCCTAGAGTCCATAGTTTGATCAGAAAGCTAAAATAAGGATCCCTGTTGATCAAATCAAAAGGAACAACCCGAAGAAAAGGTAATGTTTTCACCACCCTCTTTCAAGTTCCATTCTTCTTCAACTTCTTCTTTCTTTGTTATTACCATTCTAAAATTATAACTCCAGTATCTTCTATATACTGTGATGTTATTTGGTACAACAATATTCAGTATTCTATCCATCCTTTGAATGACATGTCACCATACATGCGTACGTACGGCTTACCCTTTCCACGTTATGGGGTAATTGTTATTCAAAACATTATTATTTGGATGGGTATAATAATGATGTGTAATTCATTTAAATAATAAATATAACATGATAATTATTCTATATATATGATATACTATCCAATTATATATTATTTTAATATCAAAAAAGTGATATTGTCGCGCGTGTGTACGTACGGACTACCGTCTCCACGAACGTGATGAGATTCATTCCACATCGTATCCATTCAGGACTAATTCTCATTTAATGATTAAAAATAATGTTTAAGGACTTGATATAATTTTAGATATGAATAATATACAACCTATACATAACTAACACGGCTTATGTAACAAAACATATAAAAAATGAGTAAGTTAACACCTGAAACAACGATAGTACTAAGATATTATTAACAAAGCAATGTTAAAAGATCATATATGATATCATATTAATTTATATTATTCTTGTATAATTTAATAACAATTATATCACCATTTTATAGGAGGTTAACCTACCCTTGACCAAAGAAAAGTACAATGTAAGGGCTTTTCATCTCACTCCTTATTCCCGTGAGATTCATTCCATATTTCCACTATTACCTTTTGTGTGGTGTGTGTACTACCCATAATTGTATTATTTTTATAATACAATTTAATTTATCTATAATTAAATATTCATTGTATGATACCTCTTTCATGGGGTGTAGGTTTCGTAAGATACCAAATTGGTAAGGGTTTATTTCACAATCTCTTCATTATCCAAGGTTGTTTATACGTAATTATCTACTGGGACCTCTTTATCATCCACATCCATATTTCTTAAAAATTTATTTCAAAACATTGTTACTATTTTACAGAATATGGGTTAAATTAATTTATACCCTTGTTTTACTTTTTATTATAAATTTATAACAGAATCTTTACGTCATTTTCCAAAAAAAGACCTTTTTAACCTTTTCAACAAATTAAGGTAAGAATGTATTTTTTTGAACATATACGATGGGTGATTCTATTTTCCACCATTGTAAAATCTTTGAAGCTTCCCTTACAAGATTATAAAAAAATTCCTAGTAAATGTAGTATTTTATAATTATGTGACTTTTATGTGATTTCAAAAAATGAGATATTTCTCTCAAATAGTTTTGATTTCCTCTATGGAAACATCCTTGGATGGATTTTAATCTTATTTGAATGTGATTTATTATGATACAAAACTACCATATTGTATTGAAGGTTTTGTGATATGTTTTACTGTGGATGTGTTTTTTCATACCATTAATGGTTTATGGATAAATTATTTACATTTCGTATGCTAGTTTTAATATGGATGTTTATGTTATGTTTAAACCTGTTCATATGAGGAATAAATTGGACTTAGTAAGTGATGTTTGGAGCCCACTATAGCTCCTCGATGCATCGGGAGATCACATGAGACAAACTAGTGTCTTGGCACAAGGCCTTGGAAAAATCTTATTTGTAGTTTTGGCATAATTCCTTGACTATGTGGTTATGATGGTCTGCTATTATGTATTCCATCATAATGAAAGTGGTTATTGATATTGCATGTGATTATTCGATTTGTAGAATATCCATGTGAATAAGTAAATGGAATTATTTCATTTTATTTCTGCCATATTATGCTGAAGTTCAAGTTTAAAATGATTATTTTAGTTATACATTGCCTTAAATGTTTATGTCTATTTATGAATATTTCCACTATATTGTTATTCTTAATGGGAATTTGAGATCACCCCTTTCTATGTTTTATTTTTCCCAGGATTTGAAGAAATATTTTATGAAATACCTGTAGGAATAGTATAAGGGTATATGAGGGTGGACTATGGAGACTATATTGTTGTAGTTTTCATTTTATGATGTAATTTAAACTTTATGAATGTATCTAGTGATTCCCAGGCTACTAAACTTATCGGTTTTTCAAGACATGATCTTTTGTGATCATGCCAATTTTATGTAATAATGCACAGACTCTGGGTAACTAGGTTTGGGGCATTACAGGATGTACCACCTTTGTCATCGAACAAGAACAAACTAGGTTAGGGTCGGACAATGTTTATGCGGTCCGAACACTCCTTGTTATGGTGATATCATCCGGTTCTCAATGCGCACAACATACGATGGAGAACATAGTGTAATATTCAATCGTAAAAATAACACCTACCTCATATTTTTCAATTATTGATGATGGATTCACCGTAGTGCGGACGTCGTTGTTGGAGACGTTCTTCGCGGGTGGCGTCTTCTCCTTTGACGCGGATGAAGAAGGAAGAAGATGGTGTCGTCGTTCTTCGGTGGCAAAAGAGATGTTCCCTTCTTTTCCACAGATGAAGAAGGAAGAATTCAGTGTTATTTATTCTTCAGTAGTTCTTAATTGGAGAGAAAAGCCTCCACCAAAAACTCCTCCTCTCTTTATTTCTCCCAAAAAAGTTATGCCAACCAAAATAAAATAATAGTGTGTCTCTTAATTTAATGGTTGGAATGTATTCAAAATAATTCAAATTAAATAATTTGGTTCACTTAATTAAATGAATGGAGTTGGCATGAATTTCAATGGATTCAATTAATTAATTACAAAGGTTTAATTAATTAACTGTGAGGGATTTGACACATTTAAAAACAATGGGGGGAAGGTGAAGAGGCTCCCCACATTATGGAGAGTTACAAGGGGGTTTAAGGGGTTTGAAGCTCGTGTGGGCCCCACTTAAAAATATCCTCCCAACAGAGGTTATATTCGGATGGGTCCCACCAATATAAAATCTCATGGGAGGTTGGGGTGTGGTGGCCCCCAACTCCACCCTCCCCTTGGATGTTTTAACCACCCAACTAAAAATAAAGTTAACACTTTTTTTATTCATTTTAATTAAAAACCCCCAAAAACTAACTTCTACTATAGTTAGAATCTGACTACGGTGAAGGTCTCACTACGCAATCACTCACGATGTGAGTTCAACGGTGCCATCGAATTTCAATTCTGAGCATTGGTTTGAAAGATATAAAATCATGAATGTACGTTTACTGAACATACCCGAAAAAAAAATCGGAAAATTATTATCATTCACCCTCGACTCGCACCGGTCAAGTTTAGGCTATGTCTAGGTGAAACACGCCCCAGAAAACCCAATGGTACTCTAAGATTTTTAATCTGACTCACACTTTAGATGTTATGTATTTTACAATAAAATAATTTTCATTTAATTATTATATTTTTGGAAAAAAAACTAACTTTTTCTGGTGGCCCGCACCGACCAAATTTTGTATCTTCTTAAATAAAGCATGCCTTCACAAGCTCAGTGGTGGTCTCATATTTTTAATTCGAGCTACCGTTTGTGAGTTATAAGCATTTGAAAAATAAAATATATTTTTTTAATTATTTTATTTACGGTGATGCCATTTTCTGGATTTCTCTTAGGAGGCCCACACAGACTAAACATAAGTCACGCCTAGGGTAAACCTGCCATACTGAGCACAATAGCGCCCTCCGATTTCTGATCTGGGTTAACATTTAAGAGTTATTACACTTTTACCAAAAAACTGCTTATGCACATCAACAAAATCTTAGAAAAACTTAAAAAATTGATTCTGGGCACACTGGGCCTCGGAATCATGCGCCATTAGAAACTTCTAACTCGTAAAATTCCCGTGTATTTTAGAAAAAAAATTCCACCGAATTTTCGGTACTTTACATGAAAAATGAAAAACAATTCTTCAAGGTGGTTGTGGTCTGAATAAAAAAATGTCAAATATTTCCATTTTCCATTACATGGGCTAGAGGTTAATAATGATTATTTCCGTAAAAATAATAAAATTTTATCCTAATAATGATACTAATTTCATTATATTGATGTAGTTATAGAATACTTGGATGATTTAGAAGAAAAAATATACTAGAATGAGCTCGGTTAAGACAATTACCCCTTCCATGGGTATCCTCCTTTGGATCTACCCTTTAGCTTTATGGGGTTGGCCTTTTGATGAGAATAGAACTTCTTGGTCATGGAATGTGTATGGATGAGATTTTGGCACAACTATGATTTAAATACCTGTGATAATGAAATATATATAATGATATCTAAATTAATATTTTATTTAGTATCTTGTTCCTAATGCAACACTGGGAAAAAACGATCCACAATATATTAGATGAATATTATTAAAAAATAGACATTATAAAACATATGGTAAAAAAATAATTTAATTAATTATAAATTCACACATAATTGGACTATTAACATTTAAATCTTGAGATATTCATATTATAATAAATATAGATTTTCTTTATATATTTTTTTTATTTAAAAAATAAATTTATAAACTATATAATTTTTAATTTATAAAAACGAGTTTCTTTTTTAAGCACTTAATATAAAATTTATCTTATGGTGAATTTATGTTATTTCTCTCCAAAAAATTCTTTTTAAGTGAGTAGTTGGAAATTAGTTTTTACTAAAACCATAGAATTTATGACTATATCAAGAACAAATGTATAATTTAAAAACATATTATTTATCTTAAAATATATAATTTATTTATCTTTTAATAATAATATTTTTAAAATATTATGTTAAATTTATAAATCCTATGATTAACAATTCAAGGACATATGTAATATTTTAATATAAAAAAGGTTTTGGTATTTTCATTGAATTAAAAATTACTTGGGTAAAATATTGTATTTGATTTATTTTGAATAAAAAAATTATATATTTGTTTTATAAAGAAGCTATTAATTTTAAGAGAATAAATAGAATTTTGAATTTTATATAATTCAAATATTTTATGCTTAAAATCAAACTTTTCTTAAAAACTGTTTTATGCAATTTGTACGTTAATTATAAACATCCCTTTTCTCAAACATTATATTTTAGTTGAAAAAAAAAGATGATTATATATGAAATTAGAATATCAGTATTAGTTAATAAGGATAATATTAATTTTTTCATTAAAATTATTTATTATGGTTACAATTTAGTTTTCATAGAACGGGTGAACTGTTGAAAATCATAATAAAATATGGGGGAATCCGAAAATCCATCAAGTTGTACCTAAAATGTATGTCTAGGTGGATTATATACCTGAACACCCCACACATTCCATTATTTAACAAAATTTTAGGCTTTTACCATGAATTAATTCAATGCCATTTTTGAAAACTAAATACTATTTATAAAAATCTCATTCTCCATCACATATAAAAGTGGTTCACTTCCACCACCTCCTAATACACCAATACTTAGAATTTTAACTTAAATATGTTCAAGTTTTTTATCATATAATCTTCTATCTAGTTCATAAACCATATTTTCATTTAATTTTCCAATGTCCACCATTTCAAAATACATTTCTATGAGAAATATCAAGTTCTCAATGTCTGTAATAACTTTTCACAATTGTTATTTTTTAATAAAATTGTTTTTCCCAATTATATATAATGAATTCATTATTTATAATATACTTATTTTTTTTGTATTGGGGTAATAATTTTTTGAAACCCTTCATGTAACATCCTCATTTTATTTCCTTGTATTAGATATCTCAAGTTTATAAAATTCGTTTCCCCTTTTGATCTTCAATGATATAGTGATTAAAAAGATGAGTTTTGGTTTTTTGGGATCCATATGTTACAAGATTGTATCAGATCATATTTTTCTTTTTTTTTCAGAATAACATGGGACATGGTAGAAATGAGGTTTTTTTGTGGGACTTCGGTGTGTGAGTTGCTAGGTTCCTAGCAAACTCATTTGCAAAGACATAAGAGTTAATATTGACAGGACTGCTATTACTATTTTATGAGATATTTTAGTGAACTCACGCACCATGAATACAAATTTAGGATCAAATTAAATATATATACTCTATTTTCAATTCATATTAGTTCATAAATTTAATGACTTGAATTATTATTTCTATTTGGGATAGAATTGTATTCTCTGTTGGGTGATATATCTATTATATTTCTGTTGAGATATATCATTGATGGAATTATATTTTTTAAACTGGAACATAGTATTATGTTATATATATATATATATATATATCTGAAATTTACTAACATGCATGGATTGAGAAACATGGTTAGATCAAGGAGAGATATACCTTGGGTTATGGGTAAATTTTGAGAGTACAAATTTAGTGATCTCATAGATTTATTACGATCTGTCATAAATTTTACAAAATATTCCCTTCATGTAATACAATATCACAAAATATAGAATTATTATGGGAAATGCATATGGTTTTGGTTAAAGTAATTCTACAGTAGAGGATGACTATATTCCACTACCAGGTGAACAGAAGGGTGTACCAGAGAATGCTCTCACACCTGCTTCATTGGGGAAGGTAGTATTTCCACCTATGTCGATATTCTATTTTTAGTTCTTGCCTAGGGTGGAGGGGTTCCAAGGTTCATGATCAACTATACTAGATACTTACAATCCTATCATCCACCTGCATTTCATGGCACTAGAATACTACAGGATGTTGACTACTAGATATGCATAAATATGGGTCTCTTCATCCTCATTGAGATACCCATGGACCAGAAGGTAAATCTAGGAGTGTTCATGTTATAGGAATCCTGAAGAAAATGGTGGGGAAATATGGGATAGGTTGTAAGACATGAGGGTCACAAAAGGGAGGTCTTTAAGGGCCTATTATTTGGGAATTATTTCCTGACCAAATAAATCTATAATGGGGATAGAGTTCAAAAATCTACACTAGGGGTCTATGATAGTATTTATATACTATTCTCATTTCATAGAGATTATATTATTTGATTTGTTCTTTTGCTAAAAATTAGGCACATAAGAATAGGAAATTTGAGATTAGAATTCATCCCAAAATCAAACATCGGGCTTTTAGTTTTGATGTAGTTTTATTTTTGAAGCTTCTTTATAAGGTCTTGACTATCAAGATGGTTGTGAAGGAGGATCGATTATTTAGATTCCTCACAAATATTATTTTGTAGGTTGGTAGTCCTCCTAATACTACATTGACTGTATCCTAAGGTAGTAAGAAGAGGAATATTAGGATTATATAGGATATTAGTGATATATCGATGGAGCAGAGTATGAATTCTTCATCCCCATAAGAAGAGTTAAATAGTGATTTATCAATGGAATGGTTCAGAATTATCACATGTTATGTACAATACCTCAAAACATATTACATCAGTGTGGAACAACTTGTAATATCCATTAGCCTTACATTATTGCTTTAATTATGAGGTTCCATTTTTGTACAGGAGAGATACAAAATAATTCATATGGATCGAACTGAGGTTGTTGGTAGTAGGCATGGATGTTGATGAATCAAAGAGGACTTGTATTATAGTGGTAGAGTCACAAAAATATAGTAGGATGTGTTTATGAAATTTATTTGAATATAGAAGATGGTGGTTAAGGACCATCAGCTATTTGAGGTATAGTTTTAATCACCAATACTTTATTTACATCATTTTTTGATAGTGGTGCTTCCCATTCCTCCATATATTCAAAAGTTATTGATGGACTCGGATTACTAGTCATGTTTTCTTCTAATATACTTTCCTATAATGTGCCCATTGGAATGAAATTTTATTATCTTAAGAAATTCCCAGAGTTTTCTATATTCATTTTCAATTATTGAAATCTTTGGGACATTATGATACTAGAGATAATGATCTTCAATTTGATTCTAGATGTGGAATAGATGACTAGATTTCAGTCCCACATAGACTACCATAAGACATAGTTATTTTTATCACTAAATGGAGAGAACTATGTAATGAATAGAGAATGAGAAGTTGGAGAAAGTAGATTTGGTATGAACTTGGGTCAACTTGTGATGATCATAACAAAGATTGTAGAATTTAAACTTTTAGTAGGATTAGTTGTAGCCACCACATCTTTTCCTCCAGTTATTGATTTCTATCAGGATGTATTTCCACAGGTTTTCAAAGGAATTCCTCCTAATAGAGGATCTGACAATGAGATAGTGATTGGGACAGGTTGTGAAAACCATTTCTCTACCCCTTATAAGATAAAACCTATTATGTCAAAGGTGTACAAGGTACAACTCAAGGACTTGGATTAGAGGTGATTTATCAGTTCGAGTACATCATTATTGGTTGATCGTATTTTTTCTCCGGGTACGAAGACAGAATACAACAACTTTTCATATATTATTAGAATCTGAACCATGTTGTTGGGATGTATAAATATAATTTTCCTCAGATCATGGATCATTTGATAACTTATGAGGATCCTGGTCATTCTCCAAGATTGATCTTTGATCAAGTTATCACCAATTCAATGTCAGAGAAAACAAAATTCCAAATATGGGGTTTCAGAGAAGGTATTTTCAATATAAGCACTTAGTAAATTCGATTGGATTAATTAATTCATAAATATTTTTTCATAGATCAGGTGAAAAATTTATTCGACAAATATCTTGACTCATTCATCATGGTGTTTGTTGAAAAAATCATCAAATACTAAACAATAATAGAGTAGAATTCAAATCTTCTTAACAAATTATTTAGTACACTTCACAAATATTTTCATTATTCTAATATGTAAAAGTGTACATTTTGGATTCATGAGGTGAAATTCATGGGTATGTGGTGTCCAAGATATATATATTTGTGGACATAGAGAAAGTGGAGGCAATGATATCTTGGACACATCCTCTCAATGTATTCATGATCCATATATTTTTGGGTCTAGTTGGATAATGCTAACAGTTTATCCTAGACTTCACTCATTTATCAACACCCACAACTATGTTCATGATGAACGAAGTGATGTTATAGTGGTCAAACTAGCATGAATAGGCTTATATTGAGTTGAAGAAGAGCTTGAATATGTAGGGTATGATTTTAGAAGAAGTGGAAGATTTCATATTCCCATCATAGATATTTTAATTATTAATGCTTAGTATGGGATTTATATGATGATAAAATCTATGATCAATATAATTGAATCAAAGAATATAGAAAATAGAAAACTACTAGAAAAAATTTCATGATTATCACATATTATTTTCAATTAGTTTAATAAATTAAATAATATCCTTGTAATGAACACATTATTCACTTATGTATCTGACAACGTCTCTACATTAAATAATCATTTCATCATACGAATTATGATTAGAGTCCCTCAAGTAGGGATCTACATGTGTTCCATGAACCCCTGAACCCCATTGTATGAATCTCTTATTGTAACCATGGAAGATCCTAATTCTTCTGTCATTGACCTTTGATCACCATAATAATATATTAATGTATGCATTCACCTCGATCTATCTATAATTGAGAGTTATGGTAGAGGAAAATTTCTATTTGTTCTGGAGATCATTCTTAAGGAGTGTTATCTAAATGGAATTTATAGAATTTTATTTGGATAACATTGAATAAAATAGATGAATTGGATCTATTATGAAATAAATATAATTTATTTTATATACCACTAGGGTTTTAAAAAATAATTTTACATGGGCCTTTATTATTTTGGTTACCAATTCCAAACCCCATTTATTAAAAAAACTAATAATATTATTAATTTTAATCATTATTTAAAATCATAAATTTAATTAAATATATTTTACTCAAATAACATTCAATATAAATTATTTCACACTTCATTACTAGATGAAGTTTTTCAAATTTTGTGGTTTGCATCTAGAAACATGTCATGATATCTATAATGAAAGATCTTGATGTTGCAATGAAAAAACACCCCTTGAATTTTCTTACAATGTAATATAATTGCATCATAAAAATATCTATATTCTATAATGGTTTATGGTTGTTACACACTAAGATATTTATGTGATAGATTTTTTTAATTTATTTGATGTCTTGTGTTGTACGATACAAAAAGATAATATTGCACTATACGCAACACCGACATAGTTTGTGATATAGGCAACACTGTTCTCGGATTGAGTGACACACAATTTCAAGTTATTTTGATAGAATTAATTTCACTCAAAACCAAGTTTAATGGAACAAATAAATATTATTATTTTACCTTATAACCTAGTCTTTATAATGGTTGGTATGAACAATATTAATTTTCTTCTGAAAAACTATTTAAATGAAAATAAGTGATATTATGAAACTATAAATTCACTCTAGATGGATTTTAATTAATTTTATAGATATATAATATATTCACCCAAATGTTTTAAATTAATCTAATATTTTTACCAAACATTATATAAGAAAAAATTCAATTTTAGGGAGAAAAGAAGTATTTTTCAAAAAAAATACAGTTTTTACGATTTTTTACCTTGTAGCTATTTTAAATCCAGTTTGGAAAAAATTAATTATATTAAAAACAAAATTATTCTTTGAAATTAGAATACAAAAATTTACTTTGTATGTATTATTGAAATTTTTTCTGATATGTGTTATGTTTTGATGAATAGAAATAATATGATAAATTATAATTGAAAACAACTTTTTTCATAAAATAATTTATATAGATAAATTATTTTATTTAATGGTTTTAAATTATAAATATAATATTTTTTTATCAATTAAAATAATTTGGTAAGTGGAAATTAATTATTTACTTAGTTCATATGTAAAAACATTTTAATCTTTTATAAATTTTTTACTTCTAAAACTCATTCTCTCATTCCAATAATGAGGTTATTTTTATATTAATTAATGAAACTTATGTGTTTTTATTTTAGAAAAATTTATTCTATATTTGGAATCCTAAGGTAAAAATTATGAAAATAGATTTATTTTACTTTTGGGTATTACAAATAGTAACTTCTGAAATTTTTATTAACGCAGTAAATGGGTAAATTTGGTAAATAAGGGTAAGAGTAATATTATAAAATTTCTCAAACACGTGTCTTCATATAATTAGATGAGTATGTTCTGACCTAAATAATCATTGGGTAAAATTGGTATCCATTGGAATCGACTAGGATGAGATTAGAACATTTAGTATATTTTATTTAAAGAAATGTTAAATATGTCTCACTCAAGTTTTAATAAGTAATAATTCTTTATATAAGGTTATATCGAATATAAATTCAATTATAAATAGTCATTTAATGTCTAAATATTTTTTATTCATCATGGTAATTTATTTTTTAATTTTTAGGAAATAACTAATCATCTTAATGGTTTAAATATTGATGATATAAAAATTATTTTATTGATGAGAATTGAATAAACTAATCTTTATTAAAATGATAATAACCCTTAAAAGACATAAATATTTGACCTAAAATTATTAGTGAATTATATATGACAATAATTATCCTAGGGTATAACTATTGACCATTTAAAGCCTTATATATGTAATTATTACACTTATAATATTTTATTTAAAGTGATTCTCAAATTGTGAAATTCATGTTTTAAAAATTAGAAAAAAACATTAATGATGTTTTTTTAATGAAAATATATAAAAACATAAATTAATATCATAAAATATAAGAAATTTATCTTCATAATATTATATTACATTTAATTTTGACTCAAAAAATAATTATATTATATAATTACACAAAAATGATATATTAATTATTTTATTATAGGAAATATCAAATTAATAACAAAAGAAATACTAAAATAAATATAATTTGGGATAATTAATATAACCAAAAAAATTATAGATATCCTTGACCCTTTATATATATATATATATATATATATATATTAGAATATTTTTGTCTATGTTAAAATATTATGTTGATATTTTTAAAAATCTTTTAAATGAATAGTGTCAAAATGACATTATTGATATTTAGTCAAAAAAAATGTTTATTAAATTATTTAAATTTCATAAATTACTTTAAAAGACATAAAATAATTATTTTTTACACTAAAATGTTCTATATTGTTCATTTATTGTATAATTGACATCATATAAGTAAAAATTACACATTTTTAATATTGAACAATTTTTTACCTTAATTAAAATTAAAAGATAATAATTGGAGGTAAAACAAAATTATAAGGTTTAAAATGAAATAAAAATATGTCTAAAAATTATTGTATTATGAGATAACAAACATATCTCATTTAATATTCTATATAAGTACATTTTTAGGTATTTTGTGTGTGTTTTGTGTTTATTATAAATTAATACTATTTTATATTCCAAAAGTTCCCCTCACTTCACTAATAAAAAGGGAACATCCTCTCTTACCTATTCACTTCTATTTGAGGCTTAACTCGACACCATAACCTGACCATATAACTTATCAAATTCCATATTTATATTGTAGTGGTTCACTTTCCCTCAAAATAACAACTCTAGTTCCATTATTTGGAGGTCTAGTTGAAGAACGTTGAAGAAGAGGTAATCTCCTCTACCGATTCTTTCAAACATCTATATCCTTATACTTACTATTCATGTGTTGTTTCCATTATAAAGTAATAACTCTAGTGCCAATTATATACTTATATGTTATTATTATTATGGAACAACCATATTCTACCTTCAATCCATCTTAGGAAAAATGAAATCAGCATGTGTGCGTATGTACAACTTACCATCTCTACATCATGGTATAATCTATTTTTCTCTACCACATTACATTTATGGGTACAATGATGGAAAAAATAATATTATATAATTATTATAAGATGATATAGCTTCTAAAAAAATATACCATCCAATTCCATACGATTTCATATATAATGGAATGATATCGCCGCTCATGCTTACGTACGGCCTACCGTCTCTATGATGCGATGTGATTCATTCTAAAAGATATGTATCAAAAATGATTATATAAATATAGATATGATATATATTATGTAAATATAATTTTTTAATTATATACATACAACCTAATATTAATAATATGATCTTATTTGAAAAAAATTGAATAACATAATTATATAGTTAATACCCGAATAATGAGTTATGATGAAATGTTAATTAAAAAAATAGATGATAATACTATCATATATGTTATCATAAATGTTAATATGATTATGGAATAAATAAATTTAATTATTTTAATCATTTTTCATGGGTTGTGAAACATACAATGGATATCTAACCTATGGTAAGGGATTATGTTTTCTCACTTTTATTTTTGTGTGACATATTCATTATACCCCACCTATATCTTCTGAATAGTGTTTATGTTTCCCTAGAATATTTATTTAATCATTATTATGATGTTTATTACTTTTAAATATTTATATAATTCTCACTAGTTCATGAGAAATATGAATTAAATGATTATAAATTTTTAAGGGATAATTTTGCAATCTCATTATTATCTTATATTGTTTATACGTAAGTATATAATAGGGTTTATTTATGATCTACCTCGATAGATAATTCATATTTATTCCAAAATACTCTTTCTATCCATCTATAATTTTGTAAATTAAATTTTACCCAATTTGTGAATTTTTATTAAATGTTTTGAATGGAATATTTTTTCATTTTTCTATACGAAGAAATTTTTGACATAGTTGAAAAAATTACGAGAATAATGTTTTCTTTTAACTTACGCAGCATGTTAGTTATTTTAAATTTTCATGACAATATATTCCCATGATTATTATTAAAAATATTACATATTTATTATCAATGAAATTAATTTATTTTAATATTGTGTTTCATTTTGGGAAAAGAAAATGTTTTTAATGAAGAGTGGATATTTTCCTCAAGAATTAATTTCATGTGTTCAATCAAAATTAATTTTCATTTCAGACAAAATTATTTAATAGGGTTATGTTTCATGTATACAATCCCTATTTTTTTTATTCATTTATTATATTTTTTATGTAATGTAATTTATTAACTCCATTTTTTTATATTGATTATGTTATGATGGAATGATGTTTAAGAAACCCATTTCATACATTAGGTTATGCAATGATGAATGATTAATGTTTTTATGGAACACGTTAGAATGATTTCATTAAAAGATTTCTGTAACCTATATCTCTCAATAATGCTTTGGGTGAATATTTATATCTCAGGATATAGACTTAGATGAAATAGGAAATGATATTGGTTCATTAATACAGGGTTGGAAAAAATTGTGCTCAGTTATGTAATAAACTTGGTCCATTATGGTGGTCTTAGAAACGAGCCTTGACTAATATGAAATGATATTATATGGTTTTGTTTATACCAAAAAATTTTGTGCCTTTTATTATGACTGTTGGTGTTACATTAATTGATTCTTATGAACAATTATTTTTTATCAGATGGCATGATATCACGATCTTTAAAATGGTAGATATGGTTTTGAAATGTAATGTTCTTATGTGTTATGACTGTGATATGATTTATATCACTATGTTTAACCTTTTTGAGCATCTAAGCTCATGATTTCTTAGGATTTTCCCAAGTCATGTAGAAGATTATTAAGTAACATATGTCAAAAAGGGCTCTAGTTTTGAAGTAATAACCAGAATACAATGTATATGTATGAGAAACCTATTGCTTATAATTCATAGTTTCTAATGAAATTATTCCTAAATGGTCCTTTCATGACTTTCTTATATTTTTTAATTAACTTTCTAAAATTTATATGTAATACATATGTACGTAAAGTATGGATCTCTATTGTTGGTATCAAGGGAAAGGTATATTTATCAATTGGAAATTGGGATGCGAAAACATTAGTGAGATCCTAACCGATATTTTTAATGATATGACATTGGATGTCCTAAGGATAATTATTTGTAAAGGATAATATCCTAGTGTTTTTGTGATAATGATAAATAATATATGATGAAACTTAAGATATCATATATTGAAATATTATAAGTAATTTAAGTTGATTATGTGATTTTAATCTCTAATATGTATTACTCACTCTTTGATTTCTGTTCGTAACAAATTTCATGAACTAGATAGAATATAGTTAACCATGAATGTTTCATATTTATAATGAATGGTAATTATGAAAACTAATTTACTAAGTGGAAATCTCTTAAAGATAATCATAAATGTGGTATGAGTATTGGTAATATTTCTGAAGATAAAAATATTGTGAACATCGAGTTAAATGAATGAGATAATATAGCATTATTTTTTTACTTTAAACCTAAGAATCATGGTTATATTAAGGTTGAGTAACCTTAATAAATGATTAATATTTTAGGAAAGACTATGATGATAGATCATGAGTAATGTTTTAGGAATAATGTTGGATGATTTATGGCTATATGTCTCAGAAATCAAAATTATGTTATATGAATCATTGAAAATATAACTATTTTTAAAATATTTTTTCCATTAAGGATTGTAAAGGATGTGTTAAATATTTTTAATGTCTGAGAAATGTGATTTAATGTTTCGGTGATATACTTTTAGATAGCATGGTTATTGGAAGGAAAACCCTTAACATGACCATGGTGTTAAGATAATGATATTTGTATAAAGATATGTGGGATAGGAATAAGAAAATTGGACAATAATTGTTACCTATTGACTTTTAAAGTATTTATTTACATGTGGGTTAATCAATCTTGTATGAAGATTACAGATTTTTTGGACTTACAAATAATGAAATATAAGTATTATCAATTAGGATATATGGTTATTCTATTTTTAATCATGACTCAATATAAAACATGATGAATGTGATTGCATGTTTTCAATGTGACCAAAGGGAGATACCTTATGATATATATGTAATAAATGTTAAGCCATGTTAGTGTGCCTCTATATAAATTTTGTATTTTTTTGGAAGGATTATAAGGTTTCCATTTATGGATTGTATAAGATAAACTATGGATGAAGTTTCTTTATCTCTCTATTAGTTGACTTATTTATATTTTATAAATTCTGTTAACCTATTTTTGTGATAAATATAGATTTACTGAATTATCAATCTTTCATATAGATCTTGTGTTATGCTAAATCTTTAGGTTTGAGAAATTCAACATCAAATCCATGAATAAGATCTGATAGGGAAATTTTTCAAGGCACAACCAAATGTGAGATTGTATCAAAAATAATAAGTATATATTTTCATTAAATTCTTAACAATTTGGGAAAACAAATACTGATGTAAAATGGCATCTTATCATTATAATTATTTATGATATTAATGACATCTTTCACATTTCTTTTGTTTTTGGTTGTGTAACTATTAGCCTTCACCAGATCACCAACATTATTGTGATTAGTGATCCTTATCAATCTCTATGAATAATTTAGCTTTCCCTACAAGACCAATATTCAACTATGTTATCCTATGTAGACACATATTTATTATTTACATTGGATAAATTTTATTTTCCGACAATTTTTTTTAATAAGATGTTTTATTCCTTTTTTTATGATGTCTGTTTTGGAGAAATTAACATTGACATATTAAATCCTTTAACAACCGAAGAAAAATTTAAGGGATACATTCATTTTACGGGGGTAGAATGTAACACCATGATATGTTTATGAGATATTTTTTTAATTTCATTAATGTCTTCTATTATACACTACATCATGATAAGCTTTTACTAACCACAATACTGACTTAGCTTGCAGTACACGCAATACTATTCCTAGCATGCGTTACAAAAAATTTCATGTTCTTATATAATTAATTTCATTAATGTCTAATTTTATGTGAAAAAATAAATATAATTTTGTTACCTTATTACCATGTCATTATATTGGTGGGTATGAATAACATTATATTTCTTTTGAAAAACTATTTATATTTAAATAAGTGACTTTATAAAATAAAAAAATCTCTCTTGATTGATTTTTATTAATGTAATATTGATTTTATGCCTTAAATTATAAGATTAAAATTCATATTATATATTTTCTAGGAATAATATATGAAAAAATTTATTTTTTTAGTTAAAAGAAATATTTTATAAAAATGCAGTTTTGCAGAGTTTTGATAGTGAACCTATTTTAAATCTCATTTAGATAGTTTTTTAATTTATATTAATCCAAATGATCTTATTCTTTTTAATATGGATAAATAAATATACTTTTTCTGAATTTTTGATATTTTTTTCTGATAACTTTTATGTTTTGATGAATATTAAAAATAAACTAAATTTTTATTGAAATAAAACTTTTTTATTCGAAAAAATTTAAATGGTTAAATAATATTATTTTAATGGTTTTAAATTTTCAATATGATATGTTTTTATCATTTTATATAATTTAGGATAATTTGATTAATTTTATATTAAATTTAGATGTAAAAACATGTCAATTTTCTACAATGTTTTAACTTTTTCAACTCATTCACTCATTTGGAAAATTAGATTAATTTTAAATTAATTGTTACAAATTCATTGTTTGGTCAATGAAAAATCTTTCCTCTATTAAGAATATGTTGGTACAAATTATTTAAATAGGTTTATTTTATTTTTGGACATTATGAATTGTATATTTTGTAATTTTTATTAATATGGTAAAAAGTTAAATTAGGTAATTAACGGTAAGAATAATATTATAAAATTATCATATCTCTTTTCTTAATATAATTGAATGAACATGTTTCCAACTAAATAATTATTGGGTCGAAATGGTAACCATTAGATTCCACTTTGATTAGATTATTAAATTTAATATATTTATTATTATTGAATATTTAAATATGTGTCACTCAAATTTTAATAACTAAATAATTTTTTATATATGCTTATACATAAAATAAATTTAAATATAAATAATAATTTGATAGATAATTTTTTTTACATATCATGGTAATTAATTTTTAATTTTTAGAAAATAAATAATTACCTTGATTTTGTATATATTGATGATACAAAAATTATTTAATAGATGAAAGATAAATAAATAAACATTTATTAAAATGATGAAAAATATTAAAAGACATGAACACTTGACCAAATTTTATTTTTCGTGTATATATCGACCATAATCATCCCAAGGTCTATTTATTGACCACTTTTATACATATATAAGTTATTATTACACTTATATATTTAATTTAATGTGATTTTAAATTTTTCACATTCATGTTTTAATAAATACAATATTTTTAATAATGGATTTCCTTAAATATTAATTCAACTATAAGTACTATCCAAAAATATTTTAGATTTATCTCCTTTATAGTATTTTTTTTTTCTCAAAAAATTTATATAAAATATTTACACAAAACAGATGTAGTAATTATTTTATAGTTTCAAAAATCACATTAATGTTTACAAAAATACAAAAAAATATAATTTATGATAATTAATATGACCATAAATATTTCAAGACTACCTTTACCCCTTAGTGATATTATAAAATATTTGGTTCAAGGTTAAAATCTTATAAATATATTTTTAAAAATCCATTAAATAAATAGTGTCAAAATGAAAATATTGATATTTTTTAAAATAATATTTTATTTATTTAAAAAACGGATTATATTTCTAAAAATTATAAAATTGTAACATTTCACTATAAAATATTATATATTTTTCAATTATAGTCTAATTAACATCATATATGTAAAAATAACACTATTTTTATATTAAACAATTTTCTACTTTATATAAAATTAGAAGAAATTAATTAAGGGTAAAACAAAATGACAATATTTAAAAGGAAATCAAAAAATGTCTAAAATTTATTGGATGATGAGTTACAAACTAATCTTATATAAACATCAAAATAAGAAAATGATGGGGGTTTTGGGTGTCGTTTGAGTTTATTATATATTAATATTTTTGGTGTTTCTAAAAGTACTCCTCGCCTCAATTATAATAGGAAACATCCTCCCTTACATCTTCAATTCACATTGAGCCTTAAATCTCAATCATAACGAGAACATTTACCTTATCAACTTCACAAGTTACAATATATTGCTTCTAGTCTTCTCCAAAACTAACTCTAATACATTTAGCAGGAGGTCTAGAGGGAGCTTTTCAAAGAAGTGTTAATCTCCTCTACTTATTCTTTCAGAATAACTTCATCTTATACTAACTCTTAAAGAGTTGTTTCCATTATAAATTAATAAATCCAGTATCACTTATATATTGATACGTATTAATAATTATATAACAACCCTATTACACCTCATATCCGTCCAATGAAAAAAGAAATCATCATATGTGCATACGTAGGACTTACCATCTCCACGTCATGGTTTAATATGTTTTTCACAAAAAAATTACTTGGATGGGAATAAAGATTAAAATAATAACCATATATTTTTATTTAATCTGTTATAAATTGTGAAATAAGATATATACCATCCACTTCCATACAACTTCATAATTAAATAAATTATATAATCGATCGTTCGTACGTACTTCCTATTCTCTCAACGATGCGATGTGATTAATTCTAAATAATATTAATTAAAACATGATTATATAAATAAAAATATGATATATATTATGTTAATATCACTTTTGAATGATCCAAATGTGACCTATAAGGAGACCAGAACCTATTCAACAAAAAATGCCTAAGAAAATGATGTAGTAAGTACACGAATAACAAGTACTAATTAAATGTTATTAAAAAATTGATGTTAATATGATCATATATGATATCAAAAATAAATTAATTTGATTCTGTAATAAATAAATTACTTTATTTTAATCATTATATAGCAGGATTTTATATATATAAAGGATATCATACCTAAGATAAAAGATAATTTTTTTGAACTTTTATTTTGGTAGGAAATATGCATTAAAAACCACCTCTTTATTTTGTGTGGTGCTTAAATAAAGCATGAATATTTATATGATACTTATTATATAGGTTTTGATATTTACATACGCATATAATTTTCATTATTTTATGAGAAATATGAATCTACTAATTAAAAATTGTTAAGGTATAATTTCAGAACCTCAGTTTTATTCTACATTATTTCTACGTAAGTATATATTGGGTTATGTTTATAATCTATATCAATGCTTCCAAAATATATATTCCAAAATATTATTTCTGTCTATCTATAATTGATTCAAAAAATATTTACCCCAGGTTTTGAATTTTTATTAAATGGTATTGAAGGAATATTTTATTATTTTCTTGATATGTGGTACTTTTGAATTATCTGAGAAAAACTAGGAGAAAAATGTTTTCTTTTAAAATATTAAGTGTGGGAGTTTTTTTAAATTTTTATAAGTCTGTTTTTTTTTTCACAAAGCTTTTTTTAGAATATTTCAAGGTTATTTTCTAAGAGATTATTTTCTTTTAAAATTGTGTATCATTTTTTGGAAAAAAATTATTTTTGAATGGGGAAAGATATTTTTATTACGAATTAATTTAAAGTGTTCAATCAAAATTATTTTATATCTATGATAGAATTATTTAATATGTTTCTATTTCAAGTATATGATCCCTATTATTCTTATGGTATTAATTATTTTTTAATGCAATGATTTTTATGAAATATATATGTTTTAGAAGGATTGTGTTATGATGGAATGATGTTTAAGAAGCCCTTTTTATTCCTTAGGTTATTCTATGATGAATGACTTATATTTTTTTGGCACACATAAAAATTATTTGATAATGATGCGGTATAGAACTATATCTCCTCCAAATTCATTGGGTAATGATTTATATACCATGACATTGACATGGATATAATGGGTAATGGTCTCAGTTCAATAATATATGGCTGGAATGAAGGGTGAGCTCAGTTTCTTAATGGAAATTACCAGTTATGATTGTCATGGATATGATCCTTGACTAATATGAAATGATTTTATATTATTATTTTTATGCTGAAAAATATCATTTCTTATTTTATTCCATTGGTATTATGTTCATTTATTCTTAGGAAACCTTATGATTTATCCCATGGCATGATATCATGATATTTTATATGAAGGATAATATTTTCAAAAGTTCTGTTTTTATGTGTTATGATTGTGATATGATTTATATATCCTTATTTATTGCTTCTATGAATATTAGCTCACCCATTCTTATGTTTCTTTTCCTCATTTCATAAAGAATGGTATTACGAATGATATGTCTATAAGGATTCTAGTTGTGATGGAATAAGAAGGATAAAATATAGATTTCTTATGAACTAGTTGCTTATGTTTTTTAGTTTCTATAGTCACTATAACTTTATGGTCATGGTAACACTTTCTTGATTTTTTTAATGAATAGTTTTTAATTTTTGAAGAAATATATATTTATATAAATTATGGGTCATTATAATGTTTTTCCCATTAACCTATGAACTCAATGTCTATTTTCTTTACATTTAGAAATATAACATGCCTATAGAACACCATGGCCAAGGATTTATTTTGGCGATATCATTTCCATCAAATGAGCTAAGACATCATCCTTCATTAACCAGTGGAATGGAAAAATCCTACTCAAATTATTCATTAATAAAATATTACTCATGACCCACCCAATTTATCCTTCCTCACCACAAACATATGTTATCATGGTTATCATGAATAAATAAAGTTACATGACTTATCTTACTCATTAACAATAATCAAATTTTTTTTGTATCAATACACATGTCTATAGATAGGGACAACAAATAACACATATAAATGTGTATTTCCTTATTGAGTTTCTCATTATCATCATATACTACATTGTATATTAACAAAGGGTTACACATTGAGAATGTGCATCAAATTCAAATGAGTCTCTATCCCAAATAGCTTTTATTATTTGTGTCCCTAAAATTATTTTATCGTACAATATAAAAAATATTTAGTATTACAGTCCTGAGAATTCTATGCTATCTGCATATCTAAACTATTATTTAATACCAAATGGGAATCTAAACCATTAAATACCTACATATTCCATTATTTTGTATTTAACATGATATATCTCATAAGAATATTCACTAGAGAACTATAAATGTATAGTGTATTTAAAGACTAGATACATAATCAACATATTTATCAATAGTCATCAACATGTCCCACTATTATTCTACATTTGAGGTAATCCTATATGATTATCGTACTCAAAACCTTAATCTATAACCTAGTTAACTTGAAATATAAAAAATGGTGATCTTAGATGCTCAGTAAATGTATAAAATGAATATAATAATGGAAGACAATCATTAAGCATATGGTAATATAATTTTAATGAGAATATGATTATAACATCCAATAATCATACCCAATTAGTCACAGATTATAAATCATATGTCATAAAAAAATTTCATTTATAATTAATGTATCAAAAGAATTTGGAAACATCATTAATCAATCAAGATATATAATATAATATCATAAGCCTAAACATATGAAATCAGAGTGTGTCATACAAATAACCATATAAAATTATTTCCTTTGTTAATGATCACTACCAATATGACAATTTCATTCCTAACAGAGTCCCATAATTTACTATTTTCAATTCTTGGTCATTTTTAACCTGAGTGAACAGATTACTATAGTATATTGGGTTCACTTCTCATTCACATACATATTATATCATGAGATATACATGTGTACCACATAAATTAGAGGGACATATAATAAAAATACTACCAATAATGTAATTAAACTGATAAATATATAGGTCATAAGATCATAAAAGAATTCATCATTTCACCATCTAATAATTATCCCACAAAAGAAATGAACTTCTGGAAAACATCCGTAAAACATAATCATAATAATACACCTAGAGAAATAAATTAGATAGAATAATAATGGAATATATCTAATGAATAATGAGAATATTTAAAGGATGTTGATATAGATAAAAAATTATTTTATAAAATAATTTGAAATCATTTTTGGAAAAAGAGAAATATAAATTTATTATTGAATCATTTAAAAAATAAAAAATTCTTAAAATAATGTGAATAATATTTCATTCCAAAAACCATGGAAACTTTTAACTTAAGATTCCTAATGAATAATGGTCATGAAATTGGGAAATATAGGTCATGTGGTAAATGTTAAAAGAAATTATTTTCAGACTATTATAAAGAAATTAAAAATTGACACTTATAGAAAAAAACATTATAAAATCATTTCAAAATATATATATAATAATTCTAGAAAGAAAAAAAAGAATATAGATATGAAAAAAATAATGTCTACATAAAAGAAAAAATAAAGATAGATTTTCTTTTAACCAATCTTCAGATCTTTTGGGCACCAAAAGGGGAAAAATGGAATGAATACATAGAAAACCAATAAATAATCACATAAGAAGAAAATATGTGGGGTGTATGAGATAAAAAACATTCAATTTCCCGCAATTTATTTTAAAAAATAAATAATCCCAATAAAAAGTGAGATTGTAACATAAACTCATACCATGGTATTCTACTTAGATGAATATTATTTAAACACCAATATAATAAATTTAAACTATATATACATCAAAATTGGAATCATATTTAAATAAATATTAATATATATCATTTATCTATAATTTATTATTACCCATTTATTGATAATTTTTTCCTAAAATCAATGTGTGGGTGTCAATTGTTCTACTTTCCATGCATGTTTTTGTTTGAAGGTTCTAGTCCCTTCAACTTTTTTGTGTTTCCAACACCATAATTTTGTCATAAATATATCATTTATTTAAATTAAAAACTTTTATAACCACCAATTATAGTTAGTGGAGAAAAATGTAAAACATTTGTTCATGTTGGTGGTACTCCACATGTACCCACAAGTGATATTTTCATTTTTCAACAGATAGAAAATGAAAGGAAATAGTGTACTCTTAAAAAATTTAAATTATGTAATTTATATCATATTTATTCATTAAATCTATCTTTTTAAAAATCCATTATCGGTACTCATGTAAATGTATATACATCGCTTCATGGAGGTAGTAATCTGTGTGTAGACAATAGCGACATTTTCATTTTCCATTAGATGGAAAAAAGTTAGCTAAATATTTTTCTATAATAATAATAAAACATAAGTATACTAATGATATTGATTGTATTATTTTAGGTGTTTATAATATATTTAGAGGAGGTGTAAGATGAACAATTATTGAATGATCTCGGTTTACATGATTACCTATTCCTTGGGTGTCCTCTTTTAAATCTATCTTTAATACTTCTTGGTTTGTAGAGTGGGGAACTAATTTGGGTAGATATTTATTAATCTCAGGTTCTAAAAAATTTTGGATAATTGAGGAGATAATATTCCATTTTATAAGTTATATTAGAGAAACACATATAAATATTTGGAACATTTAAATATAATAAATGTAATTCTTAATAAGAGTGTCTCAAACTTATCCTAATTTCGAATAACAAATAAAGAGAGGTAAAAATAAACTCAAATAATAAAATAAAGATATTTTTTTGTAGTATTTGGGGATTATACTTCATTTTAACCCATTTTAACCTTTACCACAATGAATTATCTTTTACCATGGTAAATATATTTTATTAATAAATGAAAAATTTACCTTTTAAAAAATGTCCACATGTTCATTCTGAATACAAAATCCATTTGACCTTATTTAATTTCAAATTGTGGAATTAATTAATTCTAATATAAATGTACAAAATGTGTAACAATAATTTTTCGAGAAAATGAATCATTAACTAAAAATGAATTTTTATTCATTCTTTATCCTGAAACAAAAATCAGATTAATGTTAATTTATTTTATTTAATATATTATCTACACAATTCATCAAAACCATATATCAAAAATTTATTTATTTAATTTATTATGTACAAAATACAGTATGTATTTTAAAATAGTTTTATTTATATATCTTGTTTACCTTCATATGATTTTATCTTCATTAATAACCATTTTCTAACCAATATATGAATTAAATTTCATATATATACATGTATAATAAATACATTTCTAATATTTTTATTATCTAAATATGATAAATTAACAATAAAATATTATATATATAATAATAATATGTTTATTGAAAAAAAAATATGTTAACAAAAATTATTAATGTAACATTACTTATCATTAATTAAATATTTCATGGACATAACTAATTGATATTCTTAATTATTAAATAAATTATAAATAAATTTTATTAATCTACTTCCTAAAAATATTATATTTAATAGAAATGAAACCTTCAACAAAATGACCTCTTTAGAATCAATTGTATTTTCAAAAAAAATTAACTAAATTTATTTGTAAAGAACATTTATTTATAAATATCATTTAACTATATAGTATTTTAGTCCATTTTGTCTAGTTTTATAACAATATTCACTTATTTTTGATGTTCCGTATAGAAAATTCTATCAAACACGTCAAATTTATTTTAATGGGAAATATATTCTAAAATTATGTGGCCTTACATGTATGAATACAACCATAAGAGAAGACATAAGTTTTTTTTGGAGATACCATCATCTTTAAATATGTATTATAATTGAATATTTTTGAGATGGCTACTGAATAATGTGGGAAAAATAATTTTTGATAGATTTTCTACACCATTATGGAGATATTTTTATGTTTTACTCATTTTTATTTAACATTTAATTACATCTCTAAAAACTCAAAATGAACCTAAAAAAGAGTAGGATCTCAAATTGATATTAAACAATTAAAATATTTATGTTATTTATTTTCATTTATCATCAAACATATGATAAAGTGTGAGAAAACTAAGAATGAGAGCATCATGATTTTAACTATTTATAGGGTTTGGTTTAAAATAAATAATTCATAATAAACAAGGTATCACTAATTCAAACCTTCATTAGCTCTGAAATTAGAAATAAATTTTTATTAAAAAATATATCATAGGATGACATATTTTTAAAAGAAAATAAAGAACAAAATAACTAGGATTCTATGCTTGAATATGATTCATAATTAGAATGTAATGATTAAATATTTAAAGAGAATAAAATCGTTATGGTGTTTATTTTAATGAACATCATTAGATGTAAAGGAAAATTATAATGGTATGCACCATATCAATTAACTTAATATGGAATAATTGGGAATTTTTCTATTGACTACCTAGAAAATGAATATTTTGAATTTAAAATCGATGATGAGGAAAAGGACTTATCTATAATAAAACATGAATGAATTAAAAATATAGATATTAGAATAAAAATTAATGCTTCTAGAAAAACCATAAGAAATATGATGGGAAAGGAATAAATTAATGATTCATAAATATGGAGTGATTAAAAAGATGAGGGTAAATAAAAAACTGTCATTAATATATGAAGGATGATTAAAGACATGTTAAATAGTGATAAAGAGGTAGGATATAGCTACACTGAGTACATGATGAGAACATAAGTCGCTTCCAATCATGAAAAAAATATCAATATCAAGAACACAATAAATATTATAGAGAAATAATTTTGAAAATAGGATGATAAGGGGGGTGATATCAATTATGAAATCAAATTTTTAATGTAATAATTTATAGAAAATTAAATCACTATGGAAGATATTAATGAATTTTTTTTATAAAATAAGAAAAACAATATAAATGAAAAATATGGGAATCTCATGTTAAAAACATCTTTAATACCATGAGAAAATATTTTGAATAAGATATTGAGACTTATTATGAATCATATAAGTCAATTGAGAAGACCAGCCCCAAGGGAAGAACACATCAACTTTATAATTTTTTATGTCATATATATATTGGTTCATTTTCTTTATAATAGTTTAAAATTAAAAATCTAGGTTGTTGGGATGCATGAAGTAATAAAAAAATTATTCTATAATAAGGAGGGTTTTATATGAGTTTCTACTGGAAAATACCTCAATAATATGTACAAAAATGAGGTAATTGATTTATATTAACGACCAATTTTCATAAATATTCCAATCATTGCCATCAAAGATCATGGTCTAAAAGATATCATCAATGTTGTGGTTTATTTCAAAACAAATTGTACAAGTTATTTCATAACATGTCAGTCACGTAGATATCGAATGTATCAAGGGGATAAATCCAAGATAAGCGAGAAGTGAATCCATATGAAATTAGAATGGTCACAAGACAGAGAAGTTTATTTCTTTAAAATTAAAAAGATTTTACATTTAATAAAAATTATAAGATAAAAGAAACTGGTCGAAAATCTGAAAAATAATTTCATAATTTTAATTTTATTATAATGATACTTCTTGTATAGACACTACAATTTTTTAGTGCTAAGAATAGTCAAATAAAGAAGATGAAAACATTCCATTCGGATCAGAAGAGATTTTATTATGTGAAATGATAGATAGGGAATAGAAAGATACATATATATGATAAGATGTAACTCCTAACAAAGATACATTATCATAGGGTAACAATAATTGAATAAATAAATTGTAGTTTAGAAACTGTGGTAAATCTAGATATAATTCAGAAAAAAAAATTTGTTTTACATTCTCATATTGAAACACTCATGAAAAAGAATAAATTTTATGAGAAAAATTGTGTATTTATTTCTCAAAGTAGGAATTAGTACCCATTTATGGTTTTGGTTGAAATTAATAAATAAATAATTAAATCCATGGAAACATGGGACAAAAAATTCAGGAAATGAGGCATGAAGAGCTCATGTAGAGATAAAACTAACAATCATGAAGGGTCCTATTTGAGTGGTTAATCTCACCCTCTTTTCTATAACTGATAATATTTGTTGCTCTCCTTATTTCCTAATATATATTTGTATGTAAAAAATTTTAGTTAATTGAAGGAAAAATATTTAATAGGGAGATTTTGATGTGACATAATCATTATATATAATAAGAAATTGTTCAACATGGAGTATTGATAAAGATAATCATCTATGAAGAAAATTAAAGGGGTTAATTCCTTGAGGAGGTAAAACATAAAGAGGTTCTATAAAAAATATCCTTATTTCCATGAATATGTAATATAGTTTGTTTTTAAAAAATATAGTAATAAGGTATGTCGATCAAAATTTTAACCATATGATACTTCATATTAAATTGGTAATTTAAGGAAGGAGTTTTATTTTTTGGATAATACATATAAATGGGGGAGTAAAAATATCTTACACATTATCTTTTTGATGTTTTTGTTCAATGTGTTGCATGTGAAATTTTTTATGAAGAACCTATTCAACATCCTAAAAATGAGTTAGTTTATTTGGTATCACATGAATAATTACATATAGAATTATTTGATAGCATGGTGAAATATGTATTTTTTATACACCATGATAGACTATGTAAAATTAGAGTTGACTAATCAATGAATCAATAAAAATATTTATATGGTGCCACATTTCTCAAAACATTATGGATATGGCTATAATTCATAATAAAGTGGAATAATAAGTTATATTTTAAGAATAAAGGAATATGTATAATGATAATTAAGATACTTTCCAATTATTCCCTTTTAATTTATTATTAATAAGGGTTATAATAATAGTTTACACATATTGAAAAAATTATTTATAAATATTAACTACAAACACAAAGGCGGATATTGAAACTCCTAGGATTATATTGTATTTTTTCAATAGGAAACATTTTCAATATAATAGGGTGTTTAATATGTGTTTATAATGTATGGTGGTGAATCACATACAAATGTAATGGTATTATATTTTTGGAGTATAGATATAATAATTAAATAAATAAAGAAATATTTTTAATGAATGGAAGTAACATTCTATAATAGTTTTTGAAATTTTAGAATCTTACTAATCACGATATTAGAGTCTTGATACTAAAAATTGACACTAAAATTAAAAAGGGGGTGAGATTGATTGAAATAATCTAAAAAGATTCTTTATATTTCTATAATGATTTAAGAAGAGTGTTGAAGATGTTTGAAAACCATTGATATATTTTAATAGACATTTGAATAGTTTAAATAAGTTTAAGAATGATAGTATTTGGTTTTGATTCAAATTTACAATTTATGGAACAATTTGATGTTTGATTAAGTTGATGAGTTGAAGGGAACATTTGACCAAGACATGACTATGGAAAAAATGTGTAAATATAATTGGCATGATCTTTGTACAAGCCATTATAGATTTCAATAAAATTAATGGCCTATGTAAAATTATTTATTTGATCTATATATGAGTAATTATGAGTAAATGAGTCTATGTACGAGTCATCGATGGATTGATGCTACTTTGTATGATTCATTTTTGGACTTGCACATGTGTTACCTAAGAATTATATGAGTAATTCAGTGACTATGTAAAATTCATTCAATAATTATAATTAATCATCTGGTTATGTGTTATTCACACATATGGTACTTTATTAAAGAGTATATTTTATAAAGGCATAGAGTTATTACACAACCAAATATAATTTTTTAAGAAATAATTCTATTCTTCTAGTCTGTAAGTATTTGATATTTTGATCATAATATTTTATTTTATTTCATATGAGTTTTAGCCAAGATAGAATTTTCCCATTTATAATATTCTATTTATTAATGAAAATATTAGTGTAAGATGAGATTATTGCAAATTCATGCGATTTATAGGGATCTTTATTAGAATTAGTAATTCTTATGAAAATAGATGATCCATCCACAATTAATATTATGAATAAATGGGGATTAATTTAGATGACTTTTTTTACTAATATTCATGGAAATAATATCATAGTTAATTGTATTAATTTTGGTGAAAATGGATAATTATGATAAACAAGTAAAAAACTATCTTGTATGATTGAGATAGCTTCGTGGTTCTAAGATAAGATGTTACACATTGAGATTCTTTACATGCACAAATGGATAACACAAAACAATTGTCCTTTTTTTGGGATAATTCACGATATTTGTATATTTTTTTGAGGGAATGATCCCAAATCTCAATGTGATATTATTTAATTATTTGTCTCAGATTAAATATGTCTAAAAGAGTAGATTACCCTCTATAAAAAGATTAATGAGTATCCATATCTATTATAGAAATAATAATAGAATAATATTAGTAATTTAATTATGTGAATATAATAGATAAGGTGTAGATGAGAAGTGGAATGTGAGAATATAATACCTAATTAAATAGAGGATTATTTTTTGTTGAAAGGAAGAGAATTATAATGATTCTGTCTATTCCTATGCATTGAAAATGTGGAAGTTGAAAATTTTATGTAGAAAGAGATAGAATGTTTTTGCATTGAGGACCCAGAGTATAACCTAACACTACTACTAGTGATCATTCTTAAATTAATGATCTTGTAAATTAAAGACCAAAAAGGATTCAAAATCATATTGAGATTGATAAAGGATTTAATTTATAATCCAGAATAATATCTAGATCTTGTGACTTAAGGATGAAGAAGGACAACCCACACTACATAACGAGCCAAAAAATCATTAAGGGATATTCAACAATGGAGTTCAGGATAACCATTAAAATAAAATTTGAGTGGTAGTGTAAATAATCAATCGGTTTATGGTAAGAATATTTTTGAGAGATAAGTTCAACTATTTGGAAATAATATGAAGAATCCATTGGATAAATCCACTGAATTAGTTATAAACAGGATTTTAGGGAGATATTTTACATATTTTTGTAGATATTGTTTGTTCTTTTACATAAGTTCATTTATAGTTGAAATCCATGTCTCCAAACTCATCCCAAACATTTAAAGAAGTATCATCTCATATGAATTCCAAACCCTGTATATATTTATTTTTATTCTTTACTTTCATCTCATTTCATATGATAAAGGGTGATGTAGCTATGAATAATAGGACCATGATCATAACTACTCATATAGTTTTCATTAAAATAAATCATTGATTCACCCGTCCCCTAGTGATTACTCCATACCTATTCACCTCAAAAAAATAAATCGTACGAAAAGAAAAGTATATATTAAAAAACTCAGGAAGCCACTAAAATATAAAAATTAACACAAGTACACACATCCCAATGCAAATATAGTTACAAATAATAATTTTTTAGCTAATATTTTAGAATATTCATTCAACTAAATTTTATAATTCATAAATAATTAATCCTTTTACACATATATGGTATTATAACTGCAAATACAGTACTATTATCTCACCACACAACAAATCCAATTTAAAAAAGTTATCCATAAGAAATACTCACTCTAAAAAAATCTCTAATTATTTAATCTTATTCAACAGATTCACATATAGATAATAAGAATAAAAATAATTTCAACACTTCTATAAAATATCCTACTAAACTAAATAACATAATAATATTTATAAATACACAAACATTCCAACACAATACAAAACCATGAAACTTCCATTATAATTTAATTATTTACACAAATAAAACCTAATATCATTATTTTATAACCACTATCAATTCAAGGGACCTATTATAAACACCTAAAAACCCATTATTCTAACTAATTAAATTACCTATATTAGTATTTCAACCATGAAAAAAAAACATACAAAAAAAATCCACACAATAAAAAAATCCAAAAAATCCAAATAAAAAACATGTCTACAATTAAGTACTTCATTGAGAGCCTTGATGTATATATATATATATACATAATTAAGACCTAAAATTTTAGAAAAATTTCAAAATAAGTTTATTTAAAACCATTTCATATAAATACTAACCTTTTCATGGGTTCTCTATAGGCATTGAAACCTTGAATCCTTTTACATTAATTTTTAAAACATTAAAATTGAAATTATCAATTCTATAACCATTATACCCAACATCAATTCTATAGTATCTATACAAATAAAACTCCCAAAATCATTGCCTTCCAAATATTTTCATTCTTTAAAAAATATAAATTAAATTATTATTCATTTTCCCTTGAAATTCCTCTTTATTTCTTAAATAGATCACAATTCAATATCAATTGTTTTAGAATCACTGTAATAACATCTATTTATTTACAATTTTTAAAATATTTCTTTTAAAATATTAAAAATAAAATACATTAATATAAATATTTAAGATTTATACAAAGATATACTTTAAAAAAAACATTCCATTTTTAAATACACCTATAAAAAAATTTCTTTCGATAAAAAAATTTTGAAAACAAAATATAATGGATTTACAAAGAATAAAAACGCTTCTATAGAACAATATCCACAATGTAGATTAAAAATGCATGATAAATAGGTAACCACATGAATGAAATAATTAACATCTATTTTACTATCTTCCAGAACTTTTTAAAGAGGTATAAATCTATTCAATATTAAAAATATATTAATCAATTATTAAAATTATAATATAATTAAAATAAATAAAAATAAAACATTCTTTAAGACATAGAACAAATATATCATAGAAATAAATGTATTGTGTTTTGGAAAGTAGAAAAGTGATTCCAAAATTCCATTTCCACACAGTCATAAAAATTTATTTTCAAAATTTGAATTTATTTTGTACAAAAATATATTCCCAAAACAATAAAATAATGAAAACTCCCTATTTAAAAACATAAAAAAATAAATTAAAAACATAAATTATCCTGATAAATAATAGATAAAAGGGATAAAAATTATTCCTATATGGTTTCGAATGATCTATGAAATTTAACATCCATATTGATTAGTTTTCAGTAATGCATCACACAAGAGAAATATAAAAGAATGGAAAAGGACATATGCATGGGCTACACTGATAGCTAACTTCATCCAAACTTCACATTCTATATTGATTCACTATATAAAAATTATGGTAATATTTTTTTATAGTTACTAGTAATGTTTTTCTTATCAAATCTCCACACTTACCATTGAATACACTTCACAATACTCTTCATGTTATCATTTTGTAATTCCCTAACACTAATACCAAGTCTAATTCCTAAATAGAAATGTTATAATTATTCTAGTGAATTTCCTAGAATCACTAAATGTTTTATATAAACGGTGGTGTAATCCACATAGTGTGTCAGTGTAGGGGTGAATACATACATAAATATATATATCCATACTAATTTTGATTTTCCCAGTGACATTAACAGTTTTCCATGGTCACTTAAAATAAATTATCATATAGAAATTCTATAAAAATGTGTGACTCCTAGACCATAAAAGCTGTAAAATAAAAAGTATTATATATTTATAATAAAAAATGTTCAACCCATGAAATTTAAATTTATGTTACACTCCAACCCAACCCAATAAAAATTCCATGATCCCAAAAAATAAACCAAAAAAACTCATTTTTTCACAATTCATGCTAAAGATAATTTATATGAAAATAGTGTTATTTCAAAATAACCAATACCTATTATTAACTAATATAACCACTATATATATTCTATAAAGACAAAAAACATAATCGTTAAAGATTCATCCAAAACCTGTCCATAAGAACTGTAGATAGATTTAACTTATGAAAACAATTTAAAAATAACTATCATATACCTAGATCTAAACAATATAAAAAACAATCTAAAACTATTTAATCCTATCATATATGACCTATATTTAAAAATTAATCACAAACTCAAACCATTACAAACTTCTATAACATATAAAAAATCATGAAAATATCAATTGTGTCAAACTGTTAGTATTTAAAATCCCAAACATAAATAAAATATTATTTTTTGTTATAACCAAGTTAAACTAGCAATTACTATTTTTTTATAAAAGAACTTATTTAAATACAAAAAATTCAAAAAATATATTTTAAAACCAATAATGATATTTAAAAAAATTCTCATTAAAATTCAAAGAACCTGGTTTTTAACATAGGTATGGATGCTTTAATATTTTGTTAATATCGTTTAATTGGACCTAATCTGGATTCCTAGTGATCTAGTAAGTGTTTTGAGGGTGTTCGGGGCTAGTTTGGAGCCCAATACCAATCTTTTTGCGAAACCCGAACATGGCGTACAGTTTTGAGTAAATCGTGTGGGAATTCTACATGGTTTTCCTAACCATGCAGATGGTTTTTTTTTAGGCAGAGCCATCTCAAATGATTGGAGTACAAATGTGAACCCTAATCATGTGAGTGCCCCTTTTTCCCTAGGTTCTTGCACAATGATTGTGCATGGTTCAATCAAACCATCAGGAGGATGACTTTTCGGATAGAACTGTATCGTATGGTTGGACAAACCATGTAGACAAACTATGTGCTGGATAAAATCATGTGTAAATTTCCAGTTTTTTCCTTAATGATCTATTGTGAAAACACTTCCACCATAATCTGAGAACCAATATGATTAACCTATATTCCTCTCAATTTGGAGTTTTTTAAGGCCAAATCAAGGGATCAAGAGATCTCCATCATCTGGTATCTGATCGAGCATCTATTCATCACATTTCATGCACAATGGTATGTAATAGAGTCCTCTTTAGTCTTTATTTTTTTCTCTTTATCTCAACCTAGATATTTTCATGTGAGCAGTTTTCACCTTTTCGTAGATCTACTGTAATTCTAAGAAAAACAAGGGCTGATACTATAGGTGAATGATCATACAATCCTAATTTTGGGGGCCTATCACATATCTCTAAAGTTTTTTGTTTTTTGGAATGTTTGTGTGGGTCCCACCGATTTCATTAGGAGTCATTTCTTAAATTAACATTCCATGATTATACTTATTAAATTTTATATTTATCCTCTTTCTAAATTTATGATTATTAGTTAGCAGTTACACCCACAACTCAATCCACCCCATTTTTAAGGTTTTCCATAATTGGTTTTTTAGTGTTCTGTATGTTTGAGCCACCGTTATAGTGTGTCATTTCTTGAACATTGTAAAGTTGAGGCTTTCCATAATAAATGACATGTTATTAATGATATTTGAATTATTTCATGTACCATTTATGCTCACCATTTGACCCCTCAAAGGTAAGTGCTTCCCAATGATTGTTATATGTGAAATGTGAAATGGAAAGTATACTATTTATATAACATGGCCATAAAAATGAGATTTAATATATTATAAATTTCTATATAATCCCTTTCCATGTTAATGGAAGGTATTAGAGTGAACCTCTATAATTGAATATTCATTAATGGTTAATTAAATCTTGATTAAATGGTTGCAATGCTACATGGACTACCAACACTAATAGAAGACAAGTCTTGGGCCAATAAATAAATTTTTTCAACTCTACTTGACCTATCAACAGTATTAGAAGGAAAAAAAAGAACCAAATGTATTATTACATGATTACAATATAAAATAGTAATGGACTCACTTGAGATCACCATTGATTCTGAGAGTAGAATATCTTGGTACTCAGGAACCCCATTCTGATTCAAGGATGTGGTTTTCATAGGTTGATACCCACCTAGACTCCAGTTCTTGTCTATTCCTCTAATACACATTATACTACATTAGTTTCCATTTTATTATTATAGGATACCTCATATACACTTCATTGATCTAGCATTGGCTCGTAGGTTCCATGGTGAAATCCCATAATGCCCCATATTTTCTTATCCATGTTTTTCCTTGGTCGATCACCTTGGAATCGATATATGATTTATTATGGAATTTCTAGGATTAAACTCATTTAATTACACTCTTAAAACATATCTAGACTCAGACACTAATGATTTAGTGTTCCATGATATTTATTTTACCTTGGTTGTTACCCTGGAACTCCCTCACATGATATCATTTTTAGGTTTCCATGCTATGTCTAGGGACCTTCACTACTAATACTATCACGAGGTGATGTCATTACTAGAGATACCTCACGTCAACTGTTAACCTTAAATCATGATTACTTAATTAATGAAATTGTTACATGTTTAGACACCAGTAGAGGTTTGAATAAGATACTTGGGTATTTCTTCATATTGTACCACATTCATTAATTTATATATTCTAGAATCCATACTGTTATATTCCATTACATGAGAAGAATGTTATAGACATCATTGGTGGTGGCCCCTTCATATATATCTCACACCCTCTACGGGCGCCATTTGTTACTAGGAGTTGATTACATTGTTGTAGGTATTGATAAAGAGAAGCAAAATAACTTCCCACTCTTGATTTCATACTGATAGGATGGAGCATAACAGTTGAAGACCGAGTAGGATCTTGGGATACCTAGAGTATATTTTGGTTTCTTTTACCTTGTGGAACATGTTATGAATGTTGTTCTATATCCATGTTTTCATGTTTCCAAGTGACATGACATTACATCATCATTGTTCCAGTTGATAGTTGTTATTATTCTCATTTATCTAGTGCATCAATTTTCTTCCTTTGTTTATTTATATTATCTATATTTATTATATTGTTTACTATCCCATTATATTCCTTCCACTTTGCTATAATCATCTAATGATGTCATAGACATCTCATGGATACACCCTAAGCCCTCACTACTACTAGGCCTCCTTTGGCATTTGGGGAGAAGTGCTTGAGGCTATGTGGCCTACCAGGCTCGGGGCCCCCGTTAAGTGACATCCAAGTCAATGACGTCACAAAGTGGTATCAAAGGTGTTTTATTTTATTGATTTACTATTTGGAGATGACATATTATAGAAATGGAATTCTTGGGACTGAGTTATAAGTCTTTCTTCAACATCTCAAACCCATGATCACGGAAAAAACCCAGTTACCTAAATTAAAATTTATTTTTTATATTACATATTATAGTTGATTTTATTTCACCATTGGGTGACTGACATGTTGTGTGGTATTGTTGATTATTAAACTATTTGAGAATTTATTTCATACATAGTTTGATGATATGAGGGCAATAAGCATGGTTACATGCATCATTATACAAACCTAGAGTACACATATCATGCATATTTCCATGGCATATAGGTGCATTTCACTACATTTCATTTCTCGATATGCTTGTGCTTATTGAGTGATGTTGTAATAGCTTACTTGTACTTGTATTACATTGGATTTGATTTAGGGCTGGTATATCTTAATTCATGAGGTGTATGGCCCTCATGGGGTGGGATTTGAAATTTACAGAGTCGAGCCACAAGACTATAAGTAAGTGGGTTCTATTTCTCGTGATAGGTGTATTGGAATTGATTTATCAGAAATGGTAATCCATTATAATGAAAATCATGAAATATAAAATTAATTGGTTGCACATATTTGTCCCACTTTTCCATTTTTATGAAAGGTAAATGAGTGAACCTTGAAATTTACTAAAAAATGATATGAAACTTATAGTTGATCACATATCGATACCTAACTTTATATGCAGGTAGATGGGGTAGTATGGAATTGGAGGTGAGTTTTCTTACTTTCATCTTCCATCATTGATGCAATATACTTTATTCTATACTTGTTATGAGGTGAGAGCTTGGAATTAGAAGACCAATTCCACCACAATTCCCTCATGTCGTTCACTAGAAAGGTGGTGAAAATCATTCTCCAGAAATGATGGGCCCTCATCATCCAGTCATACCTATAGGAGTGACACTTAAAGAACTACATGTTGTACCTAATCCGAGCATTGATTCCCATGTTTGTGATAGTTTCATATGTCAGATGAAGCACATGAAAGATACTCTATGGGTTGCAGAAATGATGTTTGATCTGACTCGCACGTTCCAGCAGCAACATCGTCCTACTTTTTTACAGGATGGTGTTTCTTAGGATATTGAGTCTTTTCTAGAGGCCATGTTGTCTATATTTGAGAATATTTAAACACCTCTAGAGAAGATATTCAAGCTTTCAATATACATTCTTTAGGATTTGGCCAAGCATTGGTGGGATGTTTTTACCCAGTTTGGTCATCATCAGGGCAAGTTATGGGTTTATTTCCAGAGTGCCCTCTATGATTAGCTCTTTTTTCAGGCATTAAGAGCTGACATAAGCATATATTTCATGCCTCTCAATCATGTTTCTATGTCAGTTATGGAATATTCAGCATGTTTACCTGATTTATAGTGCTTTTCACCACCTCTAGCTGGTGATGAGGTTTCACATACTATATGTTTTGAGGACGGGCTCCAGTATGCCATCTCATCTTAGGTGAATGTCTTTCACCTTCTTACCTTTTTTGAAGTATTTTATCATTCCCTTATCACAAATCATAACCTAAGGGATGGAACGATTACTAGTTTAAAAGGATCAGTGTCGCATCAGGCTATTAGTTCTTCTAGAGGTAGGAAAAGTTCCTTTTAGGGTTCTCATGAGAGCAGTAGTATCCAGAGTGTCATGTTCGATAGCTATTTGGTGGGTCATTAGTGTGGAAGACTATGGAATAAGAATCCCCAATGTGATAGAGACCCTATAGAGTGTCAGGATTGATTCCATATGGGTCATCTTCAATGTTTTTAAAATACCATTCCACCAGCTTCAAGTGGAAAAGAAACAACACCCACTCCACCTACAGGAGGGAGTTCTTTGTTTCCATGTCTGGTGGGGAGTTGGAATAGCACCGACAGTTCTGGTCAGGGAGAAGGTCATGATCACAATAATCTGACCCTTGGTAACCAGTAGTGTCAGCAGACAATTCATGATCGTGGTAGTTCATCTATTTCACAGGGTCGTGGATTAGGTCAATTTCATGATTTATAGTAGATAACTGAGGATTAGGATGTGCACTACTAGAAATACGGGCCTTAACAGCGCTAAAAACATACATTACTAGTGCTAAAAAAGTGATGAAAAGATCGGCGCTGATAAAGGGGGTACCCTTTATCAGTGCTTACTGAGCGCTAATAATGGTGTACTTTATCAGTGATAAAAAATATCTGATAAATGAAACCTTTAATAGCGCTAAACACACACTGATAAAGGTATACATTATCAGCGCCAAAGGAGCACTGATAAAACATCCCTTTATCAGTGCTAAAACAGCACTGATAAATGAGTGGTACCGACCACACCATGCCTCAGATTGAGGCGGGATGACTCTTAAATGTCACAAAGGACCATTGGATTGTTCTTATTAATGATCCTCTTCAATCCTAATGTGTTTGGTCGGATTTTCATAAGGCAGTTGTTGTTTTCAATTAAAAGTGTGTCCATTTTAAACATAACAGAGACCTTCTGAGTGGTAACGGCCACACCATGACTTGGATTGAGGTGGGGATGACACGTATACATCAAAAATCACCCGTGGATCTTTCTCACAAAGGATCAACACAATCCGAATGTGTTAGGTTAGATTTTTGTAGGTAAGTTTTTGTTTACACTTAAAATCGTGTCCATTTTAAACAAAAGAGAGACCCTTTGAGTGGTACCAGCCACACTGTGCCTCGGATTGAGGCGGGGATGACTCATACGCTTTGAAAAGGACCCGTGGATTGTTCTTATAAAATATTAATGCAATCTGAATGCGTTTGGTCGAATTTCTGTAGGTAAGTTGTTGTTTTCACTTAAAATCGTGTCCATTTTAAACAAAAGACCTTTGAGTGGTACTGGCCACACCGTGCCTTGGATTGAGACGGGGATGACTCTAAATGTCACAAAGTATCCATGGATCATTTTCAAAAGGGATTAACACAATCCTAATGTGTTTGGTTAGACTTCCGTATGCCAGATATTATTTTCACTTAAAATCGTGTCCATTTCAAACAAAAGAGAGACCCTTTTCTTGGTACCAGTGACACCATGCCTTGGATTGGAATAGGGATGACTTGTACACATCTCAAAGGACCCGGGGATCATTCTCCTAAAGGATCAACACAATCTGAATGCGTTTTGTCGGATTTCATTACGTCAGTTGTTGTTTTCACTTAAAATCGTGTCCATTTTAAACAAGAGAGACCATTTGAGTGGTACTGGCCACACCATGCCTTAGATTGAGGCGGGGCTGACTTGTACAAGTCAAAAAGTACCCGTGGATCATTCTCCTAATGGATCAACACAATAAAAATGCATTTGGTAAGATTTCCGTACATCAATTTTTGTTTTCACTTAAAATCATGTCTATTTTAACCAAGAGAGACCCTTTGAGTGGTACCAACCACACCGTGCCTCAAATTGAGGCGAGGATGACTAGTAAACGTCACCAAGTACACTTGGATTGTTTTTATTAATGATACGCCTCAATCCTAATGCGTTTGGTCTGACTTTCATAGGTCAGTTGTTGTTTTTAATTAAAATTGTGTCCATTTTAAACAAAAGATAGACCCTTTGAGTGGTACCGACCCCAGCGTTCCTCTGATTGAGGCTGGGATGACTCATACACGGCATAAAGGACCATTTTATCATTCTCATAAAGGATCAACACAATCTGAACGTGTTTTTCAGATTTCTATAGGTCAGTTGTTGTTTTCACTTAAAATCATTTCCATTTTGAAAAAAAAAAGACCTTTTGAGTGGTATCAGCCACACCATCTCTCTGATTGATGCGGGGATGACACTTACACGGTACCAAGGTTCCTTTTATTGTTCTCATAAAATATAAAGGCAATCTGAATGCATTTGGTCATATTTTCATCGGTCAGTTGTTGTTTTCAATTAAAATTCTGTCCAATTTAAACAAAAGTGAGACCCTATGAGTGATAGCAGCCACACCGTGCCTCGGATTGAGGCAGGGATGACTCATACATGTCAAAGAGGACCCTTGAATCATTTTTATAAACGATCAAGGTAATCTGAATGCGTTTGGTTTGATTTTCGTAGGTCAATTGTTGTTTTCACTTAAAATTGTGTCCATTTTAAACAGAAGAGAGACCCTTTGAGTGGTACCATCCACACCGTGCTTCATATTGAGTCAGAGATGACTCTTAAAGGTCAAAAATGACTCATGTATCATTCTCCTAAAAAATCAACACAATCTGAATGTTTTTGGTGGGATTTTGGTACATCAGTTGTTGTTTTCACATAAAATCGTGTCCATTTAAAACAAGAGAGTCCCTTTGAGTGGTACCGGCCACAACATACATTTTATTGAGGCAGGGATGACTCGTACATGCCACCAAGGACCCTTGGAACGTTATCCTAAAGAATCAACTCAATACGAATTCATTTGGTTGGATTTCCATAGGTCATTTGTTGTTTTCAATTAAAATTGTGTCCATTTTAAACAAAATAGAGACCCTTTGAGTGGTACCTACCACACCGTACCTTGGATTGAGTAGAGGATGATCCATACTCTTCACCAAGGACCCTTGGATCGTTCTCAAAAAATATCAAGGCAATCATAATGTGTTTGGTTAGATTTTCATCGGTCAGTTGTTGTTTTCAATTAAAATTGTGTCCATTTTAAACAAAAGAGAGACCCTTTGAGTGATAGATGCCACACTGTGCCTCATATTTAGGCAGTGATGACTTGTACACATCAAAAAGGATCCTTGGATCGTTCTTATAAAAGATGAAGGCAATCTGAATGCGTTTGGTCAGATTTCTGTAGGTCATTTTTGTTTTCACTTAAAATTGTGTCCATTTTAAACAAAAGTGAGACCCTTTGAGTGGTATCGGCCACACTGTGCCTCAGATTGAGACGGGGATGACTTGTACACATCAAAAATGACATGTGGATCGTTCTCCAAATGGATCAATGCAATCTGAATGCATTTGTTTGGATTCTCGTACTTCAGTTGTTGTTTTCACTTAAAATCGTGTCCATTTTAAAAAAGAGAGACCCTTTGAGTGGTACCGGCCACACCGTGCCTTTGATTGAGGCGGGGATGAATCGTACAGGTCACCAAGGACCTGGGGATCATTCTCCTAAAGAATCAACCCAATCAAAATGTGTTTCATTAGATTTCCATAGGTCAGTTGTTGTTTTCAATTAAAATTGTGTCCACTGTAAACAAAATAGAGACTCTTTTAGTGGTACCGGCCACACCGTGCCTCAGAATGAGGCAGGGATGACTCGTACACGTCTCCAAGGACCCTTGTATTGTTATTATAAATGATCGAGGCAATCTGAATGCGTTTGGTAAGATTTTCATCGGTGATTTGTTGTTTTCAATTAAAATTGTGTCCATTTTAATCAAAAGAGAGATCATTTGAGTGATAGCAGCCACACCATGCCTCAGAATGAGTTGAGGATGAATCTTACACATAAAAAAGGACACTTGGATCGTTCTTTTAAATGATCAAGGAAATCTGAAGGTGTTTTATTGGATTTCCATTGGTCAGTTGTTGCTTTCACTTTAAATCATGTCCATTTTAAACAAAATAGAGACCCTTTGAGTGGTACCGGTCACACCGTGCCTCGGATTGTGGTGGGGATGACTCTTACACATCACAAATGACTTATAGATAATCCTTCAAAAGGTTCAAGACAATCCGAATGTGTTTGGTCAGATTTTCGTACGTCATTTGTTTTTTTCACTTTAAATCATGTCCATTTTAAACAAGAGAGACCCTTTGAGTTGTATTGGCCACATCGTGCCTCTGATTAATGCAGGGATGACTTTTAAACATCACCAAGGACCCTTGTATTGTTCTTATAAAATATTATCCTCAATCTGAATGTGGTTGGTCAGATTTTCATAGGTCAGTTGTTGTTTTCAATTAAAAGTGTGTCCATTTTAAACAAAATAGCGACCCTTTGAGTGGTACTGGCCACAACATGCCTCAGATTGAGGCGGGGATGACTATTACACATCACAAAATACCCTTGGATCGTTCTTATAAATGATCAACAGAATCCGAATGCGTTTTTTTAGATTTCTGTACGACAGTTGTTGTTTTCACTTAAAATCGTGTCCATTTTAAACATGATAAATACCGTTTGATTGGTTCAGCATTCTTGGATGTTGTTGGTGCATATCATCTGTTAAAATGGGAAAATGGCTCATTGGAGAAAGGATGTTTCTTTTAATAACAATTTAAATTTTTCTACGAACATTTACATACAACAATGTTTCATATGTTGATCCCCTTAACCCCTCTAAAAAATGACCACCAATTGTACATGTCCCCAAGTCAGATCTTTATTGTATTTGTGTACAATCTTCCATCAGGTATGCAGCCCACTCGTTTCTGAACAAATCTATATCATCTTGTGAATATGATGATTTTCAGTAGTCATATTTGTACTATAAAATATAAAAATAAAGATTTAATAAATAACATAAACGAACTAGTAGTGGTTTTTGAAAATACCTCTTCAGGGATGCTATTTTGTTGATGAAAAATGATCTCTTTCATAAATTTACAAACATAATAACTGCAATCATTATCGTTTGTTTGTTTTGGACACTGGAAAAAAGTTGATCCTTAGGAGAATAAGTAACTTGTGTTGAGATGTGTTTGTATAGTGAAATTTTATTACATATACCCAGATATTTGTCCAGATGTAGTACTTGCTCTCCTCCCCATGCATAGCCCCTATCCTCAATCCTTTTTTAGAAAATAATGATACACCACCCTATCATAAAAGAATCCTCAGTAAATGATAATATAAATTATATTACTTGATATTTAGACCTAAAACCTAAGATGTAGTGTCTTACAGATTCACGAACTCCATTATGTGTGGTCGGTTTTATGGATATACTTGCTTTGAATCCATAAACTAAATCTTCTGAGTATCCAAGTTCACCAAAATTAGAAACCAATATTGCCTAAAAAAATAAGTAATAAAAGAAGTGAAAATATAATTGATATGCTTTAATCGTAGAGTATTACCCCTGCATGGTTGGTATTAGGAAAAGTTTGTCATCTGTAATCTTTCTTTCAAATGTTTTCAGCAAGCTGTTCACTATTTCATCCCTTTTTTATGGCTCTATTTTTGATAGGTGTGTTGATGTGATATGATGAATAACGAGTCCAAATCATGGCTCATGGGAAAATTCCTTCAATAGTTTTTTATAAATGAATCTGTCAACAATATAAAATCCATTTATTCATAATTTCCACATTAGATCAGCTTTTAGAAAATCAATTCATGGAAACATACCTCATATATACCTTTACAACTGTGACACCTAGCCAACTGTTTTCAAGGATCTCATTTACATTTTCAGAAGAAATGAAATATTGAATTTCCTCTCTATATATATTCTCTTCAAAAACCACTATATTGATATTACCATCTTTTATCTTTGTATCCACTTGAGTCTGCAATGCTAGTAAATGTGGATAGAGAACAGGTGGTGTTATTGTGCTTTTAGTAGCTCCTTGGGATTGGTTGGTCGATCCTTTAGATGGTTTTGAGCAGATGTTTGTCACCCCCTTCCCTTTCTCCGTCTATAATAACAATCATTGGTTCAGACCCTTTTTTCATTAATTGTTAAAGGTTTAGCTTGAAAAAAAGGAAATAAATACCTATTTGTATGCATATACTCTTATAAGTTGTGACGACTATACAATAAATGTCCCAATAGCCTTTGAACCGTATGAATATCATCGTCATCAAGTGGAATAGGTAGCATTGCATTTGGATCATGAGCTACAATAATCATCACTTTCAGATGATCTTTCGGAAGTGGTCTATTATGAGGTGTGGAATCTGGGATATTGAAGATTGTAGCCCTCGCTTCAAGCTGATAGGTCGGTGTTGACAGATATAAACTACAATCATCATCACCCTGTAGAAGATCAGTACAAAAAATAATATCAATGTTTGTATGACTCACATTTCTTGAGAAAAGGTATTAGAATATTGATTACCATGGCTAAGACAGTTCATTGAGGCGAATGGCTCGCCTCAGCTGGTGGGGGGGAAGATTGTTCACAGGCTAGTTGTTCATGAGTTGTGCCCTCCCTTTGCTTCCCACCCATAAAAGTTGCTAGAAACTCTCCCTTCCATTGTAATCGTTCTTCAAGGGTTGTTATTTTTTTTCTCATTTGTTCTAATTTTTCATCTATATCATCCATATTTTTCTTCTTTTGAAAATATACTTAGGGTGTCACCCAAAACCTGCACCTCTGACACGACCGTATTTTTCTGGTTGCTTCAAATCCATCGATATTATGTATGTATCTTCTATAGGAGTAGTTTATTCCTGTGACTATCAGATATAGGAAAATAACTAATTCTTTTTATGTAATATCAATTTTAAAAAAATCTTTTTATCTCTGTGTCATACTTACACATATTTCCCACACATTCTGTGTGTTCTCATCTACTAACTTCCCTTCCTTGTTCACATGTGCCTCCTTCCCTATCACATGATAGGTTATGGAAGTTAATTTGGTTTTGGACTCATCAATCTACATATATACATAGAAAGATAATTATGATTTTTTTTATTGGATCCTAAAAATATTACTTTAAATTTAAAATATGTACCATTTTCTTTTCTAATGAAGCATACCCCATACATGCTTTAAGATAGGGGTATGTTGTTTTTTATGCACGTTCCTTATTTTTAGTACAGAGTTTCTGTGTCATAAATGAAATATTGATAATAAAAGTGTTGAATACAGGTATCCTCAAACAACATATTATCACCCACAATATACCCGAAACTTATCATCCCCATGGCGGCCAATAAATACATCCCATGCTTCTTGGGATATCAGGTGAGTGTAGATAATGGGTGGGTGCAGGTTTATTTTACCTTTAGAATCTTTCAGGTGACATCTTGTTAAAATAGTGTGAAAACCTCAATGAATCTTTCCTACAAGTCTTAGTACATAATCCTTGTGTGAATCATCTACCATATATGTACTCTACAAGAGATTGAGAAGAGTAAGACATTGATTCAATATTTTATTTTCTAGTAAATTAAAGAAATAAATTCATAATGTTAATTTAATTTCTTCCCACATCATAGCCATCATCCCAGACACAACATGGTGCCATGAATCTATGCCAATCAGCACGCGTTTCCGAGTTATAACTCCAATGTAGCTGCTAAATATAGCCTTTTGGGATTCACATGTTGTCCTTTTGCATTCCATCCAACTTAAAATTTAATGACTTTTCTTTTTTCCTTAAGAATTTTGTCTAACACAATCAAAATACGATGTACCTATGTTTTCTACGACATTGTTCCTCTATTCCCTACCATTTCATCGATATCAACATCATCTATATGTTAATTTGGAATGATATCACTGGCATGTGCTGATGGTTGTTGGACCTCAAAACTAGGAGCAGTAGGAGCCGCAGCAGCAGCAGCAGCAGCAGCCACAGCTGGAGCAGCAGTAGCAGCAGGAGCCACAGCAAGAGGAGCAGCAGGAGCAACAGGAGCTACAACAGGAGCAGAAGTAGGAGTAGCAGCAGCATGAGCTGCAGGAGAAGTAGCCGCAGCAGCAGCAGCTTGAGAGACTTATTCAGCCTCAAGGTTAGGAGCACCAGAATGTGCAGAAGTCATTATCTGTAAAAGTGGTTGAACTATTAATTCAAATTACATAAATTCAGTAATGTTAATATAATAACATTAGATAACAAGATATATATTACAAACAAAATATAACATGTTTATTGAACTCTCATTCTTTTTTTCAAAAGTTGAAGGGATTTGACACATCTTTCGATTATCCAAATCCCTTCATTGTGGTCTCCTTTAACATAAAAAACATCATCTTCCTTGGGACCACTCTGAAATGATTTTGACGTACCACTAAAAGGATATTCCTCAACTGAATTTTCATCATAACCTTCATTAGTTTTGGATGATAACATAACAATCGACCAATTTCGGTTTTCGGGATCTGGAACTTAAAAAACATGTACCGCTTGTGATTCCATTATAAACTGTTCATCTGTGTACCCTTCTTTACTAAAATCAGCTTTCACAAATCCCCATTCATCTATTTTAAAATCACTGCTGTTATCAATCCATTTTCATTTAAAAATCCGCAATTGGATTTTTGTATATTCCAACTCCCATATTAGTTTGATAATTCCAAAGTATGACTTATTTGCATAAATTGTATTTTTGTCTTTACTACAAGAAACATTCATCGCTTCAGCCACTAGTGTAACTCCACTAGTTTTCATGGTAAAATCTTCATCATGTTCATCTCTATAGAATGTATAACCATTAATTACAAAACCACTGTAAGATAATACATACACACTTGGTCCAGCGGCTAGCCATCAAAGTTGTTCTGAAATTGAATTCGTATTTTCATCCAACTGCTTAAAAATATGGTCCTAAAACCATTTTATAAAATGGTGATTATGTGTATCAGATAACCATTTTTCATCCCTTGATGGATTCAACTGCCTAAGAATATCTTTGTGAGTTTCAATATATGGAGAAACCTCCCAACTATTATGCAATGCATAAAGATGGGCCTGCTCCCAATCTGTAATACTGATTGTCACAACTTCTCTTCCATAAATTCCCTCACCCTCATTGCATCCACTATGATGTGATTTCTAGAGACCAATGCTATCCAGGTTAGATAGTTATTCAGTAAAAAATTAATGGCTTCCAAAACAATATATCACTCCACTATACAACCCTCTGGACAACTTTGATTTTTGACAGACCCTTTCAAAATCTTTATATACCGTTCAACATGATACATCCATCTATAGTGAACAGGAACACAAAGTTGAATATCTCTCACCACATGAATCATCAAATGAACCATCATATCAAATAATGTTTGGGGGAAGAACATTTATAATTCACATAATATGATGACAATTTCTTTTTCCATAGCTGGAAATTTCCCCGGGTCTAAAACTTTGCAACATATAGCTTTGAAAAATGAAACAAAGTTTGGTTAACGTATGACGAAAATTATTGGGCAAAATAAAATGTAAATCTATAGAAATTAGATCGTTATTCAAAACATGGAAATCATGTGATTTCAAACCATTTAACTTCAAATCATTCATTGACACAATGTTCTTGATATTTGATTAGTACCCCTCTAGGACCTTTCCATCATTGAAGAAGTTGAAAAACTGATATCTCTCAGCCCTAGAAAGAGTATAAGCAACTAGATGAAGAAACATTTGATTTTTACCCTTCACAGAAGACAACTCTTCTCATATTCACATGTCAACCATGTCCATCCTTGCCTAAATTACATCTTTTTTTCAGGGGCATTTAGCAATGTTCTGATAACACTGTCACAAACATTTTTTTCCACATGCATCACATCTAAAAAATGTCTGACGTACAGACAATTCCAGAATGGTAATTCAAAAAAAACGATCTCTTCTTTCAATCGATTTTCAAAAGGTTTTTCGAAAATGGATTACTAAAAATAGTGTTTAGATCTTTTACTTTCTCAAACAGCTGATCACCTGTTAGTGGAGACGGTGTTGCGTGTTTTTCTGAACTTCCATTGAATGATGTCGTCCAAGATTGGTACTTATGCCAATGATGCAGAAATATACGATGTTGTAGAAACACATATTTCTATGAATGTTTCAACCTTATTTATTATGTATCTTCTTCGCACACGGGACACCCTTGAGTTCCTTTAATGCTATAGCCTGAGAAATTTCCATAAGTAGGGAAATCATTTATTGTCCCATACAACATCGCTCTCAACATGAAGTATTCACTTTTATAAGAATCATACAACATTACACCTGAGTCCCACAATAACTTCAAATCCTTGATCAAAGGGTCCAGATAAACATCAATATCGTTACCTGGTTGTTTTGGTCCTGATATAATCATAGATAACATGATGAATTTCCAATTCATGCATAACCAGGATGGCAAGTTATAATTTACCACCATAATAGGCCATGTACTATGAGTGCTAGTTTGAAAACCAAAAGGATTCACTCCATCTGTAGATAAAGAAAGACGAAGGTTTCTCGGCTATTTTCAAAATTCATGATACTCATGATCAATTTTCTACAATTGAGGAGAGTTGGTCGGATGACATAATTTCCCATCTTTAATTCTTTTATCTACATGCCATGACAATTGTCCTGCAGTTTCTTCACTTCCATATAGATGGCTAAACCTTGGAATGATTGGAAAGTACAATACAAATTTCGTAGGATTGGATTTACCTTTTATTTTATTGAGAAGCACAACTATTTGGGCAATATGTAAGTGATTTCCTCTCCCTGAGAAATAATATACAGTCTTTTGGGCAGGCATGTACTCTTTTAGAAATCATATCAATCGAGTGTAGCATTCATCTAGCTTCATATGTCCAGATTGGGAGCTCATTAACTTCCGGGAGCATTTCATTCAAGAGAGAAAGTAGTTCTATAAAACTGACATCACTCTATCAGTTTCCTGCTTTCAATTTATACAACATCAGTACAACTGACAATTTTGTATACATAGTGCAAGCAGCATAAAATGGCATCTTTGCACAACTCTGTAACTTCTAAAACAATTTTGTCCAATCACGAAGTTCATCTTGAATTGTCTTTGTCATTTCTTCATTACGATCTCCATCATCATTAACATCTGTAATCACATCCTCCATATGGTCTTCTTCATGATCCATATTTGTATTCATATCTGATGATCCCTAAAACATAGTTTTATCCCACCAAGAAGATACATTCTCTTTTTCTCTATGTTTATTCCAACATTTATAACTCCGATCTATTCCGTGACATATCAAATGTTCTTCCAACACCTCTAGAGTAATTATTCTAGAATAACAACAACATAAACATGGATAAAGGATTTCAGAAGGATCCTTTGCATGATCCTTTTCAAACTTGATGAACTCTTTCACTCCGTTCTCGTACTCTATTGTTAAATGATTAGCCTCCATCCAATATTTATTCTTTTTCATCCTATTTGAATCTCAAATATTAGTATTTATCGTTATAGTGCACAAAACAAGACTTCCAAATACAGTAGATGATAACCAATTCCTTATTAAAATAGAGATTAATATATCCTAACTATTAGTATTTATTCATCTTCATTAAATATAATTACTTTAGATTCATTATAGTTTACTCAAATCACCCCAGAACAAACACAAGAATTATCAAGAAAGATACATATACCACTCCTAGGTTTCTTTCGTACATTCAATATCATCATGCCTAAGTACCCATATATCCACACATACACATGTCACAAACACATAAAAAACCATATCCACATCAGAACCAAAGTACCAATATAGATTTCAATCAGGTTACTCGACTCAAGTGGTGGTGTGTAAGAAATAATAAGAAAATATAATAATTATATAGTCACACATAAGTCCAAACTGGTGTTTATAATCCAATAAATCAATGGTATCATTCCATCTATCAAAGTACTCTGAAGGAGTCCATATGCGATAGTAGTCCCAGGTGGTAGTCCCAAGTGGTGAAGGTTCATGAGGAGGAAGGGGAGAACACGCACCTATCGGGGTTAGAGGTCAGGTCACTAAGGTTAAAGGTGACCTGATACTCCTACAAGGGTTCATTCAATATTTCACAAACCATGTCCTGGTACCCTAGGATGTTAACCCACTACTGGTGGAAGTGAAACCGTTCCTGATGATCTTGCTAAGAAGAAATTGAAACCAAAAGGGGGGATTGAATCAAAATACCTCAAGAAAGATGGAAAAACATGGTATTTGGGAATGGGTTTGTGGATTTCATGTTGGCTAGACACCTATAAAATAGACTCCACAAGTGGTGATGGCCCCTACAGTTGTTGCACCAGGTGAAACTGTCACCTGAGAAGCTGAGATCAATGAGGCCCTTCCCAGCCATGAACTGAACAAACTTCATGATTGCCTTCCTCTGGAATGGGCTTCTACCCTTCCATTCCTTTGGGTTGGAAATGAAATTATAGTCACCCCCAAAAAACAATGGATGGTGGCCGGGCTCGAAGGTATTTTGTTTAAAAGGAAATTCAATCCCCCTCAATTTTTTAAAATACCAATACCATAAACCATTTAAAAACAAGACATTTTAATTTATTTTTGAAATCACTCCAAAAAAATTCAATAAACAAACACATGCCAAACCATTTGGAATTTTATTTAAAGAATCAACCTATCTTTATTTTAAACTATGATTTTAATTTATAATATCAAATCCACCAATAGTAGAAGGACACCTAATTTATTTCAATGAAGATTTTTAATTACCAACAAGATACCATCCATTCTATATATTATTTTCATTAATAGGGTTATTTTGTGATTAAAAATGATCGAAACATGTCTAAACAACTTCAAATGGATAAAATATGAATTAATGAAACACCTAAATTCCAAAAAGAAGATATAGTATAGAAACACCAAGTTGGAATATTTGGGATCAAAACACAATGAATCTGAACGAGTCTACTCAAATGAAGAACATTCAATCAAATAAAAGGGATCTAAATAAAAGGTAAAATAGATACTATAACCACAATTCCCCATAAAAATTATAGGTCTAGTAAATACCAAGGCTTTTATATCCCCTAGGAACAAGGATTCAAATGAGGGAGAGAGATTGAAGTTCGTGAAAATAAATAAATACCAAAAGAGGATCACCATTTCGAATGAAACTTCAATCAACCAATTGATGAGGATAGAAGAGAAAAACAATCCAAAGGGGCTCCCAAGGATGAGTGGTGTTGAGTTAATCTTGAGGGAGAAGATAAAATAAATAAATGGGGGTATCAGGGTGAAATTACCCTACTACCTCGAGCCCTCGCCAGCTAGACAGCGGTTATAGTCTAAATGTTATAACCATAGGTTATCCCACTGGCTAGTCACTACAAACCAACCAGCTAGTTGATGGCTATAGAATTTTTTATATCCATTGTGAATCCCATTGCCTATCCAATTACCATCACCGATCATTCGGGGGACCACATGAAGCTTTTCAACCTACATGTTCATGTCCACACCTTCTATGATAGTCTGGGAAATCCTTTGACCCCTCCAGAAACCCAAAAAAAAACTCAATGAGCACTGATTTGATGAAATAGATACTGAGATGTTACAATTCTCCCCATCATTTATCTTTTTATCCAAATAAATATTATAGTACAAAGGATAGAAAATGATAAGACAAAAATCAATTCCACACAATAATTATTGTGTGGAAAAATCACATAATAAAGGAAGATTCACCGAATAGAGGAACACTATGAAAAAATTAAAATGAACAGATAACCATTATTCCCAGGAACCCTTAATGTATATCCTCGAAGAACATCATACATCCTCAAAATGACACGCCTGTATCACTAAGAAGAGTGAAAATCCCAATAATGTCCAGATACCTAGCATAGGTCACCCAACCATTTAATTTTTCACTAAAAATGTGGGACATAAGATGGAAATATACTAAGAACACATCCCTTCACCCAAAAAAGATACTACAACCACTAACCATGAAGAACCACTAAGAGCATAATTTGAAACCTAAGGAAAGCTATACCCAAAACATACCAATGAATCCAAATGAAATAACACAATAAATATTAATAAATTATTCAACCAACAATAAGAACAATATTAAAAAAATGTCTATAAAACATGCCTTAAAGGGAACTCTGGAAAACTGAAGAGGGCGTTGCGGGCGGTGGAGGTCCGGAAACGCGACCTCAGCGGGTGGCGGAGGTATGTCAATGAGAAGCGAGGGTGGCGGAGGTCCGAAAACGTGAAAGCAAAGGGTAGCGGAGGTTAGGCAATGAGAAATGAGGGCAACGGAGGTCTGGAAACACGAACTCAGCAGGCGGCAGAGGGGATTCGCAGTGTTCAAGTGCCGCAAGAGCTTTACGTTGGGATAAAATGAGGGCACTATGTGACTGAATTTATAAAAAAATGGACTAAGGTTTTATCAGCGCTAACAAAGTGTTGATAAGGATTACCTTTATCAGCGCTAACATTTTAGTACTGATAAAGGTATCCTTTATCAGCGCTTTTTCATCGCTGTTAATGGTACTTTTTATCAGCGCTAAAAAATAGTTGATAAATCCTGCTTGTATCAGTGCTAAAATTTTAGCGCTGATACAGAGACTCTTTATCAGCACTTTTCTAGTGCTGATAAAGGGTGATTTTATTAGTTCTTGTTTAGCACTGATAAAGGTTACCCTGTATTAGCACAAATATTTTAGTGATCATACATCGACTCTTTATCAGCGCTAAAATTTTAGCGCTGATAGAGGGTAACCTTTATCGGCGGTTTTTCTTAGCGCTGATATAAGGGGGCGCTTCCCTTGCCTGTTTTTTGTAGTTTTGGTGGGACCATCTATAGTACGAGGTATAATTCTAGAATCCTCCATTATTGTATATTCTTTTTTGCTACATATTCTTAAAACACTTTTATTTATGTGCCTATCACAGAATGTCTTGTACTAGAGATACAATATCACTATGGTGTAATAACCCTCAATAAACCATTGGGAATATGGACGGAGGTCATTCTCAAGTGTATGGACTATCCCCTCAAGGTTAGCTGTTACCATTTCTTATATAATCTATTTTTTCCCAAGATGATGGGCTTCGATTTCATTCTCAGAATGGACTGTTTAGTCCTCTATCATGCCTCTATAGACTACTGTTATGGTAAGTTCTCTTTTACATCACTAGAAGGCAGTAGTTATCTTTTCAAATGTTAGTGGGTTGTCTAGGCTGTGGGAGCTGGACTAAAGCATCATGGGAAAGGTGAAGTGGCTCTCCAAAATTCAAATATTTTCATGGAGGGCTAGGGTTTAATTTAAAATGATTTCCCTCCAGTAGTTGATAATTTCAGAGAACTACATCCTGATGAATTTTCAGTCTTAACTACTAATAGAGAGGTAAATATTAAAATTGATCTTGTTCCATTATCATATCATGTGTCCATTCCTCTATACCAGATTCCACCTAAAGAGAATCAATAGCTCAAGTGATAGATAGAGGACTTAGAGGCCAATTGATTTATATGGCCTAGTACAACCTCTTGGGGTTCACCTGTGCTTTTCTCTAAGAAGGTGTATGTTACTTTTCATTTATGCGTAGATTACAGAACGTTGAACCATATTTTAGTTATGAATTGTTATCCACATCCACATATAGATTATATCATTGACCATCTCCGAGGATAAAAGGTGTTCTCTAAGATTGAACAAAGATCAATTTATCATCATGTTCAAGTCAGGCCATCAGACATACCTCGTACAGATTTCCATAGCATGTGTGGTCTGTATGAGTATCTGTTTATGTCGTTCAGTCTTATGAATGCTCTTTCTGTCTATATGAATTTGGTGAATAGGGGTTCCATCCCTATTTGGACTCTTTTGTTATGGAATTTGTGGAAGAAATCATGGTGTATTTTTTCACTCGTAACAATTGTTCCAAATATGTTTAGATCATTTCGAGTACAATGAGATAGCATCAGCATTATGCCAATATTTCTATGTGTGAAATCTAGATCGACATGGTTCACTACATGGGTCATATTATTTCAAAGTCAGGAGAATTTGTTGATCCTGAAAAGGTTAGTTCAATAGTTCCCTGGGAGAATCCCTAGAATGTGTTTGGTATCAGAAGTTTCTTGGGGCTCTCTAGATATTACATGAGTTTCATACAAAGACTTCTCACAACATGATTCCACTATTAATGGTCTTATAAAGATGGTTGATATGTTCTGTGGTCATAATAATGTGAGAAATCTTTTCAGGAACTAAAATGGAGGCTTGTCTCGGCAATGATTGTGATTTTTCCAGAACCTATAAATGTTTATATCGTCTTCTACGATGCATCAGGAATTTTCCTAGGAGTAGTGATGATTAAGGAAGAAAAATTCATTGCATATAGACCTCAAAAATTGGTGGATCATAAGAAAAATTACCCAATGTACGACCTTGATCTAGCATATGATTTTCATGACATACGTTTCTTGAAACACTATTAGTCGGGTAAGCACTTTGTGGTGAATAAAAATCACAAGATCCACAAATATATATTTTATCATTGAGAATTAATCCTCAGACGATGGATATGTGTCAAATATCTATAATCCGTTGATTTTGAGCTTGCCTGTATGCCTGGAAAATGCAATGTGATAGATGATGCACTAAGACGGAGAACTCAAACACATGACGTAATGGAAACCAGTGATTAATGGAAGTTTATGTCCCTATTTTCTTATCTTCATCTTGAGTTTCATGACAGTCATGAGAAATCATACATCTTATCCTTAATGGTTACATATTCCCGCTTTAGGAAGGTGAAGAGCATGTAGTTTTTGAATTCTGAATGATTGGTTCTCCATGAGAATATATCAAGAGATAACCCAACTCTAGATTGATTGGTGGATAGAGATGACATCCTCTATATATGTGGATGTATCTTGGTTCTTGTATATATGAGGGAGTAGTTGATGAATGAGTCCCACACTTATTAGTGGGCAGTTCATCCATGAATATCGAAGATGTATTAAGATATATTATGCCAATATTGGTGGCTTATAATGAAATGTCATATTGGAGGCTTCATCACCTGTTGTTCCACCTGTCAACAGGACAAGGTAAAGAACCAGAGACCTGCAGGATTGTTATAGCTTCTTCTAGTCCCAAAATGGAAATGGGTAGATGTTTCTATTGATTTCATAGTCGGCTTACATAAATCATTCAGGGGTAGGGCTGCTATCTGGGTAGTCATTGACTGGCTAACAAAATCATCACACTACATTACTATTTGGAAGATTTTATCAATTTATGAACTGGATGACTGTATGTCTATGAGATCATAAGACTACATAGGGTTCCACATACTATTTCTATAGATCAGGACTCTCGTTTCACGTCATGATTCTGGAAAGGTTTGATAAAATATATGGGAACTTATGTTCTTTTAAGAACATCTTCTCACCCCCAGACCAATGATAAATTTGAACTGACAAAACATGTTCTAGAGAATATGCTCTGAGCATGTTTCCTTAATTTCATATATTAATGGGAGATTCATTTCCCAATCATCATGTTATCATATAATAACATTTTTCATGTGAGTATTAATATGGATCCTTTTGAGGAATTATATGGTAGGCTATGTTGTTCACCCCTGTGAAGGCTAGAGCCTGGTGAGGTAGCCCTAATAGGACCTCGTATTGTACAGAAGAAATCAAAATTGGTTCAACTGATCAGGAAGAATATGACTACTTCTCAGTCTATACAAAAATCAAATTCCAATCACCATCAAAAAAAATTATTGAGGTCTAGGTTGGGGATCATGTTTATCTTCGAGTATCACCAAAGATATGGAATATATGGTTTATGAAGTAGGAAAATTTGTCACCTCCTTACATTGGTCTGTTTGAAATTCTAGAGAGAGTTGGACTAGTAGCCTATTGTTTACTGCTACCTAAGAGTTTTGAATCCATGAATCAAGTTTGTCATGTCTCACAGCTTAGAAAATATCATTCTGACCCATCTCATACCATTTATCCCAATGAAGTCATGTTAGATGTTAATGGTACCTTTGAGGAGTATCCAGTACGCATCATTGAACAAAGCATGAAGGCACTATGAGGAAATTATGTCCCTCTCATTAAGGTTCTATAGCAACATGGATGAGTACATGATGAAATATGGGAGTGGGAATCCAATGTACATGCCCAATGGATAGATTTGTTCCCAGATAGTGTTTCTTAACCACAGAAGGTGAACTCAGGGGAGTGTTCTTTTATGGGTAGGGGACTATAAGAACTCTATTTTTCAATGAGGTATAGATCCTTTGATTTTGGATTGAAATCATTAATTTGAACATAATATAGATTATTATTGAGCTATTAATGGTCTTGAGGGTGTACGGTGCTTATTCGGGGCCCAGAACCCGTATTTTTGGGAAAAACTGGCTTAGAGCACTATTTTGCATAAACTTTGTGATAATTCCGCAAGGTTTTCCTAACAATGCATATGGTTTTTTTGGATAGAGCCATATCTCAACGTGGGAACATGGCCATGCAGCCTAACCTTGTGATCCATCCTTTTCCCTAGGTACTTGTGCATGTCTTGTGCATAGTTTGATCAAACCGTGTGGAGGAAGTCTTTTCAGGTAGTACTAGCTCTCTCAGTTTGTGCATGGTTTGAAAAATCATGCGGAGAAACTGGGTGTTGGATAAAATACTATGTAAATTATCATTTTTTACCTTAATGGTCTATTAATCCAGCACTTATTCACTAATATTAGAACCAGTGGGAAATTTTGTGTATTTTTATGTCCAAATCTCTGGATCATGACATATCCTTTGTCTGGCATCCGATTGTTCATCCATTCGTCATGTTGAATGTGCTATGATAAGTAAATGCGTCCTCTTTATATGTTCTTCTTAACACTTTATCTCTACTTAGATATCATCTTGTGAACATTTTTCACCTTTTCTTAGATATATTCTGATCTGAGGAAAACCATGTGCTGATACTAGAGAAGAAGGATCATACAACCCTAAGGTGGGTGGTTTATAACTTATCCCTAATGTTTGTAGTTTTTGGAATGTTTAGGTGGTTCCTGTTGATTATATTTGGAGTCGTTTCTTAAATTTACATGCCTTGATTATACTTTATATAATTTTATGGTTATGGTATTTATAAATATGTGATTAATTGTTAGCAGTTACACTCATTACTCTATTAGCACCATGATGAAGGTTATTCCATATTTGGGATTTTAATGTTCGGCACATTTGAGCCACCGTTCGGGTGTGCCTTTTCCTGACCATCCTAAAATAGAGCCTTTCCATTATAAATGACTTTTTATTAATGAGAATTTCATAATGGAATGTACCATTTATTATCATCCCTTGACCCACCTATGGTAAGTGCTTCCAAATGATTATTATGTATGAAATGTGAAATTACAAGTATTCAAAGTATATAACATGGCCATAGAATGTAGGATATAATATAGGTTATATTTCTATAGAACCCCTTTCCATGTTAATGGAAAGTAGCAGAGTGAACCTCTCTAAATGAATATTCCTTAATGGTTAATTAAGACATGAATAAATGGTTTCAATTCTACTTGGACTCTCTACACTATTGGAAGACAAGTCTTGCACCAATAAATAAATGGTTTCAACTCTTTTGACCTATCCACAATAAGGGAAGTCAAGACATGAACCAAATGATTTATTAAATGATTACAATATCAAATAGGAATGGACTGACTCGAGCTCACCTTGGATTTTGAGAGGAGAATACCATGGGAATCAGGAACCCCATTCCAACTCAAGGATATAATTTTCTTAGGTTAATACCCACCTAGACTCAAATTACTTTTTATTCCTCTGATTCATGGTATACTACCGTAGGGTCATTTATATTATTATAGGATACCTTTGATACACACCTTGGATCCAGCATTGGCTAGTTGGTTCCATAGTGAAAGCCCATAGGGCCCTACATTTTCTTAGCCCCATTTTACCTTTATCGATCACCTTGGACTCATTAGGTGAATTCTAGTGGAATGAATTGGATTATGCTTCTTGGATTACACTTTTACCCCATAGCTAGACTCAGATACTACTAATTTAGTGTTCTAGGAGATTTACGTTACATTGGTTGTTACCTTGGAACTCCCTCTCTGGATATCATTTTCAGGTTGCCATGTTTTGTCCTAGGACCATCACTACATATACTATCACAAGGAGATGTCTTTGTTGGATATACCCCATGTGACCTATTAATATTAAATTGTGATTACATAATTTATAAACTGGTTACATGTTCAGACACCATTTGAGGGATAAAGCAGGTACATGAGTATTTATTAATATTGTATCGCTTCTTTTACATTATATATTCATGCTTGCACCCTACTATATTCCATTACATGGGTAGAATGTTATAGACACCATTGGTGGTGGCCTAGTGATATTTATCTCACCCCCACTATGGGTGCCGTTTTTTAACAAGAGTATATTACATGGTTACCAGTATTGAAAAAGGGAAGCATACATCATCCAAAAAAAGATTATGTGCTAATAGTATGGAGCTTGATCTTAGATGACAGAGTAGGATCTCTAGATTCTTCAATTATTTTTTACTTTCTTTTACCTTGTGGAACATGTTATGCATTTTGTCTTGTATCCATGTTTTCTTGTTTTCTAGTGACATAAAATTACATCATCATTGTTCCAATTGATATGGTTATTATTATTATTTTTTATCCAGTGAATCAATTTGATTCCACTGTTTATTTATATTATTTATATTTCTTATTTTGGTTATTATCCAATTATATTCCATCTGTTATGATATACTCTGCTAATGAGGGAATAGTATTTCCATGGGAACACCCTAGGCCCTCACTGCTGGTCAGCAGCCTCTGGCGTTCTAGGAGATTTCCTTGAGGCCATGTGGCCCACTGGGCTCGGGGCACATGTTAAGTGGCATCTGGGTCTTGGACGTCACCAAAATCAACCGAATACCCATCGGTTTTTACAAAAAATGGGAAGTGATTGATGGTATCAATATATGACTAATGTTTTTCAAACAATATTAATGTCTACAATAATAATATCACTCCAAAATACTTAATAAAACATATATATTTTATATCATAAATGAAATTCTTAAATATTAATGTGTGGATTTTTCTAGAAGATGTGATTACTTACTATGTAGTTATACAATTTCTATGCAAACATGATCCAATTGTGTTACCCTCACATCAACACTCTTGATCACTTTAAATATAAATACCCATTGAAATTGAGAGTATTTACATGCCTCAATGAACACACCAATATATAGATAACAAATAAATAAAATCTTTTTATATATGGAGTATAGAGAATGGAGAGTATATGTAGATTTGGTGATGAGGGTTTATATATACCTATAAATCACACACATGCACACGAAGTCTTTCTCCCATACACCAAATTTCACTTAAGCCCCCATGCACGCATATAGACACACATGCATTCCATCCCTCCAACAGAACCACCCACATATCTTCACACACACTCAGATATATATATCACTTCCCATGGAGAGGAGAAGGTGGGATTAGGTCACAAACCTCTAAGTTCTTATTCACACTCTATATCTATAATCTCTCTCAGATAAAGAGAGAGACAGAGAGAAAGATCACTTACCAGGTGTAGGAGTGGAAGGGAACATGTCACTAACCTCTAAATAATCTCAAAAAACATGAATATAATGGGTTTCTTTCCAATTTAAAAAACACAACACTTATATATATATATTATTAATATTGATAATAGACACACATTATATATAACAACCACTAAATACAACACTAAAATTTTTATAGTTAAAATATTAATTATATCCCTTATCAATGGTCATATTAAATTAATATATTTATTTAAAACTATGGTTCTATATTCAAGGATATGTACATATGATGGGGTGGATTCAATTATTCCATTATTTCATAGAGATGTGTATAATTATATGGATTGGATTGAGGTTCATGTATAGATATATGAAAAGTCATAAAAATGAATATAACCACACATTGTGTACATTTATCAATGTTTTATCCACTAACATGTCTATATTGATGATGAAAAAATCCTGAAATTAAATATTTTAAACTAAAAACGTTATATTTAAAATGAATTTCACTATTATTTTCATTGTAATATTAATTTTATACAGGATATAGTAATATATAATTTTTATCTTATTAAGTTAGTTTCTCAATAGGTGCATAATACACTGGATACAATATGTAGTCTTGTTTTTTATTTTTAATAGTGAAATGGGTATAACATGAAAACAATGTGAAACAATACATGAATCATAATGTAACATTAAAAAATAACCCACACGTCATTTATGACCTATTATAATGAAATATACATGAATCAAATGGAAAACCCCCTAAATTATTTAAAGTGTCTATCAGGGATACATTTTTCTTTTTAATATTTAAATTAGTGTAAAATTTTAAAACAAAATAAAAATGAACCATGCATAAATCTAATGAGTTAAATGATAAAAATGATAAACTATTGTTAGTTTTTCATGTAAAGTGAAATAAAATATTAATTATTAACCTTACGCATGTAGAAATGAATTATTCCAAAAAAAATATTAGACTACATATAATAAAAAAATTATATTTTAAATTTTAATATCCATTTTTTAATTCTAATATAAGAATAAAATAATAAAAAATATTTATTTATTTTGTTTATTATGAAAATTTTATATGATTATTTTCAATTCATTTATGACATATTTAAATGAAAATAATGTATATTTTTCCCATCTAGGAGCGGTCAGAAATATGTTTTAAATAATAATATTCATTATTAATAGTGAAAAAAAGAAATAAACATCCAAAAAAATAAAAAGTTATCTTGATTTGTCAACAAATGTTTTTATAATAATAATCAATTCTCTGGATACATATGTGATTAAAATATAGATAGATCTATTTTCCAATGTGCTCTAAATTATTTTATGAAACTCATAAAGACTAAGATTTATTTTTAATTCTGAAATACATGAAATAATCAACAAATAAGCAGATATAATTAGTTCATCGTAAATATTTTTATAACAATTCTCATGTCATTATTTTCATGTAGAAAAAAATTGTTAAATATAATATTATGGATTCTTTATATGATCAAAATAACATTTTTATATTTAATATTATTTTTTATCTTTAATATTACTATAAAATGATAAAACAAATTAGCTAATAATAATAAAATATGTAATAATATTTAAATTCTTATTGATTTATATGTAACTTGTAAGATTTAATCATGAATAAATTTTATATATAATATACTCAAAATTATCTAATGAACCTCTCCAAAATTAAAGTCTATTTTTAATAATGAAAATTTTTAAGATCATAATAATTAGAAAAAAAATCAATTTCTCATATAAATTTTAAAAAAAATTATTAGATGCATTGGGACCTATATGAAAGTATCACATAAGAATCTAAATTTTCTTCTACTCTATACGATTAAAAGTAACTATAAATAATTGATAAGATTTTTTGAAGTTTAAAAAAACAAAAAATGAAAAAAATTAATATAAAATGATTAATATTTCTTTGAAAAATTTAACTACGATTATCAAGTTATTTTTTATTCAGGTGAATGAAATGAGAATTAATCTAATAAATGAGGTAATAAAAGTTATCAATTGTATCTTTTAATAATGAATATAAATTTTATCTTTAAAAGGATCATAAAATTTAAAAAATCAAATATCATTTTGTGTTTTTCATTAATTTTTATACCGACGATCCATGGGTTATTTATAGAATCAAAAATAAATATTTCATAAATTATATATCAATTGAAATCAAAATGATTTACTAATTTTGGATTATTTTTTATAATATGATAAATAATAAACTCATATTATAATTATAGATACTTTAAATAATGTATTGTATTTTAAAAGTTGTTGGAGGAAATTTGTTTATGAACACAGAAACCATATTGTGGTGAATTTCAGGGAGAAAGGTATAATAGTGGTGGTTGAGCTGGAATATATTTTTATGATAGTGTTACACTCACTATAAAATATTCTCAATGAAATCATTTCATGGTTGATGAAATCATGTTGTTGTTGGTTTTACCAAGTTATGGTTTTTACGGTTTAAAGGGAAGAAATTACAATTCTCTAAAACATTATGACTTAATAGTATAATATATCATAATAATAATTAGACATAGAAGTAATATAATTTCCAGACACTTCCTAATAAAAAGTTCATTATAATACAACATCATGGGTAAATATAATTTTGAAGAGAAAACATTACATACTCCAAAGATTTTATATGGAAGACAAGAATACCACTCTATAAAAAAAGTCAGAATAATTATGATTTTTTAAAATTAAACAAGGTGTTTAAATGTATATTATTTATTTTTAATTAAGATAAAAATAAATCAATAGGTGAATTCATAATACCACACGATGGTAATAGAACCCATGTATTTGGTGATATGAAATAATATAATTTTTATATATGGAAAAGATTGAAAATATAAGGTGATGAAGGTATCATGTCAAGGATTTTGAAATTGATGATTGATTGAAGGATAAATAGTTGTGGTTAATAAAAACAATTGCTGTATAAAAACTCTTTCCAAGAGTTTTTCATACAAAAAATAAAAAAATTACTATCCTTCTAAGATATGTGAATCGTTTATTTTTTATAAGATTATTATATATATATTTAAATCATAAATATGAAGGATATTTAACTAATATTAAATATGGAATGAATATTTGAGTTTAAAAGTAATGTTAGCTTAAATATATTGAAGATTTATTTTAATAGGGATACTATATGTATTAATATACTGACACTTGGAGATACATAGTAATAAATAGAATAGAGAGATAGTTTTTTAGGGGAGAATATTTCTAATATTGTTATTTTTATGATTGAAATTATACTCATAGAGATATATAACTCTTGGAACATCAAATGAGATAAACATTTTCAAATACATTACTCCACCTTATTATAAAAGTGGAATATGATTCCATTAAAAACCATTTTTAATAATTTATTGATTAAAATGATTTAGTTTAGGTGATGTTGATTCATTATTAACCTTTTAAACATTATCACTATATCGTGGTACAACCATGTAAATTTATGAGTTATTTTTTTACCATGGTTAATTTAATTTGAATTCAATAGATGGTAAAGATAAAAAAGGTCCTATAACCCATATAAAAAAGATCATAAAAAACATAATGTAAAAAAATTTAGATAACATCCCTCCTCCACTAACCTTCTCTACGATTATTTTCTTTGTGGTCCTAGTAATAGGTATCAAATAATTTGATTCTATTATTGGTAGATTTTTCCCTTATAGTGAAAATTTTAATGTATCAATTGAATCATAATGTTTCCTTGATCTTAAAAAAAAATCTATGGGATATTTAAATGCATCATTGTTTTTACTATCCTGGATGGGTTGTGTCTGTTATAATAAATCGTCGAATCTTTGTTGGTGACATGATTAGTGAAAATATAATTTTAATAAACTAAAAATAATTGGATTTTAATTTTATAGGGTTAAATTCTCTTGGTTGTTCACTAACCAATATAATGTACATGATTTTTAGGTTATAAAAATATTATAATGTTATACAGGGTAGTTTCTCAACATCTAGGCTACTGATACAAATGTTATGGAATTATGAAAACTAATTTATTTGAAACATGATTTTTGAAAGTAATATTTTTTCATTGAGACCAATGATACATTATTTAACATGGTGATTAATACAATTTTGGACGTTTTAGGACTTTCTAAAATCAATGTAGACCAGATAATTATAAAAAATTACCATGAAAATATTTCCCACTTACATCATTGTAAAAGCTAAAATATTTAATTAATGTGATATCAATAAGGTATACTTAGATAATTTTAAGAGCACACACATTTTATGTTGTTTGGGAATGAATAAGTACTCTTATATTATTTAAAAGGTGGAAATTTGGATGGTATTCGAGGCCATAAAAAATCATCATGGAAAATGATTTAGAAGAAAAGGACGTTAATGAAGGAATTTAATTCCTCTCCTATAATGTAAAATGAGTGAAATGGAAATAAATAAGAAAATTTATACTCATTTTTTTCAATATATTTATACTTATCACAATCAATTTTTTCATATATACTATCTAAAATAAGAGTATGAGAAATCTCAAAAGAGATCATTCAAAAATAAGGGACTTTGATGAAATATTAATAATAGTAAATCACAAGAATATATAAATTTTAATTAAATTAGAATAAAAATATTATGACTATGAAATAAGTGATGTAAAATACTATAAATTTTATTCTTAGGTTATTGTGATTGACTAACTAAAAGAGTATATCTTAAATAATGATAATCACAATGTTAAAGGAGTAGATGAATTTAATTTCAATTTTGATGAAACATTTGAAGTAATTTATAATTTTAATGGAAATGAAAATATGGATAATTGATTTTATAAACAATAAATATTTTATATAAATAATAATATATGTCCAATTGATTAGGAAAACAGTTTAAATCGTATAATTCTGGAAATTAAGAAATTCCATAGACAGTTGTTATGTTGAATCAAAAGATAATTACATGATTTATTCAATTATTTTCTAACCAAAATAGTTACATAAATGTGTAAATAAATAAGTGAGATTATCTTTTTAGTATTATAATATATAGTAAAATTATATGACTATTTGATACTTTTTAATCTTGTGATAAATTTTATAGAAATTCAAAAATTTGGGGGTATATCTAACAAGAAGAAAAAATGAAAGTGGTGGAGAATCCTTAATATGATTGAAGGTGAAAAATATTAAAAATATATAACATATTAAACTAAGAATAGTCTTGGGTTATGATATAACTCATCATTATATGGAATCAAAAGTTAAATTTATTTATAAAAGGAATAAAAATCATTTGGGAAATTTTCAAAAGGAACTAATGATACCAATTAATAATCAATAAAATGTATTAATAATCATGTTTATTGTAACACCCCAGGTAAATAAATAATATGACATTTTCATATTTATCCATATTTGTGAATAAAATATTAATATTACTTTAAAGGGGATGCTATGCTCGATGGCGTACCCAACACGCAACAACGAGTTTCTTGGGAATCTTACGTTGCACTCTAATAATAAAATAATATTATTTTAAATGGTAGTTAACATGTAGCCGTTGTATTGACAGGAATGGATAGAAATAACTAAAATATGATTATATTTTTTTTTAAATGTTTTTACATTTATCCAATAAAATATAAAGGCATAAAATACGGAAAGAATTCAATTTTAGGCGTATATGCCCAAGTTTTCACTAAAGGTTCACTTATCGCCTTTTGATGGAGAACCCTCATTAAATATAGTTTTGTTCACTATTATACATCCTTTTGTACCAAATAAGACTCTTCTTAATAATTGGGACATCAAAATTTACTTTGTGTATATTTTTGGTATCTTTCTGATAAAGTTCATTTTTTAATGAATAGTGTAAAATGTTGTATTTTAATTCAAAACCTATTTTTAATATAATTTATTTATATGATTAGATTATCTTTTTAATTGTTTTTAAGGTTAAATTAGAATATATTTTTACCTTTAAATCCAATAGTGGTCATTGGAATTAATTTCACTTTGAAATCAGACTTAAACCAGTGTCAATCTTTTGATACTTATTGTTTCATAAAAACACGCTATTTAATCTGACAGCAGGAATTAATTATTAAATTTATTAATGTGACTTATATGTTATGAATTTTATAAAATAGACATCATTTTTTAATTCGGAATATCAAATATATCTTAGGTTGAATTTTTGGTAATTTTCTGAAAAACTCCAATTTTTGATGAATAGTGAAACCACTACGTGGTAATCAAGCAAACTGATTTTTCAGTTAAATGAAAGTTTACCACTAATGTGTATTGAATTTTGAAAATCCGACATACATGGTTGTCATTAGTATGTAAAATGTGGTTCAATGGGATGAAAATAATTTTTTGGTGAATAGTAACTTTTTTTCATTAATCGCGATTAGAGGTAATTAGTGTAATTTAAGGTAAAAATGATATTATAAAATATGAAAACACCATGACACTTGTCCTACCCCTATTGGATGAGTCATGGCTGACCCCGACAACCCATGGGTCAACTTGGGGACCCCATGGAGCCACTTTGGTTGGAAAATGACATTAATATATATTTATTTAATGTTAAAATTAAATTGACACAAACATGAGTTGTTTTACTAAAATAGTTTTTAAGTGGCCTTAAACAAGACCACATTTTGACTATAAATATTCATTAGAAAGCTAAAACAATTTCATACATCATAGTATTTTTTTTATAATTTTTAGATATTAAATAAATTAATTTAATTACGATATCATGATGATGCAACGATAACCTCATTAATGAACAGTTTAAATAAAATGAAACGATAATATAAAATATAAGACCTAAACTTGTCCAAAAACTATTGGATGGAAATATTTCTAAGCCTTATCATCTTATCTTCGAAATATATCAATGTGGGACCTTAGAAATTCGAAACACTTTTGAAAATAAAATTATAGTTTCATGATTTCAAAAAGTGCCCCTCCTCTCCTCTTATAAAAGGCCCCCAACTTTACCTCATTTCACACACTCCTCAAGCCTTTGGATCGGCCATACCCTGACCATTTACTCTCTCCACATCCCTCTCCTCATCCTATAAGATTCCCTTTGGGCATAATCCTTTAAAAGGAAGCCTTTAGGCTCAAATCAAATGGAGTTACACTTTTAAAGGTAATTCATTCTCTCATGTTCATTTGTTTTATTTTGCTTCTCCAACCCCCTAAACTCTTTTTATTTACTTATTTTGTAACAACACCAGTATCTTAAATATACTAGGATTTTGTTATAAGATTTATTCGATCTACACTCTCACACAACTACATCAAATGGTTAAAGAACATACAGTTTCCGTGGATGGCGAAATTCTGCCTCCCGAAACGATGATTGTTCAATACTCATTTAACACCTTCAAAGGTGGCCATTATGATGTCACTATTTTTATATATGATATATAATATGTTTATTCTTTCCTTAATCTTCTTTATTTTTCATTTATGGCATACCATTATTGTTTCCATTATGGGTAAACACGATAATTTCATTTTAGGAAGTGCGGACTACCGCCCCCTCAAAGTGATTTGATTCATTAATGTCATACGTGGGACGTATAAAGGATGGATTTAAAGTTATTATATATGATGTTATACTGGAATTATAATATACCTCTATATCATTATTGTTTCTTTCCATTAAAGTATGAGATAGAAATGAAAGTAGCGTTCATGCGTACGTACGGCTTACCGTCTCCATGAACGGTGCATTTCATTTATTACCTCTAAATGATTATGTAATATTATAAATACATGTATATGCTGTATATATATGATATATATGATATCCAAATCATGAATATCATTCTGGATATAATGAACCTTTGACCACACAAACAACATGTAATTGTAAGAAGTCCATTTTCGACTAAAGAACCAAATATTGAAAAAACAAACATTATTAACTTAAATGATTACATAATGTTTATAACATTGAAATAAGTGATATAAAAGGAATAATGAACTTTAATAAGGTTCATAAGAAAGTAGAAATTAACTCAAGTTTATTATTCAGGACGTTAAAGAATGATCGAGTCAAGTCGGACCTGAGGTAAGGAATCCTACACCTCTCTTTCTTTTTAAGTACACTCTTTTATGTCATTCCTTTTAAGCTCATCTTTCTTATGATTGGGATGTTATTATATATTACTCCCACTGTACTTATTATGTTCATATGATGAGAGGCCCTATTTCCTCTCATCAATCCATTTTGGAAGTTTTAAGTGGCGTCGTTAGGTTGCCGAGTTTTCGTAAGGGATTTTTCATCTCACTTTTATTCCCGTGAGATTTATGCTACATTTGCCACAATTTCCTTTGAGTGGTGTATGTACTGCCCATTATTATACTCTTTGTGTAATATACTTTTGTTTATGAGTAGTTACATCAAGGATTTATTGTCCTTCTTTCATGGGGTGTATGTTTTGAAAGATACCCAAGTCGGTAAGGGAACCTTTCACCCTCCTGTTTTTTAAAAGACTTCTTTTGTTGGGTCTTTTAATTTACATATTCTTATGTTGGGATATGTTATTCTATATCCTGATTGATGTAAATTTTAATTTCAAGTGATGAGATTCCCTTTTTATCTCTCATCAACTCATTTTCTGAATTTTTGAAGTGACGCCGTTAGGCTGTCGAATTTTACCAAGGGAACTTTTTAACCCAATTTCAGTTTCTTTGGGTTCAACATGTAGTTATTGAATATGTCATCCTTTGAATATGTGTGAATGACCTTTTATTGTTTTACACTTAATATCCAATTATATTTGGTGTATTTATATTTGTCACACATAATTTTGAGATTGATTTATCCTTAATTTAAGGATACCTTCTTTATAAGGGATTTCATCACATTTTACATCTCTATTGAGACTTCATTGTTGTTATGCACCAATTCACTCTTATATGGTGTATATACTGTCCTTTGGAATATTATATCATGAATCCATTTATTCTAATGATATTATAAAGTTCTGATTAAATGTTATTCCTCAATTATTGTATTCAAGTGTCTCTAATTTTGGTAAAAACCCTTTAACCAAAATATCGCTTTAAATGTTTTAATGATTTGTTCTTATTAATATCCATGTTTTCAAAATGGTTTTAAGGATTTATTTATATGGATATTAATGGTTTAAAATTTTAAAATCTTCAAGGTGGTATGGGACTCTTTGATTCAAAATTCTCCTTATTAATTGTTTTAAATTGTTTTGGAAATGGTTTCTTTTTGTATGGATTCATTATTTCAAAATACTAAAATGTTATATTGTGATTGAAATGTGGAAATGTTTTGTTTCCTTTATGCATGTTTTATGTGATACGTTTATGTTATGGTTCTTGGGCATTGTTATGAAAATGGGTGGTTCTGTGATAAACTAAGGGTGGGTGAGCCCGATATAGCTCTCCAATGCATTGGGTAACGCGAAGAAGTGAAACGTTAAGGTTTCTCCGAAGAGATTTAGGGAATATACTGTGATGGGTATTCCAAACGTAACCAAGAGGGTTACTCCCTACGTAAGAATGTTATGAATGCCTCAAGTTACCTTTATGTCTTATGATTTCTATGATTTATTCATGGTTTGATGAGGTATGTTAAAGTGCCTATGTTTAGTGGGTAAAGTATGATTTCATTCTTATGTATAGATGAACTCATGTTTCCTTTCCATATTTTTATAACCCTTACTGAGCTTTTTATACTCATCCCAAGTTTTTGAAATGTTTTTCAGAGGTCAAGGGAAAGGTACATGATGTGATGATAGTGTCAAGGATGTGTCAAGAAGGAATCCATGTTTTATTTTCAATATGTTTCCGTTGATGGGAAGAATGAATACTGTCTTTTATGTAACCACTTTGTTTAATTGTGGAATGTAATGCAAGTTTCATGATCTAATTCTCTAAAACTCTAAACCTAAAAAGATCCTCAATGTGTAATCTTGTAATAACTCAAGATTAAGTAAGGTTTAAGGCTGGGGCCTTATAGTTGGTATCAGAGGTCGGTTTAGATAACTTTAGAGGTTAGGGTATTCTTTAAGCAGAAGTGACATTACCATAATGGTTAGGATTTCAGAAAGAGTCCTAGTTTTAGATACAGTGAATGAGTAAGTGTATCTTAGTTTTTACCTTCCTCATTATTACATGATGGTTTTGTTGATATACTCACACTGACATTTCTATTTTTAGTAAATGGCTGGATCTAGCAGGCACCAATGTAACAGTGGATGTGAAGGAAACTGTGACAGTTTTTTGAGCAAGCAACTGAATGATATGGGAGCTGCAATGAGAACTCTTGTGATTATCCTCAACCAACTATCTGGAGTCATGATTGACCACCTAAACCTTGGCGATTTCTCTAAGGCATCATATATGCGAGAAACAAATCCCTACGGAAGTACAGGTAATAATCATAAAGGTAAGTGTGTTCAAAAACCTATGTGTCAAAGATGTGGAAAGAAACATCTAGGAAAATGTTTCAAAGGGATAGGAATGTGCTATAGATGTGGAAATGAAGGTCATAAAGCAAGAACCTGCAATGGAAAAAGGAAGCATCCAGTTGACTTGAGGAAAGGGAAAGAAGTTCTTTCTGAGGGGTCAATTGAATGTTTTAAATGTGGTGTGCATGGTCATTATGCAAACACATGTCCTATGAAGAAGTTTCGTGAATGGGATCACCAAGAGCGTACAAATGTTCGTTTACCATAACCTAATGTCATTCCGATTGAGGATGAAGAAACTGACAATGACCAATCAAAGGTATGTATTATTTCATGACTATTGTTTTCCTATTTTGGAATCTTAGGATATGATTCATGATTTTGTTTGTAGGAAAGAGGTATTTCGGAATAAGTTGGAAAGGAATGGTTAATGGATCATGAAGAATGTTGAATGAGTAAGATGTCAACATATAAGGGCTTCAAGAGTTATGGTGAAATTCTTAAGATTATTAAGTCTCTTTTGATGATGGGGTAACATTAGAAGACTTTTTATATTATGTGTAACCCTGATGTTTAATATAGGAAAATTTTATTCAAGGAATAGTTATCTTTTCTTTTGTGAACATAGTTATAAAGAACCATTTGGGTTTATATGATCCTTACTTTTGAGGTAATTATGGGTTACTATATGTTATGATTGAAGTGAAAGGCATGAGATAAAATTGAGGTTAAATTATGTTATGGTTATTTTTGATGATTTTATCCCTTTTTGGGGAATGATTTGAGAATTATATAGTTTTGGAAAAAGGACAACATGCAGACCGTGTGACTACCCGTCGCGTCGGACAAAGCTTCGGGAATCAAACCCACAACCAAAGTTCGACTGGTATTTATCGCCTACCACTGGACTACGTGAAGTCCCTGGTTATTTTTACTGGTTCTTTTTAGTTAGATGATTTTATGAATTAATAGTAAGTTTATTTTGGTTTATTTATGAAAATGATTAACCTATCATGGAGGATATGTGATTAGGTTAATTACTTTTCAATACAAGACTTTAGGAGCAACTGATGTTGTTTGGAGATAAATGTTATATTTTAACTTGGAAGACTATGTGACTAAACCCTTCAAATATTTGGGTTTCAATCTTATATTGGTTTACTTTGAAGAATGTTATGGAAAAATTGGTTATCGGATGGTCCTCGTTGAACTTTGGGTTTTGTTGGACAAATTTTGGAGATTAAGCATAGATTTTCTTTTTAATGGGTTATCCTTTTCTGGATTATCTGACCTTGTACTAACCTTTTTTGTTTTGGTTTTGGTTAAAGTCTAAAGACATGGGAAGTATATAGTTCTCTTTTTTGGATTAGGTGACTCTCTAGAATTTGATTATAGTACTCTTAATGCGAACAAGTCTCCCTAAATACTCGTCTTTTGGAAAAAAAAATATGAGTTTGATTAAGGAATCCAGTAAAGGTTGAAAGTCAACATGATAAGTGATTATGTTTCCTTATGAATAAATTCCTCAATAAAAAGTAACTTAACACGAAAATGTTGTCTATTATCTTTTCCTACTGGGGAATCAAATATCGTCTAACCCATCACAAGTTTGTGATTTTCTCATTGTTAACTTTCTCCTAAACATGTTTACTATCACTCTCCCTCAAGAACATGACCCTTTGATTTTTCTTCCATGTCCATGTTTTTCTACATGGAATCCTAGTATGGGTTAACTCGGGTGACCTCTGTACTTATCTTCCTTTATTTTAAAGTGATTGTTTTACCAACTCTTGTTCCGATGTGGGACGTTCGAGGATGTTTCCAAGCTCAATTTAAAAAATTGCGAGGACGCAATTCCCAAAAGGGGGGAAGGATGTAACACCCCAGGTAAATAAAGTATATGAAATTTTCATATTTATCCATATTTTTGAATAAAATATTAATATTACTTTAAAGGGGATTCTATGCTCGATGGCGTACCCAACACGCAACAACGAGTTTCTTGGGAATCTTACGTTGCACTCTAATAATAAAATAATATTATTTTAAATGGTAGTTAACATGTAGCTGTTGTATTGACAAGAATGGATATAAATAACTAAAATATTATTATATATGTATTTAAATGTTTTTACATTTATCCAATAAAATATAAAGGCATAAAATATGGAAAGAATTCAATTTTAGGCGTATATGCCCTAGTTTTCACTAAAGGTTCACTTATCGTCTTATGATGGAGAACCGTCATTAAATATAGTTTTGTTCACTCTTATACATCCTTTTGGACCAAATAAAACTCTTCTTAAGAATTGGGACATCAAAATTTACTTTGTGTAAATTTTTGGTATCTTTCTGATAAAGTTCATTTTTTAATGAATAGTGTAAAATGTTGTATTTTAATTCAAAGCCTATTTTTAATCTAATTTATTTATATGATTAGATTATCTTTAGAATTGGTTTTAAAGTGAAATTAGAATATATTTTTACCGTTAAATCCAATAGTGGTCGTTGGAATTAATTTCACTTTGAAATCAGACTTAAACCAGTGTCAATCTTTTGATACTTATTCTTTCATAAAAACACCCTATTTGATCTGACAGCGGGAATTAATTATTAAATTAATTAATGTGACTTATATGTTATGAATTTTATAAAATATACATCATTTTTGAATTCGGAATATCAAATATAGCTTAGGTTGAATTTTTGGTAATTTTCTGAAAAACTCCAATTTTTTATGAATAGTGAAACCACTATGTGGTAATAAAGCAAACTGATTTTTCAGTTAAATGAAAGTTTACCACTAATGTGTATTGAATTTTGAAAATCCAACATACATGGTTGTCATTATTATGTAAAATTTGGTTCAATGGGATGAAAATAATTTTTTGGTGATTAGTAACTTTTTTTCATTAATCGCGATTAGAGGTAATTAGTGTAATTTAAGGTAAAAATGATATTATAAAAATATGAAAACACCATGACACTTGTCCTACCCCTATTGGATGAGTCATGTCCGACCAATACAACCCATGGGTCAACTTGGGGACCCCATGGAGCCACTTTTGTTGGAAAATGACATTAATATATATTCATTTAATGTTAAAATTAAATTGACACAAACATGAGTTGTTTTACTAAAACAGTTTTTAAGTGGGGTTACACAAGTCCATATTTTGACTATAAATATTCATTAGAAAGATAAAACTATTTCCTACATCATAGTATTTTTTTTATAATTTTTAGATATTAAATAATTTAATTTAATTACGACATCATGATGATGCAACGATGACCTCAGTAATGAACAGTTTAAATAAAATGAAACGATAATATAAAATCTAAGACCTACACTTGTCCAAAAACTATTAGATGGGAATATTTCGAAGACTTATCATATTATATTATAAATATATCAATGTGGGACCTTAGAAATTCGAAACACTTTTGAAAATAAAATAATAGTTTCATGATTTCCAAAAGTGCCCCTCCTCCTCTTATAAAAGGCCCCCACCTCTACCTCATTTCACACACTCCTCAAGCCTTTGGATCGGCCATACCCTGCCCATTTACTCTCTCCACATCCCTCTCCTCATCCTAGAGGATTCCCTTTGGGCAGAATCCTTTTAAAGGAAGCCTTTAGGCTCAAATAAAAAGGAGTTACACTTTTAATGGTAATTCATTCTCTCATGTTCATTTGTTTTATTTTGCTTCTCCAACCCCCTAAACTCTTATTATTTACTTCTATTGTAACAACACAAGTATCTTCAATATACTAGGATGTTGTTATAAGATTTATTCGAGCAACACTCTCACACAACTACATCAAATGGTTAAAGAACATACAGTTTCCGTGGATGGCGAAATTCTGCCTCCCGAAACGATGATTGTTCAATACTCATTTAACACCTTCAAAGTTGGACATTATGATGTCACTATTAGTATATATGATATATAATATGTTTATTCTTTCCTTAAGATTATGTATTTTTCATTTATGGCATACCATTATTGTTTCCATTATGGGTAAACACGATAATTTCATTTTAGGAAGTGCGGACTACCGCCCCCTCAAAGTGATTTGATTCGTTAATGCCATACGTGGGACGTATAAAGGATGGATTTAAAGTTATTATATATGATGTTATACTGGAATTATAATATACCTCTATATCATTATTTTTTCTTTCCATTAAAGTATGATATAGAAATGAATGTAGCGTTTATGCGTACGTACGGCTTACCGTCTCTATGAACGGTGCATTTTATTTCTTACCTCTAAATGATTATGTAATATTATAAATACATGTATATGCTGGATATATATGATATATATGATATCCAAATCATGAATATCATTCTTTATATAATGAACCTTTGACCACACAAACAACATGTAATTGTAAGAAGTCCATTTTCGACTAAAGAACCAAATATTGAAAAAACAAACATTATTAACTTTAATGATTACATAATGTTTATAACAGTGAAATAAGTGAAATAAAAGGAATAATTAACTTTAATAAGGTTCATAAGAAAGTAGAAATTAACTCAAGTTTATTATTCAGGACGTTAAAGAACGATCGAGTTAAGTCGGACCTAAGGTAAGGGATCCTACACCTCTCTTTCTTTTTAAGTACACTCTTTTATGTCATTCCTTTTAAGCTCATGTTTCTTATGATTAGGGTGTTATTTTATATTACTCCCACTGTACTTATTATGTTCATATGATGAGAGACCCTATTTCCTCTCATCAATCCATTTTGTAAGTTTTAAGTGGCGCCGTTAGGCTGCCGAGTTTTCGTAAGGGATTTTTCATCTCACTTTTATTCCCGTGAGATTTATGCTACATTTGCCACAATTTCCTTTGAGTGGTGTATGTACTGCCTATTATTATACTCTTTGTGTAATATACTTTCGTTTATGAGTAGTTACATCAAGGATTTATTTTCCTTCTTTCATAGGGTGTATGTTTTTAAAGATACCCAAGTCGGTAAGGGAACCTTTCACCCTCCTCTTTTTTAAAAGACTTCTTTTGTTGGGTCTTTTAATTTACATATTCTTATGTTGGGATATGTTCTTCTATATCCTGATTGATGTAAATTTTAAGTCCAAGTGATGAGATTCCCTTTTTATCTCTCATAAACTCATTTTCTGAATTTTGGAAGTGACGCCGTTAGGCTGTCGAATTTTACCAAGGGAACTTTTTAACCCAATTTCGATTTCTTTGGGTTCAACATGTAGTTATTGAATATGTCATCATTTGAATATGTGTGAATGACCTTTTATTGTTTTACACTTAATATCAAATTATATTGGGTGTATTTATATTTGTCGCACATAATTTTGAGATTGATTTATCCTTAATTTAAGGATACCTTCTTTATAAGGGATTTCATCACATTTTACATCTCTATTGAGACTTCATTGTTGTTATGCACCAATTCACTCTTATATGGTGTATATACTATTCTTTGGAATATTATATCATGAATCCATTTATTCTCATGATATTATAAAGTTCTGATTAAATGTTATTCCTAAATTATTGTATTCAAGTGTCTCTAATTTTGGTAAAACCCCTTTAACCAAAATATCGCTTTAAATGTTTTAATGATTTGTTCTTATTAATATCCATGTTTGAAAAATGGTTTTAAGGATTTATTTATATGGATATTAATGGTTTAAAATTTTAAAAGCTTCAAGGTGGTATGGGACACTTTGATTCAAAATTCTCCTTATTAAATGTTTTAAATGGTTTTGGAAATGGTTTCTTTTTGTATGGATTCATTATTTCAAAATACTAAAATGTTATATTGTGATTGAAATGTGGAAATGTTTTGTTTCCTTTATGCATGTTTTATGTGATACGTTTATGTTATGGTTCTTGGGCATTGTTATGAAAACGGGTGGTTCCGTGATAAACTAAGGGCGGGTGAGCCCGATATAGCTCTCCAATGCATTGGGTAACGCAAAGGAGTGAAACCTTAAGGTTTCTCCGAAGAGATTTAAGGAATATACTGTGATGGGTATTCCAAACGTAACCAAGAGGGTTACTCCCTACGTAAGAATGTTATGAATGCCTCAAGTTACCTTTATGTCTTATAATTTCTATGATTTATTCATGGTTTGATGAGGTATGTTAAAGTTCCTATGTTTAGTGGGTAAAGTATGATTTCATTCTTATGTATAGATGAACTCATGTTTCCTTTCCATATTTTAATAACCCTTACTGAGCTTTTTATGCTCATCCCAAGTTTTTAAAATGTTTTTCACAGGTCAAGGGAAAGGTACATGATGTGATGATAGTGTCAAGGATGTGTCGAGAAAGAATCCATGTTTTATTTTCAATATGTTTCCGTTGATGGGAAGAATGAATACTGTCTTTTATATAACCACTTTGTTTAAATGTGGAATGTAATGCAAGTTTCATGATCTAATTCTCTAAAACTCTAAACCTAAAAAGATCCTCAATGTGTAATCTTGTAATAACTCAATATTAAGTAAGGTTTAAGGCTGGGGCCTTATATTTATTTTTTATAGAAAATTTGGATGTAATTTCCCCAAAAATGTTATCATAAATTTATTAACATATTTATTAGATACTAGTCATAAAACACAATATTACATACCAAATATCTATGTTTAGTATTTCTAAAGTGACTAGATACATAAAAATTTAATTAAAAATGATATATTACATTACTAAATAATAAATAATTATTCCATAATGAGATCTATAAATCCAGTTAGACATAATATTCTAAATTATTACATTATAAAATATAAAATAGAGAAAAGGGTCTCCTAATATTCTAAGTAATTAATAACATATAATGGAAGCTAACATGGCAGGATAGTTGAAATATTAATATAATAGGAGTAGATAAAAAATGATGTCATATCATTGAATATATAACAACAACATAATCTATGGATAAAAGGAAAAATAAATAATCACATGGATAAAATTAAATTAACTCAAAATTATGGAAATAGTGAGAATTAGTAATTTCTAAAAACCAAAACCCAACATTGAGACCTTGTGATAAGACTCCATACATAAAGGGTTAGTAAACTCACATTACCCTAACTTATATGTCTCATGAGACCTACCATTACACTGAGGATCTATATAACTCCATATACCAATTTTTACACACTTCTAATGAATTAAATAATATACTAAAAGGGAATAGGTAATATATTGATAAATTTACAACCTAGAAATACCTAACATAATTTCTTAATGAAGCTCGTATTATAATATTTTTTATATGAAAATAGATCATGTGGTAATTTCAATATATTAACTTGGTTAATAAATTAATATGGATATTTAAGTGAACTCCCATGAGTAATTTATGGAATAATTCTCAATTTTAAATGTTTCAATAAGTACCCTTATCTAGTGAGGGATATGGAATTGTAGAAATCAGTTACTAATTAAGATTAATTTCAATGAGATTCAGAAAAAATAAAAGTATTTTATATTGATAGTGATTAAATATATTGTAGATAAATCCCCTCAAAAAAGTATAGTATGTATTCAAAAATATTTTACATGAATCAATGTCATAAAATTTGTTTAATGAAATGTGTTTTTGTCAGCATGAATTGATGGAATAGTGGAAGTTGTTCTAGAATCATGTTTTATCTAATTGAGACCTGAAATATGCTTAGAAATGTAAATTTCCAACATACGTAGAAAAGTCAAACCTTTAATAAAAAACACATCCATGATACTTGAAATACATGTCATGAATAAGGATTTCAATACTAAAGTTTATCATTTCAAGAATTTTTATGCATAATATCATTTTATAAATAGATTATAATATGAGTAAATTTGTAAATCACATGGTATTATATATTAAATAATACATACATAAATACATCCTGAAATAATTAAAATAATACCTTGTAAGATGAAAAGTATACAAAAAGAGATCTATAAATAGGAATTGAAAATAGAGAGAAAAACATGACCACTCTAGTGATTATTATCATATAACCAATACCTAGAACAAAAAAACTCTTCAATATGAAATAAAAATACATATAATACACTTTTAGAGAAAGATATAAATATATTAATTAAAATTTGTTATGAAAAAATGAGAATAGGTATGAGAATGTTTAGGTCTGGATAGTGGACTTTCATGGAAAAACTATTTAATATTTTATTTTTTTCCTTATATTAAGTAACCTATAACCACCCCCCCCCCCCAAAGGGCCCCATTTACTCACATAAAAATCCACTATAATGGTTACTTCCAAAATTATATAAATAAAACTACCCTGTCTATGTTAAGTTATGAAAACATATATTTGATGTCATATTTACATTATTTCTCCATTTTTACAATATTATTATATTTTTTAAATAAATTAAAAAAATTCACCCCTTTGCTAATTTTAGCATACTGATTCCAAATAAAAAATAAATTTTTATCAAATTTCACCTATACGTATATAAATTTGACCTTTCTGGTAGTTATTTTACATTTAATAAAAATGTGGTATTAATGAAAACATCATTTATTTTTTAAAATAAATTACACATTAATACAACATAAAACCTAGATACATAACCCCTTAACACCACCATAATCTTTAAGGGTAAGGTTTGAATTATTGAAAATTAATAGGTATTTTTGGAAACATGATCTTGTACTGATTTCCTATAACTTGAACTTCTCACATATTCAATTCCACTCAATGCAATATTTTTGGATTTTTATTTGGGCTTAGTAAAGGAAGAACCCTTATGATACTAAATCTATGAAAAAATATTGTAATTTATATTTTTTAGTGATTTTATTAATACAATAATCTATGTTTTCTCCCATACATTTCAATTGACTCACTTCATTAGCTTTAATATACACTAATTATTAGGATAACTTTCTAAAGGCAATATCACTAAGTATTAAAATACCAAACAATCATATTTCCCCATAGTCATGTAACAACCAAATTTACTCTTAATTAATATAAATTCATTTAAAATAATCCCATAAATTTAAAGTTTCCATTGTATTTATTTTATCATGCCCTTTTGTGGCTTGTGTTATTTTTCTTTTATAGTTTTATTATTATAGATAAAATGTTTGTTATAAAATATGATCTAGGAGAAATCTATAATGTTCTTGATTTAATTAATTTTATCTATTATTAATTATAAGTTATAAAGGTATTAATATATTCATATATTTGATTGTATCATATCATTAATAATATTATATGAATATTTATTACAATAATTTTTCTGGTATTACATCACCCAAAGTATAATAATTTTTATCATGAAATTTTAAATTAATCTATGACCAAATACTAATTACACATTTTCATGGAATGCTTCACCTCAAATTTTACATAACATCCTCATATTTATTAGGTGTTTTAATACATAGTTAAATCTTTTATTCATAGGGTTTGGAAAAATGAATTTTTTTTGGTACGTTATAGGGGTTTCTTGTTGGTTTTTGGGAGTTTAAAATAATTTTAGATGTTTTAAAATTGGATCATGGTTTACACAAAAAAAAGATGATCCTATTGGAAAATAGTAGTCTAGTTGATGAATAACATTGGGTGGTTCAGGATTATGTTGCACTATACATCCTTGCTTCTACATCTATTCAATATGCTCCAATGACCCTCCTTTGATCATTCTCAATTTTGATAATGTTGGAAGCTTTTGAGAGGTATATTCATGTTTATAAAAGTTCATCTATATAGAATATTCTTAAATATCATTCAATAACCCCATTGATCTTGATTTGGGATTGGTTGTATGGATTCTTGGTGTGTATTCTCTATCTAGTTAGATCTCGGGGTGTGTCTTGGGAATCAGTTCTCGACAGGTTTCATGTTTTGTATTCAATATGATAAATTTTATAACACAGTTCAAATTTGGTCCCTTTTTACCCTCTCATTTCTTTAATATGATAATTTCATTTTGTTATCATTTTTTACCATATTTGGGAGTGATCTAATCAATATGTGTAGCCTATAAGATCCATGTTTGATGCTTGATTCCACGATTTTTCCAATGTAGTTGTTACCATGTTTTATGTTTTTCACGTGTACTTTTATGTTGTTCCTAATTCTGAATATAACATGTTATATTATATCTTTACCAAATATTAAATGATTTTTTCAATTACCATCCCTTTGGAGTTTTTTCTCTTGGTACATGGAATAAGTTTACCATTGTAATATGGTTATCCCTTATTAGGGGAGTGATGATTACATGTGATGAGGAGAAGGATGATGAGGGAACTAAACCTAAGTTAGGGGCATGATTTCCTTGAGTTCCAACATATGGAAATGGCAATTGGGTAGAAGAACCATTTGTATTGACCTAAGACACAATGTTGTTAAATGATGTCCTTGAGGCCTAACCAGAGGTAGTGTCATTATAAAATGGCCTTATGGCTTGACCCATTCAAATTTCATGGAAAGATATTCTTTTGGATAGACCCAAGACTCTCTATACTTGTGGATATATAAATACAAGATAGGTGGTCTTGTGGTCAACATATGATCATGAATTCTATTTTGACCAATCATTGAGTATGGAACTAAAGCAAGTATGCATAGGGATCATGGTGGTTTGGTCAGAACAATAATTTACAAAATATGATTATTTATTATTACTTTAAATATAGTTTTTATCCTAGAATAAACCTATTATACTTATAAACATCTATTAAGGATGAATTGGTGGTGTCCTATGGTATTTTTTTACACACATTTCTTCAAAATATCGATGTGAATTTAGACTTCACGATTAGGGATTTATTTAAGGGAAGGCTCTTACAACATAGATATCAGTTTTGGAGAATTTATTTTTTGGTGTTATAGGGACAGACTCTGTAAAATTCAACAATGTGTCTTTTATGTATTTTTATAACCCTTGAAAACTCTTTTTGGATTGAAACATTGGGATGTTGTTTTATTATTAAGTAGTACATGGGAGTCATTTATTATTAAATTATGTTAATTTTTATTACTCTTATATTTTGTTTTTATATTTTTTTTATTTTTATGGTGTGTGATTATGATTACTGAAGGTATATTCTCCCCACTACTATTTGGATGTATCTTGTGTATGAGGGTAAATACATCATGTTTTTTGGAACACTGGATCAAACCTTGTGGTTTGGGTGGGGGTTTTATGAAGTGGTATCAATTTTTATTACCATTATTTTATTCTTTGATATTCTATGATATGGTAAAATTTTATAAGTTGTCTGTAAATAAAGTAGGGGATATTATATGTTACTAGTCAGATGATGTTTAATGAACCCTTAATTTACCTTTAATAGTATTTTTGTTTCTATTTTATTGGATCTGGTTGTTTTTATGAATCATGAGTAAAAACATATGGTCATATTCCATATCTGTACCTATTTTTTGAAGTATTTTAGAGATTTAATTTAATTCCATAATTGTTCTATCTATTCGAGAAAGAAATATATTCCTTATTGATGTGATATATCTATTTTCAAATTAATTGGTTAAACGCGATATTTTAATTATGTTTTTTATATATATCTTTCTGACAAACATGAAGGTATGGAAATCCTCGTGTAGTATAAGAAAAATTATTCTTTATTAATGTGGGTATCTTCCTGGGATAGGTTTTCATTGAAATACCTTAATTATACAATATAACTTCTTATGATTTTAAAAGAAAGTTATTCTTAGTTTAATGATTGTTTGTGTATAATTTCATAAAAATTATACCACAGTTATTCAAGAAGGCTCATGATAAGAAGAATGTTCCAGTACCATGATAGGATATATAGGAGGATGCACCTGAGAATAATCTCAAACCTACCCTAGTGGTTCATGAATTGGATACACTATACCATGAAGTCTTTTTTATTACTCCTTCCCATTGTAGAGGGGTAAAAAGTACCATGGTTGACTATTATCATGACATCAATCTCCAGAACCTACTAGCTTTTAGGGAACTCGGGGACCATAAAGTAATGATAGATGGTAGAAACTATTGATGGTATTTTGGATTTGGGTCATGAATGTGGATATAATTCTTCAGGGACCTATTAAGATATGGTGGGGGTATCATGGGAGAAGTATGTATATGTGATGGTATATCTTAGGAGTCCTTTAAAAACCTGTTCTTTCTGGAATTATTTCTAAACATGATGAAGTTGTATCATGATCATGAATTTATAGATCATCATTAGGTATCCATGACTATTTCTTTATACTCTACTCCTTTCACTAAATTGACTCATTTTATCCTATCTTGTATGAATATGAGGTATATAATGTCATGATATTTGATATTGGTCTTCATCCTCATACCAAATGTAAGGTTTATATTTATGACCAAAAAATGTACAAAGAGGTTCTAGACAATGCCTTGAAAATATAGAAGGTCATGGAGGAGGATTGAGTTGTTGGTCTTATTCCTTCATTAAGTACAAAGGTGGATGTTCCACCTACTAATATAGAGATTGTCACATCTATTAGTTAGAATATAATATTCAGGTTTGGGTTATAGGGTGGGAGTTGGCAGGTTAATTAGAGTATGTCTTCATCATCTCCTTTGGGAAGAGTTTCACAATGTTTCAATTATGAAAAAAGTCATATATTACTAGAGGTTTTATAGAGTACCATTGAGAAATTATTTTTATTTTTTAAATAATTGGAATCGCCACTAGTATTTATTGAGGTCATCATGGTCCGGATTCCATAGTGTACTAGAAAAAATGTGATTTACTACACATGGTTTTGTCCAAGGTTCTCTGAGTTGTGTTCAGACTCTTAAAATTAAATTGAATCAAGAAATTAATGAACCTCAGGGTTAGGGATATGGATTTGTGGATGTATTATTGTATATTATATAAAATAATTTGGAAGAATATGTATAGGGACCATAAACTGTTCAAGGTATGTTCTTGATCACCTATTCTTTTATCCTGCTTTTTGGATATCGATTCTTCCTATTGTTTTATATCTTATCAAGTTATTTCTGATCTTGACTTAACAATTACGTTTTATAATGATTTTATTTCTCTGGAAACTCCCTGGGGGAAGATAATTGGTCATATTCCATGATTTCGATAGTTACTTATCAAAATATTTTTCTAGGAAATTTTGTAGGTTTTCATGATTCTTGTGTTGAATTGTTTTATTGGGATCTGTGGAATAGACAGGCTAACCATATTTCATACTCAAATCAACTTCTATCATACATGGTTTCCTTTATTTCACATAAGGGAGATAACTTTTTTATCACATGTGATTAAGATGTTATAGCTAGTAGACTGGGACCAAATTTTATACTTATTGGATCCATCATAGAATAGGTAACATACTTAGCGCTTATAGTGAAACAAGATTTTGGGTCCTATTATTTTCATCCTATTATCAAGCTATGTGCATATGTCTTTATAGATGAATTTTAAAGTATTCCTCTCAAAGGAGAATTATATTTTGAGATAGTACTTGTTTCAGGATAACAGACCATTTATATTACTCTTTATTGTCTAGTGTCGACTGAGTTGAGAGGTCTCAATATTCATCTTGTGGTCCTCGAGGCGACTAGTTTGTTCTGATCGAGAACATGACTATGTGGTGATCTTGTATATATCTCTAAAAATGAATATAGTTGTTTTTGGATCTATTAAGATAAAAAAATATGAATCATGTGTTGTTAGTGAAAAATTATCCATTATAGTTTATTAATGTTGTCTTTAATTAGTTATACAGATCCTCATGGTTTTTAAAATTTATCTTTGTTCATTCTACAATCTATTTCGGGAAATAGAGGTGGATATCCCTAAAATGATGTTCAAGATTAGATATGAAATGTTTGAATATCTCGCCATTCCTTTTGAATTGATTAATGTTCCAATAGTGTTCATGGATCTCATGAGGATGATCTTTCATCCATATCTCAACTCTTTTGGCATGGTGTTTCTTAATAGAATCCATACAAATTTATAGGTTTACAAGTTACATTCCAAGCACCTTGACATAGTTTTGATTACAATTAGATAACATCAATTTCATTATAATGTTTTTATGATTAAATTTTGATCTGAGAGGTTCATTTTCTTGTCCATGTGATATCCATGTTAGAAATTTCTATAGAACCATATATTGTGGAAGCATCAATATATTTGGTGCATCCATGGTATTTATTTAATACATGATATTTCTTAGAAAATATTGATACTATTGATTCTTTATTCATGATATATCCAATTTAAAAACACCAATTGTTGGGGCCACTATGAATTGGTAATGGTTTATTGGACTAGTCAATGTGGAGTGGATTTTGTTAAGATGAATAGAATATTGAAAAAAACTCTTGTTTTGATTCATCCAGAGTCTGGGATCGAAGAATATTGTATTACTATCAAATAGGTGTTAGGTTTTTATATGTGTTAATTTAGGAGTTTTAGGTAGTTTCATATGTATCACGATGGATGTGACCCCGTGAGAGGAACAACCCCACACATGGCTTTGAGTTTTAAACTCTTGTCCATGACCTATTGTTTTGGAGTCATTATCTCATTGGATAGTGGTTTTTAATTTACACAGGCCATAAGAACCTATGATATATATTCTTACAGTGGGAACACAATTTCATAAAGATGCATTGGGTATATTAAAAAAAATTGTCTTCTTCATAGATTATCCTCCTTGAAAATTTAACATCATTGTAAATTCTCTTAGTAGGACAATTCTAGAGTTATGAGAGATTAGTGATCAAAAATCATCATAGAAATTGTTTCATTTCTGATTTATGAAAAAATGGTTATGGATTCATCTAAGTATCATGAATTTATAAAATTATTATACTTTTCGTAATGTGTTATTTCGTGGAATAAGTGAAGACTATACATGGTTTGGATCCTTGGTATGCAGAGGTCCACGAATGAATAGAAGGAAATAACCTTTATTCTAGATGATCATTGAGTAATGATGATTAGATCAGTGTAAAAACTATGTTTTTTTCATCATCCGGGATATAGGGTTGATTAAATACTCTCATTCTTAGAAATAATAAGTGTGTCAAACATCAAAATATAAGTACATTGATATTTAGTGTCTCATCATAAGTCATTGAATGAAGAGGGACATCACATATTTTATATCATAATACCAAACCTTTAGGAGGGTAAAGGTTGATCATTAGTGTCCTAGTGCATGACTTGATCCACTTTTGGTGCATGAATTTATTTGGTATGACATTATGATTGAATTTGTGATAGGGTTGCCTCATACTGAGATGATCAGTTATGTGGTTTCAGATATTTTTGTTCAACTAAGGAATGATTCTAATTTCTTTCCAATCCATGAGACTCACTCATTTTATGACCATGGAAATATAAATTTCTTTGAGATTTTACAATTACATGGAGTCCCCTCGAGCATTATATCATATAGAAATGCATGTTTTTTCATGATTTTGGAAGGGCAGGTATAAGGCTTTAGGTAATCAGAAAAAACTAAGTAAAACATATCATCTACAGACATATGGTCAATTAGAGTGTATGATTAAAATATTAGAGAATATAATGTATTAATCCATCCTATATTTTAGTGTAACATGGGATTATTATATATCCTTAATTGAATTCACATAATGAAAAAAAATATAGATTCTATTTAGATGTTATCTTATGTAGCTCCCAATTTATGGCTTCATCATTCACTAAAATGATGGGGTGAGTCAGGTGAGGTGGTTTTGTCAGGTATTATCATGGTATAAAAGATCTCTATGATATTATAGTTTACTAGGAATTTTTTCCCCCAATAATATTCTGAGGAGATTGTATGTCGACCAGATGAGACAACCCTTTGGATTAGATATTGGAGAAAAAGATATCTTGTTGTTACCTCCTCAATTAGGTAATAAAAATTATCATAATTAAGGATATATATCTTCATGATTCATTAGACCATTATGTATTTTTTTTAAAATTGTTTCTATGGGATACCTTCTAGATCTTCCTTTTTTTATTGAGGTACGCGTATTGTTTTTCATGTCTATCAGCTCTAAAATTACATGTCTGATCAAATGAATTACTTGACTGTGAAGATATTGAGTTGGATTATGATGCTTCATACATGGAACACTCGATAAATATTGAATATTTTAGAGATAATGGATTGTGTGGTAATACAATTCAACATTATTATATCAAATGGATGCATGGAATAATCTAAGTGGAATCATGGTAGTGGGAGTCTTACATTTCCGTTTAGTGGATTGAGTTATTCAAGCGAGATGCATATACATTATTCATAGGGATAAGAAGTTGTTAGAGAATTATATTTTAACATTATTATATTTTTCATATTTTGTATGAGTTTATTTTATCCTTTATTAATATTATTTTGTACCATGAATTTTTTTTGTTGAGTTTCAAGAATTTTTGGTTAGTTTTGGGAAGCATTAGAGGGATTCTAGAAGGTGCAAGGTTAGAGAACGGTTTTCCCAAACTGTGATGATCCAATATGAAACTATATGACTAGTGGTAGTATAATATTTGGTGGAACATGGTTAAGGTTAACGGTTTATACGTGATGTGGAATCACCTCAAAACCATGAATCATGATCCAGTTTCCAAAATCATATTTATCACATGGTCTGAAAAATCAAGTGAACAAACCATGTGGGAGCCTAGAAGATTAAGCAAGCCTCAAATAGTTAGTTCGTGGTTTATAGAGAGTATAAAAAACCATGTTCTCTTTATTAATTTCTTAAAAAATGTCATTTTATATCAATTAAGTACATGATATGACTACTTCTACCTACTACACGAACTCCTCTTGAATCTAAAGGCTCCACATCCCCTCTATGATTAATTTATTCTCTTATATGCTTAATTCTAGAAGATAAAATGGTGTTGATTATTTGTAATTAAGTAATTGAATGCATGAACCACTTTTATTTAGGATTCTAATAGATCCACCCTTCTTCACATGAGAATAATCATAGATCTAACATGTCGTTCCAAGATTTAAGGATTCTAATTTAATATAAGGATTGATTCTTAGATAACTAATAGAATGGTGGAGGATATATTCTGTTGATGGAGCTCTATTGATCAATAAAAACTCAAGAAATATTGGTGGATTATGAAAATCATTCTTCTGTTGATCCAATTCCTGGTACTGAGAATATTCTAGAATAGTGTTCTAAAATATTAATGAATTTGAGATATAATTAGTTATAGGGATCTTAATTTGCAGTCTCTATCTGAATAGACTTTTTTGTGAATTTGGAATCACACTTCGGGTAGTTTCAATGATTTTAATCAACAAGATAAAGGTAGGATGTTCCAAAACAATTGGGTCCCTTATACACTCTTATTTCATGGATATGAAACATTTTTTTGCGTAAAGTGTCTTTCAATCACTGATAATGATTTCATGTGTGTTGTTGTGTAGAATATAATACCCATGTTTGATGCTTGATTCCATGAGAATTATTATATATCTGGCCACAGTGATTAATATTGATAAAATGTACTATTTTTTTACACCGAATCCCTTTATGATAGGTTTTGTTCAACCTTTACATCCTATACCATACACTATGTAATTACCAATCTTTTGGAGGTATTTCTATTGGTACACAAAACAAGTGGACCATTTTGAAATTTTAGTCCATTATATAGGTAGTCTTCATGACATGATAATGATGAAGATGGAACTAAAGAAATTTTAAGGATATGATGGACATTAGCGCTAACATGTGGCAGCGGCATCAGTGTTTTTATACCATGTGGACAATCCCCAGACATATTTCTACGAAATGATGAATTTCATCACTATCCAGAGTAGTGTTATAATATTATTACTGTGTGCATTAACTCATACTAGTGATGGGGAATGAAAACTTTGTGGCCCAACCGAATACTCATAGGCCTTGTGGCTACTCACATTCATTAGAGTTTTCCATGTGGTCGAACTATGATTATGAATTCTATGATGAAAATTTTTATGTAAAGGAGTGGAAGTAGGTATGTTTGGGGATTATAGTAGATTGGATAGTGCACAAATTCTCTGAATATGATAGTTTATGCTTTATTTCACATTTTCTTTTATCATGGAATACACCTATTATGTTTGTAAAAACATGTTAGGGATGTATCAGTTATGTCCTAATAGGTTTTATTTCTCACACCCAACATAAGAATATCAGTTCATATATAGACTTCATGATTAGGGATCTAGGTAAGGGAAAGGATCCTATAATAGAGTGATAATCTATGGAGAATAGAGCTGCTAGAGATACCAGGATGGACATTGGAATACTCTAGAGTGTTTCCATTTTTATCTATATTTACCATGCATACTATGGTTTGGATAGAGAAATTGGTGGACTAGTTGATTTATATGTATGAAATGGGTGTCAATTTTTATTACATTATGTTACATAGACTTTCACTTATATTATAGTTGTTTATTTATTTATATTTATGGTTTATGGTTAAGATTATTGATGGTATATTCTCCCTGTTAATTTCATTTGGACCCTCACCATTAGTCGGTATCCTCATACATACTAAGAGTCATTCAAGAGTTCATGTGACCCTCTAGATTAGGTATAGTGGTTTTGGTTTCGGTGTTACATATTCCCTCTTCTAGTTGATAATTCTACCAAAGGACCATCACAATCCATGTTAATCAATTTCATAGCACCTATTCTCTCATATAAACAATATGAAATAATTGTTAATTTTATGAAAACTCTTTTCCAAACTATGCTTCAAGAACTTTACAATGTATGAATGGTCCAACATATACTTGCTTCAAAGTGATATAAGGAAGACACAATGTACATATAATAATTAAATAACGATCAATTAAATATAGCACCAATATAGGGTTCAAAGTGCTTATAAATTGTGAAGCTTAATGGAATCCCCTAATAAAATAAATTTTCATTCCATATGTAGTGACCTAGTGTTAGAAAATATTTAAATTGTCATTATGGTCACCTATAGAAGCTATCAAGTCAGATGATTCATTTGTCTCATGAAAATTAGGTCGTATCATCACCTAATTTTCAATAACACTCCATTATTCACTGATGATATAGAAAATAGGCCAATTAAAATGATTATATCCTTGTAGAAAGTTCACCAGTGTTTCTGAATATGATTCTTTTATTGAAATTTGATATTTTAGTATCTAAAAATGAGAATCCCACTCAAATATACCATACTTACACAATGAATTAGTTACCGTAGACCTTAAAATAAATGAACATTAATACCATCAAACCTATTGATTCATGATGGATGAATCCACCTTGGATGATACCACATTTAGAAGAACTATTTTTATTATGGTTATTATCATCATAAGGGTCCTACTATCCCACCACCCATACAAGTGCAAACCTCGTCATCAGTAGGATTGGTGTACATAAACCATGAATTAGAATTTATTTATTTATAATTATAACGATTATAAAACACTAAAATCCGAAGGAAACACCAGGTTTTAAAGGATCCAAAATTCACCAAAATTCCTTGATATCTAGTATCATTATTATCTTCTCATAGTAACAATAACCCCTCTATAACGTAAACTCTATGATCAAACCCTTATCTAATTTCTACATCTATATTTTAAAATGATGAGACCAATAAAAATGAAATGTAAATATGAGGAAGGGATCTCGAATATATATACCAAGAAGATCCCACATAAAACAAGACCACCCACATTATAACAACATATGTTCAATAGAATCCATGTTTATACTAATTCATCACATGTAATTAGATGCCACATGGATACCTATACCTTGACTAAGTTATTGTTTGGGATTTTTCATTGTCTCATATTCAATTCCATAAATCTATATTTAGCTCTAATTATAGGGATTTATATTTATCAAGCCCACATATTATTTCCCTATTCGACATGATTAATTTTACAAAAGCCTCCACTCTTGGAAACCCCTAATATATAGGGGAAAATAAAAAGGTCTAGTTATTCCCCTAGATAGATATCAGAAAATAACTTCTTCTACTCTTTATCGACAACCAAATTCATGAAATAGTGATTCTATATTAATTCAATAAATTTCATTCCTTGGTGTGAATATCAAGGGATGAAACGTCAGTAACATTGGTAATTATTTCCCAAAAATAAAATATCCCTATTTCTAAGGATCTATAATGAATATTCCATAAGATTCATAATACAATCTTGTATGCTCCATTAAATTTCATATTTCATACCACCTCCATCTAACATCATCCAAGATATCTCCCCATATTTCACCTTGGAGTTGTCCAAACATTGTGATTTTACATCCAATGGATCCCATAGAAGCATAACCTATGTCCCCACAAACATTAATATATGTTTTTAAAAGTTACACCACCTTCCATAAAGGACTTATCCTGATAAAAACTACTATTCCAGTGATACTAATCATCACATTTATAATTAGATAGATAAACATTAAGGATGATTTTGATATTCATGATGACTACATTGAGAACATTTATGGAAAAAACACATGAAATGGAATACTGGATAGCATGCTATTTATAAGATTATTTCTAACACTAAAGGACGACAGTTTTATTTTCTAGTTTGTAACATTCCCAATTATTATTTTCACTAATCCTTCAATTTTGTTGTTCTTAACACTCTTTATAGATAATAGTACTAAAATAGTAGTTATGGTGATATACACTTTTGAAAAAAACATCCATATTTCAATGATTATAAAGGGTATATATAACCATTTCTGGATATATAGAAATTATGTTTACTAGTCAAATTTTTTTTAACACAATACCAAAACTATTTCTTAATAATACCAATAAATTTTCTAATGGATTGACACATTCCATTCAAAAAACATATCATATCATTAGTAAAAAAATATAAATGACATTCCATTGAACAATATAATTACAATAAAAGGATTGTCCAATTCAATCTAGATAGAATTTTTTATATTCTTTCAAAGAATATATTTTGTTTAGACCATGTGATTTAGGGTGATAGGATCAACATGGAAGATTCTGGAACTATATTTGAAATAATAAAACCTCTTATCCTTTTGGGAGATTGATAATGAATGGTTGGAGTTGGTCTGGAAATAAATATCATAGCCATAATCTGAAAAACATCACCATCCCATGAACATTATGATTATATTCAATTTCATCATTTTATTGTATTTTTTCAAATAAATTTTCCATATAATCATAGCACAGAAAATCTTTATATCTAAATCCACCACTATCTCATAAACAAATTAGAAATATCATTTAAAAAATTTTCCCTTCACAACCCCATGATATTAATACAATACCAGTCATGGTAATAGATTTTAGAGTCTTTTATTCATTATTTTCATGAGGACAATATATAGAATGTTACACATACTAATTTTATTAAAATGGTTAAGGGATTCATGTCCTTGAACTATTTTTTATTAGAACTAGTATAGTAGTGAAGTTGACTCTAGGTATGAATTCTCAGTTTAAATATTATTACACTATATCTACTACCTCGTATTTCATAGAGTCCCATTTTATGATATAAAATTATCATAAAAACCATATGGACTGAGGGAAACAATGATATTGAGGATATATATAGAATAATTGATATCGTCTTCCGTGGGAGTATATTAAAAAATTATGTTTTGGGATCCACTTATGAGATATGGGACATTTTTTACCATAGAGTATCCTTTATAAACCATGGGTATCCTCTCCCCACATATAGACTAGTATCATTGATTAGACAAGATAAATAATAAGTTTACAAGGGCCATATTACCTCAATTTCAATGGTGAGGGATCCATCATCAGATAGATGGTTATGGTTTATTTTTTATATTTTTTTATACAGAATGAAATAGTTTTTATTTTCCCCTTCTATAATACATAACAATAAATAATATTCCTTCACTAATTTCTTCTACTCTATAAATCTTCTACTTTTTTAAAAGGATTGAAATTTTTTATCATCCCACCCTTCATGAAGGTGATTTCCTAAAAGATAAATCTTAAATTTTATCTTTCCATGGATATTTAGGTTCAATAGGTTCCATTATTCTATTACATAATGAAACACATCAAACTCCATAATTTTTAATGCAAATAAATTCATGTGTTCCCCTATGTATGACCACACTAGTAGTTCTATGCTATTTACATGAATTAATTATAATTGACATATTTTTTTGAAAATAAAAACTAACAAGGGACCTCCCTCAATGTTTTTTGGATTATTAGAAGTAATTTAGTCAAATGGGACATGTTTCAACTGATACACAAAATCAATGGGAAATTAGTTTTTTCTATTATACGTTAGAAAAAAATTAGTCCAACCTACTCAGTCATATAATTCTGTCCATTTTTGTTACGACATATGCAGTTTTTGTTGGTGAATCAACAATATATGAAGATTTTATTCACTAGATTAGAATTGAACTCAATATAAGTTTCCTAGAAAAGGTTTACTCACCATTCGTCTCATATTGATTTGAAATGGTATATAAATATCTACTAGTAAAATATATTTAGTGAAAATATTTAAAAGAATATACCTCATACTAAACATTTTATCTCTACCAAACATCACATTTTGAGTAAAATATAGTTATACAAACAAATAACGGATAGATATCAACTTATATAGTGATGTTCTATGAGGTACAATTAACCATCCACTTATAGGTGATTTTTTCTACATGTCCATTTGTGTTAATTCATCCAAATCACATGAATTAAGATCCCTATATTCAATGTGTAGGTAAACCACTTAAACCAATTAGTTTTATTATTATATTCCAGAATTAGTAATAATGATAGAAAGTTGTTCCTGATATTATTGGATATCATTTAAAATTTTTAAAGGGGTCTTATACTCCCATATTTTTTAATATTAGATTGATCATTGAAATATACAATAGGAACCCTTCATGCCTTTCAGTGATGATGATGATAAAAAAATTTGGTGTTGATCAAATTGATATTTAGATGATGATCTAGTTTCAATGTTCTAAGATACCAGAGGTTACATCATCTTCCCTTATTATCCATAATAAGGTTATGATTCTTGATGATATTTCCTAACCTTAGAATGTTTCTTTAAATAATTAGACAATGGAAATGAGTTTATTGGACCTGAAGAAACTAAAAATGGTTAAAAAGTTATATGAGGTTCTTCCAAAAAAAGATATATATACAAGTATCATATACCTCAAGATTCTCTAAAATAATAAGGGGTTTGTTTGGGTATTAGGGAACTCTGTCACCTTTCCCCTATCATGGGTACCAAATCATATAAGCTAGGATCTTTACCGTCCAAACTAACAAACCCAATAGAAGAAAGACCACTAAGGGGAGAAAAAACAATGGTAGTGATTACCTAAACCCAATATAAATCTCAGATTATTGGATTCCCACCATTAGTAGAAATTACAATAGATTCCAAATATTGGTCCATAGGAACATCCAAAACCTCTTCAACAGAAAGAGCCAAAGGCATCCTCAAAATAAACTAATAATGGTGATGAAATGGAGACGAATCAAGTACTATGTCATTATAAGGGATGAAATTATCATAATTACATGAATCTTCTTTGGTACCCCTATGGTATGATAAATCCATATATATGATATAAGTCTCTTGTAGAAAAATATCATATAACCTTGAAGTTCACACTCATAGAAGTACCCCAAATCTGAGGAGAAGTACATTTTTTCCAATATGTAATCAATGATCTTATCCATAGTATAATACACCATGGAAAAAAGAGGTAATAGATCTATATCAATATATATGTATATATATATGTGTGTGTGTGTGTGTTAGAGACCCTGGTGTGATGAAACTTCAGTATCGCATCATCCATGCTGAGAAAACTATCAAATTAATGTTGGTACCTTTCAGTAATGGAGGGTTGTGCAAAATGAGTGGTAGAACAAAAATCATAACTAAGGAAACCCAAGAAAAACATGACTTAAAAAATAAATAAGTTTTATGATTTAAGTAGTACATAAATCAAATAGTATCACAACATAAGACCCTAAATTTTTAGTTTATTGGAGGTTTGTAACATAGACTTCTTATTTTACAATAACAGAAAACATTTCTTTAAAATCACAATCCCCAAGACCCATTTCATGATATCTCATATTATATAATCATATTTATGTCCTTTTTATTGTAACATTAGAAAGGGGTGATCTATAACCCTCATTAATGGGTATTAATATGACAAAGCATTAGATTTTAAACATGTTATAGAACATGAGGAAGAGGATGAATATATTACTAAAAAAATTATATTACAATAAGTGATAACAATATAATATGTTAGAGTCGTGTAATATCCTAAAATAATCAATAAAAAGGCATAAAGATTTGTATTGGATCAGAATAAATATCAATATTTATAAAATATTTTATAATGGAATGAATTTAGAAAAATTTAAAAATAAGTCATAATCATGAATAATTATAATTTCATGGAAATGAAATTCATATCAAAAATTTGGAATCAATTGAAAAAAACAGTGTAATGTTACAGAAACATAAGTATAGGAAATGATCCATAATAAATTTCATCATTCCCACACATATGGTAAAAATCATATTATTTTCTTTAAAAAATTTGAGTAGGCCCACCATTACCATTATTGTTTGAACAAAATCACCATCTCCATGTCTAACTATCTCATGATATATAAGTTTAAAACAAAACATTGGAGATTGATATAGGACCCCACCCATTATCATACGTGTACATTTGTGCCACATAAAATCATTCATCAAAATATATCACAGAACCCATGGAAAATAATCGGTTTCTTATAAAACTTATTGGGATTCATTAAAATTTCATAAATAACTCATATAAATAAATCGGGTCATTATATCATTCAAATGGCATAAAATAATATCATAAATTAAATAGATTAATACTGAAAATCGGATCAACGAAAACAATCACATAATTAGTGAAAATATATTGTAACAAATGAAACATAACTCCATTATAGATGGATTATTTAATGATTGTGAAAACAAATTCATGAAAAAAAAAATTTGAAAAAATTTAATTTTAACCGTTATAAAAGTCATAGATACAAGTCTATTTTAAAAAATTCAGATTTTTTAAACAGAGTGAAAATAAATCCTTTCATAGATATGAATTTGGTTCAAAATCTCTTTTTCCCCAGAAAATAAAGATACAATATAATTTAAAATGGATATTATTGTAATATGGATTTCTACCCGAAATTATATAATTCAAAGAAAGAAGCTTGAGTAACCAAGTCCCTTTCCTTTTACATTTATTTCTACAAAATTTCTTCAACCTCCTATAAAATAAACACAAATTTATTAATCACTTATCTTATAACATTAATGTAAACATAATTATCTTATTGTTATTATTTTATTACTTTATATAACAAATATATTAACCGATTATATTTCATTTCCATTGTCATTTGTTTCAACTTTTTGATATATGTTTCATAAAAACCTCATAAATATTGGATCAATTCTTACTAAGTTGTTTCAATGTCATCATTACTAGATCATTTGAGATTGAACAGTCATTTTTTTCTATTATTACTTAAATCTCATTTTCATTAAGTTAAATACATGAATATCACCTGTGAAAATAGAAATCATGATGAACTATATTTCGATGTGTTTAATGATCGAAATGTGATATATTAATAAATATTTTATATATTCACAAAAATATTATAGAATTATTAGAAAATTTTAAATTAATTATTATTAATTTATATTAACATTATATTATGTCCTATAATCATTTATGGTATTAAAATTATAACACCCTTTATATAGGTGGTAAAAATGACCAAAATGATAATGTATAATAATGTTTTCATGAGTAAGCTGATATATTTATATAATGATAATATGAAATATTAAAAAGATTAAACATGTAATTATTATCATATATCCTTATTAAATTCATTATTATAACCATCCATGATGGGTGGTTATGTGAAACGATATTCATTATTCGTGGAGGTGGTAGTATGTCATGCACATGAATAATGATCTCATTTATATATGGATGGATGGAATGATGGTATATGAAAAAAATCATCTAATAATTATATATGGAAAATATTTATTAATAAAAAAATCCTTTTTACTATCTTAGAGTGTTAATGATGAAAAACAAACAAAATCACTTCATAGTGGCGGTAATATGCACATACGCATGATTAATGATATTTCATTTTCATTTTTGGATGGGGAAGATTGAATATATATTTTTTCAATTAATGAAATTAATTTTATTTATACCATGTATACATGTTTAATTATATTAAAAATGTTATAAAGTTTAATTATTATAGTATTTAACAATTAAGAACTAAGAAAACGTGAATTCTCGCATCGATGACTTCAATTATATCTATGAGTTTTCCTTTGAAAAAAAACTATTCCAATAACTATGAGTGAATATAGTTTTTTGAAATGGGAGTGGGTTATAGGGTTAGATAATATTAATATTTTTATGTAGAAATATTTAGCTAAAGTGATAATCTATGTCGTGTAAGTATTTTCATTATATAAGTGAAAAGAAGGGTAATTTTAGAAGTAACTCTTTTATTTTAAATAATGTAAAGCTCATATTAAAGATTCAACTTCCAGAAATTGAAAAAAGTGAATAAGAATACGAGTTTTAGTATTAACTATCCTCAACCACTCATTTTGGAGACAACCTTGAGTTTTTTATGACTTTTTATTTAAACTATTTAACATTTACCCAAATTACATGGTAATTAATATTTCATCGTAGTAATTAATTTTAATGATAAAAACACGCCTTCACTCATTTAGATAATTTAAACTTCATTATTTCTAATTTTGAAATAATTTCATCAAATAAAATCTATAAATGTGTGAAAATATAATTTTAAAATAAACTTACTTAATCTCATTACAAAAGTTTTATAAAAATATATTATTTAAATATAAATAAATATATATATATAATATAATATAAAAGTATAACAGTTTCACATTTTAATAACATAAAATTATTTATATTAAATGATATAAAATTTATGAGGCTTCAAAGGATATCAAAAACTGTATCTCACTATAAAAAATTGATTCGATAAAAGAACCAAAAATAGTTTTTATTAAACTTACATTTTAATTAATTAATAAAAATGTTGTAAATGTTATTTGTAATCTCAAATGATATATTAAAATTCAAAATTTTATTATCTAAATTTATATTTTTAAATAAATGTTTTTTTTAAATTTTATTATATGCTAACATAATGATAAAATCATGAAAATATATAATTTTTTCAAAAATCATATTTTTCAACAAAGAACATGCATTTCAGGAAAAATTTTAAAATTAATAATAAGTAAATTTTCATGGGATGAATTCAAAAATGAATTTAATTTTATCAAATTAAACTTCTAAAATTTTTACATTTAATTTTTTTAAAAAAAAATTATAGAATAAGGAAAATTAATTTTATTAAAAACTACCTTTTTCGATATTAAGTATTATTGACTATTTAGATTATATATGTAATATATTTTAATTTTTTACCATATTAGTGTATATTATATCTCTATTAAGAATGTTCAAATAATATAATTTTGTTCATTTACATTGGTTTTAGCGTGTAATGAATGTTATTATATATAACAATAATTTTAAATGGTCTATTTCTATTCTTTTTTACAAGGGAATTCTCATGTATGGCCTTTTTGAACCATCCACACAAGGTAACCACCCTCCCCATGAATTTGTCACCCTATAGAGAGCCCCATCCAAGAAGGATTCGTTGCCAGCCAAGATGGCAGAGAGTCCCGGAGGGTGAAAACCTGAGCGTTGATGGTTCCTCAAGTAATCTGTCAACACAGGTGGGTTGCACCTCATTTTTTCCACCCAATTGAAAACTGTGTGACCCTACAAGGCATGTGGATTTGTGGGGAGAGGGTTGACCTAAAAGCAGAATCTAATGATTTGAACACTAACCCTCCCAATGAATGGCGTTATTTTACCCCCCCCCCCCACCCCCACCTCTTTTAACACTATGACACCGCCGAAGGAGCTGTAAATGGTATATATTTTCATTTCATTTCATTCACTAATAAAACAATCAAGTTAGGGTCCCATGCCACATGAACATTAAAAATCTAGCGGAATAATAGGAATACCCATCTACCATATAAATATGTTTTATTCTTCATACTGACATTAATACCTCTCTACATAGATGTAAATGAGAAAGGATCATTGGTTGTGGATGGGTACCATCAAAAGGAAGGCTAGCTTTTATGAGCCCGGAAAACCCTATAATAAGGCCAAGGAAAAATGATCCACCTTGAGATTAATTATGACCATCAATTTGTGAAACTCTCTAGGAGAATAAAAAATATGTTTTGATATAGTGAATTTTGGATCCCCATTAAAACCCATAGGTTCCATTAAGACTAGATATATCAAAAATAATGAAGGTAAAGGCATCACTAAACAAAATATTGGTCGCAGTGAGTATATCATGAAAGGGTAAATTGAGTACCCAATAAAATTTTATATCAAAACAATTTTAAATAAAATCCCTCAGTTTAATTAAAACAAACAAGTTAATCAAACTAGCAGATCAATATATGTTTTGATCTTTTAAAATATTTCTCAAATATTGATTAACTATCAGTTAAAATAATTATGAAAATTACTTTATCTTTTTAAATATATTTACACAATCAAAACATTATATAAAAACTAATTAAGACTAACAATAAAATTAGTTTTCATTTAGAGTTTATGATAATTTTGGTTTTAAATCATTAAAATAAAATGAAAAAAACAAAACCAACATTGAAATAAAAAAAGAGTTTTAGTTTCCAGCTGAAACCTAATCCTCTCTACATGGAAATCACCTTATCCTAAAAATATTGTCTAAAATAATAAATGATTATTAACTAGGATTGGGTTTACTACATTGATTCCTTTCATGTCACAAATGGACCTCTTCCACAATACCCTTGGTAAAAAGAAAATCATTGGCCATGCAGACACCTCTTCTAAAACATTTGTGAAGTAATTTTAATAATATATCATGTATATTATAGATAATGAATAAGACACACTGTATGTTTTATCTATAGTTGTACATAAACTTCTCTTAATGTAATGAAAATACACATAATGTGAAAATAAAAATATGTGAAAGGATTGTGTTGCTGTATTTGATATGATTTGTAGCATGTGACTCCTTGAGTGTATCATGAAATCTAGATCGAATCAGGTTTATGGAGAACGCTATATATTAGGGTGTAATGGATTTTTTTTCCAAATTAATGATAGGATCTCAGTAATTATGAATCTTATTTTTCTCACAATCATGTGTATTATATATGCAACGTGTATGGTTATCAGCAAGTTTATCTATTCTAGTTCTCACAATATTATTTCAACTCACTTCATGTGTAGAAGTATCTATCTCTATAACACTTGAATACTCTATCTCATATATTTTCATGTGTTTTCTTACATTTTTTTTTACATCATAATTTGGGAATAATTATTCAGATATTATGCTCCTTGTACTAGATGACTAATACACACTTTAATTCATCTATTCTATATAATAATAAAAATCAAAAAAAATCGCAAAATTAAATTCAACAATATATGAAATAATGTTATTTTATTAAAATTAAATTGAATATAGTCAGAGTGTCCTTTGAATAGAGACACAGTCTCCAACAGTGAGTAATCTTAATGGTGACAATAGTCAGTGGTGCTACACCCCAAATCCTTTCCAAATTTACAATCTAGTGGTAGGACATATTCAATGGAAACTCAGGTTTGGTGGTATTATTTTATGACACTTACCAGAATTTATATAGTTCAACTCCATTGGTAGGTGTTTTCAATAATTATTTAAATTTTCAGGGTTCATCTCCGATTGTAGGTTTTTTAAACACTTTTTCAAACTTTTGGTCCGACAGCGAGTCATCCTTTGGGTGTGAGTCATACCATACATTACCAGAAATCTGTTCTTGTGGTGAGACATGGATGATGGTAGATGATTCCATTATGTTTCCAAATATTAATTCTAACATCATCCCCATGGGTGAGTCATCCTTAGAGGTTACTCATCTTCAATGTAGATTCATACATATCCATATTTCACCAATAATACTTATAATTTAAAATTCTATCATAAAATTTAAATCTCATTAATAATATAATAAACATGATTTGGTGATCATTAAAAGTAGTGTATCAATTAGAAACATGGACTATCCACTAATAAATACATATTTTAAATAAATGGAGGCCACTAGTAGGAATGATCCAATAAAATCACCGGGTAGGGATCCTAGAGCATGCACATTCACCGGTCAGGACTCAGAAACAATGGGGAATCTAGAAAACATATCTTGAATCACATCTAGGGTAATGTAAAATGGTGTTGGAATCATGGAAACCCCACCATCTAGTGAAGAAACTATTACAGGATAAAAGGCTATGGATGGTCTCATACTCATCCTAATGATCGCTTATTTTACAATCCCTAATGGCACAAGAAGTGAGACTTGATAAGTGAACATGATTATAAGATTATAAAAGAAGCATGAGAACCTCACTATCCAATGATAACAACACTATATGAGAAATGGATACCAGGTATAATGGACCCCCTAGGGGACACAAATTTGTAAACATGAGTGATGAATACAAGAGTTTTTAATATATAGTAACAGAAACATATTTATGAAAATGGTTGTTTACTTTAGAAATTGCACTATCACCATAAGTTTATGTTTAAATGGAACATATTATTTTACCTAAACTTTACTAGAGGGAAATAATGGTCACAAATTCCTTATAATTCAAGTGTTAATGTACTTATCATATCCTCCCATGCTTGGAATGTCCTTTCAAACAATCCATATACATGAGGTTGATAGGTTATGATAAGAATATCTTATGTACTTAACGGATTATGGATCCTCCACAATAATTTTTATGTGAACCACCAATCATGATTATAAAATATTTATAATGGTGTACCATGTACTCTCACACCATATTTTTTATGTATCATAGAAATATGATCAAAAGGAAAGTATTCTCAATTTTTTTTTAAATGATATCACTTTGTATGATGATATACAATGACCCAATATGAATTATTCCCCTTTTATATCTTAGATATCCTAATAATCAAATCTATAATAATATGATCCCCCATTCACTCAGGTATAGGTAAAGGCTACAAAAATCCTTTCAGAGGTTCCCTTTATGCCTTTACTTTTTTTATTATGAGAATCTTTTATTAAAATATACAATTTCTTGCGTCATGTTTTCCCCCATAGATAACTCTATACATCATAGTGAAGCTAATATTTATTGATATTTTTCAATTATGAGATTCGTCAAATTGATCATTCTTCACCACCAGTATTGATGGAACATGTATGAATCATTAATATTATGTCATTACCAATGTTAATCTCTATAAATTTCTCATTTTTCACATCTCCAATATTTTTTTTGTGGGTCATTATCATCGAGATGATATTTTTTAATATTCTATAATAAATAACACTAGGAAATTGCATGGAATAAGATTTATGTTTCCCTATTAATTATAATAACCAAGTCCATTATTAATAAATTCATGATAATCGAGTCATTCTCTACCTTCATTGTAGACAAGATAGACTGAATGGCCTGAATACCTTCTTTTTATTGATTATTGATAACTCCCCCTTTCAAGGGATGAGGGGGAACCCTTAAAAGGCCCATAGGCTCTGAGATTACAAGGCATGTAGGCTTAGGAGATTACATGACCTGAAGGTCTTAAGTAATTCAACCAGACTATTAAAAAAGAATTGCCCCTCCCCAACATATGCATCATGATAGTAGCTCTCCACCTTCGCATGACCGTTTAGTTAGGCTTCTCGTGCAAGCGTAGGCTCGTCCTGATGGCATAGCCATAATCACTCATTTTGATAATCCATTTGGTTCAACTCAGTTGAGTGCACCTACTCTGAATCCTCTTCTAGGGCTTCTCCTTTTTTGTGCAGTATTTCATAGGAATCTTTATGTTAACCAAAGGCCTTGAGGTGTCCATAATTCCTTAAAGGTGCCCTGAAATCCCTACTAGCCCAAAGTCCTGGGTGGCCCAAAGCCTTAAGGGCTCAAAGCCCAAACTGATGGCCCAAGGTGAATAGTTCCAGCTGCTATAGTATCAAACATTACCTGCTACAATAACTACTACAGTGCCTGCTAGAGTACCCTCACAGTGTACAGTAGTGATATAGTACCTGCACAGTGTACAGTTCTGTTATAGTGCCCGCACAGTGTATAGTCTGCTATAGTGCCTTCTATAGTGCATGTTACAGTACCCTGTAAATATTCCTCTACCTGGTTTTGATCTTGGGTATTGTTGATTAACTTAAAGATACCTCACCAACTAGGTTGAGGCTCATGTGAATCATAGATAAGATACCATAGTGTTTTTTACTTAGTGCATCTATTACCCTATTTCATTTTTCATGATGATAATGTATAACCAAATCACAATCCTCTATTAGTTCCAACCATATCATTTTCTTCATATTAAGATCTATTATAAAAAATATATATTTCAGAATATTTTCATTGATGTATATCTTATTTTTATAAATAAGAATAATGTTATAATATCATCATAAAAAGTTTTACTATTTCTTAAACCAAAGAAAGTGATAGATAATAAACCCCATTGGGTTTCAACTATGAAGATACATAATCAACCACTATAAAATATTCTAATAAAACAAATCAAAACCCATTCCTTGATGCGTCACTATAAATAACAAATTATTCTCTACAATATGCAATAGTTGATATATTTTACATTAATAATATTTTATTTAATTCCTCAAATCATAATTTTTATTCATTTTTACATGTGAATTTTACCCCTTTACATGTTAACTTTTTTAATGTATTAGTTAAACAAGGAATGATTTCAATAATCCACTGATTGTATCTAGCCCATCCCAAAAAAAAACTATATATTTTAGTGATGAATGTGGTTATTTTAAATCCATTGAAAATAATTTTTTTATAATGATTAATAGATATACCATCTCTATAAATAATATTCCCATGTAAAGTTAAAAAATTATTCCAAAATCTAAATTAATATATTTTACTATATAATTACCTTCTCCTCAAAACCACAAGAATTATTTTAAAACGAGTTTCATTCTCCTAGTAAATCTTAGAGTATATAATAGTATCATTAATAAATACCACCAAACACTTAACAATATAATCCATAAATATTGTTTTCATCAAATCCATAGACACTAATGGTGTGCTTATCATCCTAAATGACATTACCTTGAAGTAGTAATGTCCATATCCCATATAAAAGGCCTTCATTTTTATACCATCTTTCTTAACATTTAGATAATAATAATTTTAATTACGATTAGTAATTAATAAATATTAGGACATTTTATATTAATCAAAAAGATTAATAGTACAATGAAATATATACTTTTAGTTATAGCAATTCAATTTATTTAACTATAATAAATTCATAACCTCATTGAACCATCCTTATTCTATAAAAATAAAATTTGTTCCCCCCATGAATAAAAACCTTGATGAATGAAACCATTATCACATAAAAAATTAATTTTTTCTATAAATCAACTAACTGGATAGAATTTATTCTATATTTTGGATTAGATTATAGTTTTCATCTGGGATAAATCAATAGAGAATTCAAATTCTTAGTCAGGGGGTAATCTAAGTAGTAAATCAAAAAATAAATCAATATATTTTTGAAATATTGGTATTTCTTATGTTATCATTTTATAATTATAATCAATTAATTTAAAATCATATTATTTATAACTTATGATTTCATTAATATAATATACGAGGGATGGTTCTTGAAATAATTATGGTAATCAAATATCCTCTAATAGAATATGTAAATATATGATTTAATCACTAATTATATCTTCTTTATATCTATAATAAATCAGAGATTTATAAATTGAGAGCTAATCCATCATAATTTTTTTTTCAAAATCTATCATTGGTATAATGGTATTATTTAGAACATTAAAATACTAATGTATTTCAATTTAAATTTTCTGGTATAGCTTTGTTATGATAATACAACCAATTTATTTTCTAACTATTAAAAAATTATTTAATGTATTAGTGGTGGTTGAATATTATTTTTTAACATATATGATATAAAATAGTTTATTGATTTTTGAATCAAATATTGTACTTACTAATATTAAGTGTATAACTAGTATACATGATATCATATCCTTTGGTTCTTCAACTTCATATGATGTTATTGAATATTATTAGGATTGATCAAAACCCTATTTCATGGTAGATTTCCATTGTTCCTTAAATATTGATTAGAGTAATGTTAGATATAATTAAAATTTATTAATTATTAAAGGACCACTTCTCAATTTCCCTTATACTCGTGAGCTTAATGATCATTCTCTCTATATATAAAATCATACACCCTATCCCATTAAGTAGTATTATGGGCGTGCCTTCCAACATCTATTTCATATATGGAACTATATTATTCTCTTCTTTTACTTTATGGGAGTTTCTTCAACATGGGTATTATTCATCCACTACATCTCAAGTTTCCAATTGTAAATTATTAATTTAGAAAAATCATTATTAATCATTATAACACTCATAATAATCTCTATGTATATTGAAAACGTTTTAGAGGATAAAAATATATGAAGATATACCTTTAAACCATTAAATGAGCATTAAAATTTTTTGGGGTTGTAAAAAATATATAAAAAATACCATGACAAACCTAGGGAATTAGCCACATACTCATCTTTTGCTACTTCTTACTTTTGTTATATATTTTGGAATTTTATTTCGATCTCAACACATTTCTCCTAAGAAAAATATTATTCTATAAAAATAACCATAAATAAAATCAATTGCATGATTTATATATCATCTTCCTTCTTAATATTTTGAATCAATGTCCAGTATTGATCATAATCACCCCTTAAATAAAACACATCCCTAATATTTCTCTTTATCTAAGTACATCCCAATGTTAAAAATTTATTATCTAGAGTGTTTATCTATTTTTATTCCACATTTGTATTAGTGGAAGCACTGAATGAGAGAATATATTGTTTGTGTTTGTTTCATTTGACCAACTTATTATAAATTTATGACATGCACATTTGATGTTTTGAATATTAATTAAATATAGTTTTACAAATTTTTCATTTTTATTCATGTATTTAAAGTAACACTGTTATAAATAATTTCTATCATAGATAATTTTATATCAGCACACTACTATGAGGAGAAACTTGAAATTCGATAAAAATATTTTTAATATAGTTCTATGGTTGGATAACGTATTATGATGGGACACATAGTATTGAAACTGTTAGTTTGGAGTACTCGTAATCAGATAGGGATTCTTGTCAAGAAGTCAGCACTTGGTAATCTACATGATGGGAGACAATAAGAACTAACCCACCATTAGGAATTCCACATGTTTTGGGGTCATTGGATATTCTTATCTACAAGTGTGTTTAATGTCCCTTATACCTCTAATGGCCCGAAGGCCTTAGATTATTATTATTATTATTTGAAAATAAGCCCATTTTAGTGGAAGAAGCGGGCAACCAGACAGATTTTATGACAAAAGACATTAACCAACCCAAAGATCATAGAAAACCTATGTCAGACAGAAAACTTAGAACTACCCCTCCCCAGTAAATAAGACATGATAAATCTCTCAAACATTGCAGGACTATACCGAAAATAGGTGTCCTGTGATGAATCACATGCCCGATCCTATGGCATCGCCAACCCTCTCAAACGTCTAAATCTGTAAAGCCTGCACAGGTGAAATGTCAGCTCTGAATCCTCATTGGCCCTGAACCTTCTGATCACGTCTGACTATGTCTCTGATCCTGAGTCCTGAAAGCATTCCACTCAATAAAACATATTCATCCACAAAAATGAGAAATCATTGATGGAATCAAAATCATAGAAGCCACGCCTCTTCACAAGGCACCTCCTCCACCACAACCACAAAATTCAAAGAGAAAGACAATCCAAATAGCATGAGGAATGCCCTTGTACATTATGATTATCATTAATACATGTTCAGACTCGCGCAAATTGATTTAATAAAAAACATTCTTTACATATGTTGGTAGGAAGTATGGTATGTTGGGTGAGTCGTGATTAACCTTTCATTAATGGATATGTTGAGGAAAAAATTTTCCCTCCCATATTTATGGGGGATGATATCTTGTACAATTTATTGGAATATAATCAACACCTAAATTTTATTACCGTGGTGTAACGACGGGTTTGTTTTAGATATTAAAAGAAAGGCCTATCAAGAATATAGGATGATGACCCCATCATGAAACCTGATTTATGAGATATTATGATGATGGGATTATATTACACACTCAGATTTACTATTTCATTTCCATTTTTGTGACATATGTTCGTTCTATTGGGTTCATTGGCCTGTTTATAGATACTAATATTGAGATTTATATAGTACCACCTAATGACAATGAGAAAAAAATCATACATGGTCACACAATAAGTTTTCTTATTGACCTTGACTAAATTATATTTGAATTTAAATAATGAAATAAATATTATTCTCAAGGCCGAGGAAAAATTTTATTGAATTTATATTGATCACATAACTTAAATAAATATTTATTCATTGGTATGTAAATAAAAATATATTTGTTTATTTTATTTAATATTTAATAAATATTTATTCTTCATTATGGGAATGGAATATTTTTTATGAATAAAATATTTATTTTGGTATTTAATAATAACTGATGAGTTTAAACAAATCAAGACCATATGTAGTCATAAAATAATTATTTAATGTGTGGTAAATATTATTTATCAATTTTTTAATTCCTTCTACCAAAAAATAATATTATTATTATGTGTAATGGGGTTTATTAAATGTTTAAAGAATTATTTAATGAGGAAATTTAATTAAATAGTATTTTCACCTAAACCCTTAAAATATAAATATCATTTTAGGTATATTGAGTATGGAATCAAATAATTTAGAATTGAGAATTGTTTTGCATAATGAATTCTACCTTTAATCAACCTTATCTTTTCTTCTCAAGAGTGATAATCAAAAGAGATATTTCATAAATATTGAATAATGAGCGATCCAAAACAAATAATGCAAGACATTCAATTCAACACTTTAGAACCCAAAGATCAACTCGTGTTTCATGGAGATCATTAGGGAATAGGTGGATCACCACTTTGGGGATTCAATCCTTGGACCCTCACAGTGAAATGAATGCAATCTAAAAGGGTATTTATTGGTGATCAACATTCATCAACGAAGAATGTTCCAAAATCTATGTTTTTATTTTCTAGATATTAAATAAATGAATTATAAATCTGACATGTAAGATATTATCTCACTATTGTGTGAAAAATATATTTAATGACATTTTAATATATCTCCCACCATGGCACACATCCTCTACTCCCAAAACTAACAAGTGGTATCATAGTCGTCATATTTAAATTTATAATTATTTATTTTATTTTTTATCTATGAAAATTTTTTGTTATAATTTTATTTTATATCACATGTTCATTAATCTGATTTGAATTAACATGATTATAAATATTAATCATATTTGTTCATCTGTTTTCATTTTTATAATGGCTTAACAATAAATGAATAATGACTAGAAATACCATCAATAAATTTCCAATTATTTTCTTGTAAAACATGGTTACACGACCTGTACTTGGAAGTACACATATTATACCATAGTGAGTTGCATCTGGATGCACTGAGAGATACATGTCATGCCTTGTAGTGATAAAAAATAGTGTATGTTGTGTGGTGACCAGTCAACCATGGACATGGTTGTCATATTACACTATGTGTATTATTATAAACACTATAGAGTATACATGGGTTAGTGGGGTCAAGAAAGAAATTGGTGAGGTCATTATACATGATCAAAACTGTGAGAAACTGAACACCTAGAGCATTTATGATTTACATGGCGTGTATTCTGTGTACATGGTGTGTTATTCATCAATTCCCACATGCGAATAATATGTCTATCAACTCAGAAAAAAACACATGACTCAATGCGATGCATGACACATAGTTGTCATGTACATGTTGTGTGGTCCCCTGAGACACATGTCGAAGACCCTAGTTTGTATCCCAGACACATGAAAAGAAGAATTCACGGTGTGTAGGTTTTCTATACATGTCATTTAGTCTGACTAAGGCACATGCTATATACCAAAGAATGTGACCTAGATACATAAAAACAAATATACACTTCTTGTATAAGGATGAAAATGTCGGGTAGTCTCCAATTAATTGAAATGATTAAAAATTACATTAAATTTTTAAATTGAAGCATCAACACATTATTTTATTGATTTTCACACCTTTTTGTTTTTGAAAATAAAATAATGGATTTATAAAAATAAATATTCAATTAATTTATAGTAAAAAAAATTATTATTGGTGATAATATTTATTTTCCATCAACATCATAAAATATGGGTATCTACAATTATGTTTGAATAATCAATAAGATTAAAGATAATTATTTATTTATTTATTTATTTCGAGTGAATTCATCTAAATAATAAACAATGTATAAATAAATGAAATTTAGCAAGTTAATTTTTTCTTATTCGTTTCATGTATGACCATTCATGATATTGAATAATGAATTTCTATTTTTTGGATATTTTGATTTAATTTATTATGTGGGTTTCTAATTATTTAAATTTAAATTTAATGGTGTCTTTTGATTCATCCCTACCTCTATTATTATCTAGAAAGTTCTTGTCTGGGTATATTTATGTAATCCCATTTTAACGAATCATATGGTTCCCATCACCTACGTGTAATTAAGATATACTTTTAATTAATGATGAATCTCAAGGTGCATAGAGGTAGTTCAAGATAGAACCATTATAATGCCAACTTTTGTGATACATAGATAGATAGGTGGAATGTTTAACTCATTCCAATACCATCAATGGGAGTTATTTCCCCTTAGTCAAAGGATATTTTAATGTCTTCTTATTAAATCAAATATTATATAAATATCATGAATAGTTTGTTTAATTATTTATTTATTTCTGTCTATGAAATTATTTATTTTATGAACCAATGGTTCAGATAAAACAAACAATTGAATTAATGTGTAAACATTAAAATTAGATTAATTAATTATCCTTAAATGTTTTATCCAACGTGGTTATTTAATTAGGTAACATCAACTAAATTTTAACTAAACAAGTAAAGGATAAAAATTGATAAAATTTAGTCATAAAAATTTTAAATACCCTCAATTAAATATTATGTGAGACTTATATTTCCATTACATTATTGGTAATGAGACTCAATAATACTAAGTGTTTGACCAACCCTTGTTGGGAAAATTTCTTTTATAATGGGGTTTCTTATGAAGGTTTCTTGTTTACTTAACTATTACATTCCAACCCTCCTGATTGGACTGAGAAGTGATGGGTGTGATACATGGCTATAGGTGACATCTTCAAGGCACAAAAGGTTAGAAAAAAATATGAATGGATTCATAAATAGAAGGAGGATGATTTTCCATTTGAAAATAGAACAACCAAAAAAATATAACCCTTACCAAAAAAACAATATGATGTATGAGTAAAACATAATACAACTCAAAAAGTAACTAAACCAAACACAATATCTGAGTGAAAAGATGAAATAAAAACTAAGAAAACTAAAATAAAACTACTTATAAACTCCTGACATGCTCCAAGATCCACTCAATAAGCCACACCCAATGTATCATGATCCATCACTAATGAACTGTGATGCTTTTCCATTTCATGTGTCTCGATATACAATATCTTTAAATACAACAAATTTCCCAATAAAATTATGAGTATAAAAAATATTAGTAGTTTATAAATGAAATCCAAACTCATGCATCAATAATATAAGAATAAAACACATCTCTATAAAAATATTAAAAAAATTAAAATATTTTATATCAAAACAAAAATAGTTTTCAATAAAAAATGATGTTCCTTCCAAAAAACCCAAAAATTCCTTAAAAACATATTTTGAAATAAATTTAGAATAACCCGTTTCATTCCACATTTCCACACTTGCATTCCCAGGTGAAAATTACAAACCCCATAAGCGGTCACACGTTGATATACCAAGTCATCACAAGGTGACCATATACCATGATCACAAATGGAACATGCGCCTTCTATAAGGACATGTCAAGGAAAATGAACACATGCCAACTATTTATACCAAATTCCATGCTATACCAATTATTCTAAACCATTTCAATAATACAATAATTTTTTTGAAAATATTTCTATAAACCTTTTTAAATAAATCCAAACAAAACCAAAAATTTAAAATAATCATTTTAAAATCAAGTAACCATCTATACGTTACAAAAAAAACAATTAATACAATTTAAATAACCATAAATAAAAATAGTTTCCATTATTAATTTCACATTAATTTCAATATTTTATTCATGATATTCACCAAATTTTTAATAAATCCTTATGGTTAAAATTATTGGAGTCCAGTGTGAATACACCAACCTCTCAAACACTGGTGAAACCAATGAACAACATAAAACTCCAAAAATTAACATGAAACTCCAAAAATGAAAAAAAATATTATTCCCTTTAAAAAAATCATATAAAATCATTACTAGAAGCACACAACAAGAATATATTCCCAATAGATTATATACTCGAATCCAATATAGGGGAAAAGAATAAAATTGTGGAAAACCTCGAAGAACGATCACTTACCAAAACAAATGGAATCCAAATCACCTAGATTCACCTCTTAATCACTCATGGATAAACATGAATGGTCTCCAAAACCTAGGGATGAAGTGAGAATCATGTAATTTATTTTTTAAGAGAGAAATGAGAGGCTAAATGGGTAAAATGGATTATATCAACAACATCCATATCTAATTTTCTATATTTTTCTATCATGGCATATCGTTAGAAAAATTGTGTGACAACCATGCTCTACCCAATACCTCCAAACACCCCATGCATGGTTTCCTTGCCTAATTAAAAAAATGTGTTCTAACTATACTAAAACCCACTTTCCAACATCACATAGCTTTTTTAGGGTGGAAAAATGGTTTGGAAAACTTGTATACCTAACCATGCACCTAACCATTCCCTACTATTTTAGTTTTATGGTTTACATGGTGGTTCTTAATGGTTTCTACTAATACTTATCAAACTACGTACCTCTATTAAAACCCCAACAACAATAAAAAACTATTATAAACTTCCAAAAACTCAACCCAATTACCTTATATACTTAAAATACATAAATAATGGGTAATTTACCTGAAAAAAATGGTGATAAATTCTCCCTACCATTTGAATTTGTTCCCTCAAAATTTTAAAACCACCATTAGCTTTAAAGAGTATGGACCTTTTCTCAAACATTTCCTTATCATGATCCTATGTCATGTACTGAATCATACCTTACATTCATAAAACCAGCTCTATTCCAATTATTTTCTCATGCATGGAATTCTATTGCCTATCCAAACTTCATATTGAAACATGATACAATGTAGACTCTAGCTCTAGGTAAACATGATCCCATAAAAAACACAATTAGAATTAGGTTCATACTTCTTCAACTAAGATACATGAAACACATTATACACTGAACTCAACCTTAGTGCAAAATACAATTAATATTCCACCTCACCAAACCATTCAACTGTCTCAGAAGGGTCTATGTATTGAGTATATAACATTACCTACATCCCAAAAACATTTTTTCCCAAGCCTTTGAGAGATTATAAATAAAAAATTATCACTAACGTAAAATGAAAAAAAGCTGTTGAAAATTATCTACATACAATTTCTAATGAATCAAATATGTATTCATTCTATTCCTAATCAAATGAATATCTTTTGTCGTCTCCTTCACAAGTCTTAGTCCAAATTTTGAAGTCCCACCTATATCCTCAAAAAAATATAACGAATACTATCGGCGCCCATACAATGATCCAAATGGATACATATGTATCAAGAAATTATTATAGTTATTATATGATTACTTCAATAATGGTATATTAAATATCCATGGGCCACTAAAATCTATCACAGAAGCATGAATTATTTCTTCTAACATTTGTATCACCTTTTTATATTTTCCATCCATTTGAGGATGATACACCCATCTCATATTCAACTAAATTCCAATGAATTTCAATAAGGATTTCCAAAAATGATACATGAACAGCATAACTCAGTCAAATCTTGTAGAAACTATTAATACATACCTTTTAAACACTTCTAAAAAATAACTTCTTAAAAATTATTCAACAATATGAGATTAAAAAACTGGTATGAAGCAGGCTGATATTGTGAGCTGATCCACTATCACCCGCATGGAATGCTGATTCTAAACTATTCATGGTAGAAATATTACATAATCCATTGTTATCTACTCATATTTCCACATGGGAGTTAGAAAATAATAAAACACACCCACTGGATATAAGTGTTATGCCTTGACCTACTTATATGTGATGCATCTCATAACAAACTCATCCACTTTTCCTTTCATTCCAACCAACCAATTTTTTTCCAATTACTTATACATATTATTTATTATAGGATGTAAAAATCATCTATAATGGTGTTAAGAATGATAATTTTGTTCCTACCATGAGAAAGTTTTGACCTTCTAAATTTGAAACAAAAAAAAATGGTCCTTTTTCAATCTTTCGTCCCTCAATGGTCTCCCCACCATTGAGTTTTGACCTCAAATAAACACAATTTGAATTGGATTTCATTTCCTCTTTAACCTTTTTAATCAAATCAGTTTCAATGGAAAAGAGAAATATAACCAAATAACTATCTCGATAGTCACAATCTGCGTGCATGTTGGCTATCACTAACATCAACTACCATTGATATGAAGATTCTTTTACTAACTCACTATATGATTTTTTAATGCATCTTCCAATGAATTTTCTTTACCAAGTGTATAAATTATGTGAAATTCAATTATTATTAAATACCACATTCATATTCTTTGTCTCATATTCAACTTCATTGGATTAAATTGTGTTCCAAGCTCTTATGATCTGTAAACACCATAAATTTCTCACCAAAGAGATGATTAAAATAGGTCTTCAAATCATAGACTACAATATCTAAATAAAAATCAGGTATTTGGTTGTTATTTTAATGAAACTATATCTATTGTAATCCATAAGAAACAACATTGTCTCCTTAAATGAGAATACAAACCATCCCAGATCCTGATGCATCAAAATACACCACATTGACTTGTCCTGATTCTGGAAATATCAATATGAGTGCTGATGTTATGAAAATATTAATCTCCTGAAAATAATTCTATCATTCTTGATTCCATTGTAAAAGAACACGTTTCTTTTTCAATGTTTTCATTGGTGATGCTAGTTGTAAAAAGTGATGAAAAAAACTTTTGTAATAATAAGCTAATATAATAAACTACATATATCAAAGACTTCCATTGGTGATTTCTAATAGATAACAGCCTCTATATTTTCTATACCCACAAAAAATACATTTTTCATAGATTTCTTATTCTATCCAAAAATCATACTTTGAATTTTTGGCATATTGATGATGATATTGCGACATACCCAAGACTATTTCAAATTGTTTCTCATGCTCATCCCTTGTCCTAGAATAAAACATTATTTCATCCAAAAACAACACCTTAAATGAATTTAGATACATCTAAAATATCTTATTTATCAATGTCAAAAGTAAATATTGTGTATTCATAAGAACAAAAGGCATAACCACATAGTCAAAATGGTCATATCTACTTCAGAAATTTTCTATGGTATATTCTCCATCCAAACCTAAAATTGGTGATATCCAAGTTAAAAATAAATTTTATAGAACCACTAGGCTCCCCTATATTGATCAAATAAGTCATCATTTTGTGGAAGAGGATAATGATTCTTTACCATAACATGGTTAAGCATATGATAATCCAAACAAATCAAATGAGTTACATCATCATTTTTTACAAAAATAACTGGTGTTTCCCATAGTGACATAATAGTCCAAATGAACTCTATGTTTTCTAACTCTTCCAACTATAATTTCCATTACCTTATTTATTTTGGTTGTATCCAATAATATGGAAGTGAGATTAGACTACTCTCTAATACTATATCAATCTTAAAATACACATCTCTTGTGGGTGAAAATACAGAGAAATTATCAAAAAGAAAAAAACTATCAAAAATTATTGTGGAATCCATTCCCCCTATCTCATCCACATATGTCAAGGTCGAAGTTCCAACTAGTATGAGATTGTTCCCACTGTTGCTCCCAACTATATCATATAACCTACCTTTACATTCTGATAACCTTTAATGAGATTCTCAATCACGTCCACAGTTATAAAACTAACCCACATGGTGTAACAATCAGAATTGAATTTGAACATTTTTAATTAATTCATCGCTAGGGTTATGTCATAGATATCCTTCTCAAGAACAAATAAATATTAAATGAATTTAACCCTATCAATTTTTATATAATATTTTTTGAAAATAAATTTTCTGAATTATATTTATCGAGTAGGAGTTTGATGTTTCAAAAAATAATTCATCATCTCAACATGCAATCCTACAAGATACAAAACATGAATAGAAATAAACAAATAAGATTCAGTCATATAAATAGATTCTTTCATAGGGATAGAATTAAAAATAATCATACCTCTCACCATTGAAGGTATGTAATGATCATCGACTATCATTTTATTAGCTCCATAAAATTTCATACTCAATGAAATTTGGTATTTATTACCTAATTTCGATTCCAAAGGATGAGTATCCATGGTTTTCCTAAAATCACCATGGATCGGTCTATTCTACTAACAATGATTATTCTGATTCTCATTTCCCTTCGAAGCATAGGATGTCTGTGATACATGAAATGTTCCCATATAAATTTACCTTGGATAACTAAGAAAATATAATTGAATATGTCCCATATAGTTTCAATTTTTACATGCTTTATATGGTTTCATACAATCTCACTTAATGTGATAAAAAAACCAAATTGAAAATATCCAACATTAATCTTTGGTTAAGGAAGATGATTCATCGATCTAGACACCTGATTTTTAGTCATATTACCACATTTGAAACTGGTTTTCCTTTTCCACATAATTCCATCACTAGATTTCCAATCATTTACCATAGGTATAACATGATTTTTTTCATCTGCATTACTAAAGCTATCACTTTCTGCCATTGTCTCTCTATTGACCATATCTGTATAATCTAATAAATAAATGACACAAATCATTGAGTGAATATTCATCCTTTACCCAGATACAAAAATGTATTCCTTCGAGTAAAAAATTCCAATAACTTCGAGTGAAAAAATACTAAATTAATGAATTTATCCATGTTCCATATCGCTGTATTGTTCTACTACTTTTAACTGAAAAAGTATATTGTTTCATAAATTTGGAACACTTAAAGATGGAAGTTTTTCGTGGTAAATTCTTTTACATCCTCCAATGTAATTAAATAGACTAATTTATCCTCACCACTAAATCTCACCAATTGTATGAATGATCTTATATCATGTATATGTACAACATTACTTTCAACTCAACCGGTGTGCCTATGAAATCGAATATTCGATTCATCCCATTCAAACACAGTTACACTTTTTCATTTCCGAATGACCCAAAATGATGGGTGTATTATTCTTTTGGAATGTAATGGAATGACACACTTGCCTTATTTCATCCCTGTTATTCCCTATATCTATGACTTGAAAGGCCTAGAAAACACTCAGAGCCAGCTATTGGTTCAGCTGTGTATCAGGTGAAACCACATTTTCATAAGTTTATTTTGATTGGTTATATCTATGCCTAAATCAGTTCATTTCTATATCCAAATAAAATATCACTTAGTACCACTCTCTCATAACTTATGTATAAAAAATTTAGAATTTTCTTCATTGTAAAATGGATTTCCATAATTCATATATTTTTGTTTTCAAAACAATTTTAAATTCCACCATGGTCTTTGAAAATCATACCATTTTCACCAATACTAAAAAATGAACGCTTTTCACCAAAATCATATATGATTACACAAAATGAAATATGTACTACTAGTGGGATTCCATTTATACCAATTCATTCCATTCTCTTACAATCATTTAATCCCATTATGGTGAGGTTACTACTACTATAAGTGTCTCAAAACACTCTTATGCCACAGACATCCTGGTAACCAGATGTTTATCATAAATTAGTTACCTAATACTCTATATGACATATATTTATTATTCAAACAATCCAAATCCTTGTTACCATCCCAACTCAAGGATTAAACCATGGTTATTTTTAACTCCATGACCAAACAAACTGAAACCATTTGTAACATCCCACCCCTCCTCATTCTATTGAGAAGTGATGGGTGTGCTACAATGCCTAATGTGACATCCCAAAGACACTAAAATTTTGAAATAAATTATAAGGACTTCATAAATAGTTGGGGGAGGATTTTACCTTTGTATATAAAACTACAAAACCAAGATAACAATAACCAAACAACATTATATTTCAAGTAAGAAAAATGTAAAACAACCCAAAATGTTACTAATTAGACAACTATATCTTAGTAAATAGTGGAAACAAAAACCAAAGTTAATATAAAGAAACTAAATAAAACATCTAAGAAACTCCCAACATACTCTAAGATCCACTCAAAAAGAAAATCTCAAAGTATCATGATTTATAACTAAAGAAGTGGGATACTTTTTCTTTACTTATGACATGATATACAATATCTGAAAATTCACCAAAGTTCCCAATCAGGGGTGTGTATAATAGTTACTAGGATTTCCCCAATGACATTCCAACTCATTCCACCGGGAAAGAACGTGGTAGTGTATATATATATAATAATTTTTAAAAAATGTAAATTTTTTATATCAAAACCAAAACCATTTTCTAATAAAACAGTGTTCTATTGATAGAAATCTAACAATTCTTCAAAAATTGTTTATCGATTTTTTTTCAAATAACCCATTTCACTCCACACATCCACACAAGAACACCAATGTGATAGTTCCATACTCATGTGTGGTCCCTATTATATCTAAAAAGTCATAATAAGGTAACCATATTCTAATTTCCCAAGAAGAAAATACCCTTTCCATAGGGTCGTGTCAAAGAAAATGAACACACACCAACTATTTATGCCAAATACCATGCCAAACCAATCGTGATAAACTATTTCAATTAAAAAATTCTATTATTGAAAAAAAATTAAAGACCATTTTACATAAATATAAAAAAAGAAATAATTTTAAAAGCATCATTTTAAAATAATGTAACCAATTACATTTTCTAAAAAACAAAAAAAAAATCTATAATTTAATAAACCACTAATAAATAAGGTTTACATCAACATTTACATATCAATTTCACAATTATATTACAAAAATTAAATAAATTTTATATCAAGCCTTAAATTTCTAAAAATACAAGTCAAGATTTAATCCACATACCTCTCAAATGTTGGAAAAACCAAAGAATGACACAAAACTTCAAAAACTCCACACTGTACTACAAAAAAAGGCTTAGATCATGTTCCCTTTAACTGGAACAATAATTTTCCATCTTGATTAGAATAAAACAACATGAATATATCCCCAACGTATTATATCCTTGGAACCGAGAGAGGGAAGAATAATGAAACTAAGGAATCCTACCTAAAATAGTTACATACCAACAAAATTGACCACCAAAGCACCTCGATTCACCTCGTAGTCACTACTAGATCAAATAGATTAGTATCCACCTCTTAGGGATGAATAGGAAATCGTGTTATGAATTGTTTATGGAAAAATGAGATACTTAAGTAGTAAAACATATTATATACAACAAATATAGATCTATGTTTTAATGATTCATTGTTATAGAACATTGTAAGGGAAAAACATTTTCTGACAATTCTCTAAACACTTCCTCATATTGTAGTAACATGACCCTAGAATCCTAGATCTAGTGTCTACTACCATTACATTTTCGTGATTACAAGGAATAAAATCCCATAATATCAAAGAGATCATTAGTCTCGGTAAACTAGAAGCATATGTGAGTCTTGTATTACAAATAAATACACTTATTACCACATAATTTTTTTTATTGGGGATAACTTTGTTCCATCTCTTATATACTTGCATAAAATTCTTGGTAAACTTAATAGAATCTTGGTCAAAGAAATGAGTAAGGGTGAGCTCAAATTATTATAAATGGTTAAGAATAAGATAAGTAAAAAAATGGAATCAATGAATATATTCAATATGTAAATGTAATAACTAATGAAAAATTCAATGTATTCAATAAACTCATGCATAATTGCATAAAAAAATATTGTATGTTAAATAACCAATACCAAATTCCATTTAAAAAAATTTATATGTCAACATAATTATAAAAAATTAAGAAACCAAAAAAACATTCCATTAAATCAATAAACTAAGAATAAAATGCATCTATAGAAATTGTCATAGTGAAAATCTAATGTATAATAAACCCTAAATCAAAATGAAGGCAATGCTTAATTATTAGATGTTAGGTCTAAGTCACATGAAAACCTCTACCATGTAGACCATTTACAAGATGGTTTTAAACTACTGGTAGAAACATGTTTAATTTGTACCACTAATTGTTATCATGAGAACATGTTTATGCATTGAGTTTCTATATAAAGTCTAGGAAACACACATCACTCCATGTTCAAAGCACTCCACATATCGAATAATTGATTTAATTAATAAAAAAATATGCCTTATCAAATATCTGTATTGAATAATGAATACAAATTTATCAATATTTCCCTAGATAATCAAATAACATTAAAATTAATCACCATTTGTAAAAATGGTAAATGGTTTAGGTGATAAACATATCCATGATAAATGATATGTTTAATTTTGTTTAATTAAATGTCTAATGATCAAAGGAAATTGACTATTTCTAGGGGACTATCAAAGGAATTAAAGAAGTTAATGTCAGTATTTTCCTTGGAAAAATCAATCATAGACCATATAGAGGAATAAAAATTATGGTATCAATAAAACAAATCCATATAAAATTAAAATAAATGGTTTTTTTATGAATATAAATATTATAAAATTATCTTTTAAAACATTCTTAAGGAAAATATCTTTTTTATTTTGAAAAACAATTGAAAATATTTTTAATTCAAAATAACATTGAAATTATTTTCATTAAAAATTTACCTTTTAAACATGATAATGAACATGAAAATAAATTATGGTTGGTAAATACATAAAATTCATATAAGGTAAAAAGAAGATTAAATTTTCATAGTAAAAAGGACTGAAAATTGTCTTCTACGAAAAGTGATATGAATATTCCTTTGAAAAAAAATTAATTGGACAATGGATTAAAATTTCGCTAAAAATTAATTTTGGAATGTTTTAAAACATTTATTAAAATAATTTTAAAAAATGGGCTTTTATAATAAATATATTATCCGCAAAAGAGAGAAACAAATTATATTTTTCTTAAAAAAATTTTATAGAAACATTTTGAGTACCAAAGAGTGAAAAGGTTTTATTATTACATGATTAATGTCATAAATTACTAGACTAGAATAAAATTAATGTTTTTATTTAAAAAATATCCAATAATTTCTTCTAATGGAAATTCAAGTCTAAATAATCCCTAAAAATGAGATTGTGAATTAAACCCTTAAAAATACCATAATATTGATATGATAATCAATCAATAAATAAATTTTGTGTTTAAAATATTAATCCAAATAAAAAATAGTAAATTAAATAAAATATATAAAAAATTTATTAAACACATAATATTAGAATACTAAAGGGAATAAAGAAGTAATGTAACCTAAAGAAAATAAATTGGGTTATAAAATTCTATTCCACTTGGTAATGCATAATTCAAATCCCCTTTGCTGAAATAATAAAATTTGGCACTCATAATATAATGAATAATGAAATAATCATGATATTGTATTTCAAATATTCATTATTTACCTCATATATATGAAATTTGGTGCATAATAAATAAGTATGCCTCAAAGAATAGTTATTGAGATGAATCCCCTTACTACTTAAAAACATTCGAATCATAAACCCCATGAAATAGATAAAATGAAATGAAGCATTAAATTACATTAATATTAAATAATTATATATATAATAGCTTAGAATGGGAAGTATATAAACCAAAAAAATTAATTAATTGGTTATAACAGTGTGTGTCTCATGGAAGGAAAAGTGAGACAAGAATCCCTTAAATTGTGTTTCCTTTCGGGTGAACATCCTTTAACATCCTGTATAACTGTTTAAAACATGTATATAAATTATATAAAAACCATTATAATATTTATAATATCTTATTACCTATTTTTTAATTACCATTCATTATTTTCACTATTTCGGGTGATAATTATCTATTTTTTCAAGTATGTTTCAACTTTTTTACTTGAGGTTATTATTAATTATATAATGATTTAATAATATGTAGAAAATAAAGCACGATTTATATATCATATATATTCGGTATATGTTTATTTATAATAATCCATAGTATTAGGAGATGGGAAATGTAATGAGTCGTTCATGGAGATAGTTGGTCGTACATACGGATGAATGTTTCATTTATTTCATTGACATATTTATAAGAATGGAAAGTAAATAAAATATGTTTATATTACAATTAAATTATCATTTTTAGTTCGCATTTCCCACATAGTTTTATTAAACAATCCTTTATACTTTCTACGTATAGTGTGAATGAATCAAATAGCTTTGAAGAGGTGGTATGCCACACTTCTACAAACTATATTATAGTATTCCTACAAAATGGAAAGTATAAAGGTATGTTTTATATAAAGAGTATAGAGTAATAATTTCATAATAAATATAATATATATATCATATATAAATAATTTTTCCATCATAATTCCTAATATTGATATATGTTAAAGGAAGAGCGAAAGACATCGTTTTGTGAGGCGGTAGTTTTCCATACAAATAAACCGTAAGTTTGTTTCCCATTATATGGAAGTGTGTGTAAGTATAGGTTTAACACATAGAATGAAAATTTAAATGTATTATTCGGATATTAATTTAATAATATAATAATTATATAAAAATAATTTAAGGTATGGGGAAGTAAATTAAAGAAAAGTAATCATTGGAAAAAGTTACCTCTTAATAGGGTAACTCATTTAGGTTAGCACTAAAGAGATTTATTGAATGAATTTTAGAACCAATGTAATATAATAAGATTATTTTATGGTTTTTAAAGAGACATATTTTCAGATATTTTTTGATCTAAAGTGGCTAGAGAGGTGTCAATACATTGGGTGGGTGGGTTCCTTTTTGTAGTGGTGGAGGAGTGGCATTCCAGTATATTTTTGAAAAGGGAATTCCACCAAAATTATTCCTATAACATGTGTCTCCAATATTGTAAATAATTTTAATAAAGGTATGATATAGTCTAGATATGGATATCAAATGGATTTGGACAGGTTTATAGTTCATTTTTTCACTTAAGATAAATGTTTTTCCCTTGTTAATGTAATTTTTCTCAAAATTGATGTACCAAATTTTAATTAATTTCACTAATATTTTTTGTAAAAAAACTAATTTAACCATATTATAAATTATAATTTATTCAGATTCAAAATAATTATCCTATTTTTTAAAATTCCAATCACATCATTGTAAATAATTAATTAAAATTTAATCTCGTAGATAGGACGACAATGTAGGTTTTTAATGTAAATTTTCCAAAGATTGATAGATTTTTATATCAAATTTAAAAGATAAAATGAATATAATTACCTAAATATTATTAATTTATGTAAAATAGAAATAATTAAAATTTAAAACCAATCAATAAAATAGTTTATTCTTATAAATAAATTAGACGAAAAAATAGTTTGGAATTAAAATTCATAATTTTCACTATTAATCAAAAAAGGAAAACTCACAAGGAAAATACCAAAACATCACCATAAGATAATATTTAAGTTATTAATTCCAAAATGAGGTTTATTTTGAAATATTAAATTTATGAAAGTTACATTTTTTGAAAAAAAAATATTTCTCCATTAAAGAGGAGTAAAATATTTTTTTTATAAAAACAAAATTTCTAACCATAAACTGGATTAATTCATATATTATGATTATTAAACCTATTAGAAGAATTAAAAAATATTTTACTGAATATATGTAATATATAATTCATTTATATAATTAAATAATTCTAATTAATTAAAGTTATTAGAACAAAACTCATATCTAATGATTTAAAAAATATGTCCTTTTTGTTCAATTGGTTTATATTTTTTATTTCTAATTGATTGGTAACCAATGATTTTATCATATATTTGTGTATATAATATATTTTAATAATTAATTTAATACTATTCATAACTTGAAATTTAAAGGATATGTTATATCTTATTATATTAACTCATAAATATTTATTAATATATTGTTATGATAAAATTGGTATTGTGTGTAACGCAAGTCAAGAAAAAAATTAGTTGTTGTGTGAGACATAAGATCACACAATATTTTGTTCATTTCATGCTATATCATCAATTAAATTAATCTAAAATTATACATATATTATAAATATTAAGAATATTATATTACCTGATATGATTTGTGTTGTGTGTCATGCACTCTATACAATAAAATGTTATTACTTTAGAATTTTTCATCATTACTTTCTCCCTACATTAATTAAATTGTGTCCTCTAAATTTAAACATTATATTGTTAATAAATTTTGTGACATTTTCAATGCTCAAACCCCATATCGTGAGGCTTTTTCATAAAACATCCTTTATAAAAGAGAAAATGTGGATTAAAATGGTCATTTGGGATAACATATAACTAGGTTTCTATATAAGAAACCATTATTAGAATGTGGATATATGTACATAAATGGAAATCGTAAATATTTATATGGAGTGATTGTGTTCATCGATCACAAACAAGTGAATTATTAACATAAAGTAGATGGCCTCAACGATATAAAACTATAATTATTTAAAAGACCATAATCTCAATAAAATTAAGGTATTTAAAAAAACATTAAAATACTTTCCTGAATGTTAAGGAATCTTTTATTAACTAATAATATAAAGAAATATACTTACTTGATATTTTTAAATTTATAAAAACAAATTAATCTTTTTCTGTACATTTATCAAATTCTAATTCATACCTTACTTCATGAAATAAATAACAAAAAAATTACATGGATTTTTGAAGCAATAAAATAGACTTTTAATGGATTATAAGGCCCATAAAACAAGTAATTATATATTTCTATAACTATTTTAAAAAACCAATAGGGTTAATAAAATAATACATAAACCTAAATAGTAACACTAATGGTTCGTCATTACTATTTATTTGTAAAATTATTTATGTATAAACAATGGAAAATTTTCAAAAACATCACACATTCCAATGGTTTGAATTAAACCCTTATAATCATTCTGTCATGGGTTCAATTCCTATGGCCATTCAAAATTTATGGGTCTTTACCCAACATATAGTTTTTTTTAAAAACAGTATTAATATAATTTTCAAAATAAATATGTTGTAAATCTTTCAAATAAATTTAATCTCTAAAGACACTTTTAACTATTTTTTAAATACACCATAAATACATAAATACATCACCCATTTATTTTCACATAAGTCCCATCTTATTCAATGTTTTAACCTTTATAAGAGGTAATTTCCTAAAACCAAAAAAATAGTATGAGCATAAATTATCATATTAGATAAATCATATAATTGTGTTTAGCATGTTTAAATCATGAAAAGTAATATTCTATCTAAGACAAATCATGTTTAAGCTAAGTCATTCATTATAATTATATATTCAAATAAATTAAAATGGTTTGTAACGAAAATTTTAATTATCCAATGAATATCCATTTGGAGTTTCAAAATAGTTGTGCAGTAAGGCTGATTTTTCTGTACCAGGTTATCATTGAGTCATGCCTGATGCACCTTTTCGGATTTCTTACTCCTAGGAATAGATGTTCTTATACCACGTCCACTTGAAGTATGAAGGCAATGTTGTATTTATATAAAAAATCCACATAATATCTAGTTCCCTAGGATTTTTCTAAACTTATTCTAATGCAAACCATAGTGACATTATCCCAGAAGCATAGATCTAGTGTATACAAACATTAAATTGGAATGATTACAACAAATCAAATATGGATGTATTGAAGAGTTTATAAGTTTTAGTAACAAAGATACATACATGAGTATTTTATTACAAATTAAAACTATAATTACAACTTAATTTTCTTATTTTAGGGACATCTTGATCTCATATATGATATCCTTTCCTATCTTATTTAGTAAAACTTCATGGAATCGTGTGGAAAACTGATTAAGGGTGACCTTAAATGATCAGAAAGTATTAAGAATACTTTAATGAATAATGAATCAATTAGAAAAACCAATATGGAATTGTAATTACTAATGACATATTCCATGTAATCAATAAACTAATAAAAAATTGAGTGAACAATATGGAAGAGTAAATAACAATGAAAAAAATCTATTTAAATAACAAGATAAATAAAAATCTGTATATAAATGATATAAACTAAAAATACATTATATTTAATCAATAATCAAATAATAAAATTCATAGATAGAATTTGTCATACTAAAAATATCATGCATACTAAATAACAAATCAAAATTATTGTAATATTTAATTATTGGATGATGTGTTTGTGGCACATGAAACTGTATACCATCAAGAACATTCACAAGATGGTTTAATAGTACATGTAAGAACCTATTTATTTTTAACAAATAATTTTCCAATGATAACCCATCGATTTATTGAAGGGATATATAATTTCCTCGCCCCACCAATCACATCCTATGTAAATCACTCCTCATATCGAATTATTGATTTAATTAATAACTAAAAGTACTAATACAGTTTTAATTTTGAATAAATGATATGGATTTATCAATATTTCCCTAGATAAACTAATAAATATAAAAGTAACCACTGTATCTAAAATGGGTATACGGTTTAGGAAACAAACATATACATGATAAATAATATTGATAATTATGGGAAATTCAATGTCTAAAGATCATAGGAAATTGAATATTTCATGGGGAAAAATAAATGAATCCATAAAGTTAAAATCAATAATACACTTGGCCATATAAATTACAAAACATACAAAGGACGAATAAGGATGTTATCAATACATCATATCCCAAGTGGTGTTAAAATATAAGCTTTTAGTCCTTGAAGTATGGACATATTAAATAAAATTCAATTAAAAATTTTCTAGAGGGATATATAATTTTTATTTTGAAAAATAATTTAAAAATAATTTATATTTAAAATAACATTGAAAAAATTTCATTAAAACTGAACCATTTAAACATGAAAATAAATCTTCATGGAAATGATGGTAGTTAAATTTTATACATGCCATACAAGTTAAAATACCTTTCCTTTTCAAGGATAAAAGGATAAAATAATTATTTGTCCCGAAAAATACAAGAATATTTCTTTGAAAACATTTTTAAATAAAAAATAGTGTAAAAATGTATTCAATAATTCATTTTTTAATGATTAAATCCATTTTTTAAAACCTTTTAGATTACATGATCATAGAATAGGACACGTTCTCTAACTCAATAGTGAAATGACATTTGGTGTTCTTAAAAATATTTTATAATACATTTTCAATAAAAAGGAGTGGATAATGATACAATTAAATGATAAAGGTCATGAATAACCATAGGATATTAAAATCAAATGGTTTATTTATATATAATTAAATAATTTTTTCTGATGAAAATTTGATTGTAAACGATCCTGAATAAAATGAGTTTCTGAAGTAATCCCTTGAAAAGACCGTAATATTGATGTGATATTATATTCATAAATATATTTTTTGTTTTTTATGTACAATTTATCTCCACATAAAACAAGTAGAGATGCAACAATATATAGTTTACTTTACAGCACACATAATAATAAAATATTAATGACAATGAGGAAATAATACAACACAAAGAAAAACAATTGGGTTATGAAATTATTTTCCACTTGGTAATGATTAATTGAAATACCCTATTCTGAAATAATTAAATTTAAAACTAAAAATATAATTATTAATTAATTATTATATATATTATGTTACAATTTTTTATAATTTACACTATATATAAGAAATTAGGTTCACAACAACAAATTGTCTCAAAGAATGGAGATTCAGGTGAAGTAACTTACTACATTGTATCTTTTGAATCATATGCCTCATCTAAGAGGTAACATTAAATTAAATTTTTATGAACATGAAGATAAAATAATTTAGGATATAATATAAAAATATGGTCTTTTTATATACCCAATAAACGATGAAATTGGTGATAATGGTGTATGCCCCATAGAACGGAAAGTGAGACAAGAATATCTTACCTTGTGTTTCCATTCCAAGGAACATCCTTTATCCTAATTTATAATGTTTTTAAACATGACAGTAACTTATTATTGAACAATAATAATATTTATAATAACATAAATTCACTACTAATAATATCATATTATCTATTTTTTAATAACAATTCATTATTTTCACTATTTCGTGTGTAAATTACATAGTTTGTCGACTATGTTTTAACATGTACTTGTTGTTATTTTTAATTATATCGTGATTTAATCGTCTAAATAATGTAAACCCATATTTATATATTTTATATATCCATTTTATATTAATTTATATCATTGCATAATATTTGGAGATGGGAAATGGAATGCATCATTCAGGGAGACGGTAGGTCGTATGTATAACGACATTGGTCTTTATTAAAAATATAAATGTGATTTATTACATTGAATTTACCATAATAAAACTCAGAAGAGTGATATTTCTAGTTTATTTGGGGATAAAGAACATTAAATAATAACATAAATCATGAAATACACATATTTATTGAAATCTTCTTTTATATGACAATAATATTATTTCATACTTAGCATTGCATGGGATAACACGAGTTCATATATAAGAAAAGTTTGATATATAAATCCCCATAAGGGAGTAAACAAGTAATAACTAGATTAATAAAATAAAAGTTAGTAAATAACAATATCAATGTATTATAAGAGAAGCATGAACATAAAGGCTTCATATATCATGATTATCATAACATGGAAATGTGGAAACAATATAAAACAATACATCATTAACATCAAAGGAATCAGGTAAACCCCTTTCCCAACATGATGGGAAACAGTACTATAATAGAATCAGTAAAACCCATATCCCATAAAAATTTATCATTATACTAAACATTACCCAATGCATTAGAGCTTTATCACGGTGGACCATTTATAATCATTTCAATATCATGCTTAAGTTTTCCACGGAGAACGTATAGCATGGATTCATTCAAAATCATCATTTATTACTCTATTTGAGAATGTTAAATACATACATGTAATTCCCCTATTAATAATTATATGTTCATAAACATGAATATTCAGGATAGATAAATGGGTAACGTATTCATTACACAATGATTTTGTCATGGAAAATCATGGTGTAATTTCAGCTGCATAATAGTGTCATGTAGAAAATCATAAAATGGGTTGATGAGAGTTAAAAGGATATTTAATCATTTATAAAATAAATGGAAATGTAGGGGATCATGAAAAATAATATCTCAATATATTATATGTACATTAATATGCATAATACAAAATAAGTGCTTGAAATGGAAATGTAAAGAGAGAAATCTCTTACGAAATTTTAACATAGTAACAGCGTCGGGAAAGTTATAAATTGAGGAAGGATAAATGATACCTCATTAAAATAAAATAAAATGGAAATTAGTTAATTTATTATAAAAGGACTAAAATATAACAAATTGAAATTAAAATGACTAATTTCAAACAAGGATCTTGAATTGAAAGGAAGAGAGAATGGTGAGGATCACTTCCTTGGATGTGTGATACCAAAGGCTTGGGAGATTATTATTGGGATCCTAGGGAAACCGTTGGAGGAGTAAATGGAGTATTTTTTAGAGGTATTTCTAGTATAAAATATATTTATTGTAGATGAATGGGTGCATGGGTTGGTTTATATTAGAAAGTTGTGGGAATTCTTTGTTATTTTTGTTTTGGAAACTACATATTAAATATTCAAACCCCGAAACCATAATAGGGGTTTTTACTATGTTTTGTGGAAGTGGGGACTGGTATAAATTATTTTAAATGGGTAAGGGATAAAAATATTAAAATATATTTTTTATTATGTGGAGTTGAGACACTCTTTCAAAGATATTATTTTAAAATAATAAAATATTTTACATGTCATCAAGGATTCACTAAGACTTTTAAAAATAAATAAAATAATCTTAAAATTATATTATTTTAATGGAAAGAAAATATTTGGTTTAATACACCCATTGTAGTATTTTATTAACTCACTATTGGGTCATTATGATGCAATAAAATACATTATATATTTTTACACTATTTAATTTTTACCCAAAAATTTTACTGTCTCAAAATATTATGACAAAAAATAACTATTGGATAATTTGTATATAATAATTCCAAAAATAATATTCATTTTGTCTAAATAATTTTTTAAATATTTGAATTTTCACTTTTAAAATAAAAAATGACATTTATTTAAAATTTAAGTGTTTTGACCAAAAGAGTTTTCAAACCTTCACACAAATTAAAATTGACATCATAAAAACTATAAAATAATTTATATTTAATAATATGTATTTATTAAAAATATTTTATTAAAATATTATTTAATTCAAAAATCCATTAATTCATCAATGTATATTTCTTAATTAAAATTTAATATTATACAAAATTACTATTTGAGCTATAAAAAATCATTTACAAAGTAACAATAATAGAATTAATGTACAATAATTATTCAACAAATAAATAATGTACATAATCATAAGGATATGGTCTGGTTATATATCCCTTTATTACACAAGAATACATCCTAAGAGTAAGTATATCGATGGTGGGGCTTTCTTGGGGTCATTCGGTGAATATTTTTTGGGTCGTGATCTTGATGATCTTGAAAATATCCCATTAAAAGTTTATCTCAGACCTAATTTTATGGATCTAGGCTTGGTATTGGCCGAGTAAAAAGCCCATATATTCTATCTCCCTTGGAAACACTGATAAATGGGCTTAATAAGGTACAATCCTACTAGTTGAGGCCATCACTTCCATTGTCTGTGTCAAAATGATTTGTTAAAACCCTATATTTTTACATTTCATGTGATCATTATTCAACAACTATGTTATCAATGGTAAGGATAATTAATAGTCATTTATATCCCATTTTATATAATAAAACAAAAGTAGTTCATGTGATTTCTATAAGTATAAAACCTTTAATTTAATGAAAGGGTATTTTTTCATAATAGTTTGGTTTGTTACAAACATCCCCCCTTAAGAAATTTCACCATCGAAATTTCTTTTTCTCATAATAAAATAGATTAGGATAACTCTACATTATCACTTCCATTGGTTACCACGATGCTTCATAAAACTTGTGGTTTCTATAAAACACTTTTTTAAGGGGAAATTTATTATTTAATATATTTTTTTATCTATGGTTTACTATTTTCATGGGATTCTCCTCATAGGAGAGGTAATTATCCAATGGGGCCACCTCTGTATTGAGTAAATGTGATGGGTCTGGTATGTACTTCTTTATTAGTGAAACATGGAATACATCATGTACTTGAGAGAGTTTTAGTGGGAGTGTTTGTATATATGACATTGCTCTGATGAGATCAAGGATCTCAAAAGGGCTGATGTACCTAGGACATTGCTTTCCCTTATTCCCAAATCACATTAATATCTTCTATAGAGATATTCAGAGTAATTCCATGTATCCAATATCAAAATCTAGGCCCATTGATGATTTTAATCATAGCTCATTTGTCAAATATGAGAATCTTTGATGTTATTATGGATGGTCTTAACCTTCCCCCATCATTTCATTGATCATTTCCGAACCTAGAAGATTTCATTATTTAACATCAAAATAAAATTCCATTGTTTTTACCTCTTATCATAAAGGGAATCATAAGGATCCATTTTGATTTTTAACTGTAAACTGTTTTTTAAATGGAACTACACTAAAGGAATATGTTTGTTCCATCTGTATTTTAAGTCCATCTAGAAAGCTCTCAACATGTCGTCAAGTATTTGGATCGTCTGCTAAGATTGGCTATTAGTTTTTGGGTGATAGGTCATACTGATGTTCTGCTCAGTGTTCAGACCATATTGGAGACTCTTCCAGAACATAATGCTGAATCATTGATCTTGATAAGAAAAATATATAGGGGTTTTCTATTCAACCATACCACTTATTTTATATATATCCATTCCAGTTGATCCAATGAGAAATCCTCTCAAATATCAAAGTAGTTTTCAGCCATTATAAGATGATCCACAACAACCCAGATAGAATTGTATCGATTGGATTTCTTCAAAAGTCTAGTGAAAATTTCCATGGTGATTTTTTCATATTTCCTGTTGGAATGGGTTATGGTTTCATCATCCCCTTAGACATCTTCCTCTAAGCCTTCACTTTCTGACATACCAGACACTTTGATAAATTTTTAGCGATCTCATTCTTCTTATTATCGAACCAATAGCAATCTCAGAGATCATGATACATCTTCATGTTTCCTGGGTGAATGAATAAATTCACACTATGTGAATCATACAAAAGTTCATTATTTAACTCTAGATTTTATGGAACACATATTCTTGACCCAAAATCAAAAATTTCATTCATCGTTAACATTAAACTTTGATGATTTCCATTTTCTGATAGTTCTTCTTTCTTTTTAATTCCCATGTCATCTTTTTTATCAACCTTTAAACTTTCAAAAATATATGGTTAAAAAATAATTTTTTAAAGGATTTATTATGTTCCCTTATATATGATTATAATGTCCTTATTCATCAATTTTTTGAAGAATGGATCCTTTTCAATTATTATCAATGATAGAATTGTCGGTTCCTTCCTACTTAGAGCATCTTTCACCATGTTCCCTTTCTCGGGTGGTAATGGATTGAGAAGTCATAGTCATTAAGAACCTCTAACCATATTTATCGGTGCATATTCACCTCTTTCTATGTGAATATATATTTGAGACTTTGGTGATCAGTATATATTTCACACTTCTCCCCATAGAGATAATGCCCCCAAATTTTCAATGCAAAGATCTTTGCATCCAAATCTAGATCAATTGTGGGATAGTGTTTCTCATATATTTTCAATTACCTTGAGGCATAGGCAATGTCTTTGTCATTCCACTCAAACAAAAAGCTTATACCCTTTATTGAAGCATTGTTTAATAACAAAAAAATCTCCCCAAATGTGGATAGTGTGAGCATATGGTAAGTGGAAATAATTTTCTTCAAATCCATGAATCGTTCTACACATTCATCATTCCATGAGAAAAAGACTTAATTCAAGGTTATATTGGTAAGAGGTTTTGACAATTGTGAGAAATTTCTCACAAATAAGCAATAATATCCAGCTAGCCCAATGAATTTAAGGATATCCGTCATAGATGTCAGTCTTATCCATCCCTAAATTTATTTTTTTGGAAGGATACACAGATATTCTAATAATTGTTATGATATTCCCCAAGAATCAGTCTTTCATCAACCAGAAGTCACAATTTTTGTACTTTTCATAGAGTTTCTCCTTTTTCAAGGTCTCTAGTATAGTGCTCAGATTTTACTCATTCTTCTTATTTGTTTTGAAGTATATTAGAATATCGTCTATAAATACTACCACAAATTTTTGGAGGTAATCTCTAAATACTATTTTTATAAACTCCATGAAGATTTTTGGACCTTTAGTGAGTCAGACAAACATTACTATGAATTCATAGTTCATGTACCTTGTACGAAAATTAGTTTCGGAGATATCCTCCTTCCTCACCCTTAATTGGTAATATATTGGCCACAAATACACCATGGAGAATTAGTGTGATACACATAGCTGATCAAACAAGTCATAAATTCATAGAGATTGATACTTTTTATTTATATTTATTTTTTAATATCATGATAATCAACACAAATCTATATTGACCCATCCTTCTTCTTGATGAAGAGGACTAGTTCACACCATGGTGAAGCACTTGGGAAAATAAACCCTTTATCTAGATTCTTTTTTAGTTAATTCATTATCTTCTAAAGCTCCAAAATAGCCATTCTACATAGAGTATAGGATATTGGAAAATCACAAGAATAATATCAATCAATAATTCAACATCTCCAATAGGAGGAAGACAAGGAAATTCCTCAGGAAACACATCAGCAAATTCCCAGACAATAGGCATGTATTCGAAGATGGTTCCTTCCATATACTAAATCATCAGAGAATTACACCCATGATGATAGGGTTGTAATAACCATTCTTGAGATGATGGTTCTAAAGGAGATTGATCCACCTCCATGCACTTGTATTGAATCGGGGGTCGATTCCCCATATGAAGAGTGATTTCCCTCTTGCGACAATTTATGTTGGAACTATATATGGAAAGAAAATACATCCCAATAATTACATCAAATTCCACCAAGGGATGTATAATGAGGTTCTTCAATAATTTTAATCCAAATCTTTTGATAGAGGAGTCATTATATTATTGGAATGAAATATTTTATATACTTATTTTTTTCACAAACATCACTACTTCCATTAATTGTGGTGATGTTTGGATTTTTCTACTAAACATTTGAGATATAAAAAATGAATAGAACTATGAATGATAGCCCCACCTTAATCTTTTTTATTCTGGTTCTTCCTTATCTGATATAGAAGAGAGATTAGTATATTATATCATTTTACTCATAAAGGGGAATCCAATGAAAAAAGGGACAACTTATAAATTTTATTTAACTAATTAACAAATGAATTTATAATCTTTGATCTATGTTATCTGTGATCTACTTCCAAACATATATTCTTGGGGAAAATTTTTTGTTTCCTTAATAATGGTTTATACTAAACTTTTGAATTTACCCAAGCATATCCCCCTGTAGTGCCGAACCAATAGTGCACCTAGGCCAGTTACCGTGCACTAGCTCCCATTAGAGTCTAGTTAAAAGCATCATTTTTAGTTTTTAAGCCTAGATACATCTATTCCATATCCACCTCTACTTGTTTGTATCTAGACAGAGATGTATTTTATTGATAAAAAACTTACTATATACTCACCAATATATTGGTATTATTTTCTTATACTTAGACTTATCCTTAAGGCATTCACTTGTGTTTTCTAATCCTAATCACAAGAATAACTTAACATATCTTATGATACCAGTTGTAACAACCCTGATCTCTATTAAAAATTTAAACACGATTTATTACATAAACTTGAACTTAATAAAACTCATTATATCAAGTGATATATTGTATTTGGGGCTTTGGAAAATTACTTATCAACATAAATCATGAAATACACATCTTTATTGAAAACTTCTTTTTCATGGCCACAACATTCCTTCATTCTTAGAATTTCATGGGAGAACATGAGGACATGCATAAAAAAGGGTGAGATATAAATCCCAGCAAGGGAGTAAACAAGTCATAACATAAATAATTTAATAAATATTATAAAATAAGAAAATCAATGGAGCCTAAGAGAAACATTTACATAAATTCCTGATATAGCATGATTTTTTATAACATGAAAATGTGGCAACAACATGAAACACAACATCATTAAAGTAAAAGAATCAGGTAAACCCATGTCTTAACAAGATGTGAAAAGTTCTTATAAAAGAATAATTTAAACACATGTCCCAATATGATGTATCATGATACCAAATATTACCCAATGAATTGGAGCGCTATTAGGGAACACCCATTATAATCATTTCAATCTCATGATTAATTGTCCCACATAGATGATATAACTTGGGTTCATTCAACATCATCATTTATCCCATGATCGTAGATTCTAGAATACACACATGTAATTACCCATTCAATAATTATATGTTCATAAAGGTGAATATCCTTGATAGTGAAATTGGTATGGTATTCACTACATGATGATTTTGGCATGGAAAATCGTGATGCAATTTCAGCTCTATAAAGACGTCATATAGAAATTCATGAAATGGGTAGTTGAGAGGGAAAGATGTATCTCATCATTTAGACATGAAATGGATAGTTAGGGGGTCATGGAACATAATATCCAAAAGATAGGATATGGAATTTAAGATACGCAATACAAAAGAAGTTCATGAAATTGAAATGAGAAGAGAGAAATATCTTACGGAATTTCAGCACAGTAACAGCATAAGAAAGGGTCTAAATGGGGGGAGGATAAATGACCCCTATTGAAATAACATTAAATAGGAAATGATTAATTTATTATAAAGGGATGAAAAATATACCCAATTGAAATTAAGATTACTAATTGCAAACAAGGTTCTTGAATTAAAAGGAAGAGTGAAAGGTGAGGATACCTTACATGAATGTGTGATCCCAAAGGCTTGGGAGAGGCTTATTGGGAGCTTATGGGCACCTGAAAAGTACTATAGGGATTATAGGAAGAGGATTTTATAGCTTCAAAGAGTTTGAGTGGATAAGAATTGGTGGTTGGGAGGGTTTATATAAGAAGGTGGGGGAATTCTTTATTATTTTGGTTTTGTACCATTCACAATATAAAATTCAAAATCACAAACCATCCCATGGTTTTTTCCAATTAATTTTGGAAAATGGGAGTGGTAGGAATTATTTTTAATGTATAAGGGTAGTATATATAAAAATATTTATATTTTCATATGAGGAGGTGTGTCACACTTTCAATGAAAAAAATTTAATATTTAAAAATATTTTATATGTCTTGGAGTATTCAATACAGAATTATCAACTAAAAAAAATAAACATAAAATTATATTATTTTAATGGAAAACATATATTTGGCCGAATATACCCTTTATATTATTTTATCAAATCACCATTGGGTCATTATGATGTCTTAAAACCCATTATATATTTATATGGTATTTAATTTTTACCCAAAAATTCAATTCTCTAAGATAATTTTAAAAAAATAACTATTAGATAGTTTTGACATCCTAATTCAAAAAAATAATATACATTTTATCTAAATAATTTTAATAAATTTCTGAATTTTCACTTTTAAAATAAAAAACCAACAATTTTTGAAAATTGATGGGTTTTCAAAAAAACAATTTTGAAGCCATAATAAAATTTAAAATTGACTTCATAAAAACTTATAAGATCATTTATATATAATAAATTTTATTTAAAAATAATATTTGATTAAATATTATTTATTTAAAAAACCATTAATTATTAAAAACATATTTCTTAATTAAAATTGAATATTATCCAAAAATATTATCTGTGCATTAAAAATCATTTAGGAAGTAATGATAATAGAATGAAAGTATATTCATTTTTCTATAAAATGTTAATGAAAAATATCATAATCCTAGGTTATTGTTATGTATCCCTTTTTTACACAATAATATTCCTTATAGGTAAGGTGTGAGATGACGGGGCTTTCATGGGGTTGTTCGGTGAACATGGTTTGGGTTGCGCTCTTGATGAGCTTGACCATCTACCATAAATTCTTTCTCTCATGATTAAGTTGTTAGATATCATCTTGGTCTTGGCCTAGGGAAAACCCCTAAAATTTCTTCTCCCTTATAATATCTGAAAACTGGGATTCATAGGGTATGTCACTACTATTTGGGTCCATCACTTCCTTTGTTTGTGTCAAAAATAAAAATAAAACATTGTATTTATTCTAGTCAAGTTATCACTAGTAAACGTTATATTATCAATGGTAAGGATACATAACAGTCATGTAAATACAATTTGAGATAAAAAACAAAATTAGTATAGGTTTTTTATATATACATAATACGTTTTATTAAAATAAATATAATTTTATTCATAACATTCTAGGTCATTACGGTACGTACGCCTAAATGCTACTTCCATTTCGGTTCCATTTTTAAGAGAATGAAAAGTATATGAAATATATATATATATATATTATAATTATATTATAATATTTATTTCATATATTTTACATTTATCTATTAAAAACATATTTTAAGAATCGCATGTATAGTATGAAATAATCACATCACTTTGCGTAGGTAGTGGTCCACACTTCGACAAATGATATTATCGTATTCCCATAAAATAGAAAGATAAATGTATGTTTTATATAAATATTATAAAATTATAAGGAAATAATAAATATATTATATATAATATATATATAATTTATTCATCATATTTCCCAACCGTGATAAGTTGTAAAGGAAAAATGAATGACAATGTTTTTTGAGGTGATAGTTCTCCATACAGATAAACGGTGTGTTTGTAACACATTAGCTAGAAGTGTGTGTATTTTTAGTTTTAAACATAATAAAAATAAATATAAATATTTTTAGGATAATAATTATACTATATAATAATTATATACGAATAATTTAATCTTTAGATAAGTAAATAAAAGAAGAGTGGTAGTTGGAAAACATTGCCTTTTAATTGGGTAACTTCTTTTGGTTTGCACCGATGCGCTTCTTTCAATAAATTTATTTCCAAAGATAGGATTATAAGATGATGGGAGGTATTTTAATGAATGTTTTTTAAATAATGTCCTATCCATGGTAGATTTAAAGGATTTAATAAGTGCGAGGGGTGGGTATCTTTTTATAGTGAAGGAGGAGTGGCATTCTTGTAAATTTTTTAAAATGGTCTTCCATCAACATTTTTTCTATGAAACTTTGATCCAATAATAGAAAAAATTATATAATATGTAGTTTATGGTCAAAATATGGCCATAAAGTGGTTTTTGGAAAATTTTATAGGTCATTTTGGCCCTTATGTTTATGGTTTGGTCTGTTGTTAAGCTAATTTTTCTCTTACTCGCTATTATTAATTTTAATCACTCTCACAAGTATTTTAAAAAAAACTAAGTTTACCTAATTTTTAATTATAAATAATTATAACTAATAGTATGGAATAAATTTTTAAAAGTTCCAATGATTGATGTGGATGAAATTAATACAAATTTAATCCTGAAAATGGGATGATAAAGTGGGTTTTGAAACTAAAAACGGTCAAATGTTTGGTATTTTTTTCTCCAATTTAATGTTACAATTGATTTCAATGATCTAAATTGTATTAATATATTTAAAATATAGCTAGTTAATCCTTTAAACCCATAAAAATATAGGTTATAATTATAAATAAAATAGACAAAAACAGTTTTTAATAATATTCTGTATTTTTCATTATTCTTCAAAAAATTAAGGATCACAAAAAAAACACCACAAATTCACCCTAATGTAATATTTATATTACAATTAAAAAATTTAAGTTTATTTGAACATATTAAATTTATATAATTTACAAAAAATTTAATTTAAATAGGTTGTCTATTAAAAAGTCGTAAAATGGCCTCTTTAGAAAAATACAATTTATTAGAATAAGACTTGATTTAATATTATATTATGCTTATCAAAAAAATTATCAATATAAAATATATATCATGGAATATATAAAATATAAAATTCATTAATTTCATTAAATAATTATAATTATTTAATTTTTTTAAATAAAACACCTTTGTGAGCATAAAAATAAAAATATAGCCTTTATGTTTAATTGGTTTATATGTTACTTTCTAAATGACTGGTTAATAATAAATTCATATTATATTTGTGTAAAGAAGAGTTTTTCAAATGTTAACTAATACTTTTCATAACCAATCATTTAACATCTATGTTATATCATATTATATTAAATAATAATGTTGTAATAATATATTTTTTTTAGTAAAACTCAGTTTTGTGTGTAACGTAAGTCCTTGGATAAATTTGTTGTTGCATGCAATGAAAACTAACTCAGTATTTCATGCATTGAAAAATTTATCATAAAGGGATTTTAATTAAAAATTAAATATATTATAAATTATCAGGATATTATATTCCCTCATGTGCTTGGTGTTGTGTGTCATACAAGCTATTGAATACAATGTTCATACTTTTTTGGGTTTTATACATAACACCCATCACATGGTTAGCATGAATGGTTTGAAAAAACAAGAACCAACCATGAAAAACCCAACTACCCAATATTACTGAGTTTTATTTAGGTGGCCACATGTTTTTTCCAAACCATACACCTACCCAGTGTCCACTATTTCCAATATGATTTCATTATAAACATAAAATACCTAAATAATGGCTTAATTATCTGGATCTATGGGTCTTACATTATATAGTTTACTTCAAGGGGAGTGTCCCTTGATCAACTTGGTGTAATTTGGAGTCGAGTGTTGAGAAAATACATGTTAGGATTTCAGAATATGGGATTACACTGTCCAGATCAAGGAGATATAATCACATTGTTGGGAATGTCTTTCCTATATATATATTCAATTATATTTTCCAACCCTTTTGGGGGTTATGAAATGTGGAATGTGGATTTTTTCCACTAGAATGTTTGAGAAACTGGACATTCTATATTAAATAGGGTACACTTTTAGAACAAGATAACATAGTTGGAGACATATTAAATTTAATTAATTTATTATATCTCACCCAATTTTTAATAATGAAGTGTACTAATAATCATAGATTTTAGTTTTAGAATAAAATGGAAATCATTTCATCTACATTATCCATTTAATAAATAATATATAAGGACAACTTCCAAACCTAATGTAACTTATAGGAATAGTACATGCACCTTTGGGTTGTGATATTATTGTAAAGGAAGTATCATATCCTAGAATCCTTATTTCTCGATCCACCTAGTTAGGAGGTGAGTGATGAATAGATTATATCCTATGAGAAACATTGGAATGATAAGGTTGAAATTCAATGATTGAGGGTTTCTTTTTTGTCTAATAATCCCATGAAGTCTCACAAAAACATATATGTTAATATTATGATTGAGAAAATACATAGTTTATACCATGAGGGATCTAGATAGTGATATTTTTACAATTCCATGGTGCTCTGATACATTAATCATAGAGAGGGTTCCCCAAATGGTCCTCACATAGTCAATATCATTAACTACACTGAGAACTAAGAGGCTATAGGTTTTAAAATCCTAGAATAACTAGGAACTAATCTTATTTTATGATCACTCTCTCTTATCTTCTATATATTATTTGTTAATTTTAATATGATCATCATTTTGAAGACTCGTATATATATTCTTCTTCTTCTTTAAGTAAATAACGATATGAAGTCTAAAACCCCTTTTTTCATTATAGGGAACAAACAAAAAAGGAAATGTGAATATATTTAAGAGAAAATATTATTCACTCCCTTAGAAGAATAATAGGATCAAGGGGAAATTAAGGGAACTATATTTATTCTATTTGCATGTGTTAAGAACATCCACTAGATTAAAAACTAAACCCAATCAATGAAGAGAGGGGAAGATTCATGCGTTTTGGTTGTTGAATGGAATTTATTGGTTTCTACAAATTGGGAATTAGATATATCTTGTGGTTCTAACATATATAATCAAATACCAAAACCAATTATATTATTAAAAATTGAACAATGGGGTATAGATATAAAATCATCCATCGAAGATAAACTTTCCATTGTAGCTATTGAAGATTACCACCTCACTTTTTCAATTCATGTGATCTTAGTTTTATAATATTCTTATTATGATCCATCTGTTATGAAATAATATTATTTTAATATCCATACATTATACTAATGTATTTATTTTAAAATTTGGGAATAAATGTTTCTTTTTTAACAATTATAACATTTTTATTGAATATCCCATTTAAATAATGGTCTTTATGTGTTGGATTTCATGAATAATGTAATGGGAATTGATGAAGAAGTTACTTCTCATGACTTATACCACACCTAATTTTGGAATCACTTGCTAGGTCATGTAATTAAAAATAAATATACTAAATTATATCAAGATAGATTTTTCGATTCTTTTGAACTAAAACCACTTAGTGTATGTCATGTATGTTTATAAGAACAAATAACTGAATACCCATTTAGCAAGAAAGGTGAAAGTGTAATTTTTTTCTACAATTGGTTCATACTAATGGGTGTGGATAATTTCCTTTTAATGAAATGGGATGGTACTCAAACTTCTTAACTTTTATTGATGATTTTAGTAGATTTGGATATGTCAACATAATGAGGTATAAGTCAGATTATTTGGATAAATTCAATGGATATAATAATGATGTTGAGAACCATCATGGTAATATTATTATGAAAGTCCACTCAAACAATGGTGGAAAATATCTTAATGAATACTTAATTGAATTTTATAGGATTTTGGGATCCTTAGCCAAGTCACTTATCCTTACACGCCTGAGTTGAATAGTGTAAGTGAAAGGGGGAACCACAACTTGTTAGAAATAATGTGATAAATAGTTTGTCATGGGAGTATTTAATTTTCCTTTTGGGGATATACATTACAAAATGAATCAAATATACTAAAAACATATCAATTAAATTGATAAATGGTATTCCATCGGATTATGATGTTGAAAAAAATCATGTTATCTAATTTTTATGTGTGGGGAACCAAAGAATTTATAAGTCCGCTTCAGGTTACAAACTTGCACCCAAAACCACAAAGTGTACCATGAAATTATACCCAATGTAAAGGAGGTTATATTATAAGTAAAACCCCTTTAAAAACATTATATTAGAATGAAAGAACATATTCATTGAGAGGGAGAACAACTCTAAAAGAGATTGTGGGGTGAGATAGACATAGATGTATTCAAGGATCAAATAACAAAATATTTTTTATAGGAATAATTTCAAAAATATTCACAAGGAGAATAAACTGTTCTATAGAAAAAATTTCTATGTAAGAATATAATAGATGTTAGAGAAACAATAATGGTTTTCTATTCACTATGGATGGTGACTTATTATTAGTTGATAATAATTATCCTCTATGCTACATGTATGTAGTAAGTGGAATGGTTGGTTCCATGTGGGATGAGGTGATTAATATTTAAATTGATTCCACATTCAGAAACCATGTAAAACATTTTGTATACCCTCCAGTAGAGGTAAATTTCAAGAGTTGTAAAAGGATATTCAAGATGAAACTGGACATTGAAGGAAAATTCAATACCTATATGGTGCAACTAGTTGAAAACGTATTTAAATAGTTTCAAGGAATTAAAAATGATAAACCCATTTCACTAGTTTAAATTATGAAATCCATCATAATTATACATGCATTTATGACAATAGATGATTATGAGATTTGGAAAATGGATATAAAATAGCTTTCCTAAATGTAAACCTTCTAGAAGATGTCTAAATGGAAAAATCTAAAGGTTTTGTGACCACAATGGATTATAATAAGGTATCCAAGTTATAAAGATCTATTTATGGAATAATGAAATCATGGATTTCCTAGGACATTAATTTTGATGAGTCTATAGTGGAATTTGGATTCATAAAGAAGAAATGTAATTTATGTGTCAATAATTGGGTTAGTGGGAGTGCAATAATTTTCATGATATTAAATATCGATGACGTATTAATTATATGAAATTAAATACCAGTCTTATAGTCTGTTATGTTATGGTTTAATAATTTCTTCTCTATGAAGAACTTTGGTGAGGTAGTATATATTCACGGGATTAAGATACATCATGATAAATCCAATTGGTTTCTCCGCCTATGTCAAAGTAAATACATTTAAATGATACCGAGGAGATCTAGGATGGAACAATCCAAGAGGGTACTGTTTCTAGCGTCACATGGAATTCATATTTTTAGGAAACAATTTCCTAAGACACTTGAGGAATGAAAATGAAATAATGTGATTACATACACATCATCAATTTGGTATGTCATGTATGATATGTTATGTACTATAAAAGATGTTTCATACGTATTAAGTGTGTTAATAAGATATCAAACTGATCTAGGTTACCACCATTGGATGTTAGTTATGACTTTACTTCAGTCTCTAATATGTACTAAGGATATGATCAGGGTCTATGTAGGAGATGTGGAACTATTCATGAAAGGGTATGAGGATACAAATTTCCAAGCATATCAATATAACAAGAATTCGATGACATATTACATCTTCATTTTGAATGTAGGTGTTATGAGATGGAATAGAACAAAAGAAAATGTGGTAATATATTCTATAGTAGAGTCTGATTATATTTCATATTTTGAGGTAACTACGGAAGCAGTATTGATGTTAAACATTATTCATGAGCTTTATAGGGTACCTATAAGAAGATATCATATCCACTCTATGGTGATATTGCATCATTTGTGTCTCTTGCAAAAAAGAGAGGGACACATTAGTGGAATAAGAACATACATCATAATTATTATCTCTTTAAATATTTTTCTCGGAGATTTTTGGTTTTATGGATTTTTATTTCCATATAAGACGACTTGATGGACCCCTTAACTAAATCCTTAAGTCCACATAAACTTGATTATCATTTGATTTCTAGAGGACTAAAAATTGTAAGCAATTGGATCAAGTCCATGTTGGAGTTTTTTAGAGTGTGTGTCATATGACAAACTGATTCTAGTTTGATTAGATGGATATTTTACATAATTAATATTAACTAAACATATTATTAAAAAATTTCTATTGTTCTACATAGAATTAATGTAATATTATCCTAGAGTCTTTGTCGCATTGATAAGGTCATAACGGTTCCCTATTATGAAGTGAATCATGAAATTCTAAGAAAATATTCATAATATAGTTTTCCAGGTGGGTAACATTATTTGATGAGAAGCATAGTATTTAGACCTTTAGATGCGAGTAATCAAGAGTAGTTGAGGCTTCGCCTCATGATATTAATACTTGGTAATATATAACATGGGATATTATAAGTAAAAACCTTCCATTATAAATCATTTATGTTTTGGTATCATCAGATATTCCTATTTTTTATCATGTGTAATTATAGTTAGAATTTAATATTTTCAATAATACATGTCATGAAACACGATCATATATTTACTGACAAAAACCATAATTTAATATGTTGGCTAGATGTTGGGTATGTTGGGTGAATAAAAATTGACATGTCATTCATAGATACATCGAGGAAGGATTTTTCCATTCCATCTTTAAGTGATTTGATATCTCATCCCATTGATTATAATGTACCCATCTCCTAAACTTCAAGTTCATGGAGTAATGATGTATTTATTTCAAACAATCAATGAAATACATATCAATCATATAGGTTGTTTACAACATCATGCCACCTTATTTATGAGATATTATGATAATGTTATAATATTACACTATTATAATTAATATTTGATTGTCATCATTGTGAAATTATGTTATTTTTCAATGGAAACATGACTCATTTCTTGATATTAATATTGGACATTAGGCAAGCTCGACTAATTCAAATGAGAAAGAAACCTAGATGGTAACACAATAAGTTCTTTTGTTATCTCAATTAAATTATATTTCAATTTAATTAATAGAATAAATATTATTTTCAAGACCAAGGAATTGTTTTACTCAACTTATATTTTTCGTATAAATAAAATAAATATTTATTCATCGGTGTGTGAAAAAAACAAAAAAAAAATTATTTTATCAATTATTTAATAAATATTACCAAGAAGGTTCAGCCAAGGGTGCAGGACCCATGGCTCCAAATTTTATTGAAAATAAAATTGAAACAATGCACAAGAGTTTAAGAGATGTTTACATGCAGTAAACCACATATTAAAAAAACACAAGTACACATCCTGAAGTTACCTTTTTCGAGGCCGACCACGACCCCTGGCTCCACCCCGATCAGTAGGATGTCGACCTCCCCCCACCCTGTTGATTCCACATCACAGGAATATTAGAAGAAGAGTCCACATGCATTGTATCTTCGGGTATTGCATCCTGAAGAATAGCGGATTGCTGCTCTTTCGATTCGTGGGCCCTTGCTTACACCCCTTTTGTAACCTGCACATCCCTGGACAAGGCATCAGCTACACCATCCTCAGCATTAGATATCCCAGTGGGCCTTCTATTATTGCATCCTACACTCTTCAAAACATCTAAATTAAGTAAATCAAATTTAATATTATTAATGTTCTCTAACATGGAGAAGAAATTAGCAGCTGGTTTATGCGCAACCACTGAATCCACTGTCTTTTGTTCCACCCCCGCTGAAGGGTCCAACTCCAGATTTATTAAATTATCCTGCTCCACATTAACCAGGGAGGAATCTGTCTTATGGAGACAGTCCTCCCCTGGATCTCCTTGTGAGTTAACAGATTCAGTAGCAATTAAGATTTCTTGATTCCCTTGTTGCTCCAGTTTCCCTTTACTAACCTGCTTGACATAATCAGGGGGCTCCATCTCATGCAGACAGTCCTCCCCTTGAGAAATATGCAATCTAGAAGATTCAAAAGTAATCTTAGTTGTACCTTCCTGAATACCCAGCTTATCCAATGAAGCATCATCCTCCACCGCATTATCTCACTACGGCTTTTCATGGGAAATTGAGCAGGCCCTCGGTTTCTTGTGCAGCACAATTTGAAAACCTTCATCATCAATAATCTTCATCTTCCCCTTACCACAAATAAGGGGAATTTCAACATGATCAAGCTCCTGATTAACTTTGTCATAAACCTCAATTTCGTGTTCTGATTGATGCTCTTCATCCCCAACAACATCATCCCATGACTTATTCATAATTCCCATCTCACCATTGATTACATATGTCACCTGATCCAAAGTTTTAGTAGTATCTATAGCAACAGCAGTAGTATCATGTTGTGCCTCATCATCCTTTTTCAAACCATACAGAACAGCTTCAGCAAAAGTTGGAGTTTCCTTAAGAGGATTCTATGTTTTTGGGGGCATGTTTACCGCCATCTTCACCTTTCCTCTTACACTAATCATGGGAGTGACCCAGTGATTTACATAGGGAACATTTTAAATTCTGACGTCATTGAGCAGGATCACGACCAATGAATAGGTAGGACTTACAAAAACTAGGCAACCATTCATACTGGATTGAGAGTTCAAGCTTGATTTCACCAGCGACCAGAAATACTATATCTATCAGCACATTTTCTGAATCAATTTCAACTAGGACACGAGAAAAATGGCCATACCTCGGATGTTCAGCTTCTTTGTCTACTTTAATCAGGCAGCTAATGGCAGTGGCAACTTCCACCAGAACGGATGGATGCCAAAAAACCCAGTTGAAGCCTCTAATCCGGACCCAAGTTTGGGTAAAAGATTTCCTGATTTCCAGAGGACTTGATAGAGGATCCCATTGTTGAATCATGATATATCCACGTTTCATCAAAACTGGTCCGATGCTCCAGGCTGCATTCTGCATTTCATTCCAAGGGAAAACAATTGTGAAAGGTACCACTTCCAATAGAAATCAGATGACATTCCGTAAATCCCCAACTCTGAGAGAGTCACAATCGCACATCCTCATCCCTGACAGGTGCATCATTTCGAGTTCCAGATAGTCTAGTAAGAAGGGAAATCGGCATTCTTCTAGTCGATCTTCCAATATCTTCGGTTTTGCTTCGATAAATGCAATCGACCCATTTTTTGTAATCCTTTTGCTGAGAGAAGCAGATTCATACATGGAATCACAGAAGAACAGGTTCCAGGAAGCCGATCCATCAGGCATTTTCTTAGGGTTTGCTGCATCGTTCATCAATGAATCTGTAGTGTTCCCCTTCCCTCCACTTGTAGTCACTGCTTTCGAAGGGGGAATGAATACCTCCTTCGGATCAAAGTAACACTCCAGATGATTCGCCATCACCAGATCAGCAAAATATATAGTGGGTTATTAAATAAATAATTAGGAGTTCATATAGACAATGACATCATCTGGTCATAAAATAATTATTTACAAGCTGGTAAATATTGTTTATCAATTTTTTTATGTTGGTTCAACACAAAAATATATATTATTATTATGTGTAAAGGGTTTTATTAAAGGTTTTAAATGTTATTTAATGGAATACATGCAATTAAATAATATTTTATCCTAAAACCAAACTCTATAAATCGACGGTTTTTTCTATTTTGTATTCAATCTAAGGATTGATAATATAGATTTGTTTCACTCAATAAATTCTCTCTCGACCCATCCATTTGTCTCACTATTATGAAAGATGAATGAAAGAGAGATCTTTTGAAAACTGAAGAATTGTTGATCAATAATGGAGAATAAAATACATTTAATTCACTACGCTATAACTATGATATAGAGTAGTTTCTCTTGCAGATCATTGGAACACATGTGGATCACTCCTAGAGGGATTATATCCTACTACCCTCACAAAACAATGATTAAAATCCAAAAGAGTCTTTTCAGATGATCAACAATCATCAATGAATAAATTTCATAAGCCCATGAATTTATTTCCTCACATATTAAATATATTTATTATAACATTTATGTGAAATATCCCCACTCATTGTTTCATAAAATGATTATTAAAATAATTTTAATATATCACCCACCACTATATGCTTTCACCGCACCTGGACCAGCAGATAAATCCTCATAAAATAATCTAATGAGGTTTATCGATATTTAGGGAAAACTAATTGCTTATTTAATTAATGTTTATTTATTATAGATTGAGTTACTTAATAGAAAATAATAATAATTTATTAATCATCAACATTAATACCATAATCATTAATATCATTACAATATAAACATTTTCCTCAATTGTGGGGTTAATTTTAATTCCTTCCAGTAAGATCCATTATCTAAAAATTAACATTACATCAATAGTAATATTGTCATCTAATAATGTATAACACAAAATTTATATATCATTTTTTTAAAAACTTTAGCTCAATGTGTAAGATAACTATCAAAAAATTATAGAATAATCCCAAGAATATTAATATTGATTAAATATGTGTTCTCTACCTATGTCCTTAAAAATCTATTTACTAAGGTTTCTAATAAACCATTCAAAAATTCCAACTTTAAGTACCCACCAACTGGTAACCCATTTTTGGTGAGTTATTTATGTTATTTTAAACAAAATACAAGAGATTAAATACCCAATTTCATGTTTTTTAGTCCTAACACACTAGATTCAAAAATAAATAAATTACAAAATGAAATGTTACACCATTTCAATACAAAAAATCCAATGATATATAATATGAAATTTTATTAAAATGTGAAATGGGAAAAAATAAAAGGGTGGCCGCAGATTCTTTGTAAGGGATAACATATATATGAATAAATTATGGTATAATAATTCCAAAATAAATTTAGCTAAAATATATAAACACATTTTCATATCAATGAATAAATAATCATAACACAATTCATAAATAAAAAAGGAAATAAATAATTACATGGATAAAATAAAATGATCTCAAAATGATTTAAATTATCATAGTGTATAATTTTATAAATTATAATTATATCTTTCTAGCCTTGTGACATTCCATACTACATAAAGGGTAAAGAAACTCTCATTACCCTATCATAGTTGTCTTTGGAGACATTGTGGTGCATTGTGGGTATATATAATTCATGGACACAACCACCATAAAAATTATAATTAGTTCTATTGTGCACTAAAAGAGCATAATAAATACAATTCATAATGTTCAACTTATAATTAATTAGAATAAATCACAATAAAAATCATATTAAACAATTTTATCACATAAAACCAAATATTATATGTGTAACTCAATAGATATCCCTTGTAAATTCACATATAATTTTTTTTAGGTTAATGACCTTGATTCATATAAGGAATAACTCGGTAATCATTGTTCTTCAATAAGTACCCTATTGAAGTGAGGGATATGAAATTATAGCTATTGAGTACTTAGTAATATTTTCATTATCGATGAGTTTAAGAGATAAAATATAGTGATTTGAAATGTTAAGAGATCGTATTAATTATAGGTAAATCCCATAAAAAATTGGGATTTGTAATCATGAATATTTTATACTTATTGAGGTTATAATATTTCTATAAGGAAATACTTTTAGGTCCACAAACATTGATGGAAAAGGTGAAATTGTTCCAAAATAGAGTTTTCTGCCCTTTGGACTCAATAAGGGATCCAAAAAAGTACATATATTAGAATCAATACATCCAAAATACCACATATACATGGAATATATAGTGATCCTGATAATAGAGTTTGTGGATAAAGGAATTTTGAAGCATAATAACTTCTAATAAATTCAGTATAATGTATGGGAACTCACATAAATAGGATATCAAAATTATAGTATTTATAATTAAATCATTATAATATTGAAATAAAATCATTAATTTTGAAAAGGATACAATAATGGAATTGTTAGAAGGAATTGAAGAGAGAGAGAGATAAAAAAGGATCCTTACCTCTCTAAATCTCCTTATTCATGATTCAATCCATATAACTAACCAAACACTTAAAAATTAAAGGGAGATATATATGGGAGATTACTTTTGAAAGATATATCAGTTTATAACAATAAATTTTTTTGGATAAATGAGAATTTTTTTGTTGGTATTAATAGGTGTGTTGAGTAAAATTTCATGGAAAAAATTATTGAATATTTTGTTTTCCATTAAATTAGGTGATACACTACCCCATATATTCCTTTTTTTCCTCTCATAATGCTCCAATATAATGGATAGAGCCAAAATTAAGTAAATTAAACTATATTGGTTTATTTTAGTTATTATGATATATATATGATATCATATTTTCCATATTTATCCATATTTCATCAATATTTACCATATTTTATTACATTTAAAATAAAATCATATCTTATCTAATTTTAATTTTAATTTTCTTTATTCCAAATATAAAATCTATATTATCGATAAAATCCACAAATTATATAAATTTTACCTTTAAAATAAGTTGTATGAATTTAATAAAAACAATTGGTATCCATGCAAATATCATTTCATTTCTAAATGAATTCACACTTTAATACTAATAAACTTTAGATATATAACCCCATATGTAATGAGCCGCCAATTCTCATTGGCTTGAAAGCTCAACAAGTCATTACTAGGCCTTAAGAGACATCCCCAAGGCGGCAGTGCCTGGCAATAAATGCCGAAGGGTTTCAAAATACATGGGGGACGATTTACCCTTTAACTGAAAACAACCAACAAACAGAGCAAAATAGATAAAAATCACCAAGAAATGACTATATGATGCATGATTTAAAACAAAAACAACTCACCCATTATTTTCACAAAAACCCAACTAAGTGAAACAACGGATTACAACACCAAAACATAGTGAACAATGGAAAGACAACTACAAGACTTAAATATGACAACCCAACTCCATGCTCCACAAGTTCCAAGCTCCAACATCACAAACCAGCCCAAGAGTCATGAAGTAGTGCTATAAACGTGTGACACTTTACCTTTTCCAACATCCTAGTATATGACATCTACAAAAGCACGAACATTCCAAAGCAGGGGGTGAGTAATGAAACTCAGTAGGTTTTCCCCGATGACTTCCCAACCCATGCCTCTAGGATAAAACATGTTAGAATATTTATATAAAACGATTTATTTTAAACATTTCCAAAACAATTCACAATATAGAAAATTCCATGTCAAATCCATTTTTCCAACAAAACCCATTTTCTAACAAAGCATCCAGGCCAAGTTTCCCAATGAAATTTACATTTCCATTTGGAACATTCATTCCATTTCACAAATCCACACAACCAACCATTTCACAACTCGTGAAATCCACTATGCATGCATCGTTATGACAGTTCTATACTCATGAGCGGTCTCTCGTCGATCTACCAAGTCGTTACAAGGTAATTATTCCCCATGTGCCATTACACTTTTGGCACCGAGAACAAGGTCATATTTCAACCAAGCCATGTAAATGCAATATGAACACACAACCGAGTATGCCCAAAAACCACACAATTTCAACCATGCCAAAACCATTTCAATAAAACACTGTTTTATTGAAATATTTTTTCCAACAAGCTATTTTCCAAATCCTTCAAATCCATATTTTAAAATCACTATTTTAAAATTAATAAACCAAAACATTTTTCACAAACCATTCTTTAAATTTCAACAATTTCATCAAAACCCATAAATCATCAGTAAATAAGATTTATAACATGCTTTGCACCACAATTTCACAATCAAAACCAAGAGATTAAATCAATTTGAACCAATCCCTCAAGTTCTATGAAAGAGTAATTGAGAGTGAATCCACCTACCTCAACAAAATGCGCAAAACCAAGCCATGAATGAAGAACGCTCAAGAACACCGTGTCAAAACTCCAAAAACCCTCCTTAGATATCTTCTCCTAACACAAACAAGACCAAATCATTTCATATTTGGCATCCACACCCTTATATCTACCCATAACAGGTGTGTATCTTGGAAAATGAGAGAATAAGAGAAATAGCTATAAGTAGATCTATGAAAGAGATCAAGAACGATCACATACCTAAAGAATCCGGCTTCGAATCGCCAAGAGAAGCCTTCGGATCGCCTCTGGAATGCATGGGAGAAGTCCTCCCACCATGAATGGAGTGTAATCCCGATTTAGGGCTGCTTAGGAGGTTTAAACAAGGCATTTAAAGGCAAAAAGAGTTAGATCCACAATTTTAGGATCTAACTTTATGTGACTGCATGGTTAGTCAGCATGGTTTGACAAATCGGGCGCTAACCGTGTGTTAGCTTTTGCCTCGTCCATCCTCCACGCACGAACTCATCACACGGTTTCCCTTAACTGTGCTCTAACAGTGTGGAAGTCACTGCCTCCTTAGTCAAAAACGCATGGTTTGGCCACACGGTTTGACAAACCGTGCACCTCCCGTGCGCCTTCCCCTTTGCTTCAATATTCACTACAGGATCATCGGATTTTCCCTACGTCACCCATAACTTTTAAAACCACGAAATGCATCAAGTAAGGGTTGCATACAAGAAACCAGGGGTACTACATTATCCCCACCATTGGACTTTCCATCCCCAGAAAGTAGAAAACCATTTCTTGACTGAAAGAGTTCTGGCCACTGCTCCTTCATTTCTTTCTCGTGTTCCCAAGTCCCTTCCAAAATCTAACAATGTTGTGAAAAAACCAGCACTAGGCTGATGATTTTTCCAAGAATGACTTTATCCTTCCTATCCACAATCTGCACCAGGATTTGTATCAACGAAGCATCCGGCTCTAGGTCAACGTGATCCCATCTGATCACATGGTCAGGATCGGGTTGATACTTCTTCAACTGAGATACATGGAACACATTATGCACTACACTGAACTGTGGTGGTAATGACAACCGATAATACACCTCGCCATCCCATTCTTGTATCTCAAAAGGGCCTATATATTGAGGTGATAACTTTACCTGCTTCCCAAAATGAAGCTATCCAAGACATGGAGAGATTCTCAAAAAGATGTGATCACTCACTGCAAACGACAACGGTCTTCAGCGATGATCCGCATAAGATTTTTGACGACTCTGAGCCGTCTACATCCTCTTACTAATCAAATGAATCTTCTAATTTGTTTCTTGGACAAGGCTCAGCCCGACGAGTGAAGTTTCACAGTTTCCACCTAGCATAGTGGAGAACAACAAGGATGCCCATACAATGCTTCAAACGGAGCCATGTGTATCGAGGCTTGATAGTTCTTATTGTATGAGAACTCCACTAAGGGTATATGCTCCTCCCATGAGCCACAAAATTCCATTACACATTCCCAAAACATGTCTTATAATGTTTGTATCGTCCTCTCAGATTTCCCCTCCGGCTGAGGATGATACGCCATGCTCATAGTCAACTGAGTCCCAAGGGCTTGTTGTAAGGATTTTCAGAAACGAGATGTGGCCTTTGGATATCTATCTGAGATGATAGAAACAGCTAAATCATGTCTCTATACCACTTCCAGGATATATATTTTTTAAATATCTTCCACCGTATGTGTTTCACGAATTGGGGTGAAATGAGCCAACTTGGTTAGATGATCCACTATCACCAAAATGGCATCATGTTTCAGACTGTTCTTGGAAGACCTGTAACAAAATCTATTATTATCTTCTCCAGTTTCCATAATGGGATTGTTAAAGACTGTAATATACCAGCTAGTCTTTGATTCTCTACTTTAACCTGCTAAAAATTTAAGCATTGCGAGATGAATTCGGCCACCTTCCTTTTCATGCCTCTCCACCAAAACTGCGCCTTTAACACCTTATACATCGTCTTTATACCCGGATGTACAGCTCATCTTGAATGGTGGTAAGAATTAAGGATTTGTTTCTGACAATCTATAGGTTCAACCATCTGATCTCTGAAACACAAAACTAAACCTGCTTCCAGTTTCCAGCTATCAATGGTCTCCCCACCAGTGAGTTTTGAACTCATTATCAGACATTCCGCATCAGAGGATTGTGCCTCTTTGACCAATTTTACCAGTTCAGGACAAGTGTAGTTGAAAATAAAATGACAACATCACCTTGGTTTTCAAATTCTACATGCATATCAGCTAAGACCGACATCAACTGACATTCATCTGAAGCTTCTTTCGCGAACTGAGCATACGACTTTCTTCTTAATGCATCGGCCACTGAATTTCTCTTACCCAGTGTCTACATCAAGTCAATGTCGAACATTTGAAGGTACTCCATCCATCTCATTTTCCTTAGATTCAAATCTCATTTTGAGAAAACGTGTTTCAGGATTATGTGATTTGTAAACACAGTGAACATCTCACCAATGATATAATGACGCAAACTCTTCAAGGCATGGACAACTACAGATAACTCCAAATCATGTGTTGGGTAATTCTTTTCATGCACCCTCAACTTCCTAGAACCATAAGCAACAACATTGTCTTCTTTCATGAGAACACAACCCAAACTTGTTCCCGAAGCATCCCAATACACCACATACCCCTGTCCGGATTCCGGAAAAATCAATATGGGTGGTGATTTAAGGCGAACATTCCACACTTGAAAAGATCTCTGACATTCCTCAGTCTACTTAAATGCGCTCTTTTTCATTGTCAATGATGTCATAGGCAAAGCTAGTCGTGATAAGTCACCCAAAAACCATTGGTAATAACCAGCTAGACCAAGAAAACTATTTATTTCAAAGACATTAGTCTACGGTTTCCAAGAAATAACAGCTTCTATATTTTTTGGATCAACTGAAACATTTTTCTCAGAAACGACATAGCCTAGAAAATGTAATACTTGTATCTAGAAATCACACTTTGACAATTTGGAATTCAACTGAGGGATCAATCCCAACGTACTTCTGGTATCCAGAAATCTAGATATGGATGAAATATCTAATTCATCAAATCCATGAATACCGATGTTGCATTCGTAAGACCAAAAGGCCTAAATACATATTTCTAGTGGCCATATCTACTTCTGAAGGTTGTCTTTGGAATATCCTCCTTCCGAACTCGTAACTAGTGATATCCTGACTGTAAGTCAATTTTTGAGAACCACTGAGCTCACTTCGATTGAACAAACAGGTCATCAATGCGTGGAAGTGGATATCTATTTCTTATCGTAACTTGGTTATGTTTACGATAATCCACACATAGCCTCAAAGTTCTATCTTCTTTCTTTACAAAAAAACTGGGGCTGCCCACGGAGACACGCTTGGCCGAATAAAAACTTTTCTTTCCATCTCCTCTAACTGTACCATCAATTCTTTTAACTTTGTAGGTTCCATCCTATATTATGGAAGTGAGATAGGACTGGTCCCCAGAAGGAGATCAATCGTAAACTCCACTTCTATTACAGGTGGTAACCATGAAAAATTTTCAGGAAAAACATCAGAAAATTGATGCACTACAGCTGGAAAACTATTTTCCGCGATCTCTTCCAATGCTTCCAAATTCAAAGCTGCCAATTGGTAAGAGATCGTTCCCACCATTGGTGCGAACAAGATTATTGCACCTTTCTTTATCATCCTCTCTTGTCTGAAGATATGGTCTATTCAGTCCTCCGTTATGAAACTAAATGTTCTCCCATAAAAGTCGATGTGGGCCTTAAACATTGTCAACAAATCCATACCCAGGATTATATCATAGGAATACATCTCCAACATGGAGAATTCCCATTTCATCTTAACTCCATCAACCGTTATAGCACATGCTCTACACAAGAAGTCTTTACATTCTCTTTCACCAAGATGTGTTTACAGTTTTTACACAGAAGGCATCATTTCAACTTTTATGTTTAGAAAATCAGCAATATGAGAAGCAAGAAAATAATGGGATGCACCATCATAGAACAACACTTGAATGATTTTATAATTTAAAAGAATCATACCTATCACCATAGATGGTCCAAATTGGTCATCCACAATCACATGTTCCGCTCCATACAATTTCTTTGTTGCTGCACTTTGATCCTTATTGTCTTGTTGATATTTCCCTTCCTGAGGTGTCATGGTATTCTTGGAATCACCATAACTAGCTCTGTTCTACTGGCGAGACTGATTTTTCTGTCCCCGCCCTGTCGATGCATAAGATGCTTGCGATGCCTGGGAAGTGTCATGTGCACCCATCATGGGAGCACTGCGACAATATCGCTGAAGATTCCCCATCTTGTTGCAATTATGACATGATTTTTGTGGTGATGTATATTCTCGTTTCATGTGGTCAATCATGCCACATTGAAAACACCCAGATTTCATCATGGGTCGTGGAGGAAGATTCACCAATCCAGCTGTCTGATTCTGATTTTCACTCCCACCTTGGAAGTATGTGTCCCTCTTCTGCTTGTTCCCGGCATTAGAGTTCCCACCCATTCTCATGGTTATCATCATACTTCCTCCTCCCATAACACCTAAGATGTCTCTTTCTTCTATTGTTGATATGTCTACCATCTCTGTTTAATCTATAATATAGATCACAGCTATCTTCGAACAAATCTTCTGTCGCAACCCTGATTCAAAGATGTGTGCCTTCAGCAACGCACTTGACTCATCGCTTCGATTCCCCGTGTCCACAACCTAAAATGCTTGAACGATAGTCTGAACCAGCTCTTGGTTCACATGTGGTTCATGTGCAACTATATTCTCCGCAGCTTCATCCATTTGGTTTCTACGACGTCTAATAGGTTCCATTTTCTATACAAACAAAGCACGCTGTTAGTCTCACTTCCTAGCAACTGAAGGCTTGGCATTTCAATATCTATTACACCACTATCACAACACAGATTTCCAACCATTTCTAAAATAGATCATTTCTTTATTTTGAAAATAAATCTATTTTCAAAATACATCAACCATTATCTTTTCAAAATCTTTCATTTGAAAACATGTTTAAAATTTACAGAAATCACGCTTTTGCATCAAACCATAATCCATTTCTCAAAATGGTTTATGCAATCCTAGTGGGAAGTCATTCCTCTATAATGAAATTCATGCTCATCTCATTGGCTAATCTCATGACAATGATATTTCCAACATTCTAGAAGTGTATCCAAAATACTTATGTACCCAACACCCTTGTAACTTGAAGTTCAGCACAAACGGGTTAGCTACGTCCTTTTATGCTATACATTTCAAGTTCTCAAAATCCTACTCCTGTCTAAGATGACCACCCAAGGAATAGACAAGAATGATTTTCCACTCCAAGACCAATAACATTGATGACTACTAGTTAGGAAAGTACTGAACAATATGATACCATTTTTAATGACCCGCCAATTCTCATAGGCTTGGGAGCTCAACGAGTCATTACTAGGCCTTAAGTGGCATCCACAAGGCACCAAAGGGTTGAAATAAATTCTGAAGTGTTTCAAAATACATGGGGGGTGATTTACACTTTAACTAAAAACAACCAAAAAATAGATATAACTAGATAAACATCTACAAGTAAGCACTATATGATGCATGTTTTAAAACAAAAACAACTCAACCATTATTTTTATAAAAAAACCCAACTAAGTGCAAAAATGGAGTACAAAACCAAAACAGAGTAAACAACGAAAATATATCTACAAGACTTCAATACGACAACCCAACTCCGTACTCCACATGTTCCAAGTTACAACATTACGAACCAGCCCAAGAGTCACGAATTAGTACTATAAACGTGTGACACTTTACCTTTTCCAACAATCCAGAATATGATATCTGCAAAAGCACCAACATGAAAAAGAAGGGGTGAGTAATGAAACTCAGTAGGTTTTCCCCGATGACTTCCCAACCCATTCCTCTGGGGTAAAACATGTTAGCAAATTTATATAAAACAATTTATATAAAACAAATCCAAAACAGTTAACAATATAGTAAATTCCATGTCAAATCCATTTTTCCAACAAAAACCATTTTTCAAAAAATAAATCAAGAAATGTTTTCCAATCAAATTCACATTTCCATTTTTGAACATTCATTACATTTCACAAATCCACACAACCAACCATTTCACAACACGTGAAATCCACTATGCATGCATCGTTATGACAGTTCCATACTCATGAGCGGTCTCTCATTAATCTACCAAGTCGTCACAAGGTCATTATTCACCATGTTCCATTACAATTTTAGCACCGAGAACAAGGCCATATTTCAACCAAGCCTCGTAAATAAAAAATGAACACACACACCAACTAATCCCAAAAACCACATCATTTAAACCATGCCAAAACCGATTTAATAAAACACCCTTTTTCTGAAAACATGTTTCCCCCAAACCATTTTCGAATTCCCGCAAATCCATATTTTAAAATCCTTATTTTAAAATCTAGAAACCACAACATTTTTAACAAACCATTCTTTCATTTTCAACAATTTCATCAAAACCCATAAATCATCACTAAAGAAGATTTATAACATGATTTGCACCAAAATTTCACAATAAAAACCAAGTGGTTTAATCAATTTGAATAAAGACATCAAGATCTAAGAAAGAGGAATCAAGAGTGAAGCCACATAACTTAATAAAAGGGGCGAAACCAAGCCACGGATGAAGAACGCTCAAGAACACCGGGTCAAAACTCCAAGAAACATCTTTAGATCTCTTATCCTAACAAAACCAAGACCAAATTGTGTCATATTTTGTATCCACACCCTTAGATCTACCCATAATATGTGTATATCTAAGAAAATGAGAGAAGAGGAAAAGAATATCTAAGTAGATCTAAGAAACCGATCAAGAACGATCACATACCTTATCAATCCGGCTTTGATTCACCAAGATAAGCCTTCGGATTGCCTCTGAAACACTTGGGAGAAGTCTTCCCACCTACAAGGGAGAGTAATCCCGAGTTAGGGCCTTTTACAAGGTTTAAACAAGGAAATTAAAGGAAAAATGAGTTAGATCCACAATTTTTAAGATCTAACTTTAAGTGACTGCACTATTAGTCTACACAGTTTCACAAATCGTGAGCTAATCATGTGTTAGCTTCTGCCTCAGGCATCCTCCATACACGGACTCATCGCACGGTTTCCCTTAACCATGTGCCGACCGTGTGGAAGCCACTGCCTCCTCTGTCAAACACGTACGGTTTGAAAAACCGTGCACTGCCCGTGCACCTTCCCCTTTGCTTCAAACGTCACTCCAGGATCTTTTAATTTTCCCATATGTCATCCATAACTTTTAAAAACAATAAAATCATCATGTAAGGGTTACATACCATAAACCAGAGGTACTACACCATAAAACAACAGATTATGAATTAAGAGTAATTTTTTAAAAGGTGTCACATTCGAGAGGTGATTTATAAAAAATTTATGTAGTACTAATTTCTACTATCTTGAACATCTCCAACATATGATTCCAATATAACCTGAATTGTTAATGTTATTCTTGGTCTTGGTCAGGAAAAAACTAAAGTTATGTTACCTTCTTACCTAGCCAACAAAACATAACATTACAATGGATGTTAATAATGGTTGAGTTATGGTTTCTCCCTTCTACATAAATTTATTCTAACTATTACACTTAATATAAACTAATTCAAATGACCATTTAACATATCTATATAAATAATAGTCATAATTCTCAATGAAAATAATTTCCAATGGTTATTTATTGACCATATTTACTCTTAATTTCTATAAATTTATTTGAAACATTTCCCTAAATAATAATCCTGATTTTAGTTCGTTCAATATATTGATTCCATGGCTTATATTATTTCTCTATTGTACTATTATTTTTATAATTGGGATGTTATTGGTTAATAAAACCCAAGATGCACCTACATTGTGCTTCAATTATTAGTTTTTATCTACTTTATATTTTTAGTCATAGATGTATCAAAAAATGAGTGTATTGTTTTTACAATTCCATGTATAATAAAATTTGATTATTTATTGCTATAGTTTTTCAGGTATAACATTAGACACTCATTTAATGTTTTTTACATTGAAATGGGATGTAGGTAGTTTACAGAACCATAAGGGGAGATTGAATAGTCTTCATTATGTAAGTTGAACAATTCGTAGATCAAATCCCCCAATTGAGGACTGGATAACATAACATTGATATTTCACTTAGAGTTGCATTACTCAAAAAACAATACATTATCTAGTAATTAGTTTTTTTTATAACTATCACACCAAGATATTACTATGAATAACTTCATGAGATTTTAATACATCACATTTTATGATTATTTAATATTTTATATATTTTCAAAATGATCATGAAATATTTGGTTATCATTGGAGAAGAATTTGATGCATTGGAGTAAACAAATTCAAAGGAAAAATATACAATTCCATGGTTTTTGGGAAAATATATCATCATAAGTTTTTTAAAAAATTTCATGTGAAGTGTTATTTGGATAATAAATAATCTTTTTAATGGTATTTAATAAATTTTTCCAGAATAATTATCCACCAAGGAAAATGAAACTGTTTAATTCTTATGTCCATTACATCTTTGTTTGTAATGAAAATATTCATGGTTTACGTGATGTTTCCAGGAGTTAAAAGGTATATCATCATGTGTACAATGAGGGAAAAATAGTTTGGTCTTCAAAAACACATAATATTAACCAAAAAAACAATCATATTCATATATCATACCCAATGGATGGTTTTTGCTGAATTCGTTCTTCACAGATCCTAACAATGTCACGATTTCTAAAATTATGGAAGAGGTTTACGGAATAATGATCATTATCAAATGAAAAATATGATTTAGTATTAAAAAACAATGCTTATCCATCACCACATTATAGTTTTGGTTAAGTAAATATTTTAAATATGAAAACATCCACTGAGATTTAATGAATATTTATAATTTTTATCATTCTTTTTAAATTTTCCCTTTCAAGACCAAACCACATCATGGTACACAACACCATTTAATGGTTTCATATAATTTATTTAAAAGTGTATTATTTACTTTAAATGTGTGAAAAAATATATCCACCCATATATTCATGAGATCATTATTTGCAGTTGAGATATTTTCCTCAGGATAAGAGGAAAGAATCACACTTGATCCATATTTAGAGGAACATGATAATTATTAAAGAATATTGATAATAATTTAGGAACATTTACTGGATATTTCATCTATGTATAACATATTATATTCTTTTATGAGTTAAAATACATATTTTACTCTAAATTAACAATTATTTATTGATAATAATGCAATGACATGTGATGTTAAAAAAATTATAAATATAAAAGGACATATTCATTATATAAAATTGGTTGGAGAGCCTAGTAGAAATTATTTTGTCATGTTTTGGTCACTCCCCCTATATATATTTCTCTATCTCTCATAAATTTAATTTATCTTGATCATTTTATTATGAACAATCCAAAATGCGATTTTTTTATGATTTTCTTAGAACACTAATTAACCCCCCCCCCCCCCCTAGTGCTTCTCACATTGCTTTCCAAGAAAAACCAATTTATATCTGATAATTATCTACAATAATTAATCATATATCTGGTGGTTCCCATGTAATGATAATTGGTTATTACAAGTAATATATGTTTGAAATTTATTATCTTTTTAATTTAATTTTTTTATGGAGAGTATAAACTCAATCACCAAAAAGGGTTATTCCATATTGACAAAAAAATATGTCACTTATAAAATATATGATGGTTCCATACATTATATCAAATTTTATGAATGTTCTTAACATCACCGAGAAAGAGGTACAACCTCTAGAGTAAATACATTGTTATAAAAATCAACATTCAAAGAATGTAGGAGTCTCTGAGAGATAAAGTATTGTGTTACTCACAATACACTCTAAATATGAATTTATATGAGTTATGTGATCTATAATAAACACCATATTAATGAAATTACATCACATTCGTAAAGAGGAAAACAATTTTATATATTTAATAAATGATATATTTCATAGAATATTTGAAGACAAATAGATGAAAAAATGTGAAAAAGTATATGAGTTCTTTATTAACGTGAAAAAACCCAATAGTTCAAATAAAATAATTAGAGTGGTTGTAAAAGATCCTACCATGGTAATAAAGTTGAGAAAAACCACAAGATAAGTCTAGTTAAAAAATATAATCCCATAAGTATCATGAATTGGATGAGTGTACTTTTTAAAATATTAACAAAATCATAATAAATTATGAGATTAAAATAATAATTTTCATGAAGAAGAAATTTGAAACAAAGTATAAGATATCAATCGAATCCTCAAAAATAATGAAAATAAGTTTTCCAAGAGGTATCAAGAAGGATAATAGGATGTCAAAGATAATTTCATTAATATCAGTAAATTTATGACATTATTATCTAATTTATTTGAATTATTTAGAGAAAAATATAAAGGGAAAATTCTTTTAAATGGTTTTAAATATCTAAAATTGGTCAACATATAATAAATATTCCTGAGAATAATAATTAATAAGATATATATGAACAATCTGAAAATCATCAAATGGAATAGACATGTAGTAATTGTTCTCAATAGAATAAATTACTACAATAAAATGGAATGAAAAATTAGGAAATTGAGATAAATTATCCATTTAATCCTAGTGATTGATCCCATAATGAATGTGAATATAAAGAAGAAGATCCCAAAGAGGAATATGTTCATGATTTCAGGGAGAAATTAAAGAAAAACAAATAATCTGTTATTGAATAATAATTAAAAAAAGGTGATTCTGAATTAAAGGAGTCTCCAAAGGAGCTTCAACTAATAATAGAGATTTTGGTTCATCTCAAAGATAATGAAAAACATGAGGAATATATTGAAACATTTACGAAAAAAATTACTAAAAAATCAAATATCAAACTGGTTATTGGAACGTAAGGTGAACTTCTTAAAAAATATTAGAATATAAATTCCATGATTTTTTAATGATACAAGATACTTGATGTCAAAATTTGAATTTTTGTTTCAAAAAATATCTGTCTATGTTATATAAATAAAACACTATTAAAAATTAAAATTAATTGAACATGTTACTACTTGATTCTATATTTTTAATAAATAATTTATAGAAACTATGAAATCTTTAAGGAATGTTATCAATTTCTTGATGTAATATTAAAATTCTATAAAGAAGAAATTGACACTCAATTTTGATATCAATATATGAAAATACTCCTAATACAATGAAAAAAATATGGTCATATTACAAACATATGGTTGTATTATATTTATTCACATTATGTGTTATATAATTTTTATGTAATGAATTGTTTTACTAGTTTGTTTCGTAGAATAATTACATAGAGATACTGGTGAATATGCATTGGATTTTATTCTTATAGATTTTGAATATTGATAATTTAATGTTGAATGAAAAATATGAATTTGGATAACAGTTTCATGATGTTTTATAAGTGAATATTTAGTTTTGAATAATGATACTATGAGGATTTGATGATGTTTAAAAAGAATTAAATATTTTGAGGAGTTTCGGATGAATTATCATGTTGATGAATTGTGTTTAATTGAAATACATAATTAATGAATTGATGATGTTTGAGGTTAATAGGATATCTTATATAGAATAATATACAAACTATGAAAATTATGTGAATATGGTGATGTTATTAAAATAAATCTTTCCAAATTTTCGCTAAATTTTTATGTTAATACTCAGAACATGGTATATGATGGTTGTTAAAGATAATTCTTGAAATTTTAATGTTACTTAATATTAACCTACATTTTGTGGAAAATTTTTAAATCACAACACAAATGACTATTTTAAAAAGAGAAATTCCATAGATTTAAGATGGAAAATTGTATTGGTAGAACATATTTTTTATTTCCATGCTATAGTCAGTGTATATGTTAGAAAATTCGTAATATGGTATAATTCAACACCATATTTTAAAGATACATCATGGAGAGTTTGAATTCAATAGAATAAGGTAAAATCGTGTTGTTTGTTGATTTTGGGTTTCAATATGTTTCCATGATGCAGAATCTTATTATGTTGTGAAAATTGGTATGAATAGAGTTCTATGATTCAAGGAATATACTACACCACAAAAGGATGATCGGCCATGATATGATGGCCTTGGTAAAACCAATAGAATCTTATTTTTGTACATGGTATATGCCACAATGCTTCAATAAATTTGGAGATAACTATTGGAAACCAATGGTAATGACTTTATAAAATGTATCGAACTTAAAATCTATATAATTGGGTTGTTCAAATGGAAGATATGACATTCATTTATTTAGTGATTTGGGTAGTTATTCTAACATATTATAGAAACCCTTTGAAGTATGAATGGATGTTACTAAATGGAAAATATCCCAAAAAATTAATTTTATATGGAAGATGATAGATATAAATAATAGTTTCCATTTAAAATTTGAAATTCAAAATATTCTGTAAATATATGTAATTATGCTATAAATAATCATAATAGAAAAAATAGAAAAATCAGTGAGGATTATAACTATATGGTTGAGGTGGAGAAGTGGAAAATTATGATCCAATAGGAAGAATATAACACTAAGGATATTATTTAAGATAAATTTATGATGTAGGAGTATGATGCATGCTTGTGTGTAAAGAAAAAATTATAATTTTTGAGTGGAATATCTTTTATAATACTCTATTTTTTAATGAAAAAACCTGAGCAATAATAAATATCATTGAAAATATTGAATATTTATATGAATAAATCAAATTTCTTTAAATAATTACACATTTTTTGGAATTATTATTTTGATATTATGTTTTATATTGTGTTAATTATAATTGTAGAACAAATATACAATAATAAATTCAAAGAGTGGTGTATTTATATAATAGAAATAGAGAGTAGTATTTGTAAATAATTATAGCACCAAAGACATGAGTTTATGATTTATATTTAAAGTAAATTTATTGAAAAGTCATTATTATCCTTAAATTGGGAAGAGTCCTACAAGTATATAAACTAATTCTTTCTTTATAATAATTATTATTGGATAAAAAGAGGAAGTGACACTTTTGAATAAGTGATTTATCCAAAAATCAAAAACAGTTGGCGAGCCTTGGGATTCAGTGAGATTATACCTAAATCATGTATAGGTGGTGATCCTGGGTTAGGAATACCCTTTCATAAACATTGTATATACACCACTAATGATTTATAATGGATCTTGGTACACCTAAAATATTCTTAGTGTATACTCCATGGTGTATATTTTTTTAGGTAAACTAAATGAATTCACCATGTTCATTGAATTTAAATTTATATATTTGTGTGTTTGTGTGTGAATATGAAATCAATGGTTGACTGTTTTTTCTTCCAATTAGATAATATGATCATGAAGATAAGAGGTAAATGGAAAAAAATTAAATTTTTTATTCACCATGATTTACCCTACCCCCTCAATTAAGATTTCTCAAGTCCCAATAAATTCTATTAGAGCCTAAATATTCTATAGTGATTTCATCAATTTCTAGAAATATCAAATATGAATATATTTTACACACTACTATGGGACCATTTTCTAAAAGAGATATAATTATTATTTTATATGATAATGGGAAAGAAAGAATTTTTTATCTTGAAGGCAGTATAGGGGAATTGAATATTTAAAAGAAAAGGAATATAAATATTAGAGGATTGGTTAAAGAGTTATGAAAATATGAGGAACAATTGGAGTATGGATAAAATTTTTGTGAAGATGTTGTTTAAGATCAAAATAAAACTCATAAAGAGTTTGAATAAATGTTTATTATAACCAAAATCTAAAGAAAAATCTAATGGGATGAAATTCTAATGTAGTTTTATTAATGAACGAGAAAAATGAATTATGTCTCTCAAGGTTGATATTACAGTGTTCAAAAATTTTATTTCATATATACCACCAGAAGATTATTTTTAAAATATAAAAGTTTTGAGTGGTTTATTTTTTAAAATGAATCATATGATTATAATAAATTAAATTATGATGAAGATATATCTACAGTTTCAGTGACAGAAAATGAGGAATATTTAAATAAAAATATTTAACCTTTGGAAACACTCTAATGGGAACATAAATATAAAATATAAATAATATCTAAGATATCATTGGGGAGGATTTTAAGGTAATGTGTTTCATTTATCACGAATTGGTTGAGAATAAATGAGTTTAAAATATATTTTTATTGAATAATATGGAATAGAAATTGAAATCTGTATAAGCATCATTAATATATAAAATTAATCTCAAGACTGATTAGTTAGACATGAATGGGAAATATATTACATAATGTTAAATTTATTTAGTTTCACTAAAATTGTGAAATGAATTTTTATTGAAGCTTCACAAAATTAAATTTTAAGATAAATTAAAATATTTATTATAATAAAGTGCTTTGTTTAATTATAAGTGATTCAATTTAGAGGTAATGTTAAAAATGATGAAAATGTTGTTGCAATAAATAAAAAACTAATGTGGATTTGTTGAGTCCCCAAAAATAATGGAGGAATCAATTTAAGGTTAGAGATCAACTTAACTAGGAAAGGAACATATTTTCATTGATACATCAATGTATAATAAGATCAATAATTCTGTAGCATAACGCAATAAGAAAATTAAAGAATTGATTGAATATAATAAATACATTCAAATAGATAAGTATGAACCTATATGTTTCTATAGTTTATTTCCTATATATAATGATAGTTATTATGAAGATTCCTCTGAGATGATTTCAGATTATGAAAGAAATAGGTAATCTTACTTTTATATTTCATAATATATATGGTACCATTCTTATTATTCTATTTATTACCCTTCTAACTATAGTTTTGGTGGTTTAAATAATAAATAAAATATAGAATAAATTCATTTATCATCCATGGAAAATCAAATTATTCATATGGAATCATTTTTACTCATTATCGATGGTAATTAATCATGATGATTAAATTTAGAATAGAAATTATGGGAAAGAATCTATGAAATCCATGGATGAATAGAACAAGTGATAATTACAAATGAAAATTTTTTAAATGTTGTTTCAAAGGAAATTTTCTATGGTATTTTTAAATGAGAAGTGGTATTAATATAAAATATATTGTATTTAAGAACATATTCATGTCATATTTGGGAATACTGATACATAACATTCATGAAAGACTATTTTTTAGTGTGAAAATTTCATCATAATATTTTATGTATGTGCTTGTCTTGGTCATATAGAAAGGTAATATAGTAATAAAATAAATACATGTTCCAATGGGACATCTCCCACTCCTTTAAAATGTAGAATACAAGAAAATAGAAATAAAATATACAATTTACATTAAAAAGGGTCATATATTTAAATGACTATAATATATAAAGGAAACATATAGCTTATCTAGAACTAAATTTTTTTCATTAACATCAATTATCCTTGAAAGAAAATAATAATGAATAGAGAGAAAGGAATAATGAGTAATTTCTCATTTCATTATAGAGGATATGCATGAATTATTCCTAATTGATTTCAACCATAACAATAAAAAGTATGAGTTGAAGAATAGTGGAATTATTCTTTATTTGAGAAATAAGCCTAAAAACTGTTTATTTGATATAATAAAGAAGCAGAAATATAGTTTTCATATCAGTCTTTATAATAATATGATCATCATGATATGAAATAATAATAATTCATGATAAATCATCTAAAAATAATTTAGTTTATGTGGTGTTACTCATTGATTTATTTGGAATAAGGGTAGGAGAAAGGGGTATACCATTATGGTTGACCTCAACACACTAATTATGTATGATGGAGGTAACACCTATTACACCAAGTCCCAAAGCACTAGGTCCGAGAAAGGGATGACACAGGACCTCATGCACACTTCCCCTTATTCATTAGGTTTTTTAATAATGGAAAGGGTTTATATAACGATAAGGGGATACTATTTCATCAGTACGAGGAAACATTATAGTATATTAAAGTAAGAATAAAAAAATATATAGTGAATAATCATTAAATAACGAAAAATGATCTACCTATTCACAAATTCCATTCAATGGGATAGTTCAATAACATAATATATTTATCCCTCTTGAAAGTATGATAAAAATAATCTTTACCATGTATCAAACACATCCCCCTTAGAGTAATAGTCCATGTGGATCGACTTTCACATTCAATTGTAAGAATTATTAACATCACAATCCCATACAAGATATATATGATAGATCAAAAATCACATCAATTAAAAAAACCTAATAATAAGAATAATCCATAAGAAAGAAACATAATAATAAGTTCCCCTATGATTCACACACACCATATATGATGAAACATCGAACATAGGTCTCTACAACTACACACACATTCCAAGAACCATTCCAATTACACATATAAAACATACACTCAAGTCTAGTTCTTTCTACCTCGGGTGCAACAATGATGATCAAGGCACAAATTACCTCCCTCCAAAAGAACAACCACTAAATCCAAGTTACATTACTAGATAACATTATTAGAAATATATTATTATATACTAAGAGTAACCACATCCAATAAGTCTAGGAAACTATAAACCCACCTAGGAGGATTTGTTACCGAAAATGGTCCTAGTCTAGGCATTGCCCAGAAGCCAGATCCTTGAAAACAGGTGTTGATTCTATAAATGTTCATTAAAAATATCACTAGATATATCAAAATCCATATGATATAATTAAATTATTAATTATATAAATGTTTTTTGTCAAGGATATGATAATGGATTTACCACGATAAATAGGCTTTTTATATTGGATGTGTAAGTTAAAACGGTCATTTGGGAATCAAGGAGAGGAATTGGAAGTGTATAGGAAAATCCAAAATTATCTGGAGAGATCCTAGTGTTTGGGTAGGAAGCAATGAAGTTAATGAAAAAATAATTGAGTACTCAAGATATTAAATCTACTAAAACTACCTACATTCACTGTGTGAATTTAGTGTTCACTTCAGGAAATTTTACATTGGTTAATACATAAAAATACTTATCATCTTAGCTTGAAATTGAAAATAATGTATAGATTAGAAATTTACCATAAACTTCACAAATATATATCACATCCTGAATGTAAATTCTTGTCATCCACCTAAAATCCATTCACACTGTGAATATCTATTCATGGTGTGAACTACTCTTGTTTTTAGAATTTGCAGCCTTTATTGCACTTCCATCTCTGAACAACCATAACCAATTTTAAATTTTTTTAATTACACCTTTAATATGTGTGGAAAATAAAAAATAGGGGTAAATTGTTATTGAGGATGTTATGAATCTCCTCCTCTAATTGATTATCATCCTTGATAAGTGTCCTCATAGGTTCTGTTCAACAATTATGGCCATTTACCACGAATTTCAGTTTCTTATTCCCATGTATACTCTTACTAAACATAATAATAATATTGAACATATATTAAAAGAATGATCTTCCCCACAATACCTCATTTATTAGGGATATTGTTTAAGTAGGTCTCTCAACAAAATATAGATATGGTTCCAACTAAACATCCACAAAGTCAATCACATGCATTGGATCATTCTCATACATATAATGTTGAGTCGCATGGAAAACATAATGCATAATTTGATACTATGTATGATGGTCCAATGTATAGTCTATCATCATGATACATTAAATAACATTGATTGACACAATGTTCTGCTATGCCAACATACATTTTTTCATTTTATGTATATACCACAACTAATGAGACACCAGTATGAAAACATTATCACATTCCATGAACTCCATGCGTTATATTCATTGGTCATAATAACCCTTCTACCAATTATTCACCATAATTATACATTTATAAATAAAATACACCTTATCTAATGTCTCTTTTATAATAATCAACCCAACAACTAACAACAAACATGCCTCATTACTGTAGAGTGTTTCACGACAAGACTACCTATAAAGAGCCATCTGTATCACAGACTAAAAGTTTTTAATGTAGGTGAAGTCTATCAATGATAGTGATAATTACAATCACCTCAAGAATATTGAATACATGATTGAATAATATCTTTTAATGACTAGATAATCCTTTCTAATTTCCCATCAATCTGAGGATGATTGTATGTACCCAACTTTAACTAGTTACACTATAATTCATATAAGCATTTCCAAAACCATGAGTAAAACTAATAATATATGTCATATTCCATGATCAAAGGTACTTTTTGATGTCGCATGTTATCTAAAAAATAGAGATTTCCAAACTCATCCACTGATTTCAACTCTTGAATTGTTATAATGTGAGCCACCTAAGTCAATCGATCCACTACCACCCAATCTGTGTCTCGTCCACTAGGGGTCCTACAAAACCTTATCATTATTTATTGTGTTACCTTCTCGCACTTCCACACATGAACTATAATTTTATGATGTAACCCTTATGGTATATGATTTTATTCTATGATTTTCTTAAAAGTCAAACATTGAGAAACAAATCCTGAAATATCTCTTTTCATATTGGGACACCAGAACAACAACGTTACATCATGATACATCTTGGTAAATTAGAGTTTGACTTCCCATTTTTATGTATGAGAGCCTCTCAAAAACTTATCTCTCATGGAATATATAACAATCACCCTTCCATGAACCAAAAGAACTCCATGTTTGAATAAAGGCCATCCTGAAATAGAACCACTTGATGTCAGCCTCCCACACATCATGATACTCCTCAGACCGAGATCTTGAGTAGTATTCACTCATACTACCAATGATGATGTGGTCATTAAGGGTACACAAACCACTACCCCCTCAATCCTTAACTACTCCCACCATCCATTCTTCCAATAGTGTCTTGAGGTCCCATATATCTTCTAACATATTTTATCTAATTACAATAATTTTTTTAATCAGTTAATATTCAACCCCATTTTCATTTTTGAGAGCATACTCCATCTTGAAGTTGAACATCTAAAAGTACTCTACCCTATTATTATGATAATGATTCATTTCATGCTGGGAGAAAATATTCATTGGACTCTTTTGATCCATGTACATAAAAAATATCTCACCCAATAGGTAGTGTCACCATAATTTTGGTGCATGGGCCATATCCACTAATATAAAGACATGAGTATAGTGGTTCTACTCATAGGGTCATTACTAATGTTCCCCATAAGAGGATACATTGTCACCCTAAATAAAAAGTCCTCCTACTAAAATTATAGATGTCTTATAGTACATAACATTTACCACACCAAGATTAAGAAGAGATAAGATTATAGATGATATAAATATTTTCATTAGATCATAGAAAAAATATTCAATCTTATTATTCCATTTGAAATTTACTCAAATTTTTTTAATTGTGGTAATGGGTGCTACATAGCGATAAAAGTTCTGAATGAATCTATTATAGTAACCAAAAAATAAAATATAAATATAAATCTATAACACATTAAGTGGCCATTATCATGAAATAATTTCATTTACATTCCCTGGATGAACTGATATCCTTTCATGAGAAACCACATTCCCATGAAACTGCACCTCATATATCAAAAAGTGACTCTTTGTGTACTTTGTGTATAGTAAATGAGACTAAAGTGTAATCAACATGATATCTAACTTCCTAGAAATTTATTATATAATCTTATAACATATAAAGATGTTGTAAATGAACACAATGATAAAGGAATCCATGTATGGGTGAAAGGACTTGTTCATGAGAGCCATGAACACTGCTGGAGCATTCACTAATCAAAAGGGAATAACAATATACTCATACAACCCATACCTACTCATAAGAACTATATTTAAGAATCCATAGTATCTAAATATATGTTTATATAATATAGAATGAATATTAATCTTAGAAAATACAAGGCATCACCCCAACTAATCAAAAAGTTGTTTATTCATAGAAATAAATACATATTCATAAAAATGTTTCAATTAATCTTCTGGTAGTCCATAAAATGATGAATAATACCATATATCTTAATGTTTAACATCTTCAGAGCACCCTAGAGGGAAGTTTCCAGTCTTCTAAAGAACATATCTAAGATCATGATATTTTACCTTGATCTCTAAGAACTCGTTCAGGGCCAGTGATATGGTGGAACCAATATCGGTTATGCTCTTTACAATATCATGATATCCAATTAAACACCATTGTGTGGAAGATGTCATGAGAAATCTATAGTAAATACATATATGTATTGGTCTACAACTTGATGGAAAGAGGAGGGAGCCACTGGATATCCACTAGAGGGACCATGGTAGACACCTGAACTAAAAAGGATTCCATTTTATGGGGGTATAGTATTATTCTTCTTACCTTGATGTCCCATTCATAGGATAGAATAAAACTTTTCTCCATATAAGATCAAAAGGTCACCCAACACTTATAATAATCAATGTGTTCATAGAAAATGGCCAACAACTCCATGCCAATGATCAAATTAAAACCTATAATCTATAAAATTTTGAATCTTTAAACACACTCATAGATTGAAATTGCCATCATACAGTCTATAATAATTTGATGATGATGAACACTCTTTCTCATGGGTGTATCAATATACAGAATCTCGTAAAATAATTAAACTTTTAAATCTAACCCAGTAACTACATTGGAAAATATAAACAAGGCATGCTTGTATTTCAAAGAAATAAATAGATTAGATTAAATTATTATCACACCACATACTAATGAAGTTCCATGTCGGCCATTACTTAATGATATGTCTATACCATATTCCATACTATCCAACACTCCATGACTGCTAAGAGGCTCATGGTCCACTTGATTTACTCATCCTTGTTGGGTATTAGACAGACGATGAGGTTATATTCCTACACCATGGCCAGATTTAGATGTGTGAAAGTACATAACCATGGAATATAATAACTTTAAATGACAATTAGCTACACAATGGTATTAATTAATGTGAAAAATAATTAATTCCTTGAGTAAATTTATATTCCTTAGAAAATTATAGAATCTTGAAGAATTGTTCCCTAGTAAAGGAGTTGAAAAAGATCTTGTCTTCTCTAACCGTGAAGGTCTGTCCTAGATTGAGTTTTATTGATTCCTCTTCATGTTACCAAAATGAACAACTATGATAGCAAAAGAGAAGTCATATGTTGTTCAACCAATAATAGGAATAATACTAATTGAATTTCCCATAGGTAATAAATCCTCTATTGTATGTACTTTATGAATATCTATATCATATGTGATTAAATATATGTTTGTGACCTATCATATCTACTATGGGTTAAGTCCAATCACAATATTTTTATCTTTCTTTGCCTCGTTCCCCACTAGAATTATTGAAAAGTGGATCTACTCTATCAAACAGACTGAATACACCCACGCTAAAATGAACCCTTTAAGGGGCACTAAAAACTTCATGTCATAGAGAAAATTTAGTAAAACAAGGTATAATTTCTCAAATAAGTGATTAGGGATGTCTCTCATGGTATCCCCTCTCATATACTAGCCTAAAACATGATATCCCACTATTTAATAGTTGTTTCATTAATCATAATGGTTTCAATCTTAATCTTCATACCATCTAGGGTATCTACCATGTTAAAAATACTCTATGTGACTCATTTCATGTCTTTCACATCCTGGGGAAATCCAGTTCCCAAGAATTATGGGGGATCTAGATCAAGAATCCATGCATAGCTTTAATTATCGTCATCTCACCACTATGGGATCCTACACCCTAAATAGGTACCAACAAAAAAGAGTCATTTTTTACTAGTTATATTTCATAACTTTCTAGAGATATTGAAGAAGTATTCTCAGTTTCATCCTCTAAATCAATAGGTGATACAACCGGCTCCATAATATGTATATGTAGTGTAATTTCATAAAATTCCATAACAAAACAAAGACAAACCCAATAGCTTAAAAAAGAATGTTGATAGATGAATATAATTACAAACAACATTTCCTAATAAGTTCCAACCAAAAATTTATTTATAATAACAATTAATAACCCCCTTATCACTGCCCAAAACACAATCCATGCCTCGAGTACCTATAAGGTAGTCAGAAATGGGCATATACACTCAATAATAGAATAAAACAAGATAAAATAAGAGAATACAAAAAATAATTTACCCACAACACATCATAATTTCAATAGGAATGTATTCATTTGGTCTATATATATTGCAAGAAATAGGTATATATGGAACATGAAACTGAATTCTTAGAATGATGGATGAACATGCCCCCAATCTTCTAATTTAATATATCAACATCTTATGCATCACCTGAGGTGAGTTTAATCAATGGTAACACACAAAAAACTCCCACTTTAAGGAAGCTCGATGGTCCACTACATAGTGTTGTCTAGGAATTGACTTAGATTCCATGCCTAAGTCTTAACCATACAAGCTACTATATAACATATCTGAAATCATGGAAATGAGAAGAAACAAGTTAGTAAACTTGGGGCTATGATACCATTTTTTAACAGACTAAACTAAAACATGGGGTCTGAGCCATGGACAACGCATGACCTCCTGCATGCCACCCCATATGCAACTAGTTTACAAATTTTAGTGAGGGCCTATTGAATAGATTGGGGATATTATTCCCGAAGAACATAATAACATTAGAGTATTATAAATGATGTGATAAAAAATAAATCAGAATATAATAAATAAATAAATCACCATCACAGTATTAATAAATACAAATAAAATCCACCCCATATATCTATATTATGGTGTTTTAGGTAATCTTACCAAAACCATAAAAATGATCCAATTTAGGTGTAAGATAATAATAAAATTACCATTATCCGGTATAAGATATATTATGAATCATATGATTCCTCCTTCTAACCAACACAACCATCCATCGGATGGTGCTTTCCCTTCCTTGGATCCCTAATCATGAAATTTAAAAGACCTTCGAAAATACCAAGTATGGTATGAGTATAAGACTTAGTAGGACACAAAAAAAATCTCATAACATAAGTGCATAAGAAATTAATGTGCATGTCTTGATAGTAAACTGGGTACATATATAATTGACAATATATCACACAAGTACAAAAATATGTTGGTTCCTTGGTGATCGGCTCTACCTACTTCTGAACCATCACATAAGTAATAATGATTAGTCTCCTGACATATTCACTTTAATTGGATAATCCAAAAGTATAATTGAAATATACCTCTTGAAGGGATATCCCAAAGTTTAATGACCACATTTTCGACACATCCCCCTCAATAGAATAGTCCATGGGGATCAACCTACATGTTGAAATGCATGATAGAAGAATAAAATAATATGATATAATATAAAAATGATATATTTGACATCAAATCAAATAATCAGGCCTCACAACGAGAACAATCCACATGCAAGAAACAAAATAATATGTTTCAAAAGGATACATATGCATAACACATGTGATCATATATAAAAAATGGTATCACGGGATATACATTAATGGCAACAACAATGATAATAACTAATGTTAATAATGGTGTCATGTGAAAGGCTTCCTATCTTAGGTGAAACAAAAAATATCTAAGGTCAAAAATTGTCTTATTTTAAACACTTTTCATAATCTAAATCATTGAATCCAGATGTAAATTTACTAGAAACCATAAAAAACCATTTAAATCAAGGAAAAATCCTTAAATATAGCCAATAAATCAAAGACCTATTTGATTTTGATCTAGAAGAAGAATATCTAATATATGTTTATCAAAGAAGAAATTATATAATTTAATGTGAGGAATCAAATGTGAATTTAGATGTTTAAGAGTGGAGGTATAAGAGAAATGGCGAGCCTACAAATGCTTAGATTGTGGGCATAGGTTTTGGGGAGGAAGGAAAGAGTAAAATTAGAAATGAATTGATCGTTCAAGGAATAAAATCTATTTAATCCAATTAAATTCATGTTGTTAATTTAATATTCACATAATAAGATTTAAAATTATCCAATACACACAAAAAAAATGTCACAGAAACTTAAAAAAAATTTATATTCACACTATTATTTTACCATCCATGTTAGGAATCTATTTTATGTAATGAGTATAGTTCATGGATTACACATAGAATAATTTCACATCATGAATATCCATTCATGATCTAAACATATCCTATAGAAAATATTTCTTGACTTTCAACCATTTACTTCTCCAAATACCACAAACATGCCTTAACGTGTTTAATTACACCTATAAGATGAGAACATAAACATTAAAATTGTTGTACCTTGAGATTTAGGATGTTACAAACCCTCTCCCCAAGGTTTATAATATATTCATTGATAGTGGATTAAGGGGGAGAGAGGATCCATGAGATAGACACATTAAAAAAAAGAAGAATATATGGTAAATAAGTTTATATGATTTTTCTGTGTCTATTAAATGATATATTTCATTAAATACTCATTGATGAAAGATAAATATGTATTTTTTGTTCTTTAGAATATTGATTCAAATATATGTTAAAGGGGTTTTTTAAAGTGGGATCACATATAAGTGCTGTTGAAATTTTTTTATAATGATAGAGGTTCAAATTTCATATTGGTGGAAATATTACAAGATTATGTCTATAAATTCATTGACTGATGAAACATTTCATATAAAATCATAGTCAATCATAGTATACAATGTGGTGTTGGTATTTATTTCAGTAACTCGAAAAAGAAAAATTATCATGGATTCTATAGATAGATGTAGTGATAAAATATTTTTAGTGATGTCAAGATAAATAATAATTTACAAGGGGAATCCAATTTTATCCATTAGTGAAATCAGTTGTAGTATGGAGGAATATTTATTTTCTGTCGGTATAGAAGCCTTTTTTGAATTGAAATACATGTCAAATCCATATAAAATTTTTTCAAATGGTATCAATTCGTTTCTTCAATTATATAAATGATATCAATCCTTATAAAGTGATGGTCTTCCATGAAAAGGATAATGTTAATCTCATTGAAGAATCATCTACTAATATAGGAGATTATTTACAATATTTTTTTTACTAAAAATATAATTTGAGTTTATATTAGGATACCAGAAGGCTAATAAAAAATGAAATTTCCCGATTCTTGAGATTACATCTAGAATTTTTATTAGTCAAATACCAATGAAATAATGTCATGTTGGTTATGAAGATCAATTAATGGATATTCATACTTTTCTAAAAAGCATAATTTCTTTTTAAAGTAAATAAGACAAATCACATAAAGTGGTATCAATCGCTTATTAGTTTTATCAATTAATTATTCATATGGTAAGCCCCAAATTATAATTCTTAACTAATTATGCGCTAATATATTTATGTGATATGTTTGAGATCATAAGAATATTACTATTTAATGATTTAAATTTTTCAGGTTGTAATTGTGGTATAATATTTAATTAGTGATATGGAAAAATTTGATAACACTGACTATTATTTCATACATTAGGATCCATATTAGTAGGCTTAAATAATTTATTGATGATTCATTGCAATGTGATAAATCCAATCATTGATATTTATACAGAATAATATGGCTATTAGAATCTATCCATTAGAATTTGAATGAAGGATTTTTTAGATTGATCCAAAGGTTCTGAAATTATTTCTCTATGTGATATGTTAATAACATTGAAGGTGAAGACAAAGGAGGAGTGTATTCATTCTAAATATGTAATTCATGAAGGTATATGAGTTCTATTACAAATTTGTTACAAGATGTATATGTATTTTATGAGAGTAAGATCTTATGAATATGTCGCTATAAGATTTAGCTGTATAATAAATATATAAAGTGAACCTTTTTATTTTAATGAAAAAAAGAGATATATTTTTATTATGAGATATTGTCAACCGAGATCTTAAGGGGGGTATTTTGGAAACCATAACATTGTATTGGGTTTCATGAAAATATTTGATAATGAATTATTATATGATTAATGGAGTTATTGATATGTTTCTTGGAAATATGAATGTGAGATATTGGGGAATAATATTTGGAAGTCATGATTGTAGAATTTGATGTTTTTTCATTGAAGGATGAATGATCATTAAACCTTTAGGGAAAAGGTTCATGTAATTGTATAAGTGAATACGTTTTTTGGAAGAATGATATTATGAAGAAAATATGTTTTTGTAAGATAATTGAATAAGTTTAATATTTCTAAATAAATAATCATGTTAAAGAAATGTGTTTTATGAAAATACACAATTAATGAAATTATGATTTCTAAGTTTCATGGTTGGCTTGAAGTAGAAAAAGATAAAAACATGGAAAATGATATAAAGAATCTAATGTTATCATTGGTAATATTTACTAGTTTTTCTCGTACTTTTATGTGAATACGTGGAGAATCGGATGTGATGATCATTGGAGATAATTCTTGATAATTAGAAGTGATCAAAGCTCAATCAAGAGTTACTGAAATGTTCTACACCAATGCAAAGAGGACCGTCTACATAAGGTAAAATCATATATTTATCCATGAAAGGTTCAATTTCAGTAGAAATTTTTTAATGCTACTTTATAGTCAATTTTTGTGCCACAAAATTATTAACAGAGATAAATTACACATCGCAGGAAAAATATACCTTGTAGAGTTTTAGAAATTGACATAATAAATTAAATGCATAGTGTTTGTTGATTTCCGTTGTCAATAATTTTCTAAATCTCAGAATCCTATTACATAGTAAAGTGTTGAGTGGAATGAGTTCTATAATTTAAGGAACATATTACGCAATAATATGAATATCAATTGATATTTGATGGACTTGTAAAATAAATGAGACCCATGTCCTAGTACATCTTATATTGAAAAAATATTCAATAAATATTAAGATAACTATACAAAATTAATGGGTTATAGTGTAGAAAAAATATCATATTGTAAATCGTGGGAATTTTTTATGTCTAAATAAAAAAATCATGGATTTATATGGTGAATTGGGTATTTTTTATAACATGTGATAGTAAAAATTTCTTGTTTGAATGGATGAGATTAAATGGATGAAGATACAAAGTATGAAGTTGAAGTGGGAGAAGTTGGAATTTATATATAGTTTAGATTTAAAATTTTAAATTCAAACAATTACCTGAATATATAGAACTATTTTTCATATAATTTAAATATAAAAAAATATAGTCATAAATTAGAAGAGTATAAATGTATTTTCTAAGAGGATAAGTGAAAATTTGTATTATAATAGGAATAACTCACCATCAAATAGATTATTTGAGATCGATTTATGAATTTAGAGTGTATTTTTTCATGTCCAAAAATATGAGAACTATAATTATTTGGTGGAATTACTTGGATACAACATCATATTTTCTGAATTAATAACATTTTTTCTGTATATAATTAATATATCTAGACTATTGAAGTGATTAAATCATAATTCCTTTTTGAATAACTCCATAAGTGGAATTATTATTTGGTTGTTTTATTTGTATTTGTGTGAATCAAATTAAATATCAAATGTATAAATTTATGGAAAATTGACTGGTTTATATCATGAATAGAAATAGATATTATTATTTGGGATTGGTTATGGTAACTATAAGAAGATTTTATGTTGTATATTTCATGTATCATTCTTCAATGGACCTATGTATCCTTAAAATCACAACAAAAAATAAAAAAAAATCAATTCTATCAAAAAATTAATGTCCAAATGAGAATAAGATGTATTAACCCTAAAAAATAATTTATTTATCCCTAAACCATAAATATGATATGAGACATGGGTGGTAATGATCTTATCCCTAAATCATGTTCAAGAAGTGACCCTTTGTGAATAGATCCATTTTCTAAACATTGTATCTATGAAATTATTGACTTATATTGGATATTGGTACACCAAACAAATGATGAGTGTATGCCCCATGTTGTATCACAATAGGTGGACCCATTAAAATATTTGAGTTCCTTGAATTCATATTATTATATATGTTTTTTATGAAGATGAAATTAATGGTTTAATGGAGTTCATTCCAATGAGCAAATAAAATTTTTAAGAGAATAATTAAATTGGAAAAAGTTGAATTTTATATTCCCCATGACATAACCCCGCCTAAGGTTTCTTGGGTACCAGTTGGTACATAAAGTGTTAGTATCAATAAAAAAGGTTAATACACTTATTTTCAATTTAAATGACTGCGTTAAAATTCATATAAATATATGATTATGAATGAAAAATAATTTTGAAGCTAATCCTAAGGGTAATGATATTATTAAGGAAAGAACATATAATTATAATGAGGTTGAAGATATTCAATATAAATGAAAAATCGTCAAGAATATTTTTTTAATGATGTTTCCCATTAACATGGATAAATATATATAAAGTGAGATATTATTATTGATGAGTTTATATTAATAAGTAATTATATTTATAATATAATATATGTTTTTCAATTAAATTGGACCAATGACTCAAGGGGATAGACACTAAAAATATAATAGTGAAACCAATGGAATATCCAAAAGAGACGGTGAAAATAAAAAAACTATTTTGATATACTTAATGAACAATTTTGTATGAATGATAAAAAAGCACATACTTTCAAAAATTGTAATAAAATACTAAGAAATATTAGCCTCAATAAAGTGAAATAGGTTATCATATCATAGATTCGAAAAGTAGTTTCAGAATTATTCTAAAATAGGAGTCATTTGAATTCTAAATAAGTTTTTACATTAACCAAATTTAATGGATATGGATTATAAAATGTGGTATAAGAAGAAGAAACCATATGATATCAATTATTTTCCTAAATCTTTTTTATAAAAATATAATGGAATATGCTATGGATGATTTTATAAATGAGCCAATGAAGAAATATTTATTGTTTATATACCTAGAAGAAGAATTTATATGTGTTACAATAAGATTTAATGAATGTTGTTGAATATAATGATATTATTATTATAATGGACCATGATACATCACATATATAATTTTCAAATAATGATGAAATTGAGCAAACCACGTGAGCGAATGATGATCATCAATGTAGTAATTAAATTTTTACAGTAAGATTTTATAATTTCAAGCTAGTTAAAAATTATAAAGTGATGAGGAAGGACCACAGTAATGTGCATATCAGTTATGAATAATTTGAAAAAAATCAAGTGTAACATATCATTAGATATAGAATCAAGGGTGTTTAAACATTGATTACATTATTTAATTATCATCACAAAAACCTACTATCATAACTTTAATTGATTTAAAATATTTTAAAATAGAGGAATAAATTACTGTTATATAACATGGGGTAAATATAATTAAGAATAATGACATGTGATATTAAGTATCACATCCGAAATAAAATAATGTTATTAGGATGAAATTTTCAAGAACATACTTAATTAAAATTGAGATGTTTCAGGGAATGCTGCTCATCCAATTCAAAAAGGTGACTCTTAAATTAAGGGTATTTATATTGATGGGCTGTTTTTTTAGTCATAAGTATTCTATCAATAAAAAATTTCATACCATTTTTCTCATATAAATAATATTATTTTCCAAATAAATGTTTTGTTAGTATTCTTGAAAGGAGATCATATAGATGAGATTTATTCTGATCAACTATATGGATTTATTCAATAAATTTATTTATCTCACACACACACACATATATATATATATATATGTGCTTATTAAATATATATATATATATATGGGATAAAAAAGTCCCTAATCATGGAATTCAATGATTGGTAACATCATTATGATAATTAAATACATTATAGGACTGGTGGATATCAATAACTATGTAAAATAAAACAACACCAGGTCATATATTATAAAATATTTGTTTATGACATGATTTTTTAATAAATAATGTAGAATCTTGTGAAGAAATATTATATTAGAAACACCATGAAAAGTAAATTAATCATGATATGAAAAATTTATTAGGTTTTCAAGTAGTAAAGGTAACAAATAATTTCTTTTTTTATATAAATCCAATATTTTAAATAACTTTTAGGATGGAATTCTCAAGAGGAGTACCTAATAATATTGATAGTGAGAAAAAATTTTATGGATAAATAAATAATTAGTGTTGGGAAAAATTAGTATCAATGCTTTATTGTAGTATTACTCTATTATATTGTATTAAGGTAGAACATTTTTTTGTCAAACATTGTGCTATAATCAAAATGAACCAGAAGGTGTCACATCTTAATGAAAATTACGTAAACCTAAAACTATGTTAATAAAAAAGTAGAGTAAGTATTGAGGCATGAAAATTATAAATAATTATAGTTTTATATATTTTGTGATGATTCTTGGGAAATTAATTTTTCATATCATAAATGTGATTTTTGGGGTCCATTCACTAATAGTATAGTATGTGTTTTCTCACCCACAAAAAAATTAAAAATATTTCACACATAACACAATGGAAGTTATAAAAGTAGAAAACAGGGCTATTTCCATGGACCTATTTTTGTGTTTTTCCAATTCATGGCTATAGGGAAGATATACCCACGATTTTCAATACACTGGCTATAAGTCCCCTACCCTTCCATCGGAGAAAACTTTTCCCATGAATAAAAGAGTGGGAATATCTATTTACATGGTGTTTTGTTACAAAAATAGATTTTAATAATGTATATAACATACTATATATCTATTTTCATGTACCTGAAGCTCTCTATGGTGTTGTGGTTAGGTAGATAAATCCCATAGATGCGGTATATAGATCGAATCTTGCTGGTGACATATAATTTTTCCACAAGAGACGCAGTTTTTTGAGGCTATAAATATGTTTTTCAACAATGGAAATAAGACCTATGGGCACAGTTTAAATGGTGGACCGAGGTCAACTATGATGGTGGACAATGGCAAGACCACTTTCCATAGTTTTGAAAACTGTGGCAATAACCCACCTATAGCCATGGTTTAAACTGTGGAAATAGCTCATACCCTATTGCAACAACCATATCAGCCACAATTTAATAAAATTGTGGTCGTAGGCTAGGGGCGTATTTTTTTCCCTATTTCGATGGTTTTCAACTACAAGAAATAGACCAATATTCTAGTTGTGTTATTTATTTTTTGGAATACAAAAAAAATCTCAAAAAGCATTATAACATATCAACCTCAATACATAAGAATGAATTTCACATATCCATTATTAATTAGGAATGATATCCAATGAGAAATAAATTGGTCAATAATCTAGTGTAAAATGTGATGCAAAAACATTTCAACATCAAATGAAACATCATCAAAGAGAATGAGGAATGTTGTGAGAAAATCATTGATTACATTATTGTGAAGTTATAATTCAAAAAATAATTAAAAAATATTAAAAAATATTTATTCCAATACTTAAGATCATTTTTAGAAGTTATTTATTTCCTAAAATATCGACATTGGTATGGTTTTTTTCCCTCTTTATCTATTTTAAATTTATTAATCGTGGGGAGAATATTTGAAGGCATTTTCTAAAAAATGGGGAAATTATTAAATCACATAAGGAGATCCAAAAGGGGGTAGTAATTTAATTGTTGTTTTCTTATAGAGGGATAAATGAGGATATGTTGGTAGCTAATGTTTTTATTTGATATTTAAATCATGAGTCCATTAAATAAAAATCCGGTATTGAAGATAACTAAGTTGATATTGAAGAGTCCTCATGATATAATTTTTTAAAGGCCAAGTTTTAATCTATGAATTGGTGCTTCTACAATATATTATTGATATTTACTCCATGATTTTGAGTGATATAAAAACAATAATTTAATTAAAATATAGGGTTTACATAACTCTCACAATGAGATCAAAATACTATTTGTTTCTTGAGATATTAATTAATTAAATTTTATGTTTGATTCATGTTGTATTTATTATTAACAATATCATGGGTTGATTATTGATCACTGAATAATAAGTGAATGAAAATGAGTAGAGATATTTAAAGGAAATATAAACCATGTTGTGGTTTTTGAAAAAAAATGTCTTGTTTAATTTCATACAAAAATTTCTTGTAATTAGTTTGAAGAAGAAAATACAACTTTGATCATCCTGGTTTCTAAATATTTTTCTATTAATCCCAAATTTTTAAATTAAAGCAAAATATGTTATGTTTATGTGCATTATTCCATGGTTTATGAATTTTCATTGTAATTTTTGAAGATATTTTCATTATTATCTATTATTTATGGGAAACATCTTTAGTTGAACGATAATTTTTTTATCTTTTTTGAAGTGGATTGAAATATATTTATATTATTTTATGTTTATTTGAGTTAATCCTATAAATTTTATATATTTGAGAATATCATAATACTTCATGCCATGTGTATGAATTTGAGTTCTGGTGACAGACTTTGTGGGAGATCATATGACTATGGAATATAAAATAGGGTTATATGAATTTTTAGATGAACCCATGCTTGACATTGAGGATAATCAGATGAAATTTCTTAACTTCAATATTTATAAAGTGTAAAATGAATTTTTATCATATGATTTAAATTTATTTCATGAGACTATATCATAATAATTTAAGGAAGATGTATGACATTGAGGGATCATAAGAATCTAGTGTGTAACATTTCCCCATGTCAGAATTCATGGGCAAGCATATGCCTTATTAATTTATATGAAGTTGCTTCTAAGATGACCATATGAATTCAGAGATCATATTACTTTAACGGTGATATGATAAACTAAAATTATAAGATCTGTAAAATTTTGAATTTTGAAGAGAAGGTGAATTAAATTAAAGGAGTCTAATGTTTTTTTCTAAATTGATTAAATATATAAAAGGTTTGTGATTAAAGATGAGTATATAGGATAAATCCAAAATTGATTCAAATTAAAGAAATAAGAGTTCTAGGTTTCAAGAAACTATTCCTTGTTTCAATATGATTAACATAAATATAAAGACGAAATTATTATTTTAAAGACTTATATTTCTTATAGGAATTAAAAGAATAACTTTCCAAATATTCTTGGTAATTTCAATGGTTTTTTCATTGATATTAAAATTGGAAAAATTATGTGACACTCTCATAGATATAAAATTTAAATATTTAAAATAATTTATTATAGATTTTATAGGAAAAAAAGTTGAGGCAATTGATTAGTGTAACTGTTTCCATTAATCATTATGAAAAAATTCCATAATAACTGTGTAAATATTGTTCAAGCATTATAAAAAATGTTAAAAGGAAAAAAATGAAGTGAAATGTGATGCTCTATTTTTAGAATAAGTCGGTACTTTACTTCTTCAAAGGTAGAAAAATATTGGGTATTGACCAATACTTCATCTAATATCTTAACTAGGTTGAGGAAATATAGTTCATATTCTAATAATCATATGATTACTATTGAGGAGGATTGATTTTATGTTCATGTGTGAATTTTCTCATTCATGAATAGATTATATTGAAGTAGATGCTATGGGGAGATACTTATAAACATGTTATAGTTCTAGTATTATCTATGTAGTCGAAGGCTTTCAAAACAATTTATTTTCTTAATGTTAATTAATCTTCTGTTATACCAAGTATGAGTTTAAATCTAGACTGAAATATATATTTTTCAAGAGTAGGTAGTTCTTTTCTAAAAAAATCCATTCATTCAAGAGTAGGAAGTTGATAAAGCTTGTCTATATAGACAATTAGATGATATATTGTAAAAAAATATCTTAAAATTTAAAAAATATTAATTACTACACATTTATAGTGATAATAAAATTCACATAATCAAAAAAATTAAGACACAAAAAGGAGTGGTCTTTCGCACCCTGGACAAACCTTATATAATTTTCTGATGTGGATCTTCAAAATTTTATATCATGAAAACGGGTTATAAAAATAATCAATAGTGTGAATCATGGATTTAATTGATCAAAGGGTTAAATTATAAGGAAATAAATTGGTACAAATAATATACCCCTTTTTTAGTGGTACCATAATAGGACTTGGTCTCAACAAGTGCAATGCCCTGACCCTAGTTACCCAGAGTCAGTGAATTATTACATAACATTTCCATGATCACAATAGATCAAGTCTCGAAAGAATGATTAATTCTTTAGCCTTGAAATTACTAAATACATACATAAGTGTTACATTACATTATGATATAAAAAACATTGTGTTTTCTATGAGCATAATCCTATCATATATCCTATCCCTGTAGGTAAATCATAATATACCTTTTCACATCTTGGAAAAAATAAGACACACGAAAGGGTTGTGTGCATATTCTCAGTAAGGATAACAATATAGCAGAAAATTTCATAAATAAAAATAAACATTGATGCCAATGTATAAGATTAAAACAAAAGCCTTCTAAAATTAATCTTCAGCATTATATAGCAAATAGAAATAAAATAATTCCATTTATATATTCACTTGGATATTATACTTGTCTAATAGTCAAATGTAATATCAATAGCTAACTTCATAATGATGTAATGCATAATATCGGACATCATAACTACATAGTCAAAGCCTTTTACCAAGACTATAGATAATATTTTTTCAAGGCCTTATTCCAAGACACTAGCTTCTCTCATGATACCTACCTATTATTTAAGGATATATAAAGGGCTCCACCAATCACTTACTATGTCCAATGCATTCCTCATATGAAATGGATGAAACATAACATAAAAATTGATATTAAAAATAGCATACGAAATGTTAATACATTAACCATAAACCATGAATGATATAAAAATGAGACATCCACAATCAGACATATCAAAAAACCTTCAATACATTATGGATTATTGTATCATAAGAATTTAACTTCAAAGAAGTGTAAAATCCAATAATGGAGGTTGACATAGATGAAATTAAAACTATTTGAGAGAAATATATCTTTATATTTTGAAATAATTTAAAAGTACACTAGTTATAAAAGTAAACATTTCTTTTGAAGATATTCTTTATATTCTTATAAGGGAAGCTTCGAATATGTTATAATGGCAGAAAATATCCACACCTGTCGTATACATTAAAAAACATTCTTACCATTATTTTTAGAAAATGTCATAATGTACCTTGTTTGGAAAAGTATTGAATTATTACTTTCAAAAAAATTATAAAAATTAAAAGTATGTTATAAATGAAATTGAACTATATTCCATTAAATAGTAATAATGTTTTGAAAAACATTTTTAAGAAACACAAATGTGGATGATAAAGAGGTCCAAGTAGATATTCGCATATAAACAACCTCATATAATAAATTGATTGTAAAACTAACCCTTAACTTGTAATTTTTCATGGTAGAGGGTACGTTAACATCTTCTATAATAGTTAAATCATTGTTATTAAAGTATACAATAAACAGTTACATAAATATGATATCATATATGATCTTCTAATGTTTCTTTGTAAATAATATTTTAGTAGTATCATAGTTTCGGGTGTCAAATGATTTTTTTCCCTTTGTATGTTTTGTTACATAAGTCATTTTTTTATATATAGGATGTATTTAATTTATATCAAAAATGAAATTAATTTCATAAACATTTTTTTATTCATAATATAATAATTATTCATGAATGGTTACGATGGGAAATGAATCTCATCATGTTCGTGGAGATGGTAATCCGTAAGTACGTACTAGCAGCAATACCATTCTATTGATGGTGAAATAATATGTAATTGGATCGTATGTCATATATATAGAATCATTAACATATTATATTTATTATTTAAATCAATTATACTCATTATTATACTCATCCAAATAATGAAGTGTTGAATAAAAAACTACACCACGATGTAGAGATGGTTAGTTGTACGTAGGCAGGTATGGTGACATTATCATTAATAGGATGGATTGAATAGTGAATATGGATATAACATATTTATAATAACAACACAGTATGTAGAAGTTATGTGAGTTATTATTTTAGTATGGAAACAACAATGAAAGAGGATGTGGAAGAAGAAAAGATCATTGAAAGAGGTTATGAAATTATTACCTCTTCTTCGGGTGATTCCTTTTATTTTATATAAAAGGATCCATATGTATAATTTTTGATCAATGTAAGGCCTAAAGGTTGATTTTATGGTAATTTTAAAGACATTGGAGTAGGGTTTGGCCGACCCAAATGGATTTGTATGTGTGATTTTGAGATAAGGGCAAGTACCCATTAAGAAGAGAGGTGAGGGTCACTTTAGGAAAAACTTTAAATATTATTTTATTATAAAATAAATTTCAATTTATAATGGCTCAAAATGGATTTATTTCAAGGCTAAGGTGGGGATGGGTCGAAATCCTATCAAACTATAGGTTTCCGAAAGGTTTTGGTCACCATATTACCCTTATCTACTATATTTAACTCTTAGTTAAATAATTTACCTTTTACAACGTCTTCTTGTATTTTAATATTATATGGTTAGTAAAATTACTATAAAATGAAAATAGAACACTAAGTTGATCATTAATTACAAATCTATCATTATATTTGTCCTTTGGCATAACCTTATATTTTTAGAAAAAATATATCATTTAATAATATAGTATTTGTTTTAAAAACTCATTTTGTCAATTATGACACTACTTGTGAAAGTCAGATAAAACGTGATTTCATAGAAAAAAAATAAATTAAATCTGTCCCAACAGGTCATATTAACCTAGAAAATTAGTGCAATTCCAAAAAAGACTCAATTTACATTTAATTGGATATTTTTAATTTCAATTATTTTAATATTTTATTAATAAGGTAATTACTACATCATCATTGTGTCAAAAATAAATTTAATTATTTAACGTCTAAAATTTATAAATAAAATACAATTAGTTTGAAATATTTTCTAATTTCTAATGAATATTTATATTCGAAGTAATTTTTGGTATAACCCTATAAAAAAATTGTAGTTTTTAAAATTTGAATTTAACACTTTAAAATCTTCGTTAAATAAAAGAATAATAAATGTAAAAATCTAATAAAAATTGATAAAAGAGGGTAATATTTTATTATAAAGGATTTTTTGGATGAAAATCACTTATCCAATAAAATTAGGACATGTGTTAGTGTAATTACAATATTATTTTTACCTTTAATTACCCTAAAATGACTCCAATGTATTACATTGAACTTATATATTTATTATATATCTATTTTGACCTAAAATGAATTTAAATAAAATAAATAATTATTTAAATAAAAATTATGTTTTAAATAATAATGAAGTGTTTTTCACTATTCAAAAAAAATTGAATGTTTTCAAAAAAATACCAAAAACTCACACTAAGCTAATTTTGATATTCCGAATCAAAAAATAAAGTCCATTTGGAAAAGTAAAATTAATAAAATTTTAAAATGAATGTATTTCTATTCATAATGGCTAGTTTGATTGGTCGTGGTGTGATAGTACTCGATGTTTCTTAGAGTGAAATGTGTTTCATTATTCAAAGAGAAATGTATCATGGAAGCATATGGTGTAACATTCTTCCCTCCATCAAATAATTTCTTCCTCAAAATTTCTAGAATACTACTTTATAAAATGATTCAGGTGGTTCTTCATCATAAGTTCCCTGGGTTCCCATGTTGCCTTTTCCATCTTATGGTTTCTGCACAGATCTTTTACTAGACAATTCATCCAGTTTCTAATTACTTGTTCTTAGGTATCCGTAATATTGATAGGCACCTCACAGTAAGATAGATCGAGTTCTAGTTATATTTCTTAATAGGTCAGTAGATCCGTTGATTCAGGGATGAATTTTCTCAATAGTGATATGTGGAACACATCATGAACATTGGAGAGACTTTGAGGCATTACAAAACTGTATGATATAACTCGAATTCATTCTGGAATTTCAAAATTTCCGATGTACCTGGAACATAATTTTACCCTCTTACCAAATCGAATAACACCCTTCTATGGAGATACCTTCATGAAAACATGATCACCTACTTGAAATTATAAATCCTTCCTTCGATTATTGGCATAGCTCTATTTCTTACATTGATCTGATTTGATGTGGGTTTTGATAATCTTCACCTTTTCCATTGTTTCCTCAACATGTTCTAGGCCTATGAGTTTTCTTTCACTAACAACATCCTAAAAGGCTGGTGTGAGAAATATCTTTCCATATAATGTTTCATATAGTTTCAACAGAATATTTGAATGGAAGCTATTATCATAAGAAAATTCTAACATTGGTAAATATTGATATCGTGTACCTTGAATGTCAAGTGATAAAGATATTAAAATGTCTGATAAGGTTTGAATTTTCCTTTATGGTTGTTCATCAGTATTAGGGTGGTAGAAAATGGTTAAACTAAGTTCAGTATCTAGGGCCTTCTGAAGACTTTTCTAGAATCTTGATGTAAAATGGGGATCACGATTAGAAATAATCAATAGGGGTACTCCATGAAGTCATACAACTTCATTAATATACACTTCTAATAAACGTCCAAGTGTTAAATATTATCTTATAGCATGAAAACGTGCTAACAAGGTAATATGATCAACAATGACCCATATTGCATCATTTATTCAAGGATTCTTTGGTATCCCCATAACAAATTCTATCTTAATATCATCCCATTTCCCCTTATGTATGGGAAGAGGTTTCATGGCACCTCTATGATGTTTTCTTATAGCCATCACCTGTTGACAAACTATACAACTTGACACATATTCAGCAATATCCCTCTTCATGTTGTCCCACCAAAAATATTCCTTGAAATCTCTATACGTCTTACTACTACTAGGGTGTATAGAGATGTTGGAGCTATGAGCATCATCCAACAATTCCCTTTTTTGATCAAGTATATCATGAAAACAAAGTCTCTTCCCAAATTTCAAAATTCCCTCTTCATATACGAAGTAAATCAATCTCCCATCATTAAAAGCTTTAATTTTATTTTAAAACTCCTCATCACCAGTCTGAGAACTGTTTATCCTTTCTAATAAATATGTTTTGGAAACCATTTGAAAACGTATTTATGTTTAAACTTCTATGATTATTCCCAGAACCAACTTTAATAGATCCATGAACATAGGATCCCTTTCAAATATATTCTTGTTCAAAACTCCAAGATGGTTTTTGCTCAATGAATCTGCCACCTTATTTTCCTTCCCTGGGTGGTAGTGTATGGTGCAGTCATAATCTTCGAGTAGTTCAAACAATTATCTTTGCTTCATGTTGAGTTGTTTTTTGAGAAAATATACTTCAAACTCTTGTGATCATTATATTTCTCACATTTTCACTATAGAGATAGTGTCTCCATATTTTCATAGAAAAGATTACAGCTGCTAACTCAATATCATGAGTGGGATAGTTTTTCTCATTAATTTATACCTGTCGTGATGTGGAAGAAATTACTCTATTATTCTTGATAAGGACACAACCAGGTCCTTTCATTGAAAATTTATTATAAATAACAAACCCGTCATTCCCTGATGGTAGAGTCAAGATAGGATCATTGGCTAATCTTTTCATCAGTTCTTCAAAACAGCATTCAAACGCTTTTGTACAAACAAATTTAACCCCTTTACGTGTGGTCTTGGCTAATGGTTTAGCCAATCATGAAAAATTATGTATGAAATTCCGATAATTACATTCTAAACCAATAAAACTTCATACCTCAATAATACTCATCGATTCCAGCCATTTTTGGATTGCCTTTTTCTTTGAAGGATCAACAACGATTCCATCCTTAGAGAAAATATACTCAAGAAAAGAAATCTCCTGAAGAAGTAATTCCCAATTTCTAAATTTCCCATATAATTCATTTCTTCTAAAATTATTTAGAATAGTGTGAAAGTTATTTTCATGATCTTCATAGATTTTGGAGTATACAAAGATATCATCAATAAATACTAAAACAAAGACTTCATGATATTCCTTGAAAATACTATTCATTAGATCCATGAAGACAAAGGGTGAATTAGTCAGTACAAAAGGAATTAATGTAAACTCATAATTCCCATACCAGGTTTGAAATGTTATCTTTAGAATGTCTTTCATTTTCATAAAAACTAATGATATCTAGATCGAAGGTCAATATTTGAAAAATATTGAGCTCCATGAATTTGATCAAATAAATCGTCAATATGAGGTAGGAGATACTTGTTATTTATTGTTATTGCATTGATCTCTCTATAGTCAATGCATAACCTCATAGATCCATCTTTTTTATTAATAAAATGAATTGGGTCTCCCAATGGAGAAACATTTGGGAAAATAAATCCATTATTACTTAATTCATCTTATTGTTTCTTTAGTTTCACTAATATCATAGTGGCCACTCTATAAGGAGTCTATGATATGGGCCTTGAACCAGGAATCAAATTAATGGAAAACTCAATTTCTCTTTCTAGATTATGTTTAGTTAAATCCTTTGGAAACACATCAACATATTATTTCACAATAGGTACATCCTCTATTAGAATATTCTTTTTCTCACACATAGTTATTTCACTCTCTTCCTCCACAATAATTGAATTTAGTAGAGATACTGGGGGTGGATCTAGATAAGAATTAAATGGTGAAATTTTTTCTCTAAAGATAAGGTATTATTTATCATCATAAAAAATTGTAACCTCATTCCTCTTATAATAAATTATTGAATCATGTTCTGAAATCCATTCCATATATAGGATTATATCAAATTAAATCATGGGTATGATGATAAGATCAGCAGATAAAGCACATTTATATTCCCTAATGATAATTGATTCCCAATACTTTGTTGCAATGATACTTCCCTTAAATTTTTTTGACAACTCCCATGATAAATCAAATTGGAAATATCGAATTTTATTAGAAAACTGGAAGATATGAAACAATGTGATGATCCAGAATCAAATGAAACATTGGCTAAATTTGATTAAACCATTATTTTACCTGAAACCATGTCATTCGGAGTTTCAACCTCAATAGTAGTGATCGTAAAAGGTGGGCCTTTCTCTCTTGTCCTTTTCTTATTTAATTTTCCCTGATTTATAGGGCATTCATTTTCATAATTCCCTATTTCTCTACAATTGTAGCATTCAACATTTACCTCTTATTTCTTTCCCTTACAATCACAAGCTTGGTGGCCTTTTTCACCACACATGTAATATACTTTCATTCCCTTCATTAATTTATTTGGGTGTTTCTTCCCACATTTACTGGAGTATGGAAATTCAAAATCCCCCTTCTTCCCTGTATTTCCATTTCTAGATTATTCAGTAGGTCTCTTCTTTTCTTTCTTTTCATTAAATTCATAAGGCTCATATAATTCTTTTTCTATCTTGATAGCACATGAGACAATATATTTGTATGATAAAAAGGATTGTGAGACTAATTCTCGATGGAGAAATGGTTTTAGACCATAAAATAATCGATCAATATTACTCATTGGGTTGCGTATTTAATCCACTATATGCCTTTCTAACTGTGTAATGTTAGCTTCATACTTTGTGACATTCTTCTCCCCCTTTTTCCTCAGACTCAAAAATTGTCTTTCCATATCTGCTCGATGGTCATGATGAATGTATTTTTTTAAGAAAAACTCTTTAAACTCCTTTAATTCCATATTTGATATTTCTTTATCCTCTTTTATGTTTTGAATTAATGACCACTATTGATATGAATTTTTCATGAGGCGATAAAATTCCATGACAACTTTTTCCCTTTTTCTACTCCCTAATACATGAAATAATTTCTCTAAGAAGCTAATCCATTACTCAACTACAAATGGATTTTTAGTCCCATTTAATGTTAGTGGTTGTTTCCTCATGAAGTGGTCTAACATTGATCTTATACATTGTGGATCAGGGTGCTACATATGGGTTAGGATATTATTCATCACCTGAGTGAGTTGTCCCAGTATGGTTATAAGTTGTTCAGTAGCGATTGCATCACCAGCATCACTATAATTATATTGACTATGAGGTAAATACCTACATGGACAACGTGGGTCGATACTGTTTCCATTTTTCCACTAGGATCCATTTCTAAACAATGGCATCCACTTGATTAGTTTATGAATCGAAATACATAATTCCAAACTAGTAAAATACCAAAAAAACCTGAAAAGATTATGCATATAATCCATAATCATTTAAAAATTTTTTATCTGAGGACATATTTACTCATAAATTCTTCATAATGGTTTGTAAATAAAATATGAATAATACAAAGCATATCCCTAGGAGTTCCACAACCAAGAGTGCAACAAGGCTCGTGGTCGTGTACCAGGATACCCCAGGTCATTCCTGAAACTCATTTTCATAGTTTTTACTCCTAAGTACATCTGTTCTAGAGCCTCCTCTACCTACTCATATCCAGACAAGGATTTACTTCTTCGAAAATACAAAAAATCTCTACATTACCAAAATTATAGGAAGTTCTTCTATACAAATCCTCAAATTCTATATAAGGGTAATGTTCTCTAATTAGAATTTTTTTTAAATCTTATTTTCATGGATTGTACTAAACTTTCTCTGAAACCAACTGTAATGGCCCAACCCCTGTTACCTAGAGTCGGTGCATTATTTCATAACAGTGGCATGATCACAAGAGATCATGTCTCAAAATATCGATTAGTTTAGGAGGCTTGGAGGTACTAGATACATACATAAGTTTTAAAATATAGTATAAAATAAAAAAAAATGTGTTCCTCTATTGAACACACTTATATCCCTTAGCTTGTCCCTAAAAGTCAATCCTAATATACTTCTTCGCATCATAGGAAGAATAAACCATAAGAAAGTGGTGAGATCAGATGCTCAGTAAGGATAACAATCTAGCAGAAACATTCATAAATAAGCACAAACCTTGAAGGTAATGTATAAGACTAAATCAAAATCAATTTAAAATTAAACATAAGAATATTATGGAAAATTTTAATCAAATAATTCCATTTACTTATTCTCATGGATATTCTTCTAGTCGAATAATCACATGTAATATCAATAGCTAATTTCATAATGATGGAATGAATAATGTCGGACACCAGAACAACATAGACAATACCTCGTGCCATGACTACAAATAAACATTTTTCAAGTCCTTTTTCCAAGAAACTAGTTTGTTTCATGATACATACTAACTCAGCGAGTATATATAGCAGTCTCCACTATCACTTACTAAGTCCAAAGCATTCCTCATATGAAAAGGTTGAAACATAACATAATCATTTGTATTAAAACTAGCATACAAAATGTTAATACTTTAACCATAAACAATAAATGGTATAAACATACACATCCATAGTCAAATATATCACAAAACCTTCAATAAAATATGGAATATTGTATCATAATAGTTTAAGTTCAAACAAGGGTAAAATCCGTCAAATGATGTTGACATAGATGAAATCAAAACTATTTGAGAGAAATATCTCTTTCTATTTTGAAATCATTTAAAAGTCCCATAGTATTAAATGAAAACATTTATTTTGAAAATATTCTTATAATATTGTATGGGAATCTTTGAAGATGTTATAATAGTGGAAAATATCCACACTCTACATATACGATAAAAACATTCTTACTTTAATTTCTCACAAAGTTAATAAAGTACATTGTTTGGAAAACAACAGAAAGATTTATATCAAAACATTTTATAAAAATTCAAAAAAAGTTATTAAATTAATTTAACCTGTATTATAATAACTAGTAAAAATTCTTTGAAATAAATTTTTATGAAACACATATGTGCATGATAAAGAGGTCCCAGTTGATACTCACATATATACAATCTCAAATAATAAAGAGATTGTAAAAATAACCCTTACCTTGTACTTTTCCATAGTCTAGGGTACGTTAACCTCCTTTATAATAGTTAAATAATTTTTATTAAATTATAAAATAACCCCATACATAAATTTGATATCGTATATGATCTTCTAATATTACTTTGTTAATAATATTTCAGTAGTACCATAGTTTCTAGTGTACACTGATTCATTTTGTTTTATATGTTTTGTTATGTAAGTCATGTTTTTATGGATAGGTTTTAATTTATTTATATCTAGAATTATATTAAGTTATTAAACATTGATTTTATTCAAAATTTGAAAATTATTCTGGAATGGTTACGATGGAGAATTAATCTCCTCACGTTCGTGGAGACGGTAATCCGTACGTATGCACAAGCGACAATACCAACCTATTGATGGTGAGATCGTATGTAATTAAATGGTATATTATATATAAAAAATAATTAAAATGTTATATTTAATATTTAAATCAATTATACTCATTATTATACCCATCCAAATAATGAAGTGTTGAATGAAAAACTACACCATGACGTGGAGACGGTAAGCCATACGTACGCACGTATGGTGACTTTGTCATTCCTAAGATAGATAGAATCATGAATATTGTTTTACCATTATTATAATAACATAAAAAAGTGTATAAGGTACTGGATATATTATTTTGGTATGGAAACAACAAAGAAAGGGTAAGTTGAAGAAGAAAAGAACGTTGAAATAAGCGAGGAAATTATTACCTCTTCTTCGGGTGATTCCTTTTTAATTGAACAAAAGGGCTCCATAGGTTGGATTTCTGATCAAAGTATGGACTCTAGGTTGAATTTATAGTTGCTGTAAGGTATTTTATTAGGGGTTGGATGATCTAAATGGCTTTGGAGGTGTGATTTTGAGAGAAGGGGAAGTACCCTTTTATAAAATAAGTGAGGGTCACTTTAGGAAAAGGTTGAAATATTATTTTATTATAAAATAATTTTCTATTTATAATTGATCCAAAAATATTTACATAGAGTCTAAGGTGGGGTCGGGTAAAAAAACTCTCATCCAATAGGTATTATTCAGGTTTAGGTCACCATATTAACCTTGTTGTTTAGAATTAAATCTAAGTTGAATAGTTTATCTTTTATAATGTCTTCTTTATTTTTATATTACATGTTTAATAAACTGACTATAAAATGACAAGAAAACCCAAAGTGGTTCATTAATGAAATATATATAATTATATAAGTCCTTTTTCCAAAAAATATATTTTTAGTAATATTATATCATTTAATAATATAGTATTTTTTTTAAAAACTAATTTATGTCAATTTTGTCAATATATTGTATTTGGTTTTTGAGAAACTAAAAAAAGAAATATTACTTAGAAAAAATAAATTAAACAAATATTAACATTTAATATTAACCTAAAAAATTAGTGCAATGCAACAAAAGTCTCAATTTATATTTATTTGGATATTTATAATATCAATTATTTTAATCTTTCATTAATAAGGTAATTACTACATCATCATTTAGTCATAAATAAATTTAATCATTTAATGTCTAAAAATTATAAATATAATAGTATAATATCATAAATCAATTTAGATTTCTAATTAATATTAATATTCAATTTTATCTTATATATAACCTTATATTAAAAATGTTTTATTTATTAAAATTGTAATTTAACACTTTTAACTCTTCTTTAAATAATATAATAATAAATGTCCTAATCAAATACAAGTGGATCAAAGAGGATCATATTCTATTCCGAAAATTGATTTTGGTCAAAAAACACTTATCCAATAGAATTAAAACATGTTATAGGGTAATTATAATATCATTTTTACCTTCAATTACAATATTTTCTTTTAACCACGATAACTAAAATTCAATAGTTACTATTCACCAAATAATATTTGAATCCTATTGAACAAAATTTTACTTACTAGGGTCAACCATGTCTCTTTGAATTTTTAAATTCAATTCCTATCAATGGTAAAATTAATTTTTATGCAAATTTGCGAATATGCCTAGAAGGTGGGTAAAAGGAGTTAAAATGTTCAATAAAATTTTATACATATAATTTAATTATAAATGATTCAAATGAATTACATTGAACTTATAAAGGTATTATATATCTATTTTGACCTAAATTTTTTTTATATAAAATAAATAATTATATAAATAAAAATTACATTTTAAACAATAACGCAGTCTTTTCCTCTATTAATCAAAAATTGAATGTTTTCCGAAAAAAAACCCAAACTTCACCATAAGATAATTTTGATATGTCGAATCGAAAAATGAAGTCCATTTAGAAAATTAAAATTTATAAAATTTTAAAAAGTGGGTATTACTATTCCTAATTTATATTATGATTGATTTTGGTGTGCTAGAACTCGATGTTGTCTACTACGCAAGCAATTTCATTATTCAAATTGAAACTTAATGTGGAAGCTTGGGGTGTTAAAACAAGAGTTATCAGAGAAAACTAGGTTCCCCAGTGAATTTAATATTCAATATTAATTATCGAGGATCAGTGTTCTCTGAATTATTTAGGAGTTTTCCATTTTTATAGAAATAGAATTCGTTATTATAAGATTGAAATTTTGTAATAATTTTTATCACAATCATTAAAGTGAGTGATGTTTTCATTGTGGGATATAAATCAATTGCAAGAGATGGTTCTATAAGATTTTATGATAAGAGGAATATTGGGATTGAAGGAAAGGATGGATATAAAATTCTATCATCATCATTAAAAATGTGTACAGAAAATTTATGTGATTTAAGATAGCTATAAATATATGGGAAAATATAAAAAAACACATAAGAAGGATATTTCATGATTATGGAGGCCATACTAGAGACATTTCAATAAACTTATACTTTTTTGTACAATTTTTTCATTGAATAAACATTAAATTCAAAAAAAATTATATACATCACTGACCTAAAACTATTAGTGACCTATTAAATAAAAACTATTTAAAAAGCTATATGAATTATAAAACCTCCAGTAAATAATAATAAATTTTTTAACTAAAAATTATTAAATGGGGTAATTTACAAATGTGATTTAATTGAACTTTCTAAAATTACTTATAATATTATTTTATATTTTATCCTCATAAATTAAAAAACCAATTTTAAATGATATTATATAATGCTTCAATAAAAGAAATAAAATATTATCATTCTCTAACATAGAAATCAGTGTGAAATAATAAAAAGGGTGTATAATGTTTAAATAGATAATTTCTCAATAAATGTTTTTTCTTTATATTTTTTAGTTTTTTTAGAATGTTCTTTTTCAAATTTTATAATTATAATTTGATAAAATAAAATTCATTCTTCTAATTTATCATATCAAAATTTAGGTATGAATATTTTTAGGTATTTTTCTAGCATAAGTGACTTTTAGAGGAATAGTGAAGAATATTGTTTTTTAGAAATGCATTAACATTTATTACATTACTAATATATGAAAAAAAACCTATAGTTTTAAAATATTAAATTGTCAAAAGTTTAAAAAAATATTCAATTTAAATTTATTGTTTCAAATTAATAAAACATTTCTTTAACCTTATAAAAAAGGTAATATTTTAGTTATAATAAAAAAAATAAACTTTTTTTAATTAAGTAATTTAACGTAAAAATTTAGTTTTGGATTTATTTTAATGATAAATAAGTTGTTTATATTAAAACCATTTATTTCATGAAAATTAAAAATATTGATAATTATGTCATGCACATAAGTTTTAAGCGAGAAAAAATATTTTTCCCTAAAAACTATTTTACGTGTTATGTGAGTTTATTTTAACATAAACATATACCACCCATAAAAATTATTTATGATTTAATGATTTTAAAATTTGAAATTATATGGATCAAATTATGTAAAAATTCCAATTTAAATATTGATCAGTTAATGTTATTACTATGGTTAAAATTTAAATACACCTTTAAAAGAAAAAAAATTGAAAAAATGATTGACTAAGAGTAAATGACCAAAAATATGTTTTGAACAAATTATCGAATGGATGGATGGGGTTTTTATTGACCAAAAATTATCTTCCCTTCCTCATTTTTTCATTTATATATTTTTACCATTGAATAATGACTTAATACTTTTGAAAATTTAATGGTTTCTTCCAAAAATATTCTCATCCTCAGTTATAAAATGGGACCCTTCCACCCATTCATTCAACACCAATTCTATAAAATTTATTTATGAAACTAAAATCATTCAGTCCTAATATAAAACTACCCCAATTATTTAATCATATATTCCCCACTAGTTAGCTTGTGGAATCTATTTAGAATGATATTTCTAAGAGAAAACTCTAACCTTTGACGTAAGTATAACCTCTTTATTATTTTCATCATATTATTCCTCATAAAAAAGATATCTATCCAACTTAATATGATGAAAGAAGAATAATTAATATACTAATATGTTTTTATTTAAATTCTACATCCATTATTTATTTCTTTCCATAAACATATAATTGAAAATTAATGTTAATCATGAATTGTGCTGATGACTGCCTCTACAAGGTATAATTTTATGTTTTTCATATTGATTCTCATTATTTATTTAAACCACTTAAGATATTATTATGCCATAAAAAATAAAAAATATCACTTTTCTATGTCTAAAATGATTTTATAAACTTCGTTAACCATAATCACACATCAATATATAGTGTGTTTATTTTTGGGTTGGTTTAACCACTAACATTTATAATGCAAGAAAATTATATAATGCATTCATATAGGAATTGAAATTATACTATTATTATAAATTAATAATAAATTAATTTTTTTATTTTTTCTCTATAATTTCTCTATTATATTTTTATCTTATTATTAAAATATCTTCTTTTATCACTAATATTACTAAAATACGAAGACACCAATTTTGTTTTCACCCAAACATAAGAAAACAATATTAATAAATAAATAGAATATGATTATAAATAGTCCATATTAAATTAATTTAACAAGTAAAAGGATTAAAATAATGAATCTAACAGACAAAATTAGACTATTCATGATGTTAAGTGCATGTAGAGAAAAAATCAGGAACAAAGTAAGGGATTCTTCTCTCAATTTTCACCCCATGAAACATATTTCTTATTATAAAACATATTTTCATGGCAATGGTGGATTTATGTCCCATAGATTAGTTTGATTCATAATTATCTTATTTTGCCTTAAATTCAATGTTCTATCCAATGTTATTATATCATGGGGTTTTTACACAAAAAACCAAAAACTTTTTAAGGGTTTTTGCTAAATCAATTTTTATCCATTAAGTTACCAAATTTATTTTCAAAATAGTAATTTTCAATGATTTATTTGGTATAAATAATGAATATTTTTAATTTAATTTCATCATTATATATATGGTCATACAAATATTACTTATCACATCCTTTTCAAATGATTATTAGCTTAAATATTATATTACCAGATTGGGGTTTCTTGGTCTCAATTCCTACTTCTTGATAAATGCTTCTAATTATTAACAAATTTAATTTTTTTATGATGTATTTAATATTTTTTAATTATATTATATCATGTATTTTCATTTATTTGTTTTTTTAATTTCGCTATCAATATCATTCTCTTTTATTTGTTTTTATATAAATTTTACTAAATTAATAAGGTTTACATTCCCATACCCATTTTAAAATTTATGTCTCTCAAATGTGATAAATCATTTGAGGAATTTTAATTGTAATATTTCTAATATCCTAATAATTTTATTACACACAGGTTATCCTGGGGGAGATATTCTTCCTATATGTTATTTTAAATTATAGTTTTTATAGTATTTTTAAGTGATGTGGTCTTGAACAATGGTATTTCATAATATTAAATATATTTTACATCCTATAAGAATCAAATGTTTTACCTTAAACACCACATTTACACTATAAAACCATAATAACTTTTTTAAAGATGTAATTATTCGTTATTTTTTATTGATTAATCATTTAATATATCATGAATTTGTTTCTTTCTAACCATTTTTTTAAAATTAATATTTTAAAAAATATGGACTTTATCCCTTATACATTATTTATAAAAATAAAATAACAAACCTTTTGTATAAAATTTTCACAATAATGGATTTATTAATATTTTAAATATTATTTCCCATGTTTTTTAAAAGTAAATTATTTTTCAATTATCCTATAAATTTTATTTAAAATATATTTCATTGAAAAAAGTTCATTTTATTGTTTTTTTCAAATTAAAATTATACAATTCTTAAAAGAGTATTAATTATATAATGGTTGATTCATTACCTATGTTTTCATAAATGAAAATGTTAAATATAAATGAGATAAATAATCCATCAATTCTGTTATGTTACCAAATAATCATTAGTGTATAACCCTAATTTTTTTATCCAATTACTTTCCTCAATGAATACCCTATTTTTAATTCATTTGACTGAATGGTGTTCACCAAGATACATAAACATAGATTTATTTTTGGAAATTTATTACTTGAATGTATAACATTTATCTATATTAACTAAATACCATATTCTATCATATCTTTATTTCATGGTATTTTACTATAAATTTATTGAATGTTATTGGATACCCATTTATTTTCCATAGGAATATCAGGTTATGATTATTAAAGTAATTAAGAATGTTTTACTTATGTGATAATATTTTAAGGGATATAAAACTAATTTTATTTCCATTGGTTATTTATGATATGATTATGACTTATTTTACATGGAAACCATTTGAAAGCATAATGATGGGTGGGGTCCTATATCACCCTCTAATTCATTCGCCAAATTTTACATCTCATGAGCTTAGAAGGGTACAAAAGAGGATTTCTTCCAAGACAAAGTGGCATACATGAGGATTTATCACAAACCAAATGGTACATGAGTGGATATATCCTAATTCAAGGGGGTACATGGGATAATGTATCACAAGAACAAAGGGTATATGGGAGGATTGTCCCAATCCTAATAAAGTACATAGTTGGTTAGCCTACTCCTATTATGAGATGAATTTCATGGTTGATAAGCATTGAAATATGTTTTCTATGATTGTGTTTATTCTATGATCTTGTTTCATAATAATTTCCCTATGATTATTCTATATGAATATTATTTATTATTTCATGTTTATGGACTATTATTCAATGGTATATAATGTTTTTTGAGCTTCCATTCCCTTTTATCACGAGTACTTATGTATAAATATTATTGTTTTATGTTATTTGAAAAATATATGTCTCCAATTCTCATGTTTTATCATATATTTATGATATAAACCTTGATAACATATTTATAATATTTCCCTTATTGATTTATTGACCTCACCTATTTTTTTATTTCCATTTTCTCTGATTATGATGAATATTAATACATAAGATATATCTAGAAGAGTATCTTGTGTGGGGGATTTTTGGGTTATGTTGAATGATTGTTAGGGAATTAGTATTTGGTTTTATAGTGTAAAAATTTTATTTCTTATACAAATAACATGGTTTTTAATAGATAAATATTTTTCTTAATTCAATAAAACATTAAACTAGAAAAAGGTCTTTTAGTGGTAAATATTTCATTATAGAGTAATTATGGATACATATAAAATCCATTGTGAAAAATATGTTGTTTTTAGAAATGGTTCTTGGTGTGATTGTCATTGGAACCTCAATGTCTATCAAATAAGTTTTCATATAAATTTAGAGGTTTATATGTAATTGGTTAAAGATAAATTAATAGTTCTAACGTTCATTAAGAATTGATAGGTTTTGGATGATCATAGTTTCAAAGGTAAAAAAGTTATAAATCTAGTTATATTAACTATTTAATATTGATTGGTTTAGGATGAGAGAACATTTGAGAAACCCCAATGAATTAGTATAATTATTTTATAACATATTAAATTTTTGGTAATGTATAGATTTTGTAGTTTTCCTGGCAAAAACAACCCTTTTTAGATACTACATGTGGATACAAGTTCTCTAGGGACCTTCCTAGGGGTAATAAACCTGAAAAGGGAATTTTGGGTATTATCTCGATAATTACCTGGTGAATGAAAATGTGTCTTAATGGAACACCAAGTTTGAAACTCGTGGGGAGTATACTATGGTAAATTCACAATCTCTATGGTGAAAGATTATGAATGAATTTTTTATGATTTTAACACATTATTTTAAGGAAAATAATTGGAAAATGACCATGGATAATCAAGGATTGAATAAATAGAGTCATATATTGAAGTGAAATTTACATATATTAAAAATGAATATTTCATAGCAGAAGAAATATTTTAATTTTCTTCTTCATATTCAAATTTTGGATATTATCATGATAATTTTGGTTTTGTATTTAGTTGAAAAACGATCATGAAAAACAAGTTGAAAAAAGTATGTATATAAAAATTACTATGTCTTATAACCAAATGAGAGAATATAATTAGATGGTTTATAATTTTTGTATATTCTTGTTATGGTGGAAAATATTATTTTCCTAGTCTTACTTATGGTAGTCATTTTGATATCATAATAGAAATAATTTCTTAATACTCATAGAAATTTTCCTCAGTGAGTGATATTTTTCATTGATATTTTAGTATATTATTAATTTTATAAGGATTTTGTGAAATATCTATGGGTTTTTTATTAATTTTTTTATAAAAGATTCCAAACATATATCAAATGGTGTTAATAACAATGAAATGTTATTTAATAACAAGGTTATGTTTTTAGGGATAAATATTTGAGAACACTTAATTGATGTGTTAATGACTCTTAAGTTTAATATATTATTTATGACGGGGGAAAAATAGTGGGTTTTTTTATAGAAAATTATGTAATATAGTATTGATGTCTTCGGAATTGATTATTGATTTATAGAAAATATAATCCATGATATTTTTTGGTAATGTTCGTCATATTTTTTGATTGTGGTATAATATTGACTAGTGTGTGACCTTATGAACTAGTGGTTAACATATTTATAGAATAAATATGTAGTTTGGTTTGTTGAATATATAATATCATTAGATTTTGATGCCTTAGAAATTTAAACATTTTTGGGAAATGTATGTTATCGAGAATATATAATCTAAAAATACTTAATATATTATTGTATGAATGATTAATTTTTTTCATGAAATATAAGTTAATTTGTATAACCTATGTGAGTAAGGATCATTTCATATTATCAGTTTTAAATTAATTGATTAATAGGATAATAATACCATCATATTATGTTATCAATGAGTAATAATAAAAATTTTGATGGTGCAGTTTATTTAATGGTGGACTGTAATGTCCCAATATTACACAATATAATTTTTCATTTACATAAAAATTATATTAGATATCAAGTTTAATGTAAACCACGTAAATTATATGTTCTGACCTAATATATAATAATAATATGAAAACTATATGAATAATAAAACAGATATTAAAATAGAAGATATTATACAACTAAAAATTCTTACAGTCGATAAATAATAAATGCGATTTAATTTTTCTATCTCAAATAATTTTTAAAATTATAGTATATTTTATTATAATAAATTAAATCAACCTTTTTTGAATTATAATGTATAATTTTTAAATATATGAAATAATATAATCTCATCATCTAAAACAATTGGTAAGAAATAATACTAAGGACATCGGATGTGTTAAAAAGTCTTTTATTAATAATGGTTGTATTATTAATATATACTTTTATTTTAAAAATTAATGTTTCAATTTTTGAGTTATAATTTTATATAATAAACAACATTTTTAAATTCTTCATATAAAAATATACTTAGTACTAATTTTATATATTTTTCTCCAGATAAGTTGTTTTTAGTTAAATTGTGGAAAATACTGTTTTTCTAAAGTTGTATATTTTTTTATATTATAAGTATATATGGAGAACATTACTTTTATAACACATTTTATTTGTAAAAAGGAATAAATTTATGAATTTCATATATATTTTTTTAAAAAAAACTAATATTTATCCTTATAATATAATAGTTATATATTAATTCTAATAAAAACTATTTTTTATCTTTTATTTTAATGGTAAAATTTAGTTTTAGATTTATTTGAAACATATATTCCTATATTATTTACAATGAATAAATTAATGTCTCCAAAATTGAAAATTTTGATAATTATGTCTTACGCATATGTTTTTTTCTTGAGAAACCCAATTTTTTCTAAAAACTATTTTTAAACGAAGTGTGTGATTATTTTAAAATTAACGAATCAAACAATTATAAATTTTATTTTATAAAATTATTTGAAAATTTGAAATGAGATGGGATAAATTATATTAATATTTCATTTATATTTTTTATATTAAAATTACTTACTGATGTAAATAATTTATTAACCTATAAATTTAAAAATGGTGAAATATGATTAACTAAGAGTAAATGACTCAAAACATTTCAAAAAAATTATGAATATAAGTTTCTGTCTTTTCACAAATAAAACACTCATACCCTTCCACATTTATCCCTTTTTATCAATTTACCCTTTAATTGTAACTTTACACTATTGAAAATATAAAGGGTCCTTCCATGATTTTTCCCCTTCACTTATAAAATGGGAAACTTCCACCCCATCATTCAACACCCATTCCATAAACTTTATTTATTAAAATATAAAATTTTATTCCACATAAGAGCTTATCCCATTTATTTAATCTGATTTTCACCATTATTTATCTTAATGCCTTTATTTAGAAAGATATTTCTTAGAGAAAACTCAATGTCTCAATGTAAATATTACCTACATCTTAATCATTTCTTATTAATATTCATCATCCAACCCTTTTATAACCACCTTGACATATTGAAATAATAATAATTAGCATACGAGGATGTTATTATATTAATGTAAAATCGATTATTTTCTTCTTTCAATCCACATAAAAAATAAATGAACATTATATTTGTATTTTATGGATTACCACCTCAACGAAGTAAAATATTTCATTTTTATTTATCCAAAACACATAAAATATAATTCACCAAATAAAAAATCAAAAAAATATTATTATTATTCTTTGATAATGATATTATGAACTCCCTTAACTATACTTACCCATTGAGATATATCATGTTCATGTTTGGGATGGTTTAACCACCAACTTGAATAATTATATAAAACTTAATCATGGATGAAAATTATAATGTAAATGCTAATATTATAATAATTTACTAATAAATTAATTATTATATTTTTTCTATAATGTTTATATTTATTATTTAATTTATTGTTAAAATATCTTCTTCCGTCGTTAAAATTATAGAAATAAGAAGACATTGATTCAATTTTCCTATAAACATAATAAAATATATCCTAAATAATTAGAATAAGATAATAAATAGTGCATATTAAATTAAAAATTTAATATTAAGTTTCATAAAAATGTTTATAATAGACCAAATTTTATTATCTAGGAAGTTAAGTGCATGCGTAGAATGGATCAGAAACGTGATGACCATTTCTTATCTCAATTATCAACCCATGAGATATATTTATTATTGTACATGATTTTATATTTATAATAGTGTATCCACTAAGAAATTAATATTTTTTTCGTGATTATCATATATTTTCTGATATTAAATATTCTCTTCAATGTTCTTTCATTTATTTGATTTTGACTCCAAAAACATTATAATATTAAATGGTTTTTGTGAACAAAATGATATTCCATTGATTTAAAAAACATTATCATTGAACTCTACTATTCAATGATTGATTAATTTTACCAAATGAATAATTTCTATTATATTTACACATTTTGGGGTTTAAAATTTTTTCCTTATGACATCATTATCAAAATATTCATACCAAAAAATTACATTATTGGAATAGTGTTTCTTGGTCGCGATTTCTATTTTATGAGACATACTTCTTATTATAGACTAATTTAATTTTATATTGTGTATATAAAACCTAATCGTTATATTATATCATAAATTATATTTTATTCATAGTATTTTATGTTCAGTATGAACTCGTTTCCCTTTTAATGGGTTTTATATAAATGTTACTTAATCTATTTGGTTTCTTTTCCCTGCCCTATTTTAAAATTGATCTCTCTCTAAAATTTGATAACCAATCTGGTTAATTCATATAGTTTTTATTTTAATATCACAATAACTTTCTTTCCCTCTATTTATCCTTTGTAACCTTATTTTCCAATTGTAATAATTTTAAATTAAATATTTTTTATTCTTTTAATGTGATGTAGATTTTAATAATGGTATTTAAAAATATTAAAAATGTTTTACTTCATTTCAAAAAAAAATTGTTTAATCTTGCATGGTATTATTTTTTAATAATACCATTTTATCATTTATCATTCATCCATTATTTTATATTTAAAAAAATTTATTAATATGTATTAATAGTTTTCTTTGCAACCTTTTTTTCAAAATTGACTTTTCAAATGGAATTGGGGATATTGTTTCATAAACATTATTTAAAAAAGTAAAAGAATATAATTATTCTTAAAACACATTCAAAATAATATATTTACCATCATTTTGAAACATACTTACCATTTTTTTTAAAATAAAATATTTTCTTCTATCATGTGAGTTTTATTTTAAAATTCATGGATAAACGGTTATTTTCATCATTCATTTCAATGCAACATTATACTATTATTCTAATAGTATCCTTCAACTACTAGTTTATTATTTACCTATGTATTAACAAATTATCAATCATAAATCTCTATAAAATAACTGATCCAACGCTTCCTTTTTCTTTCTTAATCGTCATTGATTTATAATGTTAATTTTACATTCTAATTACTTTTCCTAATTAATTACTTATTTTTTATTCTTTTGAATGAAGGGTGTTCACCTAGATACCTATACATCGATTTATTTGGATGATCGTTGACATAGGTATATAACCTTTATCTATACCATGTAAATACTATAATCTATCTTATCATGGTTTGATATTATTTGACTATAATGAAACTGAAGATATTTGGATGAATATCTATGTTCAACAGGTATATCATATTATGAAAACTGATGGAATAATTAATGGCTTCCTTATGTAATTACATTTTAAAATGATAAAAACCCATTTTATTTACTTGGTTTCATTATGATATATTGATGTCTTAATTTATATAGAACACATATGTATGGATGATGATGGGTAGAATCCTATATCACTATTCAATGATTCGGTCTATGGTTATGTATCATGAGCTCAAAATGGAATATATTATAATTTATCCAAAGCCAAAAGAATATAATAGAGGATTTTTCCCATCATAAAGGGTGTATAGGAGAATTCATCCAATGCCAAAGGGGTACGTGGGATGATTTATCCCTATACCAAGGGTGCAAAGGAGGATTATTCCAAGCCCAGAAAGTTAACAGGGTGGTTAACCCAAGCCTACTTTGTGATTAATTTATTTGTGGATTACATTGAAATATGGTTTCATTTCTTATGTTTATGCCAAACTCTTATGTTATAGTCTTATTCTTATGATTATACTTCACGAATTATGTGTATTATATAATTTCTATTTAGTTTTCCATGGAATTTTTTGTTCTTATGATATTTTATTACTTTCTATCAATAATTATTTACAAATATTGTTATTTCATGTTCTCTTAATATTATATTTCTCCTATCAAAAATATTTTCTCATATTCTAAAGATTTAACCCTTAAGTACCTATTGATATTTTTTCTCTTACTAAGTGTTTGTTCTCGCAAATTTCATATTTTTACATTTCCATAACTAACAAAGAAAATTAATATTTAAGATGTGTCTTGAAGAGTATCTTGGATAGAGGCTTTATGGTAGATGTTGAGGGATTGTTATAGATTAAGTAGTTTCAAATACAGTCCAAAAATGTATTTTGATATAAATAATATGGGTTCTACTACTTAAATATTTGTCCTTGTTATATAAAAATCTTATCCAAAAAGGGTCCTTCGTTTTTTAGTGTTTCAATATCATATAATTATTCATGTGTATCAAAGCTAGTGTGTGAAGTATATTAATTTTACCACTGAATCCTAGAATGTGTGTCTATGGAGCCTCAGATTTATATTTATAAATTCAAACTATTTAGAATAAGAAATGATGATATTTTTTATGATGAAATCACTAGGGTGAATTAGAAATTTAGTCACATTAAATGTTTTGGAAATAAACTAGTGGACTATAATGTTGCTTAAAAATTAATGGGAATCTTCCAAGATAGATTTGATACAAAAATATCTACTATCGAAGATAGAGAATATATTTCACTTGATGAGTTACATATTACTCTTTTTAATAGTGAATGAATAAAGTACCTTATTTTAAATATAAATTTAAAATAATAAATATATTTAAAATATTTGAACAATTTGATAATCAAGAAGGAATAACAGTACATTCCCCTTGTGATTTAGATGATGATTATGTGAGTTATCATAATGATAATAATATCAGTGATCATATATCAAAAAATATAAAAAAGGTTAAATGTGTATATATTAAATAAATATTCTATATAAATGTTTTAAATTTATATTAATTAGATATTTGGGTACATATTTTCCTAATAAGAAGAAATATATAAATTTTTTATGATGATGAAGAAGAAGTGATTCTATAATGGAAGTAAAAAATAAGAAAATATTCTTAAATATACAAGAGATTTGTTGACTGAAAAAGGAATTCATTGAGGGGGAAGAATATAAGAATGCTATGAAAAAATTAAAAATAAATCTCTACTTAAATTTTTGAGTCATAGGTGGAATGTTCTAGATAATACACTAACCATTTGTCACATGTTGAAAAAAAAGAGGAAGAAAACACCTAAAATTGAGATGAAATATGAAATTAATCTTACATGAGTCACATTTTTAGGATAGAACTTGTAGTATATCTTTATTGGAATATAATACTAAAAATTATGTTTAAAATTAAATTACAGATTTATAGATGCATAAAAATTATGAGGATGAGTTTCAATGTAAAGTAAATGAGTATATAAGGATGTTAGACTCCTTAAGGTGAAATTATTTGAGAAATAAAGGATTGATAAATAATTAAAAAAGAAAATATATACTCAGGAAGAAAATATTAATGAGTTTAAATCAAGGTTTCTTAAGGATAACATGAACCTTTTCAAAATAAATAATAATTACAAATTTTTTTTAAAATTAAGGTTAAACCATATCATACTTATTAGAAATGTTTTATAGGTAATTAATTAATTTATGCCCATACTAAAACTGAAAATTCAATTTATTCATTTCCTAACAGTTCTAGTTCCATGAGAAATTATGGTAAAACATATACCTATAAAAACTCTAAGAGGAAGTAAACTATTTTTAAGGTGTTAGAGATTGAATAAAATATAATGTTCTTCATAACCGTTTAAAATTAATCACGATTTTATAACAAAATGGAAGGACAATTTTCAAACGTAGACTCAATGGTTTTAAATAAGATCTATCTTCTCGAGAAACTATTGGTCTTTTGGGATTTATAAAAACTAAATTATTTTTTCTAATACACACGTTTTATCCATTGGAGTTAAATAATGATTTTTATTTAGAAGTATATTATCAAAAAATAGAATAAATAAACTTATGGGTGACATATAGAAATAAAAAAACTCAAATATTATTCCTATTAGAAGAATGTTTTAAGGGGTTGTGGAGATTTTTGGATAGTATGACAATCATGTTCACATTGATAAATAGTTTTTTATCATTATTCTATATTAGTAGTGACTAATTTTTTAAGGGTATGATATTAAATACTGAATATAAGATTGAAATTTGTTGATATGGATGTTACATTAAATGATAGTAAGAGGAGAAGACCCTATATTCTTGATAGAAGATACTCATCAAATTTTCCAATAAATAAAAATATATATTGAAAAATATTGAGGGTTATTATGGTGGAGTTGTGAATTTTGGGAATGAAAGTTCATTGAAATTTTATTGAATTGGAAATAATGAAATTAGGCAACACAAAATGATTTCAAATAGGTTTTTTATATACTTAAGTATAAAATTTTTATTGTTATAAATCTATGTGGTAATGATATGTTGTTTAAGAAAATACATTACCTCATTAATAGAATTGAATATGTATGATCCATTTATAAAATAGAAACAACTGGTGGGAATATTTCTCAGATTGGAGACTTGGTAATTACAACTATCTCAACTCCATAAAGGAAAAAAATATTTGGAATAAAACACATAGTCATATTGGAAAAAATAATTTTAATAAGACCTTAAAATAAAAAAATTTAGGGGGATATAACCCAATTGACCCAAGACCAATATTGGTTTTTTAAAACCTATTAAAATGATAAAATTGTTCATGAGAAATAAAAAATAGTGGGAACATAATCAATAAGGCCTCTTTAATTAATTTACCCATATATTTTGGAGCCTATGATACATAAATCTATAAAATATGACGTAAACTTTATCACTTTCATTAATTATTTCACAATAGTGATATGATATTTATTTTTATATCACAATTCACTGGTAATAGACATATTCATGAACTATTGAAGATAAGGTAAAAGAGATTATGTAATTCAAATCAAGAAATTGATATCGGATAATGTAATGGAGTAAACTAGAATATATTTAAAATAAAATCTTCATAATTATGTGATTTAAAATATATATATATATATAACACATTAATCACTATAATAGAATTTGATTTCTAAAATAATGAATTGAAGAATTTTGTAAATCGAGTGAAAAATATTATTAATTATGTATTTTCAATATTATATATATGAAAGTAGTGTGTATTGGTGTTCATATTCAAAACAAATTATTTTTTATGTACAATTAAAATAATACTTCATATGAAATAATGTATAAAAGTAATCCTATAGTGAGCTACATTATTGACTTTTTCTTTCCCATTAATCATCGAAATCAAATACTCAAATATAGAAATTTGATGAGAAAGGTGAGGAAGGTGTCTTTCTTGTGTACATGGATAATGAAAAAGGATTAATCTAGGGGAATAATAAAACTCAAAAGATAGTTTAATATTATTATTTTAAAATCGTTAAAATAAAACACATAAACGAAAATCTGTATATAGAATCATTTGAGACGAATATGAAACCAACACATAGAATTTTAGATAGATTAGTTAAAAAAATTCTAAAGTTTAACCCAATGTAGAAGCTACTAAATATGATTAGAAAAATGATAATTTTTTGGTTTCTATGAATATAAAATAAAAATATCAAAATATGATGTTGAATATTGAGGGATAGATTATTATTATAAATCATTCAACACCAATTCATACTAGAAAAGTATACATGTTAAAAATAAAATATATGTAATATATCATGTTGGGCCTCATTTTGTGGAAAATTCCATTTTCAAAAATATTAGATTCAATCTATGAATAAGAAGCTAAATCATATTGAGAACATTTCTAATTGGGTCCTTATTCTAATAATATAGAAAATTATTATAGAAACCAAGTTGTTTTTTAGAAACAAGTTAAATGAACAAGGAAAACTAATATAAAACAAATCAAGTCTTGTATGTAATGGGTACTCTCAAGTTTACTCGGTAAATTTTGAAGACACCCACACTCCAATTGAAATATTAAAGTTCATAATAATTTTTTATTGGTGTAGTGACATTTAAAAAAATAAAAAAATTTCAAATGGATTTTATGTATCAATTTTTTAATTGATATATTTAAGAGGAAATATATATATATAGAAAACTAATAGTTTTTTCTTCATGTGGATGGAATAAGTGTCTGAAATTTTAATAAGGACAGGTATAACTTAAAATAGGCCTAAATTTTCTATAAATCATAGTTATTCAACTTCTTAGGGTAGTTAAAATAAATAAAAGGAATGTTCGATATAAATTTTTAAATCAAAGATATGTAATAATTACACTCATTAATATTTTATATGTTGATGACATTATTTTTATAGGAGATAATGGGTGTTCTTTTAAATAGTTTTCTACCCAAAAAAATAATCATAGATTGAAATGCTTTGTGAAATGAGATACTTGTTGAGGTTGTATGTCATGCAAGTATAATGTTCTATATTATTATACTAAGAGATGTAATATAAATAATTTATAAATTATTTTGACATGGAGAAGTCAAATTCAATTTATAAACCTATTCAAGTGAAGATGAAATTTTTTAAATATGATAAGTGTAAGATTTTTAATTATAGATAATTAAAAAGAATGGTCGAAATCCTACTTTATCTCAGAATGTCTAGACCAGACAGTGTGTATGGTGTGAGTCTTTGAGCTGGATATCATAGTGCCCCAATAGAGTCACTTATTTTGTATGATAAGAGAGTAAAAATATATTTCAATGGGACTATTATCATTACAATAAAATATAATATAGGACAGCATTTGAATTCTAATAGTTTCACTGATACCAACTAAGTGGGCGGTTATGATTATAGAAGGTCCACATAATGTTGAATCTTTCTCTTAGAAGATTGTTGTGTGAGTTGGATCTATAAGAAATTGATATCTTTCATACTTAGTACCTTTGAGGTTGATTACATTTATAGTACTACTAATTTCAATCAAATTAATTGGATGAAGGAGTTGTTGGATGGTTTTTTTGTGAAAATTGAAATACCCCAATAAAATTGTTATGGTAATCAATGTGTTATTGGAATTTCTAAAAATTTAGTGCAACTGCGTAATCTTATCACATTTTCAAGAAGCCTAGTTTCATTAAAAAGTGGTTAGTCAATAGATACATAAGGTTGTAAATTATTCATAGCCTATATTAATATGATTATATTTTCACTAAGGTTGTATAAAAGGATGGATTTGTGACCTTGAGGTTGATCATGGTTGTTCAACCCCAACCATGTCATTGATAAGCTTTGTGAGGACCCAATAATCCTTAGATAATATTTTCAATGGGTATGAGGTGAGTGGATAACTATTTTCTTAAAATATCATTTTTCAAAGGGAAAATATGTATTTATATTATTATATTTCAATGGATCTTTATATTTGGAAAGAGTGAGTTTTTTCTGAAGTGGTGAGTTCATTGGTTAGGGAGGACATTACTTTATAAATTGAAATAGAAATGCCCGAGGAATGTATGGATGATTCAAAGTAAATCCAAGTCAAAATAGACCAAAACATCTATAAGGAATCTATTTCAAAAAGTCTAAATTCTTAAGGATTAGCTAGAGCTCATGAGGCTCACCATCATAGAAGGATCCTTTACAAATGTGAAATGTATTGATATTAAACTTCCATTTAATAAAATTCAAAGTTAGGAGTTCTTCACAGACTCAGGAATGGTGGGTGGTGTCTTCATGATTCAAACTCTCAAACTCTTAGTGCCAAACCCATTTTTTAAGCCCGGTTTTATCATGAAACACCTATAATATTTTTAAAATACCATTCCAATAAATACCCCTATTATTTTAATATTATGTGGATGATCCATAACCTTTAATCTTCTAAAATTGTTCCCAATTCATGTACCTCATGACCATCGCAAACCAAATAGAAATGAATCACCCAAGGTATCTAGGATTTAAGAAAATAATTCCTTTACTCTCCTAAGATCCTCCACTGTAAGTGGATATGCATTTTTATAAGGCCCATTACATTCTATAACAATTAAGGCCCCATAGAGAACATGATACTTCACCAAGCATTCAGACTTCATGAATCACTAACTTTCCAAATCAAGACTTCACTCCAAGGAAGGGGAACCATGTTTGGGAAAAATACCACTTCGTGAAGCACCTAGCCTTTTAAAATCCCATAATATTCATAAATAACATATATAATAGAATTTATGATTTGTGAAACCTCTCCCTCGGTCCTCTCCTTGGTTCCTCCCTTCTGTTAACACCCCTTTGTGATGGTCAAGTGCCCAGGGCCTCCACACCAAACCAAGACTGGCCCAACCACACTTTGTGTCCCTCTGTGGCCTATTCCACCCACTCGTATATCTTCCCACATCACCCCAACTATGGATCAAGCCTTTCATGTGAAATTTTTTTTTCAATAAAGTTATTTTATCCTTTATTACTTCTCAGCATATGGAATATAAAGTGAACCTCGTGACTGACCACTCCTCCTATAATTTTACCCTTGAAAACCCAATTTCATTCCACTTCCAAAGTCACTTGGGAGGTGATCATGTAATCCCAAAGGGTTATGAGTGATTCACCCCCCCTACCCCTCCATATCTAACATTCATGATGTAATACTTCCATGTTTCATGTCCTAGTTATAAAAATTTAAACTGAACTAAAATTTTCTCAAAACAGGACGTAAAACTGAAGTCTTAACATGTGAGTTAACCATACGATACTTTGTGTAAGAATGGCACAAGAAGATCCCCACTCCTCTACCAATGACATGTAATGAGATCATCCTAGAAACTGAATTCATAATCCCAACACCATTCCAACCAAGATCAATAATCTTGATAATGGATTATTCTTTGTGTAATCCCCACACCATACCTCATTGACGCTCCATTAATGACATGAGTTTTCTTACTCTAAGAAGTTTAACATCAGTGATCCATCTCTTCACATGAACATAAAATATGGCATTAAAGTACATGAGTTATTATCACTCTCTTCTAAATAGGGTTGGTAGGACTACTCCATGATGTTCAATCTGAACGAGTGGTAATATATCCAGGTACTCCCTCCTAGGAACACAACTCCTAGATCCACCTCCATGGAGAATTCAGATCCACTTGGTAAACTATCCAGGTGAACTCTCCTAGTGAATTACATATCGGATCTACCTCCATAGGGTTTTTAGCTACATTGCTAAACTATCGAGGTGGTCCATCCATGGGAAGCAGCTCTCGGATCTTCCTCTATGGGGAATTACAATCCAATGGAATACTTATGTCCTAACTTCTAGGGACGAACCTCCTAGATCCACCTCTAAATGGAATTCAAATCGAATTCTTAACTTAGGTTCTCCCTCCTTGAGCCACACCTCTAGGATCCACCTTCATGGGTCGTTCTGGTCCAATGGAAGAATTAGGTGCTCCCACATATGGATGCACTCCAATATACACCTCTATTAGATGTTTTGATATAATGATAAACTCAGGTTCTCCCGCTAGGGATACACCTCCCTAATCTTCTTCCATATGGAGTTTTGATCCAATGTTATAATTAGATTCTTCATATTAGTGAATCGCCCATCAGATCTACCTCCACAAGTTGTTTTGATCCATAGATAAACCTCCAAGTGTGAAATATTCCCTCATAGTAACACACATCCTTAATCCACCACAATGGGGTGTCCTGATCAACAAAATATGTCTCCACAAGATGTTAAACACTTTCCTCAATCCATCTCAACTAGACATACTAATCAGTCTCCATAGGATGTAGAACTTGTGACATAACCCAAAATATATAATACATAAAACAAATTTGATTCCTGAGGAAAAAATTATTCAAAAACTTTTGTATCTTTCTCTGTTACCTCGTGATTGAAATTGGATGTATTATATTCTATTTAATGAGATAACTCCTATGAGATTCCCTCATAAGAGAATGAATAAAGGTGTCCAAATACTCCCAATATCCAAACATTACCATCGATTCCCACCATGACTACTCTTCTGACTGATACATGATACCTTATCAAGAAGAAAATGAAATTTCATCACACATGAAGTGTAATTAACCAACATCCGCAAAGAGATGGCACTGGGAATGAGTTCCACTAACATGAATTATTTTTATTAGGGACACCTGGTCTAGGATAAGATCTCTAATGAGTAATCCTGGGAAGGATAAACTGAAATCCCACAATAATGTTTTGATCAAAGAGTAGACATTACCATAAAAAGTGATAGAACTGTCACACCTTTGGAATTTGATAACGTATTGATGCAGTCCATATAGTGTGAACATGCATCATTTCAACATATAGGTGGGGCCCAAATAATGAATCAAATATATAAATAGTGAACTTGATGGGAAGCACATCTCCTCAACCTGGGGACTTTTAGCATTAGGAAATGTATAGATTTTTATGTCGCAATATTTACATACCTATTTCTCATTCCCAACAAGAATATGGTAGTTCCATCATAGAACTCACTAGATATTTGGGATACTAAACATTGGTAATTCATAGTATTCTACGTCTTCAGTGAGGAGGATCCTTATCTTATTTGGAAGATTGGAAAATGATGGGGCACTGGGAATCTATTTCCTTTTACTTATAAAAACAAATAAATCCACCTGCCTCATAGGACCCCATACAAAAAAAAATTATTCACCCAGTGCCCATATTCACTGGGGTAGGAAAAAAAATTATAAAAAAACCACACGAACAGTCTCCCACCATGACTTCTACCATAACTTCTACTCCTAAACACCCACTCCCAATCTCACTATTGTAAATCAACCATCGGAAGGTGATCAACACCCTCATACACTGGTATGAGTAAGTGGGGGTCATTCCCAAAAGATATAAGTCCTAATAGAACATGGAGGCATCAATTCCTCACTGACACTACTGCTCCCAAATATAATGTTTGGAGAAACCAATCATCCATCCAATGGGAAACCGCTTCCGGAATATCTCCCCAGAGTAAACCTATAAATATATCCCATAGGAAAATTAGTGCAGGATTCCTAGATCACCCTAGAAAAAACTACTACATGAGATCCACCATGGAGGGCACCCATCAAGTCATGTAAGTTCCAGGAATGTCTGGTCCATCTTACCAAAGAATCGGTGGCCTTTACCCCAACACTACCAGCCCTGGTAAAAAGTACATGACTCTAACATTGGGGGTAGAGAAAATATAATTTTCATCAAGGGGAATCCGATTATATGTCTCTAGTGCACCCTTATACCACTATTACATCTTGGATGATCCCTTATACAATCAAATAGTAATTTGTCTTCTCTCAATTAGTATTGATACCCCAACAACCTCATAGGAAAGTTGGGTTAACACATTCAATCATTGAAACCATTGACATCCATACTAGGTTAACCCATGAGAATGATATGTAGTGCATAGGTCCTCCCTACAATATCACCAATGGAAGTGATCATAATCCTTGTTCCATCAACTCCTAGTATGAAGGTTTCCTCTACACTCTCACTTCTCAACACATATGTCCTTTCTATATCCATTTCAACTAGGATGAAGTCCCTCCATATGAACAAACTAACCAAAGAGGATTTTCTCCATTCACTGTCACCTAATAGCTTGGAGGTTCTCCCCATGATAAAAAGGTACCCAACACTAAATATTTATCAGAGTGAAAAATGGATAACAATCACCACCAAAGAATAAATCCTACAAGATTATAGGTAATTGTTGACCCTATCAATATATCCAACTCTGAGGATACTTATGATTTAGTTATGGAACCTCCACCACCAAAACCCTGAGTCCAAGGAAGGATCCCGACATGTGATTTTTTCCATCCCAAATTCTGAAATCCATATGATTCTTAGATCCTTTAGTAGGTACATGCTAGAGGTGGATTTTTTCTACCATCTATAAACTAATTGTAATGTATTCTCTTTCATATTCTGTATCCCTCTATAGCTATACCCAAGAAAATGGAGAGTTATTCTGGTCTAAGATGACTCGTTTAGATTTTGAGTACTTTGTAGAGACATAAAATTTTGAGATTTAGATAAGTGCCACCACCCTCTTATATGTGGAAATAGAAAATACATAGACCTACTTGGATGTGATAATGTGGTTGATACCCCCCAAGATATTCCCGAGTATTTAACAAATAGATTCCTAATGGATTATATCCTCTATGAGAAGACCAGTTGGTGAACCAATCCATATCACTACCTCCACCTATCTCATGGAAAATTCCAATTGAATTCTAGTCTGACCATGAATATGGACTATCCTTTCGGCATGAGAGCCTATGTAAAACTCTAACTGATGATCATTTGTCAGTGATGTTCTAGCCACTTGAAACTCCCAACTACGAAATCTCAACATACCTGAAAGAGGGTTAGGTTGTGTCTTTCTGCCAGATAATCTGGGTGATGCTACACTATCTTCATGAACATTAGTTTACTTATCCTAGAACATAATGGATCCTTGTGTATATTGATCAATAGTGTCAAAGGATTTAGTTTAAATCACTTCTAGTGGCTCAACACCTTGAGTTTCCCAGCTACCGTTACACCCTCCAATAAAAATGCATCAAGGGAATCATTTTACTTTATAAGATTATGTAAGAGGGGTCATTTTATGTGTATATCATGGGATGGGGAATTATTTTACACTCCACTTTGGAACTATCTTGCGATATCTTGACTTAACCTTCGACAATGATGATTCACCTCCAGGTATAGCTATTATGAACATGGTTCTTCACTATAATAATTAGAAAATTTTCATTAATAATGTGTTTGATAGGGAATTTCTTCCCCAAGTAGAATAATATTATAAGAAATTCCCTCATACCTGTCTCCATACATTCCAACTATGGTAGGTACTTTGCCTTGGGGATCCTTTCGATGAGGTGACATTGTCTTCCTTTTAGAACTTTGATAATGGTAGGAATCATGTTTGACCCTCTAATCCGCCTTATATTTTTTTTTAAATAGATTCAGGTCCCATGGTTGATGCCCTAATCTAATAGGGAAAATAGTATAACAGTAACATCATTAATCTCATGGTTGATCAATGCTTGATTTATGGCGTAACCTAACGGGTTCCCAATTCTCCTCTAATGAGGAACCATGTTTTTCTTGGCCATTATCCACCAGTCAAGCTCAAAAATCATAGTCATCCAAATAGATCATAGGTATGGTCATATGGAAATCGTCAAAGGATTGAGTCATAGAACTCTCAAAAATAGTGTGACTATACTCCTCTGGATTTAGGTCTTATCTCTCCATGAGCCGAAAAGCACACTTATCGTGTTAATGAGCTTTAAAACCCATTGGGGTTAAAGAACCATTATCAAGATATAGAACCTCACTAGGATGATTTTATTTTCACTCTCACTACTCCCTTTGAGGCCTTGGAGATGAAATATGTGGTGATACCACCTGACGGAAAACCATACACAGCAAGGATGAATGAAATTCAAGCACCCCCTGATTTTGGGAACATAGGAATATCCCCATTCATTGGGATAGGTTACCAACTACTTTATATTTCCCACTTTATATCATGTTTTGGGACCATGTTGGGAACCCTAAAGGAGTAGGAGGCTTCCAATATTCACTATTTCATCCATACATTGTAAGGACTTGCGTTATTTTTTTACATCCAACTATCTCTATCGTTCATCACTGATTGGTAATATATTCACAGATAGTTCATTTACTATATCATCACCACCACTCACAAGAATTGTAATGATACCCGTTTCATGTTCAAGGAAAAAACTGACGAGTGAGTCGTAGATTTTTATTACCGGGTGGAATGGCCTCATATATTCACTCGACATGCCACTGAAAGAATAGTAATTTCTAACAATGTGCATGGGAAATGTTAAGACTGGTATGGTCCCTAAAATCATCACTCATAACTTCCCATGTGGGTTCTCATACTTTTCTTATAAGGCATATTTTCTTGATTAAGGTCAATAGTAAGCCAAAAAATTATCACGTTTCCTCTTATAGATCATCTAAGATGGTCTGCTAAAGTAGAGACTATCTCCACTGTACAGGTATCCCCAGAACATGTATAGTTTTTGGACCATTTTTTAGAGGAACCTTTTTAGCACAACCATACCATTCATATAATCACCCATTGCCAAACCAGCAGAAGAATCTTCACTAATACCAACAACCTATATTACAGAATTTTTCTCTAACCCCTCATTGATCTCTAGCCCCTTTTAGGGCTAGGATCTTAGGGTTTCATTTCCAGAAATAATGAATAAGGCATATTCTTTCAAGGATACGAATTCCTTGGGATATTTCACATATACTTTTTAAAAAGGGATTCTGAAGCTTCTATAGTGAAAGAGGCCCAATAAATTTGAATTAAATGTCTGAACTAACCATTTTCCTTACCACGAGATGCTTAGACACACCATCAATGAATGTTATGTGTTCAACAATTGGCTCCAAGACAAAGCAGATAACAGTTTTAAACAGTTGTAAAATGTTTCAGCAATGGTGGAACACATCTCCAACGAGCTCAGCAGTGATAGTGAGGGTTCAGGTGAAAGGTATATAGATTCAAGCTATGGAACCTAGAATTATGATGACGGGATATCATGTAGAGCAGTACCTCATGCCTATAGTGTCATACATTCCTACATAAGAAAACTATATTCTCATATAGTTTCCACTATATATGTGGTTACAACCTCTATGTCCACATCATTGTCTTCTATGTCTCAGATGAGTAGATTATGACAATGAAAAGGAAATTACAGTACTACATTGGTACCAAATCTGTCGCTCACTCATGGTGACATCATCCCTATGATGTTGGGAATCACACCTAGGGTCCGACCAGAACTAGATGACCCCTATAATGATGAGAAATACTATTCATCTATGATTATCAAGAAGAATATGGACCGCTTCACACTCATTGACAACGATGAAATTTGCCCAAACACCCAAGGTGCCCCCAGCCAATAACCTTGAATAAGGGGTTAATGACATGAAAACTACCAGAACATCAAGGGAAATACCTTGAACTTATTCTGTCATGATTCCAGAACCAGGTAAAAGGTTTTATGAATAGCTCAGCATGCATAGTCGTCCCATCCATCTCCATCATACATGCCTCCATAGCTGACTTTATTAATTGACCAATCATTGCATCCAAAACTGCACTACAATAGACGTGTCCAACTATAGTAAGGCTTCAGTCAGGTGATAGTCAACCGATAGTGATTCAGATTCAGTCAACAAATCGGCGTGAGGATATTTCTAAAATAATCCATAACCTAGTGCTTCATTCATAATCAATTTTTCTTCCAATATCCAATAATTGAACGCCCATAGTAATAAAATTTATTTTAGCATAGAAATACAATGTGTTGAAGCACATATCCATCATACCTATAAGGCTCTTGATTATCAAGGCCCTTTTCTTCTTAAAAAATGCATGAGACCCTCAAAATTGTGCAAAAAATCCTCTTCTCGTTTGAATACGAGGTTTTTTCCATAGATTCCTTCTATGTAGAGTAGGTTGAGCAAGAAGAATACCAATCCATAATCTCATTATCAAGAGTGAATGAGAGTTTCCACATGAAGGGTCATATCCTCCTGTTATACATCATTTGATAGTTTAATGGTGTAGATATATATCACAGTCTGGTTGAAAGTAGTTACATTATTAATCATATCCCAACAAAAACATTCCACATGTTGGGGTGGACGGATGTATATTATACTCCTTTTGATTCTAAAATCCAATTTTATGATATAAAAGATCAGAAACTGTTGGGTAGTATTTGGTTGATGACCCATTTTCGAGGCCTGATTGATGTTGATGAATTCATTCTTATCTCAAAATATAATACCTAACCCCGACTTTCGGGTAGTCTATGGAGTCATAGACATGAAGTAGTTCCCTTATCATATCCTAAGTACATCAAGTACTCCCTAAATAGTTGAATAGGGGTACTCCAAGGTGATGCGTACCCATTTGACTAATGTGAATCCTACTCTCTGGTTAATAATTATTATAATAGGGAGGGTAAGAAGGTTCACACCATGAATTTTGAGAATACAACAATCACATTTAGTCCACTAATAGACTTGGAAGATTCAGTCATTCTTCTAATCCATTAGTTAGAGTCCACAACACTAGATCTGGATGATTGTTTTCTCATCTCTAAGAAGAAGGTTGGTGTCATAAATAAAGGAAGTAACATACATGAATTACCACATACTTCTATATAAGATCGGATTAAGTGAAACCAAAACACCCCAACCCAGTGAGGTACCCGGATGTTTTCCCCATGTCAATCATCTCATGACATTCCCACATGTTCTGAAGGGAAGGGTTGAACTATAAGATGACTCCCTAATATTTCTTGAATATTATGTATGAACCCTATGGTTCTTGGCTTGATGGAATCATCTCGACATACTCTATTAATATGGTTTTAGCAGAGTACAAATTCCCTAACAAGCATTATATATCTTATCAAGAAAGACCCAATGTTCCAAAATAATTATCTAGCCTAGATGAACCTCCTCTGACTAACTCTACTACATCAATCAATGAAGATGGTATCAAAAATGCTCTTCCTTCATTTGAATAGGGTGTCTCCACCACTGTCGATGAATTGATTCTGAATAATCTTGTTACTAAAGATGATATTGGGCCAACAATCATCAAGGAATCCACGCCCTCATAAGAGCATCAATAATATGTGGCTTTCCTGAAGAAGAACCATGATGTATTTTCCTGACGAAGTGATGAGTTTCCTGGACAAGCTAGTCAAGTCTCCATCCACCATCCCAATCTCCCAGCTAGTCCCAGTCAATTCAAGTAACCTCTGAAGAAGATTCAGCCTTCTCATTGTGCTATGATATAACTGATGTTAATAATCTTATCAAATTTAACTTCATCGGGGTGGTTAAGTACCGCAAATGGATATCCATCATCATCTTGGTCAGGATGAAGAATGGTTAGATGAGAGTCTATATTAGTGTTTAGTACCTCAACCACCATTATCTAAAGGATGAGATTCCCCATACAATGATAGTTTTATTTATCAAATCTACAAACAAGTTCCAGGATCTCTCCTTTATGGATGGATACTCCAAGAACAAACCAGATCTGGATGTCCCCTAAGGATGAGGATTCTACTGCCTTTAGGGAACCATAAAGACCCTTTTTCTAGCATGTAATTATGTTCAGTCTGAAGAATGCAGAATCCACTTATTAGTGGTCCATGCACCACAACTTCAAAATATTTCTCTGTGAACTATTGGGATTCTTGTTGGAATACTTGGTTGTCAAATCCCACCAACACCTGTAGCATATCAGAAACCTTGAGAAACTATTTGGCTTCATCCACTTATAAAATTTTAAGATAATCCTCTTAAAGTGTGTGTTTCGGGATTCCTCTTGAAAATTTCATGGCTTTGTCATCAGATATAGGGGAATTGAGATCGACGCAAAGAAGATCATGTCCATAATCCAAATTGCATCCCTATGAAACCTCTAGAATATGCAGGGCCTATAAGGCCACAAAGCCTATATAGACTGATTAATCATGAATCTATCCAGAAATTTTATGAAATTTTTTAGGCTCATTAAGAAAGGCATCGTCTACTAATGGGATGAGGAATTCCAATATGATTTTGAGTATGTAAAGAAATATGTACTACATCCCTTGGTTCATATGTCACTCATCTTAATAAATCCACTGGTCTTCTATGTAACATCCCTAGAATATCCCCTCGATGCCCTTTTTTTCTAGAAGAGTAGTGAAGGATGATAGAACAACTTATACAAGATCAGATGCATGTTCCTTAAAATAGTGACTTGTTACTCCCCTATCGAGAATTTTATTATCATGTTAGTTTCACATAAGGTTTGTTCCATGGAAGTCTATCAAGGTTCATGCTTTGGAAGACATACAATATAATCATTTGTTTCCGGAATAAGTACATCTAGATGTCGATTTCCCCAAGGAAACCACCCTTTTATTGGATCGAGTTGTTCTATGAAGGAATATTCATGGTGCCTCTATGATCTAAACCAATATAAGGCTTAATGCTCCAATGATCAACAATGTAGGCTTTGGGATTTTCTTCATCACCCAAAATGCAGGTTGCTCATCCATTCTAATTCTGCTTGTTAGAAGGCTTAACTACCAATGAGGAAGATCATTAGGCTCTTATTACAAGTCTTGAGAGGGGCCTTGAGATTGATTTCCCCTCCTCATATATAAATGGGGACTATAAATTTTCCACCAAATATATTAATTTATATTATATATAGAAATCCATATCGCATACCCCTTTTATAGTTCACTCTCCACCTAATAACATAGTTCCCTTCACATTTGTAATTGATTCATGTACCTCAAGCACATAAAAATCAAGTTGATTCCTTAGACAGTTTCCCCACCTCTATTGAAGAGAGTGGCCGGGATGACCTGTTCATTCACGTGGCACATTGAAGGGTCATTTCTTCCATAATTTCAAGTTAAGATGATATACAGTAGACAAACAAGTGGTCTTTTGTGATTCTACGTCAGGCCCCTTATGACAACCATGCTTTTATTAGAACTTAAACATGATTTATTACATAAAACTTAACTTGATTCAACAAAGAAGATAGAGAGTTTTAGTGTCTTTGGGGCTTAGGATCATTACATAAAAACTTATAACATGAAATACAACAACTTTATTGAAAACATCCTTTTCATGACCACTACATTCCTTCGTACTTAGCATTACATGGGATAACCTGAGGACATGCATAAGAAAAGGGTGAGATATAAAGCCCAGTAAGGGAGTACACATGGAATAACATGAGGAGTAAAATACATGTTAAACAATAGGCATAATCAATAGAGCATAAAAGAAACATGAACATAAAGTCATGATAAAGCATGATAATCATAACATGGAATTAGCATGAGCCAAGGCTCGTGCACATAAAGCATGAGTAAACCCTCATTACACATAAAGTAAGAGTAAACCCTCGTTGCACTTGAATTAGCATGAGTCACCACTCATTGCACATGACGTATCATGATACTATACTTTACCCAATGCATTGGAGCTCTATAAGTGTGAACCCTTCTTAAACATTTCATTTCATGCATAAGTGTGTCACATGGATCATAAAACATTGATTCATAAAACATAATCATTTATTCCACGATAATGGAATGTGGAATTCATACATGAAACTTTTTAATCAATAATTAAATGTACATAAAGGTGAATACCCTTGATGGAGAAATGGTATTCACAACATAATGACATTGGCTTAGAAAATCGGTGCGATTTCGGCAGCGTAACAGCGTGACATAAGAATTCATAAAAAGGATGATGAGAGAAAAGGGGGTTCCTCATCATATTTACATGTAATGTACAGTAAGGAGGTCATATAGATACATGTACCAACAATTTTAATGGAATTTATATTCATGATAAAAAATTATTTGCTTGAATGTAAAAGAAGAGAGAGAAGTTCTTTTCTAAATTTCGGTATTGTAACGGGTGTACATGGGAGGCATCTAATGAGAGAGAAAGGGGTCTCCCATCATTCAAACAATAAGAGGGAAGTATGGGGGAGGTGAAAAACCATACCCCAACATTCATAATTGAAATTAAAAGGGCAATACAACTTCATGAAAATTGACAAAAATGAGAAAGGAAGAAAAACCCCTTACTTGGAAGTGTGCTTCCAAAGGCTAGAGAGAGGCTTGTGAGAGGCTTCTTGGGAGCTTGGGGAACCTTGGGAGGATTCTAGAGAGAGTAGGGTAGAGGTTTGACGAACTAAAAGGGATTTTAGTGAGGATTAAGTGGGATCTTGGGTGGGTTTATATAGGAAAGGTGAGGGAATTCTTTATTATTTAGGTTTGGGTCCCCTTACGTTAAATTAATCCAAACCACAAACCATCCCATTGTTTTTGCACATGGTTTTTGGAAAAGGGAAGAGGAAAACAATATTTTATAAGGCCCAAGTTCGAACTTCATAAAATAATAGGGTTGCTTATGTAGAGGTGAGTCACACTCCCATGGAAATTAATTTTAAAAGGCAAAGTGTTGAATAAGTCTTCAGGGGTCCATTAATGCTTTGAAAAGTAAGTCAAACAAACCCAAAATCACATTATTTTAATGTTAAAACATATATTGGCTGAACATAAAGATTATGGTATTTTATTACATCACCATTGGGTCATTATGATTTCATAAAATACATTATATATCTAAACGGTATTTAATTTTTACCCAAAAATTTGACTATCTCAAAAAATTATGAAAAATTCACCGTTGGATAATTTCAACATCCTGATTCTAGAAATGACATTTATTTTATCTAAAAAAATTTCTTAATATGTTAATTATCAATGGTAAAATAAAAACCAACATTTATCGAAAATTCACGGGTTTTGACAGAAATGGCTTTCAAACTTTAATATAAAATTTTAATTGCATTCATAAAATTATAAGATAATTTATATTAAAAATTAATTTAATATTATTATTATTATTTTATTAAAATATTATTTAATTCAAAAATCCCTTAATTTAATAAAATATATTTCTTAATTAAATAATAACTAAAAACACCATTTGTACTTTAAAAACTGTTTATAATGTATCAAAAATGACTAGAAATTATATTCATTACTATATACAAAAAATAATTTACATGAACATAGTACTACTTATTTGTTACATAACCCCTTAAAATAGTCGCATAAGAGCTAAGGGTAAGGTGTGCGATGGTGATAGACTCTTGGGGTGGCTTAGATAACATCGTTCGAGTGGTAATTTCAATCAACTTCCACTTTTCCCATAGACAGTCACGTTCGAGCTTGACATGATGAAGCTCAGCTTGGGCTTGGTCAAGACCGAAGCCCAAGGATGCCACCTCTTTTCCGAGCTCTGACAAATGGGATTCGTATGGAGAAATTCTACTAGATGATGTCATCTCTTCTTTTGTCTGAGTAAATTGGATTTGTTAAGGTCCTATATTTATACTAATCATGTGATCACTATTCAACAGCTATATTAACAACGGTAAAAATTCTTAACAAAAAACCAAATAAGTTGACATCTTATAAAAACATTTTTCATAAAGAGACATTTAACTAGATCAAGAGGGATTTTCCATTAATGAAACTTTGGTTCGTTACAATATTCCCCCCTTAAGAAATTTCGCCCTCATAATTTTTCATTTTCCCACACTAAAACAGATGTGGGTAACTCAACTTCATCTTTTCCTCCGATTCCCAAGTCGCTTATTCAAACTTTTGGTTTCTCTACAACACCTTGACGAGGGGCATTGCCTTATTTCTTAGAACTTTTTCTCTATGATCTAATATCTTCACTGGTTGCTCCTCATAAGAAAGATCATCTTCCAATTGTACCACCTCAGAAGAGAGTACATGTGAAGGGTCCGGTATGTACTTCCTTAAGAGGGATACATGAAAGACATCATGTACTTTGGCCATAGTAGGTGGTAGTGCTAGTCGATAGGCCACAGCCCCAACACGATCAAGAATCTTGAAGGGGCCGATGTACCTTGGACTTATCTTCCCTTTTTTTCCAAACCTCATGACCTTCTTCCATGGAGATATGCATAGAAAAACCATGTCTCCAACTTTAAACTCAAGGTCTCGTCGACAGTTATCTGCATAACTCTTCTGTCGACTCTGATCTGCCTTGATATTTTTCTGAATGGTTTTACATTCTCCACCTTTTCCTCGACCATTTCTGGTCCAAGCAGCTTACGTTCACCGACCTCATCCCAACATGTCAGTGTTCTACACCTTTTCCCATACAGGGCTTCATATGGTGCCATTTGGATGCTCGAGTGGAAACTGTTATTATAAGATAACTCAACAAGGGGAAGATGTTGATCCCATCCTCCTTTAAAGTCCATTGAGAAGGCTCTCAGCATATCCTAAAGTGTTTGGATAGTCCGCTCAGATTGGCCATCAGTTTGAGGATGATAGGTCATACTGAAGTTCAGTTCAGTATTATGAACATGTTGAAGATGGTTCCAAAACTTAGAGTTGAATCTTGGATCTCGGTCAGACACAATATATAGTGGTACACCATGAAACCTTAACACTTCCCTGGTATATATCCCTGCCAGTTGATCCAAAGAGAAATCCTCCCGAATAGAAATGAAGTGTGCAGTCTTTTTAAGACGATCCACAACAACCCATATTGCATTGGTTCCTTTGGATGTCCTCGGAAGTCTGGTGACAAAGTCCATGGTGATGTTTTCCCATTTCCATTCTGGTATGGGAAATGGTTTCATCATCCCCTTAGACTTCTGCCTCTCTGCCTTCACTTGCTGACACACCAGGCACTTTGATGTATATTCAGCGATCTCATTCTTCATATTATCCCACCAAATGTTTTCTCGGAGATCTTGATATATCTTTATGCTCCCTGGGTGAATAGATAAATTTGAACTATGTGCATCATCCAAAAGTTCCTTCTTCATCTCCGGACATGATGGAACACATAGTCTTTTCCCAAATCACACAATTCCTTCTTCATTAACATTAAACTCTAAGGATTTCCCTTTTTCTATAGCTTCCACCTTTTCCTGAATTCCAACATCATCCTTTTGATCATCCTTTAACCTTTCCAAAATAGATGGTTGAGCAATCATTTGTGAAAGGATTGATGATGTTCCCTTCTTTATGATTCCCACGTCCATCTTCATCAAGTCTAAGAATATTGGATCCTTCTCAATTCTCATCATTGATAGAATTGTTGGGTCCTTTCTACATAGGGCATCTGCCACCTTCTTCGCTTTCCTAGGGTGGTAATGTATTGAACAGTCATAATCCTTGATGAGCTCTATCCATTTTCTCTGGTGCATATTAAACTCTTTCTATGTGAATATATATTTAAGACTCTTGTGGTAAGTATATATCTCAAATTTCTCTCTATAGAGATAATGCCGCAAGATTTTCAACGAAAAGATCACAGCTTCCAACTCTAGATCATGCGTTGGATAGTTTCGCTCATGGATTTTCAACTGCCTTGAGGCGTAGAATATCACTTTATCATTCTGCATCAGCACACATCCTAAGCCCTTCTTCGAAGCATCAATGAATACCATAAAAAGCTCCCCACATGTGGGTAAAGTGAGCATGGGTGCAGTGATAATCCTCCTTTTCAAATCTTTGAAGTTGTCTTCGTACTCATTACTCCAAGCAAACATTACTCCCTTTCGAGTTAGCTTGGTAAGAGGGTTGGAAAATCATGATAAATTTCTCACAAATCGTCGATAATATCCAGCTAACCCCAAGAAGCTACGGATATCTGTTACCAATGTTGGCCTCGACCATCCCTCAATTGCATCTGTTTTAGAGGGATCCACAGATATCCCATTGCTTGTGATGATATGGCCCAAGAATGAGACTTCCTTCAACCAGAACTCACACTTGATGCACTTTTCATAGATCTTCTCCTTGCGTAAAAGTCTCCAGAATAGTTCTTAAAAGCTCCTCATGATCCTCCTTGGTTTTGGAGTATATTAGAATATCATCTATAAAGACTACCAAAAATTTGTATAGGTAATCTCTAAAGACTCTATTCATTAAGTCCATGAATATTGCTGGAGCATTGGTTAGTCCGAAAGGCATTACTATGAATTCATAGTGCCCGTATCTTGTACGAAAAGCAGTCTTGGGGACATCTTCCTTCTTCACCCTTACTTGATAATATCCCGACCGAAAGTCCACCTTGGAGAAGTATTGTGCTCCACATAGATGATAAAACAAGTCATCAATTCTTGGGAGAGGATACTTGTTACTTATCGTGATTTTGTTAAGTTCCCGATAATCGATGCAGAGCCGCATTGACCCATCCTTCTTCTTGACGAAGAGGACTGGTGCACCCCATGGTGAAGCATTTGGGCGTATAAACCCTTTATCCAGATTCTCCTATAGTTGTTTCTTCAGCTCTTCAAGATCAACAACATCCATTCTATATGGATTCTTGGATATTGGTATCACCCCAGGTATAAGTTCAATTGAGAACTCAACATCTCTTCTTGGAGGAAGACCAGGTAGTTCCTCAGGAAACACTTCAGTGAATTCCCTCACAATAGGCATTTCTTCCAGGATGGTTTCTTCCTTGGACTCAATCATTTGAGCCAGATATGCATGCTCATAAGGCAGTAATATCCATGCTTGAGATGATGGAGCTAAAAAAGATTCATCTTCCTCCTGACACGTGTAATGAATCGGGGGCTGATTCTCCATATGGAGTGTGATTTCCCTCTCTCGACAATTTATATTGGTTCTCTATAAGGAAAGCCAATCCATGCCAAGAATTGAATCAAATTCCACCAGAGGGAGTATGACGAGGTTCTCCAAGAAATTAAATCCACATATTATAACAGGGGAGGACTTATATTTCTGGGATGCAATGATTGCCCCATTTTCCAAACTCACTGACATCTTTACTTCCTTGATTTGTGGTGGTGCTGGGATTGTTCTACTAAACTTTCGAGATATAAAATAATGCGTAGAACCTGAATCAAAAAGTACGTTCACTATTCTTGAATGAATAACTAGCATACATGTCACCACTTTGTTGTCGGGGTTCACTTCGGCAGAAGTGATGGCAAAAGCTCTTCCTTGCTGCCTTGGAGGTTGTTGGTCGCCTCCGAAAACCCTTGGATTAGGGCACTGATTTGCAAAATGACCCGGTTATTTGCATTTGTAGCATTGAACAACACGTTGAGGTTCGAACGTAGCATTCCTCTCCTCTGTCACAACTGTTGGTCTTTCTTGTTGACAGTTAACAGCTAGGTGCCCTTCTCATCCACACCTGAAGCATTTTCTCATCCCCTTAAGGCAATTTCCAGGGTGCTTCTTTCCGCACTTTTGGCAAGTGGGGTGCTGGATCTTCTTATCACCATTGGATTTATCCATCAGACCACCAGCATTGAAGTACACCTTACACTTCTTGTCCCCATGATACCCCTGTGATTCCCCGATCTCCATTCCGACCTTGAGGGCAGATCTGACAATTTTCTCATAGCTGTCAAAGTCACGGATCGCTAATGCTTTCCGCAAGATAGGCTTCAGCCCACCAAAGGAGCGGTCAACCTTGCATTCAGGGGTAGCGACAAAGATGGAAGCGTATCGTGCAAGCCTTGTGATGTTTTCCTCGTACGCTCCAACAGATTCTTCATCTTTTTGCTTGAGGGAAAGGATGTCCCTTTCCATCTTAAGCCGGAGGGTGCGCGGAAAATATTTATCGAAAAACATCTTCCGGAAATCCTTCAATTAAAATTCCTCGATCTCCTCCTCAGGATTCATATTTTTTATCAATGTCCACCATTGATCAGCTTCACCCTCCATACGATAGGAATCCAGGAGAACTTTCTCTTGTTCAGAACATTGAAGGATAGAGAAGATATTTTCAATGGATTTGATCCATTGTTCAGCGATCGTGGGATCAGATGATCCACTAAAAGTAGGATGCCTTTGTCTCATGAAGCTCTAGATAGTGACTTATTCTTTCTTAGGGGGGGTTGAACGTTCCTCTTAACCCATGTTTCTATTCAATTCTTGAGTTAGCTGAGAGAGAAGCGTGACAAAGTTCACGATTCCTACTCCCATTGGATTGGGCATCTCATTAGTACAGTTATCACACTAATCTTCACAACGGATGTTATCACAAGTCCACCTATTACTAGCCATTGGCTGGGATAAAAGGAAAGTTAGGGGTAGCACATAAAGGGTAATCCAAAGGCAAAAGTTGATGACTTATAAATAAACTTTCATTTCCTTAACTCATGAGTCTATAGGCTTCAATCTAGGCTCTACTTTCTAACATATATTCTAAGGGGAATTTTTTCCCTTAATAAGGGTTCATACTAAGATTGTGAATTTATCAAAACATATCCCCCGGGAGTGTCGTAACCAAGAGTGCAGTAAGTCCCATTTTCGTGTACCATTTCCCGTTCGAGTCTAGCTCAAAGCGGTGTTTTCGGGTATTACCCCTAAGATACATCTGTGCCAGAGCCGCCTCTACCTACTCATATCCAGACAGGGATGTATTTGTCTGATAAACCACTTACTCAGTACTTACCAAAACTTAGGGATGTTTTTATTATACTTAGTCTTGTCTCTAAGGCTTTACAGGGGTTTCCTAATCCCAAAAATAACTAAACCTATCCTCTGATACCAACTATGACAACCCTACTTTTTATTACAACTTAAACATGATTTATTACATAAAACTTCACTTGATACAACAAAAAAGATTGAGAGGATTAGTGTATTTGGGGCTTAGGATCATTATATAAAAATATAAACATGAAATACAACATCTTTATTGAAAACTTCCTTTTCATTACCACTACATTCCTTCGTACTTAGCATTGCATGGGATAACCTGAGGACATGCATAAGAAAAGGGTGATCTATAAAGCCCAGTAAGGTAGTACACATGGAATAAAATGAGGAGTAAAATAAATGTTAGACAATAACAATAATCAATAGAGAATAAAATAAACATGAACATAAAGGCATAATAAAGCATGATAATCATAACATGGAGATGTGGCAACAACACTTAACATGGAATTAGCATGACCCAAGGCTCATTGCACATAAAGCACGAGTAAACCCTCATTGCACATGAAGCACGAGTAAACCCTCATTGCACTTGAATTAACATTAGTCAACACTAATTTCACATGACGTATCAGGATACTATACTTTACCCAATGCATTGGAGCGGTATAAGGGCGCACCCTTCTTAAACATTTCATTTCATGCATAAGTGTGTCACATGGATCATAAAACATGGATTCATAAAACATAATCATTTATTCCACAATAAAGGAATGTGGAATTCATACATGAATCTTTATAATCAATAAGTAAATGTGTATAAAGGTGAATACCCTTGATGGAGAAATGGTATTCACTACACAATGGCATTGGCTTAGAAAATCGGTGCGATTTCGGTAGCGTAACGGTGAGACATAAGAATTCATAAAAAGGTTGATGAGAGAGAAAGGGGTTCCTCATAATATTTACATGTAATGGACAGTAATGAGGTCATATATATACATGTCTTAACAATTGTAATGGAATTTAGATTCATGATACAAAATTATTTGCTTGAATGTAAAATAAGAGAGAGAAGTTCCTTTCAGAATTTCGGCATAGTAACGGGTGTACATGGGAGGAATTTAATGAGAGATAAAGAAGTCTCCCATCATTCAAAAAATAAGAGGGCAGTATGGGGGAGGTGTGAAACCATACCCCAACATTCATAACTAAAATTAAAAGGGCAATACAACTTAAAGAAAATTGACAAAAATGAGAAAGGAAGAAAAAACCCTTACTTGGAAGTGTGCTTCCAAAGGCTAGAGAGAGGCTTGTGAGAGGCTTCTTGGGAGCTTGGGGAACCTTGGGAGGATTCTAGAGAGAGTAGAATAGAGGTTGGACGAACGCCAAGGGATTTTAGTGAGGAGGAAGTGGGATTTTGGTTGGGTTTATATAGGAAAGGTGACGGAATTCTTTATTATTTAGGTTTGAGTCCCCTTACATTAAATTAATCCAAACCACAAACCAACCCATGGTTTTTGCCCATGGGTTTTGGAAAAGGGAAGAGGAAAACAATATTTTATAAGGCCCAAGTCCTAACTTCATAAAATATTAGGGTTTCTTATGTGGAGGTGAGTCACACTCCCATGGAAATTAATTTAAAAAGGCAAAGTGTTGAATAAGTCTTGAGGGGTCCATTAATGCTTTGAAAAGTAAGTCAAAAAAACCCAAAATCACATTATTTTAATGTTAAAACATATATTGGCCGAAAATAAAGATTATAATAATTTATTACATCACCATTGGGTCATTATGATGTCATAAAACACATTATATATTTAAACGATATTTAATTTTTACCCAAAAATTTGACTATCTCAGAAAAATATGAAAAATTCACTGTTGGATAATTTCGACGTCCTGATTCCAGAAATGAAATTTATTTTATCTAAAAAATTTCTAAATATGTTAATTTTCAATTTTAAAATAAAAACCAACATTTATCGAAAATTCATGGGTTTTGACAGAAATGGCTTTCAAACCATAATATAAATTTTCAATTGCATTCATAAAATTATAAGATCATTTATATTAAAAATTTATTTAATAATATTATTATTTTATTAAAAAATTATTTAATTAAAAAATCCCTTAATTTAATAAAATAGATTTCTTAATTAAATAATAACTAAAAACACCATTTGTACTTTAAAAACTATTTACACTGTATCAAAAATGACTAGAAATTATATCCATTATTATATACAAAAAATAATGTACATGAACATAGTAATACTTATTTTTTACATAACCCCTTAAAATAGCCACATAAGACCTTAGGGTAAGGTGTGCAATGGTGACAGACTCTTGGGGTGGCTCAGATAACATCGCTCGAGTGGTAATTTCAATCAACTTCCACTTTTCTCGTAGATGGTCATGTTCGAGCTTGACATGATGAAGCTCAGCTTGGGCTTGGTCAGGAGCGAAGCCCAAGGATGCCATCTCTTTTTCGAGCTTTGACAAATGGGCTTCGTATGGAGCAATTCTACTGGATGAGGCCGTCACTTATTTTGTCTGAGTAAATTGGATTTTTTAAGGTCCTATATTTATACTAATCATGTGACCACTGTTCAACGGCTATATTAACAACGGTCAAAATTCATAACAAAAAACTAAAGAAGTTGACATCTTATAAAAACATTTTTCATAAAGAGACATTTAACTGGATCAAGAGAGATTTTCCATTAATGAAACTTTGGGTCGTTACACCCCTCACCCCCCCCCCCAATAATTGATGAAGCAAATGACTGGAAAACTCTTTTTTTGGGTATATTCTGTGTGGTATTATCCAACCAAATCGAGTTGAGCGTGATCGAATCCATCATTTTATTATGCAGTTAAACCTCTTAATTGGCCCCAACCATGAGAAGACTCTCTACAAATGTGGGTATTATGGAATTATCCTCCATTTCATCCAATGAGATGAAAATTCCCAAGTTATGAAGGAAGTCCATGGAGGGTCATGTAGTTCCAATCAAGAATGATTGAAGCACTCCCATATAATTCAAAGGAAATAAAACATCTGTCCCACCAAGGTACACGCCTGCATAGATTAATCCAAGAGGTTTCATGTGATTCAGATCCATTCCAACATTTCTCATCAACTTCTGGAACTCCTCCGCACCACCAATTATTCTTATCCCTCTATAGTATGGTGACTCGATGTTGTAGGCCCATATCCTCCATTGTTAGCTCACTTCTATAGGATCATTTTGAAAATGAAATATTTCTTCTCCAATCGGGAAAAATTGATTCCTCTCACGGAATTCAATGACCGTTCCATGATAGAATTCATGAGTTGTCTCATCATCCATCAATTTAGAGTACCTCGAAACATTGTAACTAAAAATATACCAAACTACGGGATATTGAGATGAAGAGATTGTACACCAAGGAAAATATCGAGTCAAATCATACTTCCTACTACCGTGAACATGAAATTAGATATATTTATATGTTCATCAAGTCCCTATCTAACATTCTATAGAATCTGATGGTCCAGAAAAAGAAAATGTTTCCAGAAAAGCTCTTCAATGCCCTTTGGGCCTATAATACAATGACTCGTAATTTTACCTATGTGACCCTATATTCCCTGGTGTATAGAATAGAGGAATTCCTACCCTTTTATGTTCTATTTTCATCACATTTAATAGATCAATACTATCAATAAATTCCATAAGAGTTATAATCCTTTAAAGAGAATAGGAACCGGGAATTGCATAATCTAGAAAGGTACTAGAATATGGTAGAGAGATCATTCCACAAGAAGGTTCACCTCTTGTAATTCCTCATATGTGATACAAAAATGCCTCTCAGAACCTAAATTATACATCGAAATATGAAAAAAGGTTTGATCCAATGTAAGAAGGATCTTACATGAATCACAAGGTCAATTCCAATGTTTAATACTCATTGATCACCATGGATGGAGATTGTATTACACCTCCCACTAATGAAAATTTTCTGAAGAATTATTGCACATGAAGTGCTTGAATAATCAACATCTAATCTACATGCCCTACAACTACCTATTTAAAAGTCCTATTGCATGAAATCAAACTACACAACCACCATCATATCAGTCACATTATATTAAATTATGGTATACATCTTGATTACAAGAAACTAAACTGTATGATATTTATTCATCACTGTAAAAAAATAAACAGATTTTTTATGTCCTCAAATCATGACATTAAACTACAGTCTTACCCCATTTTCGACCGATATGCCTCTGAATCATAGATGATCTTAAACCCATAACGTGAACATGGTAATCCCCATGATAACTATGAGATGCCTCATATCCCCGCTCAAAAGATGATTTCACTCCCTGATGTTGGTTTATTAGAACCTCATGTTCTAGAACTATGTGTTTCATGATTTACATCCTCATAGGATATTTATGGGTGACCAGATATCATATCTCCAAGACCGGTCCTGAATTTTAAAATCCTGATCACGTGACTTCAAACTCTGCAATTTTTTCGAGATTTAAGACATTTATCTAATAGACCCCGTCTAACCAATAATCATAACTTCAAACTCAGTCTGACCTTTCAAAAGAATATGTCATGTGGAAGTGAGTCACCATAGTTCCCATTCACATTAGGATTTTCTCTCTTCCACACCACACATATTTATTTGAGATGCTAAATACCTAGGCCAAAACACTATTACCTTAAACTAAGAGCTCATGGATCTTGCATTAAGACAATAAAATAATAGCAATAGACCATAAAATATGACCTTAAACTATTTGAAAACCCTAGGGTTGAATCCAACTTCTCAATACACTCCATTGGAATTCCCAAATACAATGTGGTGTGGAACCTAGAGTGTTTAATCTAACATGAACATTCCCTCATTACATTTCCACACATCTAGTATTTCTCAGTTTGAATTTCCCTAATCCCTAAAATCCAAAAGACGCTGCTAATAGTGATGGTTCCAATCCTAAAAGGCTCACCTCTCATCCAATTCCAATGCCTGAATGGATTTCTAGAAATAAATGTCAGATCCTCTATTTCAAACATGGTAAATAGTCGATCATACATTTTCACCCTCCCATTCATGACTAGTGCAGTTGTGGTCCCATTGTTTTGAACATGATTAATAGTCAATCCCTACCCATTGGTAACCCCTTATCTGGATCTAGGAATAATTTACATACCTCTTTTACACCTCCCTATATATTAGTTAAATCAAACACCCTTGGTTTCCCTACTACTTGCATTTGTGCACGCCGAGTAGGAAGGTCAGTGTTACTAGAAAATTCTCAACATGGTATCTCATTTCCCCTACTGTGTGATTCCACATGTCAGGGAAATCCCCTCACCACTCCTTTCCCACATTAAGAATAAATCAAATGTGATTAAGAGTCTCTTTTAGGTTTATACCAATGTGGTAAAACTATAAAAGACCCTGGTCTGAACTCTGTGACCATAAACTAAGAGCTTACAGTCCAAGAATCATGACTTTAAACTATATCTGATCCTTCTAGATAATGTTCTATGTGGAATTTGGCCTCCTTTGTCCCCGTTCAAATCATTTAAATATGTTTTACTACATATATATATTTGAGATTACCTAGGGTCCAAACTCTACAACCTTAAACTAATAGCTCATAGTACGAGTACCATGACTTTAAACTGTGTCAATGTTTCTCAGAAATTTGTGGTGTGGCATTCGGCCTCCTTAGCTCTCATTCACATGTATTTTTTCACTCTTTCCCCTAACATGTATCCATTTTAGAATCCCCTATCCCTATTCCAAACACTATGACCTTAAATTGAGTGCCAATGTCCAATAATCATGAATTGAAATTGTGTGCAAGTCTACCAAGGAAATCTAATGTGTAGCAGTGGACCTCCTTGGTCTCCATTATCATCAGGTTATCCCTTAAATTCTATGAATACCCATTTTTGGATAATCCATCTAGGTATATAATCTATGACCTTAATCAAAAATCAACTTTTGTGAAAACACAATGTCCATAAACTAGTATCCTCCCTATAGTCTATGAAAAATGACTAAACAATCTCCATAATGTCAAATAATTATGACCTTAACCTTTTTGTATCTCATATGGTTCATTCTATATAACATTAAACTACAAAGTTAGATTTCTTCAATATATGTTGTGAAACATGAGAGATACCCTGTGAAATACTAGTATGCCTCATAGTGAGATATTATCCTTACCCCATTGGAAACTGAGATTTCTCATATGAAAAGTATGATATGGTCAACAAGCCATAGATCATATCATGAAAATGGGATTCTAAAAGTTGTGGTATGCCTAAATTCTCTTTGAATAGATTATCACCTCAACTAGTGCCAGTATCTTATCATGTCATGGTCTAGAACTATGTGTGTCTTAATTCCAACACTCTTTGGATATGTATCAATTCCCAAAATCATCATCTTTGAGCACATCCTGAAGTTCATCAACCCTTTGGTCCCTTGTCCTTAATTAGGGTCAAAGAATTTTGAAATTCAGTTTTATACAGTTCACCACAAGATGTATGATTGTTACACTAGACTATTTGGTTCCACTGACATCATGTCTTACCTCTTCCCAGTCGTATTAGTACCCATGAGACCAAAATTGTCCTAGTCCAGTCATAATGACTTATACTATTATCTAAATATTCATGGTCCAATAATTAAACCCTTAAATTGTGTGTCGATTCTTTTTTGGTATTTTTTCTTCCCAAATAAGATCAAAACCATTGATAGGGGTGAATACATGGTTACTTTTTCCATTATAATATATTTTCTTAACATTATTAGTAAACATTCTTAATCTCTAAAACATGTTAATGATCTGATAGACTCAAATATAACTTATAAAAATTTAAATTAATATTCATCAAATATAAATATAATGAAACACATGATATTTTCATGGATTGGTACAAATACATACTATTTTCCATATTTAATAGTCCCACCATATGGAATCTTTCACTATCATCCTTTTAGAATACAAACACACAAGTAGTTAAAAATTAAAAAATCCTAGTAGAATGATTCCTTCTATAGTTGGTTATACTACCCAATTGTTATTTTTTATCCACTTACCTAGAACTAGTTATACTCCCCACTAAACAGATTCCTTCAATTTTCTTATTATTTTATGATCCAATTCATTAATTTATTCACATCCTTCACATGTAATATGAGTCAATATTTAAATGCATAAAATCTTAAAGAAAATTAAAAATTATCTAAGGAATATTATGGTCATAAGATATTATCTAAAAACACTATCCTAAAAACTTCTTAAAGAAAAGTTAGTCTAATTTTTCTTATTCTGAAAACCTCTGTCTAATGGGCCTTGTCTGATTGACCTCGGTTCGATATTCTTTCTGATATTCCTTCTTCAATTTAATATTTCCAAAATTAGCAGGTCATTATTTTTATTTCCATTGGAACTCAGTCTTATAGGGATCACTCTGATGGATATCACTCTATTTAACTAATTCTGATGGAACTCCCTCTGATGGACTAGTTCTAATGGACTCACTATGATAGACTTTCCCTGATGGATCTTCCTCAGATTCAACCTAAAAAACAAACTCTAATCGTAAACTCAATACCAATCCCACAATTTTCAAAGCACCAGCACACATGAATAGTTCAACCCACAAAAAGTAGTAATGCATTGTTCTCTCCTTTTTTTTGGAATCCCATAATGGAAAATACATAAAAATGAATTTTGTTTCCTGCCCAATGAAATTTAAAATTATTGAATACCTCATTCAATTAAATCTTCATCTTTGACTTCTTAAACTCTTTTAAATACTTCAAGGAGCTCTGTTAATCTTCTCAAATATTCTTAAAAATTAATATTTAATCATGTATAAAAACATTTCTTCTGTTTGATAACTAATTAGGATGAGAACATATACAAAATTGAAGACTACTCATTTTGATGAAAACTTGTAAAAACTAAATGCATTCTAAAATATATTCTCTATATTAGAAAATATAACTTTATAAAACATTCATAAGATTTTATAGAGTTCAAAAAATAATTTAAAAATAAATTTTCATCAAGGAGATATCTGAAATGACTTCAACGTATTTCTCTTTTACTTCAATTACTCAAACTAATGATCTTGTGTCTGATAAAATTTATCATCTGATGATTTTATCAATGTAGGCATGTGTTTAATGAATCAGTCTCTAATTCACTATAATGGGTTGGTACCGTGTTTTTTTAGGAATCTTGGCCCACTTTGAAAATAAAGAACACATTTTTTTACCCACTTATAATACAATTCAACATGATGAAAATGGTTGACTACATGGTTGACAATCATCTGGTGATCGGTATAGGAACCCTTCTGATGGGTTATCACATCCAAAAGTTTATTCATTCATGAAAATTATTCCTCTGATAAAACATTACATCTTTAAAACAAGATCTATCTAAAATATAGAATGAATTAATGCCAAAATTTATTATGATGAATTAGTGTCAGCAATGACTCTCTTACATCATTAATATCAATATTCCAAGCATATAATATTTTCACAAAAATGATTCTCATATTGATGATCTATATCCTTCAATTTATTTAGTTTTTCACACTGATGATTAGCATTTAGAATACTTCACATCATTTCTTTTATTATTCACAAATTATTTCTTCTATGATGACTTATTCAGGATTCATGAGAACTTTAGGATCAGTAAAGAATTTTCATATATACATTAGAATGGTCTATGAATTCACGTGTTTTTAGAAAGCTTTTTTCCATATAACCAAGATGCATTATTTTATCCTAGATCTACTAGCTGGTGCAGATGGGATGAGTCTGATTTTTCATATTAATAGACTAGGTCCAAAGTCCTTTGTTTCTGCCTATGTTTTTCATCTGATTTTATATGTCAAGTGCATCTTCCTTTTCATTAAAACATGGTTTTTTAGAAACAAAAACATCAAATTTTCTCAACATCAACCATGTATCATATACTAACAAAAAATACAACCAAAACTCAACTTTGGAATAACAATATACCCCTTGTTGTTTGTTTTCAATACCCACTTCAAAACAATATAACATATAGTTTTCATTTCTCAATTTTTTTCCTCCCCCTACAAACCTGGATTCTTCATGTCTTATTCCCATTTTTTTCTTACTCCCATTATTACTTATCTATCTCTTATTCTTTTTTCCTCCCCTTTATTGTTAATCAAATTCAAAGGGTTCATCATGATAGGTTTCCCCATTTATTGAAAAACCATTTCATTTCTTAATATTGGAACTCTTCATCTCAAAATCATGAAATTTATTTTCAGGTGAACATAAGTATAACATTATATTTGAAGATTCAAGAGCAGGTGATCCCAATCCTATAAATTTTATTAATAAAAAAATAAATACAACAATGCGAAGAATTAGGGGTCAACAAAAACTAGTATACACCACACCACGCGCATCAGCATCCACCAGACCGCAAAAAATGTTTGGTGTTACAAAGGTAAATAAAAATCATACCTCCCCAATAAACTCATTGAAAGTGCATTATAACCCCGATTTACATCTCTATTAACATGTGTAATAACCAAAATACTATGCTACACTAGCATTAGACAGTCATCCCAGGCTAAAAGCAACTTCCATTGTACATTCCTTAAACGATTTCTAATAATGTCAACTTCTAAAGTTGAGTCAAATTCCATCCATAAAAACATCCAACCATGATAATAAGAATATCAAAATGCCTTAATAATAACCCTTAATTCAGCCTTAATCACCATACCATTTCCTATTAAGTGGTAGAAACAACCTTTAACGAAGCCCGTATAGGTGCGGAAGACGCCACCATAGCCCAAAGGTCTCGATTCACCTGAATCTACCCCGTCCACATTAATTTCCAAACACTGTAAAATTGGAGGTATCGACCATACATTATTCATCAGAGTCGGTTACTTGCATCATCTAGAAACACACAGACTTCGTTGAACAATCAGATCTAAAATATCATTCTGCATGATTCCAATTCGAGCCCGCACAGCATCCAGAACACCAATATGGATCTCCCAAATACTAATAGATATAGGTGTAATTCTATTCTCAAAGATAAGAGTATTCTATGCCCTCCAAATAAAATAAATCAGCACTAAAACTACAGAGAGGAGCAGTGGGTTTACCTGAGAACTTCAATCATCCCGATAAATAGAATCGATAAGCTGAAAAAAACTCTCCAGGTTGAAACAGAAACCAAAAACATCCTAAAAAGAACTCCATAAACAAGATAATGATAAACATGGTATAAATATGTGATCAAAGGTTTCATCTGTAGAAATACAATGGAAACAAAAAGGTTAAAGAGAAAATTTATTATGCTGCAACATCCTTTTCAAAGGAAGTCAACCATTCCAAATCCTCCACAAGAGAAAATAATGAGAAGGAAAAATAAAGGAATAATGGAACATAAGAATCCAAGAAGGAACCAAAAAATGCTCATCACACATGGATGTATAATTATCCTTAGTATTAAATATTCCATTTAAATTGGGAAGCCAAATCATAGTATCCATAGCCAAATAATGATAACAATCCAACTTCATTATTAGAGGACCTGAAAGAAACCCCAAGGAGTGGTATTATTGGGAAATTTTTCAAAAGAATGATCCGTTAAAGAAGCTAGGATCACAATATCCTCAACAATGGAACATGATAATCAAAGAACCTTCTAATAATTATAAGACAAATTTCTATAGGCCACCCATTTCGAGGATTGTGAGAGGCATAAATAAGCATGCTTGATGGAAGGCCATTCCTGGGAAGGGATATAATTAGAGTAACCATTTAACAGCTTAGATCCAATTAGATTACACAAAAATTCTAGAGAAAAGTCATTAGAAGTCAAGAGGGACCAATTTAACTTTTTAATGAGAGATTTATTAAAAAAATTAAGATTCTTTATCCCCATGCCCCCATGTAAACAAGCCTAATGCAATCGCTCCAAGCAGTAGTAACAAGCATCCATTCATTCATTGAGCCAGTCCAAATAAAATTACGAATAAATCCTTGTAAGCCTTCAAGAAGAGTTATAGGCCATATGTATAGAGAAAAAACATAGACACTCATTGAGGTGATCATAGAATCGACAAGACAGACATGTCCTCCCTAAGACATAGATTTACCCTTCCAGGTATCCATTTGATTAATAATTATGAAGTAATTGTTTTCCAAGTACTCATTTTAACAGCACCCCAAAAATGGGAACCTCAAGATAATTAAAATTTAAAGAGCCTCACCTGGCCCCAAGCTTCCAAGATACCATGTTTTTCTTAGAGATGATAACCCCTTCCCCAAAATACACAATGGATTTTCTTCAACTGATTACTTGAGAAGATAACAACTCATATTCCTCAAAAGTCGCCTTAATATATCGGATGGTGATTTTATCAGCTTTCCCAAAGAACATAATATAATCCACATAAAATAAATGTGAAGTAAAAAAACCCTTCTTGCAACAGCCATTTGCTGATAAAAACCAAAATGCACAATATCTGAGAGACTTATACATAAGTAATCCTTTTCAATAGAAACGCGATGTCCAGATAAAGGATCTTCTTGTATCACTCCTCTGGAACACATGTAAAATCCTCTAGGTGATCCATTGACAAGAACAGAAGACATAGAACACTTAAGAATACAACTAATCAAATTGATACAACCATTATAAAAAACATGCATTACGATTACCGAAAAAATAAAAGTCTACTTCATAGTATCAAAATACTTCAAGATATCATTGTTAAGATCCATATTGTAATACCTTACCTTTGTCTTCATAATATTGACGCATTCAAGTGCTTTATAAAAGAAATTTTGGATATTCCTTCCAAGCACAAACCCAAATTGATTTGTTGAAATAATGTATTTATAAATACTTCCAAATCTATTTTCCAAGATTATACTTATAACATTTGGAATAGTATTCTCTATAGCCACAGTCCTGAAATCCTGAATATCAAGAGCATTGTTCTTCTTTGGAATCAACACAGTAAAGCAAGATATGGAACTGAAAGGAATGGATTAATGATAAAAGAAAGAACTAACAGCACTGACAAACTCAGTGTAAATAATATCCTAATAAATCATGAAAAATGTATTAGAGAAAACACTTGGACCTACCACACTATCAGCATTCATAGAAAAGTTAGCTTTCCTAACTTCTTCCTCAGTGGGTATATTAATGTGCATGTCATTCCAGGAATCCTCAATCATATGAGGGATATTTATTAACATTTTATGATTATTATCACCCTCTTAATCATTATAAAGGTTTTCAAAATAGCTATAAGAAGCACCAGAAATATTATCTTCAGAGTTGAAAAGAACTAGATCAACCATGAGCGAATTCATTCCACGTTTCACCTTCTATTCCCAATGAAATAATTGAAATAGTTTTGTATTTATATCCCCGTATTTTAGCCACAAGACATTGTATTGATTCTAGGAGAGGATTTCCTTTATGGATAGAAGATCATTAAATTTAGAAAGAGACAGCATATCATCCCTAGATATAATATCCTAACCCTCATTAAGTCTTTGACACTGCAGGAGATTATCTTCAGCACATTGAATACCATGATCAAGACCTGAAAACGATTTTTTACTTTACTCATTAATATTAGTCTTCATAGCCTTAATCTTCATAACCATAATATGGAAATGGATTCAAATGAAAGTGGTCTCCCATGCATCAATAATAATCTTCTTACAACCAAGAATAGTTATCCAGAAATTGTTGAACTTAAAAGGTAGAGGAGATGATCTCAAAAAATATGAAATATCAAATCCATTAAAAGAGGATTATGATCCGAATGAACTCCTATATGAGTTATACCGGAAGAAGAAAAATACCGAGTTCCCTTATGCACATGAAAAAAGAACCTATCAATATTTTTGTCTTGTAACCCATTTAATGTGTATCTTCACTTAGTAAAATCATCCCCCATGATTGGAACCTCAATAAAATTACAAGAATCAATACAGGCAAAGAAATCATTAGTATCCAACCTATTAAAACAGTTCCATGTCTTGTCCTCAGGCTGAAGCACTGAACTAAAATCACCATAAATAGCCCACCTTTGTCTCATATCCAGTGTTATTTTTTCTAGAGATGACTACAGAGGACATTTTCTAGTGTACTGATTAAAATCATAAATAAAATTAAAAGACATAGAATAGTCGTTTATCTCAACAGAAAGAGTGATCGACTTCTAAACATGAAAGGAAAAAATAAATGATATACTATCATGTTTCAAAACCCAAAGATGCTCTGAAAAATTCATATAAGCATTATGGAAAACAAATAATACAAAATAGTTGACCATTTAATGGATTTCCAATTGCTAAAGGACATAAGAGTCTCAGCAATACCAACGAGGATAGGTTTATTGGCCACAATGAAATGCATAACGGTTGTGACTATGGAAGAATTCCCAAACCCCTAGAAATTCCAAATGAAAATATTCTTAAAATAATAGATTTGGACCTGGTATTAGGCTCATCATCCCATTGCAATTTCACATGCTTCAAGTGTTTCTCATTATTCTTCTTATTTCCCTTACCTTCATCAGGTGAAGCAACAACTAAAGCTGCCAATGGGTCAAGAAAAGAGGTAGTAACTTCCAAAAAAATTGACTGCTCATCATTGGAAGAGTCCTCTTTATCATCAGACCAAATAGAACCAATTATAAGAGTGAGATTATTTAGAGACATAATAGGTTCATGAGTTCCCTACAAAATAAGCTTCCTCACAACCTTAGACACTAAAAATTGAGAGAAATATCCATCCTCATATTGTAGCATCTGAGTTTTACTTTAACTTATTTTACAATCATCATTAAATTTTGGGGTCTGGGCCATGCACAATAACAAAACCATCAGATTCCTTAAAACCAAGATGAACCATATTTAGTGAAAGACATTGAAAAGGAATGACATCCTCATTTATCATGGCAGAGGTACTATCAGATTCCAAAATTTGATTAGGAAAGATATCCACATCAAATTCTGAAATAGATTCAGTAACCTTCAATGCATCATGAGTAGCAGGATCAGAGGAATGATTAGTAGAAAAACTAAAACCTACATAGTATTCTTAGAAATGGAAGAAGAAACCTGAACAGTATCTCGAGATCTAGAATCAGCAGTTGCATGAGAGGGCCTAATATGAACCTATGTTGTAACCTGAATAATAGGATCAGTAACAGGAAAACTAATCTCAAGAGGTACCTGCACTAAATCATGAGATACATGATCATTATTGGGAAGATAAGGCCCAATATTTTCCTACACTAAGTCATAAACAACATTCTCAATAGTAGGATGAGATGCCTTGAGAGGTACCTGCTCAGTAATAGTATTAGACGATTCAGTAGATGGTCTAGAGGGAGTTTTTGTCACCTTATTCCTCTTAAAAAAGGCATCAGTGAGGCCTTATAACTTGCACATGTCACATTCCTTATTTTTTTTACATTCAAATTCCATATGTCCAAATAAATGAAAATGAAGAAAAAACTTCAGCCTTCATTCATATTGAATATATTGGATGAAACTATCATCCCCAGTTGTCAACACAACCTCTTCAACAAGTGTAGAAGACATATCTACTTCGACAAGAACCCTCACAAAATTACCTAATCTAGGATTATCAGTTTGTTTATCCATATGAGTTGGAATTCCAAATGATGAGGCAATATCCCATATAATTCTAGAATGCCAATAAATCAAATTTAGTTTACTAATGAGAATCCATACCTATGCATGAGTAACCTTTCCATTATAAGGATTTAAGTTCCAGTCCCACTCTTGAATTTGGAGAAATCAAAGCTTCAGCAAAATAGATCCAAAGCTCCATGCTCTGTGCTTGGACTCCTCATATGATAATAGAATATTATAATATCTATGGCTCATAGATAAAATCATCCAATCATCAAACCCCAAGATCTGGAAAAAAAATTGGGTGAGATCATTGAACTTCCAAACATCTTATCCATTCGTAAGAAGAACGTGAGCGATAATCAAGAAATGATAGAGGGTAACATGATCATCTACAACAATTTGGTCAGCCACAACATGCATGACTCACCCCTTTCAGATGATCCTCCTATGTGGAGGACAATCATGCTCTGGGAAATTACCAGAAGACTTAAGGACTTCTAAAAACTTCTTCTTCATACCCTGTGCATCAGATGCAGGAACCACTGCAGATTGTTTATTTGTCACAAAGGAGAGCATCTTCTTATGAAAAACACAATCATACTTCTTATCAACTGGGGAATCATTAGTAGGTAAGGAATCATCAGCTACCTTCACACTTGGATTAGGATCATTAGAGCTAGGGTTCCCCCCAGCTACCCTCGCACTTGAATCCATCCCTCTTAAAAGACAAAGATATCAAAAAACATATGGTTATGTATATAAACAAATGTTTCCAAAAATTCATATTTTGTAGCATCATTACATTCTTTTGTAAGAATAGTATGAGACTCAAGAAAATCATCTTCCTAATTTCAACTCCATAAATTCCATGCGACTTACTACAAAAACAGATATGTTTTAGTAATAATTAAAAATATTAGTACTTATTTGGAAGCATATTTGGGACTGATATTCCTCTCCCAATCTTTAATTTTTCTTCTTATTATATTTTTTATTGGATTTATATTCTTCCTTCAGTTCATATTTCTCATATTTTCTTAATAAGTTTCATTTTTTATGAAAATTCTTCTGATAAGGATTCCAACATCTTTTCTTATTTAGTTACCATTTTTTATAGTGAGTTTGTAAGAATACATTCATGCCTTCTTTTTTACTAATAATATATTCATTAAAATTTTAGTAACATGCAATTCTTTATCAAAAATTTTACACCTTTCTGGAATTTTCAAATCACAATCTACTGACAAAATTATATCAACTTTTTTCTCAAATTCATAAACCATTTTTATCCCCTTTACTTCACCTAATATTTGTGCCTTTTTCTAAATCTCTTCATATGGAAACATATTCTAGTTCGATAAATAATATTTATTTCATTTATTTCTCAGTTATTTTTAATTTATCAAATTTTTTAATGTACATATATTTTATTATCTTCATAGTTTCCCATTTTAGTACCACATAATTTTTAGGAACATTTTATCCTATTTTATCATCATAGATCCCCCTTGATTAATACCAATTTTAGGTGGATAGGAATTATTCTAGCTTGAAAAATTATTGTGTCTAAAAACTCTACAACACTGACGGTAACATATGAATCCTAATTTACCTGACTAATAGTGATATATTTTGTAATATTATTATCACCATTTATTCAAAAATCTAAGACAACAAATCATAGTAGAATAATTTCCTAAATAATTCTTATCTTTCATAGTGAAATATGTTTTCTCAAAAAACTACTTTATTAACCTTTATTTTCACCTTCATTATAATTTTTACCTTTAACATTAACTATTGACGTTTTATCTCATTTTTCTCATCACACTTTGTGTTTTAGGAATCACAGATTTTATTTCAATCAAAAAATTTTATTTATTGGCCAGAATAACTTTTAGATCCTCTATCATCTTTTTGTATTCTTCTATCTTTAACTTGTTATTCTTATTTTCTTCAATAATATTAGATTCTTTAATGTTGAGTTTCCCATATAACATTGATCTTTATGCATATATTTTTGGTTTCAATTCTATATAACCAATTGTAATATTATGATATCTAATGAAATTTAGATTTTTTTCCTTATTCTTAATCTAGCCATAATTCTCAAAACCTATATCTTTATCATTTTCATTTAACTTTTTTATTTCTTTCTTAAGTTGAGTATAATTCTCAATTTGGTTTTATAATTTTTTTAAGAATCCCTTTCTTTTTTATAATATCTTCACCATCATCAGTATTTAAATAATTACTTCCATTTCTTTCTTGGGAAATAATGTTGATTTTATAATCAGATTCATCAGTGGATGATATATCATCCTTATTTATTCAACTAAAATATCTTTTCTTCATTATTTCATAAGAAAGGAATTATTTATGATTCTTCAACATTTTTTATAATATTTCTTATCATATTCTTCCGACTTATACTCTTCAACATTATTCCATGGGAATTTATATGAAAAATGTACTTTAACTTCATAATTCCAAAATTATAGAGTTTTACTATTCCATTTTCCCTTATTGAATTTCATATAGATGAGAAAAATAATTGTTTTAAATTATCCATCTTATTCATCTACCTTTGAATCGTTTGATTATTCTTCAGCAACTTTATATTATTGTTTTCCTTTTAAAAAAGATTTGAAGTCCATTTAACTTTCAATATTTATCATAAATTTAGGGGATTTTCTCATCTAATATACCACCATAATATTCTTAATATTGTCCAACGATAAGTCAGCATGATATTCTAAAGCTCATACTTAGTCATCAAATCTGTTTTTAATATTTCTCATCAGTTTCTTCACAATTGTAGATTCTTCCAGCTTCTCACCAAATCATTTTATCTTACTCCCAATCACATTTACCCTTTTAATATAACTATCAATACTTTCAACATCCACAATTTTCAAATACTAAAATATTCATCTCTAAATTAGTAACTTTACTTCCTTAACTTTCTCATTCCCTTCGTAGCTACACTAAACTTATCCAAAATTCACTTAGTTGTTGGTAAACACATAATTTTTTCCTAAACATTATCTGTGATAGCTATCAACATAGAATTGTGATCTTTTTTATTAGCTTCAATACATCTCTTATCTGAAGCTCTCATAGAAACATCCTTGATGGGAGGAAATCCCACTATTTCTGCATATCTAACATCAAGGAAAAGTGGAAGAAGATATCATAACATCCTATTCTTCCAACTATGATAATGCATTCCCTTAAAATTAGAAAAACCCTATTATTTCCTAAATTTGATTTCTCTATTATCAATGATGGATATTTAATAAGTAACCTCCTCATGATCAAGACTAAAAAGAGGGGGTTATGAATCAAAGGTTTCTTTTTCTTTTATAACATAGATTATTAACATACTTAGTAATAATTATTGATCAATAAAACATTTTAAAGTTATGATCTAGTCAAATTTAACAACTCATCCTTACCTTTCACATGAGAAAAATATAATGAGAAGGTAGAACATGATATTTAAAAGGTTCGGTACAAATACCCACTCTTTTCTATATTGGAATGTCCCACCAACATGGATTATTTCAATATCTTCTTTACAGAATAAAAATTCACAAGAAATGATCAATTCAACAATACAGGTAGAATATTTCCTTAATAAATTGGTTATACCACCCAATTATCATTTTTGTATCCACTTCCCCACAAAAAGTAATATGCCCCAACAAACACACATTCCTTTTTAGTAACTGGTAATTATCTATAGTTACAAGCATCACTTTCCATCTTCTTTTCTGACCCACTTAAGAAAGGAATTCAATTACACAATCAGTAATATGTATAAAAAATTACCTTCATACAATATTCATGATCTTAATATTTTCTCTAAGGAACATGTTTACTATAAACATTATCCAAAAACTCTATCTAAAAAACATCCTTAGAAAAATTCAGTTTAGTCTGCCTCAGTATGATAACCTCTTTCTAAAGGGATCTATCTTATACAATTATACCCTTTCTTCTATAATTATGTAGTAACAAAATTTGTAGCTCACTGTTCTTTCATCCAATAGAGCTCGTTTTGATGGGGATCATTATGATGGATCTCAATTTTTTAGATTTGTCAAGATGGTACCCACTCTGATGGACTAATTTCAATGGACATGCTCTGATGGACTATCTCTGATAGATCTTCCCTAGATGCAACTTGAAAAAAAACTCTACTTGGATACTCATTACATGTACCAAAATATTTAGATCTCTATCACACATAATTATTTCAACACACACAAAGTAAGAATATACTTTTCTATACTTTTATAATAATTCCATAATAGAAAAGGCAATAAAACGATCTCCTTTTCCCATTAAATAAAATTCATAAACCTAAATTTTCTTTTTAGGTTATGTCTTTTTCTTTTAATTATTCAGATCATATCAATACTTCTATTGCGTCCTCAAATCTTCTCGAATGTTCTGAAAAAATAATACTTATTCATGTTTAAAAATAGTTATTTAGCCTAATTATTCAATATTAGGGAAACATATGAAAAACTAAAGATTACTCATTGTGATGAACACTTGTAAAAACTGAAATAATTATCAAATAGATGTTATATACCAACAACAAACCTTGGTAAAACATTGATAATACTATATTTCATTCAAAACAGCCTTCGAAAATACATTAAAAGCAATAACATAGCTCAAATATCTTCAATGTATTTCTCCTTTTTTTTAATTCCATAAACTAATGATGTCGCATATAATAAAGTTCATTAGACAATGATTTTATCAGTGTTATCATACACAAAATGGATCGTTCTATGCATCACTCTGATGCATTAATGCCAAGTATTTTTGGATGAATGTTGGACCACATGAAACAAAAACACTTTTGTACTTGACCCAATTGTAATAAAATTAAACCTAATGTAAACGGTTGACTACATTTTTCAAAATCATCTTGTTGATCAGTCTCTGAATCCTACTGATGGATTATCAATTCCAAAACCTCAAACTTTATTAAACACCAAGCCGCTGTTAAAACTATACATATGAAAAACAACATATATCAAAAGTATAGAATGAATAAATATAAAAATTCATTACGATGGGTTGGAATAAACAGTGAATTCTTTACTTTAGTAAGATCAATCATTAATCCTTCTAATATTGTCACACTTATAATTCTCATACTAAAGATCTACATCCTTCTATGTCCAGTGTTCCTCACACTAATGAGAAGAAGCCAAAATATTTGACATTGTATTTTATTAATTTCAATAAACTCTATATTTTACTATGACTTCATCATGATTTATGATAAATCCTTGATCAGTAAATCATCGTCGGATTTATATAGTAATGTTCTATAACTTCCCATGTATTCTAGAATATTTTATCTGTCTAACCAATCCTCATTTTGATGTCCTAGATCTATTGACTCATGTTGATGGGTTGTGTCTGATTTCTCATGCTTATGGCCAAGGTCTGATGTTCTATGTTTCCGTTTGTGTTTTTCAGGTGATTTTCTCTATCCATTATATCTTCTATGTCAGTTTTAAGGGGTGTGTCTAGAAACAAAAACTCAATCTTTTCTCAACATTAACCATGAATTGTATATTGTAAAAAATAAAAAAAGATATAAAATTGGTCCTAACAGTACTATTTTGGTGCATGATCCCATTTGTCTCATTCATGTCTGGTTTTACTTTTCTTATGCCACAGAAATGACCTAAAAATAAACATTACCCACATATTCTGGGTAACATGGCCTTAAAATGTTCCATGGTCTAGACCATATGAACTTATAATATTTCCAACTAGATTCAGGATTTCTCTATGTGGTGCATGACTGACTTGGTCAATTCACATCTAATTTTAACTCATGCACCACATGAATATCCTTGAACTCCCTTTCATCCCATGGTCTAGACTATACATCCTTAAACTATTCATATCACCACAAAAAACTACATCTATCTCTATTACCATCCATATGGGACATACAGTGATTCCTAGAAATTCTATTTCCAAGGAATGATCCATGTTCATAGCAAGAACATTTGTTCTCCATGGAGTAATCACCCCCAAAATTTCAAACAGTCCTCCTTCCAGTTGTAAGTACCATTCAATTACATTGACCCATCAACAGGTCAAGAATCCATCATAGCATGATATGAGGAAGGAACATTCTCAAGGTATGATGTTATACTAAATTCATACTCCATAAAAAATTATGGTGGCCCATATCCAAGTATGAGATGATTCAATACTCTCATTCAAGAAATTACCTCCCTTCTGGTATTGGTCCTCTACCATACTGTGTCTCATGGTCCATGTAAAATGACCTTAAACTATGTTCAAGTTGTCACATGACTATTCTTTTGTGTTGTTTTGTGTCCTCTTAGGCCCTTCTTTTAACACTGAGTATCTGTTTTGATGTCATATACATTCCTTCGACAAACATCCCTTTGGTCCAAGCATCATGATTTTGAACTGTTCTCAATTTCCATGGAACACAACCATAAACTATATGTGACACACCCTAAATTCCATTTCATGGTGTAGGGTTTCCAAATTATGCTATATTCTATTTCGCTCAAATTAATGGAAAGGTTTTTATCATTCACATTGGTTAACTATTCCCTTTTTGCTCATGATGTTAAACTAAAATTCATCCATATTCAATGAACATGGTATTCCCTCTTGTCCTGGCATGATGAAGAAATTTTGGGATGATTGGCGTGTAATCCCTACATACCATGTCTCGATCACATAATTTTAACTGACGGAATGATTCCTAATCATGTATGGGTGTTAAAATATAAAACTCAACATCCTCACTATAGGAGGTTAAACTACATGTTCAACACCCCCACCATACGTCTTCAAAAACTACATTTTCAACATCCTCATCATAAGATTCTAAAAACCTCATGTTTATCTTCCTCAATGAATGACATAAAAATACAATTCATCTAATTCTCTCTTCATATAAGCCTTTTACTCTAGTTTTTATCATCCACTCCATCATTCATTTGATCATTGGTTGGCCTCCAATATGATGCATCCCCTATAAGAGAAGTTTTAATTTTTTTAGACAGATATTCCCACACAAATGTGCTCTAAGGCACAGTGAAATAATTAAGAGAGTGTTAGAAATCATTCAAATATTCCATCAATTCATTTCCATACTTTTCATACTCCATATCTAGATTATCTTCCTCTTTTACTTATGAATGGACACCCCAACCATCACCAAAGGAATGGAGTATTTCTAAGGATCACCTAGTATCCAGGGCCAACACTTCCTAATACTTTTGATGACAAACATTCAAACAAACATTCAACCCTTGTTTGTTTGTCCCCATTATCTGATAAAAAATATGGATCCTTTGATTCAAACATGGTTAGTGTTATTCCTATAATGTGAATCCACTCCCTTTTTGTTCATGATTTTCTGCATCGTGATTCACACACTTCTTTTCCCATTTGTTGGGTATAATGAAACACCCCTATCGTTATCCGATTAATTCACTAGATCATGTTAGAAAAGAATGTCCCATGTTATTTTATTCCTCTTATTCAGCCACAGCCTCTATCAACCCAAACACTCTGGGTGTATGATCAACAGAATAATACACTGAGTAATTTAAGATAACAAGACACTCTCATACATATGAAAAATCACATGGTCATCCCTTAATTCTCACCCTATAATTATTCATGTGAGCTTAGGGATTATTCGTTGGTTGTTTCAAGAATATTATTTAAGTGATATAATGATAAAAACTATGTGTTCGAGTATATAAGAAATGAAAATAATCCAACATTTCATAGGTTCATCCATATATTGGATCCCCTCCTTTCTTAATTTCCTTCAAAGATTGACCCCAGCATTTGAGTGACCATGATCAGCCATCCTTTTCTAATTGGCCTCCAAGATCCACTTATTATCTTGCAATACTATTTTCTTATTATAGTATATGGGTAATATTTCATCATCTCTAATTTCCTATTGAATCGTTTCGACACGGAACTCATCCACCAAGGATTTCTTCTATTCCGGCTTGGACTCAGCCTATGCCAATTGGGCTATTTTGCTATCAATAACCTAGAATGAGTAATAGTGACTACCGCATGTTTCTACTCTATCCCCTTAAGGAATTAGATCTATATTTTATCCTCCTCGAGTGACTTGGATCACTTATCCTTATGCCTATTCCAGGAATGATCAAGCACATACCATTCATTATACGCCAGGTTAAAAAAGAAGTCTTGAGATAGTGTATGGTGAAAGCATGATTCCACACCACTGGTTCCCAATATGACTAGACAGTAGTGGAAATACAACACCTAGAGTGGTATATAAATTATTTGAGTGTAGGTGATAAAGTTTTGGACATTCCTCCCTACCTTGAAATATATAATCCGGTTCTCCCTGATGAAGTCTGAGCCAGAACCTTGAAATATTTAGGCATTGAATCCCCAAAAGAAGGTAAGATCACCAATATATTTTTTAATAGATCATCTGGGTGTAGGTGTTAAGGCATGAGTAGATGTGCATCCTCTCTCATAAATAACTCCTCTTCATCCTCTCCACCTTTGGTAGAATCCACCATTGCACCTTCTGGAACTATTGAGGTGGACTCATTCATTCAAGCTTCCTTTTTTACCCCTTTTTGTGGTGCAACCACACCTTTAGACCCTGCAACTACTACCAATGTAATTTATGGTATAGACATATCCAATTTATCTTACATAATCACCTCATCTATGAGTAAACTTTTCATATCCCCCATCACAACTTCCAGTTCCATGACTGCCTCCATTTGTGCCTCTTTGACAAACTCAGCCACCACAGTCCCTTCAGCCAGACATATCCTATGCCTTTCTTCTAAACCCTCCACTGAGGGCATGGTATCAGCAGTCCCATATAGTGGCAGCACTATGCTTGGACCAACCTCCATGGCATAATCAACTATTTTATCTAGGAGATCAGCAGATTCCATCACTACTTACGCCCCATGCACTGTAAATTCATTTTTCTTTCTAGTAGCCAAGTTTTGAGAACCGTTTGAATAATTATTCTAAACATTTATAGTCAATCATAGAAAGTAAAATCAATTATTAAATTTAATAAAATAAAGGAGATACTTACATGAATTGTACACTCTAGTAAGGATCTCCTAGAGAATCACAGGTAGCCCCTCAGGCAAGGTCCCCTCCATTACAGCTACTTCAATTGTAGGCACCTGTGATTGAAAAAATGGATCCACAACATCATTAATGGACCCCATAGTCACCCCATAAATGGTTAACATCTATTATACTTCCATCACATTTCTTTAATGACCACACTATATTCCGTACCTAATTCTAGAGCATGTGGAAAATGATTCCAACAACAATTCTAGAAACATATTATATCTAAGGTACATAATATCTGGATAATTACCATATAAACAGATAATGTTTGTCTCCTTCTTGGATCTGATTGACATAACTCCCCCATGATACATATAATTTTTCACTTTCATCCACACTAGCATCTCCAAGACCCACAAGGGTGACAAAGGGGTGGATGTTTCTAATATCATCCTCACCCAATCATTTTAGTGACTTGTGGTGCCCCTAGAGTATATCACATCATCATGATCTACATTATATTACATCACATCAATATGAAGGGCATAGAAACCTAAATTTTAATGGCCTGATATGGTGATGAATACCCCATTACTGATAAGATACTATCAAAAACCACCAAGGGTTGTTGAGATTCTTGTGGAGTCCCTAGGCCTCCCATACCAAAGGAAATACAGTCTCAGTGGGAATGTTCATGTGATGAACCCAATTCCCTAGGCCTTCAAATAATTCACTTGGGAATACCTCAAAGGATTCTCTTTTATCCCATTCTCTCCTTCCTAGGATTTTTGGACTTGATGCTACTTCTCATCTCCTAACGGTTCCCTCCTGATCGGGGTTACATACATGTAGACCCATTTTTCATGACATTCATACTTGGCCCTATCTACCACCACGATGTGCATCGGCAATCATTCAACCTCATCCCCATAGTTTAAGTGATTACCCCTTCATTGTTAGTAGTAAAATGTTTCCTCAGTATGTCCCTAGGATATTAGATTTCTCATATTTATGTATATTCATGAACCAGTCCATATTCATTGGTGGGTGATGGAAACTCCTTCAGTATCATTCTATTCTGGAATGTAAACCTACACCAGATCTACTACATTACTAAAGTGTGACACTAATGACACACCTATGAGTATACATTTAGGTTTATCCTCTATAGAAACACAAACTACATTGTGAAAATATGTTGGTTTAGTGGTTCATATATTGGCTCACAGTCAACCCATCACCATGAGTACTCCACCTTGGAAGGCTAGGAGGTACAAACTATGCTCAACATTCCTTTTACCATCATCGTCCATCGTCCCCATTGGGATGGGTAATGGGTGAAAATGATGTGATCTACCATCTTAACCTTCTACAACACTTTCTCTCAACCGAACATGAATTGTGAATCTCTACAATGTTCAAGATCTCTAATTGTATGTTTGTCAATGGAGAAAAATGGTGTTCAGGTAGTCATATCCACACATTTTTTTGACCACCCAAATTTTTCCATAAATGGGGGAGTCCGCACACATTTAGTGGGGCCATTCCTTCACTGATGTGATGAAATAATTTTCACAACATTATAAGTACTCGGGCCTCCAAAATTATGTGCATTCATGTCTCCAGCATTGACACCATAATAATGGTGCTCAGCTGCACCCCCATGTGTGCATACTTTAGGGGGAGAATTTATCCATATATTCGTGAGGAAAACATCTCTTCTATTTTGACCATAGGTTGAGATTCATGCTTGATGTTGTATCCCCATTGCAGCCACTATCTCACCTCTAAAATCATCATGTAATATCCCTCCTTTTCCCATTGATATCTTATGGGAGATGATTGTTGTAACAACCCAAGAAAACCATGTTTTTTTTTTGACAAGATTTGTTTTCAATGTCACTCGTTAAGTGAACCAACAAACAACTAATAAGGTATTAATAATAAAATGAATCAAATGGATGAAAAATTCCTTTTATTAAAATAAGCAACCTTTCGTCTACAACATCCACTGACCAAACAAGAAGATAAAATAACCGAAAATCCCAAATAAGAACCTGATTACAATGATGGGGAGACCGCTTAAAATTACTAAGAGCCCGAGAATGCGGTAGGGGTTTTGAGCATCCATAATAAGAAACATGAGGATGGCTGAAGCCACCGCGACCATGCTCAACACCAAGGGGATCACACGAACCATCTTTCCTTTTCTCCTTCGGTCACTTGGAGTAAGGGACACCCCGAGACTAGACACTTTTTATAAGCACCCTGATCTGGCTGTTAAGCACCAATGGTTATAAATATAGCCGTTGGCTCTCTCTTGTTTTGTTTTCTTTTAAAGTTTTAATTTCCAATTATAACTGTTGAACTAAGAATTGAATACCCCCGGTAGGTTCAAAAAGATTAAGCATGATATTTGATGTAAAATAAACAAGAAAAAATAAATAATAATAATGTAGCTGAATTTTTTGGTTATATGAAAAGGATATATTTATATATATATATATAATTAAAATTAGTGGGAATAAATACTGTCTTTCCACTTAAATATAAATATTTTATTTAACTTAAGCAAGAAAATCTTTTCTTTATTGAAATTATGTGGGGTTTTATTTTATTTTTTAGTCTGAATAAATATGTGCAAACCCTTGGAATATATTTATATATGTGTACATGAACATATATGTTAAACTTCTAGAGTTTCATATAAAAAAATATGTTTATAAGTTAATTTTATCATTTTTGGAAATAATGTCAAAAATTATGGTTTCTTGTGTCGTGTAATTTCTACTTCAATACATATTTAATGATATAGTTATTCAATATCCTCACCATCTTAAAAAAAGAGTTAAATAATTGAAGTTTAAATAATAATAACCACATATAATGGATCAACAACGAATCTTGACCGTGCTTAAAACAATAAAGTTTATAAATAATTGAAGTATAAATAATAATAAAGTTTATAATAGGTATAAAAAAAGAATTTCTTTCAAAAAAAAAGGGGAACGCGGAAAAGGGGGGAGACCCGCGTTTTTTTTAAGCCGCTTCACCTGGGTTGTCCGATCATCCTCCCCCTAATTGCGGCCGTCTATTCCATTTAATGCCGCGCTGCATCCAGCCATCCGATCATCCTCGGGTTGATCCCAGCCGCCTGTTTTTTTCGCGTTCTTCCTCCCCGCGGCTTCTTCTTCCACCGACGTCGCTCCTCTCCTTCCTCACTTCGCCAGACCAGTAGATCGTAGGGTGCCATTTTTCTTCTCTAGGCTGGTGAAGTAGACCCGGGCTGCCTCCTTCTTTCCACGAACCGACACGAACCCCTCGCCTCGGATACCTCGGGCCGACGACCTCCACGAAGTCCCGCTTTCTTATTCTGTTTTTTTTTTAACCTTGGTTTGCACTGAAGATCGGGTGTTTTACATCGAAGCCTCTTGGATCGTCGGACTGGCCTCGTTCGTGTCTCGATCACCTCCTCTCTGAGCAAGTAAGGGAGAAGTTTTGTCGTGGTTTCTGTTTGAGTTTCGTTTTTATATATACATATATATGTGTGTGTGTTATGTATATATGTATACATCCTGTGGTTATGCACCTGATTCCACTTGCTTCGTTGTCTTCCTCTCCTCCTCTCCGAACTGGTAAGGGTCGTGTTTTCTTTTTTTTTCTAAGTTTTGTTTAAACGTCGGGTTTTATATATAGTTGTATATACGTACATACATGTTATACATATACGTATAACTTCTGCATTTAATATTCTTGTTCCTCTTGCCTCATCTTTTCCTCCTCTCCAAGCAAGGTAAGATGCAGGTTTTAATTTGGTGTGGTTTTGAAAAGTTTTGGCTTATATACATGTTTATATATATAAACATGATATATATATATATATTTTCGGGTGTGTGTGAAACTGTTACAAACCCAGGCCTTGAAATCTCCCTCTCGGCTTAGGGAATCGGTTGGGAGCTAGGGGGAAGAACCTCTTCATTGTTTCCTACCATTTTTATAAGTTTTATATAGTTATACACTTGTTGTATAATTCTGTATAATAAATATACAGGACCATATAAACCAGTTTTAACTATTCCTAGAACCAATCTTGTCAGCCCCTTGGTGAAAACCTAAAATTGGGAGTAAGGGTTTGAAGGTTCTGTTTTTATTTGGGTGCGGGTTCCTACTTTTCACACCTTGTGTTTATATATGTGTATATATATATATACATATATGTACACATATGTATAAGATGATAAATGCAAGTATAAAACCTTTCCTCAATGTTTATAACCCTGATTTTTCCTTTCGCCAATAAAAAAATGGAGATTTTGAGTAAGTGGATGAATATGTAAAATTATGCAAGTGAATGAAGTATATTATTATACATATACATACAGGTATGTGTACATACATTAATATGAACATAGTGTCCATGTTTTTCAATTTTATTACAAGTTATCATGATGAAGTTTATGGGTTGGTTGGATTTCAATATCATTCTTGAAACTGAGAATTTTCATTTATCACTACTTTGGATAAATCAGGATTTTTGCTTTGTGAAAATGGTTAGTATGGATTCCTTGAACTTTTACAAATGCACACATGTATTCATAGGTATTTACTCATGTTTATTTAAAGTGCTAATCAAAGAGTTTACACAATTATATACATGATCTCTCCAAGATGGACTTGATTATGCACATTGTAACCTCAACTACCTGTTTTAAACGCCCATGATATCCATTTATCATCATATGTGTAAGTTATGAACGACCATGCATTAATTGGGTATTATGATGTATGGAATGTTAAGTGTTAGGTTTACTTTCTTAAAATCCATGTTTTCAAATGTTAAAATAACTTTTTATGAGCACGAAGCTTTAGCATGCATGTCATAATGTTTTTTTTAATGATTAAACTGTTTTCATGTTATGAAAATGTAAGCGAAAATGGGGTTTAATTAAGAATGTATGAAACCCCATGAATAAATGACCATGTCAAGATATGTGAGGGATGTATAGGACTTACATGTGATGGGTGCGCCCAGAATTATATAGCGCAACAAGAATTATGTGACGGGTGCGCCTGGAATTATACAGCGCTCTAATGCATTGGGTAAAGCAGGAGTCTCATGAGACGAACATGTGCGACGGCCTTGGTAGTTAGCCTTGGATTGAGCTAAGGAAACGGGGTGGGCAGTGAGCCTTGACCCATTAAGTATGTTATACAGTCTTGACGAAAGGTCTTGACAAATTCCAGGATTATACATTCCCTCTGCATGTAATGATAAAGGTTAACCAGGGGTTAGTTCAACTAACAGGACAACCCCTAGTTGAAAGCTCCCAAGATCATGAAAATGTACTTTATGTGACAAGAATTGTTTTTCATATGGTAAACTGGTAGATGATCTGCATTTTACTCATGAACCATGATATGCATGTTGTCCTTACTTAGCCATAAGAATTCTTTTAGAATTAAAGTAACCTTGTTTTAACATTATGCATTGTTTATTTTTCTTATATTGTGCACTCTGATCATGTTTACATTAAAGCTCATTTCAAGTATGTGCTTCTTTGTGCAAGTGGTTTTCAAAGAAAGATGAATTTCATGTTTTAAGAAAATATAATGTTTTGTTTTAGCAAAGTGTTTTATTCTCTACAAAAGAACTTCTTTGAGAAAGGATTTTCTAAAAATGTTTTAAAACCCCTTACTAGGCATTTTTGCTCACCCTACGTTTTGTTAAAAATTTTCCGGCACGTTTGATACCTATGAAGTTAATCGGAAGCATGTGGTTTCTCATAATCCTGAGCCTTGCGATCTTCTATAGTAATGAGACATGACATTTAATTTGTAATGTTGTAATGTTAAGTAAATCATGTCTCATTAAGCACCCTGGGTTTGGGGGTCACTACAGTTGGTATCAGAGGATGGGTTTAGGAAACTCTGGAAAACCAGGTGATATAAATATATTTCTAAGACTAACTAAGTAAAAATGTTATAACTTTCAGATGGCTGATGTACCTACCGACCTTTTGTCACTTCCCACTGAGGCTCTAGAGAACATTATATCTCTAGCTAGTCACGAGAACTTTCTAAACTATGCCCAAATTCGCATGAAGTGTAAGAACCTGTACGATGTGTCAAACTCATCTAGGGTTCTTAGTCTCCACCGGGGATTGGGGATGGATTATCTCCTAATGATGATGACCCAATTTCCCTCTTATGTACGTCGGGGAAGGTATCATGAAGGACTCTTCCGAGTGTTTACAACTAGCGAGGAATTTGGCACAATGCTAGATAACCCCTTTCAAGAAGCTACTGCTGCTGGAGACCTCCGAGCGGCTTACCTGTGCCAAATTTTGCACTACGGCTTCTAGGGCCAGTTAATGGACTTTGGAGCGTTGGAAAATGAGTCCACTCGTGTGTCTCTTAGGCAAGAAGTGTACACTAATGTTTCCCAACTCCACACCCCTCACGCTAAACTCAGGAGGCGTTACAAATGTTCCCATGAGTTTAGTCCTGTCTGTTCATCTTGTGTGTGGTTTGAAGAGTTAGGAAGTTTTTCCACTCTTTGTGGCGTACGTCTTGTAAACTCAGACTTTTCCATGTAAACTTTTTCATAAATGGAAGTTCCTTGCTTGCTTTCATGTCTTCACCTTATCTATGTTGTTAAGAGTTTCCCTTCGATGTTTTCTTTCAGATGGCTGGTCAAACAAACTTCTCATCCCTACCCGATGAGCTAGTAGAAGTCATCTTGATCAAGGCATGCATGGTGGATTACCCATCATTTCTCCACCTGCTAGGGTCCTGCCAGCGTTTGCTCGATTTAGCAAATGTTCCAGAGATCCTTCGCTTATGTCAAGAGAATGATCGCATCTTTCACCTCATCGCCGCTACTCAACTCCCATGATATAGGAGAAGGGGAATGTACTTTGAGGGCCTGTTCCAGTGTTTCACTCTGGCACAAAACTTTTCTGCCAGAGCATGTTTCCTCGTGGCCGCCCAGGATGGCCAGCTCAGTGCAGCTTACATGTTCCAAGTCTTGAACCTCAGTCTCCTCAACCGCATCATCCCTCTCGACAACCTCGAGCATGATGTGGCCAGAAGAGTCATCAAGGAGTTTATCTACTTGGATGTTTCCTAGCTTTGCATCGCACGAGCCTCCCTTTGGAAGCTCGTGTGTAGTACACACGAACCGAAGTTCAAGGAGCACTGTTCGAGGTGCATCTGGACTAGGGAAACGGAAGAGTTGTGTGCCAACTTTGGCATCCCGTTAACCGAGCCAGATCCGCTGTTTCGGTAGAGTTGTACGTATGGGGTTTTCAGTTTTTCTTTTTTTTATGATAGAATTGCGAGGGCACAATTCTTTTTAGGGGGAAGTAATGTAACAACCCAAGAAAACCATGTTTTGTTTTTGACAAGATTTCTTTTCAATGTCACTCGTTAAGTGAACCAACAAACAACTAATAAGGTATTAATAATAAAATTCATCAAATGGATGAAAAAATCCTTTTATTCAAATAAGCAACCTTTCGGCTACAACATCCACTGACCAAACAAGAAGATAAACTAACCGAAAATCCCAACTAAGAACTCGATTACAATGATGGGGAGACCGCTTAAAACTACTAAGATCCTAAGAATGCGGTATGGGTTTCGAGCATCCATCATAAGAAACATGAGGATGTCTGAATCCACTGCGACCGTGCTCAACACCAAGGGGATCACACGAACCATCTTTCCATTTCTCCTTCGGTCACTTGGAGTAAGGGACACCCCGAGACTAGACCCTTTTTATAAGCACCCTGATCTGACCGTTAAGCACCAACGGTTATAAATATAGACGTTGGCTCTCTCCTGTTTTGTTGTCTTTTAAAGTTTTAATTTCCAATTATAACCGTTGAACTAAGAATTGAATACCCCCGGCAGGTTCAAAAATATTAAGCATGATATTTGATGTAAAAACAACAACAAATAAATAATAATAATGTAGATGAATTTTTTGGTTATATGAAAAGGATATATTTATATATATATATATATATAATTCAAAATGGGGGGAATAAATACTGTCTTTCCACTTAAATATAAATATTTTATTTAACTTAAGCAAGAAAAGCTTTGCTTTATTGAAATTATGTGGGGTTTTATTTTATTTTTTAGTCTGAATAAATATGTGCAAACCCTTGGAATATATTTATATATGTGTACATGAACATATATGTTAAACTTCTAGAGTTGCATATAAAAAAAATGTTTATAAGTTAATTTTATCATTTTTGGAAATAATGTCAAAAATTATGGTTTCTTGTGTCGCGTAATTTCTACTTGAATACATATTTAATGATATAGTTATTCAATGTCCTCACCATCTTAAAAAAAAGAGTTAAATAATTGAATTTTAAATAATAATAACCACATATAATAGATCAAAAACGAATCTTGACCATGCTTAAAACAATAAAGTTTATAAATAATTGAAGTATAAATAATAATAAAGTTTATAATAGGTAAAAAAAGAATTTCTTTCAAAAAAAAGGGGGAACGTGGAAAAGGGGGGGAGACGCGCGTTTTTTTTAAGCCGCTTCATCTGGGCCATCCGATCATCCTCCCCCTAATCGCGGCCGTCTATTCCATTTAATGCCGCGCTGCATCCAGCCGTCCGATCATCCCCGGGTTGATTCCAGTCGCCCGTTGTTTTTCGCGTTCTTCCTCCCCGTGGCTTCTTCTTCCACCGATGCCGCTCTTCTCCTTCCTCACATCACCAGACCAGTAGATCGTAGGGTGCCATTTTTCTTCTCTAGGCCGGTGAAGTAGACCCAGGTTGCCTCCTTCTTTCCACGAATCGACACGAACCCCTCGCCTCGGATACCTCGGGCCGACGACCTCCACGAAGTCCCGCTTTCTTCTTCTGTTTTTTTTTTAAACCTTGGTTTGCACTGAAGATTGGGTGTTTTACATTAAAGCCTCTTGGATCGCCGGACCGGCCTCGTTCGTGTCTTGATAACCTCCTCTCTGAGCAAGTAAGGGAGAAGTTTTGTCTTGGTTTCTGTTTGAGTTTCGTTTTTATATATACATATATATGTGTGTTATGTATATATGTATACATCCTGTGGTTATGCACCTGATTCCACTTTCTTCGTTGTCTTCCTCTCCTCCTCTCCGAACTGGTAAGGGTCATGTTTTCTTTTTTTTCTATGTTTTGTTTAAACGTCGGGTTTTATATATAGTTGTATATATGTACATACATGTTATACATATACGTATAACTTCTGCGTTTAATCTTCTTGTTCCTCTTTCCTCATCTTTTCCTCCTCTCCAAGAAAGGTAAGATGCAGGTTTTAATTTGGTGTGGTTTTGACAAGTTTCGGCTTATATACATGTTTATCTATATAAACATGATATATATATATATATATTCGGGTGTGTGTGAAACTGTTACAAACCCAGGCCTTGAAATCTCCCTCTCGGCTTAGGGAATCGGTTGGGAGCTAGGGGGAAGAACCTCTTCATTGTTTCCTACCATTTTTATAAGTTTTATATAGTTATACGCTTGTTGTATAATTGTGTATAATAAATATACAGGACCATATAAACCGGTTTTAACTATTCTTAGAACCAATCTTGTCATCCCCTTGGTGAAAACCTAAAATTGGGAGTAAGGGTTCGAAGGTTCTGTTTTTATTTGGGTGCGGGTTCCTACTTTTCACACCTTGTGTTTATATATGTGTATATATATATACATATATATACACATATGTATAATATGATAAATGAAAGTATAAAACCTTTCCTCAATGTTTATAACCCTGATTTTTCCTTTCCCCTATAAAAAAATGGAGATTTTGAGTAAGTGAATGAATAGGTAAAATTATGCAAGTGAATGAAGTATATTATTATACATATACATACACGTATATGTACATACATTAATATGAACTTAGTGTCCATGTTTTGAAATTTTATTACAAGTTAGCATGATGAAGTTTATGGGTTGGTTGGATTTCAATATCATTCTTGAAACTGAGAATTTTCATTTATCACTGCTTTGGATAAATCAGGATTTTTGCTTTGTGAAAATGGTTAGTATGGATTCCATGAACTTTTACAAATGCACACATGTATTCATAGGTATGTACTCATGTTTATTTAAAGTTCTAATCAAAGAGTTTACAAAATTATATACATGATCTCCCCAAGATGGACTTGATTATGCACATTGTAACCTCAACTGCCTGTTTTAAACGCCCATGATATCCATTTATCATCATATGTGTAAGTTATGAATGAACATGCATTAATTGGGTATTATGATGTATGGAATGTTAAGTGTTATGTTTACTTTCTTAAAATCCATGTTTTCAAATGTTAAAATAACTTTTTATGAGCACGAAGCTTTAGCATGCATGTCATAATGTTTTTTTTAATGATTAAACTGTTTTCATGTTATGAACACGTATGTGAAAATGGGGTTTAATTAAGAATGCATGAAACCCCATGAATAAATGACCATGTCAAGATATGTGAGGGATGTATAGGACTTACATGTGATGGGTGCGCCCAGAATTATATAGCGCAACAAGAATGATGTGACGGGTGTGCCCGGAATTATACAGTGCTCCAATGCATTGGGTAAAGCAGGAGTCTCATGAGACGAACATGTGTGATGGCCTTGGCAGTTAGCCTTGGCTTGAGCTAAGGAAACGGGGTGGGCAGTGAGCTTTGACCCGTTAAGTATGTTATACGATCTTAACGAAAGTTCTTGACAAAGTCCAGGATTATACATTCCCTCTGCATGTAATAATAAAGGTTAACCAGGGGTTAGTTCAACTAACAGGACAACCCCTAGTTGAAAGCTCCCAAGATCATGAAAATGTACTTTATGTGACAAGAACTGTTTTTTATATGGTAAAATGGTAGATGATATGCATTTTACTCATGAACCATGATATGCATGTTTTCCCTGCTTAGCCATAAGAATTATTTTAGAATTAAAGTAACCTTGTTTTAACATGCATTGTTTATTTTTCTTATATTGCGCACTCTGATCATGTTTACATTAAATCTCATTTCAAGTACGTGCTTCTTTGTGCAAGTGGTTTTCAAAGAAAGATGAATTTCATGTTTTAAGAAAAGATAATTTTTTGTTTTAGAAAAGTGTTTTATTCTCTACAAAAGAACTTCTTTGAGAAAGGATTTTCTAAAAATGTTTTAAAACCCCTTACTGGGCATTTTTTCTCACCCTACGTTTTGTTAAAATTTTTCAGGCACGGTTGATACCTATGAAGTTAATCGGAAGCAGCTGGTTTCTCAGAATCCTGAGCCTCGTGATCTTCTGTAGTAATGAGACATGACATTTAATTTGTAATGTTGTAATGTTAAGTAAATCATGTCTCATTAAGCACCCTGGGTTTGGGGGTCGCTACAATTGTAATCTCGACGATAGATTTTTTGCTAGATATTCTCCCTCGATAGGGACTTATTTTGGTTCATTCAAGAAGAATATAAACCGCTACATAATGGGAACACCCAATATCCATGGTATCACTCAAATTATTCCATACACCATATTCAACAGTGATTTCTCTTGGCCCAGTTACTGCTCTTGATCTCCCCATATGTTATCCTTGGGAAGGAACTCATCATACATTACCCCCAGAATAAAGATCCAAAGGATTTCAATAAGGCCCAAAATGTAGACGTCAACCTCCCCATGATGCAGATGGAACATGGGGGTTCCTGGTGACCACCAACACAATAGCTCTGAATTATATTCTAGGGGTGGTTAAAATGGAACTGTGAATCCCAGGATTCTTAATAGAGTAGAACTTTCTGCATCTCTCCTTTGATATTAGTGAATGATGAACATTCCTAGTAGGCCCAGGCCCACCCATAGGGGAAGTTTCCGCACTGGTGTAGATCCTAGTTATCATTCCATCCCTTCAAGGGATTGTACAAACCTTCTTTGAGGATCATCTCATGCTGTGATAGGGATTAATAATCCTCCAGCTTCTCTATATCAACATTATTGATGTTATTGAAGAGTTGTTATGTTCTGATTGGTTCATGGACCTTCTACATGTGGAATGTAACATCACTAAGCCACTACTGCATCCCTGGTATAACTTCGAACTTGTAGGTTGGTTGTCTCTACTAACCTATAGGATAAAGACCTCAAATCTTAGTCTGAATCCATAAAGAATCTATATTTTTTACAACGAGTACTCCCATTGATCCTTTTTGAGTAATTCTAGAATTGATTCATGGTTCGAGGTGCAATTTATTTTCCACCAATAGTGATTTTACCATACACATATTTCATCTGATTAACATCAGTGTTGACCCCCTATGTGGTAATTTGATTCAAGACTTATTTGTTCTTTTCATTATGTTCTATGAATTTCATTCATGAAGGATATTCATGGAAGATAGTCACGAATATATTTCTCGTGGATGTTGATTAGTGATGATTTTTTTCGGAGTCTGACTCACTAAGAAGCATTCATAGAGTACAGTTCATGGATATGGTGAGCTTCTTGAAAATATATAAATATTTATTTCAATTCAATGATGTTTGGTGGTATTGAGGGGTCACTCATCCTCCATTTATAAGTGTATGTCTAGCTCTGGCTTCATTATGGTCATCATGCTAGAAACCATCATTGATGGGAATCATGAGTCAGTTTTATAAGAAAGCTTCATAAAAAGGGAGTTGATTTTTAATTTGTAGTGGTTCTACTTCAGGATTTAACCATATTTTTTCATGATTGTTCCCATTAAGGGGGGTGGCACTGAAATATTAATACCTTAGGAACAAGTGAGGATAGAATGGTTAGTTCGGATTGAATATGAGCTCAAACAGCCCAAGACCCTCTATGGAGTCTCTTTCATGAAGCCATGATCTTTCGTCAATGGTCAGACCTCATAAAACTCTCTATTTGATATAGTTCCTTTGTGAATGAAAAAAATATTGGTGGTAAACTTTTATTCAATAACATTCATAGTTGTGGAGTTCTTCATGATCATGTGAATAGTGATGGTGTTTACATGAGTCCGACTCTCAGACTGACGGAGCCGTGAAAATTCATGAATCCCCATTCCTTTTCAATACTCCTCGATCAAAAATCTATTTTTTTATTATTCATACAATTGATAATTCCCTTCCTTGAAGAAAATATATCAATTCATTCTAAAGTGATGAAGACCAGGAGAACCCCCTTGGAAAAAAACACTACATTCCTGGGGTAACAACCACATGTTAGAGAACAGCAACAAGGGTTCCTCAGGACTATTCCCCATAGAAAGAGAATCCATTTAAAAGTTATCTTCCCTTGGAATATATCAAAAAGAGTAACTTTTTGGGATCCCTAAGGAAAAATTTCATACAATTTATGTAAAATTACACTGAACCTCAACTTTACCATTTTAATCCTAAATCAACACCACAGAGCCTTATTCCACTTCAGAACACGCCAATGAGAACATGTTGCAAAGCATGAAACCTGTGTGCAATGCACGTACTTCTGCACCCAACGATTGTCATGTTCTCTAAAATGGATCAATAAACATTTCCAGGATTCATGATACTCATTTCCTTGTTTTCCTAATAGAATCCACCCCAGGTGGAGATTCCATTCATGAAGACTGAATCCCTTCACAGAGGAAGAAGTTCCCATCGGGAAATTTAGTCCTTTCAAAGCATTAAACATTCATGAAGCACTCCCATTCCAAATAAATACTTAACTCTATGAAAGGAGAACACTATTACATAAATAATGTCACTTTTTGAAGCCCCTGACCTTTGTGAAGCACACGATCTTCGAGAAGAAACTCTATTCATGGACCTAATATTCACAAAACTTATCTACTAGGAATTTCTATGGTACCTCCCTTCCATTGACACCCCTTCATGTAGGTCGAGTTCCATGTCCTCTACACCAATCCAGTACCAGACTAATTGCACTTTAAGTCTCTATGTGTCCTATTCCCCCAAATCATGTGACATACCACTTAACCCCATGAATTTATTGATCCTCCACCTACTTTTTTCTTCTCAACATTGGTACCAAAACCCATATTGCGTCTCAGCATTTGAACTGTAACATGGACTTCATGACTAACCAATCCTCCAATCGATGTACCATGGAGTTTCTAATTTAATTCCCCTTCCAAAGGCACATGGGTGGTGGTCACGTAATCCTAAGGGGTGAAGAGTGAGTCCCCCCAACATTTGAGCTACATGACATAAACTATCTAGTTTCACATACTAGTCAAATGATTTTAAACAATATAGAAACATAATTATCACACAATGTAAAACTTTAGTATTAACCTATGATATAATAATTGTATATTTCATGCATGAGTGGCTTGGGAATCTCCCCCCACATCTACAACTCGCATGGAATTATATCCTCACAGGAGATCAATGTGTAAGCCCAACCCATTAAAACCAATATAAATCCTCATTTGAATGTCTTCTTTTAAACGTAAGCCACACACCGTCACTCATCAATTGTCCTTTCATGACACGAGCGTCCTTAATTCCTGATGTTAAATTGAATGGATATGTCCTATCACATAACCTTAAACTAAGACATTGAACTATATGGGTTTTGGTCATGGTATTCTAAAAAGGGTATGTAGGATGCCTCGATGAGGTTCAAATAAAATTAGTGGTAAACAATTCAGGTGTCCACTACATGGGACACAAGTTCATGATCGAACTCAACAGGGCATTTATATCCATTGTTAAACTGTCCAAATTCTCCTTCCTAGGGACACACCTTCTAGCGCCACCTCCAAGGGGTGTTAATATGCATTGGTATACAATCCTAGTTCTCCATCCTATGGATTCACCTCTCAGATCCTCCTCCATGGGGTGATCTAATCCGTAAAATTAGGTTCTCCCACCTAGGAACACACCTCATGGATCTATATCCATAGGTTGTTCTAATTCAATGGAAAAATTAGGTGCTCACTCCAAGGGATACACCTTCTGAATCAACCCACATGATTTATTATAATCCAACTGTAAACTTAGTAGATCCCTCCTCAGGGTTCACCTCTCAGATATACATCTACACGGTGTTCTGATCCAGTACAAAACAAAGGTAATACTTATTTGGGATAAACCTCTCGAATACACCACCACAGGGCATTCTAAATCAATTATAAACTTATATGTGTCATCCCAGGGACGTACCTCATAGATCCACCTCCACACGGAATTCTGATCCAATGATAAACTTAGGTTCTCCCACCTAGTGATGCACCTCCATGATATGCCTCCATGAGGCCTTCTATTCCATTAATAATCCTCCTGGTGTTACATATTCTATCCCTAGGATGCACCTCCTTGATCCTCCCACAAGAGGTCTTCTGATCAACCAAATCCATCTCTATAAGATGTTTTACTCCTTCCTTGATCCATCTCCATAAGATATAAAGCATTCTCAATTACTTGGAACACATACTCGATATAAAAAATGGGATACCTATGGTAAATAATCCTTGTATGAATTATGCTTATGGAGTTTTACCTCATAACCGACACAAGATAACTTGGATTCCAAACCATGAGATTTCCTCATAATATGAAGAATATAGGTGACTAATGCACCCAAAATCCAAAAATAACCACTGATTCCCAACATAAATTATATAATGACAAAATTTTGATACCATGTCAAGTGGAAAGAAAAATTTAAAGATAAAATAAGTGTAATTAATGGTGTCCACATAGAGATAAAATTGAGAATGAGATCCATGAACATTAATTCAATCTCTAACAGGGACACATACTAGGTGATGATATCCATGGATAAATCCAATAAAGCATAATCCAACATCCCATCATCCCATTTCAATAAAGTAGCTTAAATAACTATTGAATGTGAAGAAAAATTCCTATATTTGGAAAGTGGGAATGCAGGGATACAGTCTAACCAGTTTTCACTTGTATCATGTTGATGCACAGAAAGGGCCCTGTAAAAATGATCAGAAATAATAGAGGTCTCTAAAAACCCTATAATAACCTATGGTGTGGTGTCAAGACGTTTAAATTTTTCAAAATTTTTTATTTCCCTTGAAGGATAACTTGAGTTTTTACATGATATTAAGAATGTGTTTCAAGGGTTGAAAACAAAATTGATGATTGAAGTTTCCTTAAAAAAAATTACGAAGTTTTATTTTTTGTTATCCATAAATGAGATTCTTATTGAGTTTCTTGAGAAGTGTTTTTTAGTATGGAAGTGAATTTAAGTATTCTTGGGTGGATTAATTTTCTTTTGATTGATGCCTAGAAATTTTACGGCTTTGATCATATCGTAAAAATTCAAGCATAACCTATGACTTTGGGAACTACATTAGTCTTTCAGGGGGATAATACCACTATATAAGATAACTTGGGGCTATATGAGTTTCTATATGAACCTTCATATGACTTTGAGGAGATATGCATACAAATATTTTTGTCATCAAACATTATAAATAACTTTATAAATATTCATAGTATAAATTCGAGTAATTTATTATTACTTACATGTATAAATATAATTTTTGTGTACTAATTTTATGGATTGAATGCCTTTTTCATATGACTTAACCCAACAAAAGACTTTATAATAAATAATGTGACTTCTAAAGGTAAAAAATTAAATATAGCCTAATAATATAAATTCCTTGGTTTCAAGACTATGAAATTTATAGAATAATGTAAAATTTTCGTATTTATTGAGTTTTGAATTTTAATGGTAATGGGAATTAAATAAGATAGTTATCATTGGATATTATTCATCGATAAAATTTTATAATGGTTTTTGATTCAACCTAAAATTATTTTATCATAACAAAGATGATTCAAATGGATAAAATCAAATTCCAAGGAAACAATATTTTGTGTCATTTCATAAAATGATTAACTTGATTAACAGATGGAATTTATATTATTTTAAATATGTTAATTTCATGGAGATTTAAATGGAATAATTATCATGATATTTTTTAATATTTTAAATGATATTTTCAGAAATATTAAAAAGGGTATGATAGTGTGATATTTTTGGTAATTTAAATTTAAATATTTGTAATCATTATTACTAATTTTATAGGAATTAAAGTTGAGGATATTTACCATAAAATTAATTTCAATTAAGTTTGATGAATTATTTCCAAAATAATTTTGAAAATAGTTTTCCAGAATTATCTATGAGTACAAAATATAAAATGAAGAAGTGATATGTGTTAGGGGATTCTGAGAATGAGATAGTTTATTTTATCAATGGTCGATAAATAAAGGATATTGAACTACACTTCATCTGACTTCTAAAAAAGGTAGATTTATGATTTTTCATATTCCAATCATTAGAGTATTTTTCTGAGGGTGAAAGATTTTGTGTTCACAATTGAAATCTCTAATGCATGAACAAATCACCCTGAATAAGAGGATGTGTGGAGAGATAGGTGTTCATGATACTTATCTAAAATTATCATGGTCATTGATTTCATTCAAAAGTATATCAATTCTTATTTTTCACGATTCAGGTGATTTTTTGGAGATTTTTTTCATTCTATAGAGAATAATATACTTTTAAGTAATAGTTGGTTTATATCTAAACAATAACACTCTATCAACTGTAGAAAGTGAATGATGTCTGCCCACAAAATGACATGGGTAGTACAAACATGAACATTGTGTTAGAATTTATATAATTTTAAATCAATACAATTTTATATTGATAAAAAAATTTGTGGTTTCAAAAATTCATACACAATAAGGAATAAACTCTCACACCAAGTTCAAACCTTGTAAACATTTTTACTGTGCTAATTTAACTATTTATTTAATTCATATGGATGAGAAATATAATCAATATATTAAATAATGAAATTAACTTATCACATGGGTTAAATTATAAATGAATAATACATAAAATAAATTTATACTACTATTAACCCACCCACATACATTTTGGTAATTTAACAGGATCATAGATATATGGAGAAAATTTTCATGATTTATTTAATGATTCTTGGAATTAAAAGGTGGAGTTAATTTTCCACCATAATGAAAACAATTTCATGGGTCATAGAACCATTCCAATGTTTTTAAACATGGGAATTGCTTTCCATTAGTTGGTAAGGATGATTTTTATAAATTCAATTGATTCCATGCTCTAAAAAAATACATCATTTCTTATGGGATTATGGAATGGTTAGAAGAAATACTGATCTCAGTTTGATGATTATATCATTGAAGGTAGAGATGGTTTTTTGATTCAATAGTCAAAAACAATATAGTCTTGGTATAAAATATATTTTGAAATGTAAATGGACTCTGATATTTGAGGGAATTTTATATTTTTATTCATTTTTTTCAGGATATTTCATTGACTAGAAAATATAATTTCATGGTATACATCATTATTTCATGGTTTGGATAAATTTATTTAATGGTTTTCTTTTTTACTTGGATAGAGTGATGTTAAATTTTTTGATAGACTTGTAATCATTCTCTGGATTTGTACAAGTGTTGGAGGGATTATTTTGAGGGAAAGGAAAAAATTCCACACTTAATATATATAAAGAGGCACATAAATATGATTAAAGAAGATCAATAATATATATTAGAATTTTTTTTCTTTATTTCCACAATGTATTTCTCATTAAATACTTGTGGGAGTTTAATACCATTATTTGAATCAATATCATCTATCATTTTTGGATAAAAAATATAGAATATGTGAATCATTACTGGAAAAGCTAAGCATAGTGGATGTGTCCTGTTAATAAAAAGAGTTTGTAAAACTTATTAAAATTCATGTTTCATGTCTTTTTAACCTCTATACAACTAATAAACATTATTTTTATTAAAATATTTTAGATCCTATGAAAAAATAAGAATCTGAATATTTTTTGGAAAATGTTTTTGATTGAAAATTTTTCCAATAAATATTCCTACTTTTTATTCTTAGTAATATCATAACTGATGTAGAGAATGAAAATAAAATATGTTATAATTATATTCCTCTATATGAGGACAAAATGTTAAATGGTTTTGGGTGTTTTTATATTAATTATTGTAATAAATTCTTGAATTATTAGTAAAAAATGATCAAATATTATACTACTATATATGTGATATCCTCCTCCTAATTGTATTCAAAACAGAATTCAAATTTTTTTTTAAAAAAAATACTTATTTTCAAGTGGAATATGATCACTTACCTTATGATAGTGAATTTGAAGTTAAGACCTCTCTAATATCCATATATAAAGATACATTGAATATTTTAAAGATTGAAAAATGAAATGTTGTTAAATTTTATATCATATAAGTAGATGATGGTGGAATATGGATCCTGATAGTGGTTTCTCTTCCCAAGTGATAGGAAATAAAAAATTTCATAAAAAAATCATGAACAAGATTAATATTATAAATTAGTTTTTGAATTATGGTGCAAATTATATAAAAGTAACTAGAAAATAAAATATTCAAGATTAAGATATTATAATGACTAATGTTCTCGATTTTAAATTCTTCACACATAATATACCTCTTGTTAGTAATCCTTTTGAATCTAGTTTTGTGAAACACCTCTGTCAAAATACATTAAAATTCATAGGAATATATGGAGTTATATTATTAATGGAATGGATAATAATATGTACTATTTATAAAATTCATATTAACAAGAAAAATATTTCTTTCATAAGAGATTAAAAAAATTAAACATCAATATTTTATATAAATAAATAAAAATTCTCTATATAAATTGAAAATATGTTTTGATATCTATAACAACCCTTCTTTTTATTACACACATAAACCTGATTTATTACGTAAAATATTCACTTGATACAACATAAAATATCAAGAGGTCAAATGTAATTTGGGGTTAGAAAAATTTCATAACATATTAGAACATAAAACACACGACATCTTTATTTAAAACATCCTTTTTATGAACATTTCATTTCCTCGTACTTAGCATTGCATGGGATAAACCGAGGACATGCTTAAGAAATGGGTGAGTTATAAAGCCCTGTAAGGGAATAAACATGGAATAAAATGAGAAATAAAATACACCATAGACAATAAGAAATATCAATGGATCAAAAGAGAAACATGAACATAAAGGCATGATAAACCATGATAATCATAACATGGAAATGTGGCAATAACACTTAAAATGGAATTAATATGAGACAAGGTTCATTGCACATGGAGCATGAGTAAACCCTGAATGCACATGAAGCACAAGTAAACCCTCATTTCACTTGAATTTTCATGAGTAAACACCCATTTAACATGACTTATCATTATACTATAATGTACCCAATGCATTAAATCGCTATTAGGGGGCAGCCTTCTTAAATATTTCATTTCATGCATAAGTGTGCCACATGGATCATAAAACAAAACACAATCATTTATTACATGATAAAGGAGTGTGGAATTCATACATGAAACACTTTAAACAATATGTAAATGTGAATAATGGTGAATACCATTGATAGAGAAACAGATATGGTATTCACTACACAATGACTTTGGTTTGGAAAACTACGGTGCAATTTCGGAAGTGTAACAACGTGACATAAAAACTCAATAAAATGGTTGATGAGAGAGAAAGGGGTGTCTCCTAATATTTACATGAAGCAGACAGTAAGGGGTAATATAGATACATGTACCAACAATTTTAAGGAAATTTAGATTCCCGATACAATACAATTTCTTGAATGTAAATTAGGAGAGAGAAATTTCATTCCGAATTTCGGCATCGTAGCGGGTGCACGTGGGAGGCATTTAATGAGAGAGAAAGGTGTCTCTCATCATTAAAAATTAAATTGGTCGGTATGGGGGATGTGAAAAATTGTACCCCAATATTTATAATTTATAAAAAAAGTGCATAACAACATAAATATAATTCAATAAAAATGAGAAAAGAATAAATCCCTTACATGGAAGTGTGATCACAAAGGCTTGGGAGAGGCTTGAGAGAGGATTATTGGGAGCTCGGGGAACATTGGGAGGATTCTAGAGAGAAGAGGGCAGGGGATGGTTTAAATCTGAAGTCATTCAGTGAAGAGGAAGTGGGATCTTGGGGGGGTTACATAGGAAAGGATAATTAATTCATTATTATTTAGGTTTGGGTCCCCACACATTAGACTAATCAATACCAAAAACCAGCCCATGGTTTTTGCCCATGGTTTTTTCCAAAGGGGAGTGGAAAGAAATATATTATAAGGACAATGGCCGAAGTTTTTAAAGTAATAGGATTTCTAATGTGGAGGTGAGTCACACTCTCAAGGAAAACTATTTAAAAAGTCAAAATGTTTTATAAGTCTTAGAGGGTCCAAAAATTCTTTGTAAAATAAATAAAACAAATATAAAATCACATTATTTTAATGCTAAAACATGTATTTACTGAACATAATGTTTATAGTATTTTATTAGCTCACTATTGGGTCATTTTGATGTCATAAAATACATTATATATTTGAACGATATTTGATTTTTACCCAAAAATTCGACTATCTCAAAAAATTATGAAAAATTTACCGTTGGATAATTTTGAGGTCTTAATTCCAAAAATAATATTCATTTTATCTAAATAATTTTATAAATATGCTAATTTTTTACTTTTTAAATAAAAAACAACATTTCCCGAAAATTCATGGGTTTTGACAAAAACAGTTTTAAAACCTTAATAAAAATTATAATTTCATTCATATAATTTTATGATAATTTATATTTTATAAAAATTAATTTAATAATAATATTTTATTAAAATATTATTTAATTAAAAAGTCCATTAATTCATCAAAATATATTTCTCAGTTGAATATTAATTAAAAATACTAATTGTGATTTAAAAACTTTTTACAAAGTAACAATAATAAAATGAATGCACATTCTTTTTACAAAAAATATTTTACATAGTCATTGTCCTAGTTTCATGTTACATAACACCTTATAAATCCTGTATATGATTAAAGGGTAAGGTGTATGATGGTTAAAGACTCATGGGGTGGCTCAGATAACATCACTCGGGTGGTAATCTCTATTAACTTCCAATTATCCCGTAGTTGGTTCCGATCAAGCTTAAATTGTTCAAGCTCCACTTTGGCTTGGTAATGAGTGAAGCCCAATGATTCCACCCCTTTCCATGCTCCGAAAAATGGGATTTGTATAGGGAAAGTCTACTGGATGAGGCCATCGCTTCATTTGTCTGAGTGAATTGGATTTGTTTAAGCCCTATATTTATACTAATCATGTTATCACTATTCAACAATTATATTACCAATGGTCACAATTCAAAATGGTATTTTAAAATCCATAAACATAAAATCAATGACGTTCACATTTTATATAACCAGAATAATACATTTAATTAGATCAAGAGGAATTTTCATTAATAAATGTTTGGGTCATTACAATATTCCCCCTTAAGAAATTTCAATGTCGAAATTTTCATTTCCCGCTCTAAAACAAATGTTTGTGACTTTGCTTCATCACTTCTTGTGATTATCATGTCACTTCTTCAAACATGTGGTTTCTACACAAGACCTTTCCAAGGGGAATTAACTTATTTTGTAGAAATTTTTCTCTATGATCTAAGATCTTCACTGGTTTCTCCTCGTAAGAAAGATAATCCTCTAGTTGTACTACCTCTGAAGAGAGTACATGGGAAGAGTCTGGTATATACATCATTAAGGGGGTTACATGAAAGATATCATGTACTTTGTCTATGGGAGGTGGATGTTCTAGTCGATAGGACACATCCCCAAAATGATCAAGAATCTCAAAGGAGCCAATGTACCTAGGACTTAACATCCCTTTGTTTCCAAACCACAGGACCTTCTTCCATGGAGATATACGTAGAAATACCATGTCTCTGAATTTAAACTCAAGGTCTCGTCGATGGTTATCTGCATAACTCTTATGTTGACTCTAGGATGCCTTGATATACTGCTGAATGGTTTTCACCTTCTCCACAATTTGTTCGACCATTTCTATTCCTAGCAGCTTATGCTCACCGACTTCATCCCAAGATGCTGGTGTTCTTCACCTATTCCAATACAAGGCTTCATAAGGTGCCATTCAGATTCTTGAGTGGAAATTATTATTGTCGGAGAATTAAATCAGTGGAATATGTTGGTCCCACCCTCTTTTTAAGTACATAGATCATGTTATAAACATGTTCTCAAGTGTTTGGAGAGTCCACACAGATTTTACATCAATATGAGGATAATAAGTCGTACTGATGTTCAGCTCAGTATCTAGAGCATGTTGATGACTCCTCCAAAACATAGAGGGAAATACTGGATCTCGATCAGATAAAATGATAGTGGTACTCCATGAAGCATTACCACTTCTCGGATATATATCCTTTCTAGTTGATCCAATGATAAATCCTCTAGAATTTCAAGGAAGTGTACATACTTTGTATGATGATCCAAAATAGACCAGATTGCATTGTTGCCTTTGGATGTCTTCGGATGTCTGGTGACAAAGTCCATAGTGATGTTCATCCATTTCTATGCAGGTATGGGCAATGGTTGCTTCATCCCCTTAGACTTCTGCCTCTCTGCCTTCACTTGTTGACACACCAGGCACTATGATGTATACTCAGCGATCTCTTTCTTCATATTATTCCACCAATAATTCTCTCAAAGATCTCAAAAAATCATTTTGTTTCCTGTGTGAATAAATAAATTTGAACTTTTCACATTATCCAAAAGTTCATTCTTAAGCACCAGACTAGATGAAACACATAGCCTTTTCTTAAATCTCACAATTCCTTCTTCATTAACATTGAATTCCAAGGATTTCCCTAATCTAATATCTTCCACACTTTTTTGAATTACCATATCATTATTTTTAGCATCCTTTAACCTTTCCAAAATATACTATTGAGAAATTATTTGTGAAAGGATTTATGATGTTCCCTTATTTATGATTCTCAGTTCCATCTTCATCAAATATAAGAAGATTGGGTCCTTCTCAATTCTCATAAATGATAGAATTGTTGGGTCTTTTCTACTTAGAGAATCTTTCACCTTGTTCGCTTTCCCAAGGTGGTAATGGATTGAAAAATCATAGTCTTCGATCAACTGAAACCATCTTCATTGGCGCATGTTCAACTCTTTCTATGTGAATATATACTTGAGGATTTTTTGGTCTGTATATATTTCACACTTCTCCCCAAAGAGATAATGACACCAAATTTTTAAACAATGATCACCGCAACCAACTCCATATCATGTGTTAGAAAACTTTTCTCATGAAATTTCGATTTCTTTGATGCATTGGAAATCACTTTTTCATTTTGCATCAACAAAGAACCCAAAACCTTCTTTAAAGCATCATTGAATACCACAAAAAGTTCTCCACTAGTGGGAAATGTGATCATGGGCATAGTAATAAGTCTCCTTTTCAAGTCCATGAAACATTCTTTGCATTCATCACTCCAGGAAAACATTACTCCCTTCCGAGTTAGCTTAGTAAGAGGTCTGGAAAATCGTGAGAAATTTCTCACAAATCATCGACAATATCTATATAAACCCAAGAAGCTACGGATATACCTTACAGATGTTGGCCTTGGCCATCGCTCAATATTATCTTTTTTGGAGATATCCATAGATATCCTATTTCTTGAGATGATATGGCCCAATAATGAGACCTCCTTCAACGAGAACTCACACTTTTTTGTACATTTCATAGAGATTCTCCTTCAACAAGGTCTCTAGTACAGTTATTAGATGTTCCTCATGATCCTCCTTGGTTTTAGAGTATATCAGAATATCATCTATAAAGACTACCATTAATTTTTTGAGGTAATCTTTAAATATTCTATTCATCAATTCCATGAATATTTCTGGAGCATTATTGAGTCTGAAAGGCATTAATTTGAATTCATAGTGCCCGTATCTTGTACGAAAAGCGGTCTTGGTGATATCTTCCTTCTTTACCTTTACTTGATAATATCTCAACCGTAAATTCACCTTGGATAAGTATCATGCTCCATGCGGTTAATCAAACAAGTCATCAGATCATGGGGTAAGATACTTGTTATTTATCAGGATTTTTTTATGCTCACGATAATCGATGAAAAGGCGCATTGACCCATACTTCTTCTTGAAGAAGAGTACTGGTGCACCCCATGGTGAAGCACTTGAGAATATACACCCTTTATTCAGATTATTCTGTAGTTATTTCTTCAGCTCCTCAAGCTCCACAACAGCCATTCTATAAGGAGTCTTGGATATTGGAGACACCCCAAGTATAAGATAAATAGAGAATTCAACATCTCTTCTAGGAGGAAGACCAGTCAATTCCTTGGGAAACACTTCAACAAATTACCTCACAATAGGCATGTCTTAAAGGATGGATTCCTTCTTAGACTCAAACATCATAGCCAGATACATGTTCTCATAGGGTAGTAATATCCACACTTGAGATGATGGAGCTAAAGAAGATTCATCTTCCACCTTCACTTGTATATAATTAGTGGTTGATTCTCTACATGAAGATTGATTTTCCTCTCATAGCAATTTATGTTGGCTCTATATAAGGAAATCTAATCCATTCCAGGAATTGAATCAAATTCTAAAAAAGAGAGTAAGATGAAGTTTTCCAGGCAATTCAATCCACATATTATGATAGGGGAGGAGTTATATTCACGGGATGCAATGATTTCCCAATTTTACGTACTCACAGACATCTTTACTTCCATGATTTTTGGTGGTGATGGGATTGTTCTACCAAACTTTTGGGGTATAAAAGAATTCATAGATCCTGAATCAAAAAGAACATTCGCTATTCTTGAATGAATAACTAGCGTACTTGTCACCACTTCGTTGTCGAGGTTCACTTCGGCAGTAGTGATGGAAATATCTCTCCCTTGATGCCTTGGAGTTTGTTCGTTTCCTCTGAAAACCCTTGGCTTAGGGAACTAATTTGAAAGATTCCCTAGTTCTTTACAGTTTTAGCAATGAACAGCATGTTGAGGTTTTAACGGAGCGTTCCTCTCCTCTGTTGCAGCTGTGATTTTTTTCGATAGTAAATAGCTAGGTTACCTTCTCTTCCAAACCTAAATCATTTCCTTATCCCCTTTAGACAATTTATGGGGTGTTTATTTCTGCACCATTGGAAAGTGGGGTGCTGTAACTTCTTAGCACCATTGTATTTATCAATCAGACCAGCATCATTGAATTCCACCTTACGCTTCTTATCCCTATGATACCCCTTAGATTCTCCGATCTCCATTTCAACCTTGAGGGCACATCGGACAATTTCTTCATAGCTGTCGATGTCATGAATCACCAGATCCTTCCATAGTCTAGGTTTCAGCCCACCAAAGAAGCGATCAACCTTGAATTCAGGGGTAACAACAAAGATTGAGGCATATCATGAATGCCTTGTGAATTTTTTCCTTCTATGCTCTAACAGATTCGTCATTTGTTTCCTTGAGTCCATGGAAGTCTATTTCCGTATTATGTCGGAGGGTGTGTGGAAAATATTTATCTAAAAAGATATTCTAGAAATCCTTCCATTCCAATGCCTCAATATCTTCCTCACACTTCATATTTTTTATGAACTCCACCATTTATCAGCTTCACCTTCCATATGATAATCATCCAAAATATCCTTCTCTTTATTGGAACATTGAAGGATGGAGAATATCATTTCAATGGAGTTTATCCATTGTTCGACAATTGAGGGATCAAACGATCCATTAAAAGTAGGATACCTTTTTCTCATGATGCTCTTGATAGTGACTTGTTCTTTCTTAGGGGGGGTTGAACATTTCTCATGACCCATGAATCTATTAAAATATTGAGTTAACTTATAGAGAAACATGACAAATTTCGCAGTTCCATCTCCCATCAGATTGGGCCTCTAATTTTCATAGACATCACAATGATCATCACATCGGTTGTTATACTGAATCCTCCTATTACCGGCCATTATCTGGAATAAAAGAATATTAGTGGTAACACATAAAGTGTAATCCAAGGAATGAATTGATGACTTAGAAATAACTATTATTTCTTTAACTTACGAATCCATAGGCTTTGATCTATGATATTCATGATCTACTTTCTAACATATATTCATAGGGGAATTTTTTTATTCCCTTGATAATGGTTCATACTAAGTTTGTGAATTTATCAATGCATATCTTGTGGGAGTGTTGTAACCAAGAGTGCAGTAAGGCCCATTGTCATGTGCCAGTTTCCATTCGTGTCTAGCTGAAAGCAGTGTTTTTTGGTTTCGCCCCTAGGATACATTTTTGTTAGAGCCACCTCTATCTACTTGTATCCAGACAGGGATTTATTTTCTTGATAAACCCCATACACAATAGTCACCAATACATTGTGATGTTTTTATCAATCTTATTATTTTCTCTAATTCTTCACTACGATTTTCTAATCCAAATCCCAAAAATAACAAAACCTATCCTCTAATACCAACTATAACAACCCTGATTTTTATTACACACTTAAACCTGATTTATTTAATATAATCCTCACTTGATACAACATAGAATATCGAGAGGTCTGGTGCCATTGGGGATTAAGAACATTACATAACATCTTCAAACATAAAACACACAACATATTTATTGAAAACTTCTTTTATATGACCACTGCATTTCCTCATACTTAGTATTGCAAGGGACAACTTGAGAACATGCATAAGAAAAGGGTGATCTATAAAGCCTAGTACGGGAATAAACATGAAATAACATGAGTAATACATTAAATGTTAGACAATGGGAATATCAATGTAGTACAAGAGAAACATGAACAAAAAGGCATGATAAATCATGATAATCATACCATGGAAATGTGGAAGCAACACTTAACATTGAATTAACATGAGCCAGGGCTCATTACACATGGAGCATGAGTAAACACTTAATGAACATGAAGCATGAGTAAGCCTTAGTTTCACTTAAATTATCATGATTTAAAATCTATTGTACATGACTTATCATGATACTGTACTTTACCCAATGCATTGGAGCGCTATCAGGGCGCCCCCTTCTTAAACATTTCATTTAACGCATAAGTATCCCACATAGATCATAAAACAAAACATCATCATTTATTCCACACTAAAGGAGTGTGGAATTCATACATGAAACTCCATAAACAATATGTAAATCTGCATAAAGGTTAATACCCTTGATAGAGAAATGAGTTTGGTATTCACTACATAATGTCTTTTTCTTGGAAAATTGCTGTGTAATTTCCGCAGCGTAACGACATGACATAAGAACTCATAAAAATTATTGATTAAGTAGAAATGGATGTATCGTCATATTTGAATTAATTAAAAAGTAATGGGGTCATATAGATACAATTCATAACAATTTTAATGAAATTTAGATTCATGATAAAAAAATAACTGCTTGAATTTAAATGAGGAGAGAGAAATTCCTTTCGGAACTTCGGCATAGTAATGGGTGTACATGGGAGGAATTTAATGAGAAAGAAAGGGTCTATAATCATTAAAAAATAAGGATACCAGTATGGGGAATGTGGAAAATTATACCCCAACATTTATAATTGAAATCAAAAGGGTATAACAATTTAACGAAAATTGAACAAAAATGAGAAAGGAAGATATTCCTTACTTGGAAGTGTGATCCCAAAGGCATGGGAGAGGCTTTATATAGGCTTCTTCGGAGATTGGGGTACCTTGGGAGGATTCTATAGAAAAGAGTTCAGGGATTGGTAATACTCCAAAGGATTTTAGTGAATAGGAAGTGGGATCTTGGGAGCATTTATATAGGAAATGAGAGGGAATTCTTTATTATTTAGGTTTGGGTCACCACATATCAAACTAATCAATACCACAAACCAGAACATGGTTGTTGACCATGGTTTTTTCAAAAGGGGAGTGGAAAATAATATTTTATAAGTCCAGTGTCCGAACTTCTTAAAATAATAGGGTTTCCCATGTAGAGGTGAGTCTCACTCTCAAGGAAAACAATTTAAACGGTCAAAATGTTTTATAAGTCTAGGAGGGTCCACAAATGCTTTGTATAATAAATCAAAAAATATATTAAATCACATTATTTTATTTCTAAAACAAATATTTTCCGAACATAATGTTTATAGTATTTTATTACCTCACTATTGGGTCATTATGATGTCATAAAACACATTATATATTTCAACGGTTTTTAATTTTTACCCAAATATTCGACTGTCTCAAAAAATTATGTAAAATCCACCATTGGATAATTTCAATATCCTAATTCCAATAATAATATTCATTTTATCTAAATAATTTTATAAATATGTGAATTTTTACTTTTAAAATAAAAAACCGACATGGATCGAAAATTCATAGGTTTTTATGAAAATTGTTTTCAAACCGTAATAAAAAATAAAATTGCATTCATAAAATTATATGATCATTTAAATTTAATAAAATAAAATTTAATAATAAAATTTTATTAAAATATTATTTAATTCAAAAATCCATTAATTCATCAAAATATATTTCTTAGTTGAATATTAGTTAAATATACTATTTGTGCTTTAAAAACTATTTACAAAGTAACTATAATAAAATTAACGCACATTCTTTATACAAAAATAATGTACATAGTCATAGTGCTATGGTATTGTTACATAACCCCTTATAACACCTGCATAAGACCAAAGGGTAAGGTGTGTGATGATGACCGACTCTTCGGGTGGCTCAGATAACATCGATCGGGTGGTAATCTCTATTAACTTCCACATCTACCGTAGTAGGATCTGCTCAAGCTTAACACATTCATGATCGGCTTGGGATTGGTCATGAGTGAAGCCCATTGACGCCACCTCTTTTCCAAGCTCTGACAAATGGGCTTTGTTTAAGGCAAGTGTACTAGATAAGGCCACCGCTTCCTTTCTCTGAGTAAATAAGATTTGTTAAAGCCTTATATTTAAACTAATCATGTTATCACTATTCAACATCTATATTAGCAACAGTCACAATTAATAATGGTATTTTAAAATCCATAAAAATAAAATGAATGAAGTTCAAATTTTATATAACCATAATAATACATTAAATTAGATCAAGATGAATTTTCATTAATGAATGTTCTGTCGTTACAATATAAAAGGAATTTTAATGATGAAATGAGTATGTTTTTGGAACATATCATCAGTATAAATAGTGATGAAAGTATTATTATTGTTGATAATTTTAATTTTAAGGTAAAAAAATATTCTAAAAAAATCAAATCATATTTGATTTTTTTCATGTAACTATGATTTAATAAAATTTATATATTCATTATAATAGTGAGAAACTCATAAAAAATGATATTGAAAATTCTTGTGTAGAAGATTCAACAACAAATTATCTTAATAATGAAATTAATTATAAATATTATAAATAATTTTTAGTTACTAAATTAATAATAACATAATATATGAATGTTGATATTAATAAAGTAAATATTTTTATTTAAAAAATAAGAAATTTTTATCAATGAAATAAAATAATGACTTAATTAATGTGAGAATAATAGAACATGGGAATGTATGACAATTTAAAATTAATAAAAAAATAAAAACAAATAGTCTTGTTAACACTAAAAAAATAAAAATATCATAGTTATGAGAATGAAATCATAACTAGTGGGCAATAAATATTACCATAATTTAAGTTTTTGATATTGATAAAACTTTCACTCTAGTGGAAAAGTTGTCCAAATGGAGTATTTTTCTAGACACAATTTTCAAAATTGGGTTCATAATATTTTAGAAGGATATTGAATAAGCTTTTCTTAAGGAGATTTTTGAATAAAAACTAACCTAATGGAAATTATCTCAATAATTCTTAAGAAAATACCAATAATATTATAATGTCATTATATAAGCTAAAAAAGTAACATGAATGTGATCTTGTTTTAAATAAACTAGATTCAATTTAGATGGATTAATCATTATTTATATGTGAAAAATAATACAATTAATAGAATAATATTGTTCTTGTATGTAAAAAATATATTTAGTGGATTAGAAGAATTAATCTTCATTTAGTTATTTAGATTGATGAAAATATAATATAATATGCCTATGATTTTTGAACTAAAAAATTTATTAGTATACTAGTTAATCAAATTCCTAATAAAGTAAAAAATTCTCAATTAGAATATTCCTAATTAGTGTTTAAATATTTTCAAATGGATAATAGAAAAACAATTTCACAATGTGCTTCAACAAAGTTCATGTTTTCAAAGGATAGCTTTTTTATGTTTTGAAATGTGGTAAAGAATCAACAAATCATTAGAATTATTCTCTACTAGAGAGTGAAATGAAATTATATTATATCTTCCATATTCCAAATGGAGAGGTGTAAAATTTATCCCAATTTATGTCACTAATTATATTCAAATAAATATTTTAGTTTATTAAAGGAATGGTGGAATTTGTTTCATTATATAGTGGATCAAAAGAGTATTAATTATTGAGATTTAGTAATGTCAATTTGGTTGGTTTATTAGATGATAAAGAATAAATATTCAAATTTTATTTCATTGATGGAAGATAATATATATCAACACATAGTTATAAATAACATTATACTTAATTGAGTTCAAAGGAAGAAAAAAATTACATAAACTCAAGAATTCATAAAATTTATTTGGATAAAATAACAATTAGAGAACGATGGAGAATATATTTTATCACTAATATTGATAAAGTATGATATTAAAAATGTTATTAATTTCATATTTAGATAAATTATAATTATTTTAATATTAATATAAATATAAGAGTTTTCAACTCAGAATAAATACCCATCATGGATCAAGTGTAACTTTTTATGCTAAAATAAATTCTTTGAGGGATGTTTGAAAAGTATCCATATGACTCTATTTAAATTATTTAATGTAGAAAACTTACCTTACCTTTTAAGGTGTGTATTTTTAAAAATTATTTATTCATTTATAAGATAATTTTCTTCCATTCATTTCTGAAAATTTTAATACTTTTGTTTTTTATCAAATAGGATAATATTTTTGATGAAATAAACAATTGGGTAAAAATTTGGATAGTTGGTAAGGAGATATTTTAGGAAGAACTAATGGGAGGTAAAATTATTTAAAATATGAGGTTATATATTTTAGGAAGAAAATATGGAGATGTTATTTTCCAAACATTTTAACAAATTTTTTAAATTTATATTTAACACAAAAACTAAAATCTGTTATTAAACATCAATAACTGTTATTATATATTATGAATGATTCTCAACAGTTGGTATGGGGAAAATTATTATTTTGTTTCAAGATTTATTTAATGACACAAAATTATATAAAATAGAATTTACCATTATATAATAGTGTTATATAGTAAAAATAACATAAAATCACATAGAGAACACAATAAAAACTTTATAAATGAAAGTTGAATTAAATTACAGGGATTTCTAGAAAATAAGGGTCCTATATATATGGATTAGTAAGTTGATAATTGGAATATTAATATGACTAATAAGAATAGTAATCTAGCCAATAGAATATTAACCTTTCCTATGATAGTATAAATACAATTTAGGTACATTATGAATGAGAATATATTATATTTATTTCATGGATTAAGTACATAAATGTTTTAAAATGATGAATTAAGTACTGGTGTTTTTTGAAATGTAAATGTTATGTTATTATTTTATAATTAATATAATCATTTAAGAAAATATTTACATTTATAAAATAGATTCATAAATTAATATTTTTCTATCTCATAATTATAATATAATTTTATAAGACCTTAATTAATTTTTCAATGTTTCATAAAATCAGCTATAATTTAAAAATAGGTATTTTTCAAATACAGTATTATTTTAATTAAAGATTAAATTTATCACATTTATAAAATTATTTTCATCATTTGGAGTTCATTTTCAATTATAGACATCAAAAAATGGTTATGGGTATTTTTTTTATAAAATAGTTGAATTTTTTTTAAAAGTGAAATACAGAAATTAATGATATTAGAAAAATATATGAATTATTGATTCACCGTTGATTTATGTGTGATGTAATAACCATTAGTTAACCCAAAATTGACTAGTTACTATATATAGTCACAATAATCATTACTATTTCTAGTGTTTATCCACAATAAGGATATAATGAATAAAATTCGCAAAAAACACCCCTCTCTTTCACTATAAATACCACCCCTTCTTCTCACACCTTATAAGCCTTGGGGATTTCGAATACTCTTACCAATTACTCTATAAAACATATTAAATAAATTTTGGTCTTTATGGTCTCACCAAAATACCATTTCCATGTCCCTTATGTAGGTTTTCAAAGATACGACACTAAAGAGGTAAAACATTCCTTCACTCTGCTTTAATTTATTTTCTCTTTTTTCCCTTCCTCAACTCCTGTATAAATAGAAACATGGTAACTATGTTATCATATATATAAAATAATTTTATTATTTTAATCATATATCCACCTAAAATTATCTTCTCTTCCCCTTTTGTTCTAAAGAAATGAAAACAGCGTCTAGGTGGTGTCGATTCACCACATTCATGTTGGATGAATTTTCCGTTTTCTAATACCATATTCAATACTTGTTGTAAAACCATTTTAATGGTTAAAATATATTATTATATGATTATTATTATTTATTTAGTGTTATTTTACTAGAATATATTAATGAAATTATATAATAAAACAAATCAATGGTGTGATGATTGAAAAAAACCCAAAATAACCAAAATGGTTATCATTAACATTTTATCTGATGAAAAATACGTTTATTTAGAATAAATGCTATATAATACCATTTAATCACCTATATGTTAATTAATAAAATATAATTTCAATTCTAGTAAACTATTCCAATTTTTCATGATCTTTCATACATGTATACTAGTGAACCAATCATGAAAACCAAGGAAACATACATTGTCAAATGAAGAAATTGATTCTTATAACTCATTAAAAACCCAATAAATGAACATAATAAAATTATAATAAATAAAATACTTTTTTAATGTGTAATTAATTGAATTATTACTGAATATAATTTTATTATATAGTACATTGTGTGCATGTGAATAACACATTCAGACATAAGTTAATGGATTCTCCCCGAACATCCATTTTTTCTTTAGGTTACGTTTTACTACTCTTTACCTCAATGTAATTATTAATAATTATTATATAATAATCCTATATTATTTGTGTATGTTTCAAATTTATGTACCTAGATCAATTATTAGTTATATTATGTGAAAATAAATTTTTATATTCCTCCTAATATACAAGCCCGATTATAGGGAACTTCCCAATTTCATACACATTTTCATGAATACTTTATATTTTATTTTAAGAAAACATTATTATTTTTTAAATAAGTCACTTCATAATTAAAAACTATTCTATTTCATTTCTAGTTTTATTAAAACAATTATTCATTTTCCCCTTTAAAGACTCATTTATATTTTCCCTTAAACTACACTAAAGTGGATTATTTCTAAAAGTTTCTTAAAAAATTAACATGTTTCCACTTCACCTACCAAATTTTAGTATGAATATTTTTTTAATATTCATAAAGTATAAATTTAGTTTTCGAACATTTAATTTTAGGGATACAAATGTTTATAATGGAATTTAATGATAAATACTTATGATTTTCCAAAATTAAACTTCTTGACAAAGTAAAAAGGGTAATTTTCTCAAGAATTTACCAATGTTTTATAATAAAATTTTCATCTATTTCAAAACCATATATTTAAAATTATTATTAATTTATATTGAGCTCTAATTTTACCATTTAACAAAATTTAATAAATGATTTATGATTATTTTGACTGGGGATGTGTATTCTTTATTCCATTCACCATACTGTTCAGGATAACATTTGATTATGTTTACTAATCAAGGAAATAATTTTCAATTCATATGATACTTTAAAAATGAATTTATATGTTGATTATGTTTCATCTCTTTAATATGAGGATTTAATTTTACTTACTAAGAGTCGGATGGGGCCCACTATAGGCCCTCGATGCATCTGTAGGTCTCGTGAGACAAACATGACTGAGTTTTGGCCAATGCCTTACCCATTTATCTGGACTTCTTGGTTGAGACCTTTATGGTATGTATATTATGTACCAAATTATTAATTCTATCATTATAAGAGTATTTGTTGATATTTAATGTGTTTATTCAACTTGTAGGATATCCATGGTCATGTTTCATCCATATGTAATTATTAAATGGATTTATTTGACTATATTTTATTTCCGCCATATTATGCTAAACTTTTTTTAATTGTATGAGTTTTTAATTATTCACCTTTCTTTATTGTATAGGTTTATTTATGGTAGCTTACACTGTATTTATTACCTTTACTGAGTATTTTATTTCAACCATTTCTTATGTTTTATTTTTCCCTAGGATGCCATGATTTTTATTATTAATGACAAGATAAGATAATATTATAGAATATAGATGTTTCCAAAAAAGTTTATATGTTGTACTTTATTTCAATTTTTAATTTAAAACTTATATTTTTATCTAGTTTTCTAAATCTACTAAACGATTTTTCCCTATGGGATGTGAATTTTTTTTCTTTGTACCAATGTAATAATGTAAGGCATCAACTCCGAGCTACTAGGGTCAGGGTCTTTAAAATTTCAATTAAAATACTTCAATTAATCTTATTTTTTATAATAAATTGATCTCATGTGATCTTAGATTTTTTGGTTTTAGTTACATAGTAAATAGTTATATAGAAATAATCATAAAAGTATATTTATGAGGTGGGGAGTTTTTTTATTCAAAATTAGTGTTTCATATTAGGTTCAATAAACCAACCATCTAGAAGTTTACCCCAAAAACATACATTGTGTAAAAAATAATTGAAATAACCAAATTAGAATAAAACTATGCACATGATTTACCATAAAATAGATAACAACATACACCTATATACCTAAACTGAAAAATACATGAGCAATGCATATAAAAACATATGAAGGAACCGCAATGAAGGAAAAAATGAAAATGAAAAATACAATTTTATGTGGTTCGAACATATACTACACTATTAGTGGAATGATGAAATACTTTTATTTAATAAATGGAAGATGATTATAATTTTTAAAAAACTACAAATAGATACCACATTCTAGTAAATAATATAGAATTTATCTTTTATAACTGGTTTCCACTGTGTTCTAATCCTTATGGGAAGAATTCAAGATATATCATATATTCACATGCATCCCTTTGCTCAATCAAATACATCAACTCCCTAAAATTATATTTCTAATGAACATTTACTTATTCTAAAAACTCTGTGATTTTACACTTATGTATCCTTCAAAATACCCTTACATAATTCCAATTCTAAAATACACTAAATGGAGAAACATTACATAAGTTAGAATAAATTTATCGTATACATAGAGTTACACTTAAACAATTTTCTTTGTGTCTCTTCACTTACCTATAGAATTCTAAAATGATAAATTCTGATTATTTTCTTCTAAATACCAGCATCTAAAATTCCATCTTCCCAAATTCATGATATTAATATATTTTTCTCCGCCATCTGCATCAAATATACATAAATTGTTTATCATGAGTCACACCATATGTCTCTTCTAATCACACAGTATGAAATAAATCACATGTATGAACCTGAAAATCTCTTACCAGAAAATAATATTCTCTCTTTACTATTATATCCTCTATCAGAATCTAAAAACTTTCATCCACTCTAAAATTTATTTACATCTATGTGGTTCCCCCACCATGCTTCCAATTACCATATCCCAACTAAAGTATAGCATCACCATAAAACATACCAAAATATCACATTATTCATCATACCTTATATATTTTAAAAATAATCCACCTTCCTTAGATCAATAAAACATTCCTATAAAAAATTCTAGATAATATGATACTTTAACTTAATATTATTTATCCTATAATGAAACATCGAATTGTTGACTAAGTCTATCACACTTTTCGAGATAAAAAAACAAGATTTCATATTCTTTTATTCATTTAAGATCTTCCATAACTCATATTAAATTTCTTAAATTATTCCAAAATTTCATTAATCCAACATACCCTACTTCCATTAGTGAAATTAAAACTAAAAAAATGATACTTCATCATCCAGTTAAAAGTTTTTACTTTGAATGTGAAAACATATCTGGTGGTTCACTTCTAATTATTTGTACCTCTCACTAATTTTGAATCAAAAAACACCTGAAATGATTTATATATTTCAAGATAATGAAAAAAAATTAAGATCCTTGGAGATATTGGATAATCCACTTTACCACTTCCATGTCCTCTCTTCCATTATTTTCTATGAATTTATTAATTATTATCACTTATTTTGAATTTTCTAGTCTTGTACCAAATATATCAGATATAAAGCGTCCATTTAAAAATGAAAAATAATCTTTTTCCATGTAATCAACCTCGTATTTTATTCATGGTGCCTTATCCATTCATAAAATGAAATTCCCAGAAATAGGATTGGTAACTGGTTTTTCCTTTATCATTTTCAAATGTTACACCACCTTTTGAATGTAAGAATAATGGTTCAGTAATAAATTTATAGACTTTAAGTTCCTTATAATTTCTATATCCAAAATCTCTTTCAACATAAGAATATCATTCATCTCAGAACATCCAAACAATTTAACATTCAGTTCATCAATCATTCCCTTTACTAGACTGGTTATAATTATATAAACAACATAGATAAGTAAGATGAACCAACATCAATCATCAAACACCTTTCAATAATAGTAATGATTTCAATTCATCTGGATGAACTTATGTTCCTCCATAAAGGCATTAATCTTTTGTTTCCACTAACGTGGTCCCTGCATCAATCTATAATTGATTCTCTTCATCTTATACATAAGAACTCTATTCCAAGTCTTTATGAAACCTTCAGGTTTATATTTTTATATTTCTTTATTTATGTCTATATAAATAAATATTTTCACAACATGTAACTACTCTAAATGTTAATGGTCCTTGGAAACCATGCTAACTTTCATATGAATAGTCATTTGTTAAAAATCCAAGAAAATATCTTATAAAAATATACACCATCACTTTATTGATAACTATTCACAAAAATACCTTCCTTTTACCCATGTCATTAATTTTATTCCTCCTATCATAGAAAAATACATTTATTCTAATGTTTCTTCTTCCCATTTGGTCTCTTTGTTAGCTCTTATATCCCATAAACTATTAAGGAATCAATTCCATCCCTCATGGAGAACTCCCATTGAATGAAGTATTTCATATTTGTATTCACTTTTGGGATTTTGGGTTCTCCATTTTCTATGAGTAGAAAATAGTTCAAGTCACTTAAATATACCTACACATGGGGATTAATTATGTTAGACCTCTACAACTCACCCAGTGTCTCTATAATTCCAAAACAACTTCTTTTATATCTTCACCTATTGGATCTCTTCTATGATATTTCATAATCACTAAACTCTCTGATACTTCAAAACACATAAACACAATTTTAATATGACCTCCATCCAAAACACCCTTTTTAAAATATGATGTTTCTAAAACATAGGTACATACAATACATTAAAAAACATCATAAATATAAAGACTTATCCTCATTAAAACTTTATATTTTGATGAAACATTGATCTCATCAGTAACATCTGATTGGTTCTAATATTACCTCAATATATTTTCATTTATGATCACTTTCTATCTTCAGATAACCTTACTAATAGTTATTATCCCCAATTTGAAATCCAAATTCTTAACCATCATACCCTAAAAGTAACACAAACTGGACTTGGCCACTAACATGTCCCTTTTTTAGTACTAACATGGATATGGTTTAGTGAAATAAATTAATTTGGATAGTTAAGTTCAATATTTATTTTTCACCAATACTATTCAATAAGTTTTTACAATAGTATAGATTATGTACTCTTGTTCGCCAAGTTGGCTGCACGATTCACCACACCCGTCCAAAACTCATTATGAAAACCTAAATTAATACACATGTTCATGTATTTCCCTACTAGAATCCAATTTATCCTCTTCATGACTAAGTTTTGTTTGAGGGTACCTAGTATGATCTTCTAAAACCATATGACTTTTAACTATCAAAACTTATAAAAATCATTACTTTTATATTCCTCATCAATTTTAAACCTCAAAAATTCCATCTTTCTTACAGTATCATTTTCAACAATATTTCTACATAAAATACTAGTTTAATATAATTAATACATGGTCTTGATAAATAACACACACACCTTCAATGTCGCAACTTCATTCAAAGAAATATAGTATATAAAAAGTTCCATATAATTAATTGAGGTTGTCCCACATACATCAATATAGACAAACATTAAAATTTAATCCTTGGTTGTATTAATTTTTATTTTTAATGACACATTTACCTTCCAAATATTCATTCATCAAAATAAATTCACTCTACACTTCCAATATTAAACACTCCATAAGTAGAAAGGATTTTAATCTAATTATCACTCAATTCACCCATAAATTCATGCCACAACTTTATGGAATTTATTTTTATAAAATGAATTAAAAATTTTGAAACTCTCATTGAGTATAATGTCCCATCCTTCATTCTATTGGCCACCACAATGGATCCTTATTTAATTCTCCATGCTTCGTCAACAAATGTACCATAGAAACATAGATCATATAATTATACCTAATATTAATTTCATCCATAATCTTGGTAAGAGTATCACTCTTTAAAAATCCATTTTTCTTTTTGCCTAATTTTAAAAATTACCCTTTTGTTACAATATTAATAGCTTCATCATCTGAAAGATACACCATGACAATCAATATGTGAGTATAAGACCTCACACACCTTTTCTTATATATCAAGTGAAAAGATGTTCAATATTGTATAATATAATAATTAAGTGCACTAGAGCCACAAATATGTGTCCCTCTCATATCTTCTAACATCGTATTTTCATATCTGTATAAGGATGCATATCTTCTACAGTAAACTATTTTTCACTAAAATATTTATTCATTTCTCATTTCTTTCCAAAATTAAAACACATAATAACAAATTCTATCAAGCTACACTAGGTCCAATATATTCTTTATATTTGTTTTTTTGATACTTTTATGGTATAAAGTATCCATTTCCTTAATTACATTAGTAATTTTTGGATAGATTCTTACATCACCTTCTAATGACTATTCTCATTATAGATCAAGTCCCTAATGTCTATGAACACCAATAATCTTTTACTACTTATGATACTCACTGTGGTAACCACCATATACCATGATTCTGGGAGTAATTATTGTAATAATAGTTGCTACTCTAGATCTCTGAAGGTCACTATCATCCATTCCAACTGAATTCTTATCATGATGTGGTAATTTAAATGATCATCCTCCTGTTTACCATTCTTCATCATCATTCCAAATAGACTTATAAATAATAAATAACTATTATTAATTGTGGTATTCCAATAGATATTGGATAATGATAATTGAATCAACCCCAGTAATTTCTTATATATCCTTTCTAATTCATCATTATTTTTGTCTTTCATATTTGAACCCATTAATAGAATATTAATATTATTTTGTAGTAAAAAATCTCATAGATATTTATATTTTAGAATTTAAAATATAGTCAATCAAAATTTCCAACAAGAAATTACCCTAATTTAATTCCATTACTTATAGAATATATGAATCCCTATACAATTTAATGGTATATAAGAGAGATTAAGAATTTATTACTATATTTATATTACAAGGTCGATGGAATAGTGATTATATTATACTAATATTTAAAACACTGTGTAAATGGTTTATTCATTGGAAACTCTATAACCAATCCCATGATGCTACATTTTTTTTCTTATGAGCCTCCAAAATATAAGTTAACACATTAAAATTCCATAGTGTAAATAAGAATTGAAACCACCAAATCTAAATGAACCTGCATAAATGATGTACCAGAACATAGAAGTAAACTAGCACATAAGTCATGTAACTACATTTAACATGGACAATACAGAAAATAATTTCCAAAAGAAACTGAATAAAAGAAACAAATAAAAAATAACATCATAAGTTTACATGATTCATACTTTATCCTAAACCATGATGGGAATAATGGAATATATTTATTCAAGTAATGATAGAAGGTTATAATTATAAAAACTCTACCAAAAAAATTTCCTCACACTATTAATTAAGGAATATTCCATCTAGTGTGACAAGTTTCTACCATCTTATAAAAAAAATTTATATTTCTATACATATTTGATCTTTACCGGTATCCCTCATCTCATTAAAATATGTCCCTTACCTTAATTTCTACTTTAATTGAGTAATGCATGCTTCTAAAAACAGTATAAGTATACTCTTACATATCATTCTCAATATCCTTTTGAAATTACTTTTATAAAATCCACTATAGATAAAACCTCAACATAAAATTATTATATATTTAAAATATTTATTTATATACACTTTAATAAATTCATTTATATATCTACACTTCCCTTTAAACTTATTATGGGGTATCTCATAATTTGTAGCTTCTAAATATAAATATCTAGGTCACCTAATTCTAAATATCTATAAGTTGATAATTTCTTCTCTACCATATCTATCTGGGGTCAAGAAATTGACTTCTAGAATCAGTTATTTAATTAGTTCTATTAACTCATCCAAAAAATGGTTTTCACACAAATGGACCTAACATTTCTAACAAAACCAAAGGGGCATATTTTTTATCCCAAAATAAAGTTTGATGTATTCATTATGTTTGTTGAAAAATCTAGTGTATAATCAACTCGTATCAGGATTAATGATATTTAGAGAAGCTTTATTGAGTATGAAATTTTGTAGTGAATATTTTGGGATAAATACTAACATGATGTTGTGATGGATGGTGTAATGTCATGCTGAATGTCATAAGGCGTCATAAAACTAACATGGATGAAAGTTTCATTGAATGATGAAAAGTTAATGTACACTAGAAATCATTGAAATTGAAGATGGGTCATGGTAGATAAAACTAAAACATGGTATGATCTAAGAAATTATGGTATTTTTATTTTTGAATTGGAAATTTTAAAAATATGATAGAAGCCACAAATTCATAGTAAAATACACAATGGTTTCATGTTATACTGTAAGTATGTTCATGGTGAGATACTACCTAAAATGTGTTTTTTTTAAGACCACATCATGATAGTTAGACATTTTAAGGATATCTATTTAAATAATAACTAGATTACATAAGAAAAAAAAATTTAATACAACACCATGGTGAAAGTTGACATACATGGTTATTTTAAATAAAAATGGTGTTAAATAAATTTCAAAGAGGTTTTATTAAAATAATCGATATATAAATCTGGAATACATGTTATTTCATGGGAAACCAGAACATTGTGAAGTGATATGGAAGGATATTCAAATATTAGAATAATAAAAAATCTATGGAGATAAAGATATCAAACCATGGTATATAGATTCAATGGTTAACCAAAAGAAAAGTGGTTATGATATGAAAACCCATTTCATAATTTTATCTTACTCAAAATAAAAATATTATTTTCATTCTTATTTATAAGTAGAAATCTTGGAGAATTTATGGGATCATTTCACTCCCTATTTAATAACAAAAATAAAGGTCATTTGACTACATTTAAATATGGAATGAATATACAAGAATAAAGATAATATTTTCTTTTAAGATAAACAATATATTCATTAATATAATTAACACAAGATTAAATCTAGTGATATAAGGAGAGACACAATAAGGAATAGATGAGAGTAAGATTTTTATTCAAGGGATAAAAAAAAATTCAAATTCACCTACGGTAAAAGTCATTTAACAAGTAATAAATATTATTATCCAATCTAAGAGGAAAAAGAACACATAGTTCATCACCACACCAATACAATAATTGATTAATATTTTTTCATTCATTTAGATATTCATTATAATGATAATGAGATAAATCTTGGTTATTAAAGTAATTCGTAAGGTATAGTAAATCCACTCAAAAATATTTATGATTATGTATAGAATATAGTGATTTTGGTGCCAAAATAATGAATTATTCTTGATCCTTCGGATGTATTTTCCACAATAATGGTAAACCAAGTAAATTAAAATTTGTTTTTTTATTAATTGGTTCCTTATAAAAGGATGTGTTAAAAAATAAATATGTGTTCTAAATAGAAGATTTAAAAAATAATAATGGAATAAAGTGATAAAAATATTCCAAGAAAACACTATAATTGACCTCCTATCTTTATGTATTTCCCTTTAGAGTATTAAAAATGTTGGATGAATTGTATATTAATGAATGTAAAATTTCAGTATAAATCATTTTTGAACAATGAAATGAGAATAAAATTATCAAAAAAAACATGATCGGTTTTCCTAGAAAAATTATATAAATGATCCTAGAGTAATTTTGGACTTATTACGAATAATTGTGTAAGAATCCAACATTCAATGTTACCAAAATGTTCCAAATTTCTCTTTATTAATTAAAACTCACTGTTAACATTGAAAAACACATAAAACATTAAATAGTAAGAAAATAAGCTTAATTTTTCGTGAAAATTAAAGAAAACTATGCTTAGTTTTCTTGTGGACTTTAAAATTTAATTAAGAATGAATATAATTTATGAGTGGATTAAAGTTATCATATGTAATGACCTGTCCCCCAGGGTCCGTGTCGTGACTACCCCAAGCCCTCCATCCATAGGCTAGGTGCTGGCGACAGCACCAAAAGGCATAATCCCAAAAACAAGGAAGGCATTGTCTTTATAACCTGTAAACACATGCAACCAAGTTCATAGAAATATATGAACAAAATTAAACTGAACAGTAAACAGAGTGAGTATTGTAAGTAAAAGGGGTTAGAATACAAGCCCAACTGGAAAGTACAAGAAAATGAAAGAACAAGTAAACTAAAGAAAAAAGGAAGATAGCTACTGGGTCATCCTCAAAGGTTCCTATATGAAGGGTAGGTAAAGATTGTCTCCCCAGCACTCCATGTCTGCATGTCACCTCCATTTACTGACTCATCGTAAGGTCCTCCTCCGGGCACCGTCCAGTTCTGGTACCCTCAGTCTCGATCAATGTTTTCTTATGTCTACACTAAACACAACAAGGTTCGGGCATATCCCATGTAAGGGTGAGTATAATAATACTCAGTAGGGACCCCGAGACCCTCAAGGTCTCACAAAATCCACAAAGGATAATATTCAAAGCATGAAATCAAATGTCAACCTTACATAGGTATATGCCCATACACAGACCTAAGTTATAATGTATACTCATCTCAATCGTGAGTAATCACAGGGTCCAACCCAAAATCCCAAATCTCATCTGTTCCATAAATAAAGGCAAACCATAAAGGAAAGTACCACACAGGTATGCCACAAAAAATAAAACCACCAAGGTATTACCACAAAGGAACGTACCACACTGATACGAACCCATCTCACAACATGCATATCTTAAGTACAGTAGTAAATATGACTATATGTAACTACTGAATCATCTTACTCTATACTGAAGTTGACCCACATAGGATCTCTTAGAGATGACACACATAGGATCCCTAGGTGCTGACCCACACAAGATCGCTAGGAGCTGACCCACACAGGATCGCTAGGTGATGACCCACACATGATTGCTAGGAGCTGACCCACACATGATTGCTAGTAGCTGACCCACACAGGATCTCTAGGTGTTATCCCATATAGGTTCGCTAGTAGCTGACCCACACAGGATCTCTAGGAGATGATCCACATAAGATCTCTAGGTGCTGATCCACACAGGATCGCTTGACCATAAAGGATCGCTAGGATCTGATCCACATAGGATCACTCTTCATTTTTCTCATCACAACCAGCTACTGGGTTCCCGCACTAAGATTGCTCGTCTCAGGGTGGATCCGCTCAACAAGTCACTTGTTGATACTCCAAATACTATGAAACCCCACAAAGAAATATCACAAAGGACCTCCATGTCATTGGGTTCTCATTTCAATAGACGGCACTCCATTCAGATGCTTGGTCTGTGGGTTATTATCATTTTGTCCCAAGGGCCATGTTGGATTCGTCCTCGATCAAGCCCGACCCTTCCCCAAATTTATCCAAAACTCTAGTGGGGTATACCAAAGGGATAGTCTCACTCCAAGGTTTCTGTAGCAACTAAAGGTTCGTCAAACAGACGTCCGGTGCCAAAGTTATGGCCTAAGTAACGTATAGGGACGTATCTTGTCTATGTCAGGTCTGACTTAGTCTGGCCAACCCAGGTCGACCCGGCCAAACCCACATGTTCTGGCCCGGCTGCTGGGTAACCTGGCAGGCCACATGGGCTGTGATACTGCAGGGGTGCCGCGAGGGCATGGGGTGGCTCGGTCGTGGGGGTGCCACGAGGGCGCAAGGCCACGTGGTAGCTCTTCCGGGGTGGCTCAGCCACGGGATGTGTCGTGAGGCCACATGACCGTGAGGCGGCTTGGCCTTAGAGACTTGGCTGTGGGGGTGCCGCGAGGGTGCAAGGCCACAGGGCGTCTCGGCCAGAGTGCTCGGCCGGGAGGGCAGAGGCCATAGGTCGTAGGGCGCGAGGCGGCTCGACCACAAGTGGCGTAGCCCGAAGGGCACGGGGGTGCGGCTAGGCCGTAGGGCGGCTTGACTAGAGGGTCTTGGTCGGGAGGGTGGATGTCATGGGACATGAGGCTACTCAGTAGTGGGTGGCTCTGCCGAGAGGACGTGGGAAAACGCGTCTAGACCACGGGGCTGCAGAGCGCTAAGGCGCACGGAGGCCGCTGGCGCCGGAGTTTCGCAGGGTGCGGGGGCCGCGGGTGACGGAGCTATGGGTGGAAGTGGATGAAGGGCGGTGCTGTTTCCTTGATCGCCTTAGTCTCCTTCGTCATAGTTGATAGTTGTTCTCCTATATCGCGAAGAATAGAAAAATTATCCCAAGAAATTCAGAGTGGATGGGCCATGTTGTTTTATCCCACACTCTCCGCAGTAGAGTGGTAGCAAGTAGCTATAATACATTATTCACAAGAATATCAAGAATGGGTAAAGGAAATAACTCAAACACCCTCCCTTCAACCCTCTTCAATCACTAATCTCAATTCCGCAAATAAAATATAAGGGGTGATCATGGGAAGTGATAATCTTATATTAGTAAACCCCATACTCATTCCTTTTTTGTTGTCAATGATGTGGAAAGAACGGTCATCTATTTAAGATGTCACATGTTGAAGTATGTCCTGGGGAAGAATTCGAAGTCATGATTTAGTGTTCTTCATTGGAAGAATTTTCATCGTGGAAGAAGTTCTTCGTTGGAGAAGTGTAATCCTCCCAATATTCCTCCTCTCCCAATTCCACCAAATTGCATTATATCCAACTTCTAATATGTTTCCCCAATTTAATTGTTGACCTGATTTAAGTTGGATCCACTTAATTAATTGATGGGGTTGGCACATAATTAATTAAAGGGGATGGCACCATTAATGTGGGGGATGTTTAAAAGGCTTCCCCACACTTAATAGGGAGTTCAAGGGGGTTTAGCCTTGGGTGGTCCCCAACACCATAACCTCTCATGAGAGGTTTAGGCTCGGTGGTCCCCACCTCCATAACCTCTCATAAGATGTTTTAGTTAAGTGGTCCCCACCTGTGAAACATCCATACGGGAGATTAAAAAGAAAATAAAAATCAAATGTTACACAATTTTATTTTATTTTATTATTTCATGAATAAGTGAAAAACTAACTTCCACCCTCATCTTACTATTGTCGAGGTAAAGGTATCCTTAAGAAAATATCGGCACTATGACTTCAACGGTGTCCTCAAATATCAATTCTGAGCGCCGGTTCAAATGTTACATAAACCCAGTATCAGTTTTACTGAATATAACTAAAAAAAGTTCAGAAATTCATTTTGGACACACCGAGTCTTGGAATCCCATGACGTTAATTTTCATTGACTCTAAAAATTCCCATTTAATTAAAAAAACATGAAAATTAATGTTCTTTATATTCTCCCCACCACAGGGAATTACGTCCCCGTAATCTACAACTCAAACTAAGGGAACAAGTGGGTCTACTGAGCACGCATATGAGCCTCCCGCACCCACGTGCTCTCCTAGAGGTTCTCGTGCTGTGAGCGAATGCACACCAGTGGTATCAACCGTCCACATAGGACGTGATCCGGTCGATCCTCAATCTATACTGTAACCTTTATAAAAGTCGCCCCATCATCAACGTCGATCTCTCTAGGGTCGATGATGTGAGAATGGGTGTTCATGTATCTCCTCAGCTGTGATACATTGAAGAGGTAATGCACCCGGTGCAACTAAGGTGGAAGAGCTAAGTGTTAAGCCACCCCTCCAACTCTAATGAGGACCTAAAAAGGTATAATGAACCTCATAGATAACTTTCTGCCTCAGCCAAATCTCTACAAACCTCATCAAGGTGAGACACGTAGAAAGACGTGGTCACCATCCTCGAACACTAGAGGTCTTCATCTCTTGTCAGAATACGACTTCTACCTGCTCTGTGTAGTCTTCAAATTCTCATGGATGATCTGTACTTTCTCTGTCGTAGCCCATACCATCTCTGGTCCCCCTAGTGCGAACTTATAATGACACATACTTTACATACATTGTTATTACTTCAGAATTGAATCACACTTATTACAAAATATAACAAAACCATGAAAGGACCGTATAGGTATAGTGTCTTTAGAAACTGGAAAGCATAAACAACTACTTCATAAAGCATCTACTTTTCCTCCCATTTATTTCATCATATCTAGAGTCCCTTTTTGGCATATTCTACTTAATAACCTTCTACCTGACCTGGGGAAATAAAACATACAAAAGGGTGAGCTCAATTGCTCAGTAAAGGTAAACAAAATAAATATCAATCACATCATATACATAAGCGCATAACTTTTGGAAATCTTAACCTGCAAAAGAGATCATAATTTCATAACATGGGATAAATCATAGTAGTGAAATGTAATCCCAATAATCATAACTTAAAACATGAAACTTTTTGGAATACAAACATAATCATAGAGAATCATTTCTTGTTAGTCAAGACTCAATGCCAAGACTATATTAGTGGACAAAGTCCATTTCTGAACCGAGTTCACTCCTCGTTTCAGTCCTGTTTCACTGAACCGGTTTAACCTGCCGTTCCAGCCATGTCTATCTCATGAGATATAAAATCTTTACCCAATGCATTGGAGGGAGATATAGGTCCCACCCATCTCATAATGATACCATTCTTATGTGTTCCACAAAATCAGAAACCATACATCATAGCATAACCCATGTAAAAAATAGGAATCTTAAACATCGTGACATCATAAAACAATTCATATAAGATAATGGAATTCATAAAAATATAATTCCATCACAATATAATCAAATAAATTTAATAATAGGGATAGAAACATAACCCTTTATTATCTTAGGTGGAAAATAATTTTGATAAAACACTTGAACTCCATTCTTGAGGAAAATATCCTTTCTGCTTCAAAAACACTTTTCCTTTCTTAACATGTCGTACAATTATAAACTAAAAGAAGTTGATTAAAAATAAACTTAAAAACTTTTAAAGTAAGCTTCTTCGAAATAATTTTTTAAAAATACATTCATTCCGTATAAGTTAAAAAAACATTCTTCTCGTACTTTTGTCGGAAAAATCAAAAAGTACCTCGTACGAAAAACGACAAAAGATTCCTTTCATATATTTTACTAAAAACTCACCAAAGGAAAAATTGTATTTAAACAATTTTAGTTGGATGGAAATAGTATTACATATTTAGGAAACATGAATGTGTATGATAAAATACACCCCAATAAATTTCAAAGTATAAACAATCTCGGATAAAAATGAGATTGTGATATTTCCCTTACCTTAGGTCCGATATGCTTTGTACGTGTCCGAACCTCCTGTATAATGATTTAAATAATGTTATTGACTTATTCCAGAATCATAATCATTGTTATGATATCACATATGGTCATATTATTAGCTTCTTATTAGTAATATTTCATTACAACTTGTTATTCAGGTGTTTATTACTTTTTGTTCTTATGCGTGTTTTGTCGAATAAATTCTTATTCTTATCTTTAGGTTATAGATACCTAATTTCCAGAATGTTATTAGTGTAATATATATCATATTAATTCATTCAATTCATTTATATAATCATTATTCAATGAAGATCATGTAGAACGAGTTGCATCACATCGTGGAGACGGTATTCCGTACGTACGCACGAGCGATGATATCGTTCCCATGATCATGGAATTTTATTGGAGTGTATGTATAATATTTCAGAATTAATATCACTTTACAATAATCATATATATTCATTATTTACACCATTATACCCATCCAAGTAAGGCGGTGGTGGAAAATAGATTACACCACGGCGTGGAGATGGTATTCCGTACGTATGCACGTGCGGTGATTTCATTTTCCGTCGGATGGATAGATGGTGAAATAGGGTTGTTTCATACTTATAATAACATATCAGTATATGATTGATACTGATGTTATTACTTTATAATGAAACAACTAAAGAAGAAGAAGTGGAAGAAGAAATAAAGATGAAAGAATCAGTAACGGACATTACCTCTTCTTTGAAGTGCTTCTTTGAGACCTCCTTTTAGGGCACTAAAATTGGCCTTTGAGGAATACCAGAACCTCTAGGATGTTTCTAGGGAAGTGGAGAGGATAACTTGGCAGGGGTTGGCCAAGCTTGAAGGCTCAAAGTGGTGTGAGGAAGAGAGGGAGGAGGTTCCCTTTTATAAGGGAGGAGAGGGGCACCTTTGGAATAACTAAAACTATTATTTTATTATAAAGTCAAATTCGGTTTTTAATAGCTCCAAATTGAAATATTTCAAAGATAATGTGGGGATGGGTCTAAATACTCTCATCCAATAGAATTTAGACAAGTTTAGGTTCCTATTTTAACCTTATCATTTAGATTTAACATTAAGTTAAATAATTTTACTTTTACCGTGTCTTCTTGTGTTCTTATACTATAAGGTTAATTAACTTACTATAATCAGCCAAAAGAACCCCAAGTTCTTTATTATTAATATATATAACCATATCTAAGTAATTTGGCTGAATATTAGATTTTTAGGAATAAAATACAATTACTAATATAATATGTGTTTTAAAAACTATTTTATGTCAATTTTGACACTATTTAGTAATTGATTTTTGTGAAAATAATAAAGAATTATTAGTTCGAAAAATGTTAATTAAATCAATAATAACATGTCATATTAACCTATAAAATTAGTGTAATTCATAAAAAGTCTCAAATTATATTTATTTGGGTATTTATAACATCAATTTTGTCAATATTTCATTAATAAGATAATTACTGCATCATCTTTGTGTCATTAATAAATTAAATTATTTAACGTCTAAAAATTACAAATAAATTATCATTATGTAGGAAATCTCTTTATCTTTCTAATGAATATTTATAGTCGAATTTATCTTATGTATAACCCTATATAAAAATGATTTAGTTATAAAACTTTGATTTTAACTATTTTAACCCTTCTTTAAATAAATTAATAATAAATGTCCTAATCTAATCCAAGTGGGCCTAAATTGTCATATTTTATTCCTAAGTTTATTTTTGGTGGAATTACACTTATCCAATAGAATTAGGACATGTGTTAGGGTAATAATAAAATCATTTTTACCCTTAATTACCCTATTTACTTTTAACCGTGGTAAATAAAAGTAAAAAGTTACTATTCACCAAAAATTATTTTCATCTCATTGAACCACATTTTACTTACTGACATCAACCGTGTCTCTCGGATTTTTGAAATTCCACTCGCAGAAGCGGTAAAATTAAGTTTTATGAAAAATTCAGTTTTTTTAACTACCACTTAGTGGTTTCACTATTCATCAAAAATTGAAAGTTTTCTAGAAAAATACCAAAATTTCACCCCAGGCTAATTTCGATATTACGAATCCAAAAATGAAGTCCATTTTGAAAAAATACAATTTATAAAATTTCAAAAAGTGGTTATTTATATTCATAACGGCTAGTTTTAATAATATTTTAATAGTATATCGTTGTTTAGTGAAACTCAGTATTGCGTACGACGCAAGCTATCGAGGAAGGTCGCGATTTCGTGTAAAGCAAGTCAAGAAAGTATTGTGTGTAGAAAAAAATTCCTTTGATGATTTATATAACATAAAAGTCTCGGGTGTTACATTATACCCCCCTTAAAATGAATTTCGCCCTCGAAATTCGTCACTTTGTAACAAACAGATGACGATACCTCTCCCTCATCATATCCTCAAGCTCCCATGTAGCTTCTTCTAATTGGTGGTTCCTCCATAAAACTTTCACCAAGCGAGTGGTCTTGTTTCATAGGACTTTTTCGCTACGATCCAGAATCTCTATCGGCTGTTCTTCATAAGAAAGATCTTGCTCCAGTCGTACAACTTCTGAGCTGAGTACATGTGAAGGATCAGGTATGTACTTTCTCAGGAGAGATACATGGAACACATCGTGAACTTGAGAGAGATTCGGTGGAAGCGCCAATCAGTAAGCTACCTTCCCAAACCTTTCTCCACTACAAGGCAGTGTGAGCACAGGTGCGCTGGATAACCTTTTTTTCAATTCCTTGAAATTCTCTTCACATTCCTCCGTCCAAACAAACTTAACTCCTTTCCGAGTCAACTTGGTGAGTGGATTAGATAATCGTGAAAAATCTTTCACAAAACGTCGATAATATCCATCCAAACCAAGAAAACGTCGGATCTCAGTTACTGTTGTTGGTCTCGACTATCTTTCGATAACCTCTGTTTTTGCTGGATCCACAGATATCCCCTCTTTTGAGATTATGTGACCCAAAAATGAAACTTTTTGAAGCCAAAATTCACACTTGGTAAATTTGGCATAAAGCTTCTCCTTTCTCAGGGTCTTCAATATAATTCTCAAGTGATCTTCATGTTCTTCCTTGCTCTTTGAATAGACAAGAATATCGTCTATAAAGACTACCACAAACTGATCAATATAGTCTCTAAAGACTCTATTCATTAGATCCATGAAGATAGTAGGGGCATTAGTAAGACCAAATGGCATCACTATAAATTCATAGTGTCCATACCTTGTACAGAAAGTTGTCTTTGGTATATCCCCCCTTTTGACCCTTAATTGATGATACCCTGAATGAAGATCAATCTTGGAAAAGTATTGAGCTCCGTGTAGTTGGTCAAATAGGTCATCAATGCGCGGGATAGGATATTTGTTCTTGATAGTGATCTTGTTAAGTTCTCGATAATCAATGCAGAGTCTCATTGATCCATCTTTATTCTTAACAAACAGAACAGGTGCTCCCCAAGGTGACGCACTAGGGCGTATGAACCCCTTATCAAGATTCTCTTGGAGTTGCTTCTTCAATTCCTGCAACTCATTTGGGTCCATTCTATAAGTTGTCTTTGAAATAGGCAAAGCATCAGGTACGAGTTCTATTGAAAACTCAACTTCACGATTCGATGGAAGACCCGGTAATTCCTCCAGAAAGACATCATCAAACTCCCGTATAATGGGAATATTCTTAATCGTGAGTTTCTCACCAACCATTTGAGATAAATAACCTTCATTTAGTGGAATCAATACCCATAAAATGGAAGAAATTTCCACTGGAAGGTTATGTTCATCCTTGCATCGATAGACGGTCATAGATTGATCTGGAATATGAAATGTGACTTCCCTTCTTTGGAAATTGATATGAGCTCCATGTAGAGAAAGCCAATCCATGCCAATAATCACATCAAATTCCACTATAGGAAGGATCACAAGATTTTCAAGAATCACTTTCCCACAAACTTCAATCGGAGAAGAATTATAAACTTTTGATGCGACTATTGTGTCATTAGGGGTTGTCACAGCTAACTCAACATCTAACTGTTGAGGTAATACGGTGATATCCTTAGAAAATTCTTTAGAAATAAAGGAGTGGGTGGATCCAGAATCAAATAAAACATTTTCTACTTTAGAGTGGATCTGAAGTGTACCTTTCACCACATTGTTATCATACTCCACATCGCTGATAGAAATTGCATGTGACTTTCCTTTGTCTTTAGCCTTAAGAGTTTGTTGACGTCGACCATCATCATCAACCCTTGGATTTGGGCATTTATTGGCATAATGCCCCATCTCCTTGCACTTGAAACATTGAAGTGTAGTAGGGTCATTCTGTGTATCCCTTCCTTTGTTTTCATCATTAGACATCTTCTTCCCATCATTGCGGCATTCAAATGCCCGATGACCTTTTTTTCCTCATTTGAAACATTTACTTGTCCCTTTAAGACAACTACCTCCATGTTTTTTTCCACACTTTGAGCATAAGGGAAAGCTCATCTTCTTTTCAGTGTGCTCTTTAGATTTTCCTTTGAATTCCATTTTCCTCTTCTTATCAAACCCATATGACTGATGGGTTACTCCAATCTCCATATTGACTTTGAGAGCACATCGAACGATTTCCTCGTAGCTATTGAAGTCCCTTATGGCTAATGCCCTTCGAAGACTTGGTTTTAATCCACTAAAGAATCGATCGATCTTACTCTCATGTTGGATAATAATACCAGAAGCGTACCGTGCAAGTCTTGTAAAATTTGCTTCATAAGTACCAACAGATTCATCATCCTTTTGCTTCAGTTCAAGAAACTCTTTCTCCATCTTTGTTCGAAGAATACGAGGGAAGTACTTATTGAAAAATAAGTTCTTGAACTCGTCCCATTCTATGGACTCAATTTCATCCCTTTGCCTCGTATTCTTAATAATATTCCACCATTGATCAGCATCTCCTTCCAAACGATACACTACTAGGATGAATTTATCATGTTCAGAACATTAAAGAACTGAAAATATCTTTTTAGTAGTACTAATCCATTGTTCAGCAACTAATGGATCAGTAGACCCACTGAAAGAAGTTGAACGCTGCCTCATGAAGGATTCAACAGAATGTTGCTCCTTCCTTTGCTCGTTTTGAAGTCCTGCATGATTCATAGCTTGAGAAAGTTGTGTGAGCATGGCTACAAGATTTTTCATTCCATCTCCCATAACGTTTGGTTGCTCCGGGGGACAATCATTGCATTGCCCGTCGCATTCCGCATTAACACGGTTCCTTCGGGTTCCAGCCATTCACTAAAACCAAGAAAAATAGTGTGAGAAACACTAATTATAATAGGAAACCCACATAATCAAGAATAAAATTTCACACTTAAGGTCTTATCCTAGGTTATTCATGGTCATTTCTAAAACACTAAGATTGTGTTCTATGCTTAGAATTATCCTTAGGGTTCTTACTAAGGCTTTCACATCCTAGTTTCCAAAGGTTGACTATACCTTTCCTCTAATACCAACTATAACGACCCATACTTTACATACATTGTTATTACTTCAAAATTGAAGCACACTTATTACAACATATAACAAAACCATGAAAGTACCATATAGGTATAGTGTCTTTAGAAACTAGAAAGCATAAACAACTGGTTCATAAAGAATCTACTTTTCCTCCCATTTATTTCATCATATCTAGAGTCCCTTTTTGGCATATTATACTTAATAACCTTCTTCCTGACCTTGGGAAATAAAACATACAAAAGGGTGAGCTCAAATGCTCAGTAAGGGTAAACAAAAGAAATATCAATCACATCATATACATAAGCACATAACTTTTGGAAATCTTAACCTGCAAAAGAGATCATAATTTGATAACATGGGATAAATCATAGTAGTGAAATGTAATCCCAATAATCATAACTTAAAACATGAAACTTTGTTGCATACACACATAATCATAAAGAATAATTTCTTGTTAGTCAAGACTCAATGCCAAGACTATCTAAGTGGACAAAGTCCATTTCTGAACCAAGTTCACTCCTCGTTTCAGTCCTGTTTCACTGAACCGGTTTAACCTGCCGTTCCAGCCATGTCTATCTCATAAGATATAAAATATTTACCCAATGCATTGGAGGGAGATATAGGTCCCACCCATCTCATAATGATACCATTCTTATGTGTGCCACAAAATCAGAAACCATACATCATAGCATAACCCATGTAAAAAATGGGAATCTTAAACATCGTGACATCATAAAACAATTCATATAAGATAAAGGAATTCATAAAAATATAATTCCATCACAACATAATCAAATCAATGTAATAATAGGGATAGAGACATAACCCTTTATTATCTTAGATGGAAAATAATTTTGATAAAACACTTGAACTCCATTCTTGAGGAAAATATCCTTTCTACTTCAAAAACACTTTTCCTTTCTTTACATGTCGTACAATTATAAACTAAAAGAAGTTGATTAAAAATAAACTTGAAAACTTGTAAAGGAAGCTTCTTGGAAATAATGTTTTAAAAATCCATTCATTCCGTATAAGTTAAAAAAACATTCTTCTTGTACTTTTGTCAGAAAAGTCAAAAAGTACCTCGTACAAAAAATGACAAAAGATTCCTTTCATATCCTTTACTAAAAACTCACCGAAGGGAAAAATTATATTTAAACAATTGTAGGTGGATGGAAATAGTATTACATATTGAGGAAACATGGATGTGGATGATAAAATACACCCCAGTAAATTTCAAAGTATAAACAATCTCGGATAAAAATGAGATTGTGATATTTCCCTTACCTTAGGTCCGATATGCTTTGTACGTGTCCAAAACTCTTGTATAATGATTTAAATAATGTTATTGACTTATTCCAGAATCATAATCATTGTTATGATATCACATATGGTCATATTCTTAGCTTCTTATTAGTAATATTTCATTACAACTTGTTATTCGGGGGTTTATTACTTTTTGTTCTTATGCGTGTTTTGTCGAATAAATTATTATTATTATCTTTAGGTTATAGATACCTCATTTCCAGAATGTTATTAGTGTAATATATATCATATTCATTCATTCAATTCATTTATATAATCCTTATGCAATGAAGATCATGTATAACGAGTCGTATCACATCGTGGAGACGGTATTCCGTACGTACGCACGAGCGATGATATCGTTCCCATGATCATGGAATTGTATTGAGTGTCTGTATACTATTTCAGAATAAATATCACTTTACAATAATCATATATATTCATTATTTACACCATTATACCCATCCAAGTGAGGTGGTGGTGGAAAATAGATTACACCACGGCGTGGAGACGGTATTACGTACGTACGCACACGCGGTGATTTCATTTTCCGTAGGATGGATAGATGGTGAAATAGGGTTGTTTCATACTTATAATAACATATCAGTATATGAGTGATACTGATGTTATTACTTCATAATGAAACAACTAAAGAAGAAGAAGTGGAAGAAGAAATAAAGATGAAAGAATCGGTAACGGACATTACCTCTTCTTTGAAGTGCTTCTTTGAGACCTCTTTTTAGGGCACTAAAATTGGTCTTTGAAGAAGACCAGGACCTCTAGGATGTTTCTAGGGAAGTTTAGAGGAGAAAGTTTCAGGGGTTGGCTGATCTTGAAGGCTCAATGTGGTGTAAGGAAGAGAGGGAGGAGGTTCCCTTTTATAAGGGAGGAGAGGGTCACCTTTGGAATAACTAAAACTATTATTTTATTATAAAGTCAAATTCGGTTTTTAATAGCTCCAAATTGATATATTTCTAAGATAAGGTGGGGATGGGTAGAAATCCTCTCATCCAATAGAATTTAGACAAGTTTAGGTTCCTATTTTAATCTTATCATTTAGATTTAACATTAAGTTAAATAATTTTACTTTTACCGTGTCTTCTTGTGTTCTTATATTATAAGGTTAATAAACTTAATATAAGCAACCAAACGAACCCCAAGTTGTTTATTATTAATATATATAACCTTATCTAAGTCATTTGGCCGAACCTTAGATTTTTAGGAATAAAATAACAATTACTAATATAATATTTCTTTTAAAAACTATTTTATGTCAATTTTGACACTATTTAGTAATTGATTTTTGTGAAAATTATAACAGAATGATTAGTTCTAACAAATTTAATTAAATAAATACTAACATGTCATAGTAACCTAGAAAATTAATTTAATTCGTAAAAAGTCTCAAATTATATTTATTTGGGTATTTATAACATCAATTTTGTCAATATTTCATTAATAAGATAATTACTGCATCATATTTGTGTCATAAATAAATTAAATTATTTAAAGTCTAAAAATTAAAAATAAAATATAATTATGTAGGAAATATTTTTAGATTTCTAATGAATATTTATAGTCGAATTTATCGTATGTATAACCCTATATTAAAAATGATTTAGTTATTAAACTTTGATTTTAACTATTTTAACCCTTCTTTAAATAAATTAATAATAAATGTCCTAATCTAATCCAAGTGGGCCTAAATGGTCATATTTTATTCCTAAGTTTGTTTTTGGTCGAATTACATTTATCCAATAGAATTAGGACATGTGTTAGGGTAATAATAATGTCATTTTTACCCTTAATTACATTATTTACTTTTAACTGTGGTAAATAAAAGTAAAAAGTTACTATTCACCAAAAATTATTTTCATCACATTGAACTACATTTTACTTACTGAGATCAACCGTGTCTCTCGGATTTTTGAAATTTCACTCACAGAAGCGGTAAAATTAAGTTTTATGAAAAATTCAGTTTTTTTTACTACCACTTAGTGGTTTCACTATTCATCAAAAATTGAAAGTTTTCAGAAAAATACCAAAATTTCACCCTAGGCTAATTTCGATATTACGAATCCAAAAATGAAGTCCATTTTGAAAAAATACAATTTATAAAATTTTAAAAAGTGGTTATTACTATTCATAATGGCTAGTTTTAATGATATTTTAATAGTATATCGTTGTTTAGTGAAACTCGGTATTGCGTACGACGCAAGCTATTGAGGAAGGTTGCGATTTCGTGTAAATCAAGTCAAGAACGTGTTGTGTGTAGAAAAATATTCCTTTGATGATTTATATAACATAAAAGTCTCAGGTGTTACAGAACTCCCCTGCGTTAGTCTAGCACAAAGGTGATCTACAAGGTCACCTGTACAACATCTCAAAAGGTACCATCCCAATGGAGGAGTGATAGCTATTGTTGAATGAAAACTCCACCAAATAAAAGTGATCCTCCCAGTTGTTATTGAATTCGAGGACTCAATCACGTAGCATGTCCTCAAGAGTATGAATGGTCTGATCAGTATGGCCATCCGTCTGAGGATGGAAGGTGGTGATCAAATGAAGATGAGTCCCGAAAGCCTCCTACAACCCCTCCCATAGCTGAGAAGTAAAATTTCATCATGATCAGAGAAAATCATTGAGGGTACTCCATGTAGTCGCATAATCTCTTACACATAGAGGCATCCCAAGATCTCTACTGAACCCTACTCTCTGATCGGTAGGAAGTGGGCCGACTTGGTGAGTCATTTGACAATTACCCATATCAAGTCATGACCTATGGAAATACGTGGAAGTCCTGTCATAAATTCCATGGATATCCCATCTCACTTCAACTCTGGTAACTCTAAAGGATGACCTGATCCTGCTGGTACCGGATGCTCCTCCTTCACTTGATGACAAGTGAGGCATCAAGAGACAAATTGTTCTACTGGTTTCTTCATTCCTGGCCACCAGTGATATCATTGGAGATCCTGGTACATCTTTGCCACACCAGGATGTAACTATAGAGGGGATGTGTGGAACTCCCTCATCAATTCTTCCTGAAGCGACACTAGTACCATAGTACGTCCTCTGAAATGGATGACAAGCTCTCCACCTTCAAAAAATCCTTCAGGTGCCTGTCCTGTGGATATTTGGGCATATCATGTCTCGCAGTCATTGTTACCATGCTGCACCTCCCTGACTCGCTGAAGAAGTGGGGGAGTGAATGTAAGAGACTGAAGAAAAGATTCTCCATCCTGATCCACAAAGGATATCTGCAAAGCAGACAACTTCTTTGTTGCCTCACCTAGAAGTTATATACCAGAACTTCTGTTGAGTGAATATGCTACAACGTTCCCCTTACCATAATTATAGACTATCTAAAAGTCATAGTCTTGAAGGAACTCATTCCAACGTTGGTACCTTAGGTTCAGGTTGTCTAAGAGAAGATATACCTGAGACTCTTGTGATCCGTGTAGATTGTAAAACGTTCTCCAATTATATAGCGTCACCACATCTTCAAGGCGAAGACCACTTCTGCTAACTCTAGGTTATGGGTAGGGTAGTTCTTCTCATGTTGTCTCGTCTGTCGAGAACCATTTGGGATCACTGCTTGCTTTTGCATTAGGAAACATCTGAGTCTGGTCCCTAATTGGTCGTAGTACACTGCGTACCCTACGCCCTCCTCTGGAAGCCTCATGTTGGGGGAACTAGTCAACCTCTTCCTCAGCTACTGGAAACTCTACTGGAATCTCTCAGACCACACTAAGTGTTTCCACTTCTTCGTCAATGCTAATAGAGGTGCTGCAACTCTGGAGAAATCCGGTACAAATCTTCGATAGTATCTGACCAAACCCAGGATACTCCGTACCTCAATCACACTCCTGGGTGGATCCCAAGCAATTACTGCCTTGGTCTTCACTGGATCCATTGAAACTCTAGCCTCCAATATGACATGTCCCAGAATTTTAACCTCTCAGATATATAACTAGAATTTCGAGAGCTTACCATAAGGTTGGTGCTCTCGAAGTGTGTTCAGAACTATCGGAAAATGATAGGCATCATCCTCAGTACCTGAGTAGATCAGAATGTTTTTGATGAATACTACCACAAATCGATCAAGGTATGGCTAAAAGATCTTGTTCTTGAGTCCCATGAACACTTCTAGAGCATTGTTCACACTGAAAGGAACAACCAAGAACTCATAGTGGTCATACCGACATCTGAAAGCTATCTTCTACACATCCTTGTATCATACTCTGAGCTGGTGATAGCCGGATCTGAGGCCTATCTTTGAGAACCACTGTGCTCTCTTCAGCTAATCAAAGAGGATGTCAATCCTCAGGTGTAGGTACAAGTTCTTCACAGTCACCTGGTTCAAGTGCCAGTAGTCAACACAAAGTCTCAAGATCCCATCCGACTTCTTGGAGAACAAAATCAGGGTTGCCCATGGAGAAACACTAGGCCGAATGTATCCCTTCCCCTGTAAGTCCTCATGCTATACCGGCAGCTAACAAAGCTCCACGGGAGCCATATGATGCACTAGTTTAGTTATCGGTGCCATCCCAGGGTACAAGTTAATGTAAATTTCCACCTCTCTATGAGGATGTAGACTCGGAACATCATCATGGAAGACATCCTCTTACTGGTCCACCACTACAAGATAATTCGGACTCTCTACATCAACAACTCTGAGGGAATGTCTAGCCAACTGATGTGTAATCGGATGCACCCTCATTCGGGTAAGTCCATTATGTACTACATAGGCTCCCTTCTCATTGGTGAAGGTAAACCTAGTCCTATCTGTGTGGACACACCGTAGTTTGGGCGTAATACAGTATATCTGATCATGGACTGTAGATAACCAGTCCATACCCAAGATGACGTCGTAAGGCCTCGACGCTGCTACTAAGAGATCCCAACTGATGTTCTCACCTCCAATACTAAGACCAAACTACCTGAACCAGTGCGTAATCATCAAATATTCTTTCGTAGTTGTCTCTAGTCATTAGGATCGAGCCAACAGCTCCTTCCCTATCTCGGATCTCTGAACGAGGGTAGTGGAAATAAAATAATAACTGGAACTTATGTCTACAAGTACAGTAGCTAAGGTGGAGTAGACACATATCGTACCCCGTATCATCTCCACAGCACCATGATCATAGGCCTCAGCTGCCTGAAGCTAGGCTCTCCCATGTCCACCTACTCCCTGCGGTCGGGGTGGACCTGCTAGTGGTGGTGATGGTAACATATCAAATCATCATCCACCGCCAACTGCATAACCAGCTCCTCTTCCACATCCTCTTACTCCCTGTGGACCTCCTTGATCGAATCTATGTCTCTGTCTGGTCAGTATTCTACTGTCTGTTGATCATCTATACGGCGGGTCGTACAGTCCCAAACCATGTGACCCTACCCACCGCATGTGTAACACTGACCGCTCCTAGCATGACTAGCTCTACCTCGTGTTTCTCGCACAACAGACCAGAAATCGTGTGGTTGTCCACCTATAGGTTTGGTCCTCTTGGACCTCTGTGACATATATCTGCTTCCAGCTGCATAATAATCCTCTTCATGATGATTGGTGGTGGGGCTTGTTGCTAGAGACTTCTCGGAAAGAAAACTCTCCACTAAGATGGATATCTCTAACACCCCCACCTGTGTCAGGATGCTTAGTTAGATCATCGAAGTTCTGAACTCTCACATGAGGCCCTGATCGAAGGTCTGGGCCCTAAATAATGGGTCTCTCACACAATCTATGGAGTACCATTAGTGGTCAGTGAGCCTCACTGAGTACTGAGATACAGTAATGTTACCCTATTTCAAATGAAGAAGCTCCTAAATACACACTGCGCGAAGAGTAAATTGGACAAACCCTACTCTAAATAGACGCTCGAAGTCTTCCCAAAGATGCGTCACCTCATTGTGAACTTGGAGCATCATAATTCACCATTTGCCTACTGCCTTTTGTAGAATGATGGTGGAAAGGATTACCATCAGATTGGTTGTTGTCCCTACCAGTCGAAAGACTCTCCTTACAGACTCCAATCAATCCTCAACTAAGTGTGGATCCGTCTCTCCCCTAAACCCATGTGGCATCTAGTGATGGAACTCATGCAACACGCTTAGGCGGTGTGCATCATCTACTACAGGGGCCACTGGAATCGGTCTCCCAATGAGTAATGGTACCACTGGTGCATCCGCTGGTGCCTCTACTAGGAGAGGGCCCTACACTGAGGCCTCGTCTCTCAGTGGGCTATCAGTGCGTTCTACTCTCGGAACCCTAGTTGGATGGATTCATGGTGGAATCCTAAAAAAAATCATGTGTTCCATGGTCAGTAAGTTATACCTGGTGAGCTGACTTAAACAGTCTACAAATAAGACTGTTGAAAACAGACACGCAATCAGTGTTTCAGTGCACTATGTCGAAAATTAGAAGTAAGGGTCCTGGTGTATGGATATGTTGGTCGTCACGCCAACACTGGATTCCCTAAACTGATAACCACACTCACTGCACTTAACATTATTTCCATTAAAAAGAAATATTTGAGTCCTATATTCTATGGTAGAACAGACTCCTTGGATACCAATTTGTCACGACCCGTCCCCCAGGGCCCATGTCGTGACTACCCCAAACCCGTCTTCCATAGGCTAGGGGTTGGCGACCAGCTCCGAAAGGCATAATCCCTAAAAGTGGGAAGGCATTTCCCTTATATCTTGTAAACAGATTCAAGCATGCACACAACAAGATACGAACAATATTATACTGAATAGTAAACAGAGTGAGTAAAGTAAGTAAAAGGGTCCAGAATACAAGCCCAACTAGAAAGTATATGAAACTGAAAGTACATATAAACTGGAGAAAAAAAGGAAGATAGGTGTTCGGTCGTCCTTCGAGGTTCTTACCTGAAGGTTAGGTACAGATTGCCTCCTCATCACTCCACATCTTTCCATCACCTCCGTGTACCAACTCATCATAAGGTCCTCCTCTACATACCATCCAATCCTAGTACCCTTAGTCTCGATTAACATTGTCTGATGTATGAACCAAACAAATCAAGGCACTGACATAGCCCGTGTAGGGGTGAGTATAATGATACCCAGTAGGGACCCCAAGACCCTCAAGGGCTCACAAAATCAAAAAAGGATAATCTCTAAAGCATGAAGTCATCTATCAATCCTACTTAGGTATATTCCCATACATATACCTAAGTTATCAAGTATCCCATCTCAATCATGATGAATCATAGGTTCCAACCCAAAAGCCCAAAGCTCATCTATTCCACAAAGGATGGAAAACCACAAAGGAATGTACCATGAAGGTAATCCACACCGAAGAAAACCACTAATGTTTTACCACAATGGAATGTACCACGTAGGTAAGAACTCAGGTCACATCAGGTATAACTTATGTATAGTTGTAAATATGATTATATATAACTATTGAATCATCTTACTCTTTAAAGAAGATGAACCACACACGATCGCTAGGATCTGACCCACATAGGATCACTAGGTGTTGAACCACACAGGATCAATAGGAGCTGACCCACACAGGAACGCTAGGTGCTGACCCACACAGGATCGCTAGGATCTCACCCACAGAGGATGGCTCGGAGCTGACCCACACAGGATCTCTAGGTGCTGACCCAAACAAGATCACTAGGAGCTGACCCACATAAGATCGCTAGAATCTGACCCACATAAGAACTCTCTAGGTGCAACCCCACATAGGATCTATAGGATTATACACACATAAGATCGCTAGGAGATGACCCATGCAGGATCACTCTTCATCTTCTCATCATTGCCAGCTATCGGGTTCTCGCAATAATCCAGCTCGTCTCTAGGAGGATCCAATCCACAATTCACTGGTTGATACTCCAACTACTACTAAGTCCCATGAGGAAGTATCCCAAGGGACCACCATGTCATAGGTGTCTCGTTGCAATAGACAGCGCGTCATTCAGATGCCCGGTCTGTGAGTTATTAACCTTTTTGTCCTGAGGGCCTCGTGGATTTGTGCTCGATCCAGCCCGAACCTTCTCTAACTTTATCCAAATATCTAATGGGGTATACCAAATGGACCTCCTAGATCCAAGGTTTCTGGAGCCACTGGTGGTTTTTCAAAAATATGTCCAGTGCCAAAGTTATGTCTCATGTAATTATATGGTCATATCAAGTCTGGGTCCGGGCCGGCAGGCCTCGAGGGCCGCGAGGCCTCGGGGGTGCCATGAGGGCGCGACACTACGGGGTGGCACGACCAGAGTGGATTGGCCATGGGGGTAGGGGGTTCCATGAGGGCGCATAACCGTGGGGCGACTCGGCCGCGAGGGTGCCTCCAGGGTGCGGGACCGCGGGGTAGCTTGGTTGGCGTGGCTCGGCCGGGAGCGAAGAGGCCTAGGGGTGAGAGGCAGCTCGACTGAGAGGTAGCGGTGTGATACGACCATGCCACGGGGCGTCTCGTCCGGAGCAGCTCGGTTAGTAGGGTGGATGTGGTGAGGCGGGATGCGTCTCGTCCGCGGGAGGCTCGGTTGGGAGGGCGCGGACGGGCACGGCTTGGACCCGGGGTGGCGCGGATCGTCGTGGGAGGAGGATCGCCACATGGTGCGGAGGATGCGGGTAGCGGAGTGTCGCTGGGCATGGAGGCCGCAGGCGGGGGAGCGTCATGGGGCGATGTGGTCATGGGAAGCGGTGGTCGTGGGGAGGCGATGGCTGCATGGCGACGGTGTCCACGGGGTGGCACTGTTTCCTTCATTACCTTCGTCGTGGTTGATATTCGTTCTCCTCTATCGTGAATAACACAATAATTATCCCATGAAATTCGGAGAGGATGATCCATGTTTGTTTGGCCCATACTCTACTCATTAGAGTGTTAGAAAGTGGCTATAATACTTCAATCACATGAATATCAAGAATGGGTAAAGAAATAATTCAAACACCCTCCCTACAACCCTCATCAATCACTATTCCCAATTCCGCAAAAAAATAGAAGGGGAGAACATGTGAGGTGATAATCAAATTGAAGTAAACCATGACCATGTTTTTTTTGTTGTTGTCGATGAGGTGGACAGAACGGTCATCGATTGAAGATGTCCCATGTTGGAGGATGTCCCAAGGAAGAAGTGGAAGTCTTGCGTCAGCATTCTTCGTTGGAGGAATGTTATTTGTGGAAGAAGTTCTTCGTTGGAGAAGTGTAATCCTCCCAATATTTCTCCTTTCGCAATTCCAACAAATTTAAAAGTATCCAAATTCTTATATGTTTCCCCAATTTAATTGTTGTCATAATTTAAGTTGGCTACAGTTAATTAATTGATGGGGTTGGCACAAAATTAATTAAAGGGGGTGGCACCATTAAAATGTGGGGAGTTTAAAAGGCTTCCCCACACTTAAGAGGGAGTTCAAAGGGGTTTATCATCGGGCGGTCCCCACCACCATAACCTCTCATGGGAGGTTTAGGCTCAGAGGTCCCTACATACATAACCTTTTATGGGAGGTTTTAGTTCAGTGGTCCCCATCTGTGAAACATCCACATAGGAGTTTCAAATGAAAATAAAAATAAGATATTACACCATTTTATTTTATTTTATAATTTCACGAATAAGTGAAAAAATAACTTCCACCCTCATCCTACTGCGGTAGAGGTGATGGTTTTTCTTAAGAGAATATCAGTGCTGCAAGTTCAACGGTGTCCTCATATTTCAATTCTGAGCACCGGTTCAAAAGTCCCAAAAACCCACTAGCACGTTTACTGAATGTACCTGAAAAAATGTTCAGAAATTCATTTCGAGCACACCGGGCCTCGAAATCATGCGCCATCAATTATCGTGGACTCGTAAAATTCCCATTTAATTAAAAAAATACATGAAAATTCCATGTTTTTACACCAAATCTAAATTGTAGGTGTTATTTTCTATATTTCAATATAAATCAGGTATAAATTATTAAAAAATGTAAAAAAAATTATATGTGTATTTAGTTGTTGTAATTTTGATAAATAATCCACAAGCCATTTTTAACCTATAATTTCAATCCTCATATAAATAATAAATAAAATATTATTTATATGATTAAAATATATTATAATGATAAATAAATTTTTAATATTTAAAATGGGTATGAAATTATTAAAAATTAATAAGTGAAGTTATTTTTTCTTTAAGAATAATAAAATTATCAGAGTCATTTTTGACTTATAGGAATGAACTAGAAGTGGATAAGACATAATATATTTTGAAAATGATAATGTAGACATGTGAATAATTAATATTCATTTTCAATTTATAAATGAGATTAAAACATTAAAAAATTAGATAAATAGCATGGTTTATTATCAAAATTTAAGAAAATTTCACTCAAATCGTTGTTCACCTCCATTTAAAAACCAATAAATAATTTAATTCTCTAGGAGATTCTAATTATCAAAATAAAGAAATAACTATTAATATTTAATAAATTTTATAATTATCATAAAATGATTAATATCACACAATTTTGGTCAGTTTTTTTATAGATATTAATCAAAAATAAAGTATGGTCTCCTTTGACACGTAGGAATAGATAACATGTGAATCCAATATATGAGATTATCAAAACATAAAAATGTTTATTTAGAATTATTAATTATTTTTAACCATAAAACAAGGCTAAAATGTTCAAAAATTGTAGAGATGATCTTTGTTTGTCATTAAAACCAAAAAAAATAATGTTTGAGTCATTTATAATCCATACGAATAAAAAACATGTGAATTTTAATATTTACATACCTAGAATGATTGAATTTGTTTTTTATAATTAATAATGATTTTAATTATGATACAATATTCGAACATCCAAAAATGATAAAATGTGATTTATTTTTTATTTAAATTTAGTAAAATGATATTCAATTAATTCTTAATATATATAGACCAATGATACATAAATTTTATCATTAATGGAATTAGAATTATTAAAAGTATTGTTTAAGAATTAATTTTCATTTTTAACTGGAAAACATGTATCAAATAATAATATAAAGATGAAACAATGTTGGTTTTATCTATAAAATTAGTAAAAATGGATATTAATTCTTTTGTGAACTTATTAAAGAAAATATGCATGAATATAATATTGGGGGTTCTCAGTATATCCAAAACTAGTTTATAATAAATAATTTTTTAGTTTAAAATTTGTTTCAAACAATACAAAATTGACTAATATGAAAAATATGGCGTGGCACATTAGGAAACATGAAATCCTTATAAATGAGACAATCCAACTTAATGGTATACATCTGGATTCCAAATTTTCATGTTTTAGCAATGCCATGATGGAGATAGTTGACCACTTATTTATAGACAAAGTGTGGGGTTGCTTTACATGTAAATTCCTAGGTAGTATCATGGGCCATTATATAAATCATAAAAATATTTAGAATTTAATATCATCCTTCATCAATATTTTGGAGGTCATTTATTCTGTAGTACATATAGTATGGATCCAATTTTGGTAGTTGGATAATATGGTTATCATGTAATGAGACAAAAGATCTGGGGTCTCACTAATAAAATGGATAACTAAAAATAAAATTTCTTCTATTTATAGTTTATCTAATGAAGAAATTTCCATGAAACTTAATTATTTTTTTCTTTCTAATAATATTCCAACCATATATTCATATTAAATCATTTGGAAATAGTGGTCTACGTGGTAAATGGGTGGCATGGGTATTGTTGATTATTGGTCTAAAGATTTATATTGAGTGATAATATGTTAATTGTATTATGCAAGGAGATGTTGTTATCTAGGATATATATGACCCATTAAAATTATAATTTAGTTCCTTACATGGTTAGGGTAACTCTCTCTTAGTATAATCATGTATAATGCTTGCAATCTCCTTATTTTTAGGAACTATAATTGTAATTTTTCTAATGATGAAATGGACTCGACTATGATTCTTGACTTTTTGAAGGGTGATTTCTTTCCTACTAGTCTGTTTCATATTACATTAGGGACCATAGAAGCCTTATATATCATGATTTGGTGATCGAATACACATGTTTCAAGGGTAACAAATATGTTGATATTTTGGATTCCAAATAAAGTTTGGTTGCTACTCTTCAATTATTTCTTATTATACATCCCCTTTCCATAGAATATAAACAAAAATTAGTGGAGACACCCATGGGAAATACTATTATAAACTACTTTCAACTTCTTAATTTTCCATAAATAATATCATAGATTGAGAATACTAAAAATCAACCACACTTTATGTAATTTTTAATGTTCTCAAAAATATATAGAGTATATTTTAAGAATTTAAATTCATTTTCAACTATGAAATGTGTGTATAAAAATATGATTTAAATAACTCATTTTTAATCTAAAATAAAAAAAGATATTTGAGTCCTTTATACTCTATAGTAAAAAAAATGTGTCTGAATATGAATGTTAAGGTACTATGAATGATTGAAATTATTTTTTATTGAAAAAAAACTTTTAGTTAAAATGGGAATAAAATTATTAAAAATGGAAAAAAAAATTGGGTTTTCTTGGAAATTTTGAGTGATATTTGAGTCATTTTGTAAGAACCCAGTTCTTATTTTTGAGGTACGGGCTTTTTTTTATTCCTTTTGCCTTAAGTGTTTTTGAGAAAATATAAAAAATGGGGGAAAATCCTCAATTTGGGAACTACACGATGTGTACTTTTTCCACACGTCGTGTACTTGTGGACATGTTGGGATGAGTACACGGGGCGTGTAGCCATATCAGCGACGAGGGGTGTAGAAACCGACTACACACTATGTAGTGGTACCTTACAAGTCATGTAGTCAGTCGGTAGGCTTAAATATTAAGGCGGTGGAGTCACTGCCAGCTGGGTGACAGTACATGCCGTGTACTCAAGAGTACATGTCGTATACTCAGGTCGACATATGAACAGTGTGGTGTTGCCACCAAATGAACAGTTAAATGAAAGAAGTACACGTCGTGTACTCATAATTACACACTGTGTAATTTGTTTTCTCGGATTAAAACAGGCAGTAGCCTCCTCATTTGGAAGAGGAGGCGTTTGAGCCATTTTGGAGCTAAGGAGGATGGTCAGACCTTTGAAGATATGCCGGGGGTTCGTCTGGAATCAGTTTCCACCTCAGACGACCCCGTAGGAACTGCACTGGTAATCCCTCTCCTCTCCTGGTACCGTTTTTACCAATTCTTTCATGTGGGAAAGTTATTTACGTTTGAAAGGGTTTTGTTCTTCGTCAGATCTACGCTGTTCGTGGACGTTTTTGAAGGCGGCGTTCGGGTATAACGTTCGTTGGCATATAAGGTAGGTGGCTTAGTGTTTATTTTCCAACTGTCGTGCATTTTTGTACGTTTTTGTGCCACAAACCCATATTGGGGTGTCGTGTGGCTGAGGACGTTGCTATATTTAATTCCTAGAATTGATTAGGTATTTAATTGTGATAATAAAATGCTGTTTGGGATCGTTGCTTGGATCCGGAACCACCCCGGGGGTGTGTTCCACTATTTATCCATTTGGCCAGGATACCCGAGGGTATGCCAGAAAAGTAGTGATTTTAGAATTTCCTTGAGAGGAATTGCTTTTTACTGCTTGTTTACCTATTGGGAATGGCCCGGTTACCTGTTTAGCCTGAGGGCATTGTTGTATTTAGCCGGCGGTCATTGTTGTGATTAGCCTGAGGGCACTATAATATTTTTCCCGAGGGCTGTAGTATTTCTCCTGAGGGAAACATTTCGTGCCTAAGGGCTTGACTTCTATGCCTGAGGTCAACACATCCTACGCCTGATGGAAATTTCTGTTGCGCCTGAGGGCTATACATGTGGGTTGGATTCTACATACCCGACGGTAAGGTTTTTCTTGTCTGAGGACGTGGACTGTTTGTTTAGAAATGCATTGTGGTAATTTCTAGTATATAATGAATTAAATGAATAATAAAATGTCAATTTGTTATGTTAGTTACTTGTTAGTACTGCTTACTTTATTTCATTTTACTATTACACATTGTTGTTCCATGCTTACACGCAGTTGGGCACGGGCCTTTGGTGGGTGCCTACTGAGATATATTTCTCACACCCTATTTGGGTCATGCTTTTCGGCCCAAAGAGATTATGTTTCTGCAGGTGTAGATATGGGCAAGAGTCCCTATACGGGTACTTGACTGTTGCCATGGAGTAAAAGAGCATGGGATCGAGACTAGGGTCGGGATGTCGATGCCAGCTATTTTGATTTGTTTTGATGTACTATGCTCTTTGTTGTACTGTATTTATTTATAACATCTTTTGGATATTTTCATAGAACTTGAAACATGTAGCATCATCACTTCTATATTGTTGGTTATATCAACTGCTGTAGTTTATTCAGTTGTGTATGTTTACTGCTTCTGCTGTCGTTGTATGTTTATTCTGAATTTCACTACGCTACACTTTGACAAATGAGGGCATAGTTTCCCCACTATCAGACCTGGTCCCTCGCTTCCACTCAGCAGCCACTGGCGTTTGGGGAAATCCACTTAAGGTCACGTGGCGAACCTGGGTCGGGGCACCCTTTTCATGGCACCCGGGTCTGGGACGTTACAAAGTGGTATCAAAGGGGTTTCTTTTCTTTGACTTACTATTTGGATCCGTAGTTAGGGATAGGACGAACGGTAGTTGGTAATAAGCTATGCCCAGGCATAGCTAACCTGTGTACAGGGAAAATCCAAATTACCTCGTGTTGCAATTTTACTGATTTTGTAATTTATAGTTGATTTGATTTTCACCGTTGGGTGACACACTTGGAGATTGTGCTGTTTATAATTTTTCTATGGGTTCTATTTAGTTGCAACCCGATGATATGAGGGTATGTCATCTCATGCATCATATAGGCACATGATAGAAATCACATTCCATGCATAGTTTCCATTCCATGTAGGTTCATTATGAATTCACATGTTGATGTGATAATTGTTGTGCTAGAAAAGCATGTTGTTGTGATAGCTGCTTGATAAATATCTGCTCTTGATAGGGTAATTTTATGTGAGCCTGTTTATTGAATGGATGCCAAACATTGGTTTTTGGGGAGTATGGTCCCCCATTAACCAGAATTGGGTGGATCATTGACTGTTTATTTGATATAACACATATAAGATGTCAACCTTTGATTCGTGGGGAGTATGGGCCCCCACGGGTCAGAATTTGACACTTAGGTGTTGTTTTACGGTATTTTTTGGGTTCCGGAGAAGTTTCTGGGGCATACTGTCAGGAAACCCAGTTTACATGCCGTGTAGTATTTTTATACACGCAGTGTATGCTCTTCTATTTGGGAAGAAAAATGAACTTTTTGAGTACACGCCATGTACCCTGAGAACACACTGTGTAGTCTCTTCCCGTGTCACAAACCGTGTGGGCGGCAACACGGAGTAGGGAAAGGCTTGGGTAAAACACACCGTGTACCGAATGGACACACCGTGAAGTGTGACCTGGAGTCCGGCTATGTAACTAACAACACGGGTCAGTGAACTCCGTGATAGAACACATTGTGTCAATTATAGACACGTCGTGCAGTGTGACCTGGGGACTCAGTCGTGTAGCTGACAACACGGACTGGTGTCACCTCACCCTAAACAGGCCGTGTACCTGTGGGACATGCCGTGTAGTCTTATCCGAGGACAGACCATGTGGATTTAGCCGTGTGGCTAGGAAACAGGGTGGTGTACACGCCGTGTGCTGGTGTAACACGCCGTGTAGAGTCAAAACGAGTAGTCGGCCATGTCAAAGACGACACGGGTAGTTAGAAAATAACATTGTACACGTCGTATAAATATTATACACGCCATGTAGTTTTTTTCGACGGAAGCCATGTGTCTTAGCCGTGTGTAAGGACCTGGGCAGGGGAAGAGAATTCAAGTACACGTCGTGTAGTCAGTGTACACGTCGTGTAGTCTTGTTTTGAAAATTTTGAAATTCCTTCTTCCTCTTGTTCCTTTGTGGTTCCTTCATTTCAGTCTTAATAATCTTGAATCTGAGGCGTGATTTTAACCTTGTAGTGTTATGATGCCTAGACGACCGTGATTTGTTCGCCAGGAGAGCGGTGAAGATTATACTCTACAGATGGTGTGTCATGGGCTACCAGTTGATCCACCAGTAGAGCCAGATGTGGTGCCAGATGATATACCGGACATTGGCGCAGAGGCGCAGTTCTGTGAAGGATTTATGCGGTTCATGAAGACCTTTCAGGGAGCACCGCAGGCTGCCACATCTATGGTTGAGCTGAAACGTATCTTCCAGCAGCAGCATCCGCCCACGTTTTTAGGAGATGGCAGACCACAGGCTACGAAGTCTTGGCTAGGATTGATGCAGACTATTTTCGAGCACTTGGAGACACCTCCAAGGCGGAGGGTCAAGCTCGTGACTTACATGTTGCGTGATTCCGCCATTTGGTGGTGGGATGTTACCACCCAGTCAGAGAATAACAGATACATGGCGTGGGGAGATTTTTAGCCAGTCTTCTATGACTTCTTCTTTCCCGAGATGCTGAGGGCAGATAGAGCTCTAGAGTTCATGAATCTGCAGCAACGCGCTATGTCGGTGATGGACTATTCTGCTCGTTTTACCGAGATTTAGCATTTTTCACCCGTTCTAGTGGGTGATGAGACGTTGAGAGCCAGAAGTTTTGGTGATGGTCTTCGTTATGACATCTGAGCGCTGGTGAATGTTTTCAGGTTGCCCACTATACACGCGATTGTGAACTAGGAATTGAATACATAGAGGAACCTACGAGAATTGAGTGGTGTGGGACAGGGCGGTTCAGCACCAGTCACTGGTATTATTTCTACTGGAAAGAGGAAGAGACATGTGGACTTCTCTCAGGGTGGAAGTACCAGCTAGGCAGTGTCATCAGGTGGCCCGATCAGGTGCTACCAGTGTGGCAGAGAGGGGAACATGAGACTACAGTGTCCACGAGACCCAGTGGAGTGCCGAGCTTGCGGCAAGATGGTTCATCTGCAGCGCTTTTGTAGGGAATTTTCACCAATGGCTAGTGAGAGGGGTTCTGTGCAGACTCTGCATGTGGAATCAGGACCAGTGGCTTCTTACCAGGCAGGGAAATGGAATACGTCAAGGCGTGCAGGCCGAGATGGTGGTCGTGGTCGTGGTAACCAGACACCAGGATCGTAGAGGCAGCAGGGCGGGACAGCTCAGGGTAGTCAGGCTGTGTTGCAGGGCCGCGACACTGGGCAGGCATATGTAGTGCAACAGACCCAGCAGGAGCAAGATCCCGGACCTTCTACAGTCAGAGGAACTATTCTAGTAGCTTCTGTCTTGTCTTCAGTGCTTTTTCGATATCGGTGCTACGCATAGTTTCATATATGTACCCATTGTGGAGAGCCTTGGGATTTTTTTTCTTCTTTTTCTGATATCATGATGCTAGAAACTCCTTTGGGGACTAGAACGGCTAGTGTGCGTCACTGCAAGGAGTGCCCCCTTGAGGTTGGAGGGTGTCACTTCCTTTGGGACCTCTATGTCTTGGAGATGACGAGCTATGATGTCATTCTCGGGATGGACTGGTTGGTTCCATTTCGAGCCTTTGTAGACTACTATCGTCGCATGGTGAGTTTCACGTCACCAGAGGGCGGAGAGTTTCTATACAAGGGCGAGTGGGATGTTCAGGAAAGTCGAGATGGACTAGAGCATCATGGGAGAGGTGGAGTCATAGCCCAGATAGTGAGCTTATATCTGGATGATCAGGGGACTTGAAAGACGTATTTCCCTCTAGTTGTTGATCGTTTCAGGGATGTCTTCCCAGATGACTTTTCAGGTATACCTCCGGTGCGTGAGGTGGATTTCTCTATCGAGATAGTTCCAGGAGTAACACCGGTGTCCATTCCTCCTTATAGGATGGCCACGCTTGAGTTGGAGGAGCTCAAGAGGCAGTTTGGGGAGTTACAAGAAATGTGCTTTATTTGACCCAGTACTTCTCCTTGGGGTTCTTCCGTCCTTTTTGTGAAAAAGGTGGACGGTACCCTCAGACTTTGTGTGGATTATCGGAAGCTGAACGAGTTGACCGTTAAGAACTGATATCCCTTGCCGAGGATTGATGATATTTTTGATCAGCTTTGTGGAGCACGAGTGTTCTTGAAGATTGACTTGAGATCCGGATATCATCAGCTGTGCGTGAGACCATCGGATATACCACTTACATCTTTTCAGAGCAGAAATGGTCTGTACGAGTACTTGGTTATGTCGTTCGGACTCACAAACATGCCAGTGGTTTTCATGGCTCTGATGAATCGTGTGTTCCATCCATATCTTGATTCTTTTGTGGTGGTATTCATGGATGACATCCGGGTGTACTCTCACACTCGATATGACCATGCCACCCATCTTGAGATATTATTGAGTACACTGAGAGAGCATCAGCTATATGATAAGCTCTCTAAATGAAAATTTTGGATGGACTAGATTCACTTCCTGGGTCATATCATCTCAGAGGCAGGATTTGTAGAAGACCCATAGAAGGTGAGAGCAGTAGTTTCTTGGGAGAAGCCTAAGAACATGTTTGAGATACAGAGTTTCTTAGGGTTGTCTGGTTACTACAGACGCTTCATACAGGACTTATCCTGCTTAGCAGCACCGTTGACAGGTCTGACTAAGAAGGGTGTGAAGTTCGTTTGGTCAGAAGCTTGTGAGACCTCTTTTCAGGACCTGAAGGGGAGGTTGACATCAGCACCGATCCTGATACTCCCAGACGAGGGGAAGAGATATACAGTTTACTGTGATGCATCAGGGATTGGGCTGGGAGCCGTTTTGATGCAGGTCGACTGAGTTGTTGTGTATGGGTCTCGACAGTTGAGGCCACATGAGAGGAATTACCCGACGCATGATCTCGAGTTGGCTGCAGTTGTACATGTGTTGCGCTGTTGGAGACATTATCTGTTGGGAGAACATTTTGTGGTTTTAACCAACCACAAAAGCCTCAGGTATATCTTTACTCAGCATGACCTGAATCTGAGGTAGAGAAGGTGGGTTGATTACCTACAGTCCTTCAATTTTGAGTTTTCCTATACACCTGGTAAAGGTAATGCAGTAGCCGATGCACTGAGCAGGAAGACTCAGATACAGGTGGTGCAGGAGGTCAGTGGTGAGTGGGAGCTCATGGATTTGTTCTTTGAGATGCATCTGGAGTTGCATGACAGTCAGGGGCAGACTTATCTTTCCTCTTTAGCTGTGACGTCTACCCTCCTAGACAGAGTTAGGATGAGACAGCTATCAGATTCAGAAGGCCTAGTTTTACGGGAGTCGGTGGCAAGTGAGGACCCTCCTCCCGGTTAGACGATAGGCCATGATGAGGTTTTGCATTTCCATGGACATGTATGGGTTCCAGGGGATATACGCGAGGAGCTGATGTGGGTGTTTCATGCTTCAGCTTGGGAAGTTCATCCCGGGGTTACCAAGATGTACCATGACGTGAGGTGTCAGTATTGTTGGCCGGGTATGAAGGGAGAGATAGGTGGTTTTCTTACGAGGTGTTCCACCTGTCAGCAGGTGAAGGCAGAGCACTAGAGGCCAGCCGGGCTGTTACTGCAGTTGCCCATTCCAGAGTGGAAATGGGATGATGTCACGATTGATTTCGTGATAGGATTTCTGAGGTCACCTCGAGGAAATGACGTTGTGTGGGTTGTTGTAGATAGACTCACGATGGTAGGTCACTTTTTTCTAATCAAGGAGACCTTTGGTGTTGATGAGCTCGGAAGGCTGTATATCCAAGATATCATACGTCTTCATGGGGTCCCTCGTTCTATCGTTTCTGATAGGGACGCCCGCATTACATCTCATTTCTAGCAGAGTTTTCAGAGGGCATTGGGTACTCAGGTGCTTCTTAGCACAACATACCACCCTCAGATAGATGGCCAGTCAGAGCGTACGATATAGGTTCTAGAGGACATGCTGCGCGCATGCGTCCTAGACTTTGGGGGCTCTTGGGAGAAGCATATACCCTTATTCGAGTTTTCCTATAAAAATAGTTTCCAGGCGACTATTGATATGGAACCATACGAGTCTTTATATGATAGGCCATGCCGATCACCTTTCTTCTGGTTAGAGGCAGGTGAGGCAGCTTTACTAGGGCCACAGCTCGTACAGGAGACATCTGAGTAGGTCTAGCTGATTCGGAAGCGGATGACTACTACGCAGTCTCGTCAGAAGTCTTATGTTGATCGCCGCAGAAGACCTTTGGAGTTCGTGGTGGGGGATCAGGTTTTTCTATGTGTTTCACCGAGGCTGGGACACAAACGGATCAGGAGACAGGGTAAGCTTTCACAGAGGTATGTGGGGCCATTCGAGATTCTGGAGAGAGTCGGGCTGGTTTCCTATCGGTTGCAGTTACCACATCGGTACTGATCCATACACGACATCTTCCATGTGTCTCAGTTGCGTCACTACCATTCATACCCGTCTCACACCTTTCATCCAGAGGAGGTTGAGCTTCAGCATGATGCTTCCTTTAAGGATCATCTGATCCGTATCGTTGATAGGAGCACGAAGGTTCTCCGAGGTCGGTCAGTTTCTCTCATACGGGTGATATGGTAGCATGGCCGAGTGCAGGACGTGACCTGGGAGTGGGAGGCTGACGTACATGCTCAGTGGCCAGAGTTGTTCTGAGATTTATCTTCACCACCCTGGGAAGGGAAATTCGGGGACGAATTTCTATAAGGGGGGAAGTTTTTAAGAACCCGGTTCTTATTTTTGAGGTACGGGATTCTTCTTTTTCCTTTTCCTTAAGTGTTTTTGAGAAAATATGAAAAATGGGGAAAATCCTAAATTTTGGAACTACACGTCATGTACTTTTTCCACACACCATGTACTTTTGGCTGTGTTGGGATGAGTACACGGGGCGTGTAGCCATGTCGGCGACGAGGGGTGTAGGAACCGACTAAATGTCGTGTAGTGGTACCTTACACGCGGTGTAGTCAGTCGGCAGGCTTAAATAGTAAGGCGGTGGAGTCACCGCCAGCTGGGCGACAGTACACGCTGTGTACTCAGGAGTACATGTAGTGTACTCAGGTCGACAGATGAACAGTGTGGAAGTGCCGCCAAATGAATAGTTAAATGAAAGAAGTAAACGTCGTGTACTCAGAAGTACACTCCATGTACTTTGTTTTTTCGGCTTAAAACAGGAAGTAGCCTCCTCATTTGGCAGGGGAGGCATTTGAGCCATTTTGGAGCCAAGGAGGATGGTCGGACCTTTGAAGATCCGTCGGGGGTTTGTCTGGAATCAGTTTCCGCCTCGGATGATCCCGTTGGAACCGTACGGGTAAGCCCTCTCCTCTCCTAGTATCGTTCTTACCAATTCCTTCCTGAGGGAATGTTATTTACATTTTAATGGGTTTTGTTCTTCATCAGATCTACGTCGTTCTTGGATGTTTCTGAAGGCGGCATTTGGGTATAACGTTCGTTGGCGTATAAGGTAGGTGGCTTAGTGTTTATTTTCAAAAATGTCGTGCATTTTTTGCGTTTTTATGCCACGAACCCATGTTGGGGTGTCTTGTGGCTGAGGCCGTTTCTATATTTAATGCCTAGAATTGATTAGATATTTAATTGTGATAATAAAATGTTGGTTGGGATCGTTGCTTAGATCCAGAACCACCCCGGGGGTGTGTTCCACTGTTTAGCTGTTTGGCCAGGATACCCGAGTGTATGCCTTCAAAGTAGTAATTATAGAATTTCCTTGACAAGAATTTCTTGTTACTGCTTTTTTACCTGTTGGGCATAGCCCGGTTACATGTTTAGCCTGAGGGCATTGTTGTATTTAGCCTGAGGGAGTTTTTGTGATTAGCCTGAGGGCACTGCACTATTTATCCCGAGGGCTGTAGTATTTTTCTCGAGGGAAACCTTTCGTGCCTGAGTGCTTGACTTCTATGCCTGAGGGTGACACTTTTTATTCCTGAGGGAAATTTCTGTTGTGCCTGAGGGCTATACCTGTGGGTTGGATTCTGCTTACCCGAGGGTAAGGTTTTGTTGTCTGAGGACATGGACTGTTTGTTTAGAAATGCATTGTGGTGATTTCTAGTATATAATGAATTAAATGAATAATAAAATGGTAATTTAATTGTTAAGTTAGTTACTTGTCAGTACTTCTTACTTTATTGCATTTTACTATTCCACACTATTGTTGCATGCTTACACGTAGTTGGGCATGAGCCTTTGGTGGGTGCCTACTGAGATATATTTCTCACACCCTGTTTGGTTCATGATTTTCAGCCCAAACAGATTACGTTTCTACATGTGTAGATAGGGGAAAGAGTCCCTATACGGGTAGTTGATTGTTTCCATAGAGTAGGAGGGCATGGGACCGAGCCTAGGCTCGTGATGCCGCTGCCATCTATTTTTCTTTTTTTTGCTGTACTCTGCTCTTTGTTGTACTGTATTGATGTATAACATGTTTTGGCTATTTTCTTAGAACTTCAAACATGTAGAATCATCACTTCTATGCTTTTGGTTATATCCACTACTGTAGTTTATTCAGTTGTGTATGTTTATTGCTTCCTCTGTCGTTGTATGTTTATTCTATATTCCGCTGCACTACACTTTGACAAATGAGGGCATAGTTTCCCCACTATCAGACCTAGGCCCTCGCTGCTAGTTGGCAGCCTCTAGCGTTTGGGGAAATGCGCTTGAGGTCACGTGGAGAACCTAGCTCGGGGCACCCGTTACGTGGCACTCGGGTCCGGGATGTTACACATTTCTTCATTGTAGAAAAAAATTAAGAAAACATAACAGTAAATTTTTTTTGTATGATAAAAAATCAGTTAAAAGATATAATTTTATTAAGGTTAAATCAATCATAAAGTGATCAAATATATTCTCATGTGGTTGGTTTATCATGAAAATTTAAGACATTGATTATTTAGTTATTTGGTAATTTTCTGATCTAAAAGCAAATGAATATAATGTATGAGGTTCTAGGAATTATCAATTCATATCTAAAGATTTAATTTTCATTTTAAATTATGAAATAATTGTAATTTTGTAAAAAACTATTCAAATTATCTCAGTTTGGTGACTAAATTATGGAAAAATATAATGGAGTCATTTATAGTCATTATAAATCAACATTTCTTAAATAATATGCTCAATATACTCCAAATTATTTAAATTAATTAAAAATATTAAATATTATTAATGTCAATAATTAAAATATATCATAAGAGAACGATTTTTGTGAAATTTTTGTGTGGTCATTTTTTATTTATATGGAAAATTCTCACATTAATTCAACAGTAATGGTGCCAGATATGATTGTAAGTATCTTTCCTTGTACATATGTGTCATTTATATAAGATATTTTTTATAAATATGAAAAAAAAATGGATTGTAACATTTAAGTTTTAGCTTTACCCTATTTTCTTTAAATTATAGCCTTAATGATTCATTATAAAAGTAATTATATTTTAATTTCTTATGAAAGTGGTGTATGAGTTCATGGAATTTTAAGGTTTTCTTTTTTCTATATATATAAAAATTAATTATATATATTTTGAAAATTTTAGATATATGTATATAATGAAATTTTAGAATTACAAAATTTTAGATTTTTTTATTTTTAAATCCAATTATTATAATTAAGTAAATGTAAGAATATATCGAGCACCAGATATCATATAGGACAATTATTAAAACGGTATTTATTTTTTAAAATACTCTACCTTCAAACTTTAAAGATAATTATTTTTTTCATTTGAGAAAAGTATTAAATATCATATCCCCTTAGTGGAAAGACTAATGGAAATGGTTGTGCCTTTAAACCATTAGGATAATAGTTTTACTCCCACTTGTTTGACTTCCATGTCATAATTAAACACATATGCTTCAATAATATTGGGTGTCTGAGAAGGCTAATTTTACTGAAGTCATTCATGGGGACAATATTTGATACCAAGGGTCTGCAAGGGCTACACCCGGTTGAGAATTATATGTAATGTGACACGTGGGGTTTATATTAATACAATAGTTTAAAAATATTTCATTTAAAAACCATTAAAAACCATTAATAATATAATTTTCATGACTAAAAATGATTTATTTAATATATAAATGTCAATGAAGAGAAAGGACCAAAAAATAAATCTTATTTTAATGAAGGATGTATCCAATTATAATCATGTGTAAAAATTAATAATGAAATTCATTCATTACTACAATACTCATGTTTTGGTCATTTATTTTCATTATCCATAAATTATTTTAGTGTCCATTTTTTGCTGATCAATAAAGATCTTATTACATAGAGTAAATAAATTAAATTAAGATAAATATTAATGTTTTTTTATTTGAAGTAGGATATAATTTGTTTCGTGTTTATATATATTATTAATTCATTTTAAAAAAAATTAAAATCCACTAGTTTTTTAGGGAAAATTTTCCTACCAAGATGTCACTTTATGTATATTATACTTGAAGATATTTTGTAATTAATATGACTTTACCAATTATCATTATTTAGAGTATATAAATTAATAGAAACATAATTAATATAAATTATTAAAATGTATTTTCAAAAAAATAAATCATTATTTTTTCATTAGAAACAATATATTTAATATTAAAAATATTAATGAATTATTATGAATGATAAAAAAACAATACATTATTTCATATTTTACCAAGAAATAAAATGTATAATTTGAATAAATCACATGTCTCATTCTAACAGATTAATATTATTCTTCTAAAAATAATCTTATTCAAAAGAATATTAGGTCCTATAAAATATAAACTATAAAATAAAAAAATAATAATAATAATAATCATTAATTTTCATAAAAAAAATAAATTTATATATAATATTTTTTAATTTTAAATTCTTGAAAAATGTAAAAACAAATATTACCAAAAAAGGTATCATTTAGAAAATAATATTTAAATATATTATTTTCACTAAAAAGAAAATCAAAACTCAAAGTTATTAAAAATAAAAAAAATCAAATGTCCCTTGTCTTTAAAATAATTTAAAATTTGAATTTATTTTTTAAATAAGATGGCATATAATTTGTTTTATGTAATTATTTATTTTAAAAAATCTACAAAAAAATATAAACATAAAAATATTAAAAATTAATAAAACCCAAAAAAAATATTAAAAATTGTGTTATTTAAAAAAATGAATAATAATATTTAGTATTTTAATTAAAAAACACATGTTATGTAATTAGAAATATAAAAATTATAAAATAAAATATACTGGCACAGATTTTTTTTTATGTACACGAATTTTTATAAAATTTATATTATGAAATTTTTTGACAACTTTATTTGAAATGATTATACAACCAATAAAACCACCAACTTGTGAGTTTTTTTAATATATTTTAACACTTTACGTCACCTTTAGAATTATAAAAAATTAAAATACCTCATACAAGTAGTCTACCAGTTAAATGAGCTAGTTTGGATGAACAGTGAACATAAACTAATAGTTTTTTATTTTTTCAAATTTTATTGTTCTGTGTATATAATAATAATATTATTATTATTATTATTATTATAACTAAATAGAATAATAAAATGGTATGACCTCTTTTTGTGACCACCTTGTTTGACCAATTAAACAGGTCTGACATTTATATCCTCTCTTCATCAGTTTAGTGGTGGATTCACCTCTAAAAACATCGATATTATGTTCACATTTTATTTATTGTTACAAATTTTTTATAAAGTGTATATTTGTTATACACTATATATATTTTCTATGTTTATTCATCTATATTTTTTAATTTTTTCCATGTTTTACATAATCTATCTTTTTTACAATGCCCATAAACATATTAACACATACACAAATACATGTATATATTATTTTAAAGTAACTCACGTGAAATTCTAGCTGTATAAAAATATTTCATTCATTAAAACATAAAAAAATGTGGTACGAAATAAATTATTTAAATTAACTACGATTTTATAAATAACAATGATCAATATAAAATGATGAATATTCTATGAAAAGTAATACAATCTCTAAACATATATTCTAATAAATATCTAGACTATAACTAATATAGTACAAAATAAAAATAATGTATGCCATGGAATATATATTATTAGAAAACTAAACACATGGTTGATAAATGTTATTTTCAGTATTTTTATGGAATTTATTTATTGGAAATAAATATCATATATAGTCATTATATTACTATTAAGTATTACAATTTTTTGAAATTTAGTAGTTTGAATTAGTGTATATTAATTATGTAATAAAAAATTTTAATCTATTTTGGAAAAAAACAATGGATTATTTTCATATAAAATTATTAGGTGAAAAACATTTATTTTATGTTGGTAATGAGTTATCACTACTAGTGAATTCCATAGATTAATCTCAATCCAAACTGTAATAGTTAAGGATTGAATGGAATTGTCTACATGACAAGTTCAAGTTTATAAAAATCTCTACAAGAATAATGTTTATTGAACCAATGCATAAAAATACATCCATTTAAAACCATACCATTAGACCATATACTCGTGTAATAATGATTTATTCATATTGGAGATAAGGTGGAATTTGTGTGTAATATATTATAATAATGAAATGGGATTTACACAAGTTATATATTTATTATAAAAGATATCATCTTTAGTTAAATGATAAATTTATCATAATGAAAATAAGACATTGATAAGTTGTATTTTTTATTTAGTACTGTGATGTTAAAACTATTTAAGGTGTAAACATTTTAATTTTTTTTTAAATTAAAAGATAATGAAAATGGTAGAATCCTATAGAAAATGATAAAAATGAAATCATAAATTAGTAGGAATTGTAAAGATCAATCAAAAAAATTATATCATTCAACAACTAATGGGGAGTACATGAACACTTAATATCATAATAAATGTAATTCCCCGACACTAGTTACCCAGAGTCAGTACATTATTAAATAACATTGGCATTATCACAAGGAAATCAAGTCTAGAATGATCGATCAGTTAACTATTATTGGAAACAAGAATCATACATAAGTTCAACTTTACAACCTGAAAAGAAATACAACACGAATTTATTCAATTAGAAACATCCAAGCCTCCTATATTATGACTTAAAGTCACTCATAACTAACTTCTTCATATCCTGGGAAAATCAAGCATAAGAAAGGGTTAATCTCAAATGCTCAGTAAGGTTATGCAATACAGCAGAAGATAACATAAATATTAAGCATGGTGAATAATTTAAACCACATTCCTTTACCAAAAATAAACATGAATACTTTTATGGAAAGAATATGTGCTGAGTAAATAATTCTATAATAAAATATAATCATGGGTATTCAATTAGTCGAATGACCACATGAACCATGAATATTATTTTCATAATGAGGGAATGTATAATGTCGGACATTCTAAAACATTTTGTCATGGCCTCGGCCAAGACTTCTAAAAAATTTTAAACCCTCGGCCAAAACCATATATCAAATTTGGAAAGGCCTCATCCAATTCCACATCTACTTGTCTCTTGAGACCTACCGATGCATCGAGGAGCTATAGCGGGCTCCACCCATCACTTACTAGGTCCAATACATTCCTCATATGAAAAGGTTTAAACATAACACAATCATTCCTATTAAAACTAGGATACGAAATGTCAATACTTTATCCATAAACCATGAATGGTATGGAATAACACAGTGAATGTCAAACATATCATAAAACATTCAATAGAATATGGATGTTTTGTATCATAATAAATCAACATCAAATAAACTTAAAATCCATTAAAGGATGTTAACATAAATTAAATCAAAACCTTTTTAGAGAAATAACTATTTTTATTTTGAAATAATTTAAAAGTAATGTAATTATAAAAGAAAACATTTATATTTGAAAATATTCATTATAAGATTGTAATTTAATCTTCGAAAATGTTATAACGGCGCAGTATAGCCGCACCCACCATATAAAAACATTCTTACCTTAATTTGGTCGAAGAGATCAAAAAGTAACTTGTTTGGAAAATGACAGAAATATTACTTTAAAAACGTATAATGTCAAATAAGAGTATAAATAACTTTACCCCATACTATATTAAAGTAAAAATGTTTTTGAATAAATTTTTAGGAAAACATGGATGTGGATGATAATGAGGTCCCAGTAGATAATTACATATAAACAACATTGAATAATGAAGAGGTTGTAGAATTAACCCTTACATTGTACATTTCATTGGTCGAGGGTAGGTTAACCTCTTATATAATGGTGAAATAACTGTTATTAAATTATAAAATAATCATATATATAAATATTATATCATATATGATCTTTTAACATTTCTTTGTTAATAATATATTAGTACTATCGTTGTTTCGGGTGTTAACTGATTCATTTTCCTTTGTATGCTTTGTTATGTAAGTAATGTTTGTTATGGATGGGATGTATCTTATTCATATGAAGAATTATATCATGTCTTTAAACATTATTTTCAATCATCAAATAAAATTAGTCTTTAATAGATACAATGGGGAATGAATCTCATCGCGTTCGTGGAGACGGTAATCTGTACGTACGCATAAGCGACAATATCATTATTTTGATATTAAAATAACATATAATTGGATGTTATATCATATATAAATTATCATTATAATGATATATTTATTATTTATAACAACTACACATCATTATTATACCCATCCAAATAATAATGTATTTAACAACAATTACACAACGACATTGAGACGGTAAGTCGTACGTACACACATATGGTGACATGTCATTCAAAGGATGGATATAATAATGAATATAGTTGTAAAATATTTATAATAACATCACATTATATATAAGATACTGTATTTATTAATTCATAATGGACACAACAAGGAAAGAAGAAGTGGAAGAAGAAAGGAACTTGAAAGAGGTGATGACATATTTCAATCTTCTTCGAGTTCTTCCTTTTGATTTGATGAAAATGGATACATAGGTTTGATTTATGACTGAATTAAGGCCTCTAGGATGAATGGAGGACATTTTAGAGGGTATTTGGGTAGGGTTTGGACGATCCAAATGGATTTGAAGGTGTGAATTAGAGAGAAGTAGGAGTGCCCTTTTATAAGAGGGGTGAGGGGAACCTTAGAAAAATCTAGAAACATTATTTTATAATATAATAATTTTCGGTTTATAATGGCTCCAAAAAATATTAATTAGAGGATAAGGTATATATGGGTCTAAAACCACTCATCTGATATGTTTTAGATAGGTTTGGGTCACTATATTAAACATATCTTTTAGATTTAACTCTTAGTTAAATAGTATGACGTTTAACATGTCTCTTTGTATTTTTATATTATATGGTTAATAAACATACTCTATACTTCCAAGAGAACCCCAAGTGGTTAATTAATGATACACCTATTATTATATAATACTTTTGTAGGATACATAGATTTTTAGGAATATAATATCAATTAATAATATAAAATATTTTTTAAAACACTTTTATGTCAATTTTGACACTATTTGGGATTTTTTTTAATTTACAAAAGCATTATAACATAGGAAAAAATTAATATAATAAACCTTAATATGTCATATTAACCTATAAAAATAGTTTAATTCATAAAAAGCCTCAAATTACTTTTAATTGGATATTTATAATATCAATTTGTTTAATATTTCATTAATTAGGTAATTACTGCATCATCATTGTGTCATAAATAAATTAAATTATTAAATGTATAATAAATATAAATAAAATACCATTATGTAGGAAATATATTTATCTTTCCAATTAATATTTATAGTTGAAAATATGACTTATATAACCTCATGTAAAAATTGATTTACTAAAAGATATTTGTTTATGTTATTTTTGCCTTTACTTTAAGTTAATTAACATAAAGTGTCATTATCATTCATAAGTAGCCCCATGGGGTCCAAAAATTGACCCTAATATGCATATGTTCGGCCATGATTCATAAAATATGGTTAAGACAAGTGTTAAGGTAATATTTTATTATTATAATATTGTTTTTACCTTGAATTACCCTTTTTACCTTTAACAGCGATAAATAAAAGTCAAAAGTTACTATTCGCCAAAAATTATTTTCACCTTATTGAACCACATTTTACTTAATGATATCAACTTCCTGTCTTATAGTTTTGAAATTCAATTCACAAAAGTGGTAAAATTATGTTTTATTCAAATTTGAAAATGCTCCTATGAGGTGGGTAAAAGACAGTAAAAAGTTCGATAAAATTTTTATATATGTAAAATTATTATAAACTAACTCCAATGAATTAAATTGAACTTATATAGGTGTTATGTATCTATTCGGACCTAAAATTAATTTAAATAAAATAAATAATTATTTAAATAAAAATTCGGTTTTCAACAATAACTTAGTGTTTTTCATTGTTCATCAAAAATTGAATGTTTTCAGAAAAATACCAAAAATTCACCCAAAGATAATTTTGATATTCTGAATTAAATAATGAATTCAATTTTACCAATTTAAAATTATAGATGTTTCATTAAATAATTTAAAATCAATTCCTGTTGTCAAAACCAAAAGGCGTATTTTTAAGAAATAATATTTATCAAAAGACTGACACTTGTTTATGTCTAATTTTAAAGAGAAATTACTTATAAAGACCATCATTGGATTAAATGGAAAAAATATAATTCAATTATAATTCCAAAACATTAAATTGTACAATTCCACACTATAAATTTTTTATTAAAAAAGTTCTTTTTAGTTAAAATATAGCATTTTTCACTATTCACCCAAATATAGATGTTATCAGAAAAAACACCAAAAATTTATTGAAACAAAATTATTATTTCCCATTTCTAAAGAAGAAGTTTATTTTGTCAAATTGAATATATAATGGTTTCAAATATTGGATTTGAAAAGGGTTTGCCATTAAAAGGCGGTAAAATTGAATTTGTTGAAAAATATTTCTTTTATCTGAAAAAAATGAATTTGTTCATACATTATTTATAAGAAACTCATAATATGGATTATAAAATTATAAGTATTATATAAAGTTTAAAATTCTGTTAATACTATTCATAACTTTTTTTGAAGGGCTAGTTTGGTAAGTCGTGGTGCGCTTGAACTCAGTGTTGCGTGTAGTGCAAGTTATTGAATTACTTTGAAAAATAATGTACTATGAGATCATGGGGTTTTACTTTCTTCCCTCCATCAATAAATTTCTTCCTCTCAATTTTAAATTGTTCTTCAAAAATATAATTTTGAAAATAGAAAATACCTTTGTGGGAAAACCCACATCGGAAATTGGGATAATAAAATTTTTTCTTAATAAGAGTAAAAGGGGATTGAAAAAGTCACCAAAAAATTATGATCTCGATTAGGAGAACATTGTTGGAAATTAGAGACGCATAATTAGAGGAAAAACTTAAATATTTATATGGAGTTATTGAGATCATCAGTCACAAATAATTATAGAATTGAGGGACTCAAATCCATCAATCAATGGTGATTTAAAATATCATCAGTTCAAAATAACATAAGGTATTTGGATAACATATTTTTAGTTTTAAGACCCCTTACCTAATGTTTATGAATTAATTTCTTCATAGAATAGTATAAGAAAAAATATATATATACTTGACAACTAGAGTTCCATCCTTTTACTAATTTCTACCACAAACTCATCTTTTACTCTAAAAGATAGTAGAACTTTAAAAAATATTATATTTATCTTATTCATATAGGGTTCCAAAAAAATGAATTTATAATTCAACGACCAATCCTTTTCAAAAAAATACATTATTAAATCAAGGACATCACGTGGGATAGTGGTAGGTGATACACCATTGTCACCCTTCATTTGAGGGTTCAATTCTCGTGTCCTTGCCGGACGTGACAGGTTGCCGCCAGACCTTTGGGTTGTCCTTTCTATAGAAATCCAAAAATAATCCAAAACTAGAATTACCTAAAATACTTCTGTCCAAACTCACAATCCATAATTTATAAGAAAGTTAAACACAATGAAGATCCTTTTTTTCATGTAATAACATGTGAACAACTTCATCATGTATTTTTTTAAAACACTATAACATCCTGAATTATCATAAAACCTTATGGATTACATTCATGCTCCCTTATTCTTTATGGAATACTAGATATACTATTTTTATCCAAAAATGTTTTAAACATCAACAATGATGGAATATACAAATCATTAATCAGTTTCAAGGTAGATAATAATATCCAATATAATTTATTCAAATCAATCATGTATTATTCCCAAATTACTACCTCGGTATCCGAACCATATTATGATTTACCTTTCTCTCAACCATATATTTTCCAAAAATTTAACCTGAAATTGAGTCACTTTTCATGGTTCCACACAATCTCAAGTCCTTAATGAAATAGTATTTCATTATAATCCTTATATACTATATAATTCTTATAACATGTACATCATTAATACAATACTTAAATGACACAATACTTTAATAACAATGTAAGAAATCTAATCATTACTCTTCATCAATAGTATTATCATAACATTATTGTTATCCAATAGTATTATTTGGGGTATACTCTGATGATATGGACATTGATTTGTGTAGTGTCCCAACTCCTTGCAGATGAAGCATTGTATATTTGAAACTTTTTTCTTACCCTTGAAATCATGTACTTGAATTCGGACGAGGAATTTATCATGGGCCTCAGAGTAGCAGCGATCTCCCCTTCCGCGGTACAAGGTTTTCTACCCTGTATCTCACCCTCTCCTCTCCTCTACCCATCTTGTTTGTCTCATCGGCTCAGGGTTGTGCTCTTCTCGGAGACGACTCCTCTTCTGGTTCGGCAGCTTAGCATCGGCTCCTACTCTGTCTAGGCGTTGGCGTGCTTCGGGCTTGTACGCGATGGAGGAGGGTCTCGACGGCCGAGACATAGGTCAATGGCCTTCGATCAGGAGTATGGCTACGATGTGTGGGATGATTAAGGGTTTTCATTGTTGAATCCCGGTCTGCATCAGAGGGTGTGGCATTGTGCTTGGAGAGGTGTTCCGGCCCTGTTCGATGGGAATGGAATCAGGCTCGGATTGATGTGGAGGGGAGGGGGATTTATGGTGTCTGGAGGCCATATGTTTCATTCCAGCAGGTATGCGGTTCATTTGACAGGTTTGGGTTGGATGCTCCGTTGGTGTTCCTATGCCGATGTCATCGTCAGAGTTCCCTATCACTTCCCCATAGGTCCCTTCTTCCTCCAGCGGTCTGGCCAGTTTGGAATCCAACGAGTGTTCCTCCGTGGTTTTTATCTATCCCGCTCCAAGATCATGGAGGCGTTGCGTCCCCAGATCTGCTCGGTTTCTCCCAACGGCGATGCTCCCTAGAGGTACGGGTGGGGATTCCAGTCCTGGGTGACGAATTCTCATCTTCATTCCCCATGTTTTGTCTTCCTCTCCAGTTTGCTACATTATGGTGTAGGAGGGTGTCTTGTTGATGCGACAGGTTATTTGGTTCTAGTTCCAGCAGTAATTTGTAGTCAAATTGGATGTTTGTTGTCTGATTTTGACTATGTTGGTTCCATGCACATGGATATTTTTGGCTTATGCAGAGGAGGGATGCCAGTTTGCGTGGATTCCTCCTGGCTTGTGTCGATTGAATTGGGAATGAAGGATTTTCCTCAATGGTGGTCATACTATGGATTGTGATATTTTCTTGTATTTCTATGTGTTTCTTTAATCTTGGTAGGATCTGTCATATAATAATTTCTTAGGTTGATGATGTTTGTTCTCTTTTGTAGCTTTTATTTTCCGAATGTGATTTGGTTTTGGCCTCAATGGTCCAGTGGTCAAGGGTTTCAGGAAATAAATTTTCTACAAGAAGTTGTTTCAGATGAGGTGCAGGGCAATGGCTTCTTGCTGTTTTGTGGCTTTTAGGAATTGTATGTTTGAGAGGGTATGACTTTGGTCATCGGTACCAAGCCCATGTGCTTTTTCATGGGACAGCTTGTCATTCAGCTCTAAGACAGTGAAAAGTGGACTTAATGTTTTTTTTGCTGGGTGGAGCTTCCTTCTTGTAGTGTAGGTTGTTTATGATCATGATCCTTTGGTCTGTTGGGGGTTTTTATTTTCTAAGTCAATGTTGTCATTATGGGTTTCCTCTCACCCCCTAAAAGAGGGTTATTCTCAATAAAAAAAAATTAGCCAATCAATCACGTGCTTGGTGTACATTTTCTCCACACTGATAACAAACACTCATTCCCATCATGAATTTACCAAGGTTATTCTTTCAACAGTTATCACATGTGGGAAAAATCCTTCTTTTCCTTATTCCCTTTATCCATCTCTCTCTCTTCTATCCTTTTCTTCTCTTACTTCCCTTCAAAGCCATAGGACTCAGAGAATTATTACTTATCTTATTAACACATGATACTATTTCTTTATATGTTGAGAATACATGGGAGAATATTTCCCTTTTAAATGTTGGTTTAATACCATGAAATATATGATCCTTCTTACTCTTTGGATCATACATATTTCTAGATTTCACATTACTTATACTGGGCGCCATTTCCATACAATGGCATCCACTAGGTCAGTTTATGAATCGCAATGAATCATTCTAAACTTGTAATATACCTAACATAAATTGAACAATTTATGGATATAATCCATAATCATAAAAATATTTTCTTTGAGGAGGTATATACTCGTAAATCCTTCATAATGATTTGTAATGAAAATGAGATTTATCCTAAGAATATCCCCCGTGATTCTTGTAACCAAGAGTGCAGCAAGGCCCATTTTTGTGCACCAGTTCTTGTTTGAGTCTAGTTCAAAGTGGTGTTTTCGGGTTTTACCCCTACGTACATTTGTTCCAGAGCCATATCTACATGCTCGTATCCAGATAGATATGTATTTCTTGGAAAACTCACAAATTCACTATAATACCAAAATTCTGGGAAGTTCTTCCATACTAATCCTCAAAGTCTATCTTAAGTCTATGTGTTATAATCTGAGTTTATCTAAATCTAGTTTCCTTGATTTGTACTAAACTTTCTCTGATACCAACTATAACTCCCCAACCCTAGTTACCCAGACTTGGTTCATTTTTATATAACATTGGCTTGATCACAAGGAAATCATGTCTCGAAAGACCGACCAGTTTAGTATTATTGGAAACAAGATTCATACATAAGTTCAACATTAAATCATGAAATGAAATTCAACACAAATTTATTCCATTAAAAACATCCAAGCCTCCTAGATTATGCCTTTAAGTCACTAATAACTAACTTCTTCATATCCTGGGAAAATAAAACATAAGAAATTGGTGAGCTCAAACGATCAGTAAGGGTAATCAATACAATGTAAGATTACATAAATATTAATCATGGTGAATTATTGAAACCACATGCCTTTACCAATAATATACATGAAAACTTTTATGGCAGGAATATGTGATGAGTAAATAATTCCATAATAAACCATAATCATCAGTATTCTACTAGTCGAATGACCACATTAACCATCAATATTATTTTCATAATGAGGTAATATATAATGTTGGACATTCTAAAACATTTTTTCAAGGCCTCGGACAAGACGTCTAAACATGATTAAAGCCTCAGCCAAAACCATATATCAAATTGGGAAATGCCTCGTCTTATTCCATGTCTAGTTGTCTCATGATACCTATCGATGAATCGAGGAGCTATAGCGGGCCCCACCCATCCTTACTAAGTCTAAGACATTCCTCATATGAAAAGGTTTAAACATAACATAAACATTCATATTAAAACTGGCATACGAAATGTCAATACATCATCCATATACCATGAATAGTATGAAATAACACATCCACAGTCAAAAATATCACAAAACCTTCAATACAATATGGAAGTTTTGTATCATAATTAATCAACTTCAAACAAACATAAAATCCATCAAAATATGTTGACATAGATGAAATTAAATCCTTTTTAGAGAAATATATCTTTTTATTTTGCAATCAATTAACAGTCGTGTAATTATAAAAGAAAAGATTTATATTTGATAATATTCTTTTAAGCTTGTAATGGAAGCTTTGACGATGTTATAATGTCAGAATATATCTGTATCCGCTGTATAAAAACATTCTTACCTTAATTTTTTCGAAGAGGCCATAAAGTAACTTGTTTGGAAAATGAAGGAAAGATTCTTTTCACAACGTATAAGGTCAAATAAGGGTATAAATGAGTTTAAACCATTGTATGGTATGTTGGAAAAATATTTTTGAATACATTCTAAGGAAAACATGGATGTGGATGATAAAGAGATCTGAGTAGATAATTACATATAAACAACCTTGAATAATGAAGTGGTTGTAGAATTAACGCTTACCTTGTACTTTTCCTTGGAAGAGGGTATGTTAACCTCCTGTATAATGGTGATATAATTTTTATTAAATTATAAAAGAATCATATATATTAATATGTTATCGTATATGATCATTTAACATTGCTTTATTAAAAATATCTTAGTATTATCATCATTTCAGGTGTTAACTGATTCATTTTACTTTCTATGAATTGTTACTTAAGTAATGTTTATTATGAATCGGATGTATCGTATTCATATCCAGAATTATATCAAGTCTTTAAACATTATTTTCAATCATCAAATGAAAATTAGTCTTGAATGGATACGATGGGGAATGAATCTCATCGCATTCGTGGAGATGGTAATCTGTACGTACGCACGAGCGACAATATCATTATTTTGATATTAAATTAATATATAATTGGATGTTATATAATATATAAAGAATAATTATCATGTTATATTTATTATTTACATCAATTACACATCATTATTATACCCATACAAATAAAAATGTATTAAATAACAATTACACCACGATGTGGATACTGTAAGACGTACGTACGCACGTATGGTGAAATTTAATTCAAAGGATGGATAGAATAATTAAAATGGTTGTACCATATTTATTATAACATCACATTATATATAATATTCTGGAGATATTATTTTATAATTTAAACAACAAAGAAAGAAGAATTGGAAGAAGAAAGGAACTTGAAAGAGGTGATGAAATATTTACCTCTTCTTCGGGTTCTTCCTATTGATTTGTTCAAAAGGGCTACATAGGTTGGCTTAATGACTAAATTAAGGATTATAAAATGAAGGGAGGGCATTTGAAATGGTATTTGGTTAGGGGTTTGACAATCCAAAGTTCTTTGAAGGTGTTAATTAGAGAGAAGGGGGTGCCCTTTTATAAGAGGGGTGAGGCGCACCTTAGGAAATGCTGGAAATATTAATTTATAATAAAATAATTTTTGGTTTATAATGGCTCCAAAATAGATTATATAGTGGTTAAGGTGGGTATGGGTCTAAAACCACTCATCCAATAGGTTTTAGACAGGTTTGGGTCACTATATTAACCTTATCTTTTAGATTTAACTCTTAGATAAATAGTATGACAATCACCATGTCTCTTTGTATTATTATATTATAGCATTAATAAACATACTATATAATTCCAATAGAACCCCAACTTGTTCATTAATGATAAACCTATCATTATATAAGTTTTTTGGCCGAACCATAGATTTTTAAGAATTTAATATCAATTAATAATATAATATTTTTTTTAAAAACTCTTTTATGTCAAGTTTGACACTATTTGGAAATTTGTTTTTTCTAAATTTATAACAGCATTATTACTTAGAAATAAATTTACCTAATAATCTATAATATGTCTTATTAACCTAGAAAATTATTGTAATTCATAAAAAGTCTCAAATTACATTTATTTGGATATTTATAATATAAATTATTTTAATATTTCATTAATTAGGTAATTACTGCATCATGATCGTGTCATAAATAAATTAAATTATGTAATGTCTAAAAAATATAAATAAAATACAATTATGTATGAAATCGTTTTATCTTTTCAATGAATATATATCGTCAAAAATATGACTTATATAACCTCATGTAAAAATTGATTTACTAAAAGATATTTTTTAATGTCATTTTTCCTTTACTTTAAGTCAATTAAAATAATGTGTCATTATTTTTCATAAGTGGCTCCATGGAGTCCCAAAATCGACCCAACGATGCCCATGGTCAGACATGACTCATCCAATAAGGTTAAGGCAAGTGTTAAGATAAGTTTTTGTTATTATAATTTTATTTTTACTTTGAATTACCCTATTTACCTTTAACCGCGGTAAATAAAAGTCAAAAGATAGTATTCACCAAAAATAATTTTCATCTTACTGAACCAAATTTTTACTTACTAATATCAACCATGCCTCTAAAATTGTTTAAATTCAATTCATAGAAGTGGTAAAATTATGTTTAATGCAAATTTGCAAATGCTCCTAGGAGGTGGGTAAGAGACAATAAAAAGTTCAATTAAATTTTTATATGTATAAAATTATTATAAACTCATGCCAATGAATTTAATTAACATATATATGTATTATGTATCTATTTTGACCTAAAATAAATAATTATTTAAATAAAAGGTCAGTTTTAAACAATAACTAAGTGTTTTCACTATTCATCAAAAATTGAATGTTTTCAGAAAAATACAAAAAAATTACCCTAAGCGAATTTTGATATTCAAAATTCAAAAATGAATTCTATTTTACCAATTTAAAATCATAGAAGTTGCATTAATTAATTTAAAATCAATTCTCATTGTTAAACCAAAAAGTGTATTTTTAAGAAATAATAACTATCAAAATATTGACACTTTTTTATGTTCAATTTCAATTTAAAATTATTTAAAATGACCATCATTGGAATAAATGGTAAAACTATAAATCATTTATACTTCAAAATCATTAAAAATTTTAATTCAATAATATAAATGTTTTTGATTAAAAAAAAGTTTCGTTAAAATAGTCTTTTCACTATTCACCAAAATATAAGAGTTATCAGAAAAAACAAAAAATTTATTGAAACTAAATTATTATATCCAGATTCTAAAGAAGAAGTTTATATTGAAAATTTGAATATATAAAAGTTCCAAATATTGTATTTAAAAAGGGTTCTCCATTAAAATGCAGTAAAATTTCATTTTTTGAAAAATATTTCTTTTATCTGAAAAAAATGAATTTATTCTTATATTATGTCTAAGAAACTCATAATATGGATTTTAAAATTATAAGGATTATATAAAGTTCAAAATTTAGTTAATACTATTCACAATCTGTTTTTAATTGCTAGTTTGGTAAGTCGTGGTGTGCTTGAACTTAGTGTTGCATGTAGTGGAAGTTATTGAATTACATTGATGAAATAACGTACTATGAAATCTTAGGGTGTTACAATAAAATAAAAATAATAATTCATTATTCCAAAAAATTCTACTCACTATACTTCTAAATACCAATAATTCCCCTTATTTTCCTCACAATACTCTCTAGTTACCTATATATATCCCTCTCAAATAGTCTCTCTCATTGTTCACACATTAATTTTAAATAATTCTTGATATTATAAAGTTAAATTCCATGTTATCTTTGTTATATATCATTTATTATAAGGTGTTGAGAAATTATGGTCATTTATTTCAAACACCATAAATGAGTATGAAATAGAAAACATATTGTATAGTGAATTTATGGTGACATTTAAGAAAAAAAATCTTCTAGAGTATTGGGAAGTTGTGAAAATATAAATTTTTTAATTTGTGATAAAATAAAGAAATGTTTTGGGGAAGAAAAAATTTAACTTCTAAAAGTTATCAATTTTCGTTCCAAATTATATGTGTAACCTATAAAGAAATATCGATCACTTTTTTGATATTTTGAAGTGACAACTTCTTTGATTATTAGTATCTGAAATATTTTATCCATATAATAATATATGGTCAATTGATATCAATAAAAATAAAGAATATTCAAAATAAAACATTTACGAAGGAAAAAAATATGAAAAGGGGATGGTTGAGAAATATATAGAAATGCTCACTTAAAAGGGAGGGAAATGGTTTTTCTTATACAAAATAATTATTGGAATAAATAATTGAGAGTATACTTAAAAGTATTGGTATTATAATTTAATTGTGTATTGTAGGATTAAAAATCCAATGATTATAAATGAAATAGAGAAGTGACAAATGTATACTGTTTTCATAACAAAGATATGGGGTGTTAATATAATCAATTCTTTATAAATCGTGGGAATTTCTCACAGAAGAAGACTGTTGTCAAATTTGATGTTTTTGATTTATTATTGAAACAGTTGATTCTAAATATATCATGATAGTGGGAAAATTAATTGTAAACCAAAATGTATATAATATACTATGTAATTATATATCTACACAATCATTTATATAATTTAATATTTTACAGAATACTTAATTTCATCTTTGTAGATTGTGAAAATATTTACCAATTAAAATACCAAGTTTTACATTGTTTTTTTTTATATTTAATGTATTTTTGGATTAGAATGAATTTGAATTTTCTTTTTGAAAATATAACAGTCATCATAATCATGTATTTTAAGGTCATATTGGGGATAAATTATCTCCTATAATATATGGAAATAATTTATTTAAAAATATAAACAAGTTAGGATTTATGTGGTGGTAATGGAATTGAATTTTATATGAGTGGTATCTTTAGCTGAATTATGTTAAGAACCACTCATGGAAGCACATGTTAATGAGTTTTTTTAGAATATTTAGATTATGTAAAATATATAAATGAGAAGTAAGTTATATGAATAAATGACATATCCATTTTTTCCAGATCATTTTTGTGTGTTTTGTAATGATTTATCTAGAACCCTAATCAAAAAGTTGAATTGTGTATTGATTTCATCCGTAACAAAGAATCTATATCTAAGACATCTTATAAATTGTATTTATTAATATTTATCGAGTTTGAAACAACATAATAGTTTATGTTCTAAGGGATTCATTTTTTAAAGTGTGTCACAATGGGGATATCCATTTTACTTTTACATAAAAAGGATGTGTCATTGAGTATATTCATTGAATATAGGAAAATAAATGGGATTACTATAAAGAACAAGTTTGTACTTCCTTTTATTAAAGACTAATTTTGGACAACTTATTTGGTTTCAATACTTATTGAAGACTTATTTTTAATTTGTTTATAATTTTTAATGATTAAGAATGATGAGACACTAAATTAAAATATATTTATATTTTATGTCCATTATAAGTTAAAATAAATCCCTTTTCAGTTAACATATGTACCATTGTTGTTTTTTATTTTATTAATAGAGATTTCAATGATTATATTAATAAATTTATAAAAAAATTATCACTGTAATTCTTGTATAAGTTAAGATTTGTTATGAATATGGAATGACATGAAAAATGGAATTGCACTTGGAAATAACGGTTGGACCTTAAAATTAAATGGTTGTCAATAAATGGAAAAGACACACCAACATTACTAAAATATTTAGTTTCATTGGATAATCCAGATATGATTGGTGACTTATTGAAAATTTTTATTAATTATATAAACTATTAACTATTTTAACAAATAAGGAGATAAAATGTAGTTGGAAAATTGAATATTGTGATAAATCAGATGAACTATATAGGGTATTAGTAAATTCACCAATATTTTAATTATAATAAAAAATAAGGGTTTATTATTTACATAGATGCATTAAGAAAAGGACATTAATGGTATTTAATGAAAAATGGTTTAGTGGTATATTATTCATCTCAATAATTAAATCCCAATGATGTAAATTATCCAATTCATTACTTAGATTTAGATATTGTGATTTTAACACTAAATTCATGGATAAATTATATCTATAGAGAGAAAAATGATATCTTCACTGACCATAAGAGTCTAATATATATATATACTATGATAGAGATGAAAATGAGTAGAATGAAATAATTGTAACTACTAAAGAAATGTGAGTGTTCAATAAATTATCATCCAGGGAAATAAAAAAAATGTAACTGATGCATTGAATAGGAAGTTTATGGTTTTTTATACATGATAATACTAGTGATTTATAGCATTATTAAAGAGTGAGTAAGGATCAATTTAGGTGTTATAATGTAATGGAAAACATCATACCACTTCCATATATTTCCCATCTTAATTTAATGGAAAATATTAAGAAGGATTGAAAAGATAATGAAACATTATAAAGGTGGATGAAATTTATGAGAAATGGGAATCTAATAGAGTTTAACATTTGTAAATATTCTGTATTAAGATTTGGAAAGAGGTTATGAGTTCTATCAATAACAGAGGTAAATAATGAGTTATGTTGACCTCACTTGTTTTGATAATCTCAATTATGCTTTCACATACTTTGACAATCCCAATTAATTTTTATCAATATATTAATTATTTCAATATATGATATTCTATTATCAAGATGATAATAATATTAAAATAGTCCTTGAAATATGTTAATCATTGTTTATCTATGTTTATATGAGTTTTGAATTAATTCTAACTCAATCAGATGTGTTCTGCATAAAACAGAAGTGCTAAAGTCACTGATATGCTTATAGCTACAGATAGACTTAGTATACCGATAGACATAGTCACCGATATGCAAAGGTCACCGATACTAATATCCATCTATATGTATAAGTCCACCAGTAAGCACATGTCTCTGATAGATCAAGTCCACCGATACAGACAGCTACCGACAAGAAACTGAGCTACCGATAGAAGAAGTCTATTGGTATGCATAAGTCTACTGATATATATACTTAACTGGAATCAAATGGAGCTACCGATATGCAGAGAATAAAAGTCTACTGATACAATCTACTGATACACCAGAGTTACCGATAGAGTAAGTCTGTCGATATGAATAAGTCTACTGTTATGAAGCTACTGATACAAAATGAGCTACCGATAGAATTGAATTCTACTGATAGATGAATTCACCGATATATAGAGATATTAATACATAGAGTAACAGCTATCGATACCAGGAGCTACCGATACATGTTCAGAGAGTTACCGATACAAGATCAAACAACTACCAATAGAAGTTCACTGCTACATATAGTCAACCGCTACCTACAGAAGTCTAGTAATGAAATACTGACCTGTCAAAGTCAATACTCTCAATATTATTTATTTATTATGAAATGATTATATTTGATGTTTTTAATGCAATTAATGTTATTTAATGTGGATTTTTGGCATGTCAGGTAATCGTACCTAGTACCCATGAAAAAGGTAATCATTCTCTTTACCGGAGCTGAATGCTATAAAAGGAAGGACAAAGACAGAATGGAATAGAACTAAGAAGTCACGTAAAGGGTTTAAAAGGCAAGGGATAAACAACATTGAAACGTGTTCCATTCAAACAAAAGTAAAAAATCTACATTCATACTGGAAGAACACTGGACATACACGAAGCCACTCATTCTAGAAAGAAACACAAGCTGCATCTTGAGTGAAGAACTACAACGAACTCTTCATGAACTCATACTGATAACACTGAACCTGAAAAACAAGGAATAAAACGACCCTCTATTTTTCAGAAAAAAAACCAGAGAAGGACTCAAAATCATTTCTGATAAATCAAAAGAGTCCAGAGTTGCACTTCACATTACTAGATCATTCTAAACTCTTATCTATTCTTTTAGTGATTCTTTTATTTACATTTCGAGCAGCATGTATACTCTGTATTTTTCTTACACACACTGTCTCCTATGATAAACTGGAGGATTTCTAAATACTCATCCAAACTCAATAACTCCCTTGTTTCCCACTATGGATAGTGGTAGAGGTCAAGTAAGACCTGGACTACCTGTGAGTTGTTGTTGGTTTTCCCACATAGAACTGTGGTAGAGGTCATTGTACCTGGATTGTGCTTTTAACTTTTGTTTACCCCGATCCAGGGTGTGGATCAAATTTATATAAATTGTTTGAGAGGACTAGGTCTCGGCTTGAGACTGAACCTCATGGTTACATCTGTTGTGAATTTTAGTTTAAGTCTAAAGTATTCTATATATTGTATATTTCACTGCTAATAACTTTGAAATAAAATTTGTTTTAAAGTTACATTGATAGTTAAATTAGCATGTGTTTATACTTATTGTGAACCAGTAAGTTAGTTTCAAATGTTAATTTAATCTTCTGTTTAAATTAACTGAAACCTAATCAATCTTTGAGAAACTAATAGAACTTTTACAATCTATATAAATTCACTACAGCTTAACTTGTTTTAAAATAGGGGGATTTTAAGAGAAATATTTTTAACAAAAAAATTTAATTGGTACTCAATTCACCCCCCTAATTAGTATCCACTCCGACCAACATTTTGTATCAAAGGGTTTATAATAAATGTTTTCAAAACACTTAGTTATTTAACTGTGATTTTAGTTCCATCTTTAAAGATATTAAATTTCTATTAGTTCTAAATTTTATCTCTTTAAATATATTTTCTAAAATATAGTTATGGACAATAGACTAGAAGGTGATGCTACCAACATTCCACCTTTCATTAATGGTACAAATTATGCTCAGTGGAAGATTAAAATGAAAATACATTTAGAAAGTATGGGATTTTAGAACTGGACTACAATAGAGACTCAATATTAAATTACCGAAACTGATAGAACTACATGGGATGAAACTATAAAGTCTTCTTACAATAATAATTGTAAAGCTATGAATGCCCTGTATTGTTCTCTAGGAGATGAAGAGTTTAATAGAATATCTGCTTGCAAAACTGCTTATGAAATCTGGGACACATTGGTTGTTTCCTAATGAGTGAACAACAAATGTTAAATAAATGAGGCAGAATACCTATACTATTAAATATGATAACATTAAAATGAAGCCCGATGAATCCATTTATGACATGTATCTCAAGTTCAATTATATTGTAAAAACTATGAGCTCCCTTTGAAAGGTTGTTCCAGCAAAGGAACAAATTATGAGGATAATAAGATGTCTTCCAGAAAGATGGAGAGGCACATCTATTTCCATTAGAGAATCATGTGATATATGTTCCCTACCTGTTAAGGAGCTTATTGGTAAGCTTATGATGAATGAGGAAGAACTCAAGGTGAATAAGGAAGATGATGATGAACCAAAAAGGAAGTTAGTGTCTTTTAAGTCTACTGCCTCAAAGAGAAAGGATAAGTAGAAAGTTCACATACCTACTGAATGATGAATAAGTTAAAGTTTAGACTCATTTAGTGATGCTGAGATGGCTCAGATATCCAGAAGATTTAAAATGTTCTACAGGAAGAAGAAAGTTTTCAGAAAATCAAACTACAAAGGTAAATATGATAACAAATATCATTGGAATAAGGACTGGAAGAAGCTTGATAAGAGTGATGAAATTATCTACTATGAGTGCAAAAGGAAATGACTTTTAAAAGCTGACTATCCAAAATTGAAGTTCATGAAGAAACATGACTACAAGGACATCAAGTATAAGAAAGTAATGAAAGAAACTTAGAGTGATTTGGAAGACACTTCAAGTGATTATGATTATGCTAAGGATGAAGATTCTCATAAAGCTAACATGTGTTTGATGACAATCACATCTGAGGTAACACTAGGCAATCCTGATTTAAATTCATACTATTCTGGTGTTGATTATGATTCTGAATCTGAAAATATTTCTCTGAAGAATTATTTGAATATTTTAATATTATAGAAGAGACTTGTATTGAACATAAGGACAAGTACAAAGCCTTAAAGAAATAGCATGCTTTATCTAGAATTGTTAAATCTAATCTTGATGTAGAAAAAGAAAAGAATGCTTAATTACTTAAGGAAAATACTGAACTAAAATTTTCTAATGAGAAACTGAGAATGGACATAGAAAAGTTCACAAATGGAATGAACACTCTTACACAAATTCTAGGTAAACAAGTGGAAATATAGTACACTGCTGGTTTGGGATACCAACCAGGACAGAGACAGTTTACCAAAATTAGATTTATTCATAAATCTGGACACAATTATTCTAGTTCTAGTTCTATAAATTCATATGCTTCAACTAGTTACTCACATTTGTATAAATAAAATAGAGTGTATCTTTCAAAATCTGTTGAATCTATTGATTATATGAGACCCATATGACAAATCTGGGTACCTAAAAATTTTCTTGCTAACCTGTCTGGACCCAAGAGAATCTAGGTACCAAAATCATTCTCTGTTTGAAACTATTTTGTAGGAACCCTATTTGAAGAGTTCCCATAAGAATATTTGGTACATCGATAGTGGATGTTGAAGGAAAATGTCTAGATACTATTCATGATTTAAAATCTTAATAAAGGTTGATGGAGGCTATTTCACCTTTGGTGATAATTCTAAAGAAAAAATCATCAGCCTAGGCCAGATTGGTAACATGAATTCAGTTTTAATTTCTAAAGTTTTATTTGTGGATGGACTTAAATATAATCTATTGAGTATTTCTCAGTTATGTGATGATGGTTTAAATGTTAAATTTGAAAATGATTTTTGTGTTGTTTTTAACTCTAAAAATACTTTAGTATTTTCGGTCTTGAGAAATTAAAATGTTTATGATGTTGATTTTAATTATTTATCCAAGAAAAATGTTACTTGTTTAAATGCTTTTCATAAAGAATATTGGCTTTGGCATAGATGATTAGGACATTGCAACATTTATTCACTTAGAAAAATGACTAGGAAGAACTTAGTTAGAGACCTACCTAAACTTGAATTCCCAACTGACAAATTTTGTAATCCATTTCAAAAGGGAAAACAACATAAAGCCTCTTTTAAATCAAAGAAAGAATTTTCAACTTCTCAACCACCCAATTTGGTTCACATGGATTTTTTTGGACCTTCAAGAGTTTCTAGTTTAAATGGGAAGAAATATGTCTATGTCCTAGTAGATGAATTTTCTTGATATATTTGGGTATACTTCATAGCTCAAAAAAGTGAAGCTTGTTCTTATTTTGTGAAATACTCTATGTATGAAGAGAACTTTAGTGGTCTTAAGATTAAAACCCTAAAAAGTGATCATGGTCGTGAGTTTGAAAATCATGACTTTGAATCTTACTGCTCACATAATGGGTACAGTCATAACTTTTCTTCCCATAGAACACCTCAACAGAATGGTGTTGTAGAATGAAAAAATAGAAACCCTCACGAAATAGCAAGAACTGTGCTTAATGAGTATGACCTGCCTATTTATTTCTGGGTTGAAGTTGTGAATACAGCTTGTTATATTATCAATAAAGTCTTGATTAGACCAATTCCTAAGAATACCCCTTATGAACTATGGAACAATTGGAAACCTAAAGTTAGTTACTTCAGAGTCTTTGGCTAAAATGTCTTTATTCTAAATACCAATGATAATCTTGAAAAATTTGCATCCAAAAGTGATGAAGGAATTTTTCATGGTTATTCATTTACTAGAAAAGCCTATAGATTCTTTAATAAAAGTACCAAATATGTGGAAGAATCTTTTCATATCACATTTGATGAAACTGATCCACATGAACCTAATTCTTCTCTTGAAACTCTTGAAGAAGATTTGACTGTTATTGACCTTAATGATAAAACTAAAGAACCTACTGTAAAAACCACCAGTTCTGGAAAAATTCCAGAATCTTCTTCTGTTGAACCCGAAACTATAGATGAACTTAAAATTTCTAGTCTTACCTTTACTAGATAAACTATGATTCTAAAGAATCATCCTTTAGATGCTATTGTTGGTAATCTTGATATAGGGGCAAAGACAAGAGCTTCTCTAAGAAACCAGGTTGAACATCATGCATTTCTTTCACAGCTATAACCTATAAATTTCAATGATGCAATCAATGATGAATTTTGGGTAATGGATATGCATGAAGAGTTAAATCAATTTGAAAGAAACAAAGTCTGGGAATTAGTTGACAGACCTAAGGACACTTTGACAATAGGCACTAAATTGGTTTTTAGAAACAAAGTTGATGAGTCAGGAAACATAGTTAGAAACAAAGTTAGGATAGTTGCACTCGGATATAGTCAAGATGAAGGTATAGAATATGAGGAAACCTTTTCCCCTGTAGCTATATTAAAATCCATTATGATCCTACTTTCCTATGTTGCTCATCTGAATTTCAAGTTATATCCAATGGATTTCAAAAGTACTTTTCTAAATGGATTTATAATTGAAGATGTTTTTGTTGAACAACAACCTGGATTTACTAATCCTCATTTTCCAAATCAAGTTTTCAAGATATCTAAAGATTTATATGGTATGAAACAAGCTCCAAGAGCATGGTATTATAGACTTAGTAATTTTCTTATTTCAAAAGGTTTTTCAAAAGGAATTGCTGATCCAACTCTTTTTATTAAAATAATTTCTAAAGATGTTTTTATAGTACAAATCTATGTTGATGATATTATTTTTGGATATTCTAGACATTATTTATTTAGTTCATTTTCAATTAGTATGCAAAATGAATTTGAAATGAGTTTAATGGGAGAACACAAATATTTTCTTGGATCTCAAGTTTTTCAAAATGAAAATAGTATTATTTTTAATCAATGTAAATATAAAAAGGATCTTTTAAAACGTTTTGGTTTGGATAGTATTAAGGAATGTGATACTCCTATGAGTACTATCTGTAAATTGGATGCAGATGAAACAGGGAAACCAGTGGATCAAACCAACTATAGAGGTATGATTGGAAACTTAATTTACCTTACTTCTAGTTGACCAGATATTATGTTTAGTGTGTGTATGTGTGCAAGATTTCAAGCTAATTCAAAATAATCTCATTTACTTGCTGTTAAAAGAATTTTTAAGTGTCTTAAACACACTGTAAATTTATGTTTAATTTACCCAAAAGGAAACTCTTTTGAGCTGATGAGTTATTCAGATGCTGACTTTACTAGTTGCAAGTTGGATAGAAAAAGAACATCTGGAACATGTCATTTGTTGGGAAAATACTTAGTGTCTTGGTGTAGTAAAAATTAGAATTATGTAGCTTTTTCTACTGCCTAAGCAGAGTATATAGCTGCTAGTAGTTACTATGCACAAATTATGTGGATGAAACACACTCTTTTGGACTATGGACATGAAATTAAGCATGTTTCTATCAACTATGAAAACACTAGTGCGATAATCATTTCAAAGAACCCTGTATCTCACACTAGGACCAAACACATTGATGTACATCACCACTTTTTAAGAGATCATTACCAAAAGGTGATATTACTCTTGAATTTATAGGTACTGAACATCAATTAGCTGACATATTCACCAAACCTTTTAGATTAGATAGGTTAAGTTATATTAGACATGAGTTAGGAATGATTAAACATAATCGGTAGAAACCTCACCGATGTGAAAACCCCACCAATGTGAAAACCTCACTGATGTGAGAACCTCACCGATGTGAAAACCTCCCCGATGTTAGAACCTCAACGATTTCAAAACCTCACCGATGTAAAATCCTCACCAATGTAAAAACCTCACCGATGTAAAACCTCACAGATGGAACTCATTAATAGGAATTCTCACCGATAAACCCTACCAATGTGTACGCGCTGTTTTAAACTTCTTTCTGCCGCCAAAATCTGAATCTTTTATACTTATGATATTTTAATTATTTATTTTATTTTTACTAAATGATATAACTAATTCCTAGTTACTTATCAATCCACCGAGCCTCAAACCCTTTACCCTCAAACCTTAGCTCGCGAATCTCTCAAAAACCCTAAATCCCTCGAACCAGATATGGCAAAAACCAAACTTCCTACCATCAGAGATGACATTGATGAGCTGAATGAAAAGAATCAGAAGTCTGATCCAATAGAAAGTGGCGGTATTGGTAGAACAAGATCAGGGAGGCGACCAGTAAACCGACATTTACAAAATAGAGTTATTGTGATCAAAAAATATATGTGCATGGAATGGTTGTTGGCTAGAATATCGTTAGTTCTTGAGGTGTTTGAAGATAAAAAGTGGTTATATTGTTTTCTGAAAAACATTTTCCCCAAATATATGAATATAGTGAATCAATTTTATGAGTTTGTGAGCTTTCAGAAGTCAGAAGATGAGAACCAAGTGATTTATTTTGTGAATGTAAGGGATATATCTTTTTCATCTTTTGAGGAGGATGAATGCCTGAAAGTTCCACACAAAGGTGTTTCTGGATATTAATCGAATTAAATACCACCTACAAGTGATATATTCAATTATGAAACTACCCAAGAGGAGCTCACGGGTAGTGGCAATCAAAGACAAGTGGTGGTTTTTAAAATGGATGGAGAGAACAAATTGTTGTTCAAATTTGTTCAGCATGTCTTAATACCAAGGAGAGGGGACTTTTGAATTTTAGTTATCAGGATATCTATCTCCTATATCTTTTGAGATATTGTGAGAAATTGAATTTGTGAAGATTTCTAATGTTTCAAATGGAGGACATGACCGGGCCAAAATCGAAGACAAATGCCTTATTCTTTTCCAGGTAGATCTCAGTATTAATCAAAGTGAAAGGGGTAGTTGTGTCTCAAGATGAGACAGTGGTAGTAAATAATAATTTTTGTATCACAAGCATAGTTTGAAAATATATGAAGATAAATTGGAACCCATGGAGAGGAGAATGAGTTGAGGATGACAAGAAGGTATATGATAAATTAAATCTTGTGAATCATCCTTCAAGCCCTAAGGGTGTGAGGGATCTAGGTCTAGGACCTGATGAAGAAGAACCTAAGTATAGTGATGAGACTGATGGAGAGGAGACTTCTATGGCTGATGGAAGGGATCCAGACATTCCCACAAGTCCTACTACTGAAATTGTGTCTTCAGAAAAGGAGGATTTGGAAGAAGAACAAACTCTTGCTAATGAGAAAGAACTGCCAATCCCTGAGAATGAAGAAGAAATGGAAAATGAATCTGAATCATCTGATTGTGCTTTCTTATGTCTGAGTCCATTGATTGGAAGCTCAGTTGTTCCTGTTATAAAAGTAGTGGGTGATATGGAAGGACTTGTGCCTAATCTAGATGAGTCTCCTGTTGTTGCATCTGTTATAGAGATAGAGTTGATAGTAAAAGATTCTTCTTAGGAATAAATACCTGCTGAGAATACTCTTGATGTACAAGAGAATTCACTAGTTGAGGGGGAGAATCAAACCGGATTTGGTAGTGTTTCAGTGGCTATTGAAATTGGGGATTGGGAAGAAGACCTAGGTTTTGTGGTTTGTGGATTGGAATATCCCGATTCTGATAATGAGGCATCCCTAAATAGACCAAAATAAATTATGATGTTCATACTGAGTTTTTACCTGAAGATTTGGTTAGAATGAATAATCTAGATAAGCTAATGTCTGATCTCAAAATCATATTTGTGGAAGAAATAAGGAAAATGGAATCTTCACTGGTGTCATCCATTCAATCGACTATGAATGACTCAGTGGCCAGCATAGTATCTGAAAGAGCACATGTTGTGGTTTCACCTACTGATATGATCGCCAGGGGTGTTCTTGAATCCTTAAAAAATGAGCTGAAAGAGTCTTTTAGTGCTTATGTTGTCGAGTTAAAGCATTGTTTTGATGAAGAGATTAGCAATTTGGAAAATTCCTTTGAACTCTCTCTTGGGTATAATGTCTCTACCTTTGTGGCAGAGATATTGGATGAAGTTACGGCTTTCTAGAATCATTTGTCTAGCCTATAAGAATGTGTTGATGATCTAAAGAAATATGTTATCTCTTTAGAATATTATATGATTTTTAAATCCCAAGAAGATAAAGATTTAGCTTATGTCAAAGGTGTTTTGAGCCAGATGGTATCAGTGTTTGAAGGTTTTAAAACCTCCATGAAATATCATTTCAGGACCCAGGATTCCCAAGTCAAAAATCTCATCAGTGGATTGACCAAAAACATCATGGAAACAATAACTTTCTCTGGTGGTTCTCTTACCTCGAGACCATCAATATAACTAAACCAGATTAGAGGTGTGATAAAGGAGGATCTTGGTTCATCATAAACTAGTGGCTTCGTGGACTCTTCCGACCTGAGATAAGTGGTGATTTATACTAGATATTCAGTTAGAAAATTATGAAGATAGTCCAAGGCTATATGAGAAAAGCTTCTACCTCTCAGAAAGAAGTGAAAGAAAAGGAAGACTACTATTTTCAAAGGATTTATACCAAACATCAACTCAACAATAACTTTAATATTCTGTTAAGAAAACCTAAAGTTACCTCCTGTCAATAAAGCCTTCAGAGAGAAAGTCAGCAAGTTAATATAATTGACTCCAGCCTTGGAGAAATTCATGGAGAATAAGGATGATTTCATATATGCTATGGAGAGAGGAGGAGGAATAATTATGGGTTTCATAAATATTTTGATGCCTTTCTTGCATGTCGATGCTAGACCATTTATTATACCTCCAGATTTACCTACCTCTACCTCTACTGCTTCTCCTATTCATATGAATCCAGCCCAAGCCACTCGAAGCTTTACTCCTATGATCACTCAAATAACTACTCATTACAGGCCAGGAATAGTTTTAGTCGCTCAGCCTCCTATGATCATTTCTGGAATTCATAAGCCTTCACCTACATTCACACAGTATGAATCCTCTTCTCATCTAAATCGAAAATCTCACATTAAGGACGTGGATTGAATAGGTGGCTAAGATATTTGATAAGAATCCCTTGTATTTTTTTTATTTCCTTTTACCTTTTTGCAACATGAAATACAATTGGATTTATTTTCTTTCCCATTTTATTCCTTTTCTCTTTGTTGTTTCTCACTTTTTGATTATCACAAAGGGGGAGAAATATTATAAGGGGAGGAAAATTATATCTGGGAATAATAACTTTTAGGTGAAAGGGGGAGAAATATTATCTAAGGGAGAGCTAATATTTTAAGGGAGAGCTAATATTTTAAGGGAGAGCTAATATGCTTTGTAACTTGTACCTTTGATACCATTGAATTTCATTCTACCTCCAGTACATTCCATATTTCACAGCTTATAATGTTTTCTCTAATACAATTAAATTTAATTATATATCCCCTGATACAATTACTCATTATTTTGAGACTATAATATCATAAGTTGTGATTATCAAAAAGGGGGAGATTGTTGACCTCGCCTGTTTTGATAATCCCAATTATGCTTTCACATACTTTGATAATCCAAATTAATGATTATCTATATATTAATTCATTTAATCTATGATATTATATTATCAAGATGATAAATATATTAAAATATTCCTTGAAATATGTTAATCAATGTTTATCTATGTTTATATGAGTTTTGAATTAATTCTAACTCAATTGGATGTGTTCTGCATAAAACAGATGTGTTAAAGTCACTGATATGCCTATAGCTACCGATAGACTTAGTCTACCGATAGACATAGTCACCAATAGTAAAAGGTCACAGATATGCAGAGCTACTAATATGTATAAGTCCACCGGTAAGCACATGTCTGTAATAGATCAAGTTTACTGATACAGATAGATACCGACAGAAACTGAGCTACCAATAGAACAAGTCTACCGGTATGAATAAGTCTACCGATATATATATACTTCACTAGAATCAAATGGATCTACCGATATGCACAGATTAAAAGTCTCCTGATACAATCTATTATTACACCAGAGTTACCGATAGAGTAAGTCTTCCGATATGAACAAGTTTACCGCTATGAGGCTACCGATACAAAATGAGCTACCGATAGAAGTGAAGTCTACCGACAGATGAAGTCACTAGTATATAGAGCTACTGATACACAGAGTAACAACTACTGATACCAGGAGCTACCGTTACATGTTCAAAGAGCTACCGATACAAGATCATATAGCTACCAATAGAAGGTCACTGCTACATAGAGTCTACTGCTACCTACAAAAGGCTACTAATGAAAGACTGGCCAGTCAAACTCTATACTCTCAATATTATTTATTTATTATGCAACAGTTATATTTGATGTTTTTAATGCAATTAATGTTATTTAATGTGAATTGTTGGCATGTCAGGGAACCATACCTAGTACCAATGAAAAATGTAATCATTCTTTTTACTGGAGCAGAAAGCTATAAAAGGAAAGACAAAGACAGAACAGAACAGAAACAAGAAGTCACATGAAGGGTGTAAAAGGTAAGGTATGAATCGCATTTAAATGTGGTGCATTCACACAAAAGGAAAAATCTACATTCATACTGGAAGAACACTGAACATACATGAATCCACTCATTCTAGAGGGGAACACAAGCTACATCTTAAGTGAAAAACTACAACGAACTCTTCATGCACTCAAGATGATAACGCTGAACCTAAAAAACAAGGAAGAAAACAACCCTCTATTTTTCAGACAAAAACTAGAGAAGGACTTAGAATCATTTTTGATAAATCAAAACAGTCCAGAGCTACACTTCACATAACTAGAGCAATCTAAACTCTTATCCAATATTGTAGTGATTCTATTATTTATATTTCGAGCAGTGTGTATACTCTGTATATTTCTTATACAAACTGTCTCCTATGCTAAGCTGGAGGATTTCTAAATCCTCATCCAATCTCAATAACTCCCTTTTTTCCCACTGTGGACAGTGGAAGAGGTCAAGTAAGACCTAGATAGCCTGTGAGCTGTTGTTGGTTTTCCCATGTTGAATTGTGGTAGAGTTCTTTGTACCTGGATTGTGCTTTTCACTATTGTTTACCCTGATCTAGGGTGTTGATCATATTTATATAAATTTTTTGAGAGGACTAGGTCTCAGCTTGAGACCGAACCTCTTGGTTACATCTGCTGTGCATTTTAGTTTAAGTATAAATTATTCTATATATTTTATATTCCGCTGCTAATTACTTTGAAATACAATTTTTTTTAAAGTTATCTTGATAGTTAAATTAGCAAGTGTTTATACTTATTGTGAACCAGTAAGTTAGTTTCAAAATTTAATTTAATCTTCTGATTAAATTAACTGAGACCTAATCAATATTTGAGAAACTAATTGAAATTTTACAATCTGTATAAATTCACTACAGTTTAAGTTTTTTTAAAATTGGGTGATTTTAAGAGAAATATTTTTAATAGAATTTTTTAATTGGTACTCAATTCACCCCCCCCCCCCCTCTTGAGTATCCTCTCCAACCAACATGTTATATTATAAAAATTATAACTTGAATTAATAATAAATAGACCTTAAAATTATATATTAGAGTCTCTGTAGATTATTATTCACCTCCTTTCATTCCCAAATATCTTTATGGCTTATAATTTTAGAGATTTATGACATGATCCTTATAGAAGAAACCCATATATTACAAAGTCTACCCTTATAATCCATGTCTATTTTGAAATAAAACAAAACATTTAAGATATAGTAAGTTTTCTTTTTAGGAAACATCTTCACAATATTCATATTGACCTCATACATGTCTCATTCCATCCTTAAAACCCTGTAAAAAAATTTAGAAGATTGGATTTGAACAAAAAATCTTATTTAGAGACAAAAATAAAGAATCAAACAAACTGTTGGTCTATGAATACATACAAAAATTATCATTTCTAAAAATTAACATTGCGTTCAAAATAAAAGTCATCTTACCCAAGAAATGAAATTCTCTACACAAATATTTTCATAAAACATTTCATAATAATTTAAAAGGAATATTAAACTCATAAATATTTCTTTTTAAATTATTAAAATGTTATGAAAACATTCTCAAAAAGATATACTATTTCACTTTAAGAATTAATGTATACTTACCTTTAATGGTAAGATTATTAAATTAACTTGATAAATAAACCCACATTAGGAATCCTACCAGCCTTGTAAAGGTTCACCCTAATCCCTTGAAAGGAGGGTTATCAAAAATCAATACAAATAAAGGCCTTCGGGCCATTTGGGATAAACTGATATAAGAAAAAGATAAATCAGGTTGGCAACTTGGTAGAACATTTTTTATATCACTCTTATAAATGGAATATCCAATATGGTCAAATTATATACCCAATACAATTGAGGGATATTTTAGACCCACCCCCATTGGTTCATAATGGTACCACTCAACCTTGGTTTATAATTGAATCACATGTAATTTGTTTATAATAAATCCACGAATCATTATAACAATTATAAATAACTATAAAATAAAAAACACATAAAATCAGGAAATTTAAAACATTTTACTCATAAAAATTCACTTCTCACCTGTAAGGAATCATTTTTTTATATTGGAATATCCATTCAGTTTTAAAATAATTTTTAATATAAATTGAATATCGGGAATAATGGTTTAACATTGAATAAAAACATGAATATTATTAAATAATTAAAATATCATATACCAATTATGGAAGTGGAATAAATTTTTTGTCACTGTATTTGATAAAATAATACATCCCTTTTTTCTTTTGCAATGAAAGTCAAAACATTCCAAATATAATACATAAAAATATTTCTTTTTGAAAACCATTGGAAAAAAGTAAAAAGTGAAATAAAATTTCTTTTTTAATTATTTTATATCCATATAAAAACATCCCTAAAATAATTATTAAAAATATGTCTATGGAATATAAATTTTTTGATGGGAAACTTTAAAAATGAATTTTAAAAGAAATTCAATCACATCATGTTTGACTCATCACGTATGTTATTTATCTTCCTAAATATATAAATTATGTTAATTATTTAATTTCTTAAGAATGTTTTTAATTTTCATTATTAATTATACTTTATTTAATACCAAGTTATATAAAATTAAATAAACAACTATGTTCAAGTCAGATGTTTTAATAATATTTATCACATATATCCAAACTGGATTTGGTGGGTTGACTATGGTCAAATAGGTCCTTATTATATCATCCCTAGAATAATAATCATGATGTAATTATAATTTATATACATAAATTATACTTTTAATACCAACCATTAACTATGGTTATAAAAATTGAACTATGTTACAATCATGTAGACGGTATTCCTAACATATGCATGAGTAACGTTTCCATTTTTCAATGATAAATATGAAAAGAGTGAAATTATTATTTATCTTTCTTTAATTATAATTATATAACTAATAACATATTATTTATTTTAATATAATTATAAATATAATCATGTGATATGGTGATGAAAAAGGAATCACATCACTTCATAGAGGTGGTAGTCCACACGTACCGATAAATGATGTTATCATTTTACACTAAATGGAAAGTAAAGAATTAAAATGATATATTATATTTTTATAATTATAAAAATTTCATTAATATCATATATATATATATATATATTAAATTGATCATTACAACCCTCTTTAAGATGATCTGATGGAAAAAAAATATTTCATCTATTTGTGGGACGGTAGTCCACAGTACATAAATGATGGTTTCATTTTCCATTGGATTGAGGATGGTATAGATTTACGTTATATAATTAACATAATAAAATATCATAATATTTTATATAATTTTATTATTATTTCAATATTGTTGAATAATATTTTTATTAGTAATAAAAAAAGCATAACGAAAATGCTTAGTTAAGAACTATTCCACTTCTTCAGATAACCTCGTAAGGTTTACACTAAAATCATTCCTAGGATGGTTTTTGGACAAAACCATGGAATATATTATATGGAGAGGATCTTAGGAAGGTATATTTTCAAGGATTTTATGGACGAAATGGTTCTATAATTTTGAATAATGGAAATAAGTAGAGGATCCCTCTTATAAGATAGGGGAGGGGAACTCCTGGAACATCATAATATATTATATTAATATAAACTAATTTTTAAATTATAATAGAAAAATAATAATTTCTTAATTTAATAATATTTTGATTTTAAATAATCTTATAAAATAAAACATAGACATGTTTAGGTTATATTTTCACCCTTATCTTTTTTAACCCATTTTAACCCTTTTTGATAATTTCTGAGGTATTAAAGATTTTACTCTCTAGGGGTTAACAAAGTAACTAAAAATGTAAACATAGGCCATAAAATGAATTTTTCAGTATTATAAACAATATCCCAATCACTTGGTCGAACATAATATTTATTAGATTTTTAAATCCTTAAATAAAATATTATTTTTTTAGAAAATGATGTTAATGTCAATTTTGGAACAATATATTTTATTTTCATTTAAAACTAAAAGAAAAATTCATAATTTTAATATAATTAATCAAAACCTCTATAATATTTAATTTTTTCTAAAAAAACATATAACACAAAAATATATTCAAATGATATTGTTTTTTACATTTTTAAAATCATTTATTTTTTTTAATTTTATATATATTGTATCATTATTATGTACGCATGTAAGGTAATCACTAAAAATTGAAAATAAATAATCATGATAAAGAAAAAAAAATTATCCTTCAAATTAATATTTAGGGCTTAAAATTACTTCTTTTTATCTTTATTTCAAGAATATAATGTTCATAAAAAACCAAAATGAAATTTTTAAATTTTATTTACATAAAATATTAAAAAGGTAAAAATCATGGTCATATGATAAAAGAAGGTCATATATTATAGTTTTGGATAATTATGGATGAAATATACTCATATAAAAAATTAATTCACATTTAATGGTAACTTTTTATTTTTTATCATATTTTTTTTATACTTAACAAATTCATTTTACCTTTATTGTAGTAACAAATTTTACTACAATTGCTATTCATAAAAGATAAAAATAAAAGGGAAATATTTAAGAAATTTGGATCTATTAATTATAATTATGGAATCCTTATTTCATGATTCAAAACATAAAATTTGATAATTTAATTTAACGTTAAACCTACCAAATGTGATGAAAAAAAAATTTCCCGAAAAATTGCCTTTCAAACATGAAAAAAAATTATTATACTAAACCAAATTATAAAATTAATTAAAAAGACTATAATTTATTTAATTTAAAAAATATGAACTAATAATATTTTAAAATTAACCCAATATAGATTCTAAATTTATAAATACTTTCAAAGAAAATACAGTTTTCAATAAAATCAATATTTTTCGACTATTATTTTAAAAATCACATTTTTTAACAAAATATTAAAAAATTAATCTTAGATAATTTTGATATGATGAATTTAAAAACTACTTCATATTTATGAAAAACTATTGCTGAATGTGTCATAATTTTTTTATAATATCAACTTACAAAAAAATAAAAAACATTTCTGAAGAAAATGTATTTTTGACGAATAAAATGAATTTACCAAAATTTGAGTGATTATTTACTAAGAATTTATCAAACATTTATATTGAGTACAAACATTATATATATTTTGTAACTCTTTTAATTATATTAATACATTCGCATTTAATATCAAGGTTATAACTATAATATTTAAATAATAATATTTTATTTTTCGTTTAGGCTCAGTTTTGCGTGTCACATGCTCTATAGAATATAGTTTTTTTAATATCAGGTTGCTATAAAATTTCTCTATACATATTAGTAACAATATGATATATAATAATATAAAATAGTATTTATAGTGTAAAAAAGTGATATATTTAGTAATATGCTACAATATATGCCAATAAGTGAATGCATAATGATAACTACCCAAATATTTCTACAACCATTAACAATACTAGATTAATAATATGTTGATATTTCAATACACTGAATCATAATAAATCATAAGAATTCAAAATGGAATAATTCAATATGGCTTATTTTATATCATGTTATAGAATCATCCAATTTCCTAGTTATTTGAGAAAATTTCACTATTGATCACCTTTCTAGAAGGTATATAAATAGAGCTTTAGAATGAATTTTTTGCCTTTATCAAAATTATTTTATTAATATTTAATGGTATTTTATTAAAATTCATGTTTCACATCAGAATTGTAGATGAGTATTAAGAAAATTTTAAAAGCATAGGTTAATCTCACCGTAGTATATTGTCCAAAAATATATTGGTAAACTAAATAGAATATTACAATTTTGTGTACATTCTATATTCAAGATCATATTCTTCCTAAGGAATTTATGATTAATATTTACATCAAATAAGTCTTTGATATAATATCATTTTCCACTCTAGAATATAAATTCTTCCTTATAAATCATTATATAGGAAACTAATTCTAAAAACTTGATAAAGGTTATTTAATTCCTAATGGGGTAGCTATGTAATCCTTGGAATTTTAGTCTGTAAATGGATAATTATATTTGGGAATAATGGCAACATAAGTCCAATGAACATTGTTCCACTTGAATTTTTTTACTAGATAAGAGTCATGGAATGTTATCTTTTCACGCCACCCAACCTTTATTATGTGCATGATCTCTTTTATATATGACTTTTAGTAAATTATATTCCATATAATTCACTTATTAATAATATTTATCAACATTAAATACACCTTAACTATTCATATGATAAATAGTTTTTTCAAATTCATGATACATAAGACCAAGTGTTTCAAAATTCAACACTCAACCTGTGAAGGTGCTTTAGAGGAATGACCCATGTGAGGATCCCATGTAAGAACTTGAGGATACAATTATAATTTGTTATTTATAGTTTTTTGTGTACTTATTTATAATGTCAAGGATAAAATTATTTTAAAGAAGATATAATACCAAGAAAATATTATAACAATCTAAATTGATATTTCATTACTATATCAATTAATATGTTATAAAATCAATATAAAAATTCACTAAATTTTCCATAAGTAATAACATAAAATATAAAAATATGTGTAATTAAAGTATGAATTAAAACTCTCATGGATGGAATTTTTTAATATAAATCCAAACTATATGTGGTAAAATAGAAATTAAAAATACTACAATCCATAGAATATAAAATATGAGAAAACTAAAATTCACAAAGATGGGTGTTATTTCAATGATTGGTATGTAATGTGTAAGGGCCCAGATCTACATGGATAAACCCATTTCATTTATTTGAAGATTGGGGGTGCTCGGAGGAGTATTGGAGGAAGTATAGAAGAGTTTGTTCATGAGATGCTGGAAATAGGGGGCTACACGACGTGAATAAGGGGTACACAATGTGTACTATTTTCAGTTTCGAAAAATAAAATAAATACTAAGGTGACATTTTTTTTGGCATAACCTAACCTCAAGGTAGTACACAACATGAATGGAATGTACACGTCGTGTATTGACCCACTGTTGTATGTTTTAAATACATACCATCCACTCATGTCATTCCAACCCTACGACCAAGTCTCTCCTCCCTCTCTTCCCAGGTGACCCATCAAACCCCTCTTTGGAATTTTAGAGATCTCTTCTTCTAGGATCGATCTTGGGCATCCATATTTGATCCCTCTTCAATACGTAGTAAGATATACCTCATTTATTGTGGTTTTTTTAAATATAATTTCTCATTTTTCACATTTCCATGTGATGGCACTCGATCTTCATAGATCTAATGGAGTTTTCTTGGTTTTTGGTTGGTACTATTAGGTGGAAACATCCCCGGTTGGATATAGTTGTCATGGGAGAGGCAATCATGATTTGTTTCATGGACTATTCTCATGAAAAGAACATCAAGAACCTGTTGAGGTATGGGATTCATGGCTCCACTATTCTTTTATGTGGAGTAGTATTTTTTCCCTGATTTAGGAAGTGGATCATAATGGAATTGATATAATAAATATTTGAACCGAATTAAGGAACTAATATCTATCATAGGTTGTAGCCTCATTATTTTATAGATAGTGTGATATCTATGATTTTATTTATTATCTTGTCGTTATTGATGGAAAATGGTAAAGAACGTAAATATGGGATTTATTTTGAATTAATTTTACAAAGATAAAGAGGCATGTTATTGAATATAGTTGTTGTAATATTAATGTTAATAAAATTTATGAAGTAAACATATTTAATTGATGAACCTGAAGCATGGTTATTCTTGATTATGATAGAACCAAATGCATGAAAAATTAATTGTTTAATTTACAGTGTTTGTTATGATATCCTGGTATTTATGTATCCCATCCTTGGAAACTATGACTAATGAATTGGCTAATTCATGATGGATTATTGAACAGGTTGTTTGATAAAAGATAATTCATGGTAGGGTTATGAGTTACCCTCTTACCTGTAAAGTCCAAGAGCCTTATTCTTTGGACCCGTGAGCACTCATTGGGTGTGAAGGCTAGATTTTTTTCTTGGTCCCAAGAGCCATGATGCTTTGTTTTTTTTCCAACAACTTGTATTGTGGTGTGAGCTGAGGTGGATAAGCCTAGAAAGAAATTGTGGTATATGGGAATGAGGAGGCTCAGTGTTTTTGGGGTATCATTTGATGCCTAGAGCGGTGAGATGCGTCAATTCTTCTCATGTGGGTGTTAGGGAGGACACTAAAGATTATGAAACATGATGGATTTGAATGTCAGATGCTTGTTGAATCTTGTGGTTTGTTTATCTGCTTTAATTTTCCCATTGCTTGAGGTAGATGGTCTTTTCGACCCTCATTTCGAAAAAAAAGATAAGATTCATGGGGTATTCCATGTGATTTCTATGTTTAGATTTTTTTGGATGGATGGGTCTATACTCATACTGTAGCTAGAAGAGACTTAATAGCTAGTTCATCTACTCACTGTGTTATGCCCCTTGTGTTTGGTAGATTAGAATTATTTTCTATAATGCCTAGAATTATGGGAAGTAATAATTATGTTAATAATTTTTTGAATAAATGATGTTAACCCATGGGGTTGGGGCTTGTTGTGATGCATTGTTGAGGTTTTACTTTTGAGGATCCATTGTCGTGGTTTGGTTATATCGAGAGGGCATGGAACTCTATTGTGATTCTAATAAAATGTAATGTGGAAATTGTTAATTGTTAATTAATGTTTACAGAATTAATTAAAGTAAAGTGATGTTGATGAAAATTGGTAAACAAAATTATTATATATCATTAAATGGTTCTTTGATTATAATATATCTAGTCTTAGAAGTGGAAACTGGGAGTCAGAGAGACATTAGATTTAGGTTAGTCTAAGACTTGGTTATTCACATAGAATGGTTGTGAGATATATTATATTCTATAATTTTTGTGTTACTATATGCTACTCCACCCTGTCGATTACGGTAACTGACACCCCGAGGATTTTGAGCCTTGGGGGTGTTTTCTGCAAATCCCATTGGGAGGATGGATGGTTGACATTTCTCTTTAGCCCCGCTCTCTTCTCTTGGTAGTTACTTATCCTGGTATGCACTATGGTTAGTTTTACCCATATATCTGCATCGATGGATATAATTGCATATGGTTACTCACACACATATATTCTAGATATACTTTACAATGGACTATTATAGGTGTATCGTTTATAGGCTGTGATAGCTTGAGGATCCTTACTCATTGTATGGGTTGTAACAGCTTGAGGTATAATAACCAATATACGATCCATGTTATGTGAGCTGTGGTGGATCCAAGAAACTACCTGGTTACTTTGGTTACATGGACATGGTTATTTTGTTGCATGAGGTGCGTGTTTTTGTGTTATGCCTAGGTTCTTAACGGTAAGACTTTTTGGAGAGAGTTTCTTAAGAAGTGAGACGTTGGTGAAATCATAATACTAGTGGGGAAGTGGTATAGGGGTACCCTTTATATTTTTTATTATATTATATAGTCATGTATGTGATACTTTTTGATAGTATCCATGGTGAGGCTGGAAACTTAGATTATCAGTTTAGGTGATTAGTTAGTTTCATTTTTTGTTCACTATACTTTGGCATGCTTTATTTACTTTTTCATAAGAGGCCCAGGGGAGGATCCTATTGAGTATACTCTTAAACTCATCCTATGTTATATGAACTATTGTTCAAGTCATTTGGAGAGGATTGTAGATCAGGCTAGTTACTACTAGCTTATGGATTTCTATATGACTAGTTCGGGCTTTGTGGTCATCGTCGTTTTACTTTTTGTTCGTACTTGAAGTTTCCCTTTCAGTTGTAGTAGTATTTATTGACATTAAATATCTAAAATTTGGGATTATTTTATATTATAGTCAATTTTGGAGTTGGTTGGTGTGTATCTTATCTCTCTCTTTTGCATGTGTTTTTGTAGTGGGTAATGCCTCCCATTTGTGTATTTACTATACCATATGTTCATGTCTCTAACTAGGGGCCTACTAGAGGTAGGACTCGGGGGGTCTTTTTCTCTCCTCTTGCATTGATGGACCTGGATGGGTACACATTGATGGTATTTGGTATTGACATTTTTGAATGAGTGGTCTGGTTGAGGGATAGGATAGAGTTTGGAGTTAGAAACACATGAGGATTCATGGGTTGGTAGGTAAATGGCATCATATATTTTTAGAAAGTTCTCTAAACACTAAATACCCATTGAGAAATAGGTATTTATAGCCCCCTATAATTTGATACATAGACCTTTAAGTTTACAGTGGCCACAAAACGAGCAGGTGCTGGTTTTAGGGTAGAGACTTAGAAAAGGATCATGCATCATTCTTCATTATTCTTGTGTTTAAATGGGAAGACCTTGGGATAGGTTAACAAAAAATGAATAAAATAAAACATTATATTAATTAATGTTAAAGTCTTCCATATTCTTGGTTTATGATTTCTATCTGTTTTTACTTTTGCAGACATGAATTCAGGTCAACGTCCTCATCAGGTTCACGCAGAATATGTCCAGCATGATGCACCAGTAGATTGTTGTATATTAGTGGTTGACAATAAAGAAACATGGAGGAGGACACTGCAAGAGTTTCAGCACCAGATTATGTAGATGTTTGTGGTATTTGTTTCAGAGTCAGTCATAGAAGACTGGTTAGTGCATGTTGAGATAGCTTTTAGCTCAATATATTAATGGAAAGAGCATTGGGTGTCATTGGTTTCAATGATGCTATGTGGGGTAGTGAGGTATTGGTGGTTCTTGTTCCATGGGGATCACGAGGAGTTATTAGTTTCATTGGAGGAGTTCTTTGAGATGCTCAAAGTCGAGTTTCTTTCTTTGACTGTGAATGTGGCCATTTGCCAAGATCTTATTACCCTTCTGCAGGGGAGATCCATTGTGTGAGAGTTTGTAATCCATTTGAGTAACCTATTACGATATGATTCAGACCTGTTTTCAGATGAGTAAGTTAAGGAGAGGCATTTTAAAGAGGCTTTCCATTCGGAGATCTAGCGCTAGGTCACTACATTTATACTGATGACAAATCTCAAGGTATTGGAGAGGTTCGAGGTCATTGAGAGGAAATTGGCCAGAACTGAATCATCACGAGAAGGGATTTGTTAGGATTCCTCATGATGCATAGCTGAGGTCTGGGGTACCTAGTTTTTAGGGTAGATGAGTTTATGTTCGCCAAGGGGTAGGTCTCAGCCTCAATGTATCATTTATCTGGGGGGATCTCATGACTATTCCATGGGATCATGTGCTTGTTTTTATTATAGAGGTCGAGGTCATCAGCATTGATAGTTCCCGACATTTCAGAACATTCAACATTCATTAGGTTTTCGTTTTTAGGTTCCTCTGTTGAGGATGTTCCAGCTGAGGTAGCAGTAGTAGGCTGCACCAGCTTCGGATCAGTAGAGAGTGGATGGGGTTGGCAGAAGACAACCCAATAATTCTACCCCTCCTTAGAGACTAGAGCACGACTGTGATGGTGGTCTTCATAAAGGTTATAGAGTTCATAGAGCAGGTCGTGGTCAGCTTCAGGCTATAGTGTTTCCAGTTCTAGGCGAGGCAGACGTTGTTGGAGGTACCCTTTAATTTTTTCAACTATGGTGTATACCTTTTTTATTCAGGAGTGATACACCCCTAAATATCACTTTCCCTTTTCCAAGATTTAGGACATGATGTAGTGAGGCTTATACTACCCTTGACATTAACTATGTAAGTTGGAGGTCAAGATGACTTGTTTGAAGTACGTAAAGACGATGAGCTAGTGGTGGGGAAACACCTCTATTGGGGAGATTTCCTATGTTTACAAATACAACCATTTGATGTAATCCTTATCATGGATTGGTTGTATTCTTTGAGTGCTATTTTGGATTGATATTAGAGATAGGTGGTGTTCTTCAATGATGATGGAGATCCAATGGTGGTTTTTGGGAAGTGGGGCCCTCAAATGGGTAATAGGCGAGTTCCTTTCTTTTCATCCTTAATGGTTGAGAGGATGTCAAGATTTTTAGGGGTTTAGCAGTCTGTGTTTCCCACAGCCATGTAAGAATACACTGATGTATTTCTATATGAGGTTGTAGAATTACCCCATTAATAGAAGATCAGGTTTGGGGTCGATCTGCATCTAGGCATGTCTCATATCTTGATGACTCTGTATATGATGGCCCCTTCTGAGTTGTGGGATCTGTGTACATACCTCGATGGTATTTTACAGTGCAGTTTCAATCGGCCAAGTGTTTCACTGTGGGATGCATCAGTTCTATTTATGAAGAAGTATGGTGGAATTTTGCGGTTGTCGGTCGATTATCATCTCTTGAACAAAGTGATAGTGAAGAATCAATATCCTCTTCTATGTATTGATAATTTTTTCGATCAAAAGAATGGTGAATGTTGGATCTAAAAGATCGAATCTCTACCAAGATATCATCAGATGCATTTGAAGGATATGTATATCCTAAAGACTTCTTTCTGTTGACTTCATGGGATTTACGTGGTCATTGATATGCCTTTTGGTGTGATGAATTCTTCAGTTGTGTTCATGGGGTTGATGAACACTGTGTTCTGTGAGTTCCTGGATAAGTTTTTATGGTCTTCATAAAAGAAATCCTTGTGTAATCCACATATGAGGAGTTGCATGAAGAGAATTTTCATGATGGTTTGGGAGTTCTTTGTCAACATCAACTATTTGGGATTTTGTCGAAGGGTGGGTATTTTGATAGAGAAGTTTGTTTCTTGGGTCATGTTGTGTCCCATAACTGAGTAGTTTTGTATCCATTTAATATAGATGATTTTGTGTCTTGGGAATACCCCATGACTATGGAAGAGGTGAGAAGTTTCCTTGGCCTTGCATGCTATTACAAGAGGTTCATAGATGATTTATCTTGGGTTGAGACTCCTTTGATAGCATTGACCAGGAAGGATCATGCATTAGTGTTGACTGATCTATGTCAGGAAGCTTTCGATTATCTTAAGGGAAAGATGTTCAAAGCTCCATTTCATTATCTTCTAGTAGAGGGAGTTCTTTTTGATGTTTTCTAAGATGCTTCATGTCTGGAATTAGGATGTGTTCTGATGTATGAATGATTAGTCATTTATTAAGGGTGTCATAATTTGTGTCCCCATGAACGTAACCACACCACTCATGATCTTGAGATGGATGCAGTTGTGTTTTCTCTGAAGTTGTTGAGACATTACCTCATCGGCGAGCACTTTGTGGTTTTCACCGATCATAAGAGTATACGGTATGTTTTTTCGCAGCATGACTTGAACTTGCGACAATGTTAGTGGATGGAGTTCTTATAGGATTACAACAACTAAATCTCATATACACAAGGTAAAGATAGTTTTTTATCTGATGCGCTGATCATGAAGTCACATAGTGATTTTTTTTAATTAGGTGATTCTTGGAGGGTGATGGAAGAACTTTTAGTATTACATATGGATATAAGAGAATTTAGGGGAAGGGGTATCTTTATCTAAATGATTGTGCAGTATTTTTTGGGGTAGTAGGTGGAAGATTCCCATTTGTGGGATCTCAATATAGAGGTCTGGGGAGACTGAGATGTTTTTTGTGAGGCCCCTGAAGGTTGGTCTTATGATGATGAACATCAGGTGTTGTTTCAGGGAAGGATTTTCATTCCATTGATGATGAAGGAGATGGTTTTCCGAGAGTTCAATAGTTTTCCTTTATTGGTACATCTTATGGTGAAAAAAATGTAATGATCCTTGATAATTTAGTTTTGGTGGACTGGGTTGAAGCATGTAGTTACATAGTTTTTGCCTCACTGTTTAGTCTGCCAGAAGGTGAAGGATGAGCACGATGTTCCTGGTGGTTTTCCCCAGCCATTAGATGTTCCTCAATGGAAGTGTGGGGAAATATCGATGGAATTTTTGACCAGTTTACCTCATGCTCAAGTAGGCTATGATCTTATATGGGTGGTATTGGATTGTTTGACGAATTCATCCCACTTCAAAGAAATCAAGGATTCAAGCTTAGTGGAGGTTTTTTCAATGTAGTATCTTGAGGAGGTTGTGAGACATCACAGAGTTCTAAAGATAATAATTTATGTTCAAGATCCTCCGTTTACATCCAGGGTGTAGATAGTTCTGCAACATACTTTTGGTTCTTAGCTATTACTTATCACTTCTTTTCATCTGCAGACGGATATTCAGACAGAGCAGACCATCCACATTCATGAAAACATGATGTGCTCTTATGTCTTGTATTTTATTGTCTCATGAATGAGGCACCATTATATAGTAGAGTTCAATTAAAACATTAGTTTCCACTCCACAATTGGTATGGCTCCAGTTGAAGACTTGTATGTCTGACCTTTCCATTTTATGTTATGCTGGACTGGGGACGTAGATTCAGAAATTCTGTAGCCGGAATTGGTACAAAATATGACAGAGATGGTTATGTGATTTGTGAGAGGAATAAGTAAGTGAAAGACCATTTGAAGTCCTATTATAACCATAGGATGAGACCCCTGCAGTTTTAAATTAGGAATCATTTGTTTTTGAAGGTGACTCCCCATCAGGGGTAGTGAAGGTTTGGTCATGGGAGTAAGCTTTCTCCCCGGTTTTTTTGTCATTCTAGGTGTTGTCTCATCTTGGATTTGTGGAATATTAGGAAGAAATTACCCCATATATGAGTAGGATACAATTTGTTTTTTACATGTCACAACTATGTCGTAAATTTTAATGATGAATCTCACATCATCGATTAGGTCAAGATCGATGAAGATAATGACGCGACCTTTGAGGAGCACCTTGTATAGATCCAAGACCGCTAGGATAAGGAGTTATGCAGGCATGCTATCCCCTTGGTTTGTGTCTTGTGGTGGAATAGTGGTTTAAAAGAGATTACATGGGAATGTGATCCATAGATGCATGGTCAGTACCCCAATATGTTTGTTGTTTATCTCTATTATTGTATTGATGTTTGTTTCTTGGTTGTAGACCATTCCTAGTTATGAGATGGATTTATCTAGTTGTTTGATGTGGAATTCTATCCTTTGAGAGTTATCTCCCCCCCCCAAAGAGTTTTTGGGAGCTAGTTTTGTTTGTGGTGTGGTTTTGTGTTATTCCTTTTCTAAGGGGTTGAGCTCCTGTGGTGGCGAGATCCTTGAAAGGTATCTCATAGAAAGGCTGTTTAGATGACCCCTTTTTTATTTTCCCTCTAGGTTGGTTTTATATTCTCAAGGATGACATTTTTTTGAGAGGTATCTAATTTAAGGTCCCGGATCCACATGGATCGACCCTTTACATGTTTTGGAAGACTTGGGATCTTAGAGGAGGATCAGAGGAAGTCTGGAGGAGTTCGATAGAGAGAATATGGAAACAGGGGGCTACACAATGTGTCCTAGGGGTACACAATGTGTACTATTTCGAGTTTCAAAAAAAATTGAGGAGATGAGTTTTTCAGCAGAACCAGACCTCAAGGTAATACACGACATGAATAGTAAGTACACTTCGTGTACTTCCCCACAATTTTATCTTTTAAATACATTCCAGTCGTTCGGTTCTTTCCAACCCTATGGATAGGACTCCCCTCCCTCTCATCCCAGGCGACCCAACTAACCTCTCCACACTATTTTAGAGATCTCTTCAGCTAGGATCGATCTCGGGATTCCTTTTTAATACATCTTCAATATGTGTTAATATATACGTCTATTCTTGTGGTTTTATTTAATCCACTTTCTCCAATTTCTATTTTCCATGCGATTGTGCTTCATATCCATGGTTCTGATATAGTTTTCATGGTTGGTGGTTGGTGAGGTTGTGTCAGGTCGTCCTCAAGTGGATACATTTTTCGTGGGGGGAGGCGATCATGATCTGTTGCATGGACCATTATTGGACAATGAACATTGGAAACCATTTGAGTTAGGGGATTTGTGGCTTCTCTATTCTTTTACATGAAGTGGTAGAGTATAAATGTTTTAGCCACTATGTCACAATGGAATTCAAATTCTAAATATTTTAACAAGAATAAGAATTGGTTTTGATCGTATATTATTGCCTCTTTATTTTCTAGATAGTGTTATATTTATGATTTTATTGTTTAACATTTCATTCATGATGGAAATTAGTAGAGAACGTAAAGCTGAGATTAATTGTGAATTAATTGGCTAAATATGAAGAGTCATGTTAATGAATCCGGTTGTTGTTGTAATTTTGATGTTAAGAAAATTGATGTAGTAAACATGTTTAATTGATAAACCTAAAAAATATTAATTCTTATTGATGAAAGAACAAAAGTAATGACAAATTAGATTTTTAATTAGTAGCTATATCTATGATATCCTATTGTTTAGGTTAACCATCGTTGTAACCAACGAGTAATGAATTTGTTAATTCAAGATGGATTAATGAATCAGTTGTTTGATAAAATATAATTTCTTATAGTGTTATGAGTTACCCAGTTACCTATAATGGCCAAGAGCCTTATGCTATGGAGTCAACAGAACTCACTGTGTGTGAAGAATGGATGCCTTGCATTAGGCCAAGAGCCTAGTTACTTTTTTGTTTGTTTCCTTCTACTTGTGTTGTTGAGTGAGTCTAGGATGACTGATCTTGGAGGGCTATTGTGGAATTTGAGGGCAAGGAGGCCGAGTGGTTGTGATGGAAATAGTTGATGCATAGAGAAGCGATAGGCATGGGTTTATTCATGTGGGTGTTGGGGAGGACATCAGATATGATAAAATGGCGGGATTTGATTGTTGGATGCTTGTTCATCTTTATGTTTGTTTATCTGCATTACTTTCTCCACTACTGGAGGTAGATGCTCTTGCCTAACCTCTTTCCAAAAGAGGTGACGTCGCATGTGAAGGACCCCGGGACACCCTGAGAGGGGAGGGGTGAATCAGGGTGACCACTTTTTCTTTTAAAGTGTTGGATCTTGTTCCCACGTTGGTAGGAACTTGTTGAATCTGTATGATGATTATGATCAGAATGAAAACATTCACATGCACAGAGAAGACACAGCCAGTTTTACTTGGTTCACCACTAAGGGCTACGTCCAAGGAGCATACGCCGACAGGTTGTCGGTCGTACCTAAATCCACTATGCTTCACTAGCTGCGGATACAAAAGTTCAGGTACAGACACTCTGTCCCAAGCACACTGCCTTTACAAATGTTCAGGGATAGCTCACTGCGTCCCTCGGGTCACTCCCGTTGACTCCCCCTGGCTCACTGCCGTTGGTGAAGTCCCACTCAGTTTATAGACGTGAAGGTCTCTTCAATAGATGTGCATTGAAGTCTTTGCCTCTGCTCAGCATGAGACTCTGCTTGCATCGAATTCCGAAATAGATGCACTAGAACGCACAGAACCACTGAACCGGATAACCAGAACGTGTAGACAAACCTGACTAACAATTGCGCGCAACACCAACCCTTTGCGCGCAAAACCTTCCTATTGCGCGCAAAAATACTTTTCGCGCGGAATAATATTTCGCGCAAAAATCCCCTTTTTCGCGCAACTCCGAATATTTCGCGCAAGCCCCTTTACGCTATCCTTTTTCGCGCATCAGACCTCAGATCTTCTCTAAGTCTTCCAACACACCGAATGAAGGGGGTCACCTCACATTTATAGGCGACTGAGACCACTGCGCGCAAAATCCCCTTCGGCGCGGAAAACATCTCATCTGGCGCGTAATCTTTCGCTCAGCTTAAGTATTTCGCGCACAACCCTTATTTTCCGCGCAGCCCATGCCTTTGCCATTTTTCACCAAACTGATTTCGAAACACTATTTGCGCGAAAAACCTTGATCCCCTATTTCGCGCATCCCGCTGTTTTTTCGCGCCTAACATAAGTATTTCGCGCAAGCCTCTTATATTTCGCGCACCACTTCCTTTTTCTGCGAACCTCCTTTTGCAGACAATCCATGTCTTCATTTTCCGATTTTGAGGCCCAAAAATTTGGCAAACACTGGGAAACAGCGCCACCTCCAATACTGTTGTCTGCTTGAACTGTATGATCACTTTGCTGGAACACATTCGGAACTTCCACTGAGGATTGACAACAAACACAAACCATACACCAAATCATGCTTTGAAGAACCTGGTTCCAACAGCATGGGGTATGCCACGTGATTTCCATTTTTATCTTCTTGAGAATGTTTCACACCCCGACATATCTATTTTTTTATTTTCATTGGCTTTTAAAAAAAATTCGATGTTCGGGCTAAATCCCACAAGATATTTTTGAGTTTTGTTAAAAATCCCTCATTTTTTAGTTGATGACACTGGGTGCACGGGCAGAGTGCATTTTGGAAACCCCGTGCAGCTTCGCCCAGGCAATGACACAGTCTGCCTACCTTTGGAAATTTAAAATGGGTAATTTCTATAATTATTGTGTCATTTAAAATTTTATGATTGATAATAATTTTATTATTAAAAGTGAACAAAATATTTTTAAATTTTCTTTGTATTAGTATGATTATTGATGTTCTTAGTTTTATTAGTTTTAATAATGCATTATTATTATTATTATTATTATTATTATTATTATTATTATTATTATTATTATTATTATTATTGTTTTTATTATTATTACTGCTATTGAGATTTGGGCCGGTGCGCAGGCACAACACGACTAGCGGGACTCGTGCAATTAGATCGGGAACTTGCACAATTATGGCGTTTGAGTCGGCTTAGTAAAATAAATAAAATGAGTTGACAAAAAAATTAATTAAAATTTACTTAAATAAATAACTTATTATCTTAATAATATTTTTCTCAAAAATAATAATATCAAAATATTATTAACAAATTTTTATTATTTAAAATTTTTATTTTTCTTATTTTTAGTTTATTATTAATGTAGTTTTATTTTTTTTCATTATTATTATGATTATTATTGATATTAATATTAATATTATTAATATAGATTAAAGACATTATTACTATTAATAATAATATTATTATTATTATTAATGACATTTTTTTATTTACTTTTGTTTTTTCCTTTTTTCATTATTTCTCCTAACCCTAGTGCCTCCTCTCCTTTTTTTTCTTCTCTCAAAGGGCTAACATTGCCCATTTTTCTCCTGCCTATCTTCAAGACTAATCCCTATTGAGAATTGCACCAGTGCGCCGGAACCACACGGCTAGGAGGAGTTGTGTGGTTAGCCCAGGCACCTACACAATTGCGGTGTTTGAGTCGGCCAAGTAAAATAAATTAAATGATTTGAAAAAAATAATAAAAATTTAGTTAAATAAATAACTTATTGCCGTAATAATATTATTTTGTCATGAATAATAATATAGAATTATTATTAATAAATCTTTATTATTTCAAATTATTATTTTTATCATTTTTAGATTATTATTAAAGTTGTTATTATTATTATTATCATTTGTATTATTATAATTATTATCGATATGAATATTAATTTTATTAATATAGATTAATGTTATTATTATTATTTGTAACAATATTATTATTATTATTATTGACATTTTTTATTATCATTGGTTCTTTTTCCTTTTTCTTTTTCGTTATTTCTCCTAACCCTAGCACCTACTCTCCTTTTTTTCCTCTCTCACACAGCTGCCTCTCCCCATTTTTCTCTTGCCTCTCTCCAATCAACTGGCCTCATGCCTCTCCCTTATTGCAGCGCGCACATGACGCCAGTGGATCTCCTCCTCTAGCCACCCCAGTCAGCGATCTTTAACCTGTCAGGTGACCACAGACCCACCCCTGCCTTGCTTCCCACCGCCGCGCGCCCTCCCAGCTAGCCAAGCTGTCCCACCGTTGTGCACGCCTCCTGCTGGCCAGGCCACCCTCTACATCTTTCCCTGCCCTACACTACACGCCTCGGCCAACCACCTTCCCTGCACCGGCCACCGGCCAGCGACGTAGCACCCCGGACTCGGGCCTCCCTCATCCGCAAATGCGCCCCCCTCAGCTCCCCTACGACACACCATCCAGCCATCGGCCTCCCTCCTATCGGCGCACATCGGTCGCGACCACACCCTCTGGCCGCCTCCTCCTCCAGCCGGAACGTCGTCCGGCCAACAGCAGCGCATCGCCCGTGGCACCTCCCGCAGCGCCCTCCAACACCCACAGTCTGGCTACCACCCACCCAATTAGCACCCACCTAATGGGCCGTGATATCCAGACCACTTTTCCTTACTCTGGATGACTAGATTTCACCACCCATGACCTACGGGGACTCTTTCCGGCCGCCACACAACAATGACTAGGCGGTTCCCTCTTGTCGCGCGCCTTCCGACCCATTGTGTACCCTCCAACCAGTCGGGAACCATTCCCGACAGCCCCCCCTTCGAGTGACTTTTTCGGTGCCCTGAACTCCCTCGCCGGCTTTTCAGGGCAGGATGACTTGTTCTTTAGGCTCTAGTTCCACCTCTCTTTGCATGATCAGTCCCACGCCTTTTTCTTAATTGTGCGTGCCACGAGCATCCGTCACCAAAGGAGAGTGGCGTTCAGGTGAGGTTTGTGCTCTATCATGTTTTGATTAATTTAAAATAATGTTTATGTTTGTTTTTAGTAATATTTTGATGTTTAACTACTGATTTTTTTTCTCAACGTTTCTGTGCTTAAGATTAATTTACTTTTATTGCAGCGCATTAATGGTGTAAATCAACAATATTGTGGTCATTACCTTGTGTGTGCTTCTGTGTCTTGCAAGGTGTGTCATGTCTTCTTGTTTGGTTGGCGAGTCGATTTAGGTCCCCGTTGCACTTGACTTTATGTTTAGAATTTATTAATTTCATTTTATTTCATTAATTTTAGATTAATGGTAAATAATAATAAATAATTAGTTTTAGAATAAATGTTCATTGTGAAGGATAATGCTTCTCTCTTGTTTCCAATTTCCTGAAATTGTTTTCTTTAAATATGAAGCATTAGTGTTTATAAAATTCCCAGTTGACCTTAATATGTAAATTTTGTTTCTTTTAAAGAGCATCTTAGGTTAAAATTGTGTTCATCTTTCTAAAATGGATTTTTTTTTTCAGAAATTGGTTGGTGTTTATTTGTTGGTTAAGGCCCTTTTGGAACTTTTATAAAATAAATTATTTTGAGAAAACATTATTTGTGGTAACACTAGGGTGATCTCGTTGAGTATGTTGATTCTGTGAGTTTTTATGTCTTATGTTGGGGCATTGTGACTTGTTACTTGATTGACATTGTGGACTCACCCCTATCTGTTACATTCATTGACATGGGAACCCAGAATTGTAAGTGAATCTTCTGAGAATTATTATTGAACAAGTATAGATTTCACACTAGCTAGTGGCCCTCTGTATGGACTTTTCCCGACTAGGGGATTGAGAGCCTCAGTTAGGCCATGTAGGGAAACACCGGCGGTTATGGCGTTATGACATCATTGAGTATGGAATGCCTTCAGGATTAGTAACATGTGTAGTAAGTTTTGGATTGTTAATGAGCTCCTAGGTCCGACCAATGTTTTCTTTAGTGCTTATATGTGTGTGGTGGATGATTGAGAGGCCTAGTTCGGTTGTTGGTCCCCTTTTGACACTTTTCCATTGCCCTTATTTGTGTGTTGTGTGTTGTGTGTGGTTTTCTATCTTGACTACCAACTAAAATTTGGATTTTTAAATTGTTCTTGAAAAGGTTTTAAAATGTAATGAACCATTTTCCTTCAAACATTAAACTTGTTTTTAAATTAAAATGGGAAATGGACTGTTATTTATTTTAGAAATGAAAGTGTGTGTGGAAACCCATATTTTATATCATTTAGTTCAATCCAAGAATTGATAAATTCATTATTTAAAGGTAGTGCTTTGGGAATAGATTATTAGGCACACCTACTGAGTTTTAATACTCACGCCTATTATTTTTTTCTTGTTTTCAGTTTCTATTGAAGGTTTGGCTCGAGCTTTCTCATCATGGGAAAGGGTTGGTTCTGGATTGGTGAGAGACTGTCGGTGACGCAATGAGTTTTAATCGTGGCCATGTTAGTATTTTTGTTGTATGTTCTTCCTTTTTTAGGTTATGTATTTGTTTTTCATTGTTCTATTTTCCTTCAACTACATTATTTATTTTTATTGGGAAAATCAATCCCCTGTTTTTCTATGTTGATGCCCTGGTGCTTCTCGCTAGCCTGGGAGGATCAGGAACGTCTTTTGGGGATTGTCATGCATTGAATCAGATGACCAGTTCAGGGTTGACCCTAGTTTGTTCATGACAGGATGGATGGGTCTACTCTATATCTATAGGTGGAAAACACTTGACGGGTAGTTCATATACTCACATTGTTGATCACCATGTGTTTTATAGCTTAGATTTATTTTCTAGAATGTGTGGAATTATGGAAATAAAAAATTATGTTAATAAATGATTGAATAAATGTTATTAACCCATGGGGTTGGAGAATTCTTGGATTTATTGCTGATGTTATACTTTTGAGGAACCGTGGAATTAGTTTTGTTATAACTCGAGGGCATGGATCTCTATTGTGAAGCTAATAAAATGTAATGTAGAAATTGTTAATGGTTAATAAATGTTTAAATAATTAATAAACCTAATGTGAAATTGATGAAAAATGATAATGTAACTTATTTTTTCTCTTTAAATGATTGTGTGATTATAGGATATATAGTCTTAGTAGTGGCATTTGGGAGTCCAAGAGACATGATCTACGATTGAGTCTAAGACTAGGCTATTACCATAGTGTGTTTGTGAGATATATTATATTCTATAATTTCTGTGTTTCTATACGCTACTCCACCCTGTTGGTAAGGTAAACAGACACCCCAGGGATTCTAAGTCCCGGGGAGTCATTTCCACAACATCCTAGTGGGTGGATGGATGGCTGACTTTACACTTTTTCCCCACTCTCTTCTCTAGGTAGTTACTCATGTTGCAAGGAACGATGGTTAGTGTTACCAATATATGTGTGTATAATGATACAAAGGCTTATGTTTATTCACACACATATATTCTAATATAATTTTTTATTGACTACTATACTTGTAACGTGTACAGGCTGTGATGGCGTGAGGATAAATACTTAGTGTATGGGTTGTAATGGCTTAAGGTATAATACTTTATGTATGATAGAAATTATGTGTGCTATTGTGGATCCTAAAAATGACCTAGTTACTTTGGTTACATAGAATTGGTAGTCGTGTTTCATGGGGTGCTTGTTATAGTGCTACACCCAGGTGTCTGCGGGCAAGCCTTTTTAGATAGAGATGATTTAGATATGCGATTTTGGGTAAAAGAAGAAAAATATTGGGTAAGTGGTAGTGGGTTACATATGATATTCTTTATTATATGATATAATCTTCTATATGATACTTGGTGAGAGTATCCATCATTAGGCAAGGAACTTAGTATACCTATTTAGGTGATGAGTTAATTTCATTTTTTGTTCACAATTCTTTATCATGCTTTATTTACTTCTTTAAAAGAGGCTCCAAGGAGGACCCTACTAAGTATACTATTATACTCACCTTATGAAAAATAAACTATTTTCAGGTAATTTGGAGAAGGATAGATATTAGGCCAGTTACTACAAGCTTGTGGTGTTTTGCAGGAGTTATTCGTGCTTTTTGTTTGCTGTCATTTTACTTTCTTTTGGTACTTGCAGTTTCCATTTCAACTATATTATTTTTCCATGACTTCACATATAAACACGTTTTTTTATCTTTAATATTATAGTATGAGTTGGATTTCTTGGTGTCTTTATTATCTCTCTCTTTAGAATGTGTTCTATTATAGGTTAATTCCACCCATTTGTGTGTTTATTATTCCCTCAGTGTTAGCCGCCAACATGGGACATTCTAGAGGTAGGACTCGGGGGTCATTATCTCTCCTATCACATTGTTTCCCATTGAGGGGTACACTTTGTGGGGAGTTTGTTGTGACATAATGAATTTAGATAATGTAGAGAGGGAATATGTAAATATATATATTATGAATATTGGGATTTATGATCATTAAAAATATATTCATTATATAATGGAACATTAAAATTAGTATATATTAATTATGGTTATGAAATTATTTAATTTTTTCTTAATATAGAAACTATGGAGTTGAATTGAAATAAAACTATAAATTATGTATATTTAAATATGATGAGGAAAAAGGTATCATCACTATATTAATCTATAGACCAAGCTCAAGATAAAAATCATAAATTTAAGTTTAAAAAATCATCTATGTAAGAAGTGCAGGATAGTGGAAATAACTGCAATATCAAATTCTATGGAACCCCTACATGGAATTGAACCATCTTTATCCATACTCGTAAGAATTATTCTAGTTTAATAATGGGTTGTGTATCTAATAGTTATGATTGTATTTGTATGTAAATAATTTTAATAATAGTATGAAATTTACTTGTACAATATTTTTTTAATGTATCATCATTAGTAAAATTATAAAATTATCATTCTTAGGAGGTGAATTCGATTAAATGGATTAGATCATTAAAATTATGAATCTAAAATTAGGTGATGAGTCGAATTTTTTTAATTTTGGGAAGAAAAGTAAAATACAATTAAATATGATAAACATAGCATCATAAATTGTAATTCAGGAAAAATATCCATACAAATTACTTATATTAACTTAATTATATGACACTACATATTATTGGGTGATTAAGGGCTCAAGTGGAACATTGTGGGGTGTAATTAATCTCTTAAGATAATGAAAAAATAAACTATTCAAATCTTTTTTTGAAATTTCTTATTTTCACTTTCATAATAGCCGCCCTTACTCTTATTTGGACTAACTACAATATAAATTTACCACATGATAACTCTCTTAGTGAGTCCATTTTGGGTTTTATTAGGGATTACCCATGTCGAAACAAGAAGGAAAAAATTACTAAAACCCCATTTTTGAAAAGATACATATATTCATTTGAACTGAAGAAAAATATGTAATGAAATACCTTTTTAGTTTTCCCTAATATCTTTCATGTATTCCTCTTCAATAAATGGTCTTATAAGATATTGGTTTTAAAATATGGATAGAAATGTGTGTTATAGATTCAAGTAGTTTATTAGCTATTGAATGACATATGTATAAAATATTTTCTAATGATTGAACCTATTTATATGGATTCCAAAAATTATCCTATAAATCAAAAATGTTCCTTATACAGTTATTTATAGTCAAAATATTTCATAAATAGCTTAATACTTTTTATCCAATTATAATCATCCATTCAACCAAGAAGTAATTGTATAATATTTAATAATCGATAAGGATGTTAAAACTTCTTATAAATCGTCCCATGATGTTCCATCCAAAATATCATATATAATATGTAATAAATAAGATATTTTATCTGATATAAAGAAACTCATGAAAAACAAAGGACAAAACTATTTCACAGTGACCTTCACTATGACATCATTTACACTAGCAGAAACCACGATGTAGTTGAAACCACCACATCATTGTTTTATAATTTCTATATATTTATATTTATCTTAAAATTACACCAAATCCTTGTAAAATTAATCAAATTAAACTTATATCACATATATTTTAACATGTTTTGAAACCAAACATAAAATTTCTTTTTGATATCCTCAAAAATAATTTTTGTACTGCTCTCAAAATTTGGTGGAAAAAGTTTATAAAAAATTTAATCTTCATTTAAAAAACCACAATGTTTTACCTCGAATACCTTTATAACATTGTAACAAATTATGAATTTAATAATGAATAATTATAAGGAATGATCGACCTGTAGAAAAATATATGTTTTAATTAATATATAAAGGGATCTGATATTATCTTCATCAAACACATGTATCACAATGATTGTGTTCACTAATTATATAAAATATAAAATACCTAATCATGTAACCACTTTATCCAAGGAATTTTGTGACCAAAATACATGAATCATCTCAATATTAAAAATATTACTCACATTTCTTGATTATATTAATATAGAATCATTGGAAGAATGAACACATCACTTTAAATTCATATAAATTAATGACAAAAATATATCCCCTTATCTTAATAGATAATCAAATTACACATCACTTATATATATATGTATAAACATATCTTTCATCTATCTAAATCATGGGTCCATATTCCATACATTTCATAAAATTGGAAAAAATATCAACATGGTTAATCTAAAACCAACTACATTACTGGAATCATACCAAACCATACCATAATTACCTTAGCCTCAAGGATGGATTGATAATTATATTAAAGTTTAAACTTTACCATGATATGTTTCATTTCGACCACATCTAAAAGGGATTAAATATTAAATATTCACCAGTAGTATACCAAATACATAGTGTATGGTAGTATATATGGTATACATGTTCGGTTATCAAACAAAAAATCAAACTCATTTAATGTCTCGTGAGTTAATTTTATACCTTTATATGAAGCATAACACATAATCATATCTTAATGTCATAATAATCTATTATAATAAATGATTTAAACAAATTAGGGATAGAATAAATTCATACATAGATAGGTCAATTTTCACTTCACTTGATATAATATATATATAGTTTGTATAAATGAATGATAATGTATAGATTCCCTTTATATGCAATGATACATTTATTATTCCTAAAATACTTTAATAATATTAACAAAACTATACAAAATAATTATTCCAAACATATCCAATACGATATACCAGCAGAGATGATTTATTTTTATTATTTTTTAATGTTTTATTAAACATACTATATCCCTATGTAATTTCTTAAACATATCATTTTGACCATCTAATAAATTTTCTCACTAAAATACTTTTATGGGTTAAGATATATGAAAAAATATTGTTTGAATAATAATGATATTAAAATTCAAAATCCAAATGTTAAACTCATTGAAAATTATATTCAAACATTATAAAACAACAAAATCAAATGGTAGAATGATAATAAATTATACTCTCTTAAATAATTATTTTTTTTAATTTCATCCTAATCATTTTGGAACACTTCTATTAAAACATCTTTGAGATCAATTGGCAACACATTTTAAAGGTAAATCTTTATAGTAATATCATTATTTACTATTATATCCTAAATTATTTATGAATATAAAGATAGTTTAACATAAAATTAGAGAAATATAATCATTTATTTGGTATACTATAGACTTATCAAAGTTAAAACATACACTCACTATCCTCATTTAACTTAAATTTTCAGAAAAAATATATTTTTTCAAAGAAAAAAATATTTTGTGTTAAGAAATTAACATTAATTCATTTATGGGAATATTTAAGAAATATACTATTAAAAATATATCTTATATGTTATTATATTTGTTTGGTGAATCATTTGAAAAGATAATTTTTTTCTTTAAAATATTATACTTGTTGGTGGTGGAAACATTTCCCTCATATTTTAATAAATAACTTTGATAAACTATTTCCCATATAAAACTCATTTTCTATTTACATTATCATTGAAAATGTTATATAATTATATCAAACATAAATCAGATGAATAAAAATCATCATCCAAAATTATTCATAATAACCCTTATTTAAAAATTATTTTTTTATTATATTATAAGAAATAAAAAAATACACATCCTTCATTTATATTTACTTGATATTTGAAGTAATAAAATTTATCTAGTCCTTAATTTAGTAATAATTTAGTTCATTAATTACATTTATAATTTAATATGAATCCATCAATAATTATTCAGTTTTAAACTCTTATATATTTACAAAAGTTATAAATTATATATTTAGTATTATGTACCCTTAAAAATAGAAGAATTGATGTCTATAACACTAATACAAGAAATGGAATCTCCATATAGTTTATTAAAGTCCTCTTAGTGTTATCGAAAAATGAATATTCAATTTTTATGATTGAAAATATAGAAAAAATAAACCATTTTTCTTTGACCTCTTTTATGTTTCAATAACCAAACAATTATTGTCACTTCTTATATTTTTTATGAATTTGTTTCTCTTTTATGTTTTCATCACACCAACAAAACATCTACCTATGATTCTCCACATAAAAATCCTTAATATATTAATAATATTGGTTAAAATTTTCATAAACTCATTAAAATTATAAAAAATAATATTTTTTTGACCTTTCCCGAAATGATTGTAGTGTGTAGTTGGTATCTAGATTTATAATTAAATAAGACACTGGCTTATCTATGTCACTAATTTATTTTTATCATATTTGGGAAATTATTACCAGATAAAGTGAGTTTCATCATATTTCCTCCTAAATAATGATTTATTAAAATATTAATAGAATCAATCTTATGATTCTCAAAATAATTTAGGAACATGTGTTAAACATCTTCACAAAATCATTACCTGGGAAGTGGTTTGTCTAAATTATAAAACATAACTTCATTCTTGTTAAATATTCTCAATTCATAATAAAAGTATAATATGATTATTCTATTAGAATTGTTTTTAAAATTTGATCTCAAAGGCAATGTTTATGATGATGATTTAATTGTATCAAAAAACATAATTTTTTGTCATATGATTATCATATTTTACAGCCTTTTAATTTATTTTTTGAAATGTGTTCCAACATAAATTATTACCCCTTTTATATTTTAAATTATATTTATTACTACAAAAACAACCATATTTGAAAAAATATTTAATTCTTCTTTATAATTTATCTTGTAAATAAGTTATTATATCGATGGTGATGTTAATATCATCATATATGACTCTTGTATAGTTGAGTGAAAAAATACATTCCCAAATTCATCACATGGATTATCCAAATGAAATTTCTATTTTAACCAAAATTTTAGTGTTTATAGTTATGTGTGACCAAAATCATAAGAAACCTTCGGGAACGTTATTCTAGTAGGGCCACCCACAAACATATTTTCTTATACATGATAACCTATATCCAATAGTTTTAAAACAACCTACCAATTGAGATGATCAATGTCTTATAAAGTGTTTCATTTAGAAGCAATTTAACCCTTATAATTTTCAATGTTTTATAAAATCTCGACATCTTATCTCATGTATTCTGTTTTTACATGCTTGATTTTAATGATTTATTTTTTATATCATATACCATCAACAAAATTAATATATTAAAAATATATTAATGTATAACACCTTAGAAAACACAATATTAGAGTTAATTAATTAATAAAAGTTAATTATATCAAAACATATCAAAATAAATCCCATGAATAGGTTACATGTAACCTTTTCATGTAATGGTTTGGAATCATATAAAACCAAAATCATCCCAAGAAAATTTATTGTGTGACTAGTAACTAACCATCACTTTTCTACTCAATTGAGAAGTTTGATACAATGTATCACTATCCATAGATAAATACTAAAAATAATCCTCAATTAGAGCTCAATCCTAACAACTAATATATTGAAATCATAACCAACCTTTATTATAGATTTCAAAACACATAATCAGATCATTTCCATGGTTGAACATAACAAAATATTATATCAATGCTATCATATAACACCATATATGAATTGTATTAAATTTATAAAATTAAATTTTATACGTTAAACTAAATCATACAACCATCAATAATATAAAACATTATATTCATTAATTAAATAAATCATATAATACACTAAATAAAAAACAATTCATAAATTTATAGTTGTGATGAATGTTTATAAACAATTCATGAATAAACAATTATACATAATTTATAATTAAATAATATTTATAAAAATTATTAAAATAAATAAAAATTTTCATTTCACAATTATACATCTTACTAGAGGTGAGAGTCACAAACCATAAGCGTGCCACCATGAACACCACAAGCTTCCAACTAGTAGAGAGAGTCAAATAATATATCATTAGGAGAAGATACCACTAATATCATAATAATAAAATAATTTTTTTTAAAAAAATACGAATAACAAATATCGGCATCACTGCAATACAGAATCACACCAAAATAATGACCATAAATATAATGAACACCATACAATGAAAACGTAAACTCATATCATTCCACGCAGTTATACATCATAAAAAAATCATCCCCTATGGGGAACTATACAAGGTAAATATGTATAATGTAATATAATAGATAAAGGTGATGCTAATACAATTACATGACCCCACCACTAAACTATCTCCATCCCCATGTTGAGATACACTATAAATATCACCTATTATAGTTCCCTTACCCTGAAATTTATTACAAACATAATTTTTTAACAGCTACCAAGGTACACATAAATTTGTGAGTATAAAATTTATAATGATACCCTTAGAATGACCCTAATATAAAATAAAACATATGTCCATAAATGTAATATATGAAGTGAAGTGGTAATAATTTACATTAAGAACTTATGTTGTACCACCAAGTGCTCATGAATCCATAGTGAATATTATTTCTACCTATTTCATCTAGTGAAAATAATTTTATGGTGGAAGTTATTCTTGAGATACTATGTCAAAATAAATTTTTAAAATTTATACTTATAAAATTATTATAGATTATATTATAAAATATATCAACCCATTAATATTCATAATAACAGGATACTATGATGGTATCATGCCTAATCTATTTGAAAAAAATAATAAACTCAATTCTTTGTGAATTACCCTTATTTTTTTGGTTTTATTTATTATTAATATGATTTTGAATCATAATGTATTGGATTGTTTGTTTTTTGTGATGGAGGGAGAGTACACCCACAAAAGAAGATTTAGATATTTCTCATTTATTAATGGGAAAATAGGGGTTGTGTTACCACTTAGTGTACAACCACTATATCTTATGAACAATGATCTAGTTTGTAAATCATTATGACATATGGTAAATGATAAAAGATTCAATTTCAACAACATTTTTATGGATGATAAATAGTATTAGAGTTGTTTTATACTGAGTTGTCTACAAACAAAGCTTTATTATAATTATTAACGAAAATATTGAAGAGAATTTTTGGTTTTGAGAACATATATATGACATTTAAATCAACCACACAACTATTATCTATCATGAAGGTTTATTAATGAGTAATGTGTATGAAGGTTGAATATTAGTAGGTTCAAAACTATAATTTTAGTAGTAATATGATTTATAGTTATACTAGTATTCAAGTAAATTAATTTGAGATAATTTGGATCAATTATAAAATTTATAGTTTTTGGTGAAATTGAAAAATTATTGAACTCTACAGAAATATATAAGCTTAATCTTGTCACTATATAAGGTTGGTAGTGAAACATTTCCTAGGCTAATTATAAATGTATAAATTTCATAACCTTCATTATTAATATTTATAATGTTTATTAATAATCTTCAATGTTAACTTAGAAGTCAAAAATGATAAGGGAAGAACTTCATAAGGTTATTTTCTATGATTTTTTAATATCGATAAATGTTTTTATATGATAGTTAGATCCATAATAAGATATGTTTAGTTCATAATACATTCTTCCACTTTCATATGGTACATGGTATTTTTATAAGAAATATAATTTTTAATAATATATTCTAAGTGACATGTATGACGAAAAATTATAAAATGTTTCAAAAACATGTAAGTATTTTTTAATTTTATGATATTAAATGAATTCAAAAGACACTATCAATATCATAAGATATTGGTATTTTCTAACATATTACCAGTATGTTAAATAATTAAAAGGCATACTATTTTTTATTCACCTTGTAAGATATTGAGCCTTATAATATTCCCAAACATTATAAGATACTATTAATATAGGATACATTTCATAAGATAATTTTCATAAGATACTTTTTGAAATTCTCAATATTTCAAATAGATGAAAAATCATATAATTTTCACAATATATATTTTGAAGAGTAAATTAAATCAATTAATTCTGCATATTAAATTCCTGGATACAATGATCATAAATACACGATGATTTAATATTATTGAATGGGTAAGGATTATATGTAGATTGTGAGGAAGCAGATAAAAGTAAGATGAATTTATGAGAATTAAAATATTTCTGAAATGAAGAAACTGTATAATTAATTATTATGTAAATTAAATTTCTTTATTTTAGCATTGTAGTTTAATGGATTAAACATCAGAAATGGTTTTCATTATTTATGGGTAATGATAAAAATATCTTCTCACATTGAAAAATAAGTTCAATCTGAGAGAAATTAAGATTCTATAAAATTAAAATCACTGATGCTATTATGAGGTGTTCCACACTACGATATGTTTTACAACATTATTTTAAAACAATTGTTGATTGTTATTTATCTATAGATATTTATTTAATTTTTTGAGATAAGTATTACTGAACCTACTATTAAAAATAAAAAGAATATTTATTTGAATTGGATAAAATGATAAGAAATGTGAAATGGTATTCTTTGAAATATTTTGTTAAAAGTTGTTATAAAATGGATAAAAAATGTAACGGTGGAAGAAAAACTACATTAAAAAGTTAGGGAAAAGTTAGAGGATAAATTATCAATAAATGTTTTTGAAGGGATATTATATATGTCAATAATATAGAAAATATATTAAATTATTTGGAGAGTATAAAAGATGAGAAGAGAGAGAGAATAATATCTCTCTGGAATGAATTTATAATATCGCTTTTTGATAAGAGAATAATTAAATGATATTAATATGTGAATAAATAATATCTATGTATTGATTAATAAAAATAAGTTCATTTGACTTATTTGATTAGATCCAAAAATCTAATTTGGAGAATAAGAGGAAGATTAGAACAAATTTTTATTGTATATGATTGTAATAGTTTGCAGTGGGGAAAGTTTATGTGCAAGGAGTTTAATATAATACTCGTTAGTTGTTGAATACCTTGAAAAATTTGTTTTTATAATCCATGAATGAGATTCTAAATATGATATTGGAGCAAGGATATACATGGAGACTACGTTGTGAGTTATTGTTTATAAAAATTATAAGATGAATAAAGACTATGAGTAAGGATGAAAATAAATTAGTTTTGATGTAGTGGTATACAGATAATCATGGGAATATTATTTAGTAGTATAGTACCTAATATTAGCTTTTAGGTTCTGGTATAAAGATCCTACAAGATATAATATCTATTTACTTTTATAATATGGTTACTATTTACCTGGATAATATGGTGATGGGGTATAAGATCATATATTCCCCAATATAACCAATTGAGTGATATAATATAAAATATATAAATCAAACACCACAATCATAGCATGGAGTATGTTTCCTGATAATAGTTCAAACCTTGTAAGAAAAATAATTTGATTCTATTTACTTTTCTTTTCCACTTTTTATATGTTTATTGTATGATTTGTTAAATATAGATAGATCTACTTATCTTACTAGAAACAGAGGTTCAAATATCAAAGGGGTAAAATAAATATAAGATTAAATGAAATTTGGAAAAGATAGAAACACTTAATTTACCCCCCCAAGTGTATACACAGGAACCTTTATGAATTTCAAGTGGTGCCAAAGTGTAGTTCATTATATGAAAAAAAAATTTGAAACATTATTTGGTAATATTAATTTTTTAAAAATTAATTTACCAATTTTTTAATATTCATCAACATTTGTGTGTGACTTGTATTTTAGAATGATATTTTTGAAAAATAAGTAAAAAATAAAAAATAATTTTTTTCATGGATTTTATTTTAAAAACCATTTTTCTTATATTTTATTGTCAAAAATAGGTCAATAAGGGATAAATCTCATCCCATAGGAGAGCAATCCATATCGAATCCCCTTGAGTGTATGCCAACCAAATGACCCAAAGGGGGAGTCAGATGCATATGACAATGAAGAAGAATATGTCTCAAAAGCATGGGTATAAGAGTGCACTAGTGTATGGGGGTAAAATATATGTGGTTGAAGGATGAGAGAATCACCATCATGGGGAGGCTCTAGTGGCAAAGGGGGTCACTTAGATCTAATCTTATTTAACATTTTATGGAGTCATGATATTTAATATATAGGCTCAACCATATATGGATACTTCTTATATGGTAAACGATTTACATGTGTGTTATTTCTACATATCATAACAACGTTGTCACAGTTGAAACTCATGCCTCATAATTTACAGACATCTGCTACACCATAAACCATAGATCCTAAACCATTGTGTCTATAACACCCCCATGATATTGTGAAATATCGTTTTCTAATTAATTTAATCTTTTCGATTTTATACGTTCCACACAACACTAAATACAACTGGTGTTATTTGAAAATACTATTTTTTTTGTGTTTTACAAAACACCAAGTTAATACTGCACTAAAAATAACATAATGATTAGGTTTTGGTACACTCAACACTATATTTGTCTTATGATATAGAAAATGATGAGTTCCTTCAAAATATTTTGTTAAATGCAAGACCTGGTTTTACAAAACTACAATGTGTGATTAATAATATTATAAAATTTTTATTATTGATTTAAACCAGCCATGGTAATGGATATTATAAGAAATGTTAATTAAATTATTAAAATATGGTTTATACATATATATTATAATAATAATTCTGTAACCAATTAACTACAAATGAAAATAAACCCCTTTTAATTATATCTGAAATATTTTGCTGGAAAACTATATTTATACAATCAAGCATGTTTTACCAAAATGAATTATTTAAACCAATTTTTATAGATTATTTTAATTAAATATATATATATTATAATTAGGAAACTTTTTAAGATTAATTTTATGTGTTTTCTAGACAAGAGACATAATCAAATCCAATTTATTTCCTAAAAATATATATTCTTTCTAAAGGATAATTCTAAAACGTATTAATGGAACACTTTTTTTAAATCTAATTGTTTAAAATTTTATTAATTTATTTGAAAAAAACATCATTTTTTTAATCGTAATATCAAATGTTACTTTGAGTAAATTTTTTGTATTTTTTTTAAAAATTTTAATTTTTTCATGAATAGTGAAAAACACTGAATTTTAATTGAAAATAAATTTTATGTATAATTTATATATATAATTAAATTATATTCTAAATTAGTTTTAAGGCATAAAGAATATATTATATACATCAATTAATTCAATTTAGGTCATTCTATCTAATTTAACATTAAAATTGGATAAAAAAATTTAGTCTTTTGAAAATTTTCTGATTAAAAACCAGTTGTCTCATCCCATGAATGAGATTAATTTTAAAATAAGGTAGACAAATTATTTTTAAACAATTTTGGAAAAATGGATTCCAAAATTATAATAATAATACCTTATAATTCCTATTATGTTTCTCTTTTTTTTACCAAAACGATTAGTGAATGTAATTTAAACTAATTACAGTAATTAAGGTAAACACGAGTTTACATTATGGTTAAACTTTATATTAAAGAAACAAATATCTTAGAAACATATCAAAAATAAATTGTATGGACATATTTCTACCATATACTACCTTTTATAAAAAAATTAACCATTATTGGAAGATAATTATATAAGTAATTCCACCCAATAGTGTCTACCTTTTTATATTTACTTTTAATGTCACTCCTCCACTATGAAAGGGAACTCTCCCCCATCACTTATTCACACCACTAAGGAAATTTTTATTAGAAAAACCCTGAAAAAATCTCCTCAAAACACCCAAATTTAATCCTAGATTACTCAATTTTGGAATAAATACTACCAAATAATCCTTTAGGTGCAAACAAAATTAGATACAAAGAGAAGAGATAACATCAATCCATGAGAACTTTTATTTAATTCCAGTACGCTGCCCATAAATTATTGTTATATAAATATAATAAAATAAAATAGGTATCCTAAATATACCTATTTGTTTTTGTGTTAAATATTTTGGCTACACTCACATAAAATTCCATAAAATGGGATACATAATCATCTTTCGTGTGTACAATGGACTACCGCCTCACAAACCGATATTGTTCATTCATCCATTACAACCTTTCAAGATTGAAAATAATGATGGAATTATTATTTTTATATGATATATATGAATCTTATGATATCATTATTATTATTTAATTTATATATAACTTATACCTTCATTTATTCCATATTGTGGAAATACAATAACTTCATTTGTGGTTGTGTGGACTATCGCCTGCTCAAAGCGATATGATTCATTCACACATTATATGGGATGTATTAAGGATGGTGGTAGTAAATGAAAATGATATATATTACCTAATAATTATAATGTAATTATAATATAGACACATATAATTCAATTTATTTTTTCATTCAAGACAACAATGAAATGGAAACAATGTTCATCCTTACGTATAACCTACTGTCTCCATGAATAGTGTGTTTTATTTAATATTTATATCTTTTTTAGATTATTATAAATTTTTATATAATGAAAATATATGATATTTATATAATGTTTTATCTTTTTTTAAATAATAAAATCATGACATATGTAAGAGGAATGAGAATAAAAATTCATAACATTGGACTAGTTGACAATGTGTTTTATGCTATCACAGATGGAGTTTACACCTTTTTTGGACATAAGGAATATATAAAATAATATTTGGAATTAAAAAATCACATATGTTTTCAAGAAGTATTTATGGTAATTCATTGAATACATGAAAAAGGTATTAACATGTTTGGTATGTTAAAAATAATATGTACTTTAGGATATATAAGGAGAAATGTGAATGTGATTTTGAGAAATTTAGTGACATTATTTCTAATGTTTAAGATTTTCTTCTTTCATAAGTGTTACAAGGTTAAACGTGTTTGTAATTGTTTACATTTAAATTTGGATGATCCATTAATCATTAATGTATGACTTCACTATATTAATATTTATACGTACGAGACAACCATTTTTAACTTTTAATAATAGATGTTTGAATAAAATATTAAGGAACTTTTTATTTCTTGGTTTTTCAAGAATACAAAATTCACCTTCATTTCATTAAATAAGAGATGAAGTTTAAATTTAACAAGGCACAATGAAATAATGATATTGTAATTATAAAATTTAATTAAATTAATTAATTATTTCTTCTCATTAAAATTATTCAACTCTAGGGAATGTATCTTGAAATTGAAAATGTTATCCTAGTATCTTTATTTATAATTAATCAAATGGCCCCCTATATCATTACATATTTATAGCTTTGTGATTGTTAAAATTCTATTAACTATATCCTATATTAGTCGTCATCCAAATTAGATGGTTATATTTCTATTACATGTCTATATTTTTCAAATTCCACCTATGTTCTTCAACGTGGAAAGATAGTTATGAGTTAATTTGGGTAATGGTTATGGTTCCAATGTTCCCTTTTTAAAGGAAGTTTTAGTAATCAATTTTTTCAATGATAGTTTCTGTGAAAGAAATCTTCATTTATTACATAGTTGAAAACCTAGATGAATTTCGAGGTCAAAATTCATTTTAAGGGGGGTATAATCGGACACCCCTAAATTTTGTAAAATGTTTTTTTTCTATTTAATTTAATATTTTTAATATTCTTCATTTTACACATCACTGAATACAGAAAGTGTTAAATAATATCAATATATTGTGTTTATGTCGCATGCAACAATAATTTAATATCAAACTACATGTAGCACATAGACTAGATTTTAGTACATGCAAAACTATGTTTGGATGGTGTTACACATAAAGTTGATCTCCTTCAATAGCTTGCAGTACATAGAAGACATAGTTTTAACAAACTATAATTTACCATTAATATCATTATTAAAATATGGTTATAATTGTCACCTATCCATTGGAATTGTGGTTATAAATAATATTAACTAAACTATGAAAATATTGTTTAAAAATGTATATAAGAAGAAATATTTAGTGACAAATTAACTAGAAATCAAAATAAAACTCTTTGGATAATATAGGAAATCAAATGATGGAAAACTATATGTATGAAATCAGACATTTATTACCTAAATAAATTAATTAAACCACATTTTATAGGTTATTTCAATTAAATATATATATTATATTCAGTCAAAAATTTAACATTTATCGTATTTTTTTCTAGACAAGAGACTAGAACATATCAATTCTACGCATAAAGATATATATTATTTCTAAAAGGTAATTGTAACACCTTTTAATAGTGAACATATTTTAATTATAATTTTTGAAACTTTTATAAGTTTTATTTGAAAAAATAAAATTCTTTTTTAGAGGGGAATATCAAAATTTAGATTGGGAATTTTTTTTGTATTTTTTTAAGAAGTTTTGTTTTTTGATAAATAGTGAGAAAAGAATGGTTTTTAATTGAAACCCACATTTTCATCTAGTTTATTTATATAGTAAAATTATATTTTAAATTTTTTTATAAATAATAAAAATAAAAATTATACATAAATTAATCCATTTTCGTTAATTTGAAAAAATTTATCATTGAAATTTGATATAAAATCATTTTAATCTTTTAAACTTTTTTTCTTTAAAAACTCGTTATCTCGTCTCATATATGAGATTAATTTAAAATTAATTTCCAAAACTTATAATATTATAATTAGTAAAAATGGTTCATAATTAGAAAAATAATAATTTATAGATTATAGTAAGGTCAACATGATTTTTGACAAAAAATATTTGTGAAAGTAATTAAAATTAATTATAGTGATTAAGGTAAAAAATATTTACATAGTGGTTAAGATTTATCTTAGAATAAAAAATAACCTAGAAACATGACCAGAGGACATTGGATAACCATATTTATACCATTAAATCCATTTTATCCAAAATCAACCATTATTCTAGCCACATGATGTAAGAGAGACCTCTCAATAGTGTTTAACGTTTTATATTAACAATAATGACACTCGTCCACCAATATAAAAGGGAAATAAACCCTTTCACTAATTCACACATCTAAAGACATTTATCTTAGAAGAAAAAAAATCCATATATGATCCAAATTTCCCTAAATTCATCATAAAGGGCTATATTTTTTCATAACTCTGAACAATGATTCCCTTTGGTGCAAGCTAATATGAGTTACCCAAAGAATAGGTAACATCCTTCCACAAGTAATTTTGTTTTATTTATTTCTCCTCCCCCTCAATAATTTGTATATAATGCTTATATAATAACATGATTTTTATAAATATAATATTATTTTGTTATATTAAGGGTTTTAATCACACTCACACACAATTCCATCTAATGGAATACGCAATAATCGTTCATGTGTCCGGCGGACTACCGCCTCGTGAACCAATGTCATTGGTTCATCCTTTTCCACCATTAAATGTTGTGAATAATGAAATAAATACTGTTTTTATATAATATATAAGATATTTATTATGTATTTATACATATTTAATTATTATATTACACATAACTTTATTCTTCCCATTTTGTGGGAATATAATAACTTTATTTGTGGATGTATGGACTATCGCCTCCTCAAAGCGATGTGATTTTTTCACACTTTAAATAGAATTTATTAAGGGGGGGGGGTTAGTAAAATTATATGACATATATGAAATAATAATTACATTAAAATTAATATATATATATATATATATATTATTTATTCCTTCAATTTTACACGGAATGAAAATAGAAACGGTGTTCATGCGCACATACGACCTACCATATACATCAACTTTGTATTATATTTCATATTTATATATTTTATAGATTATTATAAATAATTATATAATGAATGTATATGATATTTATATAAATTTTTAAATTTTTTAAATATTTAAATAATGATCTAATTAATAGGATCAAGAATTACAATTAAAAATATATACAAAGAATCAAAGTTGTAATTACCCAAAACATAACTTAAACATTAAATTATGAATAAATGGGTATTATAATGACATAGTAGAATAAAATATGGTTTTATATAGAATAATATAGTTCTATGGTTAATTTATAATAATCTAATATTTAGTATACATGTGTTTTTATTTTGTACGATGAATGTTAAGACCTAAGGTAAGGGTTTTCTCGTCTCAATTTTATTCCTGTGAGATATCTGCTATATTCACCAATTATTGTTTTTTTGTGGTGTATATACATCACTATGACATTTAATATAATGATGATAATTTATTTTATGATATTTAATGTCTTTATTGGTGTTATTATTTAAAAAATAACATGATTCAAATGTTTCTCAAGTAGTAAGGGGATTTCTAGTCTCAATTTTATTTCTGTGAGACATATGAATTATTCACCACTAGTTAATTTTATGTGGTTTATATACTAGCCATAATATTATAATATGATTATTATCCATAAATTAAATTTCTTTACATATTTATTTCACTATCCTCATTTCATTTGATTTACAGTTCAAAAGATATCAAATCTTAAGTTAATTTTTTTCTCGGTTTTCCACCTTTGAGACATATGTTATTTTATGAACCTATGTTCTTTTATGAGGCGTATATACTAAACATTGACTTGTTTCATCATGTTTATTTTTATTCCATTATATTTTAATATTCACATAATTTATTTCCATCATGTGAATTATGATCCAAAGTTACCAAAGTTGTAATAGTTTATTGTTACAATTTGATCCTCTATCAGGATTGTTTAAGTTTGTGATTAAATTGATGAGATATTATAATACATCTATAAATAACACTCATGAATTTTATTATACTATGGTTGTTCATGATATATTCACGTATCGGTACCATTTTTACACTATTTCTTTCTTAATATAATTTATAATGTGTTTTAAACAAAATCAATCCTTATTTCTCTCTTCGGTCGGAAGTCTGTTTTATTAAAAAAACCATGTCTAAAAAAACCATTTTTTTAAATTATATATTAATCTGATTTTATAGTAAAAAATAATTAAAATATTATTTGTTTCTTTCATATCTTCCTTATATGTTTTCAAAACTATTTTCAAATAAAAAGGTTTTTAAAAAATGTGTTTTTTAATAAGTGTTTTTCAAAGCAGAATAGATATTATCCAAAAAAAAAGCATTTAAAAAGAAATTTCAAAATTATTTTCCATATATGATAACACCCATTGGATTTACTCATGAAATTATGGGGATCTAATTGATGTGTACAATTCATATTATTTCTCTTAGTGGTTTATGCTTGGATGGAATGATGTCTATAAAACTCATTTCTCTTTCATGGGTTATATGATTATGGAACTAGTTTCTCTTCCCTGGGTTATATGATTTATGGGACCCATTTCTAAGTCATTGGTTATATTCATATGGATCTTATTTCTCATTAACCTATCATATTATCATTAAGCATGATAATTTTAATGGGTTATTCTTTTGATGAAACAATTATGAAACCTGTCTCTTTTCCTCATGATATGATATGATGAAATGTCTATGATACCCATTTCATTTCATGGGTTTTGATATGATTGTTTATGATATTGTAGAACATGTATGTATTATTTCATTATGATATGGTTGGAACCTATATCTTTATCTAAAAAATGATTTATATCTCATGGGAAAAACATGGTTCGAACTATGAATGAACATGGTTCAACAAAGGAATTTGACCACTATGATGGTCTGGAGAGTAAACAATTACTACAATTATGGTTATGGGAATGAATCATGACTTCCATTGTGGTTTGGGAGTGAACACATTCAACTAATATGGCATTCTCATTAATCCTTGACTACTATGAAAATTATTTTATATGTTTATATGTCTTCCACAAATGAATGTCATATTCCAATGTTATGCTTTCATGGAATATGATCTTTATTCCCTTGTGATTTATATCTTATGAACTGAAAATATTTATACCACAAATATTGTATATTATATTTGATATTTAGGTTATGATATTCAAATAATATTCTCATTTTATCATACCCTTATTCTCATTTTATTCTTAATTATCTCCCTTTTTTAACCTTGCTACGCATATAAGATCATCGTTACTTATGTATCCTTTCCTCATGTTATGAAGATAGGTTTTAAGTAGGAATAATAAAGGGGAATATCATTAAGTTATATTTTTAATATATTTCACCAAATTATAATATTGTGTTCCATGCTTCCATAGACACTAAAATATTATAGTCATCAATCATGTACTTTTGTAATGTGATGAATATTCATCTAAAATGTTGTAATATCTATGTATGTTATGATTGGGTCATTATAGTGACACTATAAACAGAAAAATAAGGATCATGGGAAACACCGTATGTTCCATGGTATCCATGCCATAGACCATCAATTTTTTTTGGAATCCCTTTGGATCTAGAACCAAAGAAGATATGGTTTGAGGGTCATAGGTCACAGTTCCACAACAAAAATGAATTATAATGGATGTATAAGGGTGAACCACTACCATTACATGACTTTTAGGATCTATGTAAGGGAAAATTTCCCTAACCTCACATGATCTTGAATAGAAATGGTCTTACCTTTACTCAATACTTGTGGTATGTGTGACAGAGGTCTTACTATTACGTAGCCTGGGCATGTAACCCATATATAGGCATGATATTCTATATATGATTACTATTTCACCATGGATCTATTTATATGATAGGGTGAGTGTATAATATTTATCTTAGGATTTTCACCATGTCATGGAGGTTCCAAAAAAGGTAGTATTTAGTATTTAATCTTTAGGGAAGGGTAGACCATTGGAAATTCTTCAGTTTGAACCATGTATGAATTAGAAGGTTTGTGCCACAGGTTTTCTACCCACTCCATAGGTTTTGTGATATTTTCAATTTCATATACCTAAACCCATTAGGCTACACACATTCTATGATCATTTCTCAGGGGCATTCTGATGAGGATCATGCATTGGATATGGATCCCACTACAAGGAGTTCAAAGAAGACCAAAAAATTAAGGATAGAACATCAAGGATCTAACATATTTTCATTGGATATTAATTTTCCCACACTAAATCTCTCATAAAATAATCCATATTCAAATTAAAGGGATTTTTTCAAGAGAAGAAAATTATAAAATATAATAGAAGATAAAATTGGGAAGAAAAATCAAAATAGAAATTTACTTGGAGTAGATAAAGGGGTTTTTTAATTCTTATCTTGGATATTTCCTCTATAAATATGAGATGAATACTATTGTGTAGGTGGGGTATGCCCGTGGTACTATATACTATACATTCACAAATACTACGAAGAGATGACAGTAGTTTAGGAAAATAAAATATAATGAAAAAAATATGAGGTATACCTAACATATATAGGGATAGTAGAGGATAAGGTTCATCTATAAAATTGGTGTTCCATAGTAAGGAATTTAAAGTCAATTTTTTCCATTTCATCATATAATTCTTTATTACTATGTTTGTTATGAAAGTAATTATTTCATTTCAACTATTTTTCATTAAACATTTACATTATATCAAACTTGTTATACCCCCTTCCCCAGTTTTTAACTAATCATATTCATTAAAGCAAGGATGAATGTCTAGGAGTTGTGGGAGGGTTGAGTTTGATGAATAGAGAGTTTGTTTTAATTTTAAGGTTTGAATTTTAAATTTATAATTACCTTTTGATTTACTTATTAATATCATTTTCTATAATTTTATAGAGAGTGAAATTCCTAGGGTGAAATTCATCATAATTAAGGGAAGTTTGAGATTGAGAGTGAACCATTACATCACCTTACCATTAATATATTAAACTCCATTCCCCAAAACTGGTTCTAAAATACCTTTATAGATTAGACAAGTAGTTCGGTTAGTTATAGTTTAGGCTGATATACGAGTCTAGTTACCCTAAGAGTTATTATATATTGTCAATTTATTTACATCATGAGTTAATAATAACCATTTTGTAATTTAGTATCCCCTCTCTTCATTATTATTATCATTATCTATTCAGTCCAATCACACCCCTAATGTATGATAAGATAATATTTTTTTAAATATTTTGTTACATAGTCAAATTTATTGAATATTATAATACTTTTTCTCATGGTATTGATCTTGTACTTACCATTACACTATTATTTGTAGCTAGTGTAATTTTGGTTTTTATAAATTTCAATTTTTTTTTCGGCCAGGTGATTTATCGACGTCTTCTGGGAATGTAAATTTTTTTTGGTGTTTTTTATAAGTAAATAGATTTTGTAAATTCTATAGTAATACAATAACTTTTTATCATACATTTTTTATTTTATGATTTTAGTTTAACAAATTTATAATTTTTTGTTATATTTTATGCACTATGTGTTTTTTAGGTTTGCGATATCAGTTATAATAAAGAATTAAGGAACACATCCATTTATAAATGAATTGTTCAAACCACTCAAAAAAAATTATAAAACTCAAGAAGGATATTGGAATCTAAGAATAAGAGCTTCAACATTGACTGAGATTAACCAAAACATAACCATATTTGGAAGAGAAGATATTAATTATGTAATCAAAGTTCAATATATGATGGTCACTCCTATAGAAAACGATAAAGAGGGTAAATTAATGAAGGAAGAAACCAAGGACAATGAATGCATAAAATAAGGAATTAATGATCTATTTGGAGACACAAATGAAGTTAAGTATTAATATAAGAAAAATTATAATTCTGATGCTTGTCTAAATTTTCCCTAGAGGATTACTATATAACTATTGAGGTAGGAGAATAATATGAACCCTCAAATACTAAAAAATAATTCCAAAAATAGGATTAAAATAAAGGATCTTGTAAATTATGAGAGATCATGTCAGTATGGTGGAAGATGAGAATCTAGAACCTATTCAACTAAAAGACACTAAACCACAAAATATAATTTATACCTATTTAAACGTGCAATAAAGGGTGGTTGTTGAACTATGATAGAATCCCTAAGAAGGAGAAGAAGAATAAGAAAAAGACATGGTGTCTTTTCAATTGGGTGAAGTTAGTAAAAAAATTGAAGAATTTTGGCCACCAAAAGAGGAACATGGGGTGTATTATCAAGTTTATAATAAAAAAAATGACACTCAACCAAAAAATAGTACATTTTTATTTCATTAACTATTTCTTAGGGCCTATATATGATGTAATAAACCCCCCCTCCCATATTATTAAACTCTAACCCACATTAGTGATATTTTTAATCAATGACACTTAGAATTTTTAATTACCCCATGATTCCTTTATTTATTTTTTTGGTTATTGAAGTTGAAGAAGTAATATAAGAGATTGAATTGTCAAAGTTAAATATTGGAATTATAAATTCAATGAAACTTGAATTTTATTTTTAGTCACATGTGGATGAAAATTACCTACATTTTTTTTCATTAAGTATAATAATTTCAAGTTTATTAATTTATTTTTATTACACATTCCATGATTGATTTACTACAATTTAATTTATCCTATTCTAGTATAGTTTCTAAACAAATTTATTTCAATAATTCTTAGTAAAGTACTTGAGTGAACTTGGGACATGATAATTAATAGGACTTGTTTTTGACCTTGTCAAAATGATGATCATAAAAAATTCACATAAAATATGAATGGGGGGATTTTATTTACTTACTCATAATCCTTGACACCTACCATAATTTCATCTTATTTTTAGCCCATGGAGACCATGAATGGACTTTGATAGGGATTATCCAAACTATAATCCAGTTTCATCCATTTCAACCCTTACATAACTATTTTTGATGATTTTCAAAGGAAAATTATAGGGTAAAGTGAGTTTATAGAAAAAGGGAATGTGAATAATTGATGAAAAATGTTGTGGTTTTTTCATTATATTTTGGGAAAGGGTGTAAATAATTGATTCTTGTATTTATTTCTTACCTTATATAAAAAATAAATTAAGTTATGTCTTTGAGAGATAATAATAATCATCAGGTGACCCATGATTTTCATCATTTAGGGTTAGGTGGTGGATGTGAGAATTCTCCTATATCAATTTTTAAAAAATAAAAAATTAGAAAAAAGAAAATTATAACCTAGATGGGTATCACATTAATTTTTATTTCGTGTTTCATGTCATAACAATGAGATTGAGAAAATGAAAGTTTTCACTTTTTGATGTGGTAAATGTCATTAAGATATACATTGATTAGGTTGCAAAATAATTATAATCAAACACTGTTTTTACCCTTTATTTTTTATCCATCAGTCACCTACCATTATTAGTCCTCCTAATCATATAACCCTAATTTAAAATTGATAATGTTTTAATGACATTTTTCTATACTAGGTAAACAATGTGGGTTATCTTCAAGTTAAAAAGTTCATTGCATGTACTCAAGGTATGAGAAAATTTTTTTATTCATTTTACCTTGAATGATGATATAAGTAAAATGGTGATGTAGACCATTAATTTGAATGTTAATAACAATAAATAAGATTTGTTAATGGATTAGATGACATGATCCACCATTTTTAATTAAAATCATTTACATTGTGTCTAGTGAGGAGTTGAAAAAAAAATTCATATGGACACTTATACAATATCTCTTCCCCAATGATAATAACTTACGTTTCCCTAATTTTTAATTTTTAATATTTGTAGCATGGGTGTGTCCTGTTTAATTCATCATATAGATTTATTCTTTTGAAAAAGTATTTTTTGGTGTGGGGGATTTCATGAGTTTATTTTACAAATATATTTTTGAAATATAAATTGATAATTTTCATTTTTGTAAATTTTTACCCATTTATTTGTTTTTAATCCACATTTGTGGATAATTTTAATTTTATAATGACATTTTAAAACAAAAATATGTAAAAAACATGATTTTTTATCCTATTATCATTTTTTATCTTTATTCTATTTATGTAAGTAAAAAAAGGGTCCAATAATGTTTATCCCTCAATCCATGAGGAAGAAACCAATATACCATCCCCTTTAGGAGACACTAGACAAGACACCCATAAATAGATCAGATTCATGTGGATGAGGAAGAGAATATGAGTCAAAATATTGGGAACATGAGTGAACTAGCGCATGAGAATCTAATTTGTGCAGTGGTAGGAGGAGAGACTCACCGGCATGGGGCATCACTGATAACATCAGGGGTCCTCTGATCCCTATCCAATATATTGTTTAGTTGATGCATAAAATTCGATATATAGTATTGGATATACATGGATACTTACAATATGGTATGTTCTTAACACATATAGTATTCCTACTTACATAAATTGTGTCATCTTGGGTGAAACTCTCAAGCCTTCATTCTTATACAATCACCACACCAAAAAACATTGATGCTACACCATAGTACCATAAAGGATGGATCGATAAAGAGCTTGTTCACCACTGCGATTTAATGTGTCCATATATCATTCCATCCTTAGCCTCATGTAAGATCGTTAAAGCTAGAACTGAAGAAGATAAGGATACACAGTCATATATCACCATATAACCATTGAAAACTGAAGAATAGTTGATATGTAAGGGTGAATAATTACCCTTACGCAACTAATAGGACTAACGTAAGGGTAAATTTACCAACAATACATGAGATAGAGAAGACATGGTCTTACCCTTACATAATATGTGGGCTACCATTATGTGAGGGTGGAAGGCCCTTATGAAATTATGATGACTCTTACATGGTATGTGTGTTTTCAATATTACCCTTATATGGATTGGGTGAGCGACCCATATTCATACCCACTGAACCACAAATGATTATTATTGGACCATGGTTCACTTTGAAGAAGATAATTCATGAATGGTCTATGATGTAGGGTTTCCAGGATGTCATGGAGGTTTCAAAAAGGTAGTAGATAGGATTTCAGATTCCAGGATGGTTATATCGTGGGGAAATAGATATAATTTAGTCCATGCATAACCATTCACATATTAAAAATGTTGTGTCGAAGGTCTCTACCCACTTCATAAGGATTTATGCACCTACAATTTTAAAATGCTCAAAACCATTAGGATATACACATACTATGACTGAGTCTTGGGGGGTTCTGATAAGGATAATGCATAAGAGTGGTCACCCACCATTAGGAGTTCAAATCAAACTATAAAATCAGAGAGATAAGGTTGATGCACTGACAGATTCACACAGAAGAAGACTCAGCTGACACACCCTCTCTAATGGATAAAGCTGTATTAAAAATAAAGATAATTGACTGAGATAATAATGTTATGAATGATAAAGGAAGAGGAAATAAAAAAGAAAAGTTTGAAGATAAATTTAATTAGAGGAGAAAAGGGAGATTTGAAATTTTATCTCCAAATAAATATCTCTATAAATAAGAGAAGAATGATGAAATACAAGGGGATTAGACCTTGGGTCTCGAATCTTATAATTTCATAGACTTGGGGGAGGATTACTACTAGTGTAGTACACTAACATAGGAGGAGAAATATAGTTCGTATATCCAAAATTTAAGGTGGGAGTGTATGTAAAGGGACATATTCAACCGTGATGTTCTATATTGATGAATTTATTTTCTTATTATCTTTTTCTCTTGTAATTATGATTTCTTGTGTTGGAGAAGTGCCCTGATCGGTGTGAATCACTGAGAGTGGGAGGGGGAATCAGTGATCCCTATAAATATTTTTACTAATTTAATGCTTTCAATTAAATCTTTATGGCTGGTTAAAGCTTTGATGAACTCTCCTTTTGTCTCTTAGACTTACATCAAATGTTGTTGTAAATGTAAAGCTACTGAACACAAGGATTTAAAAGGTTCGATTCAACGACCCACTCTTTATTGTGTTGGTAATTCTCCCCAACATAGATTATCCACTATAATCTTATTATCAATTATAATGGTCAATACAGAGTCCCACTATCTCCCCTAATTCCTATAAGTGGTTCTTTATACTGCTTCTGATGGTGTTACTAGAGTCCCACTAGCCTGATATAGAGCCTCATTGAAGTATTCTTCTACTCCCTGAATCTCACAGGGTTCTTCTAGATTTCAAGTCACACGAGTAGCTCCCTTCTGTATTCACTCTTGATTTACTATAGATTGATCTTACGCACATTCCACACGGCCTTTCTTAATCAGACATTGTTATGTATCTCTTCAATAATATTCACAACCTCTGGTATGGTCTGCTGGCATTGCTCAATAATTTTGATAACCTTTGTGATCATTCCTCAGTGTAACGACACTCAGGAAATTATTTATTCTTTTGATTAAGACCTGTCCTCACTCATGTGTGTGAAAATGGTGCACAAAACCTCTTCAAAAAATTCAAAAATAATTCTACACAATTTCATCTCTATCTGCATTCTTGGATTCTTAATTACTGCCAACTCGAATAAAAGTTCTTCAACAATTATACCAGGCTTCAGTCTCAATTAAACTCCTCTTCATGCATGGATTTATTGGAATCCAAACATCTTGTTTTGTGTATATCACTTCTTCTCACATGTGCATGTTATTATGAACAATTACATGAATGTATAATTTATTCCTTATAAACCAAATCACACACTCTTCACTTGTATCGATATCTTATATTCAATGTGTGTGTATCATGCATGTATTGTCCACTTAATTTCTTATTTATAAATATTCACACAATATTGATTCTTCCAATAAATTTCTTCATGTGTTCATATGTGTGAAAGGGTGTATGCACTATTCTCTTCTTCATTCCTCTGAAAAAACCCCAATGGGTATCAATCTTTGATCACACAAATTCTCTTCTTGTATCTTTTGTTCTTATAACACACACACTTGTTCTTTTTAATTAAATAAATTTTATATGACATGTGTGTGTTTAGGATTGAATATTATTCAAAGCCAAATGGTTATGTTCTTTTGATCATATTTCATCATCTTCTAATCTTCTCACATGTGAGTGCATGTATACATGCACTACTCTTTCTCATGAGTCCTTGATGGAAAAAAATTCCTCAAGGTAACATTACAACATTTTTGGGTTGATTGTGTTTGTCGAAAAAGTAGGTTTCCGTGGTGAATTGTCAAAGTTCCATAGATGTTTTTTTCAATACATGTTGACAAAGAACTATAACAAATTAATGGATGATATGAAGGTGGTACAAAAGATCAGATGCATGGAGTTACCATTTTTTAGTGTTTGCTAATTTTTTGTGTTCCAAAACTAGGATTTTTGTGAGCATCACAAAATATGGATTTTCTTGATGATCTCATCAAAATATGGAAAAATCATGAGTTTTTCAATGATTGGATTCTTGATGTGGATTTTTCAAATACATGAAAATAGATTACAGTGTTTTTCGCGATTATGATGACCTTCACGAACGACAGTGTTGAAGATAATTGCGGCTGAAAAGGGAATTGAGAGTGGAGATTTGTGACTAAAGTGCAAAAGAATTGATGGAATGATCCATGATTATGACGAGCTCTGCAATATGTAAATTTTTATGGTGTTTCGCGATATAGAGAGAATTTCAGTGGAAATTTAGGAGCTTCTAGCTATGAGATGATGTGGTGCTGACTTCGTGAGGAATGTTTGAGTGTTGGTGGAATCGCCTATAAATAGACATCAACCACCTAGAGATAAGCAGAGAGTTTTCTATAAAAAATTTGTTTCTCTCAACTCACGAAGGTGATTCAAAAAGGCAGTATGCTTCTCGAAAGAAAGAGCTTTGCGGTGGGTAATTTAACTCTACGAAAATGGTGTGTTCCACATTGGATCCGTGAGCTTCATGAAGGAAGTCTTGAAATATGCGAGGGACTAAGATTTTTGAAGGTCTGATCTCCGTGAAGTAGTGTTCTCCATGAGGTAGTGTGGTCTGCGATGGTGTGTGCTTCACAAAGAAGAATTAACATTACGAAGGCTTGTCTGAGCTCCATGAAGTAGGGAGCGTCGCGAAGTAGGGTGCTTTGAGAAGCTTTTTCTGATGTTTTTTGCCCAGTGATCAGAGGCAAAGGGGTATTCATCAGTGGATAAAATTGGGACGTCAACATAGCATCTAAATATAGTAAAGGATGCATTCATTAGTGGTAATGAGTATATCTATAGGTATATAAATTGTGATTCGATCTTCTGAAGTAACGGTGATCTTAATTAAGTTGAGAGAGTAGTGTGTTCCCAAATTGTGAATGGTTGTAAACTAGGAGGGATAGTGAGTCCACTTATAACTTGTAAACAACAGTGTATTTAAAGTGGATTTGAAAGATCGACACATCGCCAGCATATGCTCCTTGGACATATCCTAGTGAGGGTGAACAAAGTAAAATTGTTGTGTCTGGTGCATGCTTTAAGATTCATTCATACTCTGCAGTGGGATAAAGAGAGAGAACAAAGGTTTGTCTAATAATAAAACAAGATAAAAGGGGGATTTGTTTTTATTTGTCGTACCCTGATTCACCCCCCCCCCCTCTAGGTATCTTTTCTTGTAAACCTGACTATTGGTATCAGAGCGAATGGCTGATATCAATGTTTCTCTCTCAAATGGAGGTCACTAATCACAAAGGTATTATAATCTTCTATGGGAACATTTTTCATCTATGGAAGAATTAGATGCAATACTACTTCCGATCATTGTGAATGTATGTGTTCATAGTATCAATTCATGGCATAACAACCTATATTAATAGTGGTGCATTATCTGAAGTTGAGCGTAGATAATTGGATGTTGATGCCAAGGGAATTAATAAATTATTGTAAGACCTATCCATTTCTATTTATACGATGGTAATGTCATGAAAAACATCAAATTGCATGTGGGAAAAGCTATAGAATATATATGAAGGATATACAAAGGTCGGAGAGGCAAACTGATAGTGTTGTGGAATAAGTATGAAGATCTGAGAATAAACCCGAATGAGTCTGTTGATGCATTCTTTGATAGGGTAAATGTTGTAGTGAAAGACATGCAAGGCATAGAAAATTTATTGAAGACATAAAGATTGTGAAGTGTATCTTGAGGAAACATCCACATCAGTTCAATCCGAAAGTTTCAGTTTTGGAAGATAATGACCCGAAAGAGTTAACATTGAATAACATGCACAACACCCTTATTGTATATGAAATGATAAATGATGATAATGATGGTGTGGGAAAGGGGAAATCCAATGAAGTGTCATTCAAGGCCATAAAGAAGCTCACCATTGAATATTCCGAAGAAGAAGAAGAGACATATGAGGTGATGTCATTCCTTTCCTCAAATATTTGAAGAGAAAAAGGAATGTTTAATGTGAAACATCCACTATCATGCTTTTTATGTGGAAATATTGGGCACCTTACGACATGGTTCCCCATAATGTTCCATGAAGAATATGAGGATGAAGTTGATATTCCCATGAAGAAGTCATCATCCTATGTGAAAGGTAAGAAACAATTCAAAAAAGGTTCATTAAGAAGAAAAATCTCCATTCACAAGAATGTGGCAGTTCAGATGAGTCTGGGTTTAAGGAGGTTGACGAGATATTGAATTGTAAAGATCATGGAAAAAATGATATAGTGGTAGTAGTTGGGAGTACTCAGAAAAAGAAGAAACTGACATTGACTAAGAAGAAGAAGTTTAAGGAAGAGTTTATATGCAAAGTAATTTAGAGGATTCTCTTGAGGAGATAGATGTTTGGAGAGCCAAAACAAATAAATCCAACAAATTAGTTTGTGAAGTCAAACTCTATATGCAGCAAAAGGAAGAAGAGAAGTATGAGTTGTTGGAAGAAATTGAGAAACTCAGGTCATCATCACCAGAGTACTCAGATTCAGTTAGCATGTTTAAAATAAATATTGATAAACAAAAAGGGAGATCTATGGATTGAATACCACAAGGAACGATCCAATCAAGTGTATTGAAGAACGTGAAGGAGATGTTTTTGGTTTTTGAAAAAAAGGTTAGGGATCAAGAAAAACTCTTGACTCTTGCTAGGACATCAGGAAAGAAGATCAATCAGAAAACCGAGAAGCTAAAAATGGATAATATGGGTTCACAAAAAAAGAATTATCAATTATGTTGAGATGCTAAGGCTGATGGGGGGATTGATCGAAAAAAGGTATAAAAATATAAGTCATACCACAAGCACCCATTCCATGATTGAAGGTTGATTTGGGCATAAAGAAGAATCAGAATATTCAGAGACCCCAAGGGGAAACTAGAAGTGTTGAAGTAACATGAAGGAATTCACCTTATATTAGGTGTTATTGTCGTGAAAAGATGGTATATTCACAGTATGTGTGCTAAATAGCCAAGATATATCAAAGGGAAAAAGAACACAGGTGGAAGCCAAACAAAGAAAGGTTCTCTAAAACATATTTCGAAGGACAATTTATTTGGTGAAGAGGATTTGGGCACATGGATAGGCATTGTACTTCGACCACACAGAGGAATGTGCCAAAGAAGAATCAAATTTTTTGTAAGAAGTAGATCAATGAACCAACAGGTGAGTCGAAAATACAAAATATACTTGAAGCTTTGCAAGATGATGTTTGTCCATCATACTCGTAGAAAGATCAGAAGTCTCCATCCACACCGAGTGTGAAGGAAACAATATGGACCAAGAAGAAAACTGATGAGAAGGCAGTGGTGGCAGAAATTTTATTTAAATCATCAGATCTCTCTGATGTCTGGATCCTTGATAGCGGGTTCACATCTCATGTGATAGTCAATAAGGATCTTGTCACTGGAAAAAAATATGAAAAAAAAGTTTTTATGTTTGTAAACGATGAAAGGCCAGATGATTCTTGGCTTAGGAAAGGCCATGTTTGGGGGAAAAGAGATGAGATGTGATGATGTCTTAGTAGTAGATGTCCTCAGTCACAATTTTCTTAGTGTTAGTCAATAATGTAACTCCATTCATTCTATATTTTTTACTAATAAAATGAGTATCATCAAATGAAAAGATGGGGCAATGGTTCTACCAGGAAAAAAAAGAAAGGGAAATATCTACCTTTTATGTGGATAAGAAGATATGTTCTTTTTATCTAGAGAGGAAGAAAAAAATTTATGGCATGAAAGACTTAGTCATATATTTCAATAATTCCTAGAAGATCTGGTAAAGTGTGATGCAACAAGAGAACTCCCTAAGCTATCACGTGATCATACTCACATGTGTGATTCATGCCAATAAGGGAATATCATCCAAAAGATGTATAAGGCAAAGGAAAAGATGTCAACAAGAGTTATAGAATTGGTTCATGCTGATATTTTTTGGTCCTATCACACAACACGAAATTGAAGGAAAGAGGTACTACATTTTTTTATTGATGACTATAGAAGAATGGAATGGGTATTTGTTATTCCCCATAAGTCTGATGTGTTCAGCTGCTTAAAAAAACACAAGAGAGAGTGTGAATGGATTCATGGATAGAAAATTATAATGTTTTATACTAATAATGGTACAGAATTCACAAACATTCAAGTGGAATAATATCTCGAGATACACGGGATAAGGCATCAAGTTTCCTCATTGAGAACTCCCCAAAATAATGGAGTGGTTGAAAGGAGAAATTGGATCATCATCAACATGGCCAGAATGATGCTCATAGAAAAAGACATACCATAGAAATTTTGGAAGGAGGTAGTATTGACATCAATCTACATTTATAATAGGTCTCTATTGTGTCCAAAGGAAGTAAAGACTTCGTATTTGATGTGGTATGGAAAGAATCCAATATTTTAATAAACTGGAATATTTGGAAGTAATATTTTTATCATCAACAAGGAGAAACATGGAAAATTTGAGTTGCATGGATATATGGGGATATTCCTTGGATACTCTAGAAAAAGAAAAGAATTAAAATTCTTTAACAAAAGGTTCAGAAAAGTATTTGAGGGAAATTATGACACTGTGGTAGAGAATGGTAAGAGTATTCAATAGAACAATGAGAAATTTCTTGATGAATGTGATGAGGAGGAAAAAAAACAGGGGGAGCAGAATTGGTCGATGCTTATTCAGAAAAAGATACTAATGATGATCATGAGTATGTAAAATCTGTATCAGCACAAAATCTAAGAAGTCGAGCAGAAATTGATAGGAAGAATATCATTGGTGATTAGTCGGCTGCATTTTAGAAAAGAAGAATTAAATATCTGCATCAGGAATCTTTCTTATCTTGGGTAGAGCCTAAATGTTTAACTGATGTAGCTGATAATGAAAACTAGGTTCAAGCTATAAATGGAGAGCTACATCATATTGAGACGAATCAGACGTGGGAGATTGTTTTGAGGCCAGCTGATATGAATTTCATTGGGACTAAATGGGTCTTTCAGAACAAGATGAATGAAGATGGAATAGTGATTCGAAACAAAGCATGACTAGTGTGCAAAGGATACTCCCAGATAGAGGGAATTGATGTTGATGATACATTTTCACCGATTGTAAGGATTGAGACAATAAGATTATTCCTATCCATTTCAGTGCAACAGATGTTCATAGTATTCTATATGGATGTCAAATCTGCATTTTTAATGGGATTTTGGAGGAAGAAGTGTATATCAAGCAGCCATATGGTTTTCTCATTCATTAGAATTAGAAGATGGTTTTTTGGCTAAATGTGGAATTATATGGGATGAAACAAGAGCTGAGAGCATAGTACTCAAGGATTGATCATTATTTGATGAAACTTGGTTTCCAACATGGTGGAGTTGATTACAATATCTATTTCAACAACATCAGTAATCAAAGGATGATGGTGATGGTTTATGTCGATGACATAATATTAGTAAGATTCAATAAATCATAGTGAATAATTTTTTTCCGAATTCAGGAAACATGAGTTTGAAATGTCAATGATTGGTGAGGTAATGTTTTTACTTGCTTTACAAGTGCCCCAAGGAAGGAACGACACATTCATTTCTAAATCCAAATATGGAAAAAAGGTTCTGAGAAGATTTAGAATGGAAAATTATAAGGATACATAGACTCTGGTTGTTACCCAATTGAAATTATCAAAATATGATAATGGAAAGGTAGTTAATATCACAAAATACAGGCATATTATTGGGATTTTACTATACCTAATAGTGACGAGACATAATATTGTTTTCACCACATGCCACGAAGCGTAATATCATAGTAATCCCATATAATGACACATGATTTCAGTAGAAATAATACTTCGGTATATCAAGGTCACAACATTCTTCATCTTGATATATAGTGAAAAATATCAATCAGATTTATTGGGATATACTGATGCAGATTGGGCCGGTTCAGTTGATGACAAGAAATAAACATCAGGAGGAGATTTCTATATTGGAGGTTTTTTGTTTTCTTGAATAATCAAGAAGCAATATTTCATTTCATTGAGTACCGCAGAAGAAACTTATATTTCGAACACTCAAGCATGCACATAGTTATTATGGATGAAGCAGTAGCATGATGATATGGGAGTTGAAGTGATGTTTCTGATCAGAATTCATTGTGATAACTCAAGTTCTATATATCTCAGAAAAAAAATTTCCATCACTCCAGGACAAATAACATTGATATAAAGTATCATTTTATCAAGGAAAAGGTTGAGCAGGGAATCATGATGTTGGAGTATGTGACTACAGAACTATAGGTTGCAAATATTCTGACAAAGGCCTTACCCATGGAAGCTTTTGAGATACATCGACTGGCTCCGGGAATTTAGTCGACTTCCCTCACTTGAAAAAGTGTAGATGTAGGACCCCCCCTCGAGGTATGATGTGTTTCTCTCAACTGTGAAATTTTTTTCTCTTTTCAATGTATCAAACCACAATGGAGGGACATTTGGCTTCATTGAAAAATGGGGAGAAATAATAACTCCTCAAGGGTGAGAAAATTTGGCTAATGAAGTGATAAAATTTCTTATTCAAATACACAGGGAGAATATGATAGGTGGAGCCACAAGATAGGGGAGAGCAATGAGATAGGGGGAGAGTGTTGAATATGACAATTCTAGAAATGATCGATCAATGAATAGATATCATGATAGATGAGGTGTAACACCCCAAGATTTTATAAAAAAAATATTCTTTTTAATTTTATTAATGTCTTGTGTTGTACGCTACACCAAAAGGAGCTTGCACAACACGCATCCTTGACTTGCCTTGCATTACACGCAATCGCGACCTTCCTCGATAGCGTGTGTAATACGCAATACCGAGTTTCACTAAACAACAATATGCTATTAAAATGTTCTTAAAACTAGCCGTTATGAATAGTAATAACCACTTTTTGAAATTTTGTAAATTTTATTTTTCAAAATGGATTTCATTTTTGGATTCGGAGTATCGAATTTAGCCTAAGGTGAAATTTTGGTACATTTCGGATAACTTTCATATTCTGATGAATAGTGAAAATTACTAAATTTTAATTAAAAACAACTTTTTTAATCGAAATTATTAATAGTGATAAATTATTAATTTGAGTGGTTTTAAAGTATATTTAGAATATATTTTTACAATTTAATACAATGTTGGTCATTGGATGTAATTTCACATTTAAACTAGACATAAACAAGTGTCAATCTTTTGATAGATATTGTTTCTTAAAAAACACGCTATTTGTTTTAACAGCGGGATTTAATTATAAAATTAATTAATGCAACTTTTATGTTATGAATTTGGTAAAATAGACTTCATTTTTGAATTCGGAATATGAAATATAGCTTGGGATGAAATTTTGGCATTGTTCTGAAAAACATCAATTTTTGATGAATAGTGAAACTACTAAGTGGTAGGTTAAAAACTGAATTTTGCATAAAACTTAATTTTACCGCTTCTGTGAATGGAATTTCGAAAATCCGAGAGACACGGTTAATATCAAGGACTAAAATGTGGTTCAATGAGATGAAAATAATTTTTTGGTGAATAGTAACTTTTTACTTTTTTTACCACGGTTAATAGTAAATAGGGTAACTAAGGGTAAATATGATATTAATATTACCCTAACACATGTCCTAATTCTATTGGACAAGTGTAATTCGACCAAAAACAAACTTAGGAATAAAATATGACCATTTAGGCCCACTTGGATTAGATTAGGACATTTATTATTAATTTATTTAAAGAAGGGTTAAAATAGTTAAAATCAAAGTTTAATAAGTAAATCATTTTTAATATGGGGTTATAAATAAGATAAATTCGATTGTAAATATTCATTAGAAAGCTAAAAAGATTTCCTACATGATGGTATTTTATTTGTAATTTTTAGACATCAAATAATGTAATTTATTTATGACACAAAGATGTTGCAGTAATTATCTTATTAATGAAATATTGACATAATTGATAATATAAATACCAAAATAAATGTAATTTAAAACTTTTTATGAATTCCACTAATTTTCTAGGTTACTATGATATATTAATGTTGATTTAATCAACTTGGTTCGAACATTTAATTCTGTTATGACTTTCACAAAAATCATATATCAAATAGTGTCAAAATTGACACAAAATAGTTTTTAAATCAAATATTATATTACTAATTGTTATTTTATTCCTAAAAATCTAAGGTTCGTCCAAATGACTTAGATAAGGATATATATATTAATAATAAACAATTTGGGGTTCGTTTGGCATGTTATAGTAAGTGTATTAACCATATAGTAAAAGAAAACAAAAAGACACGGTAAAAGTTAAATTATTTAACTTAGAGTTAAATCTAATTGATAAGGTTTAAAATAATATCCAAGCATGTCTAAATTTGATTGGTTGATGAGATTACAACCCTATCTCATCTAATCTTCGAATATGAGTCATTTTTGGAGGTTTTTAAGTGGGGTTAGATTTATTATAAATTAATATTTTTAAGAATTCCTAAGGTGCCCCTCTCCTCCCCTATAAAAGGACACCTCCTCCCCCTCCTCCTCACACCAATTTGAGCACTCAAGCTCGGCCAACCCCTGCCATTTTCTCCTCTCCACTTCCCTAGAGTAATCCTAGAGGTCCTGGTCTTCTCCAAAGACCAATCTTAGTTCCTTAAGTGGAGGATTCAAAGAGGCGTTCCAAAGAAGAGGTAATATCCATTACCGATCTTTTCAATTTCTTTCTTCTTCAACTTCTTCTTCTTTAGTTGTTTCATGATAAAGTAATAACATCAGTATTACTTACATACTGATATGTTATTATAAATATGAAACAACCCTAATTCACCTTCTATCCATCCTACGGAAAAATGAAATCACCGCGCGTGCGTACGTACGGAATACCGTCTCCACGCCGTGGTGTAATCTATTTTTCCACCATCACCTTACAAGGATGGTTATAATGGTGTAATAAGTAACTATATATGATTATTATGAAGTAATATTGATACTGAAATAATATATATATATACTCCAATACAATTCCACGATCATAGGAACGATATCATCACTCGTGCGTACGTACGGAATACCGTCTCCACGATGTGATGCGACTCGTTCTACATGATCTTCATTTCATAATGATTATATAAATGAATTGAATGAATGAATATGGTATATACTACACCAATACCATTCTGGAAATGAATTATCTATAACCTAAAGATAAGAATAAGAATTTATTCGACAAAACACGCATAAGAACAAAAAGTTATAAAGACCCGAGTAACAAGTAACAATGAAATATTACTAACAAGAAGCTAATAATATGAGCATATATGATATCATATAAACATGTATGATTCTGGAATAAGTCAATAACATTATTTAAACCATTATACAGGAGCTTCGGACACGAACAAAGCAAATCGGACCTAAGGTAAGGGAAATATCACAATCTCATTTTTATCCGAGATTGTTTATTCGTAAGTATTTACTGGGGTGTATTTTATCATCCACATCCATGTTTCATAAATATGTAATATTATTTCCATCCACCTACAATTGTTTAAATCCATTTTTACCCTTCGGTGAGTTTTTAGTAAAAGAAATGAAAGGAATCTTTTGTCGTTTTTCGTACGAGGTACTTTTTGACTTTTCCGACAAAAGAACGAGAAGAATGTTTTTTTTAACTTATACGGCATGAATGGATTTTTAAAACATTACTTCAAAGAAGCTTCCTTTACAAGTTTTCAAGTTTATTTTTAATCAACTTCTTTTATTTTAAAGTTGTATGACATGTTATGAAAGGAAAAATGTTTTTGAAGAAGAAAGGATATTTTCCTCAAGAATTCAATTCAAGTGTTTTATCAAAATTATTTTCCATCTAAGATAATAAAGGGTTCTGTTTCTATCCATATTTTTACATTGGTTTGACTATGTTGTGATGGAATTATGTTTATGAATTCCTTTATCATATATGAATTGATTTATGATGTCATGATGTTTCAAGAATCCCATTTTTGTTATATGTGTTATGCGATGATGTATGTTTTATGATTATGTGGCACACATAAGAAAGGATTCATTATAAGATGGGTGGGACCTATATCTCCCTCCAATGCATTGGGTAAAGATTTTATATCTCATGAGATAGACATGGCTGGAATGGTAAGTTATACCGGTTCAGTGAAACAGGACTGAAACGAGGATTACTCGATTCAGAAAGGGACTTTGTCCACTAAGATAGTCTTGGAAATGAGTCTTGACTAACAAGAAATGATTCTCTATGATTATGTGTGTATGCCACAATGAGTAATGTTTTAAGTTATGATCTCATTTTCACTTCTATGATTTATCCCATGTTATGAAATTATGCTCTCTTTTGCAGGTTAAGATTTCCAAAAATGTTATGTTCTTATGAAAATTATGTGATTGATATTTCTTTTGTTTACCCTTACTGAGCATTTGAGCTCACCCTTTTATGTTTTCTTTTCCCCAGGATATAAAGAAAGGTTTTAGGTAAAAAAAAAGGGAAGATCTTTATGGGAGATGTTGAAGATCTCTCACCACGTTTAGAAGATTATAGTCCGAGTTTCCAAAGACACTAAACTATTACGGTCCTTGTGTGTGTGTTTTTGTAATTTAATAAGTATTCCGCAAAAGAAATGTAAAGTCCATGTACGTCAGGCTTCGGGTCTCTACAGTTGGTATCAGAGGAAAGGTTTAGTCAACCTTTGGAAACTAGGATGCGAAAACGTTAGTGAGATCCCTAGAGATATTTCTAAGGTATGTCTAGGGATGTCTCTAAGGTTAAGTATACTTATAGGTTATAGTCCTAGAATTGCGCTAACGATCTTCGAATTTAACCTAAAATGTTAGATATTGAGGGTACTAACCCTTTATTATGTTGTTTTCCCTAGCATGATTTTTGCCTCTCACACAATTCTTTTGGGGTTTTAGACGATGGCTGGAACCCGAAGGAACCGTGTTAATGCGGAATGTGATGGGCAATGCAATGATTGTACCCCTGAGCAACCGAACGATATAGGAGCTGGAATGAAAAATCTTGTAGCCATGATCACACAACTTTCTCAAGCTATGAATCATGCAGGACTTCCAAACGAGCAAAGGAAGGAGCAACATTCTGTTGAATCCTTCATGAGGCAGCGTCCACCTTCTTTCAGTGGGTCTACTGATCCATTAGTTGCTGAACAATGGATTAGTACTACTGAAAAGATATTTTCAGTTCTTCAATGTTCTGAACATGATAAAGTCATCCTAGCAGTGTATCGTTTGGAAGGAGATGCTGATCAATGGTGGAATCTTGTTAAGAATACAAGGCAAAGGGATGAAATTGAGTCTATGGAATGGGACGAGTTCAAGAACATATTTTTCAATAAGTACTTCCCTCGTATTCTTCGAACAAAGATGGAGAAAGAGTTTCTTGAACTGAAGCAAAGGGACGATGAATCTGTTGGTACCTATGAAGCAAATTTTACAAGACTTGCAAGGTATGCTTCTGGAATTATCATCCAACCTGAAAGTAAAGTTGATCGATTTTTCAGTGGCTTAAAACCAAGTCTTCGAAGGGCATTAGCTATAAGAGACTTCAGTAGCTACGAAGAAATTGTGCGTTGTGCTATCAAGGTAGAAATGGAAGTTGGTGTTACATATCCATCTCATGGTTTTGACAAGAAACGAAAGATGGAGTTCAAGGAGAAATCTCGGAATAATGGTGAAAAGAAGATGAATGTTTCCTTATGCACAAAGTGTGGAAAGAAGCATGGTGGAGATTGTCTAAAAGGGACTAGAAAATGTTTTAAGTGTGGAAAAGAAGGTCATCGAGCAGCTGAGTGTCGAAGTAATGGAAAAAGGGTTTCTAATGATGTGAATAAAGCAAACACTGCAGAGAACGCACCACCAACACTTCAATGCTTCAAGTGCAAGGAAATGGGGTATTATGCTAATAATTGCCCTAATCCAAGGGTTAGTGATGATCGACATGAGCAACCGCTGAAGGCAAAGGACAAAGGGAAATCACATGCGATCACTATTGGCAATGTTGAATATGACAACGATGTGGTGGAATGATTAAGTGTTTATGTAATGGGATTCCAAAATAATGTATCATTGAGTATTGCAATATTTATTGATGTGGTATTCAAAGTGATTGAGATATTATGCGCATAATGAAGGGAAAACGAGAAAATGAAATGTTTAACAGTATTCATGAGCTCATGATTGATATAAGGACTAAGTGATATCATGGTTTGAGTATATAGAATTTTGAGGATTTTGGTATGTGGAAAGTGTTAACTTTTAACTGCACTCATGTTTTCACTAAGGTATTCAAGAGAATACACGATTAAGGACTTTGAATGTTTGGAATGTGACCAACAAGACATATCTTATGATATGTGGGGATCAACGACAGTATTAAATCTCTGGTAATCGATGTCACTATATTATGAGAGTGGACTGCAGTATTATGTATAAGCCTAAAGATTAGACTGAATTATGTTGGACATAAGTTAGTATTGTTTAAGGATAGAAGTTTTTTCGATATTATTGATGGGATGTTATAGTAATATAGTTTTATAAAAAGGACAACCTGCAGGACGGGCGACAGCCCATCGCTTCGGACAAGGCTGTAGGAATCGAACCCACAACCGAAGTGCGACTGGCCTTTATCGCCTACCACTGACCTACAGGAAGTCCCTGTTTAGTAGAAACTAGTTTTATTATATTAAGCTGTATGATATATGAAGTATAAGTCCATTTTAGGAACCATATATGATTAATCTCACTATAGATCGATTTATGCATATAATTTTTGCTAACCTTTTGTTTGAGACAAATGGAATGACCCGTCATTCTATCACATGATCTGCTAACACTTCACGAATAACAAATTCAACTTCATTTATTTAAGAGATGAAGTGGAAATTGTTCAAGGCACGAACAACAGTGAGATTGTACCAAAATAAAGTAAGTATTTGTTAAAATTCAAATTTTCAACTTTAGGGGAAATGATCTTGAAAACCAAAAATGTTGTCCTAGTGATCTTATACCTGATGAATCAGATGGTACCTTATATCATCACAAATCTATGGATTTGTGATTACTGGATTTTCCATAGCCATGTTCTCTACCACTCTCCATCAGAACATGATGGTTAGATTTTTCTTCCATATCCATATTTTCACCTATGTGGAAACCCAATGATTAGTTTATTTGGGTAACCGTTACGTTTCATACTTTTGTTTTTAAAGATTGGTTTTGATATTCCTTTTTACGATGTGGGTTTCTATTAAAGAGACTTTCGAATAGTAAACCATTTATAACCCCGATGAATTTCGAGGGCGAAATTCATTTTAAGGGGGGTAGAATGTAACACCCCAAGATTTTATAAAAAAAAATATTCTTTTTAATTTTATTAATGTCTTGTGTTGTACGCTACACCAAAAGGAGCTTGCACAACACGCATCCTTGACTTGCCTTGCATTACACGCAATCGCGACCTTCCTCGATAGCGTGTGTAATACGCAATACCGAGTTTCACTAAACAACGATATGCTATTAAAATGTTATTAAAACTAGCCGTTATGAATAGTAATAACCACTTTTTGAAATTTTGTAAATTTTATTTTTCAAAATGGATTTCATTTTTGGATTCGGAGTATCGAATTTAGCCTAAGGTGAAATTTTGGTACATTTCGGATAACTTTCATATTCTGATGAATAGTGAAAATTACTAAATTTTAATTAAAAACAACTTTTTTAATCGAAATTATTAATAGTGATAAATTATTAATTTGAGTGGTTTTAAAGTATATTTAGAATATATTTTTACAATTTAATACAATGTTGGTCATTGGATGTAATTTCACATTTAAACTAGACATAAACAAGTGTCAATCTTTTGATAGATATTGTTTCTTAAAAAACACGCTATTTGTTTTAACAGCGGGATTTAATTATAAAATTAATTAATGCAACTTTTATGTTATGAATTTGGTAAAATAGACTTCATTTTTGAATTCGGAATATGAAATATAGCTTGGGATGAAATTTTGGCATTGTTCTGAAAAACATCAATTTTTGATGAATAGTGAAACTACTAAGTGGTAGGTTAAAAACTGAATTTTGCATAAAACTTAATTTTACCGCTTCTGTGAATGGAATTTCGAAAATCCGAGAGACACGGTTAATATCAAGGACTAAAATGTGGTTCAATGAGATGAAAATAATTTTTTGGTGAATAGTAACTTTTTACTTTTTTTACCACGGTTAATAGTAAATAGGGTAACTAAGGGTAAATATGATATTAATATTACCCTAACACATGTCCTAATTCTATTGGACAAGTGTAATTCGACCAAAAACAAACTTAGGAATAAGATATGACCATTTAGGCCCACTTGGATTAGATTAGGACATTTATTATTAATTTATTTAAAGAAGGGTTAAAATAGTTAAAATCAAAGTTTAATAAGTAAATCATTTTTAATATGGGGTTATAAATAAGATAAATTCGATTGTAAATATTCATTAGAAAGCTAAAAAGATTTCCTACATGATGGTATTTTATTTGTAATTTTTAGACATCAAATAATGTAATTTATTTATGACACAAAGATGTTGCAGTAATTATCTTATTAATGAAATATTGACATAATTGATAATATAAATACCAAAATAAATGTAATTTAAAACTTTTTATGAATTCCACTAATTTTCTAGGTTACTATGATATATTAATGTTGATTTAATCAACTTGGTTCGAACATTTAATTCTGTTATGACTTTCACAAAAATCATATATCAAATAGTGTCAAAATTGACACAAAATAGTTTTTAAATCAAATATTATATTACTAATTGTTATTTTATTCCTAAAAATCTAAGGTTCGTCCAAATGACTTAGATAAGGATATATATATTAATAATAAACAATTTGGGGTTCGTTTGGCATGTTATAGTAAGTGTATTAACCATATAGTAAAAGAAAACAAAAAGACACGGTAAAAGTTAAATTATTTAACTTAGAGTTAAATCTAATTGATAAGGTTTAAAATAATATCCAAGCATGTCTAAATTTGATTGGTTGATGAGATTACAACCCTATCTCATCTAATCTTCGAATATGAGTCATTTTTGGAGGTTTTTAAGTGGGGTTAGATTTATTATAAATTAATATTTTTAAGAATTCCTAAGGTGCCCCTCTCCTCCCCTATAAAAGGACACCTCCTCCCCCTCCTCCTCACACCAATTTGAGCACTCAAGCTCGGCCAAACCCTGCCATTTTCTCCTCTCCACTTCCCTAGAGTAATCCTAGAGGTCCTGGTCTTCTCCAAAGACCAATCTTAGTTCCTTAAGTGGAGGATTCAAAGAGGCGTTCCAAAGAAGAGGTAATATCCATTACCGATCTTTTCAATTTCTTTCTTCTTCAACTTCTTCTTCTTTAGTTGTTTCATGATAAAGTAATAACATCAGTATTACTTACATACTGATATGTTATTATAAATATGAAACAACCCTAATTCACCTTCTATCCATCCTACGGAAAAATGAAATCACCGCGCGTGCGTACGTACGGAATACCGTCTCCACGCCGTGGTGTAATCTATTTTTCCACCATCACCTTACAAGGATGGTTATAATGGTGTAATAAGTAACTATATATGATTATTATGAAGTAATATTGATACTGAAATAATATATATATATACTCCAATACAATTCCACGATCATAGGAACGATATCATCACTCGTGCGTACGTACGGAATACCGTCTCCACGATGTGATGCGACTCGTTCTACATGATATTCATTTCATAATGATTATATAAATGAATTGAATGAATGAATATGGTATATACTACACCAATACCATTCTGGAAATGAATTATCTATAACCTAAAGATAAGAATAAGAATTTATTCGACAAAACACGCATAAGAACAAAAAGTTATAAAGACCCGAGTAACAAGTAACAATGAAATATTACTAACAAGAAGCTAATAATATGACCATATATGATATCATATAAACATGTATGATTCTGGAATAAGTCAATAACATTATTTAAACCATTATACAGGAGCTTAGGACACGAACAAAGCAAATCGGACCTAAGGTAAGGGAAATATCACAATCTCATTTTTATCCGAGATTGTTTATTCGTAAGTATTTACTGGGGTGTATTTTATCATCCACATCCATGTTTCATAAATATGTAATATTATTTCCATCCACCTACAATTGTTTAAATCCATTTTTACCCTTCGGTGAGTTTTTAGTAAAAGAAATGAAAGGAATCTTTTGTCGTTTTTCGTACGAGGTACTTTTTGACTTTTCCGACAAAAGAACGAGAAGAATGTTTTTTTTAACTTATACGGCATGAATGGATTTTTAAAACATTACTTCAAAGAATCTTCCTTTACAAGTTTTCAAGTTTATTTTTAATCAACTTCTTTTATTTTAAAGTTGTATGACATGTTATGAAAGGAAAAATGTTTTTGAAGAAGAAAGGATATTTTCCTCAAGAATTCAATTCAAGTGTTTTATCAAAATTATTTTCCATCTAAGATAATAAAGGGTTCTGTTTCTATCCATATTTTTACATTGGTTTGACTATGTTGTGATGGAATTATGTTTATGAATTCCTTTATCATATATGAATTGATTTATGATGTCATGATGTTTCAAGAATCCCATTTTTGTTATATGTGTTATGCGATGATGTATGTTTTATGATTATGTGGCACAAATAAGAAAGGATTCATTATAAGATGGGTGGGACCTATATCTCCCTCCAATGCATTGGGTAAAGATTTTATATCTCATGAGATAGACATGGCTGGAATGGTAAGTTATACCGGTTCAGTGAAACAGGACTGAAACGAGGATTACTCGATTCAGAAAGGGACTTTGTCCACTAAGATAGTCTTGGCAATGAGTCTTGACTAACAAGAAATGATTCTCTATGATTACGTGTGTATGCCACAATGAGTAATGTTTTAAGTTATGATCTCATTTTCACTTTTATGATTTATCCCATGTTATGAAATTATGCTCTCTTTTGCAGGTTAAGATTTCCAAAAATGTTATGTTCTTATGAAAATTATGTGATTGATATTTCTTTTGTTTACCCTTACTGAGCATTTGAGCTCACCCTTTTATGTTTTCTTTTCCCCAGGATATAAAGAAAGGTTTTAGGTAAAAAAAAGGGAAGATCTTTATGGGAGATGTTGAAGATCTCTCACCATGTTTAGAAGATTATAGTCCGAGTTTCCAAAGACACTAAACTATTACGGTCCTTGTGTGTGTGTTTTTGTAATTTAATAAGTATTCCGCAAAAGAAATGTAAAGTCCATGTACGTCAGGCTTCGGGTCTCTACATGAGGATCCTGATAAAAGCATAAGAGTGGCATTGGAATGATGTGAGAAGGTGTCCAACGATCAAAAATTGGTATCAGTTTAGCAATTGGTATCAGTTTGGTGTCAATTGTTGGTGTCTGAAGTGAAGTGATTCATTGATGGACTTTTCATCCTACACTTGTTTCACACGATGAACATTTCTCATGTGGTCTTTGAATATGTGGTGAGTGAAACTTTGGTAGATATTTGAATCGCAAGAGACAAATGACGGTAGATGATGGAAGGAGATTGAGTGAGGCATCAAAGTGTAGAAAATAATTCTTAGAAGAGTTGTCAACAAACCAAAAGGGGGTGATTTTGGAAAAAATCCCCCATGGTAACATTGCATCATTTTTGGGTTAATTATGTTTGTTGACAAAGAAGGCTTCCATAGAGAATTTTCAAGTTCCAATGATTTTGTTGAAAATCCATATTGACAAAGAACCATGACAATGGAATGGACGCTCTATAGATGGAACAAAATATCAGATGCAAGGTGGTACTGTTTTCCAATGTTTGCCAAATTTCTGGGGTCCAAAAATTGGAGTTTGGTGAGCATCGTGAAATATGGATTTCCTTGAAGATCTCATCAAAATATGGAAAAGGCACGAGTTATGAGAAAATGGTCTTATTATTGTTGATTTAATGAAGACATGAAGAAAGTTAGCAGTGTTCTTTTAGATTCTAATGAGATTTGTGAATGGTAGTTATGAATAGAATTGTGGTGGTGAAGGTAATTGAAAGTGGAGATTTATGGGGAAGGGGTGAAGGAATTGACGAAATGAACTGTGATTACGACAAGCTCTGTAATATGCAAATAGATGTCATATATCCCAATATAGAAAGAATTTTGGCAAAAATTTCAGAACATCGTGATTTGAGATGACGTGGCACTGACTGTGTGCAGAAGGTTTGAGGGTCAGTGGAATTGTCTATAAATATGCCTCGACCCCCTCGAGAGAATAAGAGAGTTTTCCAAGAATTTTTTTTCTCTCAACATGTGATGGTTACTCATGATGGAAGTGTGCTTCGCGAAATAGGAAGCTCCATAAAGGCTAATTTAGCTCCTCAAAATTAGTGTGTTCCACATTGGCTTTGTCATCATTGCGAGTAAAGTCACTCTGTGATGACTTGAGTTCTACAAAGGCCTAATATTTTCGAAGGATTAATATTTTTGAAGGTCTATTCTCTACGATGTAGTGTGCTCTGTGAGGTATTGATCTCTATGAAGGTGTGTTATTCTCAAAGAGGTAAGAACATTGCGAAGGCTTGTTTGAGATTCACGAATTAAGAAGATTCGTGAAGTAGTGTGCATTGTGAAGGTTTTTCCAATGGTTGTTGCCCAATGATCAGAGGAAAAGGGTCATTCATCAGTGGATGAAATTTTGACATCTACATAGCATCTACATATATTGAAGGATGCATCCATTGGTGGTAAGGAGGAGACCTACCGGTCTATAAACTGTGAGTGGATCTTCTGAAGAAACAGTGAGCTCACTTCAATTGAGAGAGAATTGTGTTCTCAAATTGTGAATGGTTTTAAATTATGAGGGATAGTGAGTCCTCTTAGAACTTATAAATTTCAGTAAAATTATAATAGAATTGGTACATCAACACATCTCTAGTGTATGCTCCATGGACGTAGCATAGTGACGGTGAGACAAGTTAAATTGATGTGTCTTTTCCATGCTTTATGATTCATTCATACTCTACAACGGGATGGAGAGAGATAAAAGTGTTTTTTTATAACAACAATTCAAGATCAAAGGGGCAGCAATTTTAATTTTTCATACATTGATTCACCTCCCCCCATCTGGGTATCATGCCTAGTGGACCTAACAGTCCTCTTCACACAACCATACACGGCCTCAGGTTTCTTCAATAAAATTACATTCATGCTTTCATGTGTTCATTGTCTTCATGATTCTCAATTCATACAAACTCCCTTATTCTTTTTCATGACCACAAAAACCTGAATGGGTATACTAAGGATGTTTTTGAGTTCTCTAATGTGTCATGAAAATAGGTGAGAGTTCTCACCTCTTCATTGTGACACTGAAGTGATCATGTTCTTCTTCTTCATATAAACCATGGAGCATTAGTTCTTCTTCTTCACTCATAAGGTATGTGTGGATATTCTTCACAGAAATATGGAATGGTTCATGGGTTCTATCTTTGTGGAGTACAACAATGGTGTAAGTGCACCAGTTGCATACATGCAGGATGCTCCTCACGAAGACTCAACGAGTGTTTGAAAGAACCGATTTCATACTAGTGGGTTTATTCACACAAAGTGTGAAAATACATTCTTCTTTTTCAAGTACGATTAAAGATTTAATAGAACCTATTGAACGCATGCATGGTATGTCTTCTTTTTTTATCAGGGATGTGCAGAAACCCTCGTGAATTATACTCTGTTTCAGAGAAACGAGATATTTTCTCTATGTTTTCAACACCTAATTGAGTCAAGGGACTCCTCGTTTTATAGAAAAAAGATGCACATTGTAATGTGTTCAAATATCTCAAGATATTTCATGGGATTCAATTCATTGAATAATTGAGATTGTTGTCATTAAAAACATAAAACAAGGTTGAGATATCAAAATCTCTTAGGTAGTTTCAGTTCAATGCAAGTTTCCTTATTTATCATATTAATCATTATGTGCTTGTATTAGGATTGTTTGAAACATGTAATCAAAAATTATTGAGCTCCGTGATGTGGCCTCGCAACTCTATAGGCTTCAACATATGTGAATTCTTCATTTCAATCACATGCTTTCAGATATAAATGAATGCATGTGTTCGTAGAATCTAGACGATCCTCATGCATGGGTTTTGATTTTCAATGATGGTAGGAGATTTAATTGTAGGGGAGTAGCTTCATCTGCGGCAAACTGCGACGTTGGGAGGTTCTAAGGTTGAAGATGACGTCATGATTGATCGCTAACCATTGGATCATCTTATATCGGATAACAGATGGAACTAATTAGATGGCGAAGCACAGATGAGATGAGTGTCTCAGATTAGTCGTGATATTAGATGAAATGTGGGGATTTATTCTTTGGGTTAAAAATATCATCCCACATCAAAACAAAATTTTAGTTATCTCTTGGTTTAAGTATCAACTCATGGTAGCATACGCTCAAAAGTATCCCTCTCCCCTCATGGTACCGCCCTGTACCATGTTTACCCAGCGGGAAGACTCTACACCCAACCTATACCCCCTTTGTCTGTGGGTGATTGTCCCTCACTATTCATGGGCTGCGGGTTATGTGCTTTAGTGGGCTTATATACATCCCACACACATGCCTCTTGTGGGCCTACTCTATAGGCCTCCCTTGGAAGCAGTTGACCTTGTTTCCCATAATTGCCTGAGGTTGAGGATGGCCAGTGTCTTTCATGGTTTTCCCTTTATTGTTGAGTATGACAAGTATATATTCACTTTGGTAAGAAACTATAGTGAAATAAAAATGTAATGCATGGACACCTTATTAATTCATGCATGGTCACTTCTTAAAATTCCATTCCCATGCACATTACTCTTCTTCCTTCATTCAACCATGGATGGAACTCTTCTTCAACACCTCATCCATTGAAACACAATGCATGGAAACATTGTAGTAAAAAATCTATTTTCCTTTACACATGTCTTGGTCCTTGAAGATTAGCACAATCAATCAACTGATTTTTTTTCACCATCTTTTTCAAATTATAAGTTATTGGATGGATCTTTTAATGTCACCAATCAATAAAGTATTTCATGGATTTCTTCCAATTTTGTAACAAAGTATCTTCCACTTATACATATCTTGGAACATAAAATCAGTTCAATAAATCATCTGAATTTCAAAAATATGGCGAATTTATCAAGCATGGAATCCAGTTATATGAATTTATAACAATTCTCCAGGAATCATTATCTTTGTAAATAATGAATCATATTTATACCAATGAGATATTCTCATCTCATTGATCATTATTTCCAACCAAAAACTATTGATTGTACTTTTCAACTAATACAATTCATAATCAATGTGGTATTTTCAAGGAGTCAACAACATAACCTAAATCATAACCACCTCAATCATCATTGCAACTAAAATCATAACCTTTTCATACACATATTGACACTTTATTAACAACAAATGCAACACTCTTCTCAAAAATCACCCCCTTTTTATTTTGTTGTCAATATCACCTAAGAACACTTTGTATGGGTCAATATGTGTGTCAATATTTTCATCCCCTTATTGGAAACCAAATGCCAAGGTTTAGTGGTGTTTGTTCAAAAACATGTTCTCCCTCCTTTAAATAATATCCTCTTAGACATTTGTGATATAGAGATGATGTCACATTGTTCACAAAAAAGATAGAATTTAGTTATTCAACAATAAGTCTTCTTTGGCTATCGCAGTTTAGAAAACAATAGAGATATGAACAAGGTTTTAATCGTTTTCCATAAACAACCATACATGTGAAATTATGATCAGAATGTATCTACTCTTATCCAAGGGGTTGTTAATAATAAGATTTATCAATTAATTTCTAAGTACTGCACATACATCAACAAACATATGAAAAAGTTCAAGTGAAAAGATAAAACTCTCCCAATCATCCAATATTTTAATCAATCAAGAACTCCCCCTTGATTGAAATTATAAATACAATTAAGAACAAGGGATGATAGTGTGATTGGAATACCTCAAGTTTCAACTTCTTCAGATGATATGAATTTTAAAATTTTTCATAACATAATCTTTGATAAAATCTCCTTCGTACTTTCTCCCACTCAAAGGGTAAAATCCATTTGATTCATCATGATGGAAAATATCATTAGATAATCTTCAAGATATTCATGCTGATAATCATCTAAAGTGGAAGAAATCAAGAATTTATCAAATCAAGAATTATTAATCCAACATGTTGTTCTCCACCTTGATATTCCAATTCTCTTATTGAGAATGACCTTACCCTTTAATTCCCTGCAATATATGAACACAAATGCAACAAAACTATAAAGAAATAAGATGAAACACATGTGAGATTCATAATAAGAGAAACAACACTGAGAATATCTTCTCAACCGAAGAACTACTTTCCATGTAGCTCTAATGTGTCTAGTACTCTTCATGATGATGTAAATTCCACTTTTTATACTTTGTTCATTCATTTTCAGTATAGAACCATCAATTCCATTAACATTTAACTTGTGTGGATTATTTTTCTTTTCTTATTCAAAAAGTTAGGTAGAATTCATTAGTTCATGTTTTTTTTTCATTTTTCAACATCTCTATTTGACCTGGTAAAACAGCTATAATTATTTTTCATGATAACCAGTCTTCTTGAACCTTCCACACAGTACTTTTGAGACATTTTGGTTGTCATGTGCTAAAAACCTCTTATGAATTTTTAATTTTACATTATGTAGAATGAGTAGTTTCCCCTTTTCATTTACATTATCTAGTACTACATCTTTAGCTCACTTAATTTTTCTAGAAATTTGAAATTTCTTATGATAGATAACTAAACACTCCTTAACATTTTATAATTTGGAGCTTCCACAAGGTTTCTTAATTGTCTTTAAGTTACCTTTAATAGGAAACTTATTAAGATTATTTCCAGAATGTCTTTAATAAATCCCATATTCTTCTAGATTGATTCTCTTTTTAGTTTCATCTTGATTCTATTTATTTCCATGGCTTTTTTGAAGTGATCCATGGTAGGATTTTTTTTCTATAGTGGAACCATACTTTCTTGGTAGTGAATTGGGATCTACAACTCTTCAACATCTTAAATTTATAATCCAAGTTCTTCTCACCTTTCCTCCTTGAACTCTTCATAGGAGTATTTGAATTTTGACCATTATCTCTCCTACTTCCCAAGGATTCTACTTCTTTATTAGCCATCTTATGTGAACTTTTTTTATTATCAGATTTGGATACCTGTTGAGATGAACATGTACCAACCTTGTGACCACTTCCATTGCATATATCACAGATGTTATCAAGAGTTCCAAATCGGTTTGTAGTATTCATATTCTTCAGTGTCTATGGATGTTTCCTCTTCCTCTCTAGACTTCTCCCCTTGATATGGACTTCTATTTTGCTTATTTATTTTGAGGATTTTACAAACAATATAATGAACCATTCCCATAATTTTTGCATCATAAGCATTTAACCAAAAACCATGACTTATTAATATATTTTTCATAATATTGTTGGGTCTTCTTATTTATGTTTTGTGATTTCTTTATGGATCAATATTCAAAAAAATTTTACTATCCACCCTAGTCATGGTGTTTGTTTTCTCATCACCATTCCTCATCCATACTTGTTTAGAATTGTTCTTCTAATATGTGCATTTAGAAACATGAATATAATATGGTATGGATGGTACCTATTTTGTGGAAGATGATTCCATTGTATTAAAGGATAATCTATTACTCCTTTTGAAATCATAGTCCCCAGTTAAATCTTGAGTGGAAACATCTCTTCTTCCCATTGTTTCATAATTTCCATCTTTGGGTGACTGTCGATTCTTCATTATCACCTCCATCTCAAAACACTTCTTGTTGAGGGATTTATTCTCATCCTCAATTGATCTCAACTTCCTTTCCTATTTTTCATTAATCCTCATCATTTGTTCTTCATTCATATTTCTTAATTCATTTTAATAAATTTCAATATTCTTTACATTATTAGATTTGTCTTCTGTTGAGAATTGTTGAAAACAAAAGAAACTTTATAAAAATTTTCAAATGTATATAATGATTCTAAAAATACAATCTCAATGAATTATTTCTCACAAATACATCCTTTCAAGTCTTCAGTAACCTGAGCATGTATTTCATTGAAAAGATAAATCATTTCTTCCTTTTCCTTCTCTAGTTTTGTGGGATTGTTGGATATTCCAACTCTTTTAGACAATTCCACTTCTATGGCATCAGATATTTCTTCAAGTTGTAATTTTTCATTTTTAAGAGCACTAATTCTTGCAGTAATTTGTATTTCCACTTCTCTAAGAATTTTCTTCTGATGATATATGAGTGATAATATAGATTTCTAATTGATTTATCATCATCAAATATTTAACATGCTTCATCACAAGTGTCCAAATAATAAAAACAATTATCACATGTTGTGCCTTTCAGATTACCTTCATTAGAAGGTTTCTCTCCATTTGTAGTAATTTTCTTATTTATCTTCCATGTCTGTTTCTTCTTTATATTTTTCTAATTCATGGAAGATATCTCTATTTGAGGTTTCTCACTCATTTCAAAAAATATTAACTTTATAAAGTCTCCCTTATATTTTTTAGTGGATACCTTTGCTCTGATACCAGTTGAAGTGCCCAAATCAATGTGAATCACTGAGAGGGGTATAGGTGAAATAATAATCCCTTTAAAAATTATCACTAATTGATTATTTTCAATTAAACATATTTGGTTGGTTAAATCCTCGATCCAGTATTCTTTTGTCTCTTAGTCGTACCTCTCATGATGATATAAATGAAAATCCACTAAACACAATGATTTACAAGGTTCATTTCAAAGACATGCTCTTTATTGTGTTGGTTATTCTCCACAACATAGATTAGCCATAATAATCTTATTATCAACTACAATGGTCGATATGGAATCCCACTACATCTCTTAAGAGTACCATAGGAGATTCATTATACAGCTTCCCATAATGTTAATAGAGTCCCACTGGCCTGCTCTAGACTCTCACTGAAGCCTTCTTCTCCTCTCTGAATCTCACATAATTCTTCTAGCTCTCGAGTCACATGAGCAACTATCTTTTTTTCTCAATATTGATTCACTGTATATTGTTCTTATGATCCTCCAACATGGGATTATTGAATCACACTTTCTCATGTATCTCTTCATGAATATTCAAAACCTTTGGTAAGGTCTGTTGGCCTTGCTCAATAATTCTGATCACCTTTCTGATCAGTCCTCAGTGTTACAATGCTCAAAAAATTATTTATTCTTATGATGAAGACCCAAACTCACTCATGTGTGTGAAAATGGTGCACAGAACCTTTTCAAGAATACAATAATAATTCTGCACAATATCATCTTTGTCTTCCTTCTTGGATTCCCAAATACTATCAACTCAGATATAAGGTCTTCAGTTATTCTACCCATCATCAATCTTAATTCAACTCCTCTTTATGCATGGATTTCATGGCATCCAAAATTATTGTTTTGGATTTATCAATTCTTCTCACAAATGAATGTGATTATGCATGATTTAATTCATGTATAATATGTTTCTTATCAACCCAAACACACACTCTTAACTTGTATCAATGTATTATATTCTATTTGTGTGTATCATGGATGTATTTTCCAATTAAATAGTTATTTCTAAATATGAACACAATTATAATTTTTATTTAAATATCATCACATGTGCATGTGCATGCAAGAATTAATGCACTATCCTCTTCTTCTTTCTTGTGTGAAAATCCCAATGGGTATCAATCTTTAAGAACACACACATTTTGAAACTTCCCCGATTCGGGTGCCACTCAATGGGTTCCCCGAACCCGGTTGGTGACATGACCTCAAGTGTATTTCCCCAAATGTTAGAGTCTGCCGACTAGCAGCGAGGGACCATGACTGATAGTAGGAAAACTATTCCCTCATTTGACAAAATGTAGTGCTGAAGAGAAGATAAATATCATACAACAACAACGGATGCACTAAGCCATACACAAATGATATGAACAAATGTAGTAAAAGATAACCAACTATTATATTGATAATGATGAAACATGTCTCTAGTCCTATGAAAATAGCCAAAACATGTTACATAGTAGTACAATACGATTCAATGGAAAGTACAGGTACAACAGAACAAAACAGAACATCCGGCAGCATCACGAGCCTGAGCTCAATCCCATGCTCCCCTACACCTCAGCAACACTCAAGTACCTATATAGGGACCCTTTCCCTTATCCACACCTACAACAATATAGTCTGTTCGTGCCGAAGACATGACCCAAACAGGGTGTGAGAAATAAATCCCACTAGGCACCCACCAAGGGCTCATGCCCAACTATTAGTGAAAAATGTGCAATAACAGTCTGCAATAAATGAAGTAAACTAGTAAGAAATAAAAAGTAACTTTCATTTCTAGTTTCAATTCCATTTAAATTTTAATTTAGCAGCTCAATTTAATAACATTCTATGTTCCTCAGAACTAAGCCCTCGGGCTTATCATAATCTTGACCTCGGGCTAATATAACCATTCCCCCAGGCTTACCCTCAGGCATGACGAATGGTTCCCTAATGTTGATGGAATCACTCCCTCAAGAATACCGAATATTACCCACAGGCACAGAAGCTACTTCCCTCAGGCATAAGATGTGTTTCCCTCAGGATAAACAACTACTACCCTTGAGCTAAGAAAACAATGCCCTCAAGCTGAAGTAAAACACTGCCATCAGGAAAAAGTAACTGGGCCAATCCCAAAGCATAACAAGCAATTTTATATATAATTAACTTCACGGAAAAAGTAATGCTCAATATAAACATGGCATACCCTCAGGTATCCAGGCCAAACGGCTAAACAGAGGAATGCACCACTAGTTGGTCCTGGATCCAAGCAGTGATCCCAAATAGTAGTTTTACACTTACATTAAATTACCCGTGCAATTATAATTATTTAAACAACCAAGACCTCAGCCATACGACACCCCAACGTGGGTTTGTAACTCAAAATTACACAAAAACACAAAATAGTTGGAATTTAAACACCAAACCACCTACCTCGATCGTCCCTGATCGATATATATGAACGACACTCCTCAAAATTCCAGAGAACGACGTATATATGAGGTGAACATAACCTCATTTAAACTCAAATAAAATTTTTTAGAGGAAAAATTGGCATGATCTACTCAAGGAGAAGGAATAACTCACCCATATGGTTCCATGGAGATCGACAGTGCAGAAAATGGGTTCTCGGTGTTCAGTCGGGAGGTCCTCCATGCTTTATCCATCTCTCCCAAGCTCTCCTCCAGTTTGAAGCTTCCTCTGTGAAACGAGGAGGCTACTGCCCATTTTAAGAGAAAACAATATACTACATGGTGTGTACTATTGGGTACACGGTGTCTACTATTCATTTTTTAATTGTTATGCTGGCGGCATCTTGCCAACGTGGCGCTATTCATCTATCGACATTAGTACATGGTGTGTAATACCTGAGTACATGACATGTATTGTCGCTCAGCTGGCCGCTGCCTCACTATTTGCCTACCGACTAACTACATGGCGTGTACATACCCACTACACGGCGTGTAGCCAGTTTTTACACCTTTCATCGCTAGCATGGCTACACTCCTTGTGTACTCAACCCACACGGCCAAAGTACACGGCGTGGGAAAAAGTACACGACATGTTCCCACAAAATAGATATTTTCACCGTTTTACTTTATTTGATCCAAAAACACTTAAGGAAAAAAAAGAAGAAATATGTACCACAAGAATAAGAACCGAGATCTTACAAACTTTCCCCCTTAAAGAAATTAATCCCAGAATATCCCTTCCAAGGGTGGTAAAGATAAAGCTCAAAACAACTCAGGCCACTGAGCATGTACGTCAGTCTCCCGCTCCTAGGTTTCTTTCTACACTCGTCCATGCTTCCAATGCAGCCGTACGAGAGGAACTGACCAGCCTCGGAGAACCTTCGTGCTCTTATCAACTATACGAATCAGATGATCCTCAAAGGATGCTTTGACCTGAAGTTAATCCTCCTTGGGCTGAAAAATATGAGCCATGTTTGAATGATAACGTCACAACTAAGATACATGGATGACATCATGCATGACCTGTTACCTCTATGGTAACTGTAACCGATAGGATACCGACCCAACTCTCTCCAGAATCTCGAATAGCCCCACATACCATAATGAAAGTTTACCTTGTCTCTTATTCACATGTGTCCCATCCTAGGTGAAACATGCAAGAATACCTGAACCCCAACCACGAAGTCCAAGGGTCGTCTGTGGCGATCAACATATGATTTTTGACGAGACTGTACGGTAGCCATCCGCTCCTGTATCAACTGGACCTGCTCTGATGTCTCATGCACAAGACGTGGTTCAAGTAAAGCAACCTCACCTACCTCTATCTAACACGAAAATGATCGGTATGGCCTACCATATAAAGCCTCATAAGGTTCCATCTCAATTGTTTCCTGAAATATATTATTATAGGAAAACTCGACCCGAGGTATATGCTTCTCCCAAGATCCCCCAAAGTGTAGGACGTATACACGAAACATCTCCCCAAGCACCTGTATCATACACTCTAACTAGACCTCGGTCTGAGGGTGGTAACCTGTGCTTAGAAGCACCTGTGCACCCAGTGCCCTCTGAAAACTCTTCCAGAAATGAGATGTAAAATGGGCATCCCTATCTGAAATGACAGAACGAGGAACCCCATGAATACGTTCAACATCTTTGATAAACAAGTTTCCAAGCTCGTCAACACCTAAGGTATCTTTGATTGAAAAAAAGTGATCCACCTTTATGAGTCTGTCCACAACAACCCACACGACATCATTTCCTTGAGGTGACCTCAACAACCTAGTAAGGAAATACATAAAGAAATCATCCCATTTCCAGTCTAGAATGGGTTAATGTTGTAACTGTCTAGGTGGCTTAGGATACTCTGCCTTCACCTGTTGACAGGTGGAAAATCTAGTAAAAAAACCTGCTACTTCCCATTTCATACCCGTCCACCAACAATGACGTCTCAAATCACAATACATCTTGGCCAATCCGAGATGAACTACCCAAGATGAATCATGAAACTCACGCATCAGATCCTCATGTATATCCCTTGAAAACATACTCTTACTTGAAAATGAAATACCTCATCATCGCATATCGTACATCCAGGAGGAGGGTCCTCACTTTCCACCGACTTCCACAGAACTAGGCCTTCTGAATCAGATAGCTTTCTCATCCTCACTCTATCCAGTAGGGTAGAAGTCACAGCTAAGGAGGAAAGGTAGGTTTTCCCCTGACTTTCGTGCACCTCCAAATGAATCTCAAAGAACAAACCCATAAGCTTACACTCACTACTGGCCTCATGAACTTCTTGTATCTGAGTCTCCCAACTCAATGCATCAGCAACTGCATTACCCTTACCCGATGTATAGGTAAGCTCAAAATCGAAGGACTGAAGGTATTCAACTCAACTTCACTGCCACATATTCAAGTCACGCTGATTAAAGATATATTTGAGACTTTTGTGGTTGGTGGAAACCACAAAATGTTTTCCTAGGAGATAATGTCTCCAAAAGAGAAAAGTATGCACAACTGCAGCCCACTCCTAGTCATGCATTGTGTAATTCCTCTCATGTGGCCCCAACTGCTGAGACCCGCACGCAACAACTCGACCACTCTACCTCAACAAAGCTCCCTTTACAATACCTAATGCATCATAGTAAACTATATAACTCTTCCACTGCTATGGGATTATCAAGATTGGTGCAGATTTCAACCTTCCCTTCAGCTCTTGAAAGGTTATCTCACAAGCTTTGGTCCAAATGAACTTCACACCCATATTACTCAAACCCGTCAATGGCGCTGCTAAGCGGGAGAAGTCCTCGATGATGCTCCTGTAGTAACTAGCCATCCCCAAGAAGCTCCGTATATCAAACACATTCTTAGGCTGCTCCAAAGAAACTTCCTCTCTCACCTTCTCTAGGTCTATTTCAACTCCTAGCTCTGAGATAATATGACCTAGTAAGTGTATCTGGTCCATCAAAAATGGCACTTTGAGAGGTTAGCATATAGCTTATGCTCTCTCAGTGTACTCAATCCAATCTCAAGATGAGTGGAATGGTTGTGTTGAGTGTGAGAGTACACCAAGATATCATCCATGAAGACTAACACAAAATAATCTAGACAAGGATGTAACACATGATTCATCATAGCTATGAAAACTGCTGGCACATTTGTGAGTCCGAACGGCATAACTGAGTACTCATATAGACCATACCTACTCCTGAAAGCTGTGAGAGGTATATCAGATGGTCTAACGCACAACTGATGATATATGGATCTCAAGTCAATATTCGAGAACACTCGTGAACATATAATATGATCAAAAAGATCATCAATCCTTGGCAAGGGATATCGGTTCTTAACCGTCAACTAGTTCGGCTTCCGATAATCTATATAGAGTCTGAGGGTACTGTCCACCTTCTTCGCAAAAAGGACCAGAGATCCCCAAGAAAAATTACTAGGTCGGATGAAACATTTTTCCTACTATTTATCCAACTTCTTCTTGAGCTCATGCAACTCAGGTGTAGCCATCCTATAACGAGTCATGGACATTGGTGTCACTCCTAGCACAAGATCAATAGAGAAATCATCCTCACTCTCCATAGTTAGACCCGAAAATTCATCCGAGAAGGCATCCTTGAAGTGATCAACTACAGGAGGGAAATCCTTCTGGAATGTTCCCTGGTCATCCAGATATAAACTCACAATCTAGGTTGTGACTCCACCACTCCCACAATGCTCTATTCCAGCTCGACTCCCCTGAACATCCCACTCACCCTTGTATAGAAACTCTCCGCCCTCTGGTGAGGTGAAACACACCCCGCGACGATAGAAGTTTACAAATGGCTAAAAGGGTACCAACATTTCCATCTCTAGAATGACATAATAGCTCATCAACCCCATTAACATAGAGGTCCCAAAGAAACTGACACCCACCAAACTCAAGGGGGAACTCCTTACACTGACTCACGCCAGCCGTTGTAGTTCCCAATTGAGTGTCTAGTGTCATAACACCAGAAGAAGAAGAAACAAAGATCCCAAGGCTCTCCATGACTGGAACATATAAAAATCTATGTGAAGCACCCGTATCAAAAAGTATTGAAGGGAAAATAGAAGCTACTAGAATAGTACCTCTAACAGTAGAAGTCACTGGATCCTCTTCCTGTTGGGTATGTTGCACTATATATTCCTGCCCAGTGCCGCGACACTGTGACACAGCCTGACTACCCTAATCTGTCCCGCCCTACTGCCTTTGAGATCCTGGTGTCTGGCTACCACAGACATGACCACCATATTGGCTAGCATGCCTTTACGTATTGTAGTTTCTCGACTGGTAAGAAGCTTCTGGCCCTTCTCTCGTCCATGGAGTCTGCACAGAACCCCTCTCATTATCCAATGGTGGAAACACCCTGCAATAATGCTGTAGATGACCCATTTTTCCAAAATCTCGGCACTCCATTGGGCCATGTGGACACTTCGGTCTCTTATTTCCCTCTCTACCACATTGGTAGCACATGATCGGGCCACCAGAAGCATTTCTCTAGCTGGTACTGCCACCAAGATAGAAATCCATATGTCTCTTCCTCTTACCGGTAGAAATAGTACCAGAAACTGGTGTCGAACCACCCTGGCCCACACCACTAGTTTCCTGTAGGTTCCTCTAGTAATCAGTGCCTGGTTCATAATAACATGTACAGTAGGCATATTGAAAACATTCACCAGTGCTCAGATATCTTATCAAATACCATCCTCAAAGCGTCTAGCCCTCAACATCTCATCACCCACCAGAACGGGTGCAAAACGCTAACCCTTGGAAATGTGAGTAGAATAATCCATCACTGAAATAGAACCCTATTGCATATTCATGAAACCTCAAGCTCGATCTTCCCTCAGCATCTCTGGGAAGAAGAATTCATAGAAATTAGTGTGAAATTCTTCCCACGCCATGTCTTTATGATGCTCAGACAGTGTAGTAACATCCCACCACCTCTTGGTGGAATCACGCAGCATGTATATAGTGAGATTGACCCTCCACCCTGGAGGCATCTAAAGATGCTCAAAATTAGTCTGCATAGAACCCGGCCAAGACTTCGCAACCTATGGTCCACCATCCCCTAAAAACATAGGTGGATGCTACTGCTGGAAGATATATGTCTGCTCTGCCATAGATGTGGCGCCCTGTGGTGCTTCCAGGAAGGTCTGCATAAACCGAGTGAAACCTTCACGGAACTGCGCCTCTGTTCTTGCATCTAGTATAACGGCTGGCATCACATTTGTCACTGCTGGAGGATCACCTGGTAGCACATTACCCACCATCTCAGGAGTATAATCATCACCACTCTCTTGGAGAACCATGTGTGGTCGTCTCAGCGACATGAATCTACAAGGTCAAATGCACACCTTAGATCAAGATTATCAAAAACTAAAACAAGGGGACAGGATAAAGAAACTCTTCAAGATTTAAATAACTTAACCACACAACGTGAATAAATACTACATGGAATGTTATCGAATCCTTATTCCCTACCCAAGTCCTTCTACATGGCTAAGCCACACGACTCACTTGAACAAGACCACACGACATGTATAACCTCTACACGGCGTGCATGGTTTAATTTCCAACTACCCGTGTCGTTCGTGACATGGCCTGCATACCCAGGACACACTACATAGTGTGTTTTCAAAAAGACATGGTGTGTACAAGAATCCTCAGACCGAAAGGTGTTGCTTGCTACATGGTCGACTACTCGTCTAACACTACATGGCGTGTTACTCCCACACACGGCGTGTACACCACTCTGTCTTTCCATCCACATAGCCAGGTCCACACGGTCTTTCCCCAATCAAGACTACATGGTGTGTCCCACAGGTACACGACATGTTCAAAAAGAGGTAACACCGACCCATGTTGTTAGTGACATGGCTGGGTACATTGGTCCGACTACACGGCGTGCTTCAATGTGAACATGGCGTGTATGTATTAAGGTTTCACCATCTGTGTTGTTAGTTACACAGTGGACACCAGGTCTAAACTATATGGCGTGTACAACCGGTACACTATGTGTTTTTCCCAAGTCATTCCCTACCTAGTGTCCCCACCCACACGGTCTATGACATGGTAAGAGACTACATGGCGTGTACTGAGGATACACAGTGTGTTATTAAAATGTTTTCATTTCTTCCTGAACATATGTTTAAACATTGTTTAATCATAGAACTACATGGCGTGTATCCTGGGTTTTCTAGATAGTAAGCATCCTAAACTACTCTAGAACCCATAAAAACACGGAAACAACACCTGAGTGCCAAATTCCGATCCATGAGGGCCCATACTCCTATCAAATCAATGCTTGGAATCTTATCTGTTTTATAAATATGGTAAACAGCCAATGATCCACCAAATTCCAGTCAATGAGGTCCCATACTCATCAATAACCAAAGTTTGGCATCCATTCTATCAATGCCTCATACAAAAATACCCTATCAACTAGCAGGTATTTATGAAAGTATCTATCAAAACAACATGCATTTCTAGCACAAAAACAATCGCAACAATATGAAATTTCTAATGCACCTACATGGAATGGAAGAATGCATGACCTGTGATTTCTAGCATGTGCCTAAATGATGAATGAGATGGTGTAACCTCATCTCACCGGGTTCGAACCAAATAGAACCCATGTATAACATATAAATATTACAACACAAGTGAATCGCCCAATAGTGAAAATCAAATAAACTGTAAATTGAAAAATCAATAAAATTGCAACATGAGGTAAATTGGTTTTTCCATGTACACGGGTTAGCTACTACGGAGCACAACTTATTACCAACTTTCAATTCCATCCTGTCCCTAAATAAGGCTCAAAATAGTAAGTCAATGAAAAGAACCTGCCTTAGATACCACTTTGTAACGTCCCCGATTTGGATGCCACTCAACGGGTGCCCCGAACCCAGCAGGTCACATGACCTCAAGCGCAATTCCCAAAATTCCAGAGGCTGCTGACTAGCAGTGAGGGCCTAGGTCTGAATGTGGGGAAACTATTTCATCATTTGTCAATGTGTAGCGCAGCAGAGAAAATAAATATCATACAACAACAGTGGAAGCAATAATCCATACACAACTGATATGAAAAACTGTCGTAAAACATAACCAAATTCTATATAGATAATGATGAAACATGTCTCTAGTTCTATGAAAAAAGACATAACATGTTACACAGTAGTACAATACGATAAAATGGAAAGTACAGGTACATCAGAACAAAGCAGTACACCCGGTAGCATCACGAGCCTGATCTCGGTCCAATGCTCCCCTACCCCTCAGCAACACTCAAGTACCTGTATAAGGACCCTTTCCCTTATCCACACCTACAGTAATATAGTCTATTTGTGTTGAAGACATGAACCAAATAGGGTGTGAGAAATAAATCCAAGTAGGCACCCATCAATGGCCCGTTCCCAACTGTCAGTTAAAAATGTGCAACAACAGTGTGCAATAAATGCAGTAAACTATTATGAACTAAAAAGAAACTATCATTAGCAGTTTCATTTCCATTTAAATATTCATTTAGAAGTTCAATTTAATAATATTAAATGTTCCTCAGAACTAAGCCCTCCGGCTAATCAGAATCTCTTCCTCAAGGTAATATAACCATGCCCTCAAGCATACACTCAGTCAAAACGAATGGTTCCCTTAGGTGTAAGGAATCTCGCCCTAAGGAATACTGAATATTTCACACAGGAATGGAAGCTATTTCCCTCTTTCATAAGATGCGTTGCCCTCAGGAAAAAAAATACCGCCCTTGGGCTAAGAAAATAACGCCCTCAGGCTAAAGTAGAAAACTACTCTCATGTTCATGTAACTGGTCCAAGACCAAATCATAACCAGAAATTATATATAAAATTTCTTTCAAGGAAAAATTAATGCTCAATATAAACATGTCATACCCTCGGGTATCTGGGCCAAATGTCTAAACAGAGGAACAAACCCCTGGGTGGGCCAGGATCCAAGAAGAGATACCAATCAATAGTTTTACACTTACATTAAATTACCTATGCAATTATAGGTAATTAAATATCCAAGGCCACATCTATACGATACCCCAACATGGGTGCGTAATGCAAAATTACAAAAAAACACCCATTATTTGGAATTTAAACACCAGACCACCTACCTAGATCGTCCCTAATCGATATACGTGAATCACGCTCCTCAAAATGCCCGATAAAGACGTAGATCTGAGGTGATCATAACCTCGTTCAAACTCAAATAACTTACTTTATAGGTATAATTGGAAAGAGATACTCATGGATAAGGAAGAAATCACCCATGCGGTTCCAAGGAGATCGTTGGTGTAGAAAATGGGTTCTCGGTGTGCGGTTGGGAGGTCCTCCAAGCTTTGGCCGTCTCTCCCAAGATCTCCTCTAGTTCTAAACTTCCTCTATGAACAGAGGAGGCTACATCCCAATTTAAGTGAAAAAATAGACTACAAGGTGTGTACTATTGGGTACACGACGTGTATGTTTCATTTTTTAACTATTTCATTGGCCGCTTTTCTCCAGCACGTCACTGTTCATCTATCAACATCAGTACATGACGTGTAATACCCCAGTACACGGCGTGTACTGTTGCTCACCTGGACACCACCTTACTATTTTCCTACCAACTGACTACATGGTGTGTACATACCCACTACATGGTGCGTAGTTGGTTTTTACAACTTTCATCAACAGCATGGCTACACGGCATGGTGAAAAGTACACGGTGTGTACCCACAAAATATGGATTTTCATTGTTTTCCTTATTTTATCCAAAAACACATAAGGAAAAAAGAATATAAGAAACATTTACATCAAGAATACGAACCAGGTTCATAAAAACTTCCCCTCTTAAATAAATTCATCATTGAAATTCCCTTCTAAGTGTGGTAAAGATAAAGCTCAGAACAACTATGGCCACTGAGCATGTATGTCAGTCTCCCTCTCCCAGGTTTCATCCTGCACTCGGCCATTCTTCCATAGCACCCTTATGAGAGGAACTGACTGGACTCAGAGAACCTTTGTGATCCTATCAACGATATGAATCAGATGCTCCTCAAAGGATGCATCGACATGTAGCTCAACCTGATCGGGCAGAAAGATGTGAGAGCGGTCTGAATGATAATGGGGAAACTGAGATACATGGAAGCTATCGTGCATGGCCCGGTATAACTGTGGTAACTGCAACCGATTGGAAACCATCCCAACTCTCTTTAGAATCTCGAATGGCCCCACATACCGCGGTGAATGTTTACCATGTCTCCTGATTCGCTTGTGTCCCAACCTCGGTAAAACATGCAAGAACTCCTAATCCCCAACCATGAACTCCAAGGGTCGTCTACTGCGATCAACATAAGATTTTTGATGAGACTGTGAGGTAGCCATCCACTTTTGTATCAACTGGATCTGCTCTGATTGCTCCTGCATTAGACGTGGTCCCAGTAAAGCTGCCTCACCTGACTCCATCCGGTCCAAAGTTGATTGGCAAGGCCTACCATATAAAGCCTTGTATAGTACAATCTCGATAGTTTCCTGAAAGCTATTATTATAGGCAAACTCAACCCGAGGTATATGCTTCTCCCAAGAGCCCCCAAAGTCTAGGACGCATGGACGTAGTATTTCCTCAACCACCTGTATCGTATGATCTAACTGGTCATCGGTCTGAGGGAGGTAAGCTATGCTCAGAATCACCTCTGTACCCAGTTCCCAATGAAAACTCTTCCAAAAAAGAGATGTAAAACATGCGTCCCTATCTCAAACAATAGAACCAGCAACTCGATGAAGATGTACAACCTCTCGGATATACAAATTTCTGAGCTCGTCAACACCGAATGTCTCCTTGATCTGCAAAAAGTGAGCCACCTTCGTGAGTCTATCTACAACAACCCACATGACATCATTGCCTCGAGGTGACATCGGAAACCCAGTCATGAAATCCATCGCGACATCATCCCATTTCCACTCTAAAATGGGTAACTGCTTTAACAGTCCAGATGGCCTCTGATGCTCTGCCATCACCTGCTGACAGGTGGAACATCTAGTAACAAAACTAGATACTTCCCGTTTCATACCCGGCCACCAACACTGACATCTCAAGTCACAGTACATCTTGGTCACTCAAGGATGAACTTCCCAAGCTGGAGCATGAATCTCCTACATCAGATCCTCGCGTATATCCCCTAGAACCCATACTCGTCCATGGAAATGGAATACCTCATCATCGTCTATCGTCCATCGAGGAGGAGGGTCCTCACTTGCCACATAATCCTGAAGAACTATGCTTTATGAATCAGATAGGTATCAAATCCTCACTCTATCCAGGAGGGTAGAAGTCACAGATAAGGAATAAAGGTTGGTTTTCCCCTGACTGTCATGAACCTCCAAATGCATCTCAGAGAATAAATCCAAAAGCTGCCACTCACTAATGGGCTCATAAACTGCCTGTATCTGAGTCTTCCTACTCAGTGCATCAGCAACTACATTACCATTACCCGGTGTATAGGTAAGCTCAAAATCTAATGACTGAAGGTATTTAACCCACCTTCTATACATCATATTTATGTCATGCAGAGTAAATATATATTTGAGATTTTTTTGGTCGTTGAAAACCACAAAATGTTCTCCTAGGAGAAAATGTCTCCAACCACGCATCATATGCACAACTACAACCAACTCGAGGTCATTGGTCCAGTAATTTCTCTCATGTGCCCTCACCTGCTGAGTCCCATATGCAACAACTTGATCGCCCTGCATCAACACATCTCCCAGCCCAATACTTGATGCATTACCGTAAACTATATAGCTCTTCCCCTGCTCTGGGAGTATCCAGATTAGTGCTGATGTCAACCTTCTCTTTAGCACCTGAAAGGTTGTCTCACAAGCATCGGTATAAATGAACTTCAACATCCTCTTAGTAAAACCCATAAATGGTGCTGCTAAGTAGAATAAGTCCTAGATTAAGCACCTGTAGTAAACAACCTGCCCCATGAAACTCCATATATCAAACACGTTCTTAGGTTGCTCCCAATAAACTAATGCACTCACCTTCTCTAGGTCTAATGCAACTCCTGCCTCTGAGATTATATGACCCAGGAAGTGTATCTGGTCCATCAAAAAGTGGAACTTTGAGAGATTAGCATATAGATTATGCTCTCTTAGTGAACTCAATACGATATCAAGATGGGTGGCATGGTCGTGTCGAGTGCGAGAGTACAAAAAGATATCGTCCATGAAGACTACCACAAAAGAATCTCGATAAGGATGGAAAACACGATTCATCAGATCCATGAAAACTACTGGCACGTTCGTGAGTCCGAATGGCATAACCAAGAACTCATATAGACCATACCTACTCTTGAAAGTTGTGAGAGGTAAATCAGATGGTCTAACGCGCAACTGATGATATCTGAATCTCAAGTCAATCTTAGAGAACACATGTGTACCTCGAAGTTTATCAAAAATATCATAAATAATTGTCAAGGGATATCGGTTCTTAATCGTCAACTAGTTCAACTTCCAATAATCCACACAGAGTATAAGGGTACCGTCCAACTTCTTCGGAAAAAGGACTGGAGGACCCCAAAGAGAAGTACCGAGTCAGATGAACCCTTTTTCCTGTAATTCCACCAACTGCCTCTTGAGCTCCTGCAACAAATGTGAAGCTATATTATAAGGAGGAATGGACACCTGTTCTACATCAGGCACAAGCTCAATAGATAAATCCACCTCACGCTCCGGAGGTAGACCTGAAAAGTCTTCCGGGAAGACATCCTTGAAGAGATCAACTATAGGATGGATATCCTTCTAGAAAGTTCCCTGGTAATCCATATATAAAAATGAAATTTGGGCTATGAATCCACCTCGCCCATGATTCTATGGTCCAGCTCAAGTCACCTGAACATCCCACTCGCCCTTTTATAGAAACTCTCTGCCCTCTAGTGACGTGAAAAGAACCCTACGGTGATAGCCGTCTACAAAGGCTCGAATGTGTACCAACCAGTCCATCCCAAGAATGAAATCATAGCTTTTCATCCCCAAAACATAGAGGTCCAAAGGAAGTGACACCCACCAACCTCAATGGGGAAATCCTTACAATAACGCAGACCAGCCGTACTAGTTCCCAACGGAGTGTATCGCGTCATAACACCAGAAGAAGTATAAACACAGATCCCAAGTCTCTCCACAACAAGCACATATATAAAGCTACGTGTATCACCCTTATCGAAAAGTTTTGAAGATAAAAAAAAATCTACTGGAATAGTACCAATGATAGTAGGAGGTCCGAGATCTTGCTCTTGTTGGGTCTATTACACTGCATATTCCTACCATGTTCCGTGACCCTGCGACGCAGCCTGGCTACCCTGAGATATCCCACCCTCCTGCCGATATGATCCCGGTGTCCGGCTACCATGGCCACGACCACCATCTCGACATGAACTCCCTAACATATACGAGTTTCTTGACTGGTAAGAAGTTGATGGTCCTTCTCCTGCACACAGAGTCTACAAAGAACCCCTCTCAGAAGACACTGGTGGAAAATCCCTACAATAATGCTAGAGATAACCCATCTTTCCCCATGCTTGGAACTCCACTGGGTCACGTGGACACTATGGTCACTTTTTTCCCTCTTTACCACACTGGTAGATCATGATCGGGCCAGCCGAAGCATTCTTTTGGCTGGTACTGCCACTGTGAGAGAACCCCATCTGTCTCTTCCTATTACTGGTAGAAATAGTACTCGAAACTAGTGTCAAACCACCCTGGACCACACCACTAGCTTCCCATAGGTTCCTCTCAGTAATCTGTGCCTGGATAACAATATCATGTATATTAGGAAACCTGAAAACATTCACCATTGATCAGATGTCATATCAATGACCATCCTCAAAGCGTCTATCCCTAAACGTCTCATCACCCACCAGAACAGGTACAAAACGCTGAAGCTCGGTAATGTGAGTAGAATAATCCATCACCGAAATAGCACCTGCTGCAGATTCATGAACTCTCGAGCTCAATCTACCCTCATCGTCTCTGGGAAAAATAATTCATAGAAAGTAGTTTGAAAATATTTCCACGCCATGTCTCTATGATGCTCAGACTGAGTGGTAACATCCCACCACCTCTTAGAGGAATCACACAATATGTATGCAGTGAGCATCACCCTCCTCCCTAGAGGAATCTCTAGATGCTCAAAAACAGTCTACATAGAACTCAGCCAAGACTCTGTATCCTGTGGTCTGCCATCCCATGAAAACCTTGGCGGATGCTGCTACTGAAAGATACGTGTCAGCTCTTCCATAGATTTGGCGAACTGTGGTTCTCCCTAGAAGGTCTGTATAAAACGCATGAAACCTTCACAGAACTGCGCCTCTGTGCCTGTGTCCAGTATAATGGCTGGCGTCATATATGGAACTGGTGGATGATCAACTAGTAGCCTATGGCCCACCATCTCAGGAGTATTATCGTCACCGCTCTCTTGGAAAACAACGTGTGGTCGTATCGACAACATGACTCTACAAGGTCAAACACTAACCTTTGATCAAGATTATTAAAAACTGAAACAAGGGGACAAGAGAAATAAAGTCTTCAAGATTTAAAAAACATGACTACACGGTGTGTATAAATATTACACGGTGTGTTCTCGAATCCTTCTTCCCTTCCAATGACCTTCTACACAGCTAAGACACACATGTCACTTGAACAAGACTACACGGTGTGTATAAACTATACACGGTGTGCATGGTTTAATTTCTAGATGCCCGTGCCATTCATGACATGACCTACATACCCAGACCACATTACACAACATGTTTTCAAAAAGACATGGAGTGTACATGAATCCCTAGAATGACCTGTTTTTCTCGCTACACGACCAACTACTCTGATAACACTACACGACGTGTTACACCCGCACAAGGCGTGTACACCACTCTATCTTCCTAGCCACACGGCCAGGTCCCCACGGTCGTTCCCCAGTCAAGACTACTCAGTGTGTCCCATAGGTACATGACATGTTCAGGAAGAGGTAACACTGACCCGTGTTGTTAGTGACATGGCTGGGTACCTTAGTCAGACTACACGACCTGTTTCTAGGAGAACACAGCATGTATGTCTTAAGGTTTCACTGTTCGTGTTTTTAGTTACATGGGAGGACACTGAGTCTCTACTACATGGTTTGTTTTCCCCAACCCATTCCCTACCCCGTGTCCGTTCCCACACGGTCTATGAGATGGGAAGAGACTACATGGCGTGTACTTAAAAAGTTTTCATTTCTTCCCGAATATATGTTTAAACGGTTTGTAATCATAGAACTACATGGTGTGTATCCTAGGTTTTCCAGACAGTAAGACTCATAAAATACTTTGGAACCCATAAAAACACTAAAACAACACCTAAGTTCCATGTTCCTATTCGTGAGGGCCCATACTACTCGCGAATCAAATCTTGGAATCTTATCTGTGTTATTAATACAGTAAACAGCCAACGATCCACCAAATTCCTGTCAATGAGGGCCCATACTCCTCAATAACCAAAGTTTGGTGTGCATTCTATCAAGGACTCATAAAAATATAACCTATCAACTAGCAAGTATTTATCAAAGCAGCTATCACAAAAGCATGCGTTTCTAGCACAACAACTTTCACAACAACATGCAATTTCTAATGCGCCTACATCACATGGAAGAATGCATGAAATGTTATTTCTATAATCTGCCTAAATGATGCATGAGATGGTGTACCCTAATATCCTTGGTTTGAAACCCAATAGAACTGATGTATAATATATAAACATCACACCACAATTCCATCACCCAATGGTGAAAATCAAATCAACTATAAATTGAAAAATTAATAAAATTGAAAATGAGGTAAATTGGGTTTTCCCTGTACACGGGTTAGATACTCCCTGCCACAACTTATTACCAACTACCAATTCCGTCATATCCCTTAATAAAGCTCGAAATAGTTATTCAACGAAAATAACCTTCCTCTGATACCACTTTGTAACGTCCCCAATTCGGATGCCACTAAATGAGTGCCTTGAGCCTAATTGGTCACATTACCTCAAGCGCATTTACCCAAATGCAAGAAGTTGTCGACTAGATACGAGGGCCCAGGTCTGATAGTAGGGAAACAATTCCCTCATTTGTCAAAGTGTAGTGGAGTGGAGAAGATAAATATCATACAACAACTATGGACGAAATAATCTATTCACAACTGATATGAACAACTGTAGTAAAATATAACCAACTGATACATAGATAATTATGAAACATGTCTCTAATCCAAAGAAAACAGCTAGAACATGTTACAAAGGAGTACAATATGGAACAATGGATGGTACGTGTACAACATAAAAATACAAAACAAATAGCAGCATCACGAGCCTGAGCTCGGTCCCCTGCTCCCCTAAACCTTAGCAACACTCAAGTACCTATATAGGGACCCTTTCCCTTATCCACACCTACAGCAATATAGTTTTTTGGGCCTTCGACATGACCCAAACAAGGTGTGAGAAATAAATCCTAGTAGGCACCCACCAAATGCATCTGCCCAACTATCAGTGAAAAATGTGAAACAATAGTGTGCAATAAATGCAGTAAACTAGTAATCACTCAAAAGTAACTATCATTACCAGTATCATTGACATTTAAATATTCATTTAGCAGTTCAATTTAATAACATTAAATGTTCCTCAGAACTAAGCCCTCGGGCTAATCAGAATCTTACCCTCAGCCTAATATAACCACGCCCTCATGCTTACCCTCAGGCATAATGAATTGTGCCCTCAGGCTTATGGAATCTCACCCTCAGGCATACCAAATATTGCCTTTAGGAACAGAAGCTACTGCCCACGGGCATAAGATGCATTTCCCTCAGGCTAAACAACTACTACCCTTGGGCTGAGAAAACAACACCCTCATGATAAAGTAAAACACTGCCCTCAGGTGCAACTAACCGGGCCAAGCCCAAAGCATAACATGCAATTTTATATACAATTCCTTTCAAGGGAAATTTAATGCTCAATATAAACATGGCATACACTCAGGTATCCAGGCCGAATGGCTAAACAGAGGAATGCACCCCAGGGTGGTCTTGGATCTATGCAGTGATCCCAAACATCAGTTTTACACTTACATTAAATTACCTATAAAATTCTAGGTATTTAAAAAGCCCAGGCCTCAGCCATATGACACCCCAATATGTGTTTGTAACTCAAAAGTACACAAAAACACCTACATGTTGGAATTTAAACACCAGACCACCAAACTTGATTGTCCCTGATCGATATACGTGAATGACGATCCTCGAAACCCCTGATAATGATATAGATTTGAGGTAAACATAACATCGTTCAAAATAAAATAACTTCCTTTAAAGGAAGAATTGGCATGATTTAATCAAGGAAAAGTAAGAACTCACCCGTGCGGTTCCATGGAGATCGACGGTGCCGAAATGGGTTCCCGGTGTTCCGTCGGGAGGTCCCCCAAGCTCAGGTCGTCTCTCCCAAGCTCTCCTCCGGTTCTATGCTTACTTTGTGAACAGAGGAGGCTACTGGCCATTTTAAGTGAAAAAATAGACCACACAGCATGTACTATTGGTTACATAGTGTGTAATTTTCATTTTTTAACTGTTCTGTTGGCGGCTTCTCGCCAGCGCGACACTGTTCATTTGTCGACATCAGTACACGGTGTGTAATACATGAGTACACGGTGTGTACTGTCACTCAACTGGCCATTGCCATACTATTTTCCTGCCAACTAACTACACAGTGTGTACATACCCACTACACGACGTGTAGTTGGTTTTTACACCTTTCATCGCCAGCATGGCTACACAGCATGGAGAAAAGTACACGACATATACCCAAAAAACAAGGATTTTAATAGTTTTCTTTATTTTATCCAAAAAAACATAAGTAAAAAAGAAAATATGAAACATGTACCTCAAGAATAAGAACTAGGTTCTTACAAAATTCTCATCTTAAAGCAATTTGTCCCCAAATTTCCCTTCCAAGTGTGGTAATGATAATACTCAGAATAACTCTGGCCACTGAGCATGAATGTCGGTCTCCCTCTCCTAGGTTTCGTCCTCCACTCGGCCATGCTGCCATAGTACCCGTAGGAGAGGAACTGACTATCCTCGGAGAACCTTCATGCACCTATCAATGTTACGAATCAGATGCTCCTCAAAGGATGCATCGACCTGAAGCTCAGCCTCCTCGGGCTGAAAGACATGAGACCGGTATGAATGATAACAACGTAATTGAGATACATGGAAGACTTCGTGCATGGCCCGGTACCTCTCTAGTAATTTCAACTAATAGTCAACTGGCCAAACTCTCTCCAGAATATCGAATGGCCCCACATACATCGGTTAAAGTTTAACCTGTCTTCGGATTCTCCCGTGTCCCAACCTCAGTGAAACATGAAAGAACACCAAATCCCAAACCACGAACTCCAAGGGTTGTCTGCGGAGACCAACATAAGATTATTGAAGAGACTGTGCGGTATCCATCCACTTCTGTATCAACTGGACCTTCTCTGATGTCTCCTTCATGAGACATGGTCTCAGAAAAGTTGCCTCACCTGCCTCCATCCAGCACAAATGTGATCGGCATGACCTACCAAATAAAGCCCCGTAAGGTGCCATATAGATAGTTTCCAGAAATCTATTATTATAAGAAAAACTCAACCAGAGTTATATGCTTCTACCAAGAGCCCCCAATGTCTAGGACTCATGCTCGCAGCACGTCCTCAAGCACCTTTATCGTACGCTCTGACTGGCCATCGGTCTGAGGGAGGTAAGTTGTGCTCAGAAGTACATGTGTACCCAGTGCCCTCTAAAAACTCTTCTAGAAAAGAGACTTAAAACAGGTGTCCCTATTTGAAATGATAGAACACGTAACCCCATGAAGACATACAACCTCTCGGATATACAACTTTTTGAGCTCGTCAACACTGAAAGTCTCCTTGATCGGAAAAAAGTGAGCCACCTTCGTGAGTCTGTCCACAACAACTTACATGACATCATTGCCTCAAGGTGACCTTGTAAACACAGTCACAAAATCCATCGTGACATCATCGCATTTCCACTTTGGAATGGGTAACTACTATTGGGTACACGGTGTGTACTCTTCATTTTTAACTGTTCTGTTGGTGGCTTCTTGCCAGCGCGACACTGTTTATCTGTCAACATCAGTACACGACATGTAATACCTGAGTACAGGGCCTGTACTGTCGCTATGATGGACACCACCATACTATTTTCCTATCGACTGACTACACGACATGTACATACCCACTACATGACCTGTAGTCAGTTTTTACACCTTTCATCACCAGCATGGCTACATTCCTTTTGTACTCATCCTACACAACCAATGTAAATGGCATGGGGGAAAGTACACGACGTATACCCAAAAAATAAGGATTTTAACCGTTTTCCTTATTTTTTCGAAAAACAATTAAGGAAAAAAGAATCGAAGAACCATGTACCTCATGAATAAGAACCGGGATCTTACACTTTATATTCTTCTCTTTTTGGTTCTTAGGACTCACACTTTTTTTTATTCATTCAATTTTATGTTCCGTGTGTGTGTTTATGGTCGAATCATATTCAAACCCAAATGGGTGTGGTATTTTGGGCATACGGCTACCTCCTATACTTTTCTCACATGTGAGTGCATGTATACATGAACAACTCATTTTCATGAGCCCTGTTCACAAAAACATGCACAGCCTCAGGTTTCTTTAGCAAAAGTACATTCGTGCTTGTATGTTCACACTATATTCTTGATTATCAGTGCATACAAACTCTCTTCTTCTTCTTCTTCTCTACACAATCGGAATGGGTATAATAAGGATGTGAATGGGTTCTATGATGCATAATGAAAACCGGTCGGATTTATCACATCTTCTTCGTCACATCGAAGGGATCGGGTTATTTTTCTTCATGAATACCGAGGAGAATGAGTTCTTCTTCACACACAAGGTACGATTGGATCTTCTTCACAGAACCAAGGAATGGTTTGTGTGTTCTATCTTTGTGGAGTACAACAAGGGTGTAAGTGCACCAGTTTCATACACACAGGATGATCCTCACAATGACACAATGAAGGTTTGAAATAACCTTTCAGATGCTCACGGGTTTCTTTTCACAGAGGGTGTTGATGCATTCCACATTCACAATGATAATTCAAGAGTGTATAGAACCTATTTAATTCCTATAGGATCCTTCACTATTGTGTAGTAGGGCTGCACAGAAACTCTCTCGCATGGTGCTCTGTTTCATAGAAACAAGAGATTTTCAATATATTTCCAACACCCAAATGAGTTGAGCGACTCCATATTTTATATATAGAGGATTTCTGTGGCAACATGTTCAAATCCATCATGATATTCGATGAGATGAAATTCTTTAAATAACTATGATTGTCAGCTTTGAAAACTTAAAACATGAATGAGATATCTGAATCTCTCGGGTTGTTTCTGTTCAACGTGGGAATCCTTATTTCTTAGTGTAATCGTCACTTTCATGTATTAGGAATACATGCAAAATTCAATCACAAATTATTGAGCTCTATGACGTGGCCTCGCAACTGCTTATGCTTGGCCTATGTGGATTCATCATTTCAATAGGACCCTCGAAAATATAATTTCATGCTTGTGTTCATCGCATCAATGTGATTCTTGTGCATGGGTTTTGATCATCAATGATGGTTGGATATTGAATAGCGGAGGAGTGGCTTCATCTGCCGTGAACTATGATGTTGAGATGTTCGAAGGTTGATGACGACGACATAGTTGATTACTAACTGTTGGATCGGCATAGATTGGAATGTTGATGGCCCTAATTATATGGAGGATTGCTGATGAGATGAGTAGCTGAGATTAGATGTGATATTAGATGAACTACGTGGAATTCTTCAGCTAAATAAAAAAACCATCCTACATCGAAACAAACATGTGTGTTTCTCTTGATTTATGTATCAATTCACGGTAGATTCTGCTCTGTATTCTCCCTCTCCCCTCACAGTACCTTCATATACTATGTTCGCCATGTTGGCACACTCTACACCCAACCTATTCCTCCTTCACTTATGGGCATTTGGCCCTCAATAAACAGGGTCTTCAACTCCTGTGATTTAGCAGGCTTATACATTTCCCTCACACATGCCTCTTGCAGGCCTACTCGGTAGTCCTCCCTTGGACGTGATTGACCGAGTTTCCAGCATATAAATGAGGTTGAGGTTGTCTTGTGACTTTCAAGGTTTTCCCTTTATTTTTGAGTAATCTAACTATATATTAACTATGATAAAAAACAAAAGTTCAATACAATTGTAATGCATGGCCACCTTATTAATTAACGCAAGGTCATGTCTTCAAATTCCATTCCCATGCACATTACTCATATTCCTTTATCCAATCATAGATAGAACTCTTCATAAAATCCTCATGAATTGAATCACAATGCATGTAAACTTTTTAGAAAAAAATTTGTTTTCCATAACACATATCTTGGTCCTTGATGATCAGTATAATCAATAATCTGATTTTGTTCACAACACCATCCAATTAGATTCGATTGGATGGATCTTCTAAAGTCATCATGAAATTAAGTATTACACGGACTTCTTCCAAAACTGTAACAAATTTTCTTCCAATGAGACATGTCTTGGAGCTTTAGATTATTTAAATAAACCTTTTGAATTTTGATAATATGGAGAATTTTCCAAGTGTGGCATCCAATGCTATGAATCCATAAAAAATCCCCGAGAAAAATTATCTTTTTAACAATGTCATCATATTGATACCAATGAGATATTCACATCTCATTGATCACTATTTCTAGTAAAAAAATATTTACATTTCTTGACAAAAAATAATATTTATAATCAATGTGGGATTTTCCCTAAATCAATAACATCACTTTAAGAATCAACACTTCAATAATAATCATAACTTAAATCAACGCCTTTCCATACACATATTGACACCTTATTGATAACAAATGTAAAAATATTCTCAATTTTTGGTTACAAAATTAATTCATATATATCTTAATTATTGCATGGATCATTAATTTTAGATCTAACTTTTCATTTCCCCATCCTTAGTTTATAATTAATCTTATTCGTGAGGGAGAGGATAAATGGATAAGGGTTTTGGGAGGGGGTATATTTGATAATGAGGATGTTTTTTTCTTTTGAGTTTTCAAATTCCAATTTATAATTACCTTCTGAGTTTCTTATTATGATCAATCTATAGGAGTCCACCAAGACTAAAAACCTATGGGAAGAAACAAATCGTAATTAAGGGAAGTGGGGTATCAAGATCCGACCACTACATTACTATATATTTATGAGATTAAACATAAATTACCTAAATTAGTTATATGAAACAGTAAGATAAGCTCTGAATAGTTCTAGTAGTTATAGTTGAGGATGACATGCGAAGCTGGTTACCCCAATAGTTCTTAGGGTCAGATAATCTTATTTAATCAATGGGTTAATAAAAAACATTGACAAAGTCAATCTCCCCTCCATTCATCCATATTTTCTTTTTCTAATTTTGTCCAATCACACCTATAAAGTGAGGTTAGGAATAAAAATTAAATAAATTGTGATATGATCAAATCTATTGAATATTATAACATAGTTCCTCATATAACTGACCATTCACTAACAACAACTCTACTCTTTGTATATAGTGTATGTTTATTTTTTTAAATTTCTAAATTTGATTCAGTTGGAAGATTTAATGATGTATTATAAGAATGTTTGGTCCCCTTGAATTAGATCTCAATTTTTATGTCCTGTGTGTTTTCTCTAAATATATGAAGTGAATATATAAAAAGTATACAAAAGATTCTTGAATATAAAATTAAATTTTCATCTCTATTAAAAAAAAAATATAGATTTCATCTAAGACATAAAAAAATATGAAGAATATAGAGACCCATAATCTAATAGAGAATCCAAAAGGGAAATAGGAAAAAAACTACTAAAAGGTAATTAGAGTGATTAATGTATTAATAATTTTATGTGTAAATCCATCCAAAATAGTTTCTCAGATGAATCAAGTTCATTATATTAGGAATTTAATGAGTTTGTTAATAATTTATCGCTTGGTTTTTTATTCAAAAGTTAAGAATTATATTAAAATGTTCCTTATTAAAGTTTTCACGTATATATTAATACAAAAAAAGACTACGTGATGAAAAATAAAACCATAAAAAAATATTAATCAATCTTGTATTCATAGATTAAAAAGGTGAAAATATTTAATACTCTCACAAAACTAGTTATAACTAAATAGGAATTAATTTCACATTATAGTGAATGAATTTTTATACCAAGAAGGTTTAGCTAAGGGTGTAGTACCCATGGCTCCAAAATTTATTGAAAAGAAAATTGAAACAGTGCACAAGAGTTTAGGAGATGTTTACATGCAGTAATCCACATCTTAAACAAAACACAAGTGCACATCTAGAAGTTACCTTTTTCGAGGCCGACCACGATCCCTGGATCCACCCCGATTAGTAGGATGTCGACCTACCCCCCTTTGATTCCCCATCATAGGAATCCTAGAAGAGGAGTGCCCATGCATTGTATCTTTAGGTATTGCATCCTGAAGAATAGTGGATTGCTGCTCCTTCAATTCATGGGGCCCTTCTTGCACCCCTTCTGTGAACTGCACATCCCTATCCAAGGCATCAGTTACACCATCCTAAACATCAAATATCCCAGTGCACCTTCTATTATTTCATCCTTCACTCTTCAAACCACATAAATTATGTAAATCAAATTCAGGATTATTAATGTTCTCTAAAATGGAGAAGAAATTAGCAACTGGTTTATGCACAGCCACTGAATCCATGGTCTTCTGTTTCACCACTGCTGAAGGGTCCAGCTCCAGATTTCTTAAATTATCGTACTCCACATTAACCAGGGAAGAATTTGTCTTGTGGAGATAGTCCTCCCCTGGATCTCCTTGTGAGTTAACAGATTCAGTAGAAATTAAGATTTCTTGATTTCCTTGTTGCTCTAGTTTCCCTTTACTAACCTTCTTGACATAATCAGGGGGCTCTGTCTCATGCAGACAGTCCTCCCCTTGATAAATATGCAAGCTAGAAGATTCCATAGTACTCTCAGTTATAACTGCCTGAATTCCTAGCTTATCCAATGAAGCACCATCCTCCACCAGATTATCTGCCTGCGGCTTTTCTTGAGAAGTTGAGCAGGCCCTCAGTTTCTTGTGCAACACCATTTGGAAACCTTCATCATCAATAATCTTCATCTTCCCCTACCACAAATAGGGGGCATTTCAACACGATAAAGCACCTGATTTAATTTTTCTTGCACCTCAATTTCATGTTCTGATTAATGCTCTTCACCCTCAGCAACATCAGCCCATGAATTTTTCATAATCCCATCTCACCATTGATTCCATATTTCACCTGCTCCAAAGTTTTAACAGTCTCTATATCAACATTAGCAGAAGCATGTTGTGCCTCATTAGCATTTTGCAAACCATGCTGAACAGCTTCAGCAAAAGTTGGAGTTCCCTTGAGAGGAACCTTTGTTTTGGAGCCATGTTTAATGCCATCTGCACCTTTCCTCTTACACTGATATTGGGAGTGACCCAGTGATTTACATAGGGAACATTTTAAATTCCTACGACATTGAGCAGGAGCATGACCAATGCATATGAATGACTTACAAAAACTAGGCAACCACTCATACTGGATTGAGAGTTCCAGCTTGATTTTACATGCAACTAGAAATACTGTATCTATTAGCACATTTTCCAAATAAATTTCAACTTGGACATGAGAAAAATGGCCATACCTCGGATGTTCAGTTTCTTTGTCTACTTTAATCGGGAAGCCAATGGCAGAGGCAACTTCCACCAGGACAGATGGATGCCAGAAATACTAGTTTAAGCCTCTGATCTGAACCCAATTCTGGGTACAAGAGTTCCTGATCGTCAGAGGACATGAAAGGTGGTCCCATTGTTGAACCATGATATATCCAGGTTTCATCGACACTGGTCCGAAGCTCCAGGACGCATTCTTCATTTCTCTCGAAGGGAAAACAATGTGAAAGGTACCTCTTCCAATAGAAATTAGATGCCATTCCGTAAATCCCCAGCTCTGAGAGTGCTTCAATCGCACATCCTCAGCCCTGACAGGTGCATCATTTTTAGTTCCAGATAGTCTGGAAAGAAGGTAAAATCAGCATTCTTCCAGTAGATCTTCCAATATCTTCAGTTTTTCATTGATAAATTCAATCGACCCATTTTTCGTAATCCTTTTGCTGAGAGAAGCAGATTCATACCTGGAATCACAGAAGAACATGTTCTGGGAAGCCGATCCATCAGGATTTTTCTTAGGGTTTGCTACATCGTTCATCAACTAATCTATAGTGTTACCCTTCCCTCCACTTGTAGACACTGCTTTCGAAGGGGGAATGAATACCTCTTTCAGATCAAAGTAACACTCTAGAGGATTCTCCATCACCAGATCAGCAAAGTCGAAGGTTCAACATAGTCGTCGTCTTCGACTCCCGCATCTCCTCCAAACCTCTTTGTGAGAATGAATTTTTATAATTTCTAAAGATTTTAATGATTATATTTGTGTGAATGTTTTGAATAAGAAATGTTTTCCTAAGGGGATCAATTATTTGGAAAATATATGAAATTTTTATATTAATATAATTGATTCACTACTATGAAATAAATCAAAATGAATAAAATAGCTGTATAATTTTTTATTGACGGAATGTTAGATGAAAAAATTTTATAATTAAAATATACGGAAATAATTTTAATAAAAGGTAAAATTACTTGTTAACCAGAATATAATTTTTAATTTTTAATTTCATTAGTTGGATGTAAAGTTGAGAAATATAGAAAATACGGAAATAAAATATTCAAAATATATAGATAAGATAAATTACATACAAAAATATTCTAAAAGGAGCCATTCTTCTAATAAGATTCAATTATAAAGAATTAAGATCCTTAATACTTTTAGTGAAAAATATTTTTAATTTTCATGATGTACATTAACTTACTTTCAGGATGAATCTATTTTCAGTCATGTTGAATATAAGGATAGCGTTAGAATAAAGTATAAATATGGAAAAATGTGGGAAGATAACAATTTAAATAGACCCACCACAATATTAAAGGTTTTTGTTAGAATGTATATGAAGAGAAAATCCCCAAAGTGAGCTCAAAATAGAATTGAATCTATTCAAAAATATAAAAGTCCAAATTCTATCTAGACTAAAATTAATCTTAAAAAAGGATTCACTATACATTTTCGGTGTTTCTAGAGGTTTTACAACAAGGATATTGATTATTGGCACAACAAATCAGTAAATAGAAAGTATATAAGAAATGTATTCAAGGGTAATAGAGCTTAAGTAAAGAGGAAATATATTCAATTGAATTTGACTTCATGGAAATACGAAAATATGTCCACTAGAAACTAATTTTATGGACTTGAAAATTTCTATGAGTATTTCCACATATATTTTCATAGTGAATAAGTGATCAGGTACAAAAAAAATTAGTTAAAATCATATACTAATTAGAAAATTATTCCATAATAGAATAAAAATTAGGTGAGAAAAGAATATGAATATATTTTGAGGAGTAAGTACAAGGTGATATTGGAGAAACTCATTCCTAAGAAGTCATAGAAGAAAATTAAAAAGGTTATCATAGCTATAATGAAAATATTATTCTACTATAGAATAATAATAAAATTTTTAAATAACTACAATGAGCCTTTAAATATCAAGATAAAAATTAAAAATCTAGAATCTAAAAGAGAATTAATCCAAGATATGGATATGGGGATTCGTTTAGTGATTGGTATTCTTTTAGAATAGTTCGATAGGTTATCTAAAAATTATAACCCAAAACCTATTGAAAATATATATGGAAGGATGAAAATGTCTTCAAATTTATGAAACATATTCATTATATAGATACCCAAACAAGAATAATTTTTAATGAATAATGGTTAATCACTAATTACTCAAAATGTTAAAAGGATACTCTAAAGAAGGATTTTGAACACAAAAATAAGGCATACCATGTGAAAAAATGTTAAATAAATTTCACATTCCTTATTGAATTAGATAAAAAGATAGGTAAAGTAGAAAATAATTAATGTGTTTTAATTTCTAAGGTAAATAGGTTTATTACAACTCAAAATGAAGATAAAAATAAAAATAAATACATTCTTTTTAAGGAAATATATTTTGGTAAAATAAAGGGGGAAGCTAGTGTGAAGAATTATTGACATTTTATAGCTACCAAGAAAAGAGTTTTAGGGTTGAGATATAAGTGTTGTCCATATTTCTATGACTAAAGATTATATGTAAACTCATAATATTACCATATTAACAACCCTTATGTATAAATTCATGTAATTTATGGTGTTAAAACAAAATATAAAAATTAATATATATTGTGATGCATTTTTAGTAAGAAGAAAAATACAATCATGGATAATTTCTACTGATATTTTGATGTATTCCTAAAATAAATCATCTAAAATATCCAAATTTGTTTATGTATTAAGAAGGTATCAAAAATTAATAGAGATTATTCCTTGAAGAAAACCATACATGATGATGATCATTAAAGAGAATCCCTTGGGGGCTAGGAATGTAAAGCTATCAAGAGTTTTTAAATATATTAGTTAAATCTAAAATTCTTGAAACACTTAAAAAAACTAATGGTTAGGGTATGACATTCAATTTACCATATATATTATATTTTATATTCAATTTGGTAATAAATGGGTGATTATAAAATTAAAACAAATGTGGAAAATCAAATTATGATTGAATGTTTTTATGTGTATGTGGAAGTTGAGTTCATGTTCATAAAACGTGCTAAAAATTATTTTATACAACACCTATGCAGTGATGTCAATGTTGGTATCTCATTGTATAGGATATATTAATATATTTTTTGTCTAAATTTTTACACATTTTTTTGATATTGGGTTATCCCACATAAACATATAGTTGATTAATTTATGGAACATTATAAAGAAAAATGTAGTTCCACCAAGACCTCATTATAAAATTAATTGACTTGTTAAAAAGGGTAGAATAAATAAAATGTTTTAATAAAAATAGAGAAGATGATTGTTTAATATAATTAGGAGAACAATATTACCTTATATTTAAACCTTTCTATTTTTTTAATATGTGTGAGAGAAATTATGAATCATTTAATACATATTGACATGAATTCATGATAGATAAAGTATTATATTTAAAAAATCATACGGGAAGATTAAATTACCTCTAGGTTTTTGTTGGTTTAATGTTTTTTCAATAATAAATTAAATGTTAATTTCATTTAGTGTTGGTGTTAGGTGATGGGGGGGAATTTACCCACTAAAGAAGACCTTGGTGTTTCTCATACATTAATGGGTAAAGAGAATTTTGTTTTTTTTCTTGATGAGAAACCATTATATATGATTATTATTGAAATTATATTTAAATATATATGAAAATTTATAAAGGATAAAAGATGAACTATCTACATCATTGAATAGATTTAGAGCAGCTGGGTGTTGAATTTGAAACTAAACAGTTTGAAAAATCTGGATAAAAATATTATATATAGTTCAATATTTATAAAAAATTTAGCTAACCATTAGACAAGCCATCCAAGTACTATCTAGAATAATTTTTATTGTCTTTATTTATAAATATTCTCTTAGATAAAGGAAAATTTTTATTGGTTTTGAAGTTGTAATTCCAAAGGTGTTCAGGTTTATGGTGATACATAGATATGATAACGAGTTTGTGGTGTGTTAAATCAATTCTAAAGGTTATAGGATTTAATGAAATTGATAAATCCCTAAACAAAAATTGAATATTTAAGATTGAACCTATTAATTAATAATTATAATACTAATAAAAAAGTATAAAAATATAAATGGAATAAAATTTATGTTTTTTCCTAAACATCATTAGGTTCAGTCATACTCTGTATTATTAACTAGAAATTTTGAAATAGAAAAGAATTAACTTTTTAAGGTTCTATCCATTGACTTAGTATGTTTAATCTGATTTTACATTTTATATTTGAACCCTTAATATGTTAACTTTGTTTAATATTAAATTGGTTCAAATTTATAAGATATATTATGTTTATAAGACATTTGGTCATTTTCATAAGAAACCATGTATTTTCAAAAGGCATTTGTGTTTTCAAAATATATTTTTTTCAACAACTATGAAATTAAATTTTTTTAAGATATTTCAAAGAATACATATGATGTTTTTCATTTCCTAATATATTCATATATTTAATAATACATTGTCTTGTTTATAATAATTTTTTCCCATAATATATCTACAGAGTACACATTGGTTATCAATGACCTTGAAACTGAGTTCAGAGTATTTAGTGATCAAATTCTGAATAAAATATAAGATAAAGGTTTTTATAGAGAATATGTTTCATGAAATAGTTAGTAATGATTACAATTCTATTAAAATCTCTAAGTGATGATTTATTTTATCACGTCTATATTTAGTGGTATCTAGATATTTTTATATATCTTTTATAATATTAAAGGACATTTTTTGAACCAATGAGAGCTAGTATAATTTGTATATGACATCAAAACATTATTCACCTATGTAATATGGTCAATATTCAACTTTGTATCATTGGGAATCATTATAGGATCATATCTATCTCATTATAAGTACTTGATTTATATAGGGGAAATTGACTGACTCATAGACCCCAATCACTGCTAGCAGTAGGTAACCTGAGTTCGGGTTAAACACTATACAAACGAAATGTGATACTCTTTAAATTTATTTAATAATTTTTATAGAGTTGTTGAATTATTAGTAGAAGATAAATCTATCCACTTATCTAAATTGGTAACATATGTTTGAATTTTAGATGAGGGAAAAATGAATATAATAGTACTTGAAATTTTGTAATTGTTAGCAACACCTTATTCATTTCCCATCCCCTCCCAAGTGTCTGCACTGGATCCTAAGGCTATCTTAATAGGAATGAATGTTTAAAAACCCATTTTAAATCATAAAACTAAATACTTGGATAGAATTGTAAAAAAACTCATCTAAACTAGTAATCAGTGGAAATATATGTTTTCATTATTTCCAACCTGTTAGATCTCACATAATAATATACTAGGTTGTTATACTGAAAACCCCATCCAAATTGGTATTCAACTGGACAATTTGTTTTCATAAGTTCTAATCCATGTGATATTATATAAATAAATAATAGTTTGTTATAGAAACCAAACCATATAAATTTATAGTCAATATTATAGTGGGTTTGAATCATATTCAAACCATCTGATGTCATATAACTTAATACAAAGTTCGCATAGAAGAGAACTTATCTGAAATGGTACTCAATTATATACATGGATCAAAACATATAATACACAGTTAATCACATATAACTGGATAATTTATTATAATAGTTTCCAAAAATTTCAAGAACATTCACTATATAATTATGGTTGTCTACCTAGTGTTGGGTTGAAAAAACTAAACAACCCCAGGATATTACATTATGATCTAAATTAATAAAATCCACACAACCCATGATAAATCTTCTAAAATCCACTATGGAATACAAGTATCCATAACTTGATCAATTCCCAAATAGTAGTCTTATAATATTTTCAACCATACCTTAATAAATTATTGATGACATCATCACAAAATGTAAAGATAAATCATCTCCTTAATATTCAATACACTATCCAATCCAAGCCCATTATTAACAATCCACTACATCATGTGCATACATATATGAAAAATATATATCCTCGATCCCATACTATTTATTATATCACAATATATGTTTAATATATTTATACACTCAATAAAAAATATCAATAATTCAATGATCATCAAAAAACACATGGTAATCACCTTTATAGTGAAGCAATCCCATAGTCCATAACTCATAATTCCCATGCATGTGGTATAAAAAATACCTAACTTCTTATATCTAACATGATTCTTCACCCTTAGGGGGTTATCCATTATAATAATACATGACCACCTTCGAAATTTACTTTTAAACACTGGTTCATCTCATGATTCATCTCTCTTATAGTGACTCAGACAAAAAGGATTAATAATATCACATTCCATACAATAAATCCTATTAGGTAATTGATTATCACAAGTAAAAGAAACTATTATAACCTCAAAATAATATTTCCATTATTATTATTTTAACACCCCAAGCTTCTACGGTACGCTTCTCTTGGAATAATGCGATAGTGTGTGTTGTACGCAACATCGAGTTCTAACATACCACAACCAATCAAACTAGCCGTTATAAATATTAATACCTACTTTTTGAAATTATATATATATTTTATATTTCAAAATGGACTTCAGTTTTGGATTCAGAATATTGAAATTATCCTAAGTTGAATTTTTGGTATTTTTCTGAGAACTTCCAATTTTTATGAATAATGAAAAATACTTAAAAACTACTTTTTTAATCAAAATATTTTATAGTGATAAATTATATTATTTATTTGTTTTAAATTATAATTAGAATATATTTTAACCATTTTATCCAATGTTGTTCATTCTAATTAATTTCACTTTGAAATTGGACATAAACAATTGTCAATCTTTTGATATATATTGTTTCTTAAAAACACCCTTTTTGTTGTGACAGCGGGAATTAATTATAAAATTAATTAATGCCACTTTTATGTTTGGAATTTTGTAAAATATACATCATTTTTTAATTAAGAATATCAATTATAGCTTAGGGTGAAATTTTGGCATTGTTCTGAAAAACATCAATTTTTGATTAATAGTGAAACTACTAAGTGGTAGTTAAAAAAATGAATATTTCATAAAACATAATTTTACCGCTTCTGTGATTATAATTTCAAAAATCCGAGAGACACGGTTAATATCAAGGTGTAAAATGTGGTTCAATGAGATGAAAATAATTTTTGGTGAATAGAAACTTTTTACTTTTATTTACCACGGTTAAAAGTAAATAGGGTAATTATGGGTAAAAATGATATTAATATTACCATAACACATGTCCTAATTCTATTGGACAATTTTGTCTCACCATAAAAAACCTTAGGAATAAAAAAATTATCATTTAGGTCCACTTGGATTAGATTAGAACATTTATTATTATTTAATTCAAAGAAGAGTTAAAAGAGTTAAAATCAATGTTTATTTACTAAAACATTTTTAATATAGGGTTATACATAAGATAAATTATGTTGTACAGATTCATTAGAAATATAAAAATATTTCCAACATAATGATATTTTATTTATAATTTTTAGATATTAAATAATTTAATTTATTTATGACACTATGATGATTCAATAATTACCATAATAGTGAAAAATTAAAATAAATGATATTATAAATACCCAAATAAATATAATTTGAGACTTTTAATGAATTACACTAATTTTATAGGATAATAGGACATATTAGGATTTATTTAATTGATTTTTTGGAAGCAATAATTCTGTTGTAATTTTTACAAAAATCAATTATTGAATAGTGTAAAAATTGACATAAAAGGGTTTTTAAAAACAAATATTATATTATTAATTGATATTAAATTCCTAAAAATCTAAGGTTCGGAAAAGATACTTATATCATGATAGGTGTGTCATTAATGGACCACTTGGGGGTCGATTGGATGTATATAGTATGTTTATTAACCATATAATATAAAAATACAAAGAGACATTGTAAAAGTGAAACTAATTAACTAAGAGTTAATACTTAATGATAAGGTTAATATAGTAATCCAAACCTATATAAATTCTTTTTGTTGAATTTTTATCAACCTATACCCACCTTAGAATTTAAATAATACACTTTGGAGCCATTAGAAACTGAATATGAATTTATTATAAAATAATATTTCTAGCTTTTCCAAAGGTGCCCCTCACCCCTCTTATAAAAGGGCACTCTCCCTTCTCATTAACTCACACCTTGAAAGCCTTTTGGATCGGCCAAACTCTGCAAAAGTACTCTCTAAAATTCCCTCACTTCATCCTAGAGTCCTTACTTTAGTCAGAAAGCCAACCTAAGAGCCCTTTTGATCAAATCAAAAGGAAGAACCCGAAGAAGAGGTATTGATTTCACCACCCTTTTCCAAGTTCCTTTCTTCTTCCACTTCTTCCTTCTTTGTTATTACCATTCTAAAATAATAAATCCAATATCTTATATATACTATGATTTTATTATAAATCTGGTACAACCAAATTCATAATTCTATCCATCTTTTGAATAACATGTCACCATACGTGCGTACGTACGGCTAACCGTCTCCACGTCGTGGTGTAATTGTTATTCAATAAACTATTATTTGGATGGGTATAATAATGATGTGTAATTCATGTAAATAATAAATATAACATGATAATTATTCTTTATATATTATATACCATCCAATTATATATTATTTTAATATCAAAAGAATGATATTGTCGCTCGTGTGTACGTACGGACTACCGTCTCCACGAACGCGATGAGATTCATTCTCCATCGTATCCATTCAAGTCTAATTATCATTTGATGATTAATAATAATATCTAAGGACTTGATATAATTCTGGATATGATTAAGATACAACCTATCCATGATAAACAAGACTTACGTAACAAAACATATAAAAGTAAAACGAGTAAGTTAACACCCGAAACAATGATAATACTAAGATATTATTAACAAATCATTGTTAAAAGATCATATTTGATATCATATTCTTGTATAATTTAATACCAATTATTTCACTATTATATAGGAGGTTAACCTACCCCATCCAAGGAAAAGTACAAGGTAAGGGTTTATTTCGAAATCTCTTCATTATCTGAGGTTGTTTATACGTAATAATCTACAAGGATCTCTTTATCATCCACATCCATGATTCTTAAAAATGTATTTCAAAACATTTTTACTATTTACTAGAATATGGGTTAATGTCATTTATACCCTTGTTTTACTCCTTATAAGAGGTTTATAAAGGAATATTTCCGCCGTTTTCCAAACAAGGTGCTTTTTAACCTTTTCGACAGAATTAAGGTAAGAATGTTTTTTTAACTTATACGGCGGGTGTGCCTATTTTCCGCCATTATAAAATCTTCAAAGATTACCTTACAAGATTATAAGAATATTTTAAAATAAAATGTTTTATTTTATAAATATATGACTCTTAAATTATTTCAAAATAAAAAGAGATATTTCTCTAAATAGAGTTTTGTTTTCATCTATGTCAATATCCTTTGATGGATTTTACGCTTATTTGAAGTTGATTTATTATGATACAAAACTTCTATATTGTATTGAAGGTTTTGTGATATGTTTGACTATGGATGTGTTATTTTTATACCATTCATGGTTCGTATGATAGTTTTAATATGAATGTTTATGTTATGTTTAAACCTTTTCATATGGGAATGCATTGGACTTAATATGTGACGGGAGAAGCCCGCTATAGCTCCTCGATGCATCGGTAGGTCTCATGGGACAAAATAGTGTCTTGGCACAAGGCCTTGGAAAAATCTTATTTGCAGTCTTGGAACGAGGCTTTGGCTATTTGGTTATGATAGTCTGACATTATGCATTCCATCATTATGAAAGCGGTTATTGATATTGCATTTGATTATTCGATTAGTAGAATATCCATGTGAATAAGTAAAAGGCAATATTTCATTTTATTTTTTCCATACTATGTTGAAGTTCAAGTTTAAAAGGCTTTTGTTTTAGTTATAAATTTCCTTAAATGTTTATTCTTATTTATGAAAGTTTTCTCTATATTGTTATCCTTACTGGGCATTTGAGCTCACCACTTTTCTATGTTTTATTTCTCCTAGGATGTGAAAAAGTAAATTATGAATGACCTGCAGGGATATTATGAGGGGATAATAGTGTGGACTATATAGACAATATGATGTTGTTGTAGTTTATATTTTTATGATGTATTGTAAAACTTTATGAATATATCTAGTGTTTCCAAGGCTACTAAACTAATCTATCTTTTAAGATTTGATCATTCTTGTGATCATGCCAATGTTATGTAATAATGCACCGACTCTGGGTAACTGGGGTTGGGGCATTATATTTGGTATCAGAGGAAGTTTAGTATAAACCTTGGAAGCTATATTTAGATAAACTCTGATTAGAGCACATAGACCTAAGATTGACTTTGAGGATTAGTATACAAGAACTTCATAGAATTTTGGTATTGTAATGATTTTGCGAGTTTTCCGAGCAATACATCCCTGTCTAGATACAAGCAGGTAGAGTCAGCTATGGAAAAGATGTACCTAGGGGTAAAACTATAAAACACCACTTTGAGATAGACTCGAACGGGAACTGGTGCACGACAACGAGCCTTGCTGCACTCTTGGTTACGAAACTCCCGGGGGATATTCTTAGGATAACTCTCATTTTCTTTAAAAATCATTATGAAATGTTTATGAGTATATACTTCCTCAAAGAAAACATTTTTATGATTATGGATTATATCCATAAATAGTTCAATTTATGTTAGGTGTTTTATATGTATGGAATTATGTATTTTGATTCATAAACTGATCTAGTTTATTCCATTGTTTAGAAATGGCGCCTAGTGGAAGAAATGGAAACCGTATCAATTCACGTACTCCATGTAGGGTTTTCCCTCCTGCTAAAGATAATTATAGTGGAGCTGGTGATGCAACTGGTGCCGATCAGCTAATCACTATACTTGGTCAACTCACTCAGGTTATGAATAATAACCTTACCCGTATGGAGCACCCTGATCCGCAGCATGGAGGATCAATGTTAGATCACTTCATGAGGAATAAAACACCAACATTCAATGGGATTACAAATCCATTAGTATGTGATCAATGGATAAGTTCCCAAGAGAAAATATTTGGGGCTTTGGGAAGTAGTGAAAGGGAAAAAGTTATCATGGCAGTTTACCACCTCACTGGAGATGCTGATCAATGGTGGTCATTGATTAAAAACACAAATGAAGATGATGATGTATCAAATATGGAATGGAGGGAGTTCAAAGATCTGTTTTTAGAAAAATACTTTCCTCGTGACCATCGAGCAGATATGGAAAGGTAATTTCTGAGTCTGAGACAAAAGGAGGATGAGAATGTCACAAAGTATGAGGCTAACTTTACAAGGTTATCAAGGTATGATAGAGATTGTATACGTAACCCAAGAAGTAAGGTTGATCGTATCTTTGATGGGTTAAAACCATTTCTCTGTCGAGCTTTAGTCTCACAATCCTTCTCGTCATACGAAGACATTGTCTCAAGTGCTATCAAGACAGAAAAAGAATTCTCTAAGTCTTATGACTTTAAAGCAAAGCAAGAGAAGAGGAGATCTGCTGATCAATCTGGGAATCGAAATAAGGGGAATAAGGGAAAGGTTGAATATCCATCTTGTGGTAAATGTGGGAAGAAACACCCCGGTACTTTCTTGAAGGGAATGGGTGTCTGTTACATCTGTGGTGAAAAAGGCCACCAAGCTCGTGATTGCAAAGGGAAGAAGGAAGCTACCACTGTTCAATGCTATAATTGCAAGGAGATGGGACATTATGCAAATGAATGTCCTAAGTGTCAGGGGAACTTACCTCATAAAAGGCCAAGGGATCAAGGCCAAGCATATGCTATCACTACTACTGAGGTAGAAGCTCCGAAAGACATGGTGACAGGTAATTTAATGGTTTCCTCAAGTTTAGCAAATGCATTATTTGATTCTGGATCATCACATTGTTTCATATCATCCCAGTTTACTATGAAAATTAGATATTTCCAATTTGATTTAACAAGGGAGTTGTCAGTTAAAACTCCTAAGGGGATTATCATTGCAATAATGTTTTGTGAATCAGTCCCCATTAGAGCACATAAATGTTCCTTATTCGCGGATCTCATCGTCATACCTATGACTGATTTTGATATAATCCTCGGTATGTATTGGCTTTCGAATTATGATGCGAAGATTTATTGTAAGAAGAAGGAGGTTATGATTTTTGATGATGACGATAAGGAACACATTATTTTTAGAGCAGAATCATCACCACCTAATTCTTTTCTATATCCACCCCCAGTAGCTCAACTAAATTAAATTATTGGGGAGGAAGGGAATGAAATGACTGTGGGTGAGGAAAGGAATTTTCAAATAGAGGATGTACCTATTGTGAAAGAATATATAGATGTATTTCTGGAAGATTTACCTGGACATCCTCTAGAACAAGAAGTTGAGTTTTCCATTGATTTAATTCCTGGATCAAGGCCTATATCGAAGACCCCTTATAGAATGGCCACTGTAGAATTTGTTGAACTAAAGAAACAACTAGAGGAATTGAGTAATAAGGGATTTATTCTCCCTAGTGTTTCTCCATGGGGAGCCCCTGTTCTTTTTGTTAAAAAGAAAGACGGATCTATGAGGTTATGTATCGACTATAGGGAGATCAATGCCATAACAATAAAGAACAAGTATCACCTACATTGCATTGATGATTTATTTAACCAACTGCATGGAGCTCAATACTTTTCAAAGATTGACCTTCGATCTGGATACCATCAGTTGTGTGTAAAGAAGGAAGACATTCCGAAGATAGCATTTCGAACCAGGTATGGGCATTACGAGTTTACTGTAATGCCTTTTGGATTGACAAATGCACCCTCTGTATTCATGGATCTAATGAATAGAGTTTTCAAGGAATATCTCAATGAATTTGTGGTGGTATTTATTGATGATATCCTGTTATACTATAAAAGCTATGAGGATCATGAAAGTCACTTGTGCATTATCTTGAAGACACTGAGAAGACATGAATTATATGGGAAGTTTAGCAAGTGTGAATTCTAGCTTCATGGGATTTCTTTTCTTGGAAATATTGTCTCTAAAGATGGAATCTCTGTTGATCCTTCTAAGAGCAAGGCAATCCAAGAATGGCCAACACCTAGGAGTATAACTAAGGTCCGTAGTTTTATTGGTTTGGCAGGTAATTATCGACATTTCGTCCAGAATTTTGCCCGATTGGCAATCCCATTAACTAAGCTCACACGTAAAGGGGTTAAATTTGTTTGGACAAAAGAGTGTGAAGAATGATTCAAAGAACTGAAGAGAAGATTAGTCAATGGTACTATATTGACTCTACCATCGGGGAATGATGGGTTCGTTATTTATAGTGATGTATCAAAGAAATTTCATGGTTGTGTCCTTATACAGAATGATAGGGTTACTGACTTTGCATCACAATAGTTAAAAATTCATGAGCAAAACTATCCTACTCATGATCTTGAGTTAGCAGCTGTGATATTTTCTTTAAAGATATGGAGGCACTACCTCTATGGTGAAAAATGCGAGATTTATACTGTTCACAAGAGTTTGAAGTATATTTTCTCACAAAAAGAACTCAACATGAGGCAAAGAAGATGGCTTGAATTACTCAAGTATTATGATTGTACGATACAATACCATCGAGGGAAAGAAAACAAGGTGGCAGATAATTTGAGCAGAAACGATCATGGAGTTTTGAACAATATGATAATTGAAAGGGATCCAATTTTCTGGGATCTAGTGAAGATGGACATGGGAATAACCAGGGAAGGTGAAACATCAATGCTTTTTCAAACGGTTGCCAAACCATCTTTACTAGAAAGAATTAAGAGTTCTTAGACCGATGAAGAATAATTTCAAAAGAAGATTAAAGCTATGAATGATGGGAGATTGAGAGACTTTGTGTATGAAGAAGGAATTTTGAAATTCAGGAAGAGGCTTTGTGTTGACGATATACCTGATCTAAAAAGGGAATTGTTGGATGATTCTCATAGTTCCAATTTATCTATACACCCTGGGAGCAAAAAAATGTATAGAGATTTGAAGGAACATTTTTAGTGGGACAACATGAAGAGGGATATTGCTGATTTTGTGTCAAGATGTATGATTTGTCAACAAGTGATAGATGGAAGGCAATAGCCTGGAGGAGTCATGCAACCTCTTCCCATACCGGAGTGGAAATGGGACAATATTATGATGGACTTTGTCATGGTTCTACCAAAGACTCCTAGAAGGAACAATGCAATATGGGTCATTGTTGATCATCTTACCAAGTCAGCACATTTTCTTGCTATAAGGGTAGATTTACCACTTGAATGACTAGCAAGACTATATATTAATGAAGTTGTGAGACTTCATGGAGTACCCCTATCGATTGTTTCTGATCATGATCACCGTTTTACTTCAAGATTCTGGAAAAGTCTTCAGAAAGCCTTGGATACTGAACTTCATTTGAGCACTGCCTACCACCCTCAAACAGATGGACAATCAGAACGAACTAGTCAAACCTTAGAAGACATGTTGAGATCCTGCTCACTTGACTTTTAGGGTATTTGGGATCAATATTTACCTCTGGTAGATTTTTCCTATAACAGTAGCTTCTATTAAAGTATTCATATGGCACCATATGAAGCGTTATATGGAAAGAGATGTCGCACACCAACCTATTGGGATGAGGTTGGTGAAAGAAAACTTGTAGGCCCAGAACTGGTGGAGGAAACGATGGAAAAGGTGAAGGTAATCCAAAACCATATCAAAGCAGCTCAAATTAGGAAGAAGAGCTATACTGATAATCGAAGGAAGGATTTGGAATTTCAAGACGGGGATCATGTTTTCTTGAAGGTATCTCCATGGAAGGGAGTCATACATTTTGGTAAGAAAGGTAAACTGAGTCCCAGGTACATCGGACCTTTCGAAATTCTAGATTGAATTGGGGCTGTAGATTAATGATTGTCAATGCCGCCAAGTCTCTCCAAAGTTTACGATGTGTTCCACGTATCTCTGTTGAGGAAATACATGCCTGACCCAATGCATGTACTCACCTATGAGGAATTTGAACTGGAACCCAATCTGTCTTATTGCAAAGAGCCCGTCTGGATTCTTGATACGAGAGAACAAGTACTGAGAAACCGGATGACTCATCTGGTAAAAGTCTTGTGGAGAAACCATAAGATGGAAGAGGCAACATGGGAACCCAAGGAACTTATGATGAAGAACCACCCGAGTCTTTTCATGCGGTAGTATTCTAGAAATTTTGAGTACAAAATTATTTGAAGGAGGGGAGAATGTAACACCCCATTCTTCTACGATACGCTTCTCTTGGAATAATGTGATAGTGTGTGTTGTACGCAACATCGAGTTCTAACACACCACAACCAATCAATCTAGCCGTTATGAATAGTAATAAATACTTTTTGAAATTATATATATTTTATATTTCAAAATGGACTTCATTTTTGGATTTAGAATATCAAAATTATCTTAAGTTGAATTTTTGGTATTTTTCTGAGAACTTCTAATTTTTATGAATAGTGAAAAATGCTTAAAAACAAATTTTTTAGTCAAAATAATTTATAGTGATATATTATATTATTTAGTGGTTTTAATGTATAATTAGAATATATTTTTACCATTTTATCCAATGGTGTTCATTATAATTTTTTTCACTTTGAAATTGGACATAATCAATTGTCAATCTTTTTATATATATTGTTTCTTAAAAACACGCTATTTATTGTGATAGCGGGAATTAATTATGAAATTAATTAATGAAACTTTTATGTTTGGGATTTTTTAAAATAGTCATCATTTTTTAATTCAGAATATCAATTATAGCTTAGTGTGAAATTTTGGCATTGTTCTGTAAAACTTCAATTTTTAATGAATAGTGAAAATACTAAGTAGAAGTTAAAAAAATTGAATATTTCATAAAACTTAAATTTACCACTTCTGTGATTGGAATTTCGAAAATCCGAGAGAAACGGTTAATATCAATTAGTAAAATGTGGTTCAATGTGATGAAAATAATTTTTGGTGAATAGTAACTTTTTACTTTTATATACCACGGTTAAAAGTAAATAGGGTAATTAAGGGTAAAAATGATTTTAATCTTTCCCTAACACATGTCCTAATTCTATTAGACAAGTGTATCTTGACCTAAAACAAACTTAGGAATAAAATATTATCATTTAGGTCCACTTGGATTAGATTAGGACATTTATTATTATTTAATTCAAAGAATAGTTAAAAGAGTTAAAATCAATGTTTATTTATTAAATTTTTTTTAATATAAGGTTATACATAAGATAAATTCAATTCTAAATATTCATTAGAAAGATAAAAATATTTCCTACATAATTATATTTTATTTATAATTTTTAGATATTAAATAATTTAATTTATTTATGACACAATGATGATGCAATAATTACCATAATATTGAAAAATTAAAATAATTGATATTTTAAATACCAAAATAAATATAATTTGAGTCTTTTAATGAATTATGCTAATTTTATAAGATATTATGACATATTAGGATTGATGTGATTGACTTTTTTCTAAGTAATCATTCTTCTATGATTTTTGAAAAAATCAATTGTTGAATAGTGTCAAAATTGACATAAAAGAGTTTCTTAAAACAAATATTATATTATTAATTGTTATTAAATTCCTAAAAATCTAAGATTCAGACAAGAGACTTATAGAATGATAGGTGTATCATTAATGGACCAATTGGGGGTCTCTTATATGTATATAGTATGTTTATTAACCATATAATATAAAAATACAAAGAGACATTGTAAAAGTGAAACTAATTAACTAAGAGTTAATACTTAATGATAAGGCTAATATAGTAACCCAAACCTATCTAAATTCTATTGGTTGAATGGTTTTCAAACTATCCCCACCTTAAATTTTAAATAATTGGAGCCATTAGAAACCGAATATGAATTTATTATAAAATAATATTTCTAGCTTTTCCAACGGTGCCCCTCACCCCACTTATAAAAGGGAACCTTCCCTTCTCATTAAATCACACCTTCAAAGCCTTTTATGTCGGCAAAACTCTACCCAAATACTCTCTCAACTTCCATTAATTCATCCTAGAGGCCTTAATTTAGTCATAAATCCACCCTAAGAGCCCTTTTGATCAAATCAAACGGAAGAACCCGAAGAAGAGGTAATGATTTCACCACCCTTTTCCATGTTCCTTTCTTCTTCCACTTTGTCCTTATTTGTTATACCCATTCTAAAATAATAACTCCATTATATTATATATACTGTGATGTTATTATAAATATGGTATAACAATATTCAGTATTCTATCCATTCTTTGAATAACATGTCACCATACGTGCGTACGTACGGCTTACCGTCTCCACGTCATGGTGTAATTGTTATTCAATAAATTATTATTTGGATGGGTATAATAATGATGTGTAATTCATGTAAATAATAAATATAACATGATATTTATTCTGTATATATTATATACCATCCAATTATATATTATTTTAATATCAAAATAATGATATTGTTGCTCGTGTGTACGCACAGACTACTGTCTCCACAAACGCGATGAGATTCATTCTCCATCGTATCCATTCAAGTATAATTCTCATTTGTTGATTAATAATAATATCTAATGACTTGATATCATTTTGGATATGATTAAGATACAACCTATCCATGAAAAACACGTCTTACATAACAAAACATATAAAAGTAAAACGAGTAGGTTAACACCCGAAACAACAATAATACTAAGATATTATTAACAAATCAATGTTAAAATATCATATATGATATCATATTATTGTATAATTTAATAACAATTATTTCACCATTATACAGTAGGTTAACCTACCCCAACCAAGGAAAAGTACAAGGTAATGGTTTATTTCGCAATCTCTTCATTATCCGAGGTTGTTTATATGTAATAATCTACTAGGATCTCTTTATCATCCACATACATGTTTCTTAAAAATGTATTTCAAAATATTTTTACTATATACTATAATATGGGTTAAAGTCATTTTTACCCTTGTTTTACTTTTTATAATATGTTTATAAAGGAATCTTTCCATCATTTTGCAAACAAGGTGCTTTTTAACCTTTTTGACAGAATTAAGGTAAGAATGTTTTTTTAACTTATACGGCGGGTGCAGCTATTTTACACCGTTATAAAATCTTCGAATCTTACCTTATAAGCTTATAAGAATATTTTCAAAGAAAATGTTTTATTTTATAAATATACGACTCTTAAATGATTTCAAATAAATATAGATATTTCTCTAAAAAGAGTTTTGATTTCATCTTTGTTAACATCCTTTGATGGATTTTACGCTTATTTGAAGATGATTTATTATGATACAAAACTTCTATATTGTATTGAAGGTTTTGTGATATGTTTGACTGTGGATTTGTTATTTTTATACAATTCATGGTTTATGGATGAATTATTTACATTTCGTATGCTAGTTTTAATACGAATGTTTATGTTATGTTTAAACCTTTTCATATGGGAATGCATTGGACTTAATATGTGACGGGTGGAGCCCACTATAGCTCCTCGTTGCATCGGTAGGTCTCATGAGACAAACTAGTGTCTTGGCACAAGGCCTTGGAAAAATCTTATTTGTAGTCTTGGCACGAGGCTTTGGCTATGTGGTTATGATAGTCTGGAATTATGTATTCCATCATTATGAAAGTGGTTATTGATATTGAATGTGATTATATGATTAGTAGAATATCTATGTGAATAAGTAAATGGAATTATTTCATTTTATTTTTTCTATACCATGTTGAAGTTAAAGTTTAAAAGTCTTTTGTTTTAGTTATACATTGCCTTAAATGTTTATTCTTATTTATGAAAGTTTCCGCTATATTGTTATCCTTACTGGGCATTTGAGATCACCCATTTTCTATGTTTTATTTCTCCCAGGATGTGAAGAAGTAAATTATGAATGACCTACAGGGATATTATGAGGGGATAATAGTGTGGACTATGGATACAATATTATGTTGTTGTAGTTTTTATTTTTATGATGTAATGTAAAACATTATGGATATATCTAGTGTTTCCAAGGATACTAAACTAATCGGTCTTTAGAGATTTGATCATTCTTGTGATCATGACAATGTTATGTAATAATGCACCGACTCTGGGTAACTGGGATCGGGGTGTTACAATTATACTATGACTTGAAAGGTCACTATCAATGATCTTAACATGATTCATAGGTTCCCCATCCTCGTTGTTCACAAGTTCTAATAATGTTTTCAAGAAAAAAATTACTTATCATAAATAAAGATCACCACTATAGGTAGGATCAAATACATTTTCACATGGTACCTCTCTAGGTAAATAAATAAAATACTCAAGTTTGAAGAAACATTTGTGATGGGTTTTACAGGACTGTATTTTGATCGTGGTAGTGAAATAAAACCATTCCAAGTGTCTAATCCATTATCCCTGAACCAACATACAATATGAAGAATATATAATATATAGGAATACATTTATTGAAAAAAAATATATATTGATAAAAAAATTATTTTTCTTGATTTATTTCTCATAATAAAAAATTGTGGACACTTTCTTCCATATATAGTTTTCTGGACAATAAATTACACATTCATAATGAGAGGACCCATGAAATCCAAAGGTGTGTTAACACAATCACCATAATAAAAAATAGAGAACTGGGTTGAAGGGAACTTCAGTTATGGATAATAAATATTTCACATATCCAATAAGAGTATGAAATCCCTATATATAGGATTCCATTTTCTAATGAAGAGAGTCTAACATCGGCTGCCATCGCATGGCATCCACCAATTGATACCTATAATACATGCTCATTGATAACTCATAATTATATGAAAATTTCAAACAATAATGTGTATCCACAAATTAATAAACCTAATGATTCATAGATAATGGTTAAACATATATTGTACATGTAAGATTCTCAAGAACCATATATCCTATATCACCAACCTATAGCATAGTATGACATATACTGAATAAATTTCTATTCCATTTATGATATGGATATATTATAATCTGTAATATTCAGAACATGAATATCATAGTATATGTATATGGGTATATCATATAAAAATATATACCTATTTTAGTTCATTTACAGAATTATCCCATTTACACTAAAATCCCATAAATAATTTATGAAAAACATCACAATTTGTTGTGAATCCATCCGAACTCCTTTGGATATGATTTTTCAAAATAAATAAATTTAAGAAAAAAGCAGTTTTTATAATATTTATTCTTTACTATATGGACAAATTGTGCGACAAAACATCGATTTATATCATTGATAATAGATTTGAAATCCAAATTTAATAGATATAAGAAAATATCATCCTCTACCAAAGCATCAGTTCTACTCAAGCGAGAAAGGTTTCTGGTGTGGTATTGATCAAGCATACACGTATATCTATATGAACATTTCCACCATTAAATGTATCATATAAGTCATATTTAAAACTATATAATCCCAATAAAAATTATTTCAAGTTACCACTATACATGGAACTTTTAACTCTGGTAAAGGTCATCTCATACATTCTTGATTCTATGAAATAGACTAAATAGTTTGAACGAATACATCAAATTTCATTTATTTATGAAATTCGTTTCATCACATTTCATTCTACTAGACATGGTCATATTCTTCATTATCATAATTAAATAATGTAACCATATATCATTAAATCATTATATGAGTGTACAAATACCATCTTGGTTAATCACCAATAGATTACATGGTTGAAAATAAACCCATCCTCCCCTTTATTAGACAATACTCGAGGCTTGTATAATAAAGGTATAACTGCATGAAGGTTCTCATACAAGGTTTTTCACCAAACATAGGTTATGTCAGTTGATAATAAGTAAACAAAACTATGTTTATCAATTACCATATGAAATTTCATGTGATATAATTTGATGGGCCTACATAGATAATATTTCTTGAGTTATTACCTCATGATTTTATTCATTGTACATCATATAAAAATCCTTTCAAGAATTAAAATATTTTATTTACACTAATAATAAAATATAATTAAAACACATAATATTTCATTTTTATTTTCTATTAGGGACAACTCAAATTCATACTTTGAGGATATATTATTATTCTACAATTCAGGTAATAGAGATACAGTACACAAGAATTAATGATAAATGAAGATTACCTTCATTATTAAATCATTAAACATGTTACAACCATTACATATAATATTCCAGGTATCTCATACCAAGTGATTCAACATGACCCACAATATTTTGTTTATAAATTTTTTTAAAGGATCAACTGCATTTTTGTCTATATCCCCCCAAAAAATCATTATATCACCACTCTCAATGATATCACAGATGATATGGTAATTTTGATGGATGTGATTCTTAGTTTATTGGTATTGGGGTTCCTTCTCCTATGTAATTGCTTTATTGTTTTCATAGTAAATTTCAAATTCCCCCTCAATGTTAATAACCACCCCAAGTCTTGAATTTAACATCATGATCCAAAAAATCATCTTTCAGAATATATGATACATTGATCGGTTCTATCTCAATTTATTAGTATGATATAATGTATTATTTGGAACTCATCTATTTGATTGGTCCATTATTTAGATAAAACACAAAGCCATATTGATATATAATACCTTCATTTTGATATTTGAAAATAGCATTAGTGTAACCCCTTATAATGAGCTCATCCTATCTTCCTAAGACAAAAAAATATACTTCGTTTTAAGTACTTAAGGATGTACCTTATAGTAATCTAATGTCTCTCCCCAAGATTATATTGGTAGATACAAGTTATGATCAGGCAATAAGTGAAACTATATCGAGTACATAACATGAAAAAAATGTAAGATCCTATGTTAGATTTCTAAGGAATCTCATCCATCCATTGTTATCCCTTTAGAGGATTTTAAAAATTTATATGATTTGTGACATGAATCATAGGTAAATACTCATATTGGAGTTCTCTATGATTAACCTCTTTATTAGATTAACAATATATATGTTCTAAATTTGTTCAAGTATTCTCTTAAATCTGACCCTATAGATCTTCATACCCAGTATGTAGTCTTTTCCCACCCAAGTATTTCATTTTTAATAATTTTACCAACAAAACCTTTATAGTTTATAAATTCATAGTATTATTTTTTATATGATGTGTATATTCCAAATAGAGTACTAGAAATACCACCACACACACAATAATATACTTGAATAAACAACAATAATTCATTTTTTTATGAAACCAAACTCTTTGATTACATCATCAAAACACATTTTTAAACTTTGAGAATATTTATTTAAATAATAAATAGACATTTGATAATTCAAAACCATAATAGAATCTTTTGAAACATCAAAACGTTTTATATGTATATTATGTATATCCTCAACTAAGTACCCTTTATGGAAAGTCATTTTAAAATCCATATGATATATCTCATAATCATAATGAGCATATATGGTTTACAATATCTGAATATACATTATCGTACTAACTAGAGAAAATGTTTCTTCAATGTTAATACCATGAATTTGGTTTAAACAAATTACCATAAAGTGAGATAAATATATTTACACTATACCATCTTTTTAAATTTTATTATGAAAACCCCACTTTCACGTTATGAATATCAAACCTTCTAGTGCATCCACCCATTTACAAATGTTGTTAGTTTTCAAGAATTCTATTTTATACATCCTGGATTTTATCAATTTCTCATAATTATAACACCAAATAACATCATTATAGGATGTAGGTTCATCATCTATGAACATAACTTTTCCCTCACATTCCACACACACAAAAATACATTTGTCTTGAGATCCAAATGAATCCTCCCAATACCTTCTATGAAGTTGTATAAATTGATTCATTTTTTACTTCCACAAATTTTTATAGAACCAAATAAACATCCATATATGAAATTATTCTTATTTTTTTTGTCTTAAACCTCACCATTTTTAACATTACCCCTTCCCTAAATCCATGAATTATATATTATTTCTCAATAAATATATCATTTCATGCCACAAAAATGTTGTATTGAGAAGGATTATAAGAATTATATCTTATAGATATCTTTTTGTGACTAATAAATATTTATTTCTCTAATTTAGGGTTAAGATTATTACAAACCAAACATCGTTTCTGTGTGTCAAAAACCCAAATATTCATAAAGGTAATTTTGGGATGTTTCCTAGTTCATATATCATATAATCACTATATAGATTATTTAGGTATAATTTTGTTAAGTATGAATATATAAAATCCAAAATCAGATTCCTATAATGAAATCAAAATTTCACATTGACTCGTCCTTGATTGAACCATGTACATAAGGGTATAATTTATCCTCATAAACACACAAATACTTTTTGATGTTCTAATATAAGTGAGTTTTGGAATGATTCTACAAACTATTAGGTGATTAGTAAACAATTGTATTAAGTATGAACTACCTAAATATAATTAGAGAATATCAATACATTTTCCAAGTTGAATTTTAAATTTTTACTGAAACTATATATAATTTTAAAAAGTGTTGTACATTTGTATCATTAGAAACACATAACCATACTGAGTAATGTCGAATTGAAAATTTATTGACCACCCAAACCCCCAATTTCTTATGAACTCATTTTTTCACAAATAAAAATATATATATTATCCAATAGTCCACTAGGCCTTTCACCTTTTCCACAATAAATTTCTTTGTTTTTTTTCTAAAAAAAAGATCAGCAATTACGAAATGATTCATAATTGAATAATTCCAACAGTCCATATATATGGAGTCTTTGATTGAATTTATCATTTATATACCCAGAGGAGAAATTCCAATAGTAGGTTATATTATAATTAATCTTGACCTTCTTATTATGAATTCTATAAATTTATTTCTTTATATCTAGAATGAATAAATTGTTTAACATATTCTTTATTCGATAAAAAATTTCATTCATATATATTTAAAAAATATTATACTTAACAATGAATGGAAATAACCTTTTTAGAAAACATGATAACAAAATAAAATTTATATTTATAAAATCAATATAATGAAGATCTTTAAATTCCAAAACCAATCCATTTGTTAGAGTTAAATTACCTATATCAAAATCCAATGCAACAATTCTTTCCTCATTTCCAATAAATATACCTAATTAACGAATATTTAATTATCTAATATCTCTTATTCAATTCTTATTAAAACAAATATGTTATGATAAATTTTTATATATTACTAATGAGTCAAAGTTTTAGAAATTTATTTTTATAAAATTCACATTAATATGCTTATATTGTTTCTCATCAAGTACACCTATCAACCATAGATACCCATCTAGAATTATTTTATAGGTCATGACTATAGTAAATCTCTAAATAATAAACCTAAAATGTGTTGTAATCTTCAACAAATAAATATCTATGGGTTTTATCATATTTTATATATTTTCATCATTGAATTTTAATGATGGTACTTGCACTAAAAAATATGACTTCATATATCATGTCCATTTAGTGATACATGACCCATATTTCACTTAGTTTTTAGTCACATTATAATTTATTCCATTACATAGTCATTCAAGTATGAAATAATTCCCATTATATCATATACAAATTAATATATTTGATATGATAACCCTTTACCCATTCCATCATATGGATTAACTAAAATTTATTCTTTTGAAAACATAATCCTATTTGGGTCTCCTAGATAAGTGTAAACTAAATAAAACACTATTAATAGAAACCTAATACTATTAAGGTCATACATTACTTTATTTCCTTACATAATATAATTTATGGGTATCTAGATTTAGTATGACCTATTAATTTAGATAATTTAGGTCTTGAAAAGTGACACTTTGAAAGGAATCTCACACTTAGTATTTTAGGGTTTTTAATTGAATTTTACAAATTTAATATACATCACATGAATATTAAATTAGAACCAATTTAATCCCATGAAAACATTATTATCACATGTTTTATTCCTTTATATATTCATTCTTTTTGTTATTTATATATTGAATTCCTATTTCATCCACTAAATTTGTATATTTAAGCCTTATTAATCTGAAATTCCTTACAAAATCCACGGTTTGTGTTAATCAACGAAAAATAAAATCCCAAAATTCATAAAAATATCCAAATGTATCACACAGATAATGTATATGAAATATTGATATAAATATTTACAATTATATGAAATTTATAATCCCTACAAAGGTAATCCAAGAGCCATAAATAGACAACCTATACCTTTCTATAATAATGAATTAGCTTCCAGGCTAGTGGGAAATCTGACCCAAACTCCCACTACACATGTATACTTTACTGAAGAGAGATTACAATTTATCATAAATCTAATAACTAAACTATTTAAACTATATTCAACAACTAAATTAAAGTTAATAATTTTAGTTACAATTTAAGATCAATGTAGATCAAAACATAATCTTATGTTTTCATACATAATATGAAATGAAAGGATTGAAAATTTATAAGAAAAACATTTATCAAAAAATTAAAAGGTTATAAAACATTCACATTACATAAAGAATATATAAACATAAATATTTAAAAGGAATAAACAAATATATATATAAATCACTCTCTTCAAAACATGAGATATAAATATAAACACGTTTTATTTTATTTAGGTATGAAAATATGTTATTTTTAATCTATAAAAAATATCATTTATAAAAGAATAATAATAATATTTTTTAGTCAAAATTTTATTCTTTTTTTTGGTTAAATTCATATTTTATAATTAATAGGAAATAATCAATTATAATTCATAACTAGCATATATTCTTACAATAAATGCTATCATGAAAAGGAAAATTTCATACATATGAGAAATCTAACCATGTAAGAGTATCGTGAAATTAAAAATCTATCACATCATAAATATTAATTATAAAAAGGGAAAATATTACATATGGTAATTTTTGTTATGTATGAGTGTAATATAAATTTTCTAGAAAAGAAAAATATCATATGTATGGGAACGTTTATTATATATCACTATATATTTACTTCTGTAGTTAAATGAAATATCTTACATATGGGAAATTTCTTATGAATATAATCATATTTGATGATATAAACTATATAATTATTAAAACAATTCTCTAATTTTGAACCCAAATTTCAATCATAGCTTATGATATCACATATCATGGATTATGGGGACCTGATAAAAGAAATTCATTTATATCATATCACAGTCTATGATATGTCCCCAAGAAGATTATGACTCGAAATTTCTTCATGAAAAAAAACACATGATTCATTTATAATCATAGATATGATTCCACTGATGGATTTTATTGGATCATCTTATCATCATGGAAGAAAAAATTAACATTTAAATTTCTTGATTTTTCACCATTGAACCATTATACTATATGAATAACATCAAATAAATAGAAAAAAATTATCACTATGATCTCCATGCATGTCAAAACAGGTGGATTTTTTCTTAATAGATATCAAAAAGAACAACTTGAAGAATCTCACATCCATAGTTATTACATCAGATGCTAGAAACATCATTCAAAATATGATGACCCCATAACTTCAAAGGTGTGATAGTATGTTCACCTCAACGGAAATGGATAATTAGGATAAAGAGAGCATTAGATGTGGATAATTAGTAGCACACATATCCAATAGGGGGATCACTTCCACTTATATTGGTTACACTCATTTAATTAAGTGAATCAAATGTCATCTTCAATCACATTTCAATCAAGATATATTATATAAAATACATGAATATTGGGATATAATAATTACATGAGTGTTTCAAATGATTATGTGGAACCAAAAATGAATCAAATCATTTATTTATTAAATAAGGTAAACCATTGGAAAGACATGGAAGAATATCTTGAACCAAATATCATATATTTAAATCATATTATACCCAAAAAAATATTCCAACAAGAATCACCATTCATATTATGATATGGGTATATCATAATCAATAGTATATATCACATTAATATCAAAGGATAAGACTCATGGTATATCATACAACATAATATACACATTTTATTATATATCCAACACTTTGGGGGTTCCTATAATAATTCTACCCATGTCTAGTCATCTAGAAGAGTAATGAAGAAACTATAATGTCTAAGGTAATGCATGTAAATCAAATTTTATAACTATAATAGGTAATACATGTTTATCTACATTTAGTTAATCCACATGTCTCCCAAATTAATTCCATTTAAGGAATTATATCTAGAAGGGATTCATTTGGCTGGTGATTATGACCTAATGTGAAATAAGAAATATGAATAAAGTGGGAGTAGAACTCCTTTAAAGTCATGGGTATTTTTTATATAAGATTTTATCCTCATTATATAAAAATATAACACTAAAAGTTCCTTGGGTATGTAAGTGATTCAGTATATCCTCTAGATGTTGTACGTTTTTATGGAAAAATTGTTTGACATTTATCAGTATCAGTATAGAACTGTAATGAATATATTTTTATCATTAGATCTGGGAGTGCAGGTTCAAGGCTGTTATACTATTTGTTTTCATTTTTTTATTATCATGATATGGTTACTTGACATTTTTCATGATTCTGATCATTAAAAACAACAACAAGTATATATCAAACATATAGGTAACAAGGTTCAACATTTCCACATCACACATATAATAACTCTTACAAACAAAATTATCATGTGTTTGAATTCTATAACCAATGAATTGGATGGATATCATGTACCCAACCATCTTAGGATTATCATGAAACCACCAACCATTAGTTTATCCTAAAACCACCCATCCTTGGTTTTTTACGGAACCACCTTTTCGTCATGAACAATGTCAAGGAACCATAACATGATAATAATAAAAGGAAACTCACATATCATCATAAAAATAATAAATCAACCTTTATTACTTTAATAAATTTATTAACATGTGGAATAGAAATGGGTTTCATGAAATTCTATTTGATATAATTTCAATACATCTAAAATAATATTAAGGATGGTGTCCTTTTAACATATCCCATTGGAGAATAATTAATATAAATGCTTTTTGATGTTTATAGATAAAAATATCATTGAAATTTCATTAATAACATTGATTAGTAAAATAACTTTTTCACTTTTTGTAACATCAAAAGTTTTCATATTATATGGAAAATGATATTGAAAGATTAATAAGAACATTTCTGAAGGAAAATAACCTTTACAGTTTAAAGAAAAAAATTATTTGAAATATAAAACTATATCAAACAATAATGAATTAATTTTATTTGAAAAATACCATTGAAATATTAAAATGAGTATTCAACGAAAATAATGGTCATGAAGGATGTAAATTTTGTTCATTATGTAACTGTTAAAATAAATATTCCTTTCAAAAAAACCTAAAAAGATTCAAAAGTGACCCATTTAAAAAAATAATAAATATACTTTTAAAACCTTATTAAAAATATAAATATTATGTAAAATATATTTAAAAAAAATTTATTTTTATAAAATAACATTTTTTAAAATATTATAGAAAACATTGATTTTAAATATAAAGATAGTCGATGAAAAATAAAATAAAGTAACAGTACCACTAAAAAACTATATTAATGTTTATATAATAAAAAAGGGATGAAATAGAAATAAAAAATGTTAACAATGTAAATAACAAGTTTATTATAAATTAATATGGTTTAATAAAATAATATCATATGATTTTCTATAAATTATCATTAAACATAAACAATCTAAAAAGAAATGAGATTGTAACATAAATCCTTTTCAAATTTGGTAAATCTTAAATCCTAAGCCCCATGAAAGAATACAGTCATATGAAATATTAAATAATATGGAAATAAATTTATTAATGACATAAAATATCAATGGGACAGTAGATATGACTCATAAAATAATATTGGTGTATAACTTACCAAATTCCCAAAGTAGATTATTTGATATGAGAAACCCTTACAATGATTATAATGTTGAGGTTATAATTAAAAAAGAAATAATTATTTATATAAAATGAAAATAAAATAATTTTAAATACAAAATAATATAATGAAAATTCATTACACACATAATCATATAATATCAAAGATAATTAAAAAATTATATAACCTGATTAAAAGAAATTGAGTTATAAAAATTGTTACCACTTGGTAACATTCAAGTATATTTCAAATGGATTAAATAATTTAAATACAAATGTAAAAAACCATAATGTTTGAATAATTTATTATGTAATATGTAAAATGGACATTATATACACCATATTCTAGAAATTAGGTGCATAAAATTAAAATACACTTCAGTAAAAGAAAATTGATATGAAGTCCCTTACCTCGAATCCAAACTTTCCATGTATATACATTAACTCCTGAATAATAAAATTATATAAATTATCTTATTTATTAAAAAAATATATTGGGTTTAATACCTTATACGTAAATTATTGAACTTTTTTTTAATATCAAATTTAAATACATTATCAATGAAGTTCATATTGATTCTTTTGAGGATGTTTGTTTCATTGCTTCAACAACGTCATTAGTGTATTGACTGTGGATAAAGATGAAATTTTTCGATAATATCTAGAATAATAACCATGAGAAAAAATATAATTTTTATAAATCATGTATAATTTTAAAACAATCCATTAAATATAGTTATAAAGAATGAAGTATTTTATAATCATGGAGATGATAGGTCGTACATATGCATGTATAACATTTAAATTGTTCAGTGATCATTATAGAAAGAATTTAATTATTATGTTATATTCATGTAATTATAATAATTTCATCAATACTGTATTTTACCTTTAAATATAATTATATATAACATTCATATGATGTGGTGATGAAAAAAATAATAACCTCACATCATAGAGGTGGTAGTACACACATATTCACCAACAATGTTATCGTTTCTTAGTGAGTGGAATGGTAAGAAAAATACATATATTTTATTTGAAAAATGATAAATATTTCATTTATATAATAATTATTTAAAAAATATTTATTAAATTTTCCTTATTTCTTTCCATGAATACTGTTAGTGAAAACTAATAGCATCACTTTGCGAGGCGATAGTCCACTATACACACGATTAATGTTATCATATCCCAAGAATAATGGTTATAAAGAAAATTAATTGCGAAAAAATAATTACATGAGTATAATTATATTAAAAATATAATATATTTACTTTAAATACACCATTATAATATTCCTTAAGATGTGATGATGAAAAAATAATAACATCTCTTTGCGTTATGATAGTCCATCATACAAACGAATGATGGTTTTATTTTCCATTTGCTGGAAGAAGAGAGGGATTTATGTTGTTACATTAACATAATAAAATTTTATTATATAGTAGATATATTTTTACTATATTATCATAATTTAATAGATTTTTATGGAGGATTAAGAAGAAAGAAAATAAAAAGTCTTGGTTAACCATATCCACTTATTCATTTATCCTCCTTAGTTAAGAGCCAAAATCCTTCATAGGATGAATTTATATGAAAAACATGGTATCTAGGTAATTTTTAGATAAATTAGTATGGTATTTTGTTTGATATTATCCATGGAAATTGGATTTGAATGTGTGAATAACATATGAGAGGGGAGGCCTTTTATAATTTTGGAGAGTGGCACACTTGTAATTTTCTAAAAAGAAAGGGTTTACCCACGTTTTTCACATGATACAAGGCTCCAAAATAGACCTTTTTTAATAATTTTATATTATAATATCTAAATATGTCCATAAAATTTATTTAATATAATTGTATGGGTCATTTTAACACATATCCTTTTAATTTAACCCCCTGGTAAATCTATTTTTACCTTAACAGTGGAAAAATATTTTTATGGTTTTCAGTATTCATTATAATAAAAATTATGTTTTAATTATTATTAGATATAAATGATGATGATTAAAAATATTATATTAAATTAATCAAATAAAATTCATATAAGTTTAAGAATTTTGTTTAAATTAAAACCCACACACGTGATGAAAAAGAGGTTTTTCAAGAAGTGTATTTTTTTTAAAAAAGATGAATTTATATTAAATCAATCATCCATAATAATAAATATATGGTTATAAATTCATATTTATAGTTATATAATATATACATTTTATTTAAATAATTCCTCATTATGATTATTTTCAATTAATTAAAATTCAGAAGCATTCTTCACATTAAAACATTTTTTGGAAAAATATCATTTTTAACCCAAAAATAAACTTATACTGAAATACAACATAATGTTGATTCAAAATTAATTAAGTTGACTTAAGTTTACTAAAGAAAAATTATATTACATTAAATCACGTTCTAAACCTAATTTAAATATTAAATTACTTATTTTCTTAAAAGGAAATTACTTTTTTACAAAAACATTGTTATTTTCACTATTTATTAAAATTGAATATTTTCAAAAAAATTCCAAAATTTCACTCTAATATAATTATTATATTATGAATTAAAAAATAATAAATTTTGTAATATAATTTTAAAAATGTGGTAATCATAAATTTTAATGTATGTTCAAAAAGTTTAATGAAACCTCCTTTTAAAAAAATTTAATTTTTTGAAAAATTTTATCATTCATTAAAATGATTTACATTTTAATTTTTAATCCATAGATAAGAAATTAATTTAACGGATAAAAGTGTAAAACATATAAATTTTTCAATTTTTTAGTATTAGTCATAGTCTCCAATTTAATAGGTAGGTTATAATGCTATATTATATTAATATTCATTCACACTTAGGGTTGTGTGTACCTCAAGCTGTTGTAGGAATTAAATTTAAAAGAATGTATTTTCCGAGTAATTTATGATTAGTGTTTCAATATTGAATATAATATCAAAAATATCTTAATTTTTAAAAATCTTAATGTGTTTCAAATTCTACTAGTGTGTCAAATTTACTACCACTTAAAGTGGGGAGTTGGGTCTATATTTAGACTCTTAGTGGATCCGCATTTAGATTTTGATGAACCACCTGATTCCTAATTCTATTCCACTTTATTTTATTATCATCTATGTGGATACATTTCCATTACCAAACCCACTGGTATTTAAATGGTAATTTACCATCCTTTTAGTGGGTAATGCTATTAGCCAATAGTTGGTTTTTAATTTTACAAAAATTGAAAACTCACTCTATGACATTTTCATTTATTCATTCACTTTTTGAAAAAATATTTTGAAACACTAAAATCATCCAAAATATTCCTCTCATTAATCTATATTAAAATTTTCAAAATTAAAATAGAATCAATTATATTATTAAATATCATTTCTAAGTTCCACTAAAACATGGTGGCTTCATCCATTAAAAAATTCCCACAAAAAAATTTTTATTCCAAAAAAAAGTATGTACCTCAATGTTATCTACACTGGATATGGATATTTTGTTGACACTCTCATCTCTCGGACTCCCACTTATTACGGTCTTTCCATCACCACACAAAAAACCAATGCATCTACCTTTCCCTCTAAGTCTAATGTTATAGTTAATTAATTTATATTATTTAATTATCAAATAATAAAATAAAATTTATTTATTTCATCATGATTATACATATAACAATATTACCAATTAGTCACATTCATTATTGACAACCTCTAAAAGTTTATAGTCCATGCATAGATGTAGAAACTAGTTCTACCTCCTCAATGACAATGCATAGTACTGTTGATTTTGTCGGTCTATTCCAAACAACTATCCAATCAAATCACCCTATAAGATTTACTAATTATATGAATATGAAAAATAAAAAAGTATTCTACCAGATATACACAATATATGAGCTATTTTTTTTATATATCATCTCACTCAATTAGAGTGGATTGGAATCAACTATTTTGAGTACCATAACAATTCATTTCCAAAATTTCACATCATCCAGTTATTGATAAACTAACATATTTTACTACTCAATTCCTTACTAGTTCATTCATTAAATAATACCCCCAACAACTACAATGTGACCCTAATCAATCGTAAATTAACTAATCCGGCATTAATTCTAGTATTTCTATGCTATAAAATTAAAATTTACTTTATTGAAATGAAGTGTATATTTGAAGCCTCATAAACTATAGGATTGGTTTAACCATGCATGTTGCATACAATATTCACCCCTAATATTCTAAAAAATGTTCCAATAAAATAATTATTGATAACTCCCCCAAATAAGATTTTATTTTTTATTCGATAAGAACAAACTTTTATGGATTCCACCATTACCTAAACATTATCACTCTTGATAAAATCTAATATTATCTTCATATACACATAAATATCATCTCTATAGGTCAATATGTCATTGGGTGCTCTTTGTTTTCTCTATCTTATATTATTAATGCTCCATCACCAAAACACTAGACATTTGAAGAATAAACCCCCACATAGACGGATTAATCTGCTACCATGTGACACAAAAACTCTTATTTGTTGCCAAATATATACTATACTACATTAAGAATAATTATTTTTTCTAATTCTTGACTCATGATGGTACATAAACTCACTGGATTCATCAATAATCAAATTAAACCACTAATGATATCAATATTTCGTAGAATTTATCAATCATTTTACTTCCTTAATAATTTACCAAGATGTATCATCCCATCACCCATATGAGCTAACTATATTATATTAAACTTATCCCTAAAGACTCACATTAGTCATTTCATATAATTACTATATATATTTCATCTCCCATGTTGGAAATATAATAATTTATCAGTCCTCCTAGATCTTTATACACACCTCTATCTCCATAATAATTATGCTTTAACTCATGCATGATGCATCATCATTAATTCTAACTCTCTTATCGAATGATATTTCAAAGAAAATATTACCATACCTCCCTATGGTCCATCACATACCCAAAAAAATCCCAAGTTTGATAATTTATTGAGTCTTACTAAAGTCCTTATTTATATTCAACAATAAAGGAATGAAAAATTCTTGGACCCTTTCGTGATCTAAATTCCTAATAGGTTCTCTAAAATATTTCAATAATTATTTCTCATATTTTATCTCAAGATAATAATTCATAACTACTCACTAATATTACCATTGTAACGTTGTGCCTATGTTTTTTAATCACACATACCATGAACATAACATTAAAATACAATCGATAATTTCTATAGAGATAGACTGTGTTTCTGAACAACCATTATCAAAATGATGTATATCAGCCACCATTTATATCAAATTCTACTCACATTAATTAGCACCTGGTTATATAGACAAAATCCTATTGTAATGATTATTATACCATTAAATAAATTATTACACACCCAATTAGTTGATCAATATCCCATGTATATAAGTCAAATTTATTATATGATGAATAGTATATGATTTCATTACTATATATAACAAAGATAATCCTCATGCCTATACAATTCAATTGACTATATGTCACTTGTGTGTATTTTCTAGCTTATAATTTAGCTACCCATACTTTCCATATTGAGGTTCCCACATTATTTGACTGAACTTATATTGGGATGTCCTCACTAATATAAAAATACAACAACATTACCATAATTCTGAATATTAAAATCCATCTTGAGAATAAATAGGAAACGTTTCATGCTATTTAGCTAACAAATGTGACTCACGATTTTTGGAGTCATAAATTTTTATCACTGTACTATCTTTTATGATCAAAAAATCATAAACATCACACTATTCAAAAAACATGATGAAACATTTACACTTATATCTCACGTAAATCAAGGTTCAACCTATTAGAGTATCCATCCCAGTGTTCTATCTATATCTTGGTATCCAGATGCCCAAACAACCCACACTAGGGTTATCATTAAATCATTTTCTATACAAAAAGGATAATTATATCAAGAAATAATCCCATAAAAAGCATCACATTCGGGTTTTGTTAAATTGTTTTCCCCCAATATGTTATTTGGGATGACATTGAATAATATATTATTGTAATATTAATTAAAAAAAATATTTTTTTTGTAAAATATTATCCCTATTCACCCATAAGCATGAGAGTTTCAAGTTAACCAACATATTAATTATTATTCATATACACTTTAATATTTCCACCTCAGGATATAAATGGATCAATAAACAAAGGTTGGGATCAAATTTAATTTACGCGCCCAGAGAGGGGGGATGAATTCATGTGTTTCAAAATTAAATATTTTCCCTTTGATTCTATTATCCAATTTTCAAATATTTCACTCTAATTTAAATAAAAAGATTTATTCTCACACTTCCTTTTCATCAATACAATATAATTTAAAGAAAAATTGTGAAATTATAAAACATAAAAGGAGTGGTAATTTTACCTAGTTCACCCACATAGGGATACATGCAAGGAGCACACAACAATGATGTGTTGATGTGCCAAAATCAAATATACTCATTTTATGTATATAAATGTTTCTGTCATCGTCACTTTTTTCTGATCAATACTAACTTTATAATGTTTAAGTCATGATGGCTACTCAAAAACATGGCACTCCCTCTTTTAATCCCTAGAACACTACTACAGGGACAAATTTATTAGTTTATATATATGAGGGTCTCTTCAAAAGTTTATAGCAATGTGGGTATTATCTAAATTATCATTTGTTTATAAAAAAACCTTTTATTTTACAATCCATATTATATTCTTAATTATGATTCAATCCACTATGGATCCAACCCTCTAAATATTGATGATAATAACCCTTGTAAAGATTTGGGTCTTATTATTCATCTTCCAATGCCAAATTAGAGTGATATCTCAATTTTAGGATATATTCTTTATCTTATAAATGAATACAACAAAAATAAAAACTTGAGTTGATAATATATTATAACTAAAATTATCCTTCATACACTCTATCTTCAATCGCTGAATAAATGAATAAAATTATATCCTTTTTAGAATTCTTTGTTTAATGAATCATATTTGATATTTAGAACTACATTTGAGATCTTTTATCTTCTTCCTCTATCAAAATATGCATATATAATTTCTTCTCTCCTCTTTATCCATTATAGAACTTTTTTTTGTAGTTTTAATAAGGTCTGGAAGCCTCTAACCCTTTTATAAATGGTTGGAATCAATGATATTTCCCTAATTCACCATGTTTATCCAAATTTTTACACTAATTTGGAGTGGTCGAAATATTACTCTTCATGTTAAGGAAATTTTCTAAAATGTGATCCAAATATTATTTTTTAAAATTAAAACCAAATATAAATTAAGATATCAAAACTCTATGATGATGTGATTCTTATAATCTCATAATTATCAATCTCGACTTCACCCATATTGTGGTGGGACATGCTCTATTTGTGTAATGATCTGTAGTCATCCTATAGATCTAAAAATTCTAATATAATATTATTTAAAACTCAAGGATGATAATAGAGTGACACTCTCAAAATATCATTAAAACTCATACAAATTTTGTAATTATGTTCTCCTTCATAGAACATAGTTATTCATTCATGTCTATTTGTTTAATTTGGATTCCAGTAAAAAAGAAACTACAGATGACTTTGTAATCATATTGTGTTATAGCCATCACTTTTTCATTTTTATCTCGCTCTTAGAGTTGCAATGAGTTATTACATATACAACGTAATCCTTAACTATTTATTCTTATATAACATCGGTTTAATATTATGTGATATCATCACAATGTGGTATTTCTCTTTATAGTGAATCTATAAATCCATCACTGAAAAATTACACTTAATTAACATCGATTTAATATTATGAATGTCTATTATGATGAGATTTACACTTATATTGACTTGGTTTAATCTTATTTCATACTAGTAATAGTGTACTTCTCAACTCTATGATGTAATAAAAAACCCAAGTCTTAAAATAATTTCACGAAATCATTATGAGGTCCTCTCTAGGGTACACCATTTAGTTTCATAGAACAAAAAAATTACTATGATGTGACACTCCTTGATATATATATACCTATAATACTAATCATATGGTAAAACAATTACATCTTATGTTAAACTATCATGGAGTGATATTCTCTATCTTTAGAAGACTTCTAGTGAATTTTTCCAAATAACTCTATGCATCCTTCTACTTCTACCAAAAACATTGTAGAACGGAATAAGTAATGGTTGGATCATAAAAAATCATCCTCAACTAGATTGAATATTATTCATATTTTACATACCATTTTCTTTATATATAAAATAATATAGGTGTCCTCCTTCATAGTTGCATCCATATCATCAATGTAGTGGCTTTAATATTTCTACACGATATCTATCATGATTATCCTCAAACATTAGTGCATTTTACACTCGTCATGAAATGCGGTTCCCATGTATTGTAACTATATTCATCTTAAATCAAATCTCTATTGGGTTTACTAATATTTTTTTACCTATATTCATTATCAATAAATCTAATAATTATTATAAAAAAATCTACACACAAACTTCTAGCACAACATTCTCTGTCATTGGAATTTGTTGAATATACTACCATAAATATTAATCTATCATTTTATTCTAAATTTTTAAATTTAATGTATTTATCTATGGTGTATTATATTCACACCCCATTTTTCAATGAAACTAAATGAGTCTTTGTATTCATGATTTTGTTTCATATTTTTTCATCCTTTATCACATTAATACTTAGGGTTTATTCATTAACTCAACTCCCCCATTGTCAAAATAATCCTTAAACTATATTTTCATGTCAGATGAAACAACTGGGACCCAAAGACATCCCATTTCCCTAAATAGACATTTTTTCCACTCTATAGGTCCCACCTAGGTTCCCAATTGGATTATCTGACCGATGACTATCCATGTAGTCACCATAGTTGCCATGTATATACATTTTTTTACCAACTCTAAGTCCCACCCACATACTTAAATGGGTAATTAGACTAAAGAATGTCCCCATAGGCCAATACATGTTCTTTATAGTTTTATTTTCATTAATTCTCACATAGAAAAGGAATAATACTATGATTTCATCCATACATATAACTACTCTATGAAAAACCACTTTAAATGTAGAGTTCAAATAAGTTTGTCTCTTGAAAATAAAGTTTCACCTTATCGACATGGGTAGTAAAATTAAATTTGTCAACCGTTTTATATTATGGGGTATTTAATTACCCCCCACATTTCGATAAAAAAATATTCATTATGAGCCCTAAATCTCAACCATATCAGTTTTGCTACACTTTTTTCGGGATCCTCCTTTGATACTAATATAAAAACTATACCCCACCGAAATACCAGTTACCCCACAAACATAATTTTTCCCTAACCTGGGTCCTTTCCACATGCACTAAAAGTCATTATAGTATAGGTTATCCACAAAATCCAACACATTTTATTTTTTATTTTATTTTTTCATACTCACACGCACCTTATGAAACTTCAGAGAAGGCCACCCATCCTGATCACCACTCTGGTCCAAACTTCTTTAACTATGGTGTTCTAATAAGGTTGTCTCCCAAAAATAACAGTATGACTTGTTTCATGGGTTGTAAAGCATAGTATTTTGGCCCTTTAAAATTATGGGGTATTACATTAGTTCACTCCATGCTCCTCTTGGAACCAACTATAAAAACTTATTTAACATTAACTCCAAATATCATTCTATTTTCATCTCAAACACCACTTTTAAAAAAAATAGATCTAGAGAGTCATAACTCTTCCTTTATCAAATTACACCTTTATATACCTCTTTTATTACTCTTATTGAAAATAAATTATTGGTTATATATAAAATATTCAGGCTCGTTACAATACTTATAAAGTATCATCAGCTCCAATTTTCACTTGCTTAATGATACCACTTATTCTTTATACCATTTTATCTATTTACCATAGTGGAACTTCATCTAATTTTCCCTATGAACCAATATTTTTTTTGTCAATTCTTGAACCCCATTTATATATTTTCCTTTCAACATGAAAAACAATTCAAATAGTAATTTCATTCTAAAATATTTTAAAATTACAATTTACAATAAAGAAATGTGTCATCAAAAAATGATCTAATATTATTATGTTGAATCTTAGTATAAGTAAAAGAGTTAATATTAAAAAATTCAATATTTTCCATGTAACTTAGATAATTCCATAGATACTATGGAACTATATGTTTTAACTTCTTCAAAATTTCTCCATGTGATATTAATGACACTTACACAAGATTTTTAGTATATTAGAAATAAATTAAAATGAGTTTCAATCATAAAACATATTAATTAAATTGATACCATTTTTTATAATAAACTCATTATACATTCAACATCCATGGTTTTAATTTGGAATATATATATATATTATTCCTTCTTATATATACTAAACTGGCCTTTATGTTCTCAAAATCAATCTCCCTACAAATTCCTTCAAAATTTACACCATATACCACCTTTGGTCCAACATTTCAATGTACATAAAGGGATTTATCTTTAGTAAATATTAATATACTGTAATAAAATAAAATTATAGATAATTATTGATAAATTAAAATAATATATGTATTTCTATAGGAATGTCAATGATTCTCTCTCATGTAATCTTCTCATTTATTTTAGGGTAAGATACCACTGGATATATCCAGATATAACTTGTCGGTTATCATGTTTTTCTTGATACTATATGAAAAAAATGTATTTGAAACCACATCAATTTTTTTTCAAGTATGATAACAATTAAAATTCATGATTAAAAAAGGTAACACTTTTACTACTTTGACCCCAATTCAAATTTCAAAAATATATTTTTCATTCATCTTGGATTCTTGAAAAAACTTATTGTTTAATGTCATCCTTAATAACACTCATACTATATAATGTATTAACCACATGTCTCATATCTCCTGATTAAAACTATATAACTCTAATAATCAAATATAAAAATAAATGTACATTGGGAGGGGTGCTTCCTGGTCATCCTCAAATAGAGTAATGTGGTCATTCTTTATGAAGTAGTCATTTTATTTTAATTCCCTTCTAATACTTATTAGTGGTGATCATTTCCACACCACTTATACTCATTTCATACTAGATAATTCCTTGTCCGTCATTTATAAATATGGGTTTTGTAATTACCTCTACTATGAGATAAATCCAACTTATAAAAGTTTTCCCTTCAATGCTTTATCATTTCATCCATAATAATTATTCCCCTTCAAAATGAGGTATATTCCCCTAATCATGTTACCTTGTCATTTATTTTGTGAAACCGATTAGTTATGAATTTTTATTATCCTCTTCAATAGCTTTTAGAACCTCCTCATGTTTATTTATTCACGGTGAATATTTCTTGATATATTCATCCACATTTTATTAAATGTGAAAAACATATTTAATTATTCTCTATATTTTATTTCTTAATATCCATGAAGGATTATATGAATATGATACCACTGGTTCTTAGCTTCCCTTTCATTTTGTTCTGTATTCATTTTCTTCTAACCAAGAGAATTTATTTTTCAATGAAATATATTATAGTTATTTCCATTTAAGCCTCCTATTTGAAATGAAAATAGTGGTTATATTATTTAAATATACATTACATTCCATTATATAATTTCATTTCACATTTATATGGAAATCATATACAAAACAAATACTAGTAATGTGACACCTTTGGAAACATTTCTTTAGATGGGGTGTTACAACATGTTTCCTTCCACATTGAGCCCTTGGGATTTGAGACACACATCTATGTTGTGTTACATTATTCCACACTATTAGTACATCAGATATAATTTCCATTGATATATTTAACTTTTTAATTTATTAATAATCCCCCTATTACTTTTTGATTACATTTTTTATGTTTTTATTTATTCACTTGTTGATGCTTCAAAAGGAGTTATCCCTATCTTTTTTATTTAAGGATTTAAACAACACTTCTATCTTATTTATCATTTTGTACTTATCAATTAATTTATCTATCTTTTAATCCATCTAATCACTATATTCTTTCAGATATTTTTTTTCTCTACATGTTTGGTTTTGAAACGGAAAATTTCATCTTTAAATTCTTTCTTCATTGAAGATCTAAATGTAATTAGTGAATGATCATGTTTATTTTCAATTTTGTATGAGAATCAATAAAATTGATGATATTTTATTCGAATTGATAATATTGTATTTGATATTTTTTCATAGTGAATGAAGATTCATTGAGTCATTTTTAGGACACTCTTTGAGAGTTCTAAAAGTTTCATAATTTTATTTTACAGAAAATAGAGTGGATAAAAATGCAAATGTCATTGAATTTTTTATATGATTTCTTTAATAGTCTCTAGATGATTTATTAATACTTATATGAATTAAAAAATAAATTTATCTTCCAAATTGTAAAATTGGATATTTTATATTTCATAATAATTATTTACATTAATTAATAAGAGTTGTTGTTTACTAAGACTATTTTTACTTCAAAATAATTTTTTTCAGTTGTGTATGTAATTCTAAATTTTTTTGACATTTTAAATTTTATAAGACAATTTTTTGATCTAGGTAAGATATTTTAGTTAGATAAATTTTGAAAAAGTAAAAAAACTTATACAATATGAGAGATATTTATTATAAAATGAATGAAATTTTATTTTACGATGTTATATGTAAGAAGATATATTAATTACATAAGATATTATAGTTAGAAAAAATTATTATTTATGAATATTGAAAAAATAAATATGATATTATTGAAAATGAATTGGTTGATGTTTTACTGTTATTCAATTCATAAATCTTAATCTAATAATTGTGTTGAAGTACACGTTGAGTATTTAGAATGTTACAGTTTGATGATATTTTACATTATGAAGTAGATTAATGGAGATACCAACTGAAAGTGGTTCTTTGAAATAAATATTAGAAATAATTTATCAAAAATTATTTGAATTATAAAATATATATATTTGTGAATAATTTTATGGTGATCACAACTAAAAAAATACCCAAATATTTTTTTATAGGCAGAAATGATATCAAATGAGAAATATGGTATTTATTAATATCACTAGAGAAAAATATAAAATGAGAATATAGCATTAAGAGATTATAGGACCACGGATATGAAACACACAATAGATATTTTTTAAAATTTATTTCTGATAATTATATATAAAGTATGTTTAAATACACTTTTATAATTTAATTAATTCTATAATATTGGGAAATTCTTGATTAAGGGGTATAGTTTGGAATTATACTGGAGAGATATATAAACTATCAGAGAAAAAAAAACAAAGATAGAAGAAGTGATTTCTAGAGAGAGAAAATCAAATAGAACCCATGTAATTAGTAATTAAAAATTTAATAGTATATTTTTACATATTTTTATATTGTGATAAAGGACCACTTATTTTATTTTATATTTTTTTATCAGAGGATGAAGATCATGAAAAGGTGATAAATGGTTACTACTATATATAATTTTTTTTAATATAGAATAAAATGATTCAATGGGACTTGTTAGTGTTGTGGAAATTTTGGAAACAAATAATACACATGATTGTTCAACATGGAATTACTAAAAAGATGCAATGAATTAAAGAGTTCTACTTGAATAATATTATAAGTGATTCATAAAGGATGCATGATTTAAAAAAATGAACCATATCTGTCTACTAGAAATATGTTTAAATGAATAGAATATATCTTTTGTAGATGATATCAATATGGTTATTGTGTTAAATAGTACAAGACAAATATTCCAAAATAGAATTATTATGGTCAGAAATAAAAGTTAATTTAAGTAGATAAAAAATAAATATATTTCATTATTTTATGATGATTATCTAAAATCCTGAAAGTGAAATAAGTCTTATATTTTATATAGTGTTTATTTCACACATATTTTTGGTGAAAAAGAAATATTCAGGAATACTGAAGATCAAAGTGGGGTAGTGAATTTTGGCATTGGAAATACACTAAAAATTAGAGGAGTTGGTACTATAAACATAAATGAGAAAAAACTATAATCAAGGGGTGTAATCTAAATAGAAGGAATTAAACAAACATTTTTGAACGTTTTTTAACTCTATAATGATGGATAATAGATTATTTTAAAGAAAGACTAATGTATCATCAAATTATTAATGGATAAAAGTATCATCCCTAAAGGAAGAAGAATTGGTGGAAATCTATTTCAAACTAGTCATCACACCAATGATTTTATTTTTGATTGTCAAAGATGAATGAAATTGTGAGTTTGAAGACTTATCCCTCAATTTTAATGAATCATAAGAAAAATATCAATATATGAAGTGGAGAGACACATATTCCAATTCCATAGAGAGAGATATGCTATCTGTCAAACCTGTTAAAAGGGGAAGATGGTTAATGGAACTCACAAAATAGTATAGATATAGTAAAATACTCTACTTGAGTTAATTCACATTGAATCATGTGGACTATGAGAGGAAATTATATCATTTTTGATAGGCATTTCGTTACATCCAAAGATTAATTCATTGGTATGAACAATTTCATGTTTATCATGAACAAGGATGAAGTAATATACATGATGGAAAAGGGTATTTAAAAAATATAAAATAGTATATATTAAAAGGATGAGACATGATAATGTTAGGTAATACAATTGTACTTCTTTTTATTGATGTCCAAAAAATCATGGAATCAAAAAAATATATTACACCCTACACTACCCAATAAAATGGTGCAAGAGAAATGGAAAATAGAACTCCGGTTGATATAAATATAACAATGACACCTGAAAACAAACTATCTCTGTTATTTGAGCGGGAAGAAATATGTTGTAATGAATATATGGATAAAATATTATTTCTAAATTTTAATTCATATATGTCATCATAAAGAATTTGTAACAAGAAAAGGATAGAATTGAATTAATTTAAAGGATTTCGTAGTCCTTTTTAAATGAATATCAAAAATAAAAATATGGGAAATTTTATAGAATATTTTGAACAAGGTATATTTATGGGATTCTTATCAAATAGAAGTGACTAATAATGTTGGAATAGGATACTAAATAAACATATTATTTTTTTGATATAATTTTTATTGAGAATTCCTGATAATTTAATGTGAAAAATTTAAAAAAATTTAATAAATCTAAAAACCTAAGGCATGTACTTTTTAGAAAATTCGAATAAAATAATATGATAAAGTCTCTATATTTGTTTATTTTGATTCTAAAAAACCATTGATGAATATTAAACACTTAGATGTTTTGAAACAGTGCGTCATAGAATAAATAATTATGCTAATTTAGAAAATTTCATTGGAAATAAAGAATAATAAATTCAAAGAATAAGAAGAATAAATCATTGAAAATAAAACATACACTTATCTCATAGATTTATCCACAAAAATTTGTAAAATAATTTGAGAATATTGAGTTAATACAAGATATTAATAAAGATCCTTATCAGAAAAAAAGAATATAACTTGCTAACTTATACAAAAAATGGAAGAAAAAAATGTTATAGGTACCTAGTGGATATATAAAATCAGATTAAATGATAAAGTTGAGGTGTCAATAAAAAAAATAAATATTTATATGAAAATGTTTTTCTTAGTAAAAAATAATAATCATTAACATAACATTGTAACAAGTGGATAGAATGGGATCAATCAAAAAATTATTGGTGGAATCATATAGGAACTATAAATTAAAACATTAATGAGTGAATTGTACATTTTTAAATATATATTTAGAAGAATAGGATTTTATTGAACAAACAGAAGGCTTCATACTTCATTGTGATGGATGCATGGTGTGAAAATTGATGAAATATGTAAAAGTATTAAAACAGTCCCCTAGAGCCTATTACATTAAATTGGATATTTTGCTGAATAACATGAGATTTTATAAGAATTAATTTGATGAAAAATTGAACACGAAATATATGACCTCATGTACTCTAGTTTTTATATTTTATATTGATAACAAGATATTTACATGTGATAAAGATCATATCTATAAGTATTGTGTAAAAAAATATTTATTTTGAAAGTGATTGTTTTTTTGAAATGATATATTTTATGGGATTATAGATTGTATAAAAGTAAAACATTACATTCTTATCCCAATATAAATATTCTAGATAATTGTTAAAGAAATTTTTTATGGTGCATTAAATTGAAAATTTGACCTATAAATGCAGCTACTAAACTATCAAAATATACGGGTGTAAATAGTATGAATTGAAAGGAAATTAGAAAAAATTAATATAATTCTACTTTATCAAAATTCATGAATACTAATTATAGAAAATGTAGTTACACTATGTAAAAAACATTAGACTGGTCCTAAAGTGATTCATGTGATGGTAAAAAAATTAATATTTTGATATGTCAGGGGAACTATGAGTTATGGTTTGATGTATAACTTTTAGTTACCCATACTTTTCTAACATAAATATTAAGTCTTATTAATTAAATATTCCTTATATATAATTATTTTTCATTCCAAAACATTAATTTTTTATTGACTTTTAAAACTTGAATAAATGAATAAATGGTACCCAAAAAATTTACATATCACACTTATATTTTCATAACTTGCACCCTTATTAACAATATCATACATAAAACATTCTTCATATCATGGGAAAAAGGAAACATAATAAAGGGTGATCTCAAATACAATGTAAGGGTAAACAAGTGATATAATAATGAATGTTTAGGTATAACCAGATTTTAATAGTATGAGAACATGTGGTTACACTTTTAAAACCATAACCATCAATTCCAAGAAAATAATCATTAGTTATTGAATAAATATTATCAGTTCACATGACATTAATCATGATTTAATCAAATAACATTTTCTATGAGAGAATAACATTGCAATACGATCATATCAAAAAAAGTGGAGTAATGTGTGGGATGATTATAATCATATAAATATTATTTCAAAGATATATAGTAAGACCTTAATCACATATTAGGATTGGGAAAACCACCCATGTACCCGGTTTTGTCTTGGTATAACATCATGTTTACACTCTTTTGATCTTGGGATAACCTCATAATTAACTAATTTTAGGCTTGTTAAAACCTCTTGTGCACCGTCTTTTAAGATTAAGATAACTTCTAATATACCATTTAATCTCATAAAACATTAATTTTTATACAATTAATTTCATTCATGTATAATATTGGTCCCACCAATCACATGATCATAAAACCATTCATATGTTTTCTATAAGAACATAAAATATTCAACATATCCTCATAGAATCACCAATGGAAAATAAATATGTTTCATAAAAATATCATCACCATTATAATAAATTGTTTATATAATTTATAAGGGTGATTTCATTAGATATTATATTAAAGCATAAAAAATATCAAATTATTTTATTATAGATGAAAAATTTCATTAAAATATCACTAGAATATTTGATAATCAAAAAAAAAAACTTTTCATTTTGAATCCACTTATTTAAAATATAAAAACTTCCAAAAGTTTTGGAATTTTTTTTAAAAAGAACCATGGAAGCATGTAATGTAATCTTAATATAATATTAAGGACATTCCATTGGAAAATTATATTTATAAATTATATATTTAAATAAATACTCATTTTATATTATTTTTGTAAGAACTCAAAAATTACTCATTTAGAAAAAATATGATTAGTATATTACTTTAAAATATTATATAAACTAATGTATGGGTAAAAATGACATTAGAAAATCATAAGGGAATAGTAAAATCATTCTTGAAAATATTTTAATAAAAACATATACTGGAAGTAACGTATTCTTAACCAAAGCGGGAAATAAAGTCAATTTTTTTTAAAAAAATATTATTCTGGTTTCTTTTGTAGTTAAAGAGATGAAAATGAAAGTAGAAAACATGTTGTATACATAAATAACCATAGGGGAAAAAATATCTATATTTTGAAGTGATATATCTGATAATTTCATCATCATAAATTTATGCATAAATAATTCTGGTAAAAATGGTATTTTAACATAAAACCCTTACCACATTGGTAACTTTTCAATCATATCCCCCGTGAGATAAATAACATCAAATGAAACATTTAATGCCATAAATATAAATATATTATATATAGAACTTATAATTGGGGCATCATGTACACCATATAAAATAAATTGGTGCATAACATAACATACATTTCGATGAAATGGAAATTGAGACAAAAATCACTTATCTTGCATCTAAAATTCTTCATTAGTTCTCTAACCTCTAGTATAATAAATTTTAATTTATTATAGTCATATATAAAAAATAATTTAAATAATTATAACAACATATATTATCCATTTATATCATTTAAATACCTATTTATTAATAATTCCTTATGAAAATTAATGTTTCTGGGTGTTAATTGTTTTTTCATGAATGTTTTTGTTTAGTAATTTCAATCCTTGTACATTGATCATGGTTTTATCATATTCATAATTTTAATCATGATATAAATATCATATATATTTATCATATACATATTTATAATCATCCATATTATTTTAAATTAGAAAAATTAATTACATTGTTTATGGAGATATTTGTCCATAGGTACACATGAATGTTGTTTTCATTTTCTAAAACACAATGAAAAAAGGATAAATAATATTTTATAATTCAAAAAAATTAATTATATCATAAATATCATATAAAAAATTAATTACATCATAAAAACCAACCATTTATGATGGTGATGTAAAATTAATTATAAGGTTATGTGTATGTGGTAGTCTACATATACGTACGATCGATACATTCGCTATTAATTTGTTAGAAAATAGGGTGAATAAGGGTGGTTCTATAATAATAATAGTGTTTATGAATATATAATATACTTAATAAATTATTTTATGAAAAATATCATAGATTTATAGGAGGTATAAAAAGAAATTATTTAAAATATATCGTGTAGGATGCTTACCTCTTATTTGATAGACCTCCTTTAGATCCATTATTAAAAACCCTTTTAATTATCTTTAAAGAATACTATAACCTATAATATAGGTATAGGTAGGTTGATAATATGATTGCATAGGTTTATTTTTATCTAGGTAGCTAGATGTTTTGTAATGAAGAGAGATACGAAGTGTCCTTCATAAGTGGGGGAAGCGGTACACTTATATTTTTAAAAACATTAAAATTTTATAAAGTCATATTCTTATCAAAGTGGTTCAAGATTAGAATAATTTAAAATTAAATAAGATTTAGTATTAATATAATCTTATATAATAGCATTTATTTATGTTTTTTCATTTTAACCCTTATCACTTTAGTGTAACCCCTCATTACCCCTTTTTATCATTAATTATCGTAACACATTTTTCAATCAGTAAGGCTTAAAATTTCAATTCTAATGTAAAAATTGGCAAAAAAATGGTCATGGTATAAAATTTTAGACTATATCCAATCCCCCCTTTTTTATTTTAATATTTTTTATGATTTTGAAATCATTTAATCATATTTTATAAATCTTAAAATATCATTCATTTCATTCATGGGACTATTCATTTAATTTGACAATAAATCTTGGAAGACATAAATGTATTTCGAATATATACCATTTAACCAAACATTATGCATTATAATTATATATAAATTTTGTGACACATCACAATTTATCCAAAAACCAATTTATTTGAATGTATTTAAAAATATTTAGTAAATTTTTCTACTGTTGTCACAAGAAATATGTTGGCATTCCATTAGAATTTATGGTAGTTATGTCGTCATTAAATTTGAAAAATATATTACTATCATAAAAAAATTATAAATATTTATAATAATCATGTATAACTAAAAATAAAATTTTTCTATCCTCCATTAAAAAAATTAGACTTATTAAACGAAATAATGTGACATTTTCTATTTCACGTTGCTTATAATAATATATAAGTCGTTATCAAATAAAAATTTCACAAAACATCCAAAAAATTAAATATAAGATGAGTATGTTTTAACCCTGATAACGTATTAGATTAATGGGATGTTTTATGGTTTTTTTAATTTATTATCTTATTGTTTTAACCATCTTTTACCTGTTTTACCCATACCGATGTGAAAAATATTTACCATGTTTATTTTTCACATTGACTAAAGTTAAAAGGGATATATTTACCAAATTTTAATATCATGATTCAAAATATGGATTAAATTATTGATGATTTAATTTATATAATTGTATGCAATTAATTTTATTATAAAATCATAAAATGTAATGAAATAAATAATTTTTTAAAAAATGTATTCTCAAGACTAAAATTTAACTTATATAGAAATAATGAATCTTACTGATTCAAATGGAATTAATTATAATATTATCAATAAAATGGGTCATATATCACTTGAATACTAAATCTAAAATATAACGTGACTTCTAAATTACATGATTTAATGAAAATAAATGATTGTATTTGGAAATCAATGTGTTTATCTATTCAATAAAAAATCTATTGGTTCAAAAAAAATCCCAAAATTTCAATTTAAATTAATTTTGATATTTTTATTTTAAAAATTATGTTAATTTGATAAAATATAATTTCTTGAAGTTTTATAAATTATTATAACATTTACTCACAAAAATTAATAAAAACAATTCTTTGAAAAAAAAGTATTTTTGATGCATAAAATGAAATTATTAAAAATTAAATGCATAATTACTAATAATTAATTAGTAAATTTCTATTGAGTAGGATCATTATACATATATTTCAAAAAATTTTAACTCATATTCATACGCACCAATTTAATGTCTAGGTTATAACGATCATATTTATATAATATATTTTTTTAATATATCTTAATTATCATAAAGCTTTATGTACTATGTTCGACAAGCTATCGAGTTTTTTATTATTATAATTTTTTTTTTCAAGTTGTATAATAAATATAATATAGAATTTAATATTCTTATTTTTACAAATACATACTCATATCGTGATTGTACTTATAGAACATTAACTTTAGGTGGAACCATCTTTCTTGGTAAAAGTTCTGTGAATTTACCTCATTAGAAGAAAATTTTAGTTTATTTGATAAAAACTGAATACAAATATGTAGAGAAAGCTCATTTTATTAAATATATGTTCTGGATAAAATTTTAATAGGAAGTTATAAAATAAAAAGTTGAGAAGCTAGTAAATATTTCTTCTGAAAATCAGAGTGGTATTAGTTTATTCAAAAAACATATTCAACACTCAAGATAAAAAAATTAATATGAAGTATCACATAATCAAATATGGATTTTTAAATGGTGAAATAAAACTAGAATAAATTTCCCCATGGATAAAATTATATATGTATTTACTAAACTAATTATAAGAGAGAGGTTTGTTGACCCAAGGCTGAAAGATCATGTTTTTCCTTCCCCTTTCAATTGAAAATATGTGGTATGAAACAACACAATGATTAGGATTATGTTTTCAAATGATAATACATATTTATAAACCTCTATATGGAATGTTTAAATTGGTGGTCATATCTTTTGTTAATATTAAATCATGGATATTACTAAAATAGAGAGAAATGTATATTTAAAATGTGGGCGTTAACATCTAAGTCACATGGATAAAATTTATTCTCAACAAAGCGATTGAATTATCTAAAGATGTTCCTTATTAAATAGTTTATTTTCAAAATATTTCTCATATAAGATAGGTTGTGGATTGATAATTCTTATATAAACATTTAAATTCCAAGAATGATTTAAATTGAGTTTAAAATTTTGTTGAAGTTGAAGAAAATCCAAAAGGATAGATGGAAGAGCACAATGGATTTATTATATATTTTTTATTTTGATTCAATTATGTATAAGAATCAATCAGTGAAATTAATAATTTCACTAAATTGTTGATAAAAGTGTTAAGATGTTCTTAAAGGTAATAGAGATGCTATGTGTCATTTTGAGAAGTTGTTGTGGGAGTTCTAGAATTTTATGGATTTTATTTCCCAGATGATAAAGTTGATAAAAATATAAATTTCTTAAAAACCATTGTAATATTTTTATTATTTTATAAGAAAAATAATTATTAAGTGATAATTTAGATATTTATGTAATAATTTATGTCCAAAGTTATAAAATTTGGTGAGTCTTATTTGATAAGTATCCATTACGTGAATTCATAATAATTTTAATGGTTTAGTAAGGATTTTTTTATTTTGTAAAATTTTTTATAAGGTAATTAAGAAATTATGATTTCGTAATACATTACTGTTATGATTATAATTTTTCTAAGCTTTTCAATACATTTTAATTAACTATATTTTAATGAAACCAAATTACAAAATATGAATGTAACACCTCATAACCTTTTTTCAGGTATGTTCATATATTTTTCGTTGGTTTTCCGTTTACATATGGAAAATATTTATTACTCTGAATTGGGAGGATACCTGTAATGTAGAAGTTATGGATTGTTTTGGTTTTAATCCTTTCCATGGGATTTTTCTATTGTTATATGGGAAGTTACATGATGTGATGTAGGGATTCAGAATGTGTAATTTTTTGTTGGACTCATCTGTAAAGACACAGAAATTTCAAGGAAATTGTTTTCTTAATTTGCTTTGGGATTTTACAAGAACGCAGTTTCTGACGGCGCCTGATTCCGAGGGCCAGTGTGCCCGGAATCAATTTCCAAAGTTTTTCTTGGGTACGTTCATTGAACGAATGAGAGAGTTTTTCTAGCTTTTGAACAGGTTCTTGAAATCTAAATCTGAGGGCACCGATGAAACCGCAACGCCGATAATTGCTTAAAAACACATTTTCCAAAGTTGCGTTTTCTCGGGAAGAGTTGTTTAGTTTTGTGGATAAAGACTTCTGAGAAATAAAATTTGTGCAACTAATTTTATTTCTTTAAAGTGGTTAAATCCTAAGGATAGAGGTTGGGTGAACCTAACTACCTAAGTGAGGTTAAATGTGAGGTGGGGCCCACACGAACCCCACCCCTTCACCTTCCTTAAACCTCCTCTAACTCCCCCATTATGTGGGTTACCTATCATCTTCTATAACTCTCTCCAACCCCCCTTGACACCCCTTAAAATTTAATGTCCCAAGTCCTTAATCCAATTTATTGAATTGAGTTTTTAAATTTTAAACTCTTGGAATGGCTTAATAAAATAAGTGGAGGTTATTTTATTATTGGGTTAGTTTTGTGGTGTTAAGGTTTGGGAGAGAATACTCAAAAGCTAGAGGAAACTTTATCTTCTTCGTTGGGGAACGCGAAGAACCTCAAGACCCCGATGAAGAATGCAGTCACCACAAGGAGTGATCATCGTGCCTTTCTTCTCCTCTCTACAGCTGGTGTGAGATGCTGCTCCACCTCAGACGATCTCCGTCAAGTGCATACAGAGTTTTACCTTGCGACGCCGTTTCCACGACGCTCTTAGATCGTCAACCATTGTTGAGGTAGGGGTTTGAATATATGTTCGGGAATATTCAAGCATTCTTCATAATCTTAGCCGCTTGCTATCGATTAACAGGAGGGGGCCGGACCGCACAAACACGGCCAACCCTCCTCCCTTAATTCTGATGTTGACCTTGTTGTGGTTTTGGAACGGAGATGGCGCGGCGCTGTCGCACTGTGTGGGATCATGCGGAAAGGATGCGTTGCGCCGTCGCGCCGCGCCGTTGAAGTCGAACAAGGTTGTGGCGCTGTCACGCCGCACCAGAGATTCACGAAAACACCATGGGTGGAGCGGGGCCACATCGGAGGGGCGCGATTCCGTCACGCCGTGCCGATCGGACCAAGGCCTTGGCCTGAGGCCGTGATGGAATAGGGAGCGGCGGCTGGCTTCCAGCCGCCAGCGACGGAGCAGGGGGACGGGACCGCGCCAGTCTCATGGAGGTAGCAGCCAGTCGGCCGGTGCGGGTCGGCCGGTCAGGGGAGAAACCGTGGGTTCGTAACCCTCGGTTGGAAGGGAGGAGCGGCCCCCCCACATGGGGGCCGCGTTTAATTGAACAGGGTGGCAGCACCCACCCCCCTTGTCCGCCGAGCTTGGTCAGGCCGAGCTGGCCAACGGACCGCGCCAGGCTGGGCCGGCTGCCCCCCCTCCCCCCCTGTCCACACAACTCGGTCACGCTGAGCTGGCCAGCGGACTGCGCCAGACTGGGCCATGACCAAGTGGGCCGGACCCGGACCCGGTTCGGGCCGACCCAGGGGGTCTCGGGTCGGGTCGGTCCGGGCCCGAAACCCCCATTTTCAGACCTCTTCCGGTATTTTTTCCCATAACTTAAGATACTGACCTACAATCGACGCAGTGTCAGCTGCGATGTGATCCTTGGATCGAGAAGGTAATTTCGGTATATTACACTCAGGGTTTCGGAGAACTTTCGGTACGGCCGGGGTGGTTCAATCACGAAACCAACCGGGACCTCGGAGCGGAAACGCTTATATCTCGAGCTCCGGACGTCTGATTGACGTGACAATGACTTTGATGGATTCCTCTTGATTAGACAAAACTTTTGGCATGCTTCTGCTGAGTTTTGGATGCAGTTTGATAGTGGCCGGGTTGGATTGTACCCGAAATCCAACCGGGCCCCTGGAACGGAAAAGATGATAACTTTAAGACCGAATGTCTGTTTCATGAACCGTCAGCAGTGTTGGTGATCACATTGAGAAACAGTCTCTTTGAGTATACCCTATGAGAGTTCAGGCGACATATGAGATACGGCCGGGTTGGTTCGCTCACGAAACCAACCGGGCCCTTGGGATGAAAAGGCTAATATCTCACAGACCGGGCATCCGTTTGATGCGCCGTCTGTTGCGTTGAGACCCTTATGAAGAGGCGGTCCTTTGAGACAATTTTTCATGGGACTTTGTGATACTTGAAGTATCGACCTATAGCTCATGAAGATGACCCTCCCGGAGACGAGAATATGGAGTACGGAGACCGTGTAGATGGCTGAGACCTGATGACTGCTTTTCTGATTCGATTTGGAGTGACTAGCACAACCCAGTGGAGAGCACTACACTGTAAGGTGGCAGACCCATGGCGGAGAGGCACTACTTTGTGAGCTGGAAGACCCGCGGTACTCGACAGGGGGAGTACCTCTGTAGGCTATGAGGGGGAGCACTTCTGTGTGAGGTGGCAGACCCATGGCGGAGAAGCACTACTATGTGAGGTGGCAGACCGGCGGTACTCGACAGGAGGAGTACCTCAGTAGTCTTAGGTTAGTGAGCAGTACCTCAGAGTCATGAAGGGATCACTATACTTTCCAGATATGACTTCAGTAGTTACGGTTTCGATAATGAAAATCCTGGTTTGAGCTGAGTCAATGAACTTTGTCTTTTCCTCATGATTGAGATGGGTCTCTTGATTACTTAGGTATATGTATGGGAATATACCTAGGTACTGGTTATCTGTTGATTTCATAACCTTTCTGTTTCCTCATGATTGAGATGGGTTACTTGATAACATAGGTATAAGTATGGGCTTATACATAAGTAAGGGTTATATGTTGAGATCCTTCTTTGTGGTTATCCTTGTTGGATTTAGTGAGACCTTGAGGGTCTCGGGGTCCGTACTAAGTATCATATACTCACCCCTGCATGGTCTATGCCCGCACTTTGTTGTGTTGGCTGTAGACGTCGGGTAGTGCTGATAGAGGTCGAGTGTTCGAGGACTGGACGGTACCTAGAGGCAGACCTCACGGCGAGTCAGTATCCGGAGGTGGACTTCACGATGAGACGAAACTCAGAGTATGTTGACGGGTGAGAGCATTGTGGAGGGTATCTACATCTACCCTTTAGGTAGGATCCATGGTGGATGATCCAGGAGCTGCGCTATCTGTACCTACCCTCCAGGTAGGATCCGAGGAGGAGGACCCATGATCTGCTTCCATTCATCCAGCTGTTTGTATTTTTTCTGTTGTACTTTTGTTCAGTTGTAACTGTACTTTTGATTGGGTTTGTATTCTGGCCCATTTACTTTTTAGAACTTCATTTTGTATTTAGTGTATTATTTCCACTTTTACTCTGTGGTGTTTTGTTTACTTTTATAAAGGCAATGCCTTCCCAGTTATCGAGAATTACGCCATTGGTTCTAGTCGCCAGACCCTGGACTATGGAAGGCGGGCTTGGGGTAGTCACAGCACGGGCCTTGAGGGATGGTCATTAAAAATTGGTATCAGAGGAATCAGTTCTACCGCAGAACTTATAACTTTGATATTTTTCTTTCTGTGAGGCAATAGTGTTTAGGTTAGTGAGTGTCGTTTTCAGTTCAGGGAGTCCAGTGTTGGTGCGGGCGGCCGACGTATCCATACACCAGGACCCTGACAACTTATTTCCAACTTTGTGGACGAAAACACTGATTGCGTGTGTGTTTTCAAAGGTTTTCCCTTAAAACAGCTCAAACCAGGTCAGCTCACTAGTTATAAATTGGTTGACTGTGTCACGTTTGTTTCTTTAAGGATGCCTCCCCGTGGACGACAAGCTAGAGCCCCGAGAGTTGTACATACTGACAGCCCGCCGAGCGACGTGGCCTCAGTATAGGGACCTATCCCGGTTGAGGTACCGGTGGAAGAACCAGCGATACTACTACCCGTTGGGCCACCGATGCCACAAAAACTAGTATCAGAGGGTGCACGTCACTTGAGCGCACTGCATGAGTTCCATCACCAGAGGCCACCCAGGTTCAGGGGAGAGACGGACCTGCAGGCGGCTGAGGATTGGCTGGAGGCTGTGGTGAGAGTCTTCAAGCTAGTGGGGACACCAACAAACTTCATGGTGATCCTTGCTACCAGACTTCTTCAGGCAGCAGTAGGAAGATGGTGGAGCCTGATGCTCCAGATGCATGACGAGGCGACACTTCTGTGGGCAGACTGCGAGAGATTGTTCCGGGCAGAGTTTGTACCAGCCACCCTTCGAGTGGTGTGTATACAGGAGCTGCTGCATCTACAGTAGGGTAGCATGATGGTAGCACAGTGCTCGACAAGGTTCAAAGACCTCTCGGGCTACTCCACAGATATGGTACATGACCCATTCTTCCGGGCTTGAACCTTTGAGCAGGGGCTCAGGAGAGATATTAGAGCTTCTGTTGTTTCTCACAGCATCCTGACGTAGACAGGAGTGTTGGAGTGAGCCCTCTTAGTAGAGAGTTTCCTTGCTGAGTATTCTCCAGCAGAAGGACCCACCACTAGACGGCATGCAGCAGAGTCTTCTATAGTAGGAAGTAAATAGATGATGCAGTGGTCCAAGAGGACCAGACCTACAGGTGGTCGACCGCATGACTCAGGGTCGGTAGTGGGAGACACCAAGGGGAATGACAGAGCGAGACCTTCCAGGAAGTGTTACTCATGTGGCGGGATTGGTCACATGGCACATGAATGCCTAACACGCCATGCAGATGACCTGTAGATAAATGAAGAACCTCCTAGGCAGAGGCAGAGGTTTGATCGAGGCGGACCGCTAGGAGAAGAAGTTCGAGGGAGGGGAGATGGCCGTGAAGCTGGAGGTGGACGACGCTACGAGGTGATTCCACCACCACCACCAGGAGGTCCACCCCGACCGCAAGGAACAAGTGGACATGGGAGATCTCGGCTTCAGGCAGTAGAAGCATACGACTACGGAGCTCCGGAAGCAAGTGGACAGGAGCAGAACTAGTGGTTTCCTTTGGTTCTTCATACTTCTAGTTCTATGTTTTTGTTACATTTGTTTTTTTGTACTATGAGATGCAATAATAAAAAGGCACTTACCTTTGTAACATTTTCTTCCTTCCTTATTTTTTACTAAGAGGTTCTAGTTTAAACTGTTGACTTGACCCTCACTTTCAAGATTCCAACTGGAGGAGACCCAGTTACCTCACGCTGATGCCGACAGTGTGACTCGACCCTTAGAGATAAGAGTGATGGTTGGATCTCTTGGTAGTAACGTCGAGGCCTTTCGATGTTGTCCATGGCATGAATACATCATTCAAGTCTGGATTGACTGTATTAGGCAAAGAACATGGTTCATCCTGGGGATGAGACCATATTTCTCTTATCGGAAAAGAAGAAATCATAGTAGCTCTTGTGGGACCAGAGATGGTCCACGCCATGACAGAGAAGGTCCAGGTCATCCAAGAGTGGATGAGGACATCTCATAGCCGATATAAGCCTTATGCTGACAAGAGGTAGAGACCATTAGAGTTCGAGGATGGCGACCACGTTTTCTTACGGGTCTCACCTCGACATGGAATTACAGAGATTTGGTTGAGGTGGAAAGTTATCTCCACGCTTCATCAGACCCTTCAAGGTCCTCAGCAAGGTAGGTGAGGAGGTTTACCGCTTGAACTTTCCACCTCAGTTGCACCTGGTGCATGAAATCATCCACATACCTTGGCTGAGGATATACATGCATGATCCATCACACATCATCGACCTCCTAGATTTGGACTTCGATAACAGGGATACATGCACGGAGATTCTAGTAGAGTTAGAGGATCGACAGAAGCGGGTCCTACGAGGACGGTCGATTCCTCTTGTATGCTTTCGCTGGCAGCACATGAACCTCCAGGGGATCACCTGGGAGCGGAAGGCTTAGATGCGTGCTCAGTACCGCTTTTGTATCCCTAGTTTGTGTTAAAGCATTACAAGGACGTAAATATCTGAGGTGGGAGTAATGTAAAGACCCGAAAACTTCAAGGAAAAGTTTTTCTTAATTTTCTTTGGGATTTTACAAGAACGCAGTTTTTGGCGGCGCCTGATTCTGAGGCCCGGTGTGCCCAGAATCAATTTCTGAACTTTAGCTCATGTACGTTCAGTGAACGAATGAGTGGGTTTTTCTATCTTTTGAACCGGTGCTTGGAATCAAAATCTGAGGGCACCTATGAAACTGCAACGCCGGTAATTATTTAAAAAGACCTTTTCTAGAGTTGCGTTTTCTCGGGAAGAGTTGTTTAGTTTTGTGGATAAAGACTTCCGAGAAATAAAATTTGTGCAACTAATTTTATTTCTTTAAAGTGGTTAAATCCTAAGGATAGTGGTTGGGTGAACCTAACTACCTATGTGAGGTTAAATGTGAGGTGGGGCCCACATGAACCCCAGCACTTCACATTCCTTAAACCTCCTCTTACTCCCCCATTAAGTGGGTGACCTCTCATCGTCCATAACTCTCTCCAACCCCCCTTGACACCCCTTAAATGTTAATGTGCCAAGTCCTTAATTCAATTTATTCAATTCAGTTTTTAAATTTAAACTATTGGAATGACTTAATAAAATATGTGGAGCTTATTTCATTATTGGGTTAGTTTTGTGGTGTTATGGTTTGGGAGAGAATACTCAAAAGCTTGAGGAATATTTATCTTCTTTGTTAGAGAACATGAAGAACATCAAGACCCCGACAAAGAACACCGTCACCGCAAGGATTGATCATCGTGCCTTTCTTCTCCTCTCTGTAGCTGGTGTGAGACGCTGCTCCACCTCGGACGATCTCCATCAAGAACATACGGAGTTTTACCTCACGACATCGTTTCCATGATTCTCTTCGATCATCAATCGTTGTTGAGGTAGGGGTTTGAATATATGTTCGTGAATATTCGAGTGTTCTTCGTAATCTTAGCTGCTTTCTATCAATTAACGGTAGGGGGCCGGACCGGACAAAAATGAAAAAACCTCCTCCCTTAATTCTGATGTTGACCTTGTTGTGGTTTTGGAACGGAGATGGCGCAGTGCCGTCACACCGCGCGGGATCATGCGGCAAGGATGCGCGGTGCCGTCGCGCTGTGCCGTTTAAGTCGAACAAGGTCACGGTGTCGTCGCACTGCGCTGGAGAATCACAAAAACACCATGGCCGGATCGGGGCCACGGCAGAGGGGCGCGGCGCCGTCGCGCCGTGCCAGTCGGACCAAGGTCGCAACAGAGCAGGGAGCGGCGGACGGCTTCTGGCCGCTAGTGACGGAGCAGGTGGACGGGACCGCGCTGGTCCCGTGGCAACAGCAGCCGGCCGACTAGTGTGGGCCATCCAGTCAGGGGAGAAACCGGGGGTTCGTAAACCCCGACTAGAAGGGAAGAGCAGACCCCACACGTGGGGCCCACGTTTAATTGAACATGGGGGAATCACCCCCCCTTGTCCGCCCTGCTCGATCACGCTGAGCTGGCCAGCGGACCGTGCCCGGCCGGGCCATGCTGCGCCCAGGCCGGGCCGGGCCGCACCCAAGTGGGCCGGACCCAGACCCAGTTCGGGCCGACCCAGGGGGTCTCGGTCCGGGTCGGTCGAGGCCTGAAACCCCCATTTTCAGACCTCTTACGGTCCTTTTCTAATTACATGGGCTACGGACCTCCGATCAATGCATCGTCAGCTGCGATTCGATCCTTGGATCTGGAAGGTCGTTTCAGTATATTACACTCAGGGTTTCGAAACAATTTGGGTATGGCTGGGTTGGTTCAATCACGAAACTAACCAGGCCCTCGGAGCAGAAACGCTTATATCTCGAGCTCCGGACGTCTGATTGATGTGCCGTCGACTTTGTTGGATTTATCTTGATGAGACAAAACATTCGGCATGATTTTCCTGAGTTTTGGATGCAGTTGGATAGTGGCTGGGTTGGATTGTACTCAAAATCCAACCGGGCCCCTGGAACGGAAAAGCTGATAACTTTCAGACCGGACATCCGTTTGACGAACCGTCAGCGGCGTTGGTGATCAAATTGAGAAATGTCCCCTTTGAGTATACCCTATGAGAGTTCAGGGTACAATTGAGATATGTTCGGGTTCGTTCTCTCATGAAACCAACCGGGCCCCTGGGACGAAAAGGTTAATAACTCACAGACCGGGCGTCCGTTTGACGCGCTGTCTGTTGCGTTGAGACCCCTAATGTGAGGGGGTCCTTTGAGATACTTCTTCCTGGGACTTTGTGATACTTGGAGTATCGACCTATAGCTCGTGGAGAGGAACCTCCCTGAGACGAGCGTACAGAGTACGAAGACCGTGTAGCTGGCTGAGACCTGATGACTGCTTGTCCGATTCGATTCAGAGTGACTAGCATAGCCCAGTGGGGAGAACTACTTTGTGAGGTGGCAGAACCGCGGTACTCAACAGGAGGAGTGCCTCTGTAGGATTTGAGGTGGAGTACTACTGTGTGAGGTGGCAGACCGATGGCGAAAGAGCACTATTTTGTGAGGTGGCAGACCCGAAGTACTCGACA